>CM061550.1:203677305-206177305 GCA_030864225.1 Capsicum baccatum var. pendulum
ACCTGTCACTTTTCTAGTTTATATTATATTGAACCTGTTTTGGACCTAGTCCTCCTTGGACATTATGCACCTTGACTTAGGAAAATGGCCTAGGTTGAGGGTGGCTATCATAGGGGTGCGTGATGTAAAATGAGTATGAAAAATGGTAGAGTAAACGAAAAGCATAAAAATTTAGGTGTGGTGGAAAAGAGAAAGAAAAGGAAAAGTTGTGAAAAATATAATTGTATAAAAGAACTGCACTCATCCTGAATAAGTGTGATCAAGAAAAAAGAAGAATAGAAAAAGGTTAATGAATGAAACCCCAAAAAGCTAATGTAGTGTCAAGTAAACTTAGTCACTTTGAATATCATCGAGTATCATACCAGCCCCTAGCCTATATTACAAGCCCAAGATAAGACCTGTAGTGATCCTAGATCACCTGTCTGAAAGTCTTGGTAATAAAAATAAGGGCAAGCCTATGGTATTGGGCATACATTGATTGGAACGTCGTTCTGAGAGCGATTATTTGGTGATTGTCCCCATGGTTACATATGTAATGTCTGATTTAAGTGATGTGGTACTTCTTTGTAGTGAGGGCACACTGATTACGTTTCTTGTTGCTAACTTGTTTGGGTCGTGTAATTTGTATATATGCATAGTTATTGTTGCTAAGTTGATGCCATATCCTAATTCCTTTCTGTCATATTGTTGATCTTCATGGATATACACAACTGGGTTTAAAGAGATTGAAAATGGAGAGAGTAATGTGTTTTTAACTAAAATTGATGATCAACTATCATAGGTATCTTATCTGTCTCTTGGTTAAGTATCGTAGTCTTTTTCTTTGTGATCTAATCTATGATTCAATAATTATTATTCATCTCTGTAAGTTAATCTTCTTAATTATGAATTCAATTATGTGTTTCGTTCTTTGCATCATGAGTGGCTAAACTCCGTTAACCTAAATTATGGGATCTAGGGTTAGGTCATGATGATGTGCTAAATTATCAAGATTTAATAGGTGTTAGGATTTCTTGATAATTCTGAGATTTTAATTAATGTCTGTTATTTGTAAGTAGTAGACACACCTACTTTAATTTCCTTGAGAAAGAAATCATATGCAGTAGGAAGTGAATTATCAACAGGGACTCGAAAATATTTCATTTAATAATCAGTGTTGTAACAAGGTTGATTAACCTGAGGTAAAATCTGGGTAGTGAATAGCAATTTACTAAGTCCTAGAGGATTAGGAAATTAGATGCTTAAATAGGTCAAGAGACATTTGAACATATCATCGATAAAGATAGCTTGTTATCCTAACCACCGTGAGAATCTTGAACCACTTCTAGGATCTGTCATGTAACGGAAGCTCTAGGTGAACATAATTCTG
Source organism: Capsicum baccatum var. pendulum (assembly GCA_030864225.1). Lineage (NCBI taxonomy): Eukaryota > Viridiplantae > Streptophyta > Magnoliopsida > Solanales > Solanaceae > Capsicum > Capsicum baccatum. Next base: position 203,678,675 of record CM061550.1, read on the forward strand.
GTTATTTTATAAACTCTTGATTTACAAACACTGAAACTAAAGTGACCAAAAATTATTTGTTGATCATAAAAAACATCCATTTTATCTTTTTGTATCATCTATTTGAATTCAACTTATAGCTTTAGTCTCAAATTAATTTAATCACTGCACACATTGTTCCCTATGGATTCGACCTCGACTCCAAAAGTTGGATAAATATATTGACGATGACTGCCTTTTGCTAAATTGACATGTAAGTTGAGCATTATCAGCCATATTATGGGAATACCTATAATTAAAAATGGCAGACTCAACTATGAATTCAATCATGGAACAACTAGAAGTAGTAATTTCAGCAACAACAACAACAAAAATAGGCAGTAACATAGAGGATATGTTAAAGAAGATCTCGGCCACCAAAGAATAGTTGTCTATTGCACTTAAAAATCAGCAAATAATTCAAAAGAATTATGAGCGTTATTTGGGAAAGATACTGCAAGCGCAAAATTCTAGATCTCAGGGTGGCTAAGTGACACTACAATCACTTTAAGAAATGGTAAAGAGCTCAATGAAGAACCTCCAAAGATAACCAAGGAGGCAGATGCCGAGTTGGCTCCCCAATCGATTGCAGACAAAGTTGTTGATCATTCAAGGAGTTTTAGTACTCAAAAACTAAAGCTAATGGACATGTTAAGGATATATCACCACCACCATCTCCACAAAAGCAGATAAAATCACAGGAGGATACTAGCCAATTTATGGAGAAAACACAAGAGTTTCAGCCATTCAATTGTCATCTTTCTCTCGAGTCTGAAATTAAGAAGTTGAATAAGAGTGAGTGTGTTGTGGATGGTGTAAATTTTGAAGAGGGACTGGTTGGGCCTCATTCAAATCATTTTTCTGTTTAGATGATAACATGTATATGGAGTCATCTAAAATAGTGGAATAGTGTAAAGATGAGGAACAAGAATCCTATATTCATAATTTTACACCAGAAAAAAAAACATAAAAACATAGCTCACTTTAAGGACGAGTGGATTACCATGCACCATACATTACTCGGTTCAGTCATCTTTGTACCTACTCCTTATAAGCAAAGAAAAAAAATGGATACGAGGTTGGGGGTGTAATTTATATCCTCAAGGTAGAGGAAAAGGTTGATTGGGTCGTGCCGTGACACTAAATCCAGAGCTTCTTGGGAGTCAACCCAAGTTAAGGTAGGTTTTATTTTCAGTAATTTTTAGTTTTTACTTCACGTAGTTTTTATTTTTGTTGATACACAGGTTTATGGGAAGTTTGAGTACCAAAAAATCTGACTTAAAAAGCATGGCGAAGACTAAGTGTGGCGTCCCAAGACCCTTTTAATGTATAAAGATACTACTAGCTATTCCTAGGGGCCTCAAGGAGTATTTCTATCTCTACTTTTAAGTAAACTTTTGGGACAATGTATATTTTTAAGTGTGGGGTGGGGAAATCCCTAGTTTTAGATGTAATTTTAAAAAATTTTATATTAGAATTAAGTGAGATATTCTTGTTGGTGCTATCTGTAATTGCATGATGTCAGTGTTTTGGTTGTAAAAGCATTTTGATTGTATGAATTACTACTTTTAAGACTCCTAGGCTCAAAGGCCCTTGTGCAATCCTTGTTAACCCCATTGAGCCTTTAGCTTATTTTCTTTGGCAGACTTATATGTATCTTGTATTCCCTTCTTTGATTGACCTTAATTTCATCCAAAGCTTTCAAGTACTTTAGTGTAAACTTAATTGTGTTAAGGAGTTTGAAATTCAAGTAAGAAAAGGGTGAAAATAAATCCCCAAAGTAATTGTTATTGGTGTGTTCAATTGATGTGTTGTAGTTGGGAGTTAGATAAATTTATAAATAAATTTCCATTTTTAGTCTAGTTGTGTTGTAATAAACCTATTTTGGCTCTGGTCCTCCTTGGACATTGTGAACCTCAACTAAGGCAAATCACTTAAGTTGAGGGTTTCTATCATAGGGGTGTGTAACGTAAAGTGGGTGTGAAAAAGAATAAAATTGAATCATGAGTTAATAGACAATACTCCCACCATAGTTATGTAAATAATCATAATGAGATGGGGTAAAAAGAGATACGGGTAGATAAAAGTTGTAGAAAGTGGTTGTTAGAAGTGAATTAAATGAAAAATGTGATATATTAAATCTCTTAGGGAAGATAGTCACTATTCTTGGAAAAAATAGTTCATACCCATCCCTTATCCTACATTACAACCCTTAAAGACCTATTTTATCCTAATCTTCATCATTCTAATATTAGTGGAGTACTACACTAAGGGCAAGCCTATGGTTCATCTTGTGTAACTTGTGAATTCTTTCTGAGAGTGAGCGTAATTTGATTTTTGTACCCAATTTACAATAAATTGCATTATTGTGAATGATTATGGGTAACTCTCTTCTTTTCAGGAAACATTTTTCTTATAGTTGAGTTATTTGTATGACGTCTTTTATTGAACAATATGTATGAGTTTGCCAACTAAGTGAGTCAATTCATGAGGCTGGGATATTTCGGAGTAGTATTCTTGAACTGTCAATTGTGTTTGTAACATGCTTATTGTATGAACTTGCATTCTGTGTAGTCATTGTAGTAATATATTGAGTGTCTTTCTTTTAGTATAAGTGTGGATTCACCTCAGCTTATGATGCTTGGAGTAAAGAGTTGTTCGAGGACGAACAAGGCTTTTAGTGTGGGTGTTGATCTGAGGTGGATTTATTCACCTTAATGTTGTTAACTGGGCTTATTTAGCCTTATTTTAAGAATAACTTGTATCCTTAATGTGTTAGGAAATATTTAATTGATAATCAAAGTGTTTAAGTATTTAATTACAATGTTTTAGGTGTGTCTCAAACAAGTTTGTACTTAATTGGGTCACGTAGAATTAGAATGAGAAAACTAGTGTTACTAGCTTGAGCTAGGTGTTGTTCTAGTTGATCTTGATGGATTCTAGTGCATGTAATGAGTTACTAAATTATTGTGTAATATTATGTGTAACACAGTGTTTATAGATTTTAATATTCAATTGGATCAAAGCTAGAGTCGAACAAGAAGTTAAAGATCAAAATAGGCAAAACTAGTTCTTAGCTTAAGTTTCTAATTCATTGTCTTGAATGTTGTGTTTTTTTATATCTAATACATGGTTTTGGATGATATAGGATGCTTTGTGAGTTAATTATTATTATATATGGATGATGCAAAAGATGTAAATTAATTGTTGACAATACCACAAGGCTTGAGATGGAAGGGAAAATACACAAGACGAGTTTAGAAGTCTAGATCACTTTACAGTAAGGTTCCATGATCGCCCCGTAGAATGGATCCTATTCCATTGAAATGACCAACATGCCAAATACCCTATTCCATGAGAATTATCAACGTGCTTCATACCCTATTCCATGGGAATGAGCAACGTCCCTAGGACCCTATTCCCACAATGGGAAAATTTTCCTCCTATAAATAGGACATTTGAACTTGATGTTAAACACCTTGTGCGGCTTTGAAACTTGGAGAGGGGCTTGAAAATACTTTAATTACGGTGTTTCTTCTTTTACTTTAGTTTATTTATGGATGTTATCATGTATTCATTTATCTTGATTACGGGTATGTCCATTAGTGGCTAAAAGCCCCCTTTCCAAGGTTAAGGCCAAGAACATAATTACTATTGCTTTGAATTGATTTGGTTTAGATTAATTATCAAATGTTGTTGTTTATTTATCCTTGTTATATCTATTTTAAGGATTCACAACCCTTAGAATACATCCATTGTCATCTTGTGAGCTCGAGAAAAGGAACAAGAGGATAGAATGTGGGGGTAAATACAGAAAGGTTCTTATTATTTTATAAAATAAAGGATTTGAATTAGAATCTAGGATAGAATATACTTAGAATCCCTATTTGGTTCACTACGGGATGAAATATAAATGCATTTAGCTTATTTCTCACATCCCCACTCAATGATGTAGTTGTGGGGCTAAGTTTGATATGTGATTAGAGGCTTGATAGACCATGATCACAATATCAATCACGTGAATCAATAACTAGGATAAGTGATCTAACTAATGAAGGTCAATGGCTTAGTATGATTATTCACAGTGTTTTACCCCAGGTTTCTCTTTATTGATTGTCTAAGCTCTTACTTTTTTGCAGTTTTTACTTTTATTCTAATTTACAAATCAAAAACTCTTTTTGTTTCATTTGTACTGATTAATCTCAATAGTTGAACTAGAATTGGATAAGTTTTCAATACAAGTCCCTATGGGATAAATATGTGGCTTCTAAAGGGACACTTTACTACTTGGTGATACGACGTACACTTGCATATGCGCTTGGGTGCAACATGATACCCTGAGACTCAGAAAGTAAAGGGTAAGATTTATCAACACATTCATAAGACTATAGATAATACATAGCTTGTCGACTTTACATGCAGAGCAACAGAATAGGTGGATTGAACATAAGACACTTATAGATTTAAAAAGACAGAGGAACACAGTCCTAATGTTCATCTCCTATTGTTTACAACTCAAAGTATTCAAGTTTGGTTACTACTTACTGATTACTCCCAACCCCCCCTTCCATTTAGTTTTCTATATTGCTCGTGAACTATATCAAGTTAAGAAAATTTACAGCATCTTCCCTGTGGGTTCAACCCTAACCTAGTTTGGTTACTATATTAGTCATCGATCGTAGCATAATTCTTTGGAGGTCATTTTTCTGGATCATTTTTTTCCTTAGGAGTTGAGGAAAGCTAAAGCCAAAGAGTTTGTGAACTTGAAGAAAGGAAGGATGAGTGGGAAAGAGTGCGCTTTAAAGTTCCATCAGTTGTCTCGTTATGATTGGGAGTTGGTTTCTAGTATGAGGGATAGAATAAGGAAGTTTGCTTTAAGTTCGTCTCATGTCCTAGTATTGGAGTGTAAGGTTATGATGTTTAATAATAATATATATATCTCCATACTTATGGTTTATATGCAATAAGTTGAGGATGAGAAAAATAGATAGGCAGAGATTAGAAAGAGATAGAATAAGAAGTTCAGGTATTCAGAGCAGGGTGAGGGTCAGTAGAATAGCAGAAAAGATGGTAGACAGTGGAGCAAGAAGAAGACTTGGGGAAATTTTGGTTCATAATCTTCGGTTAGTGACCCTAATATAAAGATGTTTGGTGATTGTCATTTTTCGACCAGTAATGTCCCTATGGCACAAGGAGCCCAGTCTTAGGCTAATGGAGCTTAGTCATCCCCATCATTTCCTCCTTATAGATTTTATGGGCAGCTTCACCGTGGTTATTGTGATAAGGGATGAAATTGGTGTTTTAATATTGGTTAGCTTGGACACATATAGAGGGATTGTATCCTACAACTAGAGTATCCACTAAGGCTAATAAGGTCCTGGTTTTTACCTTATGAGCTTCTGCACCAAAGGGTGCAAATTTTGGTACTAACACTAGCCGAAATTGCCTTTACTCTCTTGCCATTCGTCAGGAATTTGAGGCATCCCCCGATATTATCACCAGTATGTTAAAACTCTTCTATTGTTATATGTATTATTTGCTTGATCTAAGATCAACTCTTTCTTATATGACCTCTTATATGGTTTTTTATTTTGGTTTTGGTCCTGAAAGTATTTTTAACCCCTTCTCTATTTCTATTTCGATGGGTAATTCTGTAGTCATTATAAAAATCTATAAGGGTTTTGTGGTGCCTATCTTTCATAGAAAGAAATTAGTGAATTTGGTAGAACTTGATATGGTAGATTTTGATGTGATTATAGGATAGATTGGCTTCATTCATCCTATCCTTCTTTGGTATGTACGAATCAAAAAGTCAGTTACCAATTCTTTAATGAACCATAAATCAAATGGGAGGGAAGTTCCTTAGAACCTAAAAGGAGGTTTGTTTCTTATCTTAGAGATTGGAAGTTGATTTCCAAAGGATGTCTTTATTATCTAGTTTGGGTTAAATATTATAATTCTAAGGTTCGCTCTTTGTAATTTGTCCTCGTGGTGAATGAATTCCTTGAATTATATCTTGAGGATCTTACTGGCATTCGTCTCGATAGGAAAATAGACCTTGGGATAGATGTTTTACCCGATACCCATCCTATCTCTATTTTTATTTATAGAATGGCTCCAACTAAGTTAAAGGTGCTAAAAGATCAGTAATAAGATCTTTTTTATAACAGTTTCATCTGTCCTAGTATTTCTCCATGGGGTGCCCTTATGTTTTTCATATGAAAGAAAGATAGGTGTCTTCGAATGTGTATATATTATCAACAATTGAATAAGGTTATTGTGAAGAATAAGTACCCTCTTCCTAGGATTGATGATCTTTTTGACCAGCTTCAGGATGCTAAATGCCCTTTTTTTTTATTTTCATAGCCGATATGGTCATTTTAAGTTTTTGGTGATGTTATTTTATTTGACTAATCCTCTGACTACTTTTATGGATCTTATTAATCGGGGCTTCAGGTGGGTTTTAGACTTGTTTTTTATTGTCTTCATTAATGGTATCTTAATGTATTATAAGAGTGAGGAGATCACGCCAATCACCTCTAAATTGTGTTGGAAACTCCTAAGGATCATTAGTTATATGTTAAATTTTCCTAGTGTGAGTTTTGGTTGAATATTGTGACTTTTCTTGGGCGTGGTGTTTTTAGTGAGGGGATCAAGGTAAATCCACCAAAACTTGAGACAATTAAGAGGTGGCCTAGACCCATGACTCCAATCAATAATAGGAGCTTTTGGGGCTTGGCTGGGTATTATAGGAGGTTTGTGGAGAGTTTCTCTTCTATTGTTGCTCCATTGATAAAGTTGAATTAGAAAAAGGTAAAGTTCTTATAGTCCGATTCTTGTAAGGGTAGCTTTGAGAAGCTGAAGGATAAGTTGACCTCTACACCATCTCTAACCTTGCCTGAGGGTATTAATGGATTTATGTTGTATTATGATACGTCCCATGTAGGACTGGGTTATGTTTTGATGCAACATGGTAAGGTTGTGGGCTACCCTTCTAGGTAGCTTAAGATTTATGAAAGGAATTATTCGACTCATGATTTGGAGGTATCGGTCATGGTTTTTGCTTTAAATATTTGGCACCACTATTTTTATGGGGTGCATATAGACATCTATTCAGATCATAAAAGCCTGTAATATGTGTTTGCTTAGAAGGAATTGAATCTTTGATAGAGGTGATGGCTCAAATTACTTAAGAATTATGACATGATTCCTCACTACCTTTTAGGTAAAGCCAATGTGGTTGTTGATGATCTTAGCTGGTTGTCCATGGGGATTTTATCTCATATAGATGAGGATAAGTGAGGACTAGTGAAGGATATTCATCAGTTGACTAACTTGAGAGTTCGTCTTTTGGACTCAAATAATGGGAAAGTGATTGTTCAAAAAGTGGTTAAATTATCTATTAGTGATAAGGTAAAGGAGAAGCAATCTTTCTATTCCATTCTTATACAGATTAAGGATGATGTGGGGCACAAAAATATTATAGCTTTGATATTGGTGGTGATGGTATCCTGTGGTACCAAGGTATGTTGTGTGTTCCTGATATTTATAATCTGTTAGAGATGGTTTTGACTGAGGCTCATGAGTGAAGGTATACAGTTCATCCGAGTTCAACAAAGATGTATCATAATTTTAAATAAATCTATTAGTAGAACAATATAAATAGGGATGTGTCTAAATTCCATTATTTCTTCTCACTTTTGGCATTCATTCCAGAAAGGTGTGGGGTCCAAGGTGAGCCTTAGCACCTTTTCAACCTCAAATGGATGGACAAAGGAATGAACTTTTCATACTTTGGAAGATATGTTATAGGCTTGAATGGTTGACTTTAAGGGAAGTAAGGTGGATTACTTACCTCTTATTGGGTTTGCGTATAATAATACTTATCAATCAAGTATTCAGATAGCTCTTTTTGAGGATCTTTATGGTAGGAGGTGTAGGTTTCCTATTAGGTGGTTTGAGGTTGGTGAGACAAGGTTGTTCGGTACTGACTTTGTTCACCAAGCCATGGAGAAGTTAAAAGTAACTAGAGAAAGACTTAATAATGCCTAAAGTCACCAAAAGTCTTATGCAGATGTGACGTGAAGGGAGTTGATGTTTGTTGTTACTTAATAGGCATTTTAAAAAGTCTCTCATATGAAGAGGATGATAAGGTTTGGAATAAGGAAAAGCTCAATTCTTATTATATTGGTTTGTATCAGATTTTGAGAAAAGTCAAGAATTTTTCTAATGAGTTGGAGTTTCCTGCGATCTTGGGCTCCATTCATCCAGTTTTCCCTGTGTCGATATTGAAGATATGTATGGATGATCCTTCTTTGGTTGTTCTTGTAAAGGATGTTTGTTTTTTTGGATTCCTTGTCTTATGAGGAAGTCTTGGTTGAGATTTAGGATAGGCAAGTCCATAGATTAAGGACCAAGGATATGGTTTCAGTAATGGTCCATTGGAGGAAGTTACTTGGGAAGTTGAAGAGGACATGAAGTCTAAATACCCATTCTTGTTCCCCACATTGGGTAAAAGTGTTTGAGGTATGGAGAAAATATTTGTGCATGGTTTTGTGGTTGCATTATACCTTGTATTCACTCTAATGGGTGCCTTAACTCCTCATTCGTGGTAAAATGATCTGGGGGAAGGGGTAATGTAATACCCCAGGTTTTGGACTCCAATTCTTTCCTTGTGATTTAAGCTCACTGCCCAGGGTAAGGCTTAAGTGATAAGTTCTAAAGGCTCCTCATGAGTTATATAATGCCAGTCGAAGTCCAACCAGTGAGGATTATCCATGTTTCTATGCTGATTATGACTAGGACCCCACGAGTTTTGAGATCTGGTCATGAGTCGCTGGGTGGGACTCATGACCAAACGAGTGAGGTGGACCTAATTCACTTCCCAAAATACGAGTCATGGTGATGACTCGTGACCACTGACCATGAGTCGTTACCCCATCTGTAACAATTATGCGTTGTTTTTCATACACTTCTAGTTAGGGGATTTTTGGTTATTTCTCTCTTTTTACACTTAAGACCCACGACCTTAAAATACCTAAGGGACCTTATTTTCACTACTTATCAAATCATAAACTACTCTTTTCTCTCTCAAATTTCCAAGTCAAGTACAAAGCTAGGGTTTCTAAAGGTTGTTCATCTAGGACTCAAAGTGTGGTTTCTTCTCCAAATTCTTGTTTTTCCATGCATGTATCTCTACCCAAACTTGTATTTTATCATGGAATGCAATGGTTTGATATTTATCTAATTTTAATGTTTGATTTTGGAATTTGGGTTAAGGGTTTTTATGGTTATTGTTTAAATGGTATTTCCATAGTTTACATGCAATTATTTATGATTTATCAATGAATTTTAGAACTCATTGGTGCATGGGCATGGTAAATAGAATGGGGGTCATGGATTTCCCCAAACTTATGAGTTTTGGTATTGGAATTGGTAATAACCTCAACTCAACCTATGAGATTGGCATTGAAACATGGCTATATTCATAATTTAACCACTTTTGAAACTATTACATTGAATAAAAAGGCTAATGGAATATAAATGGTTTTAAAGGGCCTTAGTGGCTATGGAAGCATAATGGAATTAGCTTGCAAGAATAAGTAATTAGTATGATAATACCATTCGATAATGCCTAAATAAATGACTCCTTGGTTAAATAGATGGGTTATATGTAAATGTTTTTATTGGGACTAAAATAGGGCTGTGTATCTCTTCATTGAAGGTAGAGGTCCTGGGAAGACGGACATTCGAAACCATGTTTGCCAACGTGGGGGCCTTGGTGGTCGTATGTATAGTTCTTACTTTCTATATATTTTGGAATGGCTGGGGTTGTAGATTCACTTGCCCTTTCTTGGATTTCTTTGGTTCGTGCGTCTAACACGTACTGGGTCCTTTCTGGTGGGGGAACCAAACCAATATAGCTCATAGGTTTTTTTAGGATGGTTATAGCTACACAGTCCAGATTACTAATTTTAAATCTCCTGTTAAACCTTGTTCTTTATTCCAGTATTTTATGCATATATGGATGCATGCATATGTGTGAACATGTACAATGAGTTGGTTTTGATTTTTAAATTGCATTATTTTATCCATATCCTGAGTTACATGCTAGTGCTTACCTTGCTAACTATCCAAGACTCTACATTGTTTCATAATGTAGGATTCGAGGACACTTCCTTTACCCCTGTGTAGCGTTAGGTGATCCGATTCGTCAGTTAGTTCGTGGTAAAGTGATAAACTTCATCCTCTAAAAATCTTAGTCATCCATCAGGTTCATTCCATATTTTAGAATTAAAGAGTTTATATTAACATTATCATTGTCATTGTCACTGTCATGGTCGGAGGCATATTCCGACATAGTTTTATATTTGGATTGGAATAGAGGATTTTGCAGACATGTGTGGGTTGGATGGTTATTATTGACTCTTGAGTTCACTTTTTAGATTTATTTTCTATTTATCTTTATCCTCTTGTTTTCTTCTACTTGTTGTTATTTGGATTATGTTTAGTTTGGAAAGGCTATGGGGGTGGTCTCCGGCCCATGGTGGGCTTGGGATACCTATCACGACTAGGCCCAGTGTCTGGTCATGATAAGCTTGGTATCAGAGCAATTTTTAAGGTCTTTGGATGTTCACAAAGCCATGTCATGTAGATTCCTTTTGTGGGTATGTAGCACGCCACACTTATAAAGGGGAGGCTACAAGGTATTTAGAAATATTTCCCTTTCTTGTGTTTTATTTTAGGCTATAAAGTCTTGGGTCATGGAATTTATCTAACTTTTTGTTTGCTTGCATTTCAGGTCAAGTCTCCGGAAAGATCAAATATTTGTAAATACTTTGACAGAACCTCTGCCCCATCCGAGGATAATATGGAGTGGACTTACCATATTTATTAAGTACAGACCTAAACTAGGGTCCTTTCTCCTGATTGAGCCTCTTGTAACTCCTTGAGTTTTTGGTCCTTGAAAATTTCTAAAATTTTATCCTTATTGCCTTGACTATGACTTACCCTTACGAGTCATAGGGAGCCTTGACAGGTCCTATGGACTCAATCGTAACCTAGACAGTGCGTGTGTTACTAAAATCTATTTTGAGTACGAGTCTCTTACTAAGAGTCATAAATACACACTATGAGTCATTAGGTGTAAATCGTAGGATGTCTAGTGTTTACCCTAAATGGGTTTTGGTGTTTACTATGACTGGACCCTATAATCCGTAGGGTCACATTATGAGTCGTACCAGTTGAGTCATAGGGCCAACAATGTGTGGATGCCCTAGAAACTGTCTAGGCTATGACTCGTGGTGATGAGTCGTAATGAAACCTTATGAGTTGTATAGTAACTCACAGTCAGTGATGACTAAATCCTAGTTTTTAAGTTGAGGGAACTTTAGACAATACCCTTCTTACCCAATTAAAACCCTATGTTCATAAAGCACTTACGAGGGGTTATTTCTCATTCATAATGTATTAAAACACTTCCAAAACTCTCTCAAGTCTCTTAAGTTGCCATACTTAGGGTTTCTAACAGGCAGATCACCTAAGGACTCAAGCGTGGAATCCTCTCCATAAACTTAGATATTTTAGGCATGTTACTCTTTCCTAATTCATAATATTGTAAAAGCATGTGATTTAAAGTGTTGTTCATGAGATATTGATATTGGTTTTGAAACAATGGTTGAGGGTTTTGAATGTTTATTGATTGAACAATGTTTCCCATGGCTTACATATGATAATTCATTCTTTAATTATGGTTTTGAACATGTGGGTTCTTGGGTATGGTGAATGAACTAGGGGATTGTGATTTTCCCCAAACTTGCGACTTTTGAATTGGTTATAACCTCAACCTCATATTCTGAAATTGATTTTGAATATGAAAAGTATGCATATTAAACTATTATTGAAGTATTGCATAATCTGAAAAGCTAATGAGACATAATGATTTTGGATTAAACCTTATGAGGTTGTGTAAATCCCTAAGCTAATTTATAATTAAAACAGGGAGGTATGAATTCCCTAAATTGATGATAATTGATATAGCATGTTGATATTAAATTGCAAGTGTAGTTGGTATGACGATACCAACAATATATGCCTAAATGTCTATCATGGTTCAATAAATGAGAATGTGTGTTTAGTATTTTAATTGGGCTTTAACGAGGATTGTGTAGTTGAGTCATGAAAGTAGAGGTTTTGAGGGGCTAATATTAGAAACCGCAGTTGTCATATTGATCGGGAGGTTCGAGTCCGCCTATTAATAGCATATGATTGGGAGGTTTATGTTCCCCACATTATATTATACGATTTGGTGCTTGTGTCACTTTGACGTGTTGAGTAGTTTGAGTCCCTCATAATGTATTTGTATCTAGTGCATGTAGTCACATACACTAGGGCCCTACCAATTAGGGGAAAGTTGGGCATATATAGCCTGTGGGTGTTTTCTTATGTTTTGACGATTGAGCTACACAATCCAGGCTAAAGTTTTGAAGTGAATGGTAAGCCTTGTTATATATCTCAGCACGTTATATATATATATATATATATAAATATATATATGTATATGAATATGTATTTGAATATGATTGTGTGCATTGGATGTTGGACTAGTTTTAAATTAATATTCATGACATTATTCATCTCATATCCCTGAGTTACATGCTAGAGCTCAAACCTTTAACCATATCTGGATGTTGTATCCCCATGCGATGTAGGTATTGAAGATACCTTTATTTTTCCTATGCAGACTTAGGTGGATCGACTTAGTTTGTCGGATTATTATAGTGTAGTGGTGAGCTTCCATTCTCCGAAATTCTTAGACATTTCATCAATTGATATCATAGATTAGAATTGAGAGTTTTCATTACCACTAACATTATCATTGTCATTTTCATCTGTCAGAGTCGGGGACATTTCCCGACCAAGGCTGGTTTTTTGTTCTTTATTCAGAAGGCTTTGTTTGATTACTATCGACTTGGGTGATGTTGGTCGATTATTTTGATAGGAACTGGTTATTGGTCGTAGACTTATATTTTATTATTTAATCTTACCTTGTGCTATCTTGTTTTATGTTCACAATTCATCTGAAATTAGGGATATTTTATTATTTGGTTAGGTGCAAGGGGGTGGTCTCTAGTCTCCGATGGACTTGAGTTACCCATTACGGCCAGGACGTGGTTCGGGTATTCACAAAGATGGTATCAGAGCCTAGGTTTGGTGTCATTGGGTGTCCACAAAGTCGTGTCAAGTAGAGTTTCTTTTATGGGTGTGTAGCACGCCACACTTATAAAGGAGACGTTATGAGTCTATTTGGAATGTTTCCCTATCTTGTTGTTCTATTCTGAGCTATAGAGTCTAATGTCTTAAATCCCCTCTAATTCTAGTATTTTCTCTTTTCATATCATGCCTCCTAGAAGATTTGATGCTCATGAAAACTCTTCTATCCTGTCTGAGGACAATATTAATAGAGCTCGTCCTACTCTAAGAGTTTAGACTTGGTCTAGGGTTGTTGCTTCTGATTTCCCTGATGGAACTCCACCGGTTCCCCCAATCCTTCTTCAGGCACCTCAAGTTGATGTATCCAATTCTTAGTCTTGCTATTCAATTCATTTTCTTACCCATTTGGTGGACTCCCAAACTGAGCAGGTTGCTTCCATTGCTCCATTCTCCGAGGCCATTAGAGTTGTCCAATTTATGAGGTTGAGTCCTCCTACCTTCACTATTTCTAAGGTCTAGGAATATCCAAAAAAATCATTGATGAGATGGAAAAGATCTTATATGTGATGCATACTACTTATGTGGAGGGTGTAGAATTCGCTATTTATCAGTTGAAGGATGTACCATACCAATGGTATGAAGAGTGGGAGTAACTTAAGGGTGATAATACTGTGTCTGCTTTATGGAATAACTTCACTATTACTTTTCTTGATCATTTATTTTCTTAGGAGTTGAGGAGGCAAAGTTTGAGGAATTCATGAATTTGATAAAATACAGTATCATAGTAAAGGAGTATGCCTGGAAGTTTCATCAGTTGTCGCATTATGCTTCAGAGTTGGTGTCTAATGTGAGGGCTAGAATGAGGAAGTTTGCCTCTGGGTTGTCCCATTAGTTGATCTTGGAGAGCAAAGCTAGCATTTTTAATTAAGGATATGGACATCTATAGACTTGTGGTGTATATGCAAAAAGTGGAAAAGGAAAATTAGAAGCAAGAAGAGGTGAGTGAAAGACAGAATAAGAAGTTTTGCTACTCAAATCAGGGTGGAGTTCAGCAATAGAGTGGTAGAATTAGTGAAAAGTGGTCTAAGAAGAAGTGGGGAAATTCTGGTTCCTACTCTATGGCTAGCGCTCTGTATTTGAAGTCGTCGGATAATCTTTGTTCTCAGTATGATAGTGGGTTCAGAGACCAGCCTAAGGTTAGTGGGGCTTAGTGATAATGCTCAACTTACACGTCTAATTTAGTGTAAGGCGGTCATCATCAATATATTTACCCAACTTTAGAGTCGGGGTCAAATACAGGAGGAATAATGTGAGTGGCAATCAAGTTAATTTTAAATTATAGACGCACTTTAAATTCAAACCAATGTTATACGAAGATACAAATGAGGGAGATAGATATCTACACTAATGTTTCTTTTTGGGTTTTTCTAGTATAAATTTAGGGCTACGAATAATATAATTTTAAAAATTATGCTTAGATATTGGGATTATGCATTACTAAGGGAGTGATGTGTGGGTGTTAGCAATAGATCATCAATTTAGTAGGTCAAATATGGGTAGGTTTGGTAATAGATATTGATGTTAGTCTTTCAAGAAAACACCAAACTTTCACCTAATGATTCTTTCGAATGCTTAATAGATGTGTTCACAGTTGGTAATCACAACCTCAATCTAGGCATCCCTATTTATATGATTATACCCATGGTACAGTCAACCTCACATTCACCTTTATGTCTAATTTAGTGAAGATTTAGCAAACTAAACACACAATTGTCTATCATTGATTTGGTTTCTATGTCCCTGTTTCAAGGATGATACGGATTCCTAAACTTTACCCAAAACCCTTCTTTTGAAGGTAGCTTTGGGTTTTCTAGAGCATGGAGCTTTGACTCATCATACCTATGTGAGTATTTGGGGATTTCACCAATCAAATCCCAACTATGTTAGCATAGCAATGTTAAAACCCATAAACCCAAACTACTAAATAGAAGCTAATCAATAACACCCATACACACTTTATTCCCTATTCACACATAACCCCAAGAGGGAGATCCAGCTACACATTAGATAAATAAGCATAGATATACCCATAATCTCCATTGAAGTGATTTATTGAATCTTACGTGAATGCTACTTTAAACTTGGCAATCCCACAAATCAACAACGGAAGTGAGCTAATCTTCCACTTAGAAAGTCTCCAATATGTTATTTAGCCACAAATTATACAATATTTTCTTCTACAAAAATGGAGGCTATGAATCCAAGAGCTAAAACCAAAAAAATGGGGAAGATGGAATCGTTTTGATAATGCTAGATTTGGGGCTTTTTTGTCAAAATTGGGATCATACATATGCCTTTCTATATTTGCCCTTGGGCTGATTTCTTTCGCTAAGATTCGATCATTCAGGTCTGGTAGTAACCGTGGTTTTGTGACCACGATTAACTTCAGTGATCGCAGTTAATTGACTTTTGCTTGACTGCCATGGTCGTGTTCATTGGACCGCGATTGTGGCACCTGAGGCATTTTTGCTCCAATTCTTCAGTTGTATTTTCCTGGTCCCTTTTCATGATTTTCAGCTCTAATGAATATCTTTTGATCTCCTCAACTCTTATGACTATAAAGAGTATATATTAGTGTATTTTATCACCAATATGTCTCATTTATTCATTCAAAATAAGGTAATATGCACAAATTTTCATTGAGAATTAGTGGTAAAATCATGACTCATCTCTCAATCAGCTCCATCACATCCTCCTTATAGATTTTATGGTCTGGTATATCGTGGTATTTACAAAAAAAGGAGGAACAAGTGCTTTAAATATGGTCAAATTTGTCATATGCAATACGATTGTCCTTCTAGGGTTGCTTTTGGAGAAAATAAAATTCTTATTGCTACTTCATCAGCTCCTGCACCAAAGAGGGCTACTTTTATTTCTAGCTTTGGCACCTCCTGTATGCCCTTTCCACCCGCTATAATTTTGAAGCATCCCCAGATGTTTTTACTATAATGCTCAAACTCTTCAATCATGATGTATATTATCTACTTGATTCTGGGTCTACCCTCTCTTATGTTACCCTTTATGTGGATATTCATTTTGGTATTGACCCCGAGTGTATTCTAGATTATTTCTTTATATCTACCCTGATGGGTGACTCTATTATGGATAGAAGGGTCTATAGGGTTGTGTTATATTGGTCTATGGTAGAAAGACCTTGGTGGGTCTAATAGAGTTGGACATGATAGACTTTGATGTGATTTTACGGATGGATTAGCTCCATTCGTGCTATGCATCTCTTGATTGTCGATCTCAAAGGGTTAGTTTGCATTTCCCTAATGAGTTGGTGATTGAATGGGAAGGTAGTTCCCTAACGCCTAAGGGAAGGTTAATTTCGTATCTTAGAGCCCATAAATTGGTTTCTAATGCGTACCTCTAACACTTAGTGCATATTAAGGATTCTAGATCCGAAGTTCCTTCTTTGCATGTTGTCCTTATGATCTATGAATTTCTTGTGGTTTTCCCTGATGATTTTCATAGTATTCCTCCTAATCGGGGAATTGATTTCGGTATTTGTTCTTTTTTTTAACACCCATCCTATTTCTATCCCTCCTTACAGAATGGCTCCATCTTAGTTGCAAGAACTCAAAAAGCAGTTGAAAGATCTTTTAGATAAGGGTTTTATCCACGCTAATATATCTCTATGGGGTGCTCCCATGCTCTTCGTGTGTAAGAAGGATGGTTCCCTTTGGATGTGTATTGATTATCGCCAGTTGAATAAGGTAATCGTGAATAATAAGTATCCACTTTCGAGGATTGATGATCTCTTTTATTAGCTTTAAGGTGCTAAGTACTTTTCTAAGATTGATCTTTGATCTGGATACCATCAGTTGAAGATTTGATAGATGTGAAACATCTTGGGTTTTGGCTCTTGAAAATTTTATAAACCTTGAACCTTCTGTACATTATACGACTTACACCATACCACTCACATGATATCGATACGGGTCTAGAACCCTAGTCATATATTGGTCAATGTCACATTAGTGATACGAGAATAGGCCATACAAGTGGTATGTATATGATATAAGAAGTATAGTGTCAAATCATATGTTGTCCAATTTCTTGCCTAGATTTTCTACTTAGGGTACGACTTGAAAGGTACTAGTCATATAGTTAGGATACGAGTTAGGGTAAGGAGTCGAATGTTGAACAGAATGTAATGTCCAACTTTCCAATCAAGGTACGAGTAGAAGGTCTCACTCGTATGATATGGGTATGAGTGGAGGGGTCAAATCATACTTTCCTACGAGTCTTCTATGGATTTTAAGCTGAGGGTAATTTAGACTTTTTCAATACCAGAACCTCAAGAACCCACATCTTATAACCCTATTTGGTCATTCATTCTTCACTTAGAAAATTAAAAGTTTTATCTAAAAACCTCTCTAAAAGATTGGATAAGGTTTCTTTAAGGTGGCCATCAAGAGGCTTAAGGATTAAAACCCCTTGGTCAATCTTCGTAACTCAGGCATGTTACTCCTCCCTTATTGTTAGTTCAACTAAAAGCATGTTTTAAAGAATAATTTTCATATTACTATTGTGATAATGTTTGGGTTTTGAAATATAGGTTGGGGGTTTTGGTTGTTCTAGGTTAGATTATGTTTTACCATATTTTTATTATGATTTTTTTGTTATATTTGTGGTTTGAACATGTGATTGCATGGGAATGGTCAATTGATACATGGTATTTTGTTTTGGAAATCTTATGCCCTCAATATGTTTGTTAAAATGCCTATTATAATGATTTTGTCACACAGTTTAACTATCATTGAAAACTTTGCATTGCATAATATGATAACGGAACCTTAATTGGTTTGGTTGATTTTAATGGTTTGGATAGTCCTTAGTGGCCAAGGTTTTGTAAATATGGTTTTGAAAACCTTACAGGGTACAATGGAATCCCCTAAGAGAGTAATCTATGAATACCTTATTGGGTACACGAGAATCCTCTAAGTGATTTCAATAATGGAGTTTTGGGAACATAGGAATCCCCTGAGTATTAGCTAATGACATTGCTTGCAAGCTATTATCAGTATGACGATACCACATTATAATACCTTAATAATTGACTCCTAGAATTTGTGGTTTCGTTATATGTTAAGTGTTTTAATTAGGCAATAATAGGGGTTGTGATAACTAGCCATGAAAGTGTAATCCCAAAAGGTTGACACTGCAAACTCATGTTTGCCGACATGAGCATTAGTTTTTATGACCATGTACTTGTGGGGTACAAGGGAATCCCCTAAGTATATACTCGTACATATGTATCATAGAGAGTGAAGGATACAAGGGAATCCTCGACCACCTCTGGTGTCTTTAATTCATATGGCTCCACACATTGGGGACCATTCAGGGGGTAGCACTTCACCCATATAGTCTGTGGGTAGAATATGATGGTAAATCTATAGAACCTAGGTTAAAGTTATAAATGCATATTAAACCAGTACCCTTTGTTGGCATCGTATATATGTATGTATGTGGTTGCATATGCTTATTTAGTTTGGTTTTAAATAATGACATTATTTTATCCTTATTCCTGAGTGCATGCTAGCGTTCATCCACTAACAGTCTTTAAGTGTTATATCCTCACACGATGCAAGAACATGTTATACTACTATTTCTCCTGCTCAGTGACTTGGCGATTTGGGGAAAGCTTAAGTCAGACTGAAGTGGTGAGCTTCCATTCTTTGGAAGGCCCATTTCATGTGATTATTTATCTTATGTCTTTACTCTTCCTTTGCCATTAAATTTTGGCTATTGTCGGGTGCATGTCGACTAGATATTCTTTGGCATTGTTTAGAGGCTTTGTGTTGACAACTGTGGACTTGGGCATAGTATGGTTTGTTTAGTTTGGGTTGGAAGGTATGAATTGGTTGGGTTGGTCTCAGATTTAGACTTATCCAAAAGTCATTGAATTCTAAATACTCTATCTTATTATATGTTCGGAATTCATCTGACACGGACTATTTATTGGTTGTTGGGATGGGGTATAGGGGTAGTCCCTATTTTTAATTGGACATAAAATTCCCGACATAACTAGGCCCAGGTTTAGGTCATCCCAAGGCAGATGTCCCTAAGGTTTCTTTTTGAACCTGGTGAGATCATTTTAAGTTTTTGGTGATGTCCTTTGGATTGACTAATTCCCTAACAGCATTTGTAGATCTTATCAATTTGGTTTTCCATCAATTTTGGGGCTTATTTGTCATTGTCTTTATTGATGATATTTTGGTGTATTCCAAGAGTGAGGAGGATTATATCGATCACCTTTGCCTTGTGTTACAGACCCTCAAGGATTAGCGTTTGTCTACTAAGTTCTCTAATGTGAGTTTTGGTTGAATGTTTTGACTTATCTGGGTCATGTTATTTTGAGTAAAGGGTTCATGGTGGATCCCCATAAAGTTGTAGTAGTTAAGAAGTGGACTAGACCCACGACTACAATCAATATTTGGAGTTTCTTAGGTTTTGCTAGTTTTTATAGGTTTGTGGAAAGGTTTTCTTCTATTGTTGTCCTATTGACTAAGTTGACATAGAAAAAGGTAAAGTTCTTGAGGTCTGATTCTATTGAGGGTATTTTCAAGAAGTTGAAGGATAAGTTAACTTCGGCTCAGGTCTTGACTTTGCCTGAGGGCACTGATGGTTTTACTATCTATTGTGATGTGCCCCAGGAAGGATTGGGTTATGTGTTGATGTAGAATGGGAAGGTGGTTGCATGTGCTTTTAGACATTTGAAATTTCATGAGAAGACTTATTCGACTCATGATTTGGAATTGTTACTTGTGGTATTTGCATTGAATATTTTGCGACATTATTTGTATGGGTCCATGTTGATATTTATTTTGATCATAAGAGACTGTAATACGTGTTCACTCAGAATGAGCTAAATATTAGGCAAAGAAGATGGTTTGATTTTCTTAAAGACCATGAGATAAGTCTCCACTATTATCCAGGTAAAGCTAATGTGGTTGCTTATGCTCTTAGCAGGTCGTCCATGGGAATCTTATCTCATATGGATGAGGAAAAGTAAGATTTGGTGAAGGATATTCACTGTTTGCCTAATCTAGGAGTTCTTCTCTTAGATTTTGAGGATAGTGGTGTTATTGTTCAAGCGGTGGCGAAGTCATCTCTTGGAGCTGATGCAAAGGAGAAGCAGATTCTTGATCCTATCTTGATAAAAAACAAGAATGGTATGGGCAGGCGGAAGGTAATGGTTTTCGAGATTGGTGGCGATAGTATCTTGAGGTACTAAGGTACATTATGTGTTCCCAATGTTAATGGGTCGCAAGGAAGAATTTTTTCCAAAGCTCATAAATCATGATATACTATTTATTCTGGTTTGGCAAAAATGTATCATAATCTTATGAAATTTATTGGTTGAATAATATGAAGTAGAATGTGGCCAATTTTGTGGCTAAGTGCATGGTGTGTCAGTAAGTGAAGGTGGAGCACTTGAAGCCAGGGTAGGTTCACTTAAGAGATTGAGTTGTCGGTATGGAAATAGGAAATAATTAATATGATTTTTGTGACTGGTATTTTGTTATCTCGCTAGTAATTTGATTCGATTTGGATCATCATGGATAAAATGACTAAGTCTGCCTACTTCTTGCCAATGAGGACTAATTTATCTTCTGGGGAGTATGCCAAGTTGTTTATTAAGGAGATCGTGAAGTTATATGGTGCTCCAATTTCTATCATTTTTTATCAAGGTACTCAGTTCTCATCTCACTTTTGGAGGTCATTCCAGTAAGGTTTGGGGACTAAGGTAAACCTTAATATCATTTTCCACCCACAGATAGATGGGCAAGCAAAAATGACAATTCAGGCCTTGGAAGATATGATTCATTCATGTGTATTTAACTTTGGTGGAAGTTAGGTTGATCACTTACCTCTCATGGAATTTTCCTACAATAGCAGTTATCACTCTAGCATTGGTATGGACCTGTTTGAGGCCTTATATGGTAGGAAATATGGGTCTCCTATTGGGTGGTTTGACGTTGTTGAAAATAAGTTGTTTAGCCTTGATTTAGTTCACCAATCCATAGAGAAGGTGAAGGTGATTTGTTATAGATTTATGTCCACCCAAACGCACCAAATGTACTACACAAATATGAGACGAAGGGAGTTAGTGTTCAGTGTTGGTGATTAGGTATTCCTAAAGGTGTCTCCCATAAAGGGAGTGAGGCAGTTTGGTGAGATAGGGGACCACAGTACCCGTTATGTTAGTCCTTATTTTGTTTTAAATATGGTTGGTAAAGTTACATATGAATTGGAGTTTCTTTCTAGTTTGAGCTCTATTCATCCGTTGTTTTATGTTTCAATGTTGAAAAAGTGTGTAATTGATCCTTCAACAGTTGTTCCTAGAAAAGGTGGGCATTTTGGATTTCTTATCCTATGAGAAATTCCTGGCTGAGATTTTGGATAGGCAAATACGTTGGTGGTGAACCAATGATGTGGCTTTTGTAAAGGTTCTTTAGAGGAACCAAAAGGTCAAGGAAGCTATGTAGGAAGCCTAGGAGGACATGAAATCCAAGTATCTGTTCTTGTTCCCCACTTTATAAAATCATGCTTCAGGTATATGTATTCATTTACATCTTTTGTTATCTGACTTTATTAAATAAAATTGTGATTTCCTTGGTATCTTTGTTTTATGTCTTTGTTAAAGGTAACTGTGGTTATATTGGAGTCACATTATGCTAATAAAATCCTTGTTCTATCATTCGAGGATGAATGATCCTAAGAGGGAAGTATGTAACACCTCGGGGCTTTATTCCTTAAAAATTTCTAAAATTTTGTCCTCACTGCCTTGACTACGTCCTACTCTTATAAGTCATAGGGAGTCTTGATGGGTCTTAGGGACCCAGTAATAACCTAAATAGTATGTGTGTAACTAAATTCTACTCTGAGTACAAGTGGCTCACTAAGATTTATAAGGACTCATTATGAGTCGTTGGGTGCTAATCATAGGATGTCTAGTCTTTACCCCAAATGGTTTCTGTATTGACTATGACTGGACCCTATGACTTATAGGTCCCATTATGAGTCGTATCAGTTGATTCGTAGGGTCATCAGTATGTGGGTGCCCTAGAAACTATCTTAGTTTCGACTCATGGTGACGAGTCGTAATGAAACCGTATGAGTTGTATAGTAACCCATAGTCACTGATGACTAAATTCTGGTTTTAAATTGAGGGCACTATGGACAATTTCCTTCTTACCCCATTAAAACCCCACATTCATAAAGCACTTAATAGGGGTTATTTCTCATTCATAACGTAATAAAACACTTCCAAAACTCTCTCAAGTCTCTCAAGCAGCCATACTTAGGATTTCCAAGAGGTAGATCACCTAAAGACTCAAGAGTGGAATCCTCTCCATAAACTTAGATATTTCAGGGATGTTACTCTTTCCTAATTTCTAATTTTGTAATAACATGTGATTTAAAGCGTGTTCATGAGATACTGATGTTAGTTTAGAATTAAGGGTTGAGGGTTTGGAATGCTTATTGATTGAACAATGTCTCCCATTGCTTACATATGATTATTCGTTATTTAATTATGGTTTTGAACTTATGGGAGCATAGATATAATGAATGAACTAGGAGATTATGATTTTTTCCAAGATTGTGACTTTTGAAGTAGTTATCACCTCAACCCCATATCGTGAAATTGGTTTTGAATAAAAAGTATGCATATTGAACTATTCTTGAAGTATTGCATAATGTGAAAAGCTAATGACGCATAATGATTTAGATTGAATCTTATAGGGTCGTGTAAATCCCCAAGATGATTTATAATTGAACCAAGGAAGTTTATGAATTCCCCCAAGTAATGAAAATTGATCTGGTAAGATGATGGTACCTTATAAGTGTAGTTGGTATGATGATAGCAATAATGTATGCTGAAATGTGTATTATGGTTCAATAAATTGTAATGTGTGTTAAGTGTTTTAATTGGGCTTTAAGGAGGATTGTGTAGCTGAGTCGTGAAAGTAGAGGTCTCGAGAGGCCGATACTCGAAACTGTGGTTGTTGAAGTAGGGGTCTATATAAATGGGAGGTTTGAGTCCCCCTTATTAATATCATATGATTTTGCAGTTTGAGTTCCCCATATTATATTATATGATTTGGTGCTTGTGTCACCATGATGTGTCGGGTGGTTTGAGTCCCCCATAGTGCATATGCATACCATCTAGTTTGTGCAACCACATGCACTTGGGCCCTACCATTTGGGGGAGAACTGAACTCATATAGCATGTGGATGCTTTCTTATGTTATGGCGATTGAGCCACACAATCCAGGATAAAGTTTTAAAGTGCTTGTTAAGCCTTGTTCCTATCCCAGCAAGTGTTACATATATTTATATATGCATATTATTATGTGTATTAGATTTTGAATAGGTTTTGAATTGATATTCATGGCATTATTTCATCACATATCCCTGAGTTACATGCTAGCACTCCAATCACTAACCATCTTCAGATGATGTATCCCTACGTGATGCAGGTTCTAGAGATACCTATACTTTTTCTGCATAGAGTTAGGTAGATCGGCTTAGATTATGGGTTCGTTGTGGTGAAATGGTGAGCTTTCATTATTCAAAAGACTTAGACATTTCATCAGTTATTATCATAGATTAGAATTGAGAATTTTCATTATCATTAACAGTATCATTGTCATTGTCATCTACTTGAGTTGGGGACATGTCCCAAACCAAGGCTAGTTTTTTGTTCTTTATTTTAAAGTCTTTGTTGGATTACTGTAGACTTGGGTGATGTTGGTTGATTTTTTTGGCCGGTTACTAGTTATCGATCATAGATTTATCTTTTATTCTTTCATCCGACCTTGTACTATCTTTTCTTATATTCAGAATTCATCTGCCATTAGGGATATCATGTTGTTTTATTAGGTGCAAAGGGGTGGTCTCCGATTCCTGGTGGACTTGAGATACCCATCATTACTAGGACCTGGTTCAGGTTATGACACCACTCCAATTGGGGTTCCATAGGTCCCCACTAGTCCCTCTCCAATTAGTGACACTCATGCTCAGTCACCTAAAGAAGATATCTCTAATATGGAGTTTTACCGCTCTATTCATCTTCTTACTCAATTGGTGGTATCTCAGTCTCGTTAGTATAGTCATATTGGTGTTGTTGTGAGTTCCTCTGAGGTTACTCGAGTTGGGAAGTTTATGAGGTTTAATTCCCCAACCTTCATTGGATCTAAGGTTGAGGAGGATCCTCAAGGGTTCATTAATGAGATAGAGAAGATATTTAGGGTGATGCATGCTGCTGATGTAGAGGGTGTGGAGTTTGCTTCATACAAATTAAAATTATAGCTTATCAATAGTATAAGGAGTGGGAGTAGTTGAGAGGTAATGATATAGAGCTAGCTTTATGGAATGAGTTCTTTCATATTTTTCTTGATCATTTCTTTTGTTAGTAGTTGAGGAAAGATAAGGTCAGAGATTTTGTG
The DNA here is from genome assembly GCA_030864225.1 of Capsicum baccatum var. pendulum. Lineage (NCBI taxonomy): Eukaryota > Viridiplantae > Streptophyta > Magnoliopsida > Solanales > Solanaceae > Capsicum > Capsicum baccatum. Next base: position 203,703,427 of record CM061550.1, read on the forward strand.
AACTTGAGGCAAGGAAGGATTAGTGTGAAAGAGTATGCGTTATAGTTCCATCAATTGTCTCGTTATGCTCCGAAGTTGGTGTCTATTATTAGGGCTAGAATAAGGAAGTTTTCTTTGGATTTGTCTCATAACTTGGTATTGGAGTGTAAGGCTACGATGTCGAACAATGATATGGATATCTCAGGCTTATGGCTTATATGCAGCAAGTTAAGGATAAGAAAAAGATAGGTAAAGATTGGAGAGAGGCATAATAAGCAGTTTATATATTCAGAGTAGGATAGGGGCCATCAGACTAGCGGAAGAGATGGTAGACAATGGAGCAAGAAAAAGACTTGGGGAAATTCTAGTTCCTATTCTTCTACTAGTTCCCCTTATCTGATGTGGTCTGGTTATTATTGTTTTTATCCCACTAGTAGTCCTAAGGCACAGGGTGCCCAGTATTAGGCTAGTAGAGCTCAATCATCCCCATCATATCCTTCTTGTAGATTTTATGGGCAGCTTTACCGTAGTTATTGTGGTGATGGGAGAAATCAGTGTTTTAGTTATGGTCATCTTGGATACAGCAAGGGGCTGTCCTATAGCTAGAGTATCCACTTGGGCTAATAAGTTCCCGGTTTCTACCGCATCAACTCTTGCACTAAAAGTTGCTACTTCTAGTATCGGTACTAGCTTGAATCGTCTCTATGCTCTTGCCACTCGTTAGGAATTTGAGGTATCCTCTGATGTTGCCACTGGTATGTTTAAAATATTTTCTCGTTATGTGTATTATTTTCTTGATTCGAGATCAATATTTTCTTATATGACCCCCTATATGGCTGTGCATTTTGGTTTTGCTCCTAAAAATATTTATGACCCCTTCTCTATTTCTACTTTAATGGATGATGCTGTAATCGTTAGAAAAATCTATAGGGGTTGTGTGGTGTCTATCTTTCATGGGGAGAAATTAGTGAATTTGGTAGAACTTGATATGGCAGATTTTTATGTGATCCTGGGGATGGATTGGCTTTATTCTTGCTATGTTTCCTTGGATTGTAGGACTCGAAAATTCAGTTTCCAATTCCCTAATGAATTTCTAATCGAATAGAAAAGTTCCTTAGTGCCTAAAGGGGGTTTATTTCATATCTTAGATCCCAAAAGTTGACTTTCAAAGGGTGTCTTTATTATCTAGTTTGGGTCAAAGATTTTAGTTCTGAGGTAATTTGTCCCTATGGAGAACGAATTCCCTGATGTATTTCCCGAGGATCTTTCTGGCATTCCTCTTGATAGAAAAATAAACTTTGGGATAGATCTTCTACCCAATACCCATCCTACTCTATTCCTCCTTATAGAATGGCTTTGGCTGAGTTGAAGGAGCTGAAAGAGCAGTTATAAGATCTTTTTTATCAGGGTTTTATCTATCCTAGTGTTTCTCCATCGGGTGCCCCTATGCTTTTCATGCAAAATATATATGGGTCTCCTCGGATGTTTATATATTGTCGACAGTTGAATAAGATTAACATGAAGATTGATGATCTCTTTGACCAGCTTTAGGGTGCAAGATGCTTCTCTAAGATTGATCTCCATTTGAGCTATCATCAATTGAGGATTAGGGATGATGATATTCCTAAGACTGTTTTCCATACTAGGTATGTCCATTTTGAGTTTTGGTTATGTCATTTGATTTGACTAATGCTCTGACTACTTTCATGGATCTTATGAATTGGGTCTTCAGGATGTTTTTAGACTTGTTTGCTATTGTCTTCATTGATGATATCCTGGTGTATTCTAAAAGCGAAGAAGATTACGTCAATCATCTTTGAATTGTATTGCATATTCTTAAGGATCAGAAGTTGTATGCTAAATTTCTAAGTGTCAATTCTGGTTGATGCGGTGACTTTCCTTAGGCATGGTTTTTCTACTGAGGCGATCAAGATGGATCCACAAAAAGTTGAGGCGATTAAGAGGTGTTCTAGACCCACGACTCCAATCGACATTAGGATCTTTTTGGTGTTGGCTGGGTAATATAGGAGGTTTATAGAGAGTTTCTCTTCTATTGCTACTCCGCTGATAAAGTTGACCCAAGAAAAGATAAAGTTCTTGTGGTTCGATGATTATGAGGGTAGCTTTGAGAAGCTGAAGAATAAGTTGACTTCTGTGCCAGTTCTGACCTTGCCTGAGGGAATTGATGGATTTATGGTGTATTGTGATTCATCCTATGTAGGATTGGGTTGTGTTTTGATGCAACATATTAAGGTTGTGACCTACGCTTCTAGGCAGCTTATGGTTCATGAAAGGAATTATTCGACTTATAATTTAGAGTTGGCGGCCGTGGTTTTTTCCTTAGATTTGGAACCACTATTTGTATTGGGTGCATATAGATATCAATTCAAATCATAAAATCCTACAGTATGTGTTTACTTAGAAGGAATTGAATTTTTTATTGAGGCGATGACTCGAATTTCATAAGGATTATAACATAATTCTTCACTGCCATACAGGTAAAGCTAATATGGTTGTTGATGCTCTTAGCAGGTTGTACATGGGGATTTTATGTCATATGGATTAGGAAAGTGAGGACTAGTGAAGGATATTAACCTATTGCCTAACTTGGGAGTTTGTCTTTTGGACTAGAAGGCTGGGGGAGTGATTGTTTAAGAAGTGGTTAAATTATCTCTTAGTGTTGAGGTAAAGGAAAATCAAGATTGGGATTCCATTCTTATGCATATTAAGGATGATGTGGGGCTACAGAATATTATGGACTTTGAGATATGTTGTGATGGTGCCCTGAGGTACCAAGGTAGGTTATGTGTTTCTAATGTATATAGACTGTGAGGGGGGTTTTGAATGAGGCTCATGAGTCGAGGTATACAATTCATCCATGTTTGATGAAGAAGTATCAAGATTTGAAAAAACTCTATTAGTGGAAAAATATGAACAGGGATGTGGCTAACTTCATGGATAAGTGTATGATTTGTCAGCAAGTGAAAGTAGAACACTTGAGGTTGGGTGGCATGTCTTAAGAGATAGATTTTCCAGCATGGAATTAGGAGATTATCAATAAGGTTTTTTTACGGGTCTTCACGGTCTTACAATTAGTATGATTCGATTTGGGTTATCTGGATAGGATGACTAAGTTGGATCACTTCTTGCCTATGAGGACAACTTACTCTAGAGAGGATTATGCCAAGTTATTTATTGAGGAGATAGTTAGATTGCATGGTGCCCTTGTTTACACCATTTCAGATCGAGGTACATAATTTTTTTCTCACTTTTGTCATTTGTTTCTGAAAGGTTTGGGGACCAAGGTGAGCCTTAGCTCCAATTTCCATCCTTAAATAGTGGGCAAGCAGAACGGACTATTTAGACTTTGGAAGATATGTTATGGGCTTGCGTGGTTGACTTTAAGGGAAGTAAGGTGGATTACTTACCTTTTATTGGGTTTGAGTATAACAATAGTTATCACTCAAGTATTCAGATAGCTCTTTTTGAGGATCTTTATGGTAGGAGGTGTAGGTTTCCTATTAGGTGGTTTGAGGTTGGTGACACTAGGTTGTTCGGTGCTGAATTTGTTCACTAAGCCATGGAGAAGTTAAAGGTAATTAGAGAAAGACTTAAGACTTTCCAAAGTCACCAAAAGTACTATGCGGATGTGAACCTAAGAGAGTTGGAGTTTTCTGTTAATGATTAGGTATTTTTCAAAGTCTCTCTATGAAGAGAGTGATGAGGTTTGGAAGAAGGGGAAGCTCAGTCCCTGTTATGTTTGTCCATATCGGATTTTGAGGAGAGTTAGGAATATTGCCTATGAGCTAGAGTTGCCTGCAATCTTAGGTTCTATTCATCTAGTTTTCCTGTGTTGATGTTGAAGAAGTGTGTGAGTGACCCTTCTTTGGTTGTTCTTGTGAAGGATGTTTGTATTTTGGATTCCTTATCTTATGATGAAATTTCAGCTGATATTTTCGATAGGCAAGTCCACAGATTAAGCATACCTATATTAAGATACTTGGGAAGCCGAAGAGGACATGAAGTCCAAATAGCAGTTATTGTTCCCCACGTTAAATTGAAGTGTTAGGGGTATGGGTCCCCTTTTTTGTCACTTTTAATAGTATTGCATGGTTTTATGGTTGCATTATAGCTTGTATTCATGTTAATGGGTGCCTTAACTCCTCATTCGGAGATGAATGATCCAGGCAGGGCAATGTAATATCCCAGGTTTTGGACTCCAAATATTTCCTTGTGATTTGAGCTCACTGCCCAGGGTACAACTCAAGTGATGAGTCTTGAAGACTCCTCATGAGTCGTATTATGCTAGTCGCACTCCAACCAGTGAGGACTACCCATGTTTTTATCCTGATCATGACTAGGACCCCGCGAGTCGTGAGGTATGGTCATGGGTCATAGGGTGGGACTCGTGACCAAACCAGTGAGGTGGCCTTGAGTCACTTCCCTGACTACGAGTCGTGATGACGACTCGTGATCACTGACCACAAGTAGTTACCAGACCCATAACGATTGTACGTTGTTTTCCTTCACTTTAAGTTAGTTGTACTTCGGTCATTTCCCTCTCTTTACACTTAAGACTCAAAACATTAAAACATCTAAGGGACCTTATTTTCACCACTTATCAAATCATAAACTACTCTATTCTCTCTCAAATTTCCAAGTCAAGAACAGAGCTATGGTTTCTAAGGGTCGGTCATCTAGGGCTCAAAGTATGGTTTCTTCTCCAAATTCTTGGTGTTTTGAGGCATATATCTCTTCCCTAAACTTTTATTTTATAATGGCATGCAATGGTTTCATATTCATGTGATTTTAATGTTTGATTTTGGAATTTAGGTTAAAGGTTATCGATGGTTATTGTTTAAATGGTATTTCCATGGTTTACATGCATTTGTTTATTCTTTATTGATGGATTTTAGAACTCATTGGGTGCATGGGCATGGTAAATGGAATGGGGGTCGTGGATTCCCCCAAACTTATGGAATTTGGTATTTGAATTGGTAATAACCTCAACCTATCATGGCTATGAAACGTGGTTGTATGAATAATTTAACCACTTTTGAACTATTGCATTGCATAAAAAGGCTAATGGAATATAAATGGTTTTAAAAGGCCTTGGTGGCCATGGATTAATTTAAAAGTGGAACTTTGGAGTCTATGGCTAATTGGTTTGGTTTGGCATAGTGGAATTTGTTGTAACCATAATTAATTGGTATGACTATACCATTCGGTAAATTCCTAAATGGATGACTCCTTGGTTAAATGGATAGGCTATGTGTAAATGTTTCAATTAAACTTAAAAGGGGGTTGTGTAGCACTTCGTGGAAGATAGAAGTCCTAGAGGTACTGGTACTGGAAACCACATTTTTTGGTGTAGGGGCCTTGGTGGTCGTGTGCATAGTTTACATTTTATATATATATATATATATATATATATATATATATATATATATATTGGAACGGCTGAGGCAGTGGATTCTCTGTCCTTTCCTTGGATTCCTTCGGTTCGTATGGCTAACACGTATTTAGGAATGGTAATGGTACGGTGCGGGTATTTTGATATCCTACAAATTTGATAACAACACCGCACCGCACTGCATATCTTTTAAACCCGTGCAAACCCGCACTGCATAATACCCACGCAAACCCGTACCGCACCATATTTTTTAAAAAAATTTATGGCAGAGGGAATAGGCTGACTTATTGCGTTTGAGCAGTTATTCAAGATTTATGAATTATGATATTTAGTCGTTTCATTCAAGCTTATTTCATACCAGTTGAGTAAATACATAGGTGAAATTATATATTATTACACATTAACAAATGACAATACTACTTCTAAGACTTCTATTTCATTTTTAATAAACTCATCAGCTAAATTAGGTGTGTGTTTCTATTTGTATCTACATTGGATATATCTATCTAATTTATGATTTAAATTGACATTTGAAAGTATGTGACAATACTAACAACTGGGAAAGAGCACACTAGTTGAGTGGTGACATTAAGAAAATAAAATGCACACCAAATTGTTAACATCTTCAATTGCGCGCCTCCACATCGACGGAGCAGTATGTAATGCCAAACATGGATAGTACCACAACTACAAGCATGTTTCATCAACACCTTCTTCGGAAAAAGTTCTTCCACAAAGCAATAATTCATAAAAGACAATATAAAAGTACTTATAATCGAACTAAAACAAAAAATTGGCAGAGTAACTCTAATCTATAAGCCTATGCTGCTTATAGATCACAGCAAACTCTTAGTTCAATATCTGGGCAGCTTCCTTGGCAAGAACTCTCTGTTTGGCCTTATTCTTGACCCCAAACTCTGCCTAGCTGCTGGAAAATGATGATTGTTATCTCCAAAAGAACATAATTGTCCATTAATGCTGCATTATCTAACAACAGTAAGCATCAACCTGTCACATTTTTAATGAAGAATCGCCATAAGAATTAACATCGGATTTGTTTCATTAATGATATTGTTACATCCACTCAAGTTCTACTCAACAAAACACCTTCAAAACTATACCATAGCAAGATGAAATAAAACCAAAGGAAGGACTAAAGTTGATATTCAAGAGAATGGTTGAACTAGAAGCTCCCTACATGTTTTTCTTCCCTTATGGTGGGAAAATGAGTGAGATTCCACCTAAGGTAAAACCATTCCCTCACAGAACTAGAAACATAGCCCATATTATGTATGGAACAGACTGGATTGAGAATGGATTTGAAGTTGAAGAGTATTGTAGTGATTTAACAAGAGAGCTACATGACTTAATGACTCCTTTGTTGTCCAAGTTCCCAAGAAAGATTGTCAACCAAACATGAGTTACACAAAATAACAAGAGTTCAGTTAACTGTACAGTCAAGGACCTAACATGAGTTTCAGTTAACTGATGGTAAGTAACCTACCATAAGTTCACTGAAATCTGGCTAATAGGCATTGGGCAGTGGCTACAGCCCTGTCAGCCCAGTAAGTCCACTGGAATCTGGCTCTTCCTCTTCGTCAAGTAATGTTGGACATGAGACTTGATCGACCGTTGAAGTTGAACCTGAAAAGAAATTATATCAAAAATTGAAAACTATTATTTATTAACATAAGAAGTTATTAATAGAATCACTTACCATTTATTTCATTCCATAACCAATTACAAGCACACATTAAAGCCTCCAAAGTAGTTGGATGAAGTCTACTACGATGCGGACTAATCAACCTCCCACTAGTGTTAAATACTAGTTTTGAAGCAATAGTGGAGACAGGAATGGCTAAAAGATCATGATCTATCTTTTGCAAAGTAGGAAATTTTAATCCATTTGTCTTCCACCAACTTAGATTATCAAACGATGAAGTTCGTGATAGTATACTTTTGTCTATGTACAAATCTAACTCAGATCTTGTGTCCACATTAGCCATACTAGAAGCGACAAACCTATCAAAGCTAGACAGTCGATTTCTCTCAACAATACAAGAAACTTCACTAGAACTAGATGCATCATGTGAAGCAGGTACTCTACTTTTATATTCTTGAAAGAGATCGAAACATTGGATTCGAACTTTTTGAATCTTACTTGCAGCAACTGTTTCTTCATAAATTTAGGGAAGATATAACTCCACCAACTTCATCTTGTACCTTGGATCAAAGATAGCAGCCACACCTATCAAAATATGCATCTTATTCTAATATTTCTTAAATTTCAACAACATTGTCGATGCCATCGACTTAGTCAAAGGACCAAGACTCTTTTCCCAATCTTCTAATTCTATATTAATTTCACATACTTTTGAAAAGTACTGACTTGAAGCTAGATATAGACTTACGAAGAATTGTTTAGTGATATAATAAAATAGCTTCAACTTAGGACAAACTTGTTCTGGTGCACTCCATTGCACTTTAGTAGGAAAACAATGATAATTGGTGTCAGTTAGACTCAACTTCATAAACACATATTTATAGTGTAGCACTACTTGTAATATTAAATATGTTGAGTTCCAACACGTGGGATAATCATACACTAACTTTTTTCTATAGGAAATATATAGCAACCGTGAAGCTTCTTCAAACCTTTCAATTCTTCCTGGTGACCCTATCCAATATAAGACACCATCACGCACATTACTAATATCATCATCTATCACCTTCAATCCTTCTTGTATAATCAAATTCAAGATGTGTGTGGCATAATGCACATAAAACACTCTACCCATCAATAATAAATCCCCTTTACAAAGTTTCTCATTCAATAGGACCTTCATCATATAATTTTTTATGCTACAATTATCAACTGCAACTGCTAATATTCTTCTTTTGAGATTCCATTCTAACAAATAATTAAGCAACACACCACATAAGGTATCCTTATCATGTAGAGAAGGAACATAAATAAATCTTAAAATATGGCTTTGAAGCTTCCACGAATCATCAATAAAATGTGATATAATAGCCATGAATCCTTTTTTATTATTATAAGAAGTCCACATATCGGTGGTTATTGCAATTCTACATGTAAGTTTTTCCAATAAAGTAGAAGTTTTTTATTTCAAATTGTCAAAAATCTTTAAAATGTCATTCTTAATTATGTTCCTGGACACCATTTTAAATAATGGCTGAAGACTTGTGAAGAACTTTCTAAATCCTATATGATCAACAATAGACAAAGAATACTCATGTAAAATAATAGGGTAAGCAAGTTCTCTATGTGACACATCTTAATCGAAATAATGATGTTGGCTAGTTTCATCACCCCCTGAACCACTCTCATTTTATAAATTACTTGGCTTATTAGGACATCTACGAGTATGTTCTCTCATAGCCGATGTACCACAAGTTCTACTTGATTTGATACAAGCATTGCAATACCTACACATACCATAACGAAAACCATTGAACATCATTGGTTTGAAATGATTTCATGCTTTAGACTTTAATTTTCTTTTTCCAGATTCAGAAATTTCATTAATTTAAGAAGACCTTTTGATCTCTCCCTCAGTTGGTTGAGTTGGTTGAGGGAGAGAACTTGAAGATGAATCAATTGTATTTTCTTCAACATAAGATTCCATACTTATCTATAAACACACAAAATAAGCGAAGGGGTCAGCATAAATATACTCAAGAAAGAAATAAATCTTGAATTTTGCAGCAGATAACAGAAAATCAGTATTAGGGTTAGCACAAATCTCCTCAACAATGAAGAAATCTTGAATCTTTTAAAGCAAAATCAGCGCAAATTTACTCAAAATAGTAAAATAATCTTGATTTTTATAGTAAATAAGAGAAAATAAGCAAAAGAATTAACACAAATCCCCTCAAAAAGTAATACAGTGAGAGTAAGAGCTTTTTGAACAGTAACCCATTGTATCATGAAAACAAGAAGAAAAAGTAGCAAGAAAAAAACTGAACAGAGAAAAGAAGAAGAAATCACCATTTGTATTGAATTTTGTCTTTGAAATTGTAGATAGTGAGAGTGAGAGCTGAGAGACAAGATTGTAATCTCTATGAAATTGTAGACAGACGAGAGACGATAGTGTGTTGTGTACTCTAAATCCTAATTTTAGAAATGAGACTTAAGAGCAAAGATTCGGATGTTTTTTATTTTTAATACCTTAACCTGACCGGACCCGACCCACACCGCACCGCAAATTTTTAATTTTTTTAAGTTTGACCCACACTGTACCACACTGTACCACACTGTAACCGTGTTTATCACAACCCATCCTTCCCATCACACACTTAAACCCGCACCGCACCGCCCCATTGCCATTCCTACACGTATTGGGGCCCTTTTGGAGGGGGGAGCCAGACCCATATAGCTCGTGGGTGTTTTTTAGGATGGTTAGAGCTACACAAACCAGGTTAAGGGTTAAAATCTCATTTTAAACCTTGTTCCCAATCCCAGCAACTTATGTATATATGTATATATTCATGTAAGTGAACATGTATGTTGAGTTAGTCTTGATTTTAAAATGGCATTATTTTATCCCTATTCTGAGTTACATGAGCGCTCAACCTGCTAACCATCATAGGATGCTACATTGTTTCATAATATAGGATCCAAGGATATTTGTTTTACCCCTATGCAGCGTTAGGTGATCCGGTTCGTCGATTGGTTCATGGTGAAGTGGTGAGATTTCATCCTCCAAAAATCTTATTCATTCAATAGATTTCTTTTCATATTTTAGAATTGAAGAGTTCGCATCAACATTATCATTGTCATGGTCGCTGGCATGTGTCGACCTAGTTTGATACTCGGAGAGGTTTAAAGGCTTTTGTGAACATGTATGGGTTGGATGGTTGTTGTTGACTCTTGAACTCACTTTTGAGTTTCATTTACCATTTTATATTTATCCACTAGTTGTCTTTTGCTTTGTTATTATTTGGATTATGTTTTGTTTGGACAGTCTATGGGGGTGATCTCCGGCCCATGGTAGGCTTGGGATACCCATCACGACTAAGCCCGGGGTCGGGTCATGACAAATATCATAATTAAATAGCTTCTATTTCTTATCAATGTAAAAATATGTCAAATCAAAACTCACAGGAAATATAAAATAGTACATACATGCTAAAGGGTATTATTTCTACCCAACTAGTCATTACCTACAAGCAAAAACATAGGGTCCATGTATCGTACTAGCATGGTACCATAATCCCTCGTCCATAAGCTCACATTAGAATCGAAGAACTCATTAATCAAAATAGTATATATATATATCCTCAACTCTTCAACATATCTCAGTGTGTTATAAAGCTCAGCTATCTCTCAGGATAATACAAAATGTACACACAATATAATAAGTATACACTATTCTCACAAGTTATTTGAAGATTGGCTTGAACAATCATAAGCTTATTTATACAAGCACAATTAAGACAAACAAATAACCAATCACCAATTATTTCTGAAGATGATTCAACATGTTCATAATTCATAACAGATATGAGAGATGATTTTACCTCTAACTCCACGTTAATCATAACATATCTCAACCAAAGAACCTAAATCCGCAAGCTAATACGCAAGAGACTTTCCTTCCTTAATGCCTCAAAAATTTCATGGTCTAAAATAAATTAATAATTACATAAGCAAATAATCATTTAAGCTTCAAACAACTCCTTAGGATTTCAAACCCGCTAATTTTATCCATATTTGCAGTCTATAACATCTCCAAAAGGTCAGTTAATCAATTACTAGTCTCATAATACTTACGTATCTAATTCACGGAACTTCTACTCCAATTATTCCCTCTTAAACCATTTTTATGCTAAGGATCTCATATTTATGGTACTCAAGGTTCTCAAATTCCCTAAACCATGCTTTTGAACTACCAGTTCATGCTAGGAAGTGTAAATTTACACCCTAGAAGCAATTCAAGATGATTTTACATCTACACATAGGTGTTTCCATAATTTTCATGAACCTTGGTTTCTAACCCATGATTCCACCATGAACAATCTTTTTAATAATTTTAGGATGTTAATGAATTATAGCAAGAAATAATGAATGAAACTATTTTCCTCAATAATAAAATTCACCCTAGCCTAGGGAAAATCATCTCTTTAAAGCTCTGTAACAAAGTTTGAGAGTTTTTGATATAACCCACAGAATATAACATTTAAAAATTCTTTATACCTCACATTCTCTGCTTTGATGAGCGATTCTCACTACAGAAGAATCACAGTGCCAAATCGAGCCACACTGTGGTGGCCCCTAATAAAATTTATTTTTTGCCGCTATGATAGATCTTTACTCTCTATGGTAGTCTTACTGTAGCAGGAATTCCTACCACTACAGTAGTCTTAAAGTACTAATAGTGAGTAATTGGGTCCTACCCTTATTTCACAATACAATTATGAGATTAGGAAATCACGAAAATATCCAACACAGCAAGCACTAAACCCACATGCTCCGTCCTTATTTTCATTTCAAATTTTTCCTATAGAGGTCTAATCACTAGGCCGCTCCTAATGAAATACAACATCATAAAACACAACATCATGAATCAACAATAATTACAAACACACACAACACTAGCTTTTAGCCTTCAACCATCTTACTTTGAGATTTTATTAACTCAACTCACTAGGGGACTCTTATACGGTACATCATATAATGACTAAAAGGGTCATTTCACATAGTTGAAGAAGTTTCAGAATACAATGGTCAAACTTAGTTTTCAGAAACATAACAAGGTTAAATATGTACTAGCTCATTAAGAAAATAAGCTATCCATATATAATATCATCATTACTATGGAATTTGTAAGGATATAGTGATATGCCCTAGATCCAATCTCATATTTGATGATTTGAACATGTTTTTATAAATTATTTAATATAAATATTTGGCATCAAATATTTTTTTTATAGATATATCAAATTATTTAATTAATATGTAAGGTTCTTAATTGGGTTTTGGAACTTGGCATGATGGAGATCATAATAATGAGAGAGTTATATATCATGACTTAATCTAAAATTGTTCTTAATCGTAGGATTACTGATTAGGACATTAATTATATGGTTAGATCAATATATATTTAGTGGTCCTTATAAGATAAATACTAATTGATCTCATGAGCTAAATCACATACATAGAAGATGCATATGGAGATATGATTATTGAACAGACTCAGTGGATAATTACTAATGGTTAGAATTACCATAAACTGTCACTAGGATATTATCTAGAAGAATGTGATGTAAGAGTTTTCTTTGACGTGAGATCATCATACAATTAATAAGTGATTTATTATACTTTGATACCGGACACTCATGTCCATACATAAATGGTTGAAAGGATGTTGTGTATGCTTAAATATTTGTAGATTAATGATTGATGCAAGATGGAATATATCAACTCTTGGTAATGAGTTTAAGCTCTATGTTGTCATGTATTATAAATGACTAATCAATACCATGTCAAGGTCAATTGGATTAAAGAAGATAAGAGTTTTTTTAAGTTATTAAAAATTTTATTATAATCTGACATGCACATATAGTTGATCATCTATTGAGATTTGATAGTTAGACCATATCCTAGGGTGATCCGGAGCTATAAGGTCAAAATGAAATACTACATAATTCTTCTACAGGCTCTTCAAAAAAAATTGTATACTTCATGCTATAAGGTTTTTAAGGAGTGTTTCTAGATATCAAATGTTGTATCCAAACACACATGCAATTGTACGCAGTTGTACAAGTAATAAAGTGCTATTGTGAGCCGGATGTCAAACCCATAGGGACTTGTCGATTTACTATTCACAAAATTAGATTAATTCTAACTATTTAATCAAGAGACAAATTCAGAATATAGAATTTATAAATTTACTAAACTAAAATATTAAATAGAAAATAACTAATGAACAATTAAATAAGAGAAGAGAAAATTTTACGCAATCAATGAATGAATAGATCTAGGATTATGGATTTGCAAACAATCATGTTTAGTATCAATTTAATTAACTTATATGATTATATCGTTGTTGATTTACAGGTTGATTTTATTGAAACCAAACGGTATCAAAAAGAGCACGAAAACAGTTCGAAAACACACAAGCAGTCCACACACAAAAAACCCTAAACAAAAACAACAAACTCAAACTTTAACAATAAAGAAGATATGTAACTTGACACAATGAGAACTCATAATGCAGCAACTAAAGAGTGTATTAATACTCTAAAACCTCCTCAAAACAAGTCAACAAGAACTACGTTCTTACGGAACAGAAGAGGAACTCGGTTCACTCAAGCACTCTCGTTTCTAGCCGATACACACAACACAAGAAAAAACCTTTTCTTATGATGTCAAAGTGGTGGTTTACTCTCTTCTTGAGAAGAAAGTGATGTTCAATATTACAGGTGATTTCAAGAATGAGATAACTAAGCAAATAACACTAAGGGGTTCCTACTTATAGTCTATTACAAAAGAGATGAGAAATAACACTTTTACCCTTAATGAAGGGGGTGGGTTTGGAGTGTATAAATGGGGCTTACTTGTAGTGTTTTTAAGACACTCAAGGCATGTATTCACACTTTAATACATAAACTCCCTTGGACGAACTTAAGACATGATCAAACACATCCATCTTTATGAATATGCCTTGAAGACGTTGTAGTTCCCGAGCTTGGCTCCTAGGGAATGGTCTTGAGCTCTTGATACCTGTTTTCCACTCATTTACAAAGGCCTTCATACTCTTACCTCTTTTTAGATATGGTTCGAGTATGGATTCTTGTGCTTGTACCCTCTTTGCACTCGTATCACCTATAATCCTTATGCTCTTTACGCTTGTATCATCCTCTCTATCTTGAAAGGAATTTTTCCTCAAATTTACACCTTGCAAAACCAAATAAAGGGAAAACAAGCACACAATCCTCATGGTATAAGGGTTAGCATTAGTATCACAAATTATATAATCACACCAAGGGGGTACACCTCTGGAATACATCCAACAATCCTTTGTTATGATCATGAAGCACTTACTACAAGCATCACAAAGGATTTGGCTAAGATAGACATCTAGGGAATAGAAATGCAACCTGATACCATCACATATATCAATAAATCAAAGGTTATTCATATTTGAAATACAACCACGGGTCCTTTGTGTGTGACATGAAAAGCTTAGCATAAATAGAACAAAGGATGTGGTTTTGGGAAATACCAAGAGATAAGGAAACTACAATGGTCTTGATGGTCTTACTATACCCAAAAGGTAAGACTACCTTTGGCTTAGGAACCATAAGAGACATTTGTTTCATTACCTCTATAAAGGACCTCATCAAATATGGTTCCACTATTGATTCTAAAGTCCACCTTACCCACATATCTTTATCATTCAAACAAATAAACCAGCCACCAAATTTACTACAACTACACGGTACAAGTTTGAAATTAACATGGTAATCATCATATGTAACGAGGTAGTATAGAAAGGAATCAAGTGTGAAGACATCTCGCCGAGAGGTTAAACTTTTAAAATACAACCATCAATCCTTTGTTTTTTCCATGAAACACGTATTTTGAACATTACAAAGGATAGGTATAAGATAATTCTCAAGGAAATATAAGCATAAGTCGAGCAAACCTCTTTTTAAACCTGCTAGTGTTCCGGGATCTAAGGGATAGTGTAACCGAGGTTATAAGCCGAGATTAGCCAATTTTTTACTAGGAAATCATCTAGGACTAAAGAGTTGTGATCTATAAGTCTCCTATTAAGAGAAAGAACACCTTTATTCACAAGTTTTCCAAGCATATGATTACCTTGAGTAAAACTAGTAGCACAGTTTGCATCACATAAGCTTAAAGGGATATATCTAATATCATGGTCAATATTACAAGAATGAACACTAACTTGAGGCTTTTGAATCACATCACTCACATTATCAAGTAGTGAACTATCCTTAAGAGAAAATTGACCACAATATATAATAAGAGAACTACCAAGGAAAGATTCATGCTTTTCTACCCTATGTAAATATGAAGATAGTTCACACTGGCTACTAATAGCCTTTCTCAAGCCTAAGGAAGTTTAGAGTGTAGAAATGATACCTCAGTGTATGCCACGACATCCCACTTGTTTGGAGTTCTCAACCAAGGGTGTCACTAGCTCATTTTCCATGTTCTTATGTGGAATCCCTTTTTGATCCATCTTTGATAGAATATGAACTTGAACCTGTACATAAGAAGGATCAATTCTAGGCAAAGTGCTAGCATTGGGTTTAGTGATTATCAAAGATCCTTTGTGGGCAAATCCCACAAGCATATTTTTCTTTCCCTTTCCTACTTCACTACTCGCGGTTTCCCTTTTCCTTGCTCCTTTTTCTTCACATTCTTCTGGTATTTTACCACTAAGTTTCTCTCTATCTTGAGGTTTGGACTCATTCTCCTTGGATCCTAGTTCTCCCTCTTTTTCTACTTGGATAGGGTATTTTCAGTTTAGTGTAGCTTGGGAAGGAGACATTGGATTTAGTGGAGTATAGGTTCTTTGAATGGGAGGATTTGGAGTGGATCTTTTAGGTTTAGGGATGGAATTTGGGTTCAAAATCCTCTTTGCGGAACTTGGTGGAGTGAGAAATGGCTAGGTCCATCTTGTTCTCGGCTTTGGGAGTAAAAATTGACTTGGTTTGTAGCACTTGGTGGATACAATCTTTGCTACAAGGTCTCGGGGGTAATAGTAGGTAAGGTTTTTTTAAGGGTATGAGATCGAGAACCCTTTTAGCTTTCCACCCTCTCCAACCTTTGACTCATTAAGGGCAAATCCAAACCTAATTTCTCAACATTTGCCTTCATCCTAACCATGCCTCGAGACAAAGTTTCAAGACTAGCTAAGACGACATTCATAACATTATTGTCCATGGTTGGAGCATTGGAATTTTAGGGTTCCATTTGCAATTGTACCTACAAAACAAGAAAACGTTAGTTCAAAATATGCTCACACATTCTTCACACTCGGCTTCCTCACTTAGTTCTTCAAGTGTTGTAAGCCGGCTATCAATCCTTGAGAGCTTAAGAATGAGTTTACTGATAACGCTCATTCTACAACTCTCGTAAGAGTGTAAGCGGTCGTTGTCAAATATATAACCCAACTGGGTTGGGTATCGATCCCACAGAGAATAGCTGGTCAACAAATAATTAATGATTATTAGGCTTTTGGTGAAAGTCTCGTAAAAGAGGGGGGATTGTAGTGTGCAATTGATGTAACAAAACAATAAAGTAAAAACGAAAAATAGCAAAGTAAAAGGAAAGAATGTTTGGTAAGATGTTAACCAATGAGAATTTAAGAGTTGGGGTTATGTCCACCTTATGAGTTATACGTCTCTATTGGCTATGAGTTATGCGGAAGTCGGACATGCATGCTCTTATAGAGAATTGTATTCTATGGTAAATCCAGGCGTCTTTCGACCTATCAAGGACTATTTCACTTTAACTCTTTCGAGCTTAAAGCATGTCTAACGGTATAAATTCTCCAGCAGGTTAATCCAGTTACGGCACTAACTTTTTAATAGGGGTTAGTGCCATATTACCTTGACATTATCTCTTTTCCATACATATAACTTTTCTTTCAAACAAGTTAATGCTATACTGGCGTATTCTAAGTGTTTGCAACCACAAGAATTTGCATTAAGATGAAGAGAATAATGATATAAGCAGAATACGTGTCATGAATTCACAAACTCATAGCAATAGATAGTATCTCATAAGGCTTCCATAACCCCAACATAGAAGCTTAGTTATTCATGAGTGCGATGGAAATCACAATAGACATTATCATTATACCACAATAAAAGATCTCATGTGTAGTATGATGTGGTATAGCGTTAGGCGTGAATTCCCTTTTAGAATAGCGTTTCTCTTGTTGTGGAAATTAAGAATCGAATAGATGAAGAGAAGTGAATAAGAATTAATTGAAAGAGAATTGTTTTGAATGTTGAATAGAAGAATTAATTGAAAAGGTAAGATTGAATTATATAAAAATCTCTAGCAAGATAGGGTATTTATAATACCCATATCCTATTCCTACTAAGCTAATGCATTACTTAACCCAATCCTACTAGGTTAATGTATCATTATCCTAATCCTAATAAGTTACTGCTAGTCCCAAAGTCTTTAGAATTGTTGTTTTTGCCCGGGACAGATTTTCCATGCGCCACTTTTGGTCCTTGGCGTCCAAGCTTTGCTTTCCTCCTTTCGTGAATCTTTATTTGGCGTCAAGTTATCCATAAAATGCTGAATTCTGCATCATTTATACCTGAAAACTTGCTAATCATGTTCGTTAGCTTACTTACAGGAAAAAGGACTAAAAGTGCATGAATTATATATTTTGTCCTCAAAACTTGGCTAAAATATGGGTAAATTATAGTACTTTAGGCGTGTAAATACGCCTATCATCAACACACCACACTTAAAGCTTTATTCGTCCTCGAACAAAATATCATGTCCTTCTAAACATCTACTTAGGGTTTCACAGTAACAAAACAAAATATTCATCAAGACAAGCATGACAATCATTAACATAGAGTAGTTTTCTGATCACTTCTAGAAACAATTCCACCTCTAATATAGACTCGTGATGATGGTTAATTCGTATCCACAAGTTAAGGAACAAAGAATCATACAGGACTATCCAAAACTCATCAACCATGTGTGTCTCACAATATATTACCCATAATCACTCACAAGTATAGTATATTTATCGAAACATGGGTATACGAGTATCGTTGCTCTCGCTCTCACAAAGAATTCATATGTTGCAACTGATGACTATAGTCTTGCCCTTAGTGTAATGCTCTACTAAATATCAGAATGCTAAGCTTAGGATCAAATAGGTCTTTTACTGGTTGTAATGTAGGCTAAGGGATGGGTAGGACTATTTTGGCCAAAAATAGTGACTATGTTCCTAAGCGCTTTAATACATCACATTATGTCATCAACCCTTTCTTTCAATCAACCTTGTTATCTTTCTTTTATCCATCACCCCTTTTCACTTATTTTGACATTCAAGCATAACTATCTTTTTATCTAATCATCAACACAATTTCTGTTTTTCTATTTTCTTTTCTTTTCTTTTCTTTTTATAACATACCTCTATGATAACCATTCTTTTTCACAATAATTTCAAGTACCAATACACTCTAATGCATCATTCGTACCCAATTTCCTCTTATTTTGTCACAGGACTTTACAATTTAAAGCACTTAGGAATTTAGATCAAATTATGATCTTGAAAAAAAAATAGATTAGGCTTACATATGAGGTTGTCAAAGAAAATTGGCTAAAGGCTCAAAGGGGGTTATCTAGGATAATGTACAAGGGTAGGTAAAATGAAGGTAAACAATCATAGGCTGCCGAAGAAATGCCTAAATTATCTCCTAAACTTACATTCTTTATTTCGCTTTACATACATACCAGGCAAGTTCTAGCATCAGCCACAAACATAGAATATACTATCATCTCACACACACAAGGCACATGGTCGACTTTATTGGGAGCAGTATAGACTCTTGACCCAACAGGTGAATGAATTGAACCACATAATTATCACATAGTGAGTCACAATTAGAGCTAAACGTCTCGATAGTAATGATTTTAGCACAAACTCTTGTTATAATACCATGCTTCCTATTAGAACATTTTCATGCAAAGTAAAAAAAAAAATTACTACTAAAAAAAATTTAACTACTAAAAAAAAAAAAACATAAATGCAAATGCAGATAGAGAAGTATAGTATGCAAATACCAGCACCCCACACTTAGACGGGACACACTGTCCTCAGTGGAAAATAAATAAGAAAAACCTGGTTAGCCGGACTCCTCCTCTATGTATGGGGTCATACCCCCTTCGTCGGAATCATCATTGGAGTCGTCGTCATCAGAATTCTCCTCCACGTCGGAGTCTGGAATTCGTCGATCATCATCGATCGGCACATCGTCATCAAGAGGTTCCTCAAAATATGTACCTACTCATTCATTGGGTAGTCATAGTCTAGCTGTTGGAGGTCTACAGCAATTAGCACACGACCCCCGCTCATCATTGTAAACCAAGTCATGCCATAAAGATGGAGAAAGAAACTCTCATCTCGAGCATTCCTTTCTAAAGTGGTAAGGTTGATGCCATGCGTGATTTCATCATCTTTAACCTTCGTGAGGTCAACCTTCTTTAGGTTGTGTGGGAGTTTATGATTAGCAGATTCCTCTTCGATGTCTTCCTTCCTTAGCATTGCAGTCAACTGGTTGCCAAAGCTGAAGTGGGACCTTTTGTGTAGCCTGGCTTTCCGCATTGTAGATCGAATAATTTTCCCAATGTTGATAGGGACATTCGTCATCAATGCATATACCATGCACACTCTATCTCGTGTTATCTTTGTGTACTGCGTCCCTGGAATTAGGCAAGAGTTGACTATGCGCAACCATATCCTTGCTTCCCTATTAAAGGGAGTGTATGGGAAGGTGTTGTGTCGACCGGTGTCCTTATATCTACTCCACCATGCCATAGATCTTGTTCCACAAAGTGTGTGTCGAATGGCTCTATATGGAGGTCTATTGTACAGCTCCTTGAATGGTGATGGATCGACGGATGGCAAGCCTAGAAAGGAGTTGAAGAACTCCGCATTTAGTTGTAGAACTTGGCCCCGAATCTTTACTTCATTCCCTGTAGTTTTCGGTGACCAGTTGGCATAGAATTCTCGTGTTAAATTGAGATTGCACTCCCCCATATCTCGAAAGATGAAATCCAGATGTAACGCCATTATCTTGGCCAACATACGGGGTTCCTTCTTTGCTAGGCTCTCCTTGTTTATCAGCTCCACATGAACATATTTTTTCTCTTTATTGTTCTTATACCATTCCTTTCCTTCCTCCTCTAGTACCCATTTAATTCCAAACATGCGTAGAGGTATTTGCAGCGAGGAGGATTCTCCTTACTCTTTTCGTCCTCTTTTCTTGCCTTTTTGGGAAGTGGTTGCTTTATCTTTGCCTTGTCTTGCTTTGGGTGCCATTGTACCTGAGATTAAAACAATAGTCATGTTAGCGTCATCTCGATGGATACAATATATAAACAAGAAGTAGTGGCACCACCCTACACTTAGTTTGTTGGTACAGACTAGTGAGGTAAAAGTTGTCGATTACTCAGACTTCATCGATATACATTTTAAGCGCTATATTCGAACCATATAATTAGTGCAGTCATACTTCTTGTAATCTTGGAAATACTTTCATGTTTGATATATCAAGACTACTACATAGAGATTGAATCAAGGTATAGCATCTAGAAAGAATCGCAACCTCATATGTTGGTAGTCAACCATAATTCTCATCTCGATGAACAAGTCATTCCAACATGTAAGCTTTCTATTGACAAGAGTATGCAATTTTCGTGACCATGTTAATTCCGCAAAAGTATGACAGTTCATCATAATCAAATACAAGTCGGAAGCAAGTCAAGATCATTCTTACGTATTCATCTACTCACTTAGTTGTATCACAACACTTCAATCACATTCAAATCACCAATACTACTTCAAGATTTAACAATTCATAATAGGCATAGTAGTGTAGTACTTACGGAATAAAAATGAAGAAAAAAGTAGTACTTACTTGATTGATGCCTTTGGATGATGTTCTTGTGAAGAAAAAGAGCAAAGGGAAAATTTTTTGAGAGTATTTGGAGAGGTAGGCGGCGCTTATGCTAGGTTTGTAATGCATTTTTGGTCTAAGACTAAGTCCCTTATTTATAGGAGAGGCTTGGGTCGGGTTTTGACCCATTTAAAATTGGATTTTGAGACAAGAAGTGACCATAGGCGGCATCTTTTGCTTTGCCTATGCTTGGCATAGGCGACGCCTTTTGCATAGAATATGAGATTCAGAGACAAAAGGCATTGGCATAGGCGGCTCCTATGCTATGGCATACTTGGGAATGGGCGGTGCCTATGCTATGGCACACTAGATTCCGAGAGCTTAGGCCATAGCATAGGCCTTGCCTTGTTCGTGGCCTAGGTTTACATAGGCGTAGCCTTGTTCGTTTCATATCTTTTCATAAGAAATGCCCACTCCATAGCCTTTTGCTTCTTCATTCCTAACTTACCACCTTTAACATGCAATACGTCCAAATCAAAATTTGAAACCAATCTCCTCGTTTACGCCTCTTTCACCTATACTTGCTCAAAAACAACAAAAACGGTTATAAGGATGGGTTGCCTCCCATCAAGTGCCTTAGTTTTGGTCGTGGAACGACTCTTCTTTTTTTTTTTAGATTTTTATTTATCAAAATCAAACACGTAATAGAACGAAAGAAAAAAAATGAGAAACGATGGGTTGCCTCCCATCTAGCGCTTGATTTATTGTCGCGGCACGACATAGTTACCTCGAGTACTTAGACTTCATCGAGATAAGTGATGGCCATATAATTTATTGAGTCAAGAGGACCGATATAAGGTTTTAATCGTTGTCCATTCACCTTGAAGACAACACCATTATTATCTTTCAACTCAACTACTCCAGACGAGTAGACTTGGTTAACTTTGTACGGACCAGACCACTTGGACTTCAACTTACCTGGGAATAGCTTCAATCTGGAATTGAAGAGAAGTACCATATCATCCTTTTGAAAGTTTCGTTGAACAATCCGTTGATCATGATATTTTTTCATCCGTTCCTTATAGAGGTCTGATCTTTCATAAGCATGTAGACGGAATTCATCCATCTCGTTCAGCTGCTCCAATCTCAGATTCATTGCATCATCCCAATTCAAATTGAGTTGCTTTAAAGCCCATAATGCTTTATGCTCGAGCTCAATGGGTAAGTGACAAGCCTTTCCATAAACTAGTTGGTACGGGGACATGCCAATTGGCGTTTTGAATGCCGTCCTATAAGCCCATAGTGCATCATCCTGCTTCTGAGACCAATCTTTCCTGTTAGCATTTACTGTCTTCGCAAGGATTTTCTTGATCTCTCTATTGGAAACCTCTACCTGTCCACTAGTTTATGGGTGATAAGGTGTGGCTATCTTATGTTGCTTGACACCATATTTTGCCAACACGGATTTGAATAACTTGTTGCAAAAGTGAGATCCTCCATCGCTTATGATAGTACGTGGTACTCCAAAACGAGAGAAGATATTTCTCTTCAAGAATGCTACAACACGCTTTCCCTCATTGTCGGCCAATGCTACTGCTTCAACCCATTTTGAAACATAATCTACAGCGACTAGGATGTATTTTATTCCAAACGAATTTACGAATGGACCCATGAAATCAATACCCCATACATCAAAGAGCTCTACATCAAGAATTTTTGACATGGGCATCTCATGGTGTTTCGAAATAGCACCTTGTCTCTGACATTGGTCGCATCTTCTCACAAAGGCGTAGGCATCTTTAAATATCGAAGGCCAATAATATCCACTTTGCAATATTTTCCTTGCTATCCGATTACCTGCGTGATGTCCCCCAACTTGGGAAGTGTGACATGCTTCCAATATATTGGGCACCTCTACATGGGATATGCATCGCCGAATAACACCATCCGCGCATCGTCGAAACAAATATGGATCATCCCAAAAGTAGTGTTTTACATCATGCATAAACTTCTTCTTTTGATGGAAAGATAAATTTGCAGGTATCACATTACTCACCACAAAATTCGCAAAGTCATCATACCATGGTAACTCTTCTATTATCGTGGCTAGGATCTCCTCGTCAGGGAATACATCATCAATCTCGATTTCAGGCTGCACTATATGCTTGTTTTCGAGTCTAGATAGATGATCAGCCACTTGGTTCTCACAACCTCTTCTATCTTTTACCTCGAAATCAAATTCTTGCAGCAACAATACCCATCGAATTAGCCTCGGCTTTGCATCCTTCTTCGTCATCAGGTATCTCAGGGCTGCATGTTCAGTATGAACTACCACTTTGGTTCCCAACAAGTAAGCACGAAACTTCTCAAAAGTGTACACAACTGATAGGAGCTCTTGTTCCATGATAGTATAGTTCTTTTGGGCTTCGTTTAGGACCTTGCTAGTATAGTAGATAGGATGGAATAACTTCTCCCTTCTCTGGCCAAGTACAGCGCCCAAAGCTAACCCACTAGCATCATATATGACTTCAAACGGTAAAGACCAATCTGGTGCTACCATGATAGGAGCGTCAATCAGCTTTTCTTTGAGGCATTCGAATGCCTTCAAACAATCTTCATTGAAGTCAAACTTTGCATCTTTCTCAAAAATTTTGCATAATGGACTAGCAATTTTGAAGAAGTCTTTGATGAACCGCCGATAGAAACCTGCGTGCCCGAGGAAACTACGAACTCCCTTCATGGAAATTAGAGGTGGTAGCTTCTCGATAACTTCAATTTTAGCTCAATCAACCTCAATTCCTCTTTAGGAGATTTTATGCCCAAGAACAAGACCTTCTTTAACCATAAAGTGGCACTTCTCCCAATTTAGCACTAGGTTGAATTCTACACATCTTTTCAACTCCATGCTTACGTTTGCCAAGCACGATTCAAACGTCTCGCCCACAACTGAAAAATCATCCATGAATACCTCCAAAGTATCTTCAACCATATCAGAAAAAATGGACATCATACAATGCTGAAAGATGGCTGGTGTGTTACATAACCCGAATGGCATATGTTTGAAGGCAAACGTACCATATGGGCATGTGAACGTTGTCTTCTCTTGGTCTTCGGGGGCAATACAAATCTGATTATAGCTGGAATAACCATCTAGAAAACAAAGCCATCCTTTTCCTGCCAGTCGATCTAGCATTTGATCCATAAATGGCGTTGGAAAGTGATCTTTGAGTGTCCATGAATTCAGCTTTCGGTAATCTATGCATACTCTCCATCCTGTAACAGGTCTGAGTGGAATAAGCTCATTCTTTTCATTCGCAACTACCGTCATGTCTCCTTTCTTGGGAACACATTGTACCGGGCCTACCTATGTGCTGTCAGAGATTGGTGATGAGAGGCGAATTTACACGCCTATAGTACTATATTTTACCCATATTTTAGCTAAGTTTGAGGACAAATTATATAATTCATGCACTTCTAGTCCTTTTTCCTGTAAGTGAGCTAACGAACATGATTAGCAAGTTTTCAGGTATAAATGATGCAGAATTCAGCATTTTATGGATAACTTGACGCCAAAGAAAGCCTCACGAAAGGAGGAAAGCAAAGCTTGGACACCAAGGACCAAAAGTGGCGCATGGAAAATCTGTCCCGGGCAAAAACAGCAATTCTGAAGACTTTGGGGACTAGCAGTAACCTATTAGGATTAGGATAATAATGCAGTAATTTATTAGGATTAGGATAATGATGCAGTAACCCAGTAGGAATGGGTTAAGTAATGCAGTAGCTTAGTAGGAATAGGATATGGGTGTTATAAATACCCTATTTTGCTAGAGATTTTTATTGATTCCCCCATTCCATCAATTCCACACAATTCATCAATCCACCCATCAATTCCCATCCATCCACCCATCATCCATATTCCCCCTATTCGATCTTTCCCTTTTGTTCTTAAATTCATTGTTGACATTATTTTTCATCTATTCGACTTTTAATTTTTACAACAAGAGAAACGCTATTTGTAAGGAATTCACGTGAGATTTTTATAATGATAATGTCTATTGTGATTTATTTCACACTCATGAATAGCTAAACTTCTCTGTCGGGGTTATGGAAGCCGTATGAGATACTATCTATTGCTATGAGTTTGTAAATTCGTGACACGTATGCTGCTTATATCATTATTCTCTTCATCTTAATCTAAATTCTTTGTGGCTACAAACGCATAGAATACGCCAGTATAGCATTAACTTGTTCGAAAGAAAAGTTATATGTCTGGAAAAGAGATAATGTCAAGGTAATAGGGTCCCATCCCCTATTAAAAAGTTAGTGTCGTAACTGTATTAACCTCTTGGAGAATTTGTACCGTTAGATACGCTTTAAGCTCGAAAGAGTTAAAGTGAAATAGTCCTTGTTTAGGTCGAAAGACGCTTGGATTTACCATCGAATACAATTCTCTATAAGCACATTCATGTCTGAATTCCGCACAAATCATAGCCAATAGATACGTATAACTCATAAGGTGGACATAACCCCAACTTCTCAATTCTCATTGTTTAACGTCTTACTAAAACATTCTTTATTTTACTTTGCTATTTTCTGTTTTCATTCTATTATTTTGTTTACATCAATTGCACGTTACAATCCCCCCTCTTTTATGAGACTTGCACCAAAAGTCTAATAATCATTACTTACTTGTTGACCGACTATTCCTTGTGGGATCAATACCCAACCCATTTGGGTTCTATATTCGACTACGACCGCTTTACACTCCTACGAGAGTTGTAGATTGAGCGTTATCAAAAATTGATGCCATTACCGGGGAATATGGTTGTTAACTAGGTTTGTGATAGTTATTAGACCCTTTGATCAAAGATTCTCGTACTTTTACTTTTAGTTGTTGTTTTTGTTCTATTCAGGTTCTGTTTACAGAATGGATGCACAACGTGACATAGAAAGAATGGTTGCTCAACAAGAGCAGGCTAGGTTAGCTGCATTGGCAGCTACTCAAGTGCATCAACAGAATATTGATAACCCAGGTCGTGCAACAAATCCTGATGATGAGGACCTGGGCGATGAGGATCTACTAAACCCACAGCATACTGCTGAGATGGCAGCACTCATACAGAGGAGAGATCGTCAAGCGCGATTGAGGCCTCATCGCTGAGCTGTGCAGATTTCTTTTGATGATGATGATGATGATTTGGATGAAGATGGTGCCACAGGAGCCATTATTCTGCCACCTTTGGCACCTGGAGCAAAGTTCAATATCACTAGCACCATGATTCAGCTTTTGCAACTCAAGGGATTATTTGGTGGACTAGCAGGCGATGATCCGAATATGCATCTGATCAACTTTATTTCTACATGCAAGTCATTTGAAAATCCTGGCGTTGGACAGAATGCAATTCGACTGCGCTTATTTCCATTGTCTCTGTTTGGGGAGGCAACTCTATGGTTGAATGGGCTGACTCCTAATTCTATTACTAATTGGAGGCAATTGAAAGACACTTTCCTAGAAAGATTCTTTCCGCCAACCAAAAGAGCACAGTTGAGAGATGAGATCACCAATTTTTGACAGCTTCCAACTGAAACTCTCCACGAAACATGGGAGAGGTTCAAGACAAAGCTTATGTGGTGCCCAAATCACCATATGACCAATGTCCACTTGATGGAGATATTATACAGATCTTTGAATTTGGTGACTAAGCCAGTGGTAGATAATGCAGCAGGTGGATCATTTATGGACCTCACCTTTGGGCAGGCAAGCAATATGCTAGATCGGATGATGAAGCAAAGTAGAGCTTGGCATCCTAGGGATTCTGATGTAGCAAGCCCCACTTTATCTATTGGCATGACTGCAGACCAAAGGAGAAGAGAAGAAGAACGCGACCAAGATATGGCGCACATGAAAACACAAGTGGATATTCTTACAAAGCATCTATTATCAGGGAAGACCGAAAAAGTCAAAGCTGTTGCGTCAAAAGGAAGAAACGAATCTGATTCGGAAGAAGAAGCCAACCACTTGAACAATCAGGGGGGTTTCCGAGGTAATACCCAAGGAAACCAAGGTCGGAGCTATTATGATAAATCTGGAAATAAGGACCACGGTAGTTGGAAGAACAAAAATGAAAAGAATGGTCTGTATGTTCCCCTAGGAAGACGTGATGCCACTGCATCTGGTTCTGGAAATATGGAAGATATGATAGCTAAACTGTTGAAAGAAGTGGAGGCAACCAGCGCAGGAGTAACGGAGGTAATACATGATTTGTCCTCGATAAAGCAATTGGTTGACTCACATTCTACTTCAATAAAACAAATAGAGCAGCAATTGAGCCAACTTTCAGCAGCACTCAATCAAAGAAAGGCTGGCACTTTACCTAGCAACACTGTGCAAAATCCAAGGAACGATGGATCATGCATGTCTATTACTACCAGGAGTGGTAAGGTGCTGGAAATTTCATCCAAAGCAAGAAAGTGGTCAAAAATAAAGAAGATGAGGACGCCATAGACAATGACCAAGACATCCTTGACGTCACCCCTAGTGGTTTGCAGCCTGAAAAGACCAAAATTCGGAAGCAAGAGGAGAGGAAAGTCGTGGAGAAAATAATTCCAGTTCCACCACCACCTTTTCCTCAAAGATTGAAGAAGAAGACGGATGATACAAGGTTCAGCAAATTCAAGACTATGTTAAAGCAGCTGACCATTAATGTTCCGTTGGTAGAGGCACTAGAACAAATGCCTGGGTATGCAAAATTTATGAAGGATCTTTTGACAAAGAAGCGAGCAGCAAGCTATAAGTTGAAGGATACTATTCATCACTGCAGCGCAATCGCTACCCGATCACTAGTTCAGAAGAAGGCTGACCCCGGTGCTTTCACTATTCCTTGCACTGTTGGATTTTTGAACTTTGCCAAGGCATTGTACGATATGGTTTCTAGCATCAATTTGATGCCACTATCCGTCTACAGGAAGTTGGGGTTAGACGATCCAACACCAACCAATATGAGGCTCGTGATGGCTGATAGGTCGGTAAAACGATCTGTGGGTATCTCGAATGATGTGTTGGTCCAGGTTTCTTCATTCATCTTTCCTGCAGACTTCGTTATTCTGGATTGTGAGGTAGATTCTGAAGTTCCCATAATCTTGGGACGTCCTTTCCTTGCAACAGGAAGTGTGCTTATTGACATGAGAGCTAATGAGCTTTTATTTCGGTTGAATGACGAAGTGGTCCGTTTTGATATATGCAAAGAAATGAAGCAGCCCAGCGATATGAGTGTGTTCTCTTTAGTTGATGTTCATTATGAGGATAAGAAAGCATTATCTGTAGCAAAACAGCTTACTGTTGAGCCATTGTCTGCTGCGCTACTGAATGTTGAGCATAAGGATGATGAAGATTATGAAGAAACTACATGTGCTCTAATAGAAATAGGGTCCTATTCTCATACTCCTAAACAGCGGTCCTTGATCTTAAGAATCAACCGTCACCAACAGCAAAGACTTCCATTGAAGAGCCACCAATGCTAGAATCGAAAGAGCTCCCCGATTATCTAAGGTATGTGTTCTTGGAAAGTGGAAATATACTTCTGGTAAGTATGGTGGATGATTTAAGTGAACAGCACATAGAGGCTCTCATCTCTTCTCTGAAGAGATACAAGAGAGCTATGGGTTGGACTATTGATGATATAATTGGTATCTTTCCTGAGAAATGTATGCACAAGGGTCATCGCGAAGAAGATTGCATGCCTACAAGTAAGCCTCATTGTCATCTGAATCTATTCAGAAAATGATGCCCCATCTATCTCAATGAAGACTAAGTAATCGAGATAGTTATGTCGTGCCGCGACAATAAATCAAGCGCTTGGTAGGAGGCAACCCATCATTTTTAAATGTTCTTGTTGTTTTTGTTTTCTTAGGATTTTGTCGAGCCACGACCAAAACTAAGGCGCTTGATGGGAGGCAACCCATCGTTCTAATCGTTTTTGTTGTTTTTGAGTGAATGTAGGTACAAGAGGTATAAAACGGGGAGATCGGTTTCAAATTCTGATTTGGACGTGTTACATGTTAAAGTTGGTAAGTTAGGAATGAAGAAGCAAAAGGCTATGGATTGAGCATTTCTCATGAAAATATAGGCATCGAACAAGGCTAGGCCTAGGTAAAAATAGGCCACGAACAAGGCAAGGCCTATACTATGGCCTAAGGTCTCGGAATCTAGTGTGCCATAGCATAGGCGCCGCCCATGCTCAAGTATGCCATAGCATAGGTGCCGCCTATGCTAATGCCTTTTGTCTCTGAATCTCATATGCAATGCTAAAGGCGCCGCCTATGCCTAGGAATGCCATGGCATAGGCGCCGCCTATGCTAAGACAATGCTTTGCAAAAGGCACCGCCTATGCCAAGCATAGGCAAAGCTAAAGGCGCCGCCTATGGTCACTTATTGTCTCCAAATTCGATTTTAAATGGGTCAAAACCCGACCCAACCTTTTCCTATAAACATGAGACTTAGTCTTGAACCAAAAACACATTGGAAACCTAGCTTATGCGCCGCCTATATCCTCCAAATCCTCTCAAAAAATTTCCTTTTGCTCTATTTCTTCATAAGAACATCATCCAAAGGCATCAATCAAGTAAGTACTACTTTGTTCTTCATTTATATTCCGTAAGTAATACACTACTATGCCTACTATGAATTGTTAATTCTTGAATAAATATTGGTGATGTGAATGTGTTTGAATTGTTGATACACAACCAAGTGAGTGAACATATACGTTAGGATGATCTTAACTTGCTCCCAACTTGAATTTGATTTTAATGCATTGTCATACTCTTGCGGAATTGCTATAGTCATTAAAATTGCATAATCTTGTCACTTGCATACTTATATGTTGGAATGACTTGTTCATCGGAATAAGACTTATAGTTGCCTACCGACATAGGAGGTTGTGATTATTAATGGATACTATACCTTGATTCAATCCCTATGTAATAGTCTTGATATAGATAAAGTATTGCAAAGATTACAAGAAGTTTGACTGCACTGATTTTATTGTTAGAATATAGCACTTAAAACGTATGTCGATGAAATCTGAGTAATCGACCACTTTCACTTCACTAGTCTGTACCAACAAACTAAGTGTGGGGTGATGCCCCTACTGCTTGATTATAGATTGTATCCATCGAGATGATGCTAACATGAACATTGTTCTAAGTCTCAGCTACAATGGCACCCAAAGCAAGACAAGGCAAAGATAAGGCTACCACTTCCCAAAAAGGCAAGAAAAGAGGCCGAAAAGAGCAAGAAGAATCATCCTCGATGCAATTACCATGCCACATGTTTGGAATAAAATGGGTTATTGAAGAGGAAGTGAAGGAATGGTATAGGAACAACAAGGAAAGAAAATATGTTCATGTGGACTTGATAAACAAGGAAAGCCTAGCGAAGAAAGAGCCGCGCATGTTGGCAAAGATCATGGCATTACATTTTGATTTCATCTTCCGAGACATGGGAGAATTCAATCTCGATTTGACAAGAGAATTTTATGCTAACTGGTCACCGAAAACCATAGGCAGCGAGGTCAAGATTCGGGGCCAAGTTTTACAACTCAATGCGGATTTCTTCAACTCTTTTCTTGGCTTCCCTTCAGTCGATCCATCACCATTCAGAGAGTTGTACAGTAGACCTCCATATAGAGAAATTTGACACACACTCTGTGGAACTAGATCCATGGCAAGGTGGAGCAGACATAAAGACACCTAACGACATAACACCTTCCCATATGCTCCTTTGAATAGGGAAGCAAGGATATGGTTGCGCATTGTCAACTCTTGCCTCATTCCAGGGACCCAGTACACCAAGATAACAAGAGATAGAGTGTGCCTAGTATACGCTTTGATGACGAATGTCCCTATCAACATCGGGGTAATCATTCGCTCCACAATGCGGAAAGCTAGGCTACACAAGCGGTCCCATTTCAGTGTCGGCAATCTGTTGACTGCAATTTTAAGGAAGGAAGATATCGAAGAGGAACCGGCTTATCATAAACTCCCACACAATCCGAAGAAAGTTGACCTCACAAAGGTCAAAGATGCTGAATCAACACATGGCGTCAACCTTACTACGGCAGAGAGACATGCTCGGGATGAGAGTTTCTTTCGCCATCTTTATGGCATGATGCGGTTTACAATGATGAGCGGAGGTCGAGTTCCAACTTCTACAGAGCTCCAACAGCTGGATCATGACTATCCAATGAATGTGCATGCAAAGCATATGTGTGGAGTAGGTACATACTTTGAGGAACCTCTTGATGATGATGTGCCGATCGATGATGACCGACGAATGCCAGACTCCGATGTGGAGGAGAATTCTAATGACGACGACTCCTATGATGATGATTCTGACGAAGGGGGTATGACCCCCGACATAGAGGAGGAGTCCGACTAACCAGGTTCTTCGTATTTATTTTCCACTGAGGGCAATGTCCCTTCTAAGTGTGGGGTGGTGGTATTTGCATACTATATGCCTTTATCTGCATTTGCATTTATTTATGTTTGTTTGTTTTAGTTTTTTCATTTTTTGTTTTTTTGTAGTTAAATTTTTTTTTACTTAACTTCGCATGAAATTATTCTAAAAGGCAGCATGAGATTATAACAAGAGTTTGTGCTAAAATCATGACTATTGAGACGTTTGGGCTCTAATTGTGACTCACTATGTGATATTGTGTGGTTCAATTCCTTCATCTGTTGGGGCAAGAGTCTATACTACTCCCAATAAAGTCGACCATGTGCCTTGTGTGTGTGAAGATATAGTATATTCTATGTTTGTGGCTGATGCTAGAACTTGCCTGGTATGTATGTAAAGCGAAATAAAGAGTGCAAGTTTAGGAGATGATTTAGGCATTTCTTTGGCAACCTGTAATTGTTTACCTTCATTCTTACCTACCCATAAACATCATCCTAGTTAACCCCTTTTGAGCCTTTAGCCTATTTTCTTTGACAGCCTCATATGTAAGCCTAATCCATTTTTTTAAGACAATAATTTGATCCAAATTCCTAAGTGCTTTAAAGTGTAAAGTCATGTGACAAAATAAGAGAAAATTGGATGAGTATGATGCCTTAGAATGTATTGGTGCTTGAATTTGTTATGAAAAAGAATTGCTATCATAAGAGGTGTGTTATGAAAAAAAAAAGGAAAGAAAAACTAAAAAGTTAGTTATGTTTAAAATAGAAAAACAAAAGAGGAGAAAAAGGGTGGTAGAATAAAATAAAGAAGAAAGGTTGTTTGAAAAGAAAGTATTAATGGCATAATGTGATGTATTAAAGCGCTTAGGAACATAGTCACTATTTCTGGACAAAATAGTCCTACCCGTCCCTTAGCCTACATTACAACCAGTAAAAGACCTATTTGATCCTAGGGTTAGCATTCTGATATTTAGTGGAGCATTACACTAAGGGCAAGCCTATGGTCATCAGCTGCAACATATGAATTCTTTGTGAGAGTGAGAGCAATGAAAAGTTTATACCCATGTTTCGATAAATGAAAACACTTGTTTGTGATTATGGGTAATATATTGTGAGACACACATGGTTGATGAGTTTTAGTTAGTTGTGTATGATTCTTTGTGCCTTAACTTTTGAATACGAATTAACCATCATCACGAGTCTAGGTTGGAGGTTGAATTGTTTCTACTAATGATCAGAAAACTACTCTTTGTTAATGACTGCCATGCTTGTCTTGATGAATATTTTGTGTTGTTGCTGTGAAACCCTAAGTAGATGTTTAGATGGACATGATAGTTTGTTCGAGGACGAACAAAACTTTAAGTGTGGGGTGTTGATGAGAGGAGAATTTACACGCCTATAGTACTATATTTTACCCATATTTTAGCTAAGTTTGAGGACAAATTATATAATTCATGCACTTCTAGTCCTTTTTCCTGTAAGTGAGCTAACGAACATGATTAGCAAGTTTTCAGGTATAAATGATACAGAATTCAGCATTTTATGGATAACTTGACGCCAAAGAAAGCCTCACGAAAGGAGGAAAGCAAATCTTGGACGCCAAGGACCAAAAGTGGCGCATGGAAAATCTGTCCCGGGCAAAAACAGCAATTCTGATGACTTTGGGGACTAGCAGTAACCTATTAGGATTAGGATAATAATGCAGTAATTTATTAGGATTAGGATAATGATGTAGTAACCCAGTAGGAATGTGTTAAGTAATGCAGTAGCTTAGTAGGAATAGGATATGGGTGTTATAAATACCCTATTTTGCTAGAGATTTTTATTGATTCCCCAATTCCATCAATTCCACACAATTCATCCATCCACCCATCAATTCCCATCCATCCACCATCCACCCATCATCCATATTCCCCCTATTCGATCTTTCCCTTTTCTTCTTAAATTCATTATTGACATTATTTTTCATCTATTCGACTTTTAATTTTTACAATAAGAGAAACGCTATTTGCAAGGAATTCACGTGAGATTTTTATAATGATAATGTCTATTGTGATTTCTTTCACAGTCATGAATAGCTTAACTTCTCTGTCGGGGTTATGGAAGCCGTATGAGGTACTATCTATTGCTATCAGTTTGTAAATTTATGACACGTATGCTGCTTATATCATTATTCTCTTCATCTTAATCTAAATTCTTTGTGGCTACAGACGCATAGAATACGCCAGTATAGCATTAACTTGTTCGAAAGAAAAGTTATATGTCTGGAAAAGAGATAATGTCAAGGTAATAGGGTCCCATCCCCTATTAAAAGTTAGTGCCGTAACTGGATTAACCTCTTGGAGAATTTGTACCGTTAGATACGTTTTAAGCTCGAAAGAGTTAAAGTGAAATAGTCCTTGTTTAGGTCGAAAGACGCTTGGATTTACCATCGAATACAATTCTCTATAAGCACATGCATGTCTGAATTCCGCACAACTCATAGCCAATAGATACGTATAACTCATAAGGTGGACATAACCCCAACTTCTAAATTCTCATTGTTTAACGTCTTACTAAAACATTCTTTCTTTTTACTTTTCTATTTTCTATTTTCATTCTATTATTTTGTTTACATCAATTGCACGTTACAATCCCCCCTCTTTTACGAGACTTGCACCAAAAGTCTAATAATTATTACTTACTTGTTGACAGGCTATTCCCGGTGGGATCGATACCCAACCCAGTTGGGTTCTATATTTGACTACGACCGCTTTACACTCCTACGAGAGTTGTAGATTGAGCGTTATCAATTGGATACACAACCCCTGCATCTAACCACTTAATAATTTCTTTCTTCACCACTTCTTGCATAGGTGGATTGAGACGCCTTTGATGCTCAATAGTGGGTGTGCAATTTTCTTCAAGCTAAATCTTGTGTGTACAAATTCCAGGTGGAATACCAATAATGTCAGCAATAGTCCAACCAATGGCTCTTATATACTTCCGTATAATAGCAATGAGAACTGCCACTTGCTGCTCACCCAAATCTGCCGCCACAATGACTGGGAGTGTGCTTCCGCTTCCCAAGAATGCATACTTTAAATGACTCGGTAGCTCCTTCAATTCTAACGTGGGTGGCTCTTCAATTGATGGTTTAGCTGGTGGTGAGGGTCGATTTTTTAGATCAAGGTCCAGCTTCTTGGGAGCATGAGGATATGACCCTAATCCTGTCAGAGCACCAATAGTTTCTTCAATATTTTCAGCATCCTTATGCTCAGCATTCATAAGCATAATCGTCAATGGATCATCAATCAGCTGCTGCTCTTTAAGTAATTCTTTCTGATCATCAAAGTAAACATCAGCCACCAAGAATACGTTTAGATATTTGGGTTTCTTCATTGATCTGCACATATCAAAGTGAACTACTTCGTCATTTATCCGGAATAGAAGCTCATTAGCTCTTAAATCAATAAGCACACTTCCTGTTGCAAGGAAAGGGCGCCCTAAGATTATGAAAACTTCTGAGTCTGCCTCACAATCCAAAATAATGAAGTCTTCCAGAAAGATGAATGAAGAAACCTTCACCAATACATCACATAAAATACCAACAGGTCGTTTTACCGACCTATTCGCCATTACGAGCCTCATATTGGTTGGAGTAGGATCACCCAACCCCAACTTTTTGTAAATTAATAATGGTATCAAATTGATGCTGGCTCCTAAATCACATAATGCCTTGGCAAAATTCAGAGATCCAACAGTGCAAGGAATAGTGAAAGCACCGAGGTCGGCCTTCTTCTGAACTAGTGATCGGGTAGCAATTGTACTGAAAAGATGGACAGTATCCGTCAACTCATAGCTTGCTGCCCTCTTCTTTGTCAAGAGATCCTTCATAAATTTTGCATACCCAGGCATTTTCTCTAGTGCCTCCACCAACGAAACATTAATGGTCAGCTGTTTTAATATCGTCATGAATTTGCTGAACCTTGTATCATTCGCAATCTTCTTCAATCTTTGAGAAAAAGGTGGTGGTGGATGCGGAATTGTTTTCTCCACGGCTTTCTTCTCTTTTTACTTTCGTGTTTCAGTTTTTTCAGGCTGCAACATACTCGGTGTGACATCATGGACATCGTGGTTGGCTTCTACGGAATTTTATCTATTAGCCTTATCATCGTTGTCCGCTACATCATCGACCAGTTGCTTGTCTTTGGATGAAGTTTCCAGCACCTTACCACTTCGAGTATCGCTAGGTATCTATTAGTCTTTTGCACAGTATCGCTAGGTAAAATGCCAGCCTTTCTTTGATTGAGTGCTGCTGAAAGTTGGCTCAATTGCTTCTCTATTTGCTTTATTGAAGTGGAATGTGAGTCAACCAATTGCTTCATCGAGGATAAGTCATGTATTACCTCCGTTACTCCCGCGCTGGTAGCTTCCACTCCTTTCAATAGTTTGGCCATCATGTCTTCCATACTTTTGGAACCAGATGCAGTGGCGTCACGTCTTCCTGGAGGAACGTACAAACCACTCTTGTCATTCTTGTTCTTCCAACTACCTTGGTCCTTGTTTCTAGATTTATCATAATAGTTCCGACCTTGGTTTCCTTGGGCATTACCTCGGAAACCCGCCTGATTATTCAAGTAGTTGGCTTCTTCTTCTGAATTAGATTCGTCTCTTCCTTTTAACGCAACATCTTTGACTTTTTCGGTCTTCCCTGATAATAGATGCTTTGTAAGAAGATCCACTTGAGTTTTCATGTGCGTCATATCTTGATCATGTTCTTCTTCTCTTCTCCTTTGGTCTGCAGTCATGCCAATAGATGAAGTGGGGCTTGCTACCTCAGAATCCCTGGTATGCCAAGCTCTACTTTGCTTCGTCATCCGGTCTAGCATATTGCTTGCCTGACCAAAGGTGAGGTCCATAAATGATCCTCCAGCTGCATTATCCACCACTTGTTTAGTTATTGAATTCAAGGATCTGTATAGTATCTCCATTAAGTGGACATTGGTCATGTGATGGTTTGGGCACCTCATAAGCTTCGTCTTGAACCTCTCCTATGTTTCGTGGAGAGCTTCGGTTGGAAGCTGCCGAAAGTTGCTGATTTCATCTCTTAATTGTGCTCTTTTGGATGGCGGAAAGAATCTTTCTAGGAAAGCATCTTTCAATTGCCTCCAATTTATGATAGAATCAGGAGTCAGCCCATTCAACCATAGAGTTGCCTCTCCAGACAGAGACAATGGAAATAAGCGTAGTCGAATTGCATTCTGACCGACGCCAGGATTGTCAAACGACTTGCATGTAGAAATAAAGTTGATCAGATGCATATTCGGATCATTGCCTGCTAGTCTACCAAATAATCCCTTGAGTTGCAATAACTGAATCATGGTGCTCGTGATGTTGAACTTGGCTCCGGGTGCCAATGGTGGAGAAATAATAGCTCCTGTGGCTCCGGCTCCATCAAGCTCATCATCATCATCGTCGAAAGATAGTTGAATAGCTCGGCATTCAGGCCTAAACCTATCTTGAAGATCTCTTCTGTTAGCAGGTGTTACTATCTCAGCATCACGCCTACGGTTTAGTAACTCGTCATCACCTAGATCCTCATCGCCAGGATTTGTTGCTCGCTCAGGGTTATCAATATTCTATTGATGCACTTGAGCGGCTACTAGAGTAGCTAGTTTCGCCTGTTCCTGTTGAGCAGCCATCCTTTCAATTTTGTGTTGTGCCTCCATTCTGCCAATACGTTGTGGTTCAGGATTGATAGGTAATAATGGTTGACCAGAACTTCGAGTATGGGGCATGCACTGAATAAAAACCTGCAGAAAACAAAAACAAAAACTAAAAGTAAAAGTATGAGAGTCTTTGACCAAAGGGTCTAGTAATTATCACAAACTTAGTTGAAAACCGTATTCCCCAGCAGCAGCGCCAATTTTTTTATAACGCTCAATCTACAACTCTCGTAAGAGTGTAAGCGGTCGTTGTCAAATATATAACCCAACTGGGTTGGGTATCGATCCCACAGAGAATAGCCGGTCAACAAGTAAGTAATGATTATTAGGCTTTTGGTGAAAGTCTCATAAAAGAGGGGGGATTGTAGTGTGCAATTGATGTAACAAAATAATAAAGTAAAAACGGAAAATAGCAAAGTAAAAAGAAAGAATGTTTGGTAAGATGTTAACCAATGAGAATTTGAGAGTTGGGGTTATGTCCACCTTATGAGTTACACGTCTCTATTGGCTATGAGTTATACGGAATTCGGACATGCATGCGCTTATAGAGAATTGTATTCTATGGTAAATCCAGGCATCTTTCGACCTATCAAGGACTATTTCACTTTAACTCTTTCGAGCTTAAAGCGTATCTAACGGTACAAATTCTCCAAGAGGTTAATCCAGTTACGGAACTAACTTTTTAATAGGGGTTGGTGCCCTATTACCTTGACATTATCTCTTTTCCATACATATAACTTTTCTTTCGAACAAGTTAATGCTATACTGGCGTATTCTAAGTGTTTGCAACCACAAGAATTTACATTAAGATGAAGAGAATAATGATATAAGCAGCATACGTGTCACGAATTTACAAACTCATAGCAATAGATAGTATCTCATAAGGCTTCCATAACCCCAACAGAGAAGTTTAGCTATTCATGAGTGCGATCGAAATCACAATAGACATTATCATTATACCACAATAAAAGATCTCTAGTGTAGTATGATGTGGTATGGCGTTAGGCGTGAATTCCCTTTTAGAATAGTGTTTCTCTTGTTGTGGAAATTAAGAATCGAATAGATGAAGAGAAGAGAATAAGAATTAATTGAAAGAGAATTGTTTTGAATGTTGAATAGAAGAATTAATTGAAAAGGTAAGATTGAATTATATAAAAATCTCTAGCAAGATAGGGTATTTATAATATCCATATCCTATTCCTACTAAGCTAATGCATTACCTAACCCAATCCTACTAGGTTAATGTATCATTATCCTAATCCTAATAAGTTACTGCTAGTCCCCAAAGTCTTTAGAATTGTTGTTTTTGCCCGGGACAGATTTTCCATGCGCCACTTTTGGTCCTTGGCGTCCAAGCTTTGCTTTCCTCCTTTCGTGAATCTTTCTTTGGCGTCAAGTTATCCATAAAATGCTCAATTCTGCATCATTTATACCTGAAAACTTGCTAATCATGTTCGTTAGCTTACTTACAGGAAAAGGGACTAAAAGTTCATGAATTATATATTTTGTCCTCAAAACTTGGCTAAAATATGGGTAAATTATAGTACTTTAGGCATGTAAATACGCCTATCATCATTTACTCTTGAGTTAGAATGGATTTCGGTTTTGAAGACTCAAGGAAGTTTTGTATGCCTTGAACCAAGAACAACTATGAATTGTAAATAAGAAAAGCACCACAAAGAACGATGACACAAAGACGTACTTAAAAATTAGTTCACAACTTAGTAGTTTGTTACTTAGTTGCCAACTAGTTTAGGAGGCAATACAAAGAAAACTAGTAAAGACAAGGAAAGAAACTTGGAAGGTCCTATGACTTGAGTTTGTTGTTGATGTGGCTCACAATTTTTTATTTTGGCCATTCGGTGTTGTTGTTTTTGTTTAAGTTTGATGTTGTCCCACTTGAATGATCTTGATTGTTTGGTGAGGCTTTTTCGGTTTTTAGAGTGAAAAAAGTCAATACTTGGAACTCTTTTTCCAAAGTTCAAGGTGTCAATAAGATTTTCACTAACTTGCCCCAAAATGGCAAAACACCTTTTTGGCTTTGATTTGTCCCTGTCCCCTTTTCGTTCTTTTTGAAAA
The DNA here is from genome assembly GCA_030864225.1 of Capsicum baccatum var. pendulum. NCBI lineage: Eukaryota > Viridiplantae > Streptophyta > Magnoliopsida > Solanales > Solanaceae > Capsicum > Capsicum baccatum. The sequence continues at coordinate 203,742,718 of CM061550.1, forward strand.
AGGCTTGACACCCTTTTGGTAAGTAAGCTTTTTGGGAGGCCCTTGTCTATTTGCCTGTTTGGTGTTTTCCTGAAACTAATCCCAAGAAAAACACAATACCTTGCCTCTCTCTACCTTTTTTTCAAATCAAACAAGCCTTTTTCCCAACACTCATCTCAAGAATAATATGAACAATAATAAGAATACTTATGAACAACAACAATATTCCAAACCGTCCAACCCTTCAACAACACTAAACAAAGCTCAAATGTTGGACCTTAGACTCAAGTGGGATAGGGAAACAACAATATAACACACTAAACTACTAATAAAAGCAAAATAACACCTAAATCTAGACATAAATTCGGCCAAACAATAACAACACTTCGGCCAAGACACCAAACTCGTAGAATAACTTCTTTTTATGAGATTTTCAACCTTGTACACCTCTTATAATGTTAGAAAACAAATATCTAACACTAAAACACACAAGAATCACAAGAAAACTAGGCTTCAAATTTCGTCCTAAACACAAAAACGTGGACAGATTACTATTTTTAGAGTTTTTCAGCTTTTCAACACTTTTTTTTTTGAGTGAACAATCCCAAGATTGATCTCGTGGGAACAAAATCAATGATGGATATGATACCAAATGATACCAAACGGTATCTAAAAGTGCACAAAAACAGTTCGCAAACACACAAACACTTCACACACACAAGATACTAAACAGAAACAACAAACTCAAACTTAAACAATAATGAAGATATGTAACTTGACATAATGATAAATCATAATGCAGCAACTAAATAGTGTATTAATACTCTTAAACCTCCACAAAATAAGTTAACAAGAACCACGCTCTTACAAAACACAAGACGAACTTGGTTTACTCAAGCACTCAAGTTTCTAGCCGATACACACAACACAAGAAGAAACCATTTCTTGTGATGTCAAAGTGGTGGTATACTATCTTCTTGAGAGGAAAGTGATTTTCAATATTACAAGTGATTTCAAGATTGAGATAACTAATCAAATAAGACTAAGCGGTTCCTACTTATAGTCTATTACAAAAGAGATGGGAAATGACACATTTACCCTTAATGAAGGGGGTGGGTTTGGAGTGTATAAATGGAGATTCCTTGTAGTGTTCTTAAGACACTCAAGTCATGTCTTTACACTTTAATACATACACTTCCTTGGACAAACTTAAGACATGCTCAAACACATCCATCTTCATGAATGTTCCTTAAAGACGTTGTAGTTCCCGAGCTTGGATCCTAGGGAATGGTCTTGAGCTCTTGATACCCATTTACCACTCTTTTGAAAAGGCATTCATACTCGTCCCTCTTGTTAGATATGGTTCAAGTATGGCTTCTTGTGTTTGTACCCTCTTTGTACTCGTATCACTTGTAATCCTTGTGCTCCTTACGCTTGTATCATTTTATGATATGGGAATGGTCATCCTCTAATCATCTATTCAAACTAGTCTCACCACCACATTGTTGAGCGAGGATGTGAGAATCTAGTTCAAATGCATTTATTTATCTTCCTATTTTGTAACCAAGTAAGGCGATCTAGGTATATTTCTATCCTAGCCACAAATTGATTCTTTATTTCACTAAAGAAGATAACTTACTCTCTGTATTCTTAGTCCCAATCCTCCATTTCCATGGTCATGAATCTTTAAAATAATAAAAGCAAAAATTCAAGAAAAATTATAATGATAACCAAATAAATTAATCTAGAGGTACTTAAAAATCATTTAATTAGCTACTATAATCCTATAAAGATAAGTTTAAATCCACATAGACATGGAGAAATTAAAACAAAACATTCAACAAAAAATGTAAAAGTAAATAAATAAGGAGAAGACATATGTAACCAATATTCTCTGGCTTCCACGGCGGATCCTAGTTCTCTCTAGGTCAAAATTTGTGTGTAAATTGATTTTATGGTATATTTATAGGTACAGAAAAAGCCCTAAATAAAATAACAAAGTCCAAAATAGATTGGAAAAATTAAATTTTGAGCAATCCTTATATGTGCCACGCTCCAATCGCGGGCAGTCACTGAAATGTCAGGAGGATTTCATTTAAATTAAAAAGGTCACTTTTCATTATTTTATTAAATTTATTCGATTAAGCTTCCTGATTGATTTTCTTTTATAATATTCTGTCTTTAATTCATTTTAACTCTAAATTTCTTAATCTTCACACCATTTTAATTCTACACATCAAACTATAATATTAGGCACAACCATAAAATTAATGCTCAAAAAGGATAAGTAAAAATATTAAATATGAAATAAATAATGACATAAAAAAACATATAATTTTGGCTTGATATTACCACCACGCACTTAGAATATTGCTTGTACTTGAGCAACATTAAATCTACTCATAACATATCAAGCTGGGAACGCCACCACTTTAGTTGATACAAATAATTAAATAATATCGCGATTCAAAATGTCAAGTACATTACCCAATCATTATGAAAGAAATAAAAATAAATAACAAACTTCTAACCTTAAATATGGACTCCACTTCACAAATTTAAGTTCGCTCACCTAGTCTTGTCAAAGAATGCTAATAATATCACCTATCTATCATGAAACAAGTTTTCTCACAAGAAAATATTCAACACACTAAATTTAAAGATTGAGTATAATTTAAGGACTTTGTATCAAAGAATAACTCTCAAACTCACTAAAGAATTCACATACATGCACAACGAACCACAGGCTTACCCATTATGTACATCTCCACTAATTAAGCATGGTCAAATAGAATCAAATAAGACTTTTAATGAATTGTAATGTTCGCTAGGGGACGAGTAGAAATACTCTATAATAGTGACTTACAGTTTTCTAAGAACTTTGCACTTATTTACCTTCATCAAACATTATTTTCTCCTTTTTATTTTCATCCCTCTCTTCAACTAATATTTTCACTAGTATTCTCATCTTACCAAGAATGTTTTTTCTCATGTCGCATTCTTTCAAAGAGGATATTTTTATCACTTTGCATCTATCATTGGTTACCTTTTTAACACTCAACTAATTTTTTCTCCAGATTTAATAAATTTATAATAATTCTATGATATAGTGCTCCCCTTTGCATGTTCCCCCTTACGCTATTACATGTCTATGATTCCTAAATTCTTGAAGTGATGTCTTAGTGATTGTGATGATGAATACATGTTTCTGATTTCTAAATGCTTGAAATGATGCCTAAGTGATTATGATGATGATAGATGTTTATGATTCCGAAATGCTTGAGGTGATGCCTTAGTGATTGTGGTGGTGAATAGATGCTTATGATTCCTAAAATACTTGAAGTGATGCCTTAGTGATTGTGATATTGAATACATGTTATGATTCCTAAATGCTTGAAGAGATGCTTTAGTGATTGTGATGATGAATAAATGACTGTGGTTATGAGTAGTCAAGAATGGTTATGTTTTACTTTTATGTTATCAAGTCCTTGGGGTATTTATACCTAACAATTTAGTTATTCTGTAGAGCCTGTGTCAGTTTTCACAATAATCCTAGTAGGGCCGTGATTCTCAAAACTTAGTAAATTATAGGACTCTGTATCTAAATATCAGTAATCTCCATAATCCCCTAGTAATCTAGCCTCATTGTTCTACTCAGTTCAGATCTTGAAGTATTCAAGTGTTCAGTTCTGGCCTCAGTAGTGATCAAGTAATCTATTCAAACTCTATATCGCCAGTTAGATATTGTGATTCAATAGTATTCCGTCAGATACGAAACCTTGTGAACTCAGCTAAAATCAGTCAGATCATTTAAGAAATGTGATCAGTATCAAATTTATATCAGTTGGTGTTCAATTGAGAAATTCAGTTCAACGTCTTTCAGTTGGGAGTAGGAGCTAGCACCGAGCGAAGGAAGGGGTGGCATCTTCCCATCAGAGAGAGGCCGAGTCGTTAGGAGAAATCCCTAAACTCTAGAACTGCGTAGCCAGCGCAGGATGCAGGAGTCCCCATCAGTAAAGACTATCATTGTTAGAGTGGTTTGACTATTATATTGCCTTAGGCTGACTTTCTATGAAGGTCATTCATTAGAGAGGCTTGACCAGAGAGGTCTTTACCCATGGCACGGTATTAATACCCTTCCAGCTGAAGTTACAGGTTGGACCCCATCTATGGGAGGTCGGGGCATATCGGTTAAGAAACTACTTCCCACAGTTGCAGTTTCAGTATCAATCTTCAGAAATCAAAATAGTAAGGTATAATCATCTATCTCAGTGAGGAGCTCAAATAGTTTCATTGATTCATGACCGTCCATTAGATAAGATTAGTCTCATATACAGTTATTTGTTATCAGATCTAGAGATCTTTCGATAGATAGGCTTGATCTCAGTTTCAGATTCAGTTGAGTATTCTTGTTATCAGATCCATAGATCTCCGGATAGATAGTCTTGATCTCAATCTCAGATTCAGTTGAGTATTCTTATTATCAGATCCATAGATCTCCCAATAAATAGGCTTGATCTCAGTCTCAGATTTAGTTAAGTATTCCTGTTATCAGATCCAGAGTTCTCCCAATAGATAGGCTTAATCGCAGTCTCAAATTCTATTTAGTATTCTTGTTGTCAGATTCAGGCATGATCATTTTCTTATCATTAATAATATATTTTAAAGTAATTTATTAGAGAAAGGTTGATTCCAATTCCATCACTCGAGAGAAATGAGCTCAGAATTTAGTCATTTATGTGAGTATATTTAGTTAATCAGTTATCAGTATCAGATGATTCAGTGATTCAGTATCTCAGTTTTAGTAGTGAGTTCAGATTCCAGTAAAGCACTATCCGATTTTCAGTATCTAGGGTTGTGATGATTGTGATTATGGTTTGTGCATTCCTGTATGTGTTCTCGTTTAGTACTCTCATGATTATTCAGTTATGTAACTGTTAATGCATGATCCTTTGCATTTAGCCTTACCTTATCTGCATACTTGATATATTCCCGTACTGATGTATTTGCGGTATGGTGTTTTATTTGATACTATAGGTCCATAGGCACGTGATCCAGAATTCCCTCAGCAGTTCAGTCCTTGTCAGTAACAGTAAATGTAGAAGTGAGTCCTCTTTATTCAAGGATGATCCTTCTATTATTATTGCATCAGACTTTATTTATGTTTAGTTAACAGAGTTAGTTTGGGACATGTCCCATCAACTCCACAGTTCAGACAGTTAGAGGCTTTTTGGCTGGATGTATTAGTATTCAGTTTTTAGTCTTGAGTATTTTTAGATGTGTTGAACCTTATGGCTTGTTTATGCCTGTTTTTTTGCATTTATTCTCAAATATTATGCAGTGTTCATGGTACAAATATTAGGGAAGGGTTAGCTTATGGCCCTTTGGGGTCATGGGCATCGTGTAATGACTAGGGGGTAGTCTCGGGTCATTACAGGAACTGATGACTAATGGGATTAGCCCTGTTGGCACACATCCCTACCTTTTTGAGAAACTACTCAAAACTCCCAAATTCGATGGCTTGGCTTACCACACCAGATCTACACTCACCTTGATGGTGCCTGCCCCATTTCTGACATAGAGGATTTGTATGAGCACAGCTAACACTGATCTGGGACTTAGAGCCTAGTTCCCTATCCTTATTGTTATTTCTGAATTTGGGTACTGCGGCACTGGCCAAAAAGGGTGTTGGGGTTGCAGACCTCTAATGAAACTAAGGACGGTTACCACCTTCTAACTTTGGCTGATTGAAATTAAAACTATTTATCCTATCTCTCTTATTTTCTTTCTCTCTCTCCTTAATCTTCTGATCCTCTATCTATTGAGCATGGACCATCATCCTAGATAAGTCCATCTTACTAATCAGCATTGTGGTCCTGCACTCCTTGACCACACTATCATATATGCCATACACAAACTTTCTTATCTTGGATCTGTTATCATCTACCACATGAGGAGCATACCTAGCTAATTGAGTAAACTTGAGGGAATACTCCCTCACGCTCATGCTGCCCTGCCTCAAATTAATGAACTCTAACACTTTGGCCTCTCTCAACTCCAATTGGAAGAATCTATCTAAGAAAGTTGTGGAAAACTCTTCCCACTCTACAGGCCCTATATCAACACCCCTACCTACTTTCCACTGCTTAAACCAAGTATGGGCTATATCATACAACTTATATGCAGCTAACTCAGTACTCTGACTAGATGTTACCCTCATAAAATCTGTTACCTTTTGAACCATATCTAAGAATTCATGTGGATCCTCTTCAGACTTAGATCCCGTGAAGGAAGGAGGATTTATCCAGGTGAAATCTTGAATTCTAGTTGCAGCAGTATTGTCCACTGGGTTGACTAGAACAGTAGCTGGTCATTCATTTTGTGCTGCTACAAAATTGGCTAGAGTAGTGAACACAACCTGAATTCTGCGTGAGAGACGTGCTCGTCCAGAGATTCTGCCTGGATGGGCTGAGGGGCTGGACGGTTTCATGTTCTTCTTCTGTTCTTCTTGAGAGGCATGTTCTGTAAACAAAAGGAAGAAATGGATTAGAAAGAGGGTTTAACTTGAGCTCATGCTCACTCACACGACATGAATACCGAAAGAAGGAAAACTTTTTTTCTAAGCTCCTTGTAGCCTCTCGTCCATAAGTATGGCGTCCTACACAACCATGCATAAGACTCTACTCGATGTGGCTTTCAGACTTCCTAGGACACTTTAAAACCTTAGGCTCTGATACTAAGTTTGTAAAGACTCGGGACTACCCCCTAGTCATCACACGGTGCTTATAGTCTCGAGGGACCACAAGCTAACCCATGAGCTAGTGCCTGTTGTAAGAACTGGATAACATGATCATAAATATGAAAGAATACTGACCTGCCATAAGGTTTTAATAACTGAATTTAAAACTAAAATATGAATCTATAGAAATAACTGACTGAATTTGATAAAATAATGATAAACTGGATAACTAACTGTAGTATTTGAATACTGAATAACTAACTCTAATGACTGAAACTCCTCTAAAACTGACTAACTAAATATGAGTTGATAGGATAGGCCCTAACAAACACCAACTAACTACTAACTGATACATGAAATAATGTAAGCCTGTCCTGAAACATCACTGCTACTGCTAAGGATTTGATAAGTCTAATCATGAGCCAGGAACTGAGCATCCAAACCCAGATATAATACATCATAGCACAAAAGAAAAGGTATGAGATTAGTACTTTGAATGTACTAGTATGTTAAATAAGGTAGGCTGATATGCATAGTTTCATGAACAGAACTAATATTTAACTAGATATACATGTAAAGCATGGACTACTAAATAAAGAGCATAGAATCTGTAGATAATCAAATGCATGAAAATTTGTAAATATAGAGGATGCATGACCAAGCATATAACATGAACTGAGTAAAATCTATAATCTGAAATACTAAAAAACTAAAATTTGTATGCTTTGGTCAAACAACACTTAGACTGAATAACTGAGCTGGACTGTAACTGAGACTATATCTGAGCCTGTGGGAGCACATCTAATCGACATTTCCCAATTTAAGCTAATCGGGGTCCAACCTGTAACCCCATTTAGAAGGGTTTTAATACATACCACGAGTACTAATGATAGTTGTGTAGATCCACTAGACAGATATAATGTCCAAAGGACAAAGGTTGTCAATCCTGAACTGATGGGTGACCCCTGTGAGATAGTCAAGCCTAATCTAATGGGTGACTTCTCATACCCTACACTGGTGACGTAATTCTGGAGTGTACGGATTGATTCTAATAACTCTATCTATTTGACGGGGAAGCCGTCATCCATACACTCACTTGGTGCTAAATCCTACTCCCAATTGAAAGACACTGAAATACTAGACTGTTCTGAGTTTATTTGACTGGTAACTGACTGTTCTAATTTTATCTGACTAGTAACTGACTGTTCTGATAATAATCATAGTATGTTTTGAATACTATTTTTCTATGTACTAATACTAGGCTATGTAAAAAGCTATGGATTTCGGGTATTCAATACCCCCAAGACTCAAAACAATAGTGGTAAAATGACACTAAAGCTTGAAAATCAAAACATTAAGGCTTTTATTAAATAAATCACTCTTGTAGACATTTTATCAAACACTTGTAGTTCATGGTTTAAAACAATCAAAGGAATGCCATAAAACTTACAAAAATAACATGAATTCAATATAATAGTACTAAATCATGGTTTAATTCAATAAATAATAGTATTAACGCATAGAGAATTGAATAGTAACGATACTTTCATGGTAACATGGTATAAAATCAATAGTGCATAGAGATTCATGGATGAAATCATTATTTAAAACATAATAGCTTGAAAGATTATAACTTGTGATTTAAATAGGTTACTTGGTCTCCATGGATGAAAGAGATCTATGAATGAACATCTAACATACTTGGGATAGTGAATTTCTTAAAGTTCTAGGTGAGTTCTTGAAGATTGGCCTTGAAATTTGAGAGGTAGGGTTCTTGATTTGGGAGAGAAAGCTTCTTGATTTGGTTAAAATAATTAAAATAATGAGTTCAAAACATTTTTAGGGCTTAAAAGCACACCTGAGAGGATTAAAATTAAGGGAAAGGATTGTTTTACCCTTGGGCGAAACTTTTAATTTTCGTTGAATTTTTTCAAAATGGGAAGCTGCATCACGCCGTGTCACTGGAAAATGACAACTAGGAACTGGGCTAAAGGCACAACGCGAAGAAATCACGGTGCCCCTTTGATTCTGATTTTCACCATTGGCGCTGCGCGCCATGATCGCGTTGCCTGACTAGAATTGGACAATTATGAATTGGGCCTATGGAGCAATATGCCACTATTACAAAGCAACACTAGAAATTGACAATTGCTATTTTCACTGACTCTACGACGCACTAAGGGTCAAAATGATGGTGTTTAATGACTGGAACTTAAAATCGCCATAACTTCTTACCCGGTTGTCGGATTCGGGCGAATTTTATATCGTTGAAATGCTAATTGAATTTTTTACGCAATGGAAAGCTCTAAAGTAAAAAATAATGAGTTTTTCAAAAATTTTATATACAAATACTAATGTATTGGGACTTAGATTATGCTAGAAAAATATGGGGCGTTACATCTACTTTAGACCACATCATTTTTTACTATTTTCTTAATGTTTAAGAGTTGAAAATTAATTGAATATTCATAGTAAAACAGTTTCTTATTAGAAATCATCAGAACTAATGACTGTAATACTTTTTTCACTAGTTTAAGAATTCTAAATTAACTAAAGTTGATTCTAAATCTAGAAAAATAAAAAACGATAATTATACTACAAATATGATTCAAATTGATATGTCTCTCTTAGTCTCTAGCTACAAGGAAAAGGGACACTGCATGGCTAACTCAAAAGTGACGATCTATTAACTACTTGAAACTTCTGGAGGTAAAATATATCATAAAAAATTAAAATATATGTTATGTTTACATTATTATTATATTAAAGTGTGAAGAATATTTGAGAAGTGATTTGAATTTTTTGCACTTCATTAGAAACCTTCACAATAGACAAAATTGTCTAATTTCACATAATCAAAGGTTATATATGCGGTTAAACTAGTATATATATGTGTGTGTGTGTGTGATATACACCGAGTATGTTATTGTTGTGTGATATACATTTAATACTTAATTACATTTAGTAAGTAAATATAATAATTAAATTATGGAAAGTCCATTAAGGACTTGTTCACGTTGAAATTAAAGTCCATGAGGACTTTCTACCCTAGCCATACAATTCCAATGTAGAATTGGATTGTCCATGAGGACCTGCTGGTTATATAGAACCCATTAAGAATGGGATATAAGTTAATTAATTAAAGTAAAATCCATTTTCAAATTGGACTGACAACTAATGTGAGCAGCAAGCAAATTAGAGGGTGTGAAAATTATCCCAAATAGACATATTAGATTGTTAATTATAAGTTATAGTAAAACTTTTCAATAATTACTAGACTAAAGAAATAATTACAAGCTATATGTTATAAATGTATTTACATTATAGTGAATGTCTATCAAGATCTAACAAGATCTATTAATATTTAGTTGATATCTATCAAGATTTAAAGTATCTGTCTTTTAGCCAGAAACTAGGAGTATTTTTTCCTATAAATAAAGGAGTTTCGTTCATTGTATAATCAATCATCTTATTATCTCTTATCCTCAAGAGAAATAAAGAAGTCTCTCCTCTTCTCTCTCTATTTATTCTTGTTCTTACTTTATATTTCATTACACGTTATCAGCACAAAGTCTCTTACCAATTGAGATCTATATTGTAAGCTTGAATCTCTGGTACGATTAATGATTCAGACGACTTTTTGTAAATTGTGGTAATATATTACTGGATCACTTTTACATCAGTTCAATAATAGTCCAGTAAACTTATTTTATTTTATGTTAAAGAACTTACGATTTTCTTTTTTTTTATAGACACAATCAATTGTATATTGGATTTGAGAGAATTAATTTGGTTTGAGATTATTTGATCCTTATATCTGTTTTTGAAGAACAACATTGTTAAAAACTACAATGATATGATGTTGGGTTCAATTCGCATTGATTATGTTGGATTCAAATCACATCGATTTATTACCTAAGATGCCTTTATATGAATAAGACGTTGAGTTTAAATCTCAATGCATCATATTTATGATATAATGATGGCTAAGGTTAAATAATGTTTTGGTGAAAAGATATGAAATTTGTCCCATTGAATATGCTCAATTCCATGAAATGAATGTGGTAGCAATATATGCTAGGTCTGACAGATGACAAATTGATCCATTCTTGAGGTACACGTGGTTGTGATATATGATATATATCTCGATTTGCTCCTGAAGTAGCAATATCATGAAAGAGGTTATAAGATATCATAATTCGATAGGCTTAAGGCACAATTATATTCCATTCATAGGGAATGAGAAATTTATTTATGTAAATATGCACTTGATTGTGATGGTATCACAACTCACCTCCGAATGAGGCAGAATAACTAAGAAGAGTTATTTTGAAATCTACTCCTGAAGTAGTAAATCTAAAATTTACTAAAGCAAAAGCTCATATCATGGTAAACTTGAAATTTACTAGATTAAAAGTTCATAACTTGACATTAACGATTGCGACGTCTCAAAGATGTGCATACTGAGTATTGAACATATATTGAAGAACTAGAACACTTTTCATTACTTTTAATGTTGCTTGTTCTCATGATAAGTTGGTTGGACCAACTAATTTTGGAATTGGATACCTTAAAATTTGAAAAGTATAAAAGGTGAAAAAGGGTTCGTTCACCTATCATGTGATATGTTGAAATGATGCATCAATAAGATAATCACATGTACATTTATTGTCAACTTGTAGGTTGACATTCATAAAGTTGTTTTCTCAATAAAATTGAGTTAAGAATATAATTTTTAGATTGTGTAATCAAGACAATTCATCTTGATGGTGATGGTTTGGCATTGGATGCCTTCGATAAATAGCTAAATCATTGCTAATGAGAACAAAACTTCATGTGTTGATCTGAAATATGATATGTTGCATACAATAGAACTTGTATGCATTATACCAACAAATTATGATTATTTTTCCCTCTCAATTGGTTTAAGGCTAGGTACCAATTATTCCATCTAATAGTTTTGATATGTGGTATTTGATTAATGAATATATCATAATGCACAAAGATGGATTCTCTAAAGTAAATTGAGATATATGTTAGTTTTCCTAACATAAGGGGGAGATTATAAGAAGCTATGAAATATGTTAGGAATTATCATCATATCCTCATTCAAAGAATAATTCAAGTTAAATGCTGAAAGCATCTCATATTAAGTTGCAATTGATCCTATTTTGTGTCCCTAAAGGATAAAGTCTATGCATGCGTGAAGCATGGTAGACAAATCGGTTCCAAAAAACTAATTCTTGAAAATAATAAGGAGCAAATAATCATAACAAGAAGGCAACGTACTCTTGAAGAGCCTACGATATAAAATTTCATGAAACCTTATGAGAGGGTCCGGTACCTAAAAATAATGAAGCAATGAGATCTCAAAATGTTATGTCACGTTGTGAACCAATACGAAATGATATATCATCAATATCATTGATACAATATTGATGCAATATTGTGAAAGATTATGAGCATCTGAATTCTATGTTTATTTAAGCATGCTGACATAGAAACATTTATTAAGTGATATGAAATGATGCATCTAGGTAAGCATAAAACTTATTTGATTTGCAGTCTAAACACTTGAATATATCACACATGAAATGTTGAATATTTGTCACTTGACAAGATTTATATGAAAAATTTTTAAGGATTCAAAATGCTTGATGCATATAAAAGTTTTTTAGAAACTTATTTGTAATTCTTATATTGTATAAGCTTATCGCTTTAAAATTATTGAAACTCTTAGAGATTTTTCAAAAATAATAGATTATTTGCTGAAATGAGAAAAATACCAATTTGGATTGATTATGAAGTACCATTTATTATTGCAAGTGGTGCACTAGTGTATCTTGCAAATACTACAAGGCCTAGTATAGCCTTTTCATTTAATTCGTTAGCAAGGTATAGTTCTGCTCCTACTAGGAGACATCAAAATGAGATAAAATACATGTGTTTATTTTATTCTAAAGATTGCAGTCTCGATCTTGTTGATTATGCTGATGCTGGGTGTTTATTTAACCCGCATAAATCTTGATCTCAAACATGCAATGCATTAATATGTAGGGATACTCCCATATCTTGGAGATATACAAAGAAGTCTATCTAAACACTTCAATGAATCAATGCTGACATAATGCTATTCATGAAGCTAACCGAGAATGTGTATAGTTGTGGTCCATGATACATCTCATTTGAGAAAAATATAGTTTGAAATGTGATAAAGTACCCATGATATTTATGAAGATAATGAAGGATTCATAAAAGGAGATAGAATGAAGAATATTTCGTAAAAGATTTTCTATACACCTGATCTCCAAAATAATGGTAATATTAACATACAACAGATTCGTTCAAGTGACAATGTAGCTGATTTAGTTGCCAACTCTCCTCCAACTACAACTTTCACGAAGATGGTGCACAAGATCGGTATCCAAAGGTTTAAAGATGTTCTCATTAGGGGAAGTTAATATGCGTTGTACTATTTTTTCCTTACGAGGTTTTGTCCCAATGGGTTTTCCTTGTATAGTTTTTAATGAGGCAGCCTATATGCATATTGTTAGATATGCGTATTATTTTTCCTTCACTAGATTTTTTTTCCACTGATTTTTCTAGTAAGGTTTTAACGAGGCACATTATATATTTAGAAATTCAAGGGGGAGTGTTATAAATGAATTTACATTATATTGAATGTCTATCAAGATCTAATAAGATCTATCAAGATCTAGTTGATATCAATTGGGATTTGAAGTATCTGTCATTTAGTCAGAAACTAGGAGTATTTTCCCCTGTAAATAGAGGGGTTTTGTTCATTGTATGATCAATCATCTTATTATCACTCATCCTCAAGAGAAATAAAGAAGCCTTTGCTCTTCTCTCTCTATTTATTCTCGTTCTTACTTTATATTTCATAACACTATAACAACTTTTTAGAAAAATTTACTTTAATTAAACATTCAAAAATCAATTTTTTAATATTTATTATTTATATTATTTCCTTATTTTTAGCATTTAACATATATCTCTCTTAATTAAAGCTTTGGATAATTACGGCAAGTTATATATTATTGGTATCAATAATTTTTATTTTTATTTTAATAATTGAGTATTAAAGTTTGTTCACAATTTAAGGAGTCATATATGGTAAACATATTTTTTAAAGTTAATACTTGAGTTTTTAGTTTTTATTAACTTGCTTCTACATTTTTTCATAATTATCTTTTTAAAAATAATATTTTAAAGTAATGAAAAAATATTTGTCATAATTAATTTTCAAATTATCTTCTTATTTAGTATCTATCTCTCCTCATTAAATCTTTTGGATAATTATGATAAGTATTATTGTTGGAGTAAAACTTGGTAGAGTTGTTTTCTTTTACGCAGTTTTTACTTTTTATTTTTTTTTTACCATTTCAATGTTTACATGATTTTTCTAAGTTACCTTATTGATAAAAGATTTTTTCTCCACCATTAATACACTCTCTTTTTGATAAATTATTTTTTTCTCTTCCATTAAACTTACACCATTTGCATATGAATTTGGGTTTCACTTCATGTACTATTGATTTGGGATACAAACTGACTCAACATAGGATTATTTTCTTGATTCTTTTTGTTGAATCATGTCTGCAAATTGCAAACACATAACACAATTTAATATTGGGTGTATGTAATTATGAAGAATGCATCCCAGCGGGGCCCATAATCTGGTATGTTATCTTTATTACTTATTTTGTTTTGATATACATGTTTATTATTCAAGTTATTTTGTTAGATTTTTGATTTTTCAGTGACTGCGGCATGTTTGTATGTGACTTTGCTGAAATTATTAGTCATGATTTATTTGATATTTCTAGTAGAATATTTGGTGTTTCCGACCATCGGATCGGATATGGTGCACTATTATTGGATTATGCAAGAAAAAAGTAGAATGACAAAACAATAGTGAAAGTGAAGTAACTGAAAATATTACTAGAAATATGGTGGTCTCAAAAGATCTAGGAAAGTTGTTCTGAAATTTTAAATTCATAACCCTACAAGTCGCAAATCAAGGATGCAATAGATGTTTATGTCTTGTCGTGAATTTTTTTATCCACTTATGACTTCTTTAAATGTAATAGGTTCAAACTATTTTTGTTTAGAAAAGATATTGTTAAATTTTATAAAATATGTTTTCTGTTAAAGTTCATATTACGATTTGAATATTTTGTGAATGCTTTTTGATTTATATCATGATCTCTATCATTGATGTTTAATATCAATTGTTATGTTATATCGAGAACATCTTATTAAATTGATGTTCATTACTGTGTATGTTTTCACGTTTGTAATGCTTAATTAGCGTATATATATTTATCATGCTTTTTGCATTAATAAAAATATTGCAATGCTCTTTAGTTTATTCATATGTATGCATTTTGCATACAATTAGATATTATTTACCATATTCAATTGAACATGTATTAATATACCTCCTTTATAATATCTCATATATATCATTAGCTATCAATTTTTATACATTAATTTGATCATTTAACATCTTATTTTAATTTGCTAATAAAACTATGCTACGTATAATAATATAATGTTAAAAAAATACTTTATGTTAAACTGCATATTATAGATAACATTACTCAATCATTCTCATCAAAGAGAGTCAACCATGAAATATGAGATAATTCTCACTATTTAAATTCATTATGATTGTTCATTATCAAATTAATATGTGCACGATATCTCACTCATTGTGTGCATAACACATAACACAATTATACGATTTGATTTCAAAACACTTTGATTAGAAAAAAAAACATCGTCGTAAAGAAGATAAATTCCAGAGGCATAAATAACCATAAGTTGTGATCAAAATTAGAATAAAATTTTTATTTATAAATGATATTCAATTGATATTTAAAAAAATAATATTTAGGAACATAAATCATTAAAAAGGACATTTAACTCTAGAACAACCATAGAAAATATAAATTTTAACTTAAGGAGGCGTATGTTTGTGGCATGTTGTCTTATTGTGTCTATCTCGACAGCTATTACACGTCACCTTTGATCTATTTTACTTCTCTTCGTTTGGTGCTTCCCATCTTTTAACATATGACCTCCCGGGAGGTATTTTTGAATCCAGTGACAATACAATTTGAGTTGAATTTGTGTCTAGCTTCAACTGAGTAGCAATTACAACTACTAACCTTTTATATTTTGTAGTTGCATCATACATAATCTCTCCTATACTAAATCCTTTTGGTCTTCCTGCAGAAACAATAAATTTAAATATCTTAATTGTTTTCTAAATGTAATATGACAGAATGAACATATTTGACAACCAATTATCATATATCTATAAATTGATTGAACAACAATTTTTTTGTGACTTTCAACCACATTTTCGCCAAAATTTAACATGTAAACATCACATACCTGAAAATAAATATAAAAAATTATTTTAACTTTTTCTTGGAATGTATTTTTCATAATCAATAATAAAATAATATATATTCAAAAAAAATAATGCAAATTATCACAACTCATATTGTATGTATTGTTTTTAAAATTTGTAAACTCTTGAAATTGAATTTCGTATAAAATACTCAAATAGTTGTGCACTAAAATTTCGCCTAGAACAACACTATTCTTTTGGAATATTATGATTGAAAAAATATATATATTTTTTTAAAATATAGAAGATAGCGAAGAAGATGAAGCAGAACAACATATTCGTTAAAAAGTGGGGAAAAAATCATATTATACAATTGATAAACATACACAACTTCAAATCATCATCATATTATACAAAATTCAACAATGTAACAATAAAGAATTGAAAAAACACATAAAAAATTATTTAATTCCTTAAATACGTCTGATTGCAGAATATTAATTTTCATAAATAATTTAACATACCTGACGAATCCCATCTCCCTCCATGACGTATCATGATTGAATGCAAGTTATCAAAATTCATATTTTTATAACCCCAAAATTACATATTTTTGCTGTTCTTTCAAAAAATAATTCTCAACAATTGCATAGAAGAAACGAAAATAACGTATTTGTTTTACTGGAACAACTAAATCTTGTAGAAAAAGAAGATAGTGTATGAAGATGGAAACTCTTAATGAAAGTATTAAAATAGGAGAAAAGAAAAATGGTTAGAGGGATTTGGGGGTTTGATTGGTATCAATAATTAAGGTTAACTACATTTAAGGAAAGAATATTGTATATTAGTTGCATTAAATCTTTATTTTTTAAGTAATTACTTTTTTGTTTTTTTAAAAAAAAAAATCTTTTTAACTACTTTTTTTTTAAATGAAAGTTTCTATAAATTAAAAACTAAAAAGTTTTCCTATAACTTGTAATAAACAATATAATAAGTTAATTTAGTTAATTTTCCCTTAGAAGATCACGTGTATAACCCATTAAGAATGGGTAAACTATGTATAGCCCATCAAGAATGGGTAAACTATCCTTCTTGGTGGCTTTATATTTTTGTCCTCTATAAGAAAAGTCCTACAAAATTAATCTTTTCTTTTTTTATAAAATATAGTACAATTATCTATTTATCTCTATATATCTCAAATATTTATAAACAACACCATACTTATTTATTTTTCAACTTTTGTTTTTTTTACTTTTTTGTTTTACTTTAATTTTATTTTTTTTTCCTTTTTTTCATTTTTTGTTTTAAGGTTTTCCAAACCCTTCCTTTTTTTTTTCTTTTCTCCTCTCAATTTCTATTTTTAATTATTTTCTCTTTTTTTTTATTTTAATTTAATTTTTCCTTTTTCTTTTTATTTTTTCCTTTTCTCCTTTCGACTTCCTTTTTTTTTAAAAAAATCTCTTTTTTTTCTTTGGTTTTTATTATTTCTTTTCTCTTTTTTTCTTTTTAATTTTTTATCAGCCTTTATTTTTTTATCTTTTTTATTTTATCTTCTCAACTTCTATATTTTCTTTTGTTTTTAAATTTTCTTTGATTTTAATTTTTTCTTTTTAAATATCTTTTTTTATTTTCCCCTTTTTTTGCAACTTTTATTATTTTTCTTTTCTTCGATTCCTTCCAAACAATAAGTTCCGCCCTACGGACAAGCGTTGAAACTACCACATTGTATCTTGATTTATTATATGTGCTATAAATCCTTGCCTTAGAGACAAAACTTAGGATTTTCAAACAACAAGTTACGTTTCATGGGCAAAAGTTGACACTATCACATTGTCTTATGCCTTATGAGATGTTTTATAACTCTTACCTTAGAGGCAAGACTTGGCTCAAGGACTTTCAACAACAAGTTATGCCCCATGGGCAAGAGTTGATACTACCACGTTATGTCTTGATTTATGAAAACTTCTACAACTCTTCCCATAGAGGCACAACTTATCCCAAAGATTTTCAAACAACAAGTTACGTACATTAAGCAAGAGGTAACACTACCTCATTGTATTTTTTACTTATGAAATGCTCTAAAATTATTTCCTTAGAGGAAAAACTTAGACCAAGGGCTTTCAAGAAATAAGTTACGCCCCATGAGTAGGAGTTGACACTACCACATTGTATTTTAATTTATGAGATGTTCTATAACTCTTGCCTCATAGGCAAGGCTTAATCTAAGAGTTATGGTCTATAGGTAAGACTTGACACTACCAATTATGTTTTGATTTGTGAAATGCTCTATAACTCATGCCTTAGAGGTAAGACTTAATCCAAAGACTTTCAAATAACAAGTTACGTCCCATGGGTAAGAGTTGACACTACTACATTATAATTTGATTTATGAGATGCTCTATAACTCTTGCCTTAGAGGCAAGACTTAGCCTAAGGACTTTTATACAATAAGTTATGCCCCATGGGCAAAAGTTGACACTACCACATTGTTTATTGAACTATTAAGATGTTTTATAATTAAACGACTTTCAAATATCAAGTTATGCCGCATGAGTAAGAATTGACACTACCATATTATGTCTTGATTTATGAGATATTCTATAACTCTTCCCTTAGAGGCACAACTTAGTCCAAGCACTTTCAAACAACAAGTTACATCCCATGGACAAGAGTTGACACTACTACATCACATCTTAATTTATGAGATGTTTTATAACTCTTGCCTTAAAGGCAAAACTTAACCCACAAGTTACATCCCATGGACAAGAGTTTACACTACCATAGTGTGTCTTGATTTATGTGACGCTCTATTAGTGTTGTCTTTAAGACAAGACTTAGCCCAAGAACCTCCCCCCAAAAAATAAGTAACGCCAATGGGCAAGTGTTGACACTACCACATTGTGTCTTGATTTATGAAATGTTCTATATCTAGTCTTTGAGGTAAAACTTAACTCAATAATTTTCAAACAAGAAGTTATGTCCCACGAGTATGATTTGAAACTACCACATTGTGTCTAATTTATAAGATGTGTTTATAAATTTTGCTTTAGAGGCAAGACTTATTCCAAAGGACTTTCAAATAACTAGTCATGGCCTTAAATTTACTTTGATATCAAAGAAAGAAGATCCCTTGCGAATTATCCAACTTTCTATTTATTAGCAAAATATAATAGAAGTTGAGAAAAAATAAAAAAGAGAAGAAACAAAATAGAGAAAAGGAAAAAAGAGAAGAATAAAAAAAATAAAGATTGAGAAAAAAATAAAATTATGTTTTGAGAAAAATAAAAAAAGAAAATGAGAAGTGATAAAAACAACAAAAAAAAAATAAAGGTTGAAACAAATAAATTAAAAAAAAAAAAAAAAGAGAAAAAATAGCTAGTGTTTGAGGAAAAAAAAGAAAAAAGAGAATAAAAAAGTAAAAGAAAAATAAAGGTTGAGACAAATGAAAAAAAAAGTGAAAAAAATTAAAAATAAAAATAGAAGTTGTGAGACAAATGAGCATGTAAAGTTTAAAAAGATTTGAGGTGTAGAGGGAAAAAAATATCTTGTTCTATACATAAAAAGGAAGAAATGTTAGTCTTTAAGGAGTTTTCTTTTGGGGGACAAAAATCCGAAGCAACCCAATATGGAGGTCATCCCATGTAATTTCCTGTTAAGAGTGGGGTTATGCTTTCCAAGAAAAAATTTTCATGAATGTTTAATTGTGGTATTAAACTTTTACCCTAGTACATTATACGTAACCAAATAGAAAAAAGTTTATAGGTGATCTTATATAAAGGGTGATAAAAAAAATTTCAAAGAACAAGTTTTTGGTTTATGAAAAAGGTTTTCATTATGAAAAGAGTTCTCTTCATGAATTTTTTTGCGGAGAAACACTTTATAGAAAGTTGGTAAGTTTCATACCAAATCAATAGAGAAAATATAATTAACAAGAAAAGTGTTTCTTGTTCAGTTTATTGTGGATTGAGAATTTTGAGAAAATTTCAACATATTATTCGTAATTTAATTTTTTCGCGAGTTCTATTAACCAAGGAGCTGGTAGCAAAGATCACTCTGTGTGAATAGGCATAGAGTCTTCTTACTATCAAAGAAATTCTATGCTACAACTGTGTTATCTGGTTTGTCTTGAAACATAATTTCTGCATGGTAATAAATTTTAAATATAAGTAGATCTGTCCAGGGTTGCATTCTATCATCCGTTGCATGTTATCAACGCTCTGCAAATCTACTATGGTATCAGGATTATGGATCTTTGTGTTTAGAATTTATTACTGAATTCGTCTTACATATTATATTTGAAGAGTTCGATTATGATAATTTTGTATTGATATATTTTTATTGTGATTAAAAGTATACATAGATACATATGATGAATTATTGATAAAGCTAATGACATTAATGTAGAATTATATATTAGATACAATGTTAATTTATTTATTGTTATTGAACTTTATCATGTTTTTATTATTATTGATTCGTGAGATGTTAGCTAGTTGTATTAATTTTGTATGAATATATTTATATGTGATATAAATTATGATATTTGAGATATATATGTATATAGGATACACAAGTTAATAGAATATTAAATTGTATTTATGTCTTTCATGCTCGTTTTTTGAAATTATTTGTTACATGTGACATAAAGTGAAATTAGGATTGTTCACATAAACAACTTAAATTGAATTTACATGTTATGAGTGATGTGATCACAATTTTAAAAGTTGTTTTAGTAACAATTTCCTGCCACTAAAATTTGAGTTCTTAAGTAATAAAATATAAAATATTTAATTGTATAGCTACCATCAAAAAATAAATATTTTTATTTATTTCTGGTTTATAAGGAACAACTTAACTACCAGGAGGCTTATAGTTCGAGAATAAATTAAAACTATTTATTGCATTAGATGTATGGATGAAAAGAATTATTTAATTTTTATGCTATCGCCTGGACTATCCAAGGAGTATGAGATTTAATTTATTCTTTGTCATCATGATGGTTGAACTCAACTATGTTAGTAGAAAAGACCTGAGTATTAGGAGGCTATTTGACATAGAGCTACTTAAGCAAGTTCTATAAAGACACTATTGATAAGAGTACCTACTTTCAAAATATGTGTGAGAAACGACCTGACTACCAAGAGACTCATATATATTTTGAAGGATTCCTTTAATCCACTAAAAATATAAAGATTTACTCCAATGATATATATGATAATTAGTGAAAATATCATTTAGATAAAAGTCCATATCTTTATAATATACGTAAACATGTTCTAGCAGTGTTGTTTATACTTTTGTACTTTTAATTTCTCAATATGTATGCTATATCATTATATGACACACATGATATCAATATGTTGGTGTGACTGCACCTTGGTGATTGGTGTATAAATTTGAGATTTTTCTCATGCATGAAAAGCTAATTAATGAGACCGATAAACTTGACAAAAAAAATTCATTCAAGGATGATTCTACGGCATAAGAATTTATCAGAAGTATGTGGAAGAACGTCTTGTTTCCAAGTGTATCATTCTTGCTTCCATGAGTTTCCACTTTGGAGAAAACATTAGGATTTGGTTTAGAAATAATAGTTGGAAGTCTTGAGAAGAATGTTTAACTAGTGTAAGGTACATAAAATAAAATAACTAGATAATAATTATTTAAGACTTTTCTTGAATTGAAGTTGACCGTCAGTTATTCACTTGAGCACATGTCAATCATATGCATGATACTATTGAACAACTTGAGAAATTGAGATGAAAATTGACAAAAAAAAAAAATTTAAGATTGATCTGTCAGTCATTATCCAAATTTAAATTAGAATGTTCCACTGAAAGATAAAACAATACAGAAAGAGCAATTACAATAAGTTTCTTGCAACTCTAAATGACAAGAAACCAATAAGACTTTAATAAAAAATTTTGTCATAATTTATTTAAACGTTGTTGATTCTTCATTGTGGGTATGTTCAAGACGTGTAGAAAGGTAAAATAAAAGAGTGGTTAATATAAATGTTGAAAGTGGTGCAAGAGTTGCAACATAGTTGTACGATGAATTTCCCTTGTAATGCCTACAAGAAAAATATTTATGTTGGAAAATTATTATATTCTTAAATTTGTTTCAAGTATAATTTTAATTTTATGTTACACAAGAAAGGTTGTTACATTACTCTTAATAATAGTAGATTCACTATTTTCATAATGATGAAATTATATGTGAATAGCTATTTCCAACATGGTATCTATGGCTTATCTAATGTGAATGTTAATTTGACTATGCGTGTTTCAAGTCTTAAGAGGAAAAGAGATGATCAAGTAAATCATATAAACATTGATACAGTAAGCTTGGTCATATAGTAGAGAAGAGATTTAATAAGTTATACAAGGAAAGTTATCTTGACAATTATGATTATGAATAATACCTAACTTGTGAAATCATATCTCAAAGCAAAAATAACCAAATCTCCATTTATTGAAATTGAAGAAAAAACTTTTGAATTATTTGGATTAGTTCATATAGATGTTTGTTGGTCCATGAAAATTCAAGCTAAAGATAACTATTCTTAATCTATCACCTTCATGGATAATATATGAGATGTATATATGATGAAACACAAATTTGAATCTCTTGAAAAATTCCAAAGATTTCATAATGAAGTTGGCAATGAACATGTGAAAGTATCGACATACTAAAGTTTCATAGATCTCAAGGATACGATGATTTACAAAATATCACAAAGAGAATGAGATTCTCTCACGATGAATACCTCCAATGGCATCATAACAAAATGGTGTATCAGAGAGAATCAATCAAACCATATTAGATATTGTGAGATCCTCTTAGAGTTCACTAATCTTTCAATAAACTTATGGGAATATGCTTAAGAAGCAGCAACATACTTAACTAATAAAGTGTTTGCTAAGTTAGTCTTTACAATACCATATGAGATGTGGAAGGAACACAAGCCTAACGTTAACAGGTTAAAGTTTGAAGTTATCCAACTTATATTAAATATTGCAATCTAATAAACTTGACTCAATATTTTATAAGTGTAAATTCATTGGGTATCCCAAAGAGATTGTGGATATGATTTCTATCACCTCTCTAACCATAAAGTGTTTATGGCAAGAGGAATAGCCTTTTAGAAAAAAAGTTCATTTTGAAAGAAAATAATGATATAGAAATACAATAGGGTGAATTTTAAGAAACTAATGAATCAACACAAGATCAAAAATGTGGTATACATGTTGAGGAATGTTTATTGGATATCTTGAAATTGATGAGGAAGTTGTCATATTATTAAAACCTGAACTTGTGAATTTCTTTTTGTATGTATTTTGATCATTTTATCCTTTTCCGTAGTTCTAACATATTGATTTTAGAGTGTGGGGATGGTTGGTCCGATTTCCAATCCGATCAGAAATGATTTGGGTAAGTTTATAGTTTTTAGAGGCTTAAAAGTTTATATAATTGAATTTGGTTGAAATTTATTGTTCTAAATATTGGATGGTAATTTGAACAGTTCCAATAGATCCAGAATATCGAATTTAGGTTAGTAGCGAGGTTGTTATAGGTCTAGAATATTTATTTTGTATTTCGATCCTTTATTTTAAAACTAATTAAATAAAAATTTAAGGGTTTTGGTGGTTAATTTGATGAAAATAATCCTTATTCAAAAATCAGATATCTCCATTACGTCTGGAACTTCGAAAATAACCTCATGGAAAGTTCATTTGCATTCACAAAATTTCAAATAAATCTTGAGGATCCAATCAAAAACATGGCATTTCAGCAAAGTAGCTGATTGTAGGGCTATCTGGTATGGCCACTTAAGTCTCCAAGGACCACATTAGTTGATTGTCATTTCTTAAGCAGTAGCCACTTTAGAGGTCAGGCATCGCTTAAGCGGTAGCCACTTTAGCGGCCATGCGTTGGCCGACCTGAATGGCTTGGACACTTTAGTGATCTTTTATCCGCTTAATAAGTGATCGCTTAAGCGGTCAATTAGCCTCTTAAGAAGCCATCATAGATATAAAAATTTATTTTATATTTTTTCTTTATTTTTTGACCTTTGAGCTTCGAATTTGGGTGATTCTTGAGGATTTCTTCACCATAAGCTCCAACCTTATCTCTATTATTTTACATTAATTATATCATTAAAAAAACATTTAAATCATGATTTCAAAATGAAAATTTGAGGTTTTACTGGTTAATCTTTAAAAAAGATTTTCTTCAATTTGGGCCTTATTTTAAACCCGTTTTCACTTGTATACTCCTATAACTTTGAGGAAGGTATTTCTAAAATAGAATTTTGGTTTCATCCCTTTTATTTTTGAACTCGTTATTCAAACTCATTTTGGACCTAGACCAAATATGGGCAATACGAGTATCATTAGATTTATTTTAATTTATAAATACTATATTTAAATATTGTAGTAGATTCTAAAGTTTGTCGTAAGGGAAAAGTGTCATTTAGGTTGAGATTTTATCATTTCGAGGTAGGTTATGGCTTAACTTGTTTTAGATTGAGTTGGATAGTTAATATATAAGTAAATCATACTATGAGTTGGGGAAAACAAATATGAGGTTTATATTTTGAGATTATTATTAATGTTGTGTGCCTGTGTTGGGGCTTATATTCTATTGTTGTTGACTTGTGATATATAATATTGTGTGTTACCCATGTGGGGGATTTATTTGACATAATTGGTCATATTTGTGCATTTTAATCCCTTTATTTTAGATATAATGCTTGTGCGAGGGCTTATTTTGCTAACATTGGCCTTAATTGAGCAATGATTGATTTTATAATGATAGAAATACCCGATTTAGAGGTTAATATGATACTAATGATGTCATACATTCTTATTTATTCTAATGTTCTTAATTAGAGTTGATGATTATAAATTGTGGACAAATTGAGTTAATTTCTAAGATTGTTTATATGCTCATTGAATGGATTGGATATCTTCATACTGATTTAATTGTGAGAATTACACCCTCATTCCATATATATACATTCATGAGATACAGTGAAACATTAAATTTAAAATAAAACTCGGCATATTTATAAAAATTCTCTTCGTGAACATGAGCCACAAAGGTGGGTTGAGATTTGAGATATGACAGATAAGATATGGGTTGTGAACCCCAACAGGTCCTACCCGGGAGCTGCTACATCGGTTGGTGTATGTAAGAAGTTATGCAATGGCTTTCACCATTCATCCCATCGACATTGAACTTTCACACGCACCTTTCATGATCTTTATAGTTTTCTTCACTGGATTGGTTTTTTTTACATTCTTCGTAGATATATTGGAGCTAATTTTGTTTTGTGTATATATATTAGAACTATTAGTGGAGATGATGTGAGATACAAATTGGGAATTTTATTCTTGCAGGTGATGTGATCATAGTGTTGTTTTATTTACCCTATTTTTTATTAGCTTAGTCGACTCATGATACCTGCTGAGTATAAGTGGACCATACTTACTCCTACCATGCCCTTTCAGTGTAGATCCTAGTTTAGCCATGTGGTAGTTGAGGTTTCAAGAAGAGTTGATCAAATTCAAGGTACTGCATCATTATAGTGTTCATGGTGAATTCCAAATCTCATTCTATTTTTACTTATGTATTTGTTTTGGTTAGAGATAGACTTTGTTCGATTTTGTAATTCTACTTAGATGCTCTTATATTATAATACCAGATTTTGGGTGGTTTATGTTACCTCTTTTGATTTCCATTTTCTTATATTCTGTGTTTGGCCTAACTTCATTCTAAAAGTCTTGTCTTGCTATTTTCATTCTTGTTGGGTTTTATGTACTATTTTGTGATTGACTTACTTGTCAAGGATGGACCGTGATAATTTCCATCATCACCATAATTTGGTGAAGTACTTGTTGTGATTGCAACATAAAACTCCAAAGGTATTTTTCATGAATATGAAACAAAGTTGGCTTCGTCCATGTGACATAGATGTTTAAGTACTTTCTATGTATATGAAATGAAATTGTCTTAGTCTACGCTATAACTTTCCAATTTGAATCGTTATCTTAGAAAGAATATACAAATTTGAGGTCTGTCTTAGTACACCTTTTGTTCTGCGGATGCTTGAGGGAAATAGGCTAAACAAAGTCTCCATAAGACCCCTTTATGTCATATATGGAATAGTCTTTTACTAAGGAGACAAAAGATTTCATGTGTTCTAAGACTGGCAAAGTCAAGCCATCCCATTGAGGGTTGTGAAGTCTTTGCAACCAAGGTGAATCATCAATCCATGGATGTGTAGCTCAGTCATAAGAAAGCTATGGCGTGTTGATAAAAATCTTTGATTTCATATTGCATACCGCCTATATGGACATGAAATATCCTATTATGTTGGAAAGGTTAGTCTTTGTGTCTGTGGTGTCAACAAAAACTTTGATTTCGTATGGCGTGCTGCCTACATAGTCGTGAAACTGCCTTTCATGCTGGAAAGTTTGAAGCTCTGTTGCTAACCACTCACTTGCTATCGTTGAAAATCTTCCATGCCCCACTGTCTCCCTGTCTATTTAGTATCAGAGCCTTCCCTACTCCCGGAGGGAGGGAGTAAGCAAGAGTTTTTACAACATATACTGACTGCAAAAACGTAAGTCAGCTTTATATTTTTATTTATAGTTTAGTATTTACTTTACTTTGTCTTAGTTGTTAGCCTATATACGTAGTCTTTACTTTCCATTTATTACTACCAAGGTTCTGTAAATAATCGAGTCATAGTATTTCCTTTCCTATTACCATATTATGCTTATTATACAGAATTGAGTCGTAGTTTCTTTTCTTATATTTTAGAACAAATAATAGAGTCCTTATAGTCCATAAAAATAAAAGAAGATTTTATTGAGTTTTTCCTTAGATCTTTAGAACAAATACATTGAGTCTATACAGTCCAGAAAAACACAAAATATGTCTCAATATTCAAAGTCTCTTTCCAACAAGAATATATCAACCAATCTCTATGATACGTTGTGATGTAAAAATGCCCCCATATATGTAGTAAATATATTGTCAACATAACACCAACTATCTACTACATACCCACCTCTACCAAACCCTTACTCAACCGTTCTTAAGAAGATATGTGATCCGAGGATGCAAATAAACTCTATGGTCCAAGAAAAGCCAAAAAAAGTTAAGAAATATGATCCAGCAACACCACTTGACAATCACCGTATCTTATGACTCCAGAGGAACAATTCATATCTCTGCAGATGCCAAAGGACTTTCCATAATAACAAAAAATCCTTGGATTTACTCATCTCCATATTGGTGTTGTATGAATTTCCTTGACATATCAAGGAAGAAAAGGCCAACAAATTATGGCGCATCTTTCTCTACTTTATACCAGATTCAACAAGTACCAATATGCAAATTTCAGTATATCGGAGATTATCCTAGATTATGGTACAGTCTTTGTCACCATGTTCCCCAACGCCAATATCCCACTATCTGATCCACATCAAATGAAAGCGTTGAAAATCCAGGTTCAGAATCTCGGAGCTTTGCAGGGTAGAGATATTATTCAGGAAAGTCTTCTTTGCAAATATACTGGAGAGTTCAAAACCATAATATGAATCTTATTGGAGAGTTCAAAACCATAATATGAACCCATATCCTCCAAGTGGAAAAAACTCTATTCTTGAGCATAGATACTACTGACGGAACCGCAGAGTGCACTAAGATCCCAAAAAACATATTTAAGGATGAACTGGTTAGCATTATACCAGCCTTATGGGTCATTAAATATTAGAAGTTGAGATATTATCCTCAACATCTCAATTCTACTGATGATTCTGACCACCTCTATCTAAAAAGGCCACTTAGAACCACCTTCTACATCCTCATGTTCAACCCAAGTGATAATCTTTCAAATGTAAAGGACCAAGAACCATCCTTAGGTTTCTCTCACTGGCTTTATGAAAGAACATAATTGGATTAAACACTTCAATCATGAGGGTCGTAGTCTGATATGGCGTAAATGCCTTTTCTCAGGACATTAGCTACGAGACATTAATTGTGACTATAAAATCTGTAATAGAAAGGTTGTAACGGCTAGTCGATCTGAAGTCAACCCTTAGATACTTATGACATCCCTTTCTCGATCCAATCATATAAATTCTTTACCACCAGACCACCACTTTGCACAGGACAACCTAATATGAGCTCCAAAAGTATCATATATTATTCGACCAGAAGGTACTCAAGCATCCACCCAACATGCCATACTTATTAGGAACTCCATTTCTATATTTTCTTGACCAACAATAAAAAGAAATAGCCTCTCTTGAAGAACAAATCCAGAATCTAAAATACTACTGTATCATACTACAAAATTCCTAAGTATCCACTGTATTTCCATATGGATATACTCTACAGAGATTAGGCTAACCTTTTCTACCTCATTCATCCATGCTATTCAGTTCAACTTTAAAATATGAACAAGAGTTTGATACTATGTGCATAAGAAAAGATGACATGACATAAAAAGCTGAGATGGCACAAAATTAGGTTAAGAAGATAAGGTATTCTAGCCAGGTTCCGCATGATGCTGATGGAATAGCCTATATATATACTTCCATCCCAACTGATGCACCGGAGATCTAAACCTTAAAACCTAAAATGACAAGCCACCAGATATTCCTTCTATTCAGAGAGTAGCTAAAAATTATGATCCAGAAGAATAACACAGGAGATAAATAACCTATCAGTCGATCCAATACATATGATAATATCAAGTTATGAATCAAATTCCACCACTTTAGATGATATCTTATATATGCCTGATGAGGAATCCCATAATGACGAACAAGTCTCTCTGAAATAATGACTTCTCAAGAATAATGACAATGCTGCTGACTAGATCAACCTCAACTAAGTTGACCCAAGTCTTGTTGTTCCAAAGGATAATCAGCCTATGCTAAAAGAGTCATCTCCTTACACAGACTCCCATCCTTCTGAGAAGCATCAGGAAACTTTATTCAACAACACCATGTTGGATAAACAATTAAAATTTATCCACACTGATGCGATACTTAATGATTTAACTGTCAAGCCATATGGTTCTCCCTAGCTATCAAAGCGCCAAGCAAGGTACAAAAGATACATAAATTATAGACTGTCCAAAAAGAAGAAACCTTGAAATAAAGAATTGATGATCAACAAAGATACAAAATCCTCTAGAAAGAAAGATCCAGGCAAGCCCAAATGCTTCATCTGCCATTATAGAGGACATTTTGCAAAAGTATGTCCTAAATCCAGAAAGTCTAAGAGGGCGGCTCAAACCTTAGAGGAAACTATGGTTTTTCAATTCTTAGTTGAAGATAAAGCTCTTCATGATCTTTATCCTGATCTAGAAGACATTCCTGAATCTGCTTTTAACGCAGAGAAAGGAACATTCAAGGACGTCCTATATCTCTTCATTAATAGATAACCACAACCTTTCATTGGTAGACGATCATTTAATACTAACGATAACTTCTGTCCTGTGAATATGTAAAAGATTAGAAAGGTGCTCTACAACTATTAATTCAATCACCTAAGGATGATTATCCATCCATGTTAAAAAAAAAGCTCCATAGAGCCAGATATCTCTCAATCAAGTTTTGACCAAAATAAGGTAATTGGTAATCTAATCCCATAAAGGAGGCAAAAACCAACAATAGTGGCGAGGGAAACCATTGAAACTAGGTTTCACACCTTCGCTATCGATGATGTCAAAAGTCTACCTTGGACTCATGAAGTGTAGGACATTTACACTTTCATGATGATAAAGAATCTGGTTGAAAGAAGAAAATCCATAATACTGTTAGCATGCACCTCTAAATTCTCCGAAATGCTCAATAGTTGGTGGAATTCACTTGGTATTGTGGATAAAAATACCTATCTCACATCTCAAGATTGTACCTCCAATGTCAGAATTTTGCAAGAAGTCTTCTGCAGAGATGCGAGCTAAACTTGGTAGGCCATCTTCCAGGCCCTGAACAGTCTATATAAGAAGATATTTATACTGAAGCAAATCATCCAAAGCAACCCAGATCCAGATCATCCTTGCAGTAGGAATAATCTTGTTATGAAGTCCAACTGCCCCTGCTTAAGCCGTCAAGCGGGATCTCAAAAAAAGTTTTGGTTCAAAAGGTTCAAATTGCCTAGACCTTCCGATGATAAGATTAAGATGATCAAGCTAACCTGTTACTTCAGAAAAAGAAGCTTAGTAGACTACGAGAAAGAAAAAAGCTTCTTCATCTTCTGAAAGACTGGTAACTTTGCAAGAAGCTGTCCTTAAGACATAAAGTTAAAGGACTCTATCCACTTCTTTGAAGAAATAACTAATCACGTGAGAATCTATCTCAGCAAAGAGAACGACCTTGAATCGGTCTTTTCACTAGAAGAAGAACCAATGAAGGACACACTCTTCTCCATACACGTATATGAAGATTTAGGTGATATCTATGCTGATAATGTTTACCTGATATCCAGTACTAGAGAAGACAGCCAAAAACTGGCTAGTAAAATCCTCATGTTCAATTCAATAGGAATTTTGTCTTCCAAAATAATAGACTATCCTCCAGATCTATTCAACCAATATATGAATCCTTTCGATCCATCTATCCTCCAAGAAAGAATAACTTTCTATGAGCTTAAGTTTTCAAAAAATATGGCGGATCTATCCTGAAGCCGTTCGGAGTGCACCCGAAATATCTTTTCTGCCATGTGTTTATAGAATGAGCTAATGTCTTCAAATAATGACTCGTATGGATATTCTGGTATCTGAGCCACCTCACTACATTCTCATGGAGTTCAAGTATGATGCCTTCAAGCATTTTAATCGAATCCAACCAGCTCTGAAAATATTCATGTTGTACTTCAAGCCATGACAATACTAGATTTGATATTTCAGACATTCCTACAATGTAATGGTTTTCATGCTGCATTGGTTGGTAAAAATAACTAGCTACGATGTCCAAGCTTAGTAAAAAATTTCACTCCTCTGGATATTTCCCATATTTATACTCTCCCTGGAAGATGAATACTATGAGGCACAATACTTCATTTTCTAGCAGAACAGATGCATTTTAAAAGAACTATGGCCAAAGAAATGGGGAAGTTGGAACTATACTAACAATCATCCCCACTGGGATGAGGCCCGATGAGCTGTAAAAGAATATCAGCCACCGTATGAAATCATGAGAGATGAAGTCACCAAATCCATAAAAATCATACAACTTAAAGATCCCCCATAGGAATACAAAGATTCATCATCTAGCTGAAGGAGTTACTTCACCAGATAGATAAAGAGAAGCTTGGAAGGCCAAGAACGCCTTAGGCAGAAACACGACATCGATTGGTGGATAGAAAAAGGATATGCGAGATTATTGCTAATACCATCCAACACTGCTGCCTAAAAGATGACGTTAGATGACATGTGCAAGAAAGTTACCCTCTCCAGTGGGTTACCCTTTCTAGTGGGTTAACCTCTTCAATGAATTGCCCTTTTCAGTGGGTTACCCTCACCTCCAAGGAAACCCTATCAGATGGGTTACCCTTACCAACAGGTTACCCTTTCCAGTGAGTTACTCTTATCTCCAAGGATTATCTAGTCATAAGTACTTAGAGATGAGGATAACCAACTGAAAAGGGTAACCCAATGGAGAGGAAAACCTACTAGAAAGGGTAACCCACTGGAGAGGGTAAATTTTTGAACATCTTACGTCATCTTTCAGGCTACAGTATTGTATAGTGCCAGTGATGAACTCGTGTATCCTTATTCTATCTACCAATCGATCTCGTACTTTTTCTTGATACATTTTTGGCCTTCTAAGCTTCTCTTCATTGATCTGGTAAAATAACTCTTTCTTTTGGATGACTATTCATATTCCTATAGGGGAGCTTTCATCTGTATACTTTTGATGGAGTCTGTGGCTTCATCTATTTTGATCACATACGGAGGCTGATATTCTCTTGCCACTCATCGGACTATATCCCAGTTGGGATAATTGTCGGTGTAGTTCCACTTTTCCTATTTATTTAGTTATATTTCCTTTGGAATGTATCTATTCTACTAGAAAATAAAGTGTTTATCCTCATAGTATTCATCTTCCAAGGAAAGTATTGATACTAGAAATTTCCAAAGGAGTGAAATTTCTGGATGAGCTTAGACATCGTGGCCTGAGATTCCTACTAGATGATGCAGCATGAAGACCATTGCATTGTAGGAGTTTTTGAAGCACGAATCCAGTATTATCGTGGCTTGAACCACAACATGAATCTCTTCAGTTGGATTCGATCAAAATGCCTGAAGGCTTCACACATGAACTCCATGAGAATGTAGTGCTAGTGGCAGAGATACCAAAATAGCCCTAGGAGTTCTTACGGGAAGTCATTGGCTAGTGCTATGAACACATAGTAGAAAGGGTATTTTGGGTGCACTCCGAACGACTTCAAGATGGATCCGCCATACTTTCTGAACACTTGAAGCTCATCGAATGTTCTTTTTTCTCAGAGGATAGATGGATCGAAGGGATCCACATAATGGTTGGACAGATCTGGCAAGCATTTTGTAAGTACGGAATATAGAGTTCCTGTTGTACTGAACAAGAGGATTTGACTAGCCAATTTATGGGTGTCTTCTCTAGTAATGGATATCAAGTAGAGATCATCCACATAGATGATGTCATTCATGTTGCATTAATACCTAATTTTTGACCTCCACGACTAAATTTAATCCTGGGTTTCTTCAATTTCTAATAAAATTAAAATATTTATTTCATCCGGATAAATGCACTCTAAAATATTTATTTGGTTTAATTTTGTCATTTAATTGACAATTATACGTTTTCATAATTATATATATATATATATATATATATATATATAATTATATATATGAAATTGTATAAATTTTGTTACTTAAATGAACGTTTTTATCAAAATTGGACTTTTACTGATTAAGCTTGAAAATTAATCTAAATGGATAAAGTTTTGATTTAAATAAAATTTATTCTCAGAACTAATTTATTTGGAGAAATATTTATTTAATTTTATTAAATCAAGAAGCTCAGGATTAAAGAGAATATTAATTTGTATTGAATTTTAATTAAATTTAGCCAATCTATTAGATTTGGCCATAATTGCGATGGAATCAGCCAATTGATTTTCAATTTGGTCAAAGTTAAATAAATTTGGCTAAATTTTAAATCTCAATAGGGCTTATATTTTAAATAACCCTAAATTCCCAAAAACTCTCATAATTTCTACCCAATTCCCACCAAATTCAAATCCCAAAATTCAAATTTTGAAATTTAAAAATTATACTAGATTGTACAATTCCCCCTCAACCTCATCTTTTTTTTTTCAATTTTGAAATTCAAAAATCGTGCTACATTGTACAATCCCCCCTCAACCTTATCCCATTTCCAATTTTGAAATTCAAAAATTATACTATATTGTATAATTTTGTCCCATCTTATCTTCCATCTCACCTTATCTTTAATTTAAAATTCCACAAACATCCCTAAATACTTTCTTCCACATTGGTGGATTAATAAATTTAGATCCCCATCCCTTTCTATAAATACTACCACTATTTTAGTAGAAAAGGAGAAAAAAGTTTCAAAGTCACAAAGAGTGGGAAATTTTTTTTAGCAACTAGTTAATTTTCTTTTCTTTAGTAAAAATTTTCAAGCGGTAGTCTAGTTGGGGTTCTCAAAAGATTGCTTTCTGGTGGTGATCAAGACTCTGAAGAAATCTTGAAATTTTATTTTGCTGCCCCAAAAAGGGTAAACACACCTTTCCTTTTTAGTTTCATTATCATTTTCTTCTTCATCTCCTTCTTCGTCTTCATAGTTCGTAGTTGTAATTGTGTTTGCTGGGATTATTTGTTGTAGACGGCCTTGAAGGCCAGGAAGTTTTGGTATCAATATTATAGTTTTTTCACGTTCATGGTATACAAATCATCTAGCAATCATTGAACGTATTTTCTTGACTTTATTCTTTAATTATTATGGATAAAGTTTTGATCTTTGCTCAAAAGACATACTTATACCTTGTTTAAATTCATTGTTGGTGGATATGTTTGTTTTTATCATGTAAAATTGTTTTCTTTATGTTGAAAAGAATAGTTAATATTGATTGTTTCGCTTTTTGACCTTATTCTTTGATTATTATGGATAAAGTTTCTATCTTTGCTTAAAAATGTACTAATGCATTGTTCAAATTCATTGTCGGTAGATATGTTTGTTTTTAGCATGTAAAGTTGTTTCCTTTGTGTTGAAAAGAATAGTTAATATTGATTGTTTCGCCTTTTGACCTTATTTTTCTATTATTAGGGATTAAATTTTAATCTCTTCTTTAAAAACATACTCATTCCTTGTTTAAACTCATTATTGGTGGATATGTTTGGTCAAAATTAAATAAATTTGGCTAAATTTTAAATCTCTGTTGGGGTTGTATCTTTAAATAACTCCAAATTCTCAAAAACTCTCATAATTTCTACCCAACTCCCACCAAAATCAACTTCAAATCCTAAAAATTAAATTTTGAAATTTAAAAATTGTACTACATTGTACACCCCCCCCCCCCCCCAAACCCTATCATTTTTTCAATTTTAAAATTTAAAAGTTTCAACACATTGTACAATTACTCCCACCTTATCTTCCACCTCACCTTATCTTTAATTTTAAAATTCCAAAAGCACCCTTAAATACTTTCTCCCACATTGGTGGAATAATAGAATTGGATCCCCATACTTTCTTAAAAGTACTACAACTATTTTGGTAGAAAAGGGAAAAAAAAGTTTTAAAGTCTCAAAAAGTGGGAAAAAACTTTTGAGCAAATAGTTAAATTTCTTTTCTTTAGTAAAAATTTTCAAGCGGTAGTCTAATCGGGGTTCTCGAAAGATTGCTTTTTGGTGGTGATCAAGACTTTGAAGAAAGCTTGAAGTCCCGTTTTGCTTCCCTTAAAAAGGTAAACACACCTTTCTCTTTTTAGTTTCATCATCGTTTTCTTCTTCATCTTCTTCTTCTTCGTAGTTCATAGTTGTAATTGCGTTTGCTTGGATTGTTTGTCGTAGACGACCTTGAAGGCATAGAATATTGTGGTATCGATATTATGGTTATTTTCACGTTCATGGCATAAAAATGAGCTAACAATCGTTGAATATATTTCTTTGACCTTATTCTTTGATTATTATGGATAAAATTTCAATTTTTACTTTAAAAACATACTCATGCCTTGTTTAAACTTATTGCTGGTGGATATGTTTATTTTTATCATGTAAAGTTATTTCCTTTATGTTGAAAAGAATATTTAATATTAATTTTTTTCCTTTTGGTTTTATTCTTTGATAATTATGGATAAAGTTTTGATTTTTTTCTTGAAAGACGTACTCATGCCTTGTTAAAATTTATTGTTGGAGGATATGTTTGTTTTTAGGATGTAAAATTGTTTCTTTTATATTGGAAAAATAGTTACTATTGTTTATTTCACCTTAATAAAATAGTCCTTGATTAAGTCAAGAATTTGTCATTTTCTTGTTAATTATTTTAATGGATTTCAAAATCGTCATATGAGAGATGAAGTGCTAGCTTTATTTTCCATCCAAGATGTTTATTCTTCTTTTGTTCGTATGTTGTTTTGCCAAAATGATGAGAAAGTTTAGACTTTTATGGCTAAATAGAATTATTTAGGTATTTTTGAGTCATGCATAGTATGATTGTTGAACGATATTTCACTTTTAGAGATGCTAAACTTTTATTCTGATTTTCTTACTCCAGATTGTTATATGTGCTCTTTGTGTGTGTAAATACTTGATTCAAGTCTTTCTTTGATTCATAATATCAAAAGAGAATCAACGATGTCTTAAAAATATAAATCATAGGTCGTTATATGTTTTCTCTAAAGTTGGCCATGATTTGGATGTATGGATCATAGTTAATGTCACCTTAATTAAAATTTAAAGATTTCCTTTCTTGAAAAGTTAGCCTTTATTTTCTTTTGTTATTGGATTAGTGTCTATGTTTGTTCAATTTTAGAAGTCATGGGTATTTGTCTTATTGCCTCATCCTTTTACTTTCGCAAGCTTACGTTGTTTGTTCTAGCATTAATGAATTGAATATGACCTTCTTTTTTTTTATCTTTATTCATTTTTAATATGAACATAAATCATGAGGCATGTAAGTGGGTATCTTTGCTTTGCATTTTATCTGTCGACTCTCATTCTTGTTATACGTGTGCACGTGAGCCTATCATTGTCATTCAAAAATTAGTTCTTGATATTTTTTTTTGTTTTGAAATATGTAACTTTTATGCCTTGAATGTGTATTAATTCCATTATCTTTTCGTTGAGTGTAAGAAAATCTCTCGAGTTTAAATGGACTCCTCTCCTCTTGCATTATGTAATGGGCCAATGAAGCCCACCTTTTCGATTCAAGCCAGAAGTTTAAATTCAAAGTCAATTATATGGCGTGCGGGTGCAAGAAGATGGAAGAAAAAGGAAAATGAGTCAAAACCCATTAATGAGGTTGCAAAGAGACTTGAAAATTCTCGATTTTTATTGCCTTATTTTTATTTAGTCATTTATTTATTTATTTATTTATTCATTTATTTGGAGCCTCAAAGTCAAAGTTGTATTTTAACACAAGTGAAGTTGATTCTGGGCCAAAGGGTCCAAAAAATAGTTTAGCACAGGTTATGGGACAAAGCCTGATATTTAGATTAGGATAGGTGTAGGTGGGCCAAAATCCCAGTTAGATTAGGACAGGGTTGATGGATTTGGGCTTACAAGACCGAGTCTTCTAATTATCCCCTTCCCCCTTTACGTGATTATTTGCTATTTATTTTCTTAAACTTGGTTAAATTCCCTATTAAGTCGTCAAAAATTAATTTTATACAAGTTTCGTCTGAAGTCATTTTTCTTTTGAAGAATCAACTTTTGTTTTTCTAAAGTTAGTCAAAGTGGCTTTCAAATAGTCCGGATAACTGCAAGTTAGCGGACATTTTAGGTGTCATAAAATCTTCCTAAAATTTTAATAAGAACTCTTTCCAGGTATTTTCTTAAAATCCTAAGTCTTTTTCTGTTTTAAGACTTATGATTTTATTTTAATAGATTTTCTTAATTCCTTTTCAAATAAATTAAGTGGTGACTCTATAATTCCTTAAATTGTTTCAATTTTTCTTTAAAGTTTTGAAGTAGTTTAAAAAAGTAAAAATCAATCTTTTTCTTCTTGAAGTTGGCGGACATTTTAGGTGTCTTAAAATCTTCCTAAAATTTTAATAAGAACTCTTTCCAGGGATTTTCTTAAAATCCTAAGTCTTTTTCTGTTTTAAGACTTACGATTTTATTTTAATAGGTTTTCTTAATTCCTTTTCAAATAAATTAAGTGGTGACTCTGTAATTCCTTAAATTGTTTCAATTTTTCTTTAAAGTTTTGAAGTAGTTTAAAAAAGTAAAAATCAATTTTTTTCTAACCCTTCAAGATTGAAAAAGGGCAAAACAGAAATGACGAGTTTGTTGGGGATTTTAACTAGGTTCTAACCAAATGTTTGAATTTGCCTTTTTGGATAACTATTATAGTGTTTGAACTTTTTATGTGCTTAGATGTTTAAATTTTGTGAAATTAAACTCTTGCATTTCTTGGCATGCTTCCCATTTGAAAAATATAAATTGTTTGGGGTTTTGTGGATGTCTCGGCCCCTATTGTTCAACTTCAAATAAATTGTTGAAAATACAACGATTTATCCGCATGTGAGGTGTCCGATAGCTGTTCGTATTTCCAAACCCAAGAAGTCTGCTCGGTAACCTGATTCAAACCCACTATAGATACCTAGAATAAAGTGAAACCAAAACCTTCTTTTAGGAATGGGCCTAGGATGATCCAATACTCGAGGAAGTATTGGGCCACTTAGAAAACGTTTCTTACATCTATTGGCCACGAGTCAATTAAAGATGAATTATACTTATGTGTTAAAGAAATATATATTATTTAATCTAATCCATTCTGCTTTATGGGTAGGGGAGACTTGATTTGTTTGCTTTTGTGTGAGAATGCCTCAATCATCCACCAATTGAGGGAAAAATTAAAGTGAGTCAGGCAAGAGGTTGATCAATTTAAACGATTGCATGATTTCCCATACTAATGATATATGAGTATAGAGTGAAGTTATACGAAAATTGCTTGATCATCAACAGATGGTGCCTATGAAAAGAAGTATACGAAGTTAAGAAGGCAAAGGCTGATAGAAGGGCATCTAGGAACTAGTATTTCTTATCCCCTGCGCGGGACATTGTTCTTTTTTCTCTTTTTATTTTCCCTTTCCCTAAGGATTTTATCTCTTTTGTGCATCTTTTGTAAGCATTTATGCCCTTTATGTATACCTATGGAGGCTTTTAGGGGATAATGGATTGGTTTTAAAAAGCATATACTTCTTTCAAATACGTTAGGCCAACCCTTGGCTCAAAAGGGTCACCCAATTAGGATGCACGTTTATTACAATATGCTTCTGTGATAAATTTTTTATGCTTATACGTGTTATGTTGATTTGAATCAAAGGAGAATTAATCCAATCCTATTTTTTCAAAGAGCACCTCTAAACAAAAAATACTCACTATACAAAAGTTCAACTAAACATACTCCAGGTCTCCCAAGTCTCTCAGAAAATTCCGCAATCATTCTTAAAACTTCCTAAAATATTGATACCATTTTAGGAAGGTTGACTACGTACTAAGAAGAAGTCATTATATGTTCTAACTATGTAGGTCCTGATTTCACCTCTGTGAGATACGTAAACAGCCTTTTGGCCTGGCCCCTATCTCCTCCACTTTCTTAAAAGAAGAAATAAGGTCAAAAGAAGAAGAGTTGAAACTTCTGGATAAATTTCATTTTTCATTTATCCATATCAATGAGAAAAATTCTGCTCATTTAAATTCTTGAGTCATCATTACTCCATGGATCAATTTGCATGAGATGAGAAATAACCTTATGTGCTTACTTCCTTCCTTATCATCTTGCTTATTACTGACGAAATATAACACATTAGCCTTTGAGTTATTTTTACTTTGCAGGTAATAGAAACTACTCTGTGTTGGCATAAAATGTCCCTACTTCACTATATCAAAGTGAATAAAGACTCTTCTCTTGACTATAGTTTTATTTCAAAAAAATGAAAATGATCAGTAGTGAAATTGGACTCTACCATTCATCCTTCAAAACCTATAAGTGATGGTCTCTGGGATGGAATAGGGAAGAGTTTAATACTACTATGGAGGAATTTTCCAAGACAACTGGAATCAATAAAGATGAATTAGAGGAAACATTATTGAACTGGACTTTTACTCCACTTATTACTTCCTGATAAATAGGATAGATGAAAAAGTAAAATTTATTTTTTCACAAAGTTGGTAGTATGGATGAGACCCGATACTCACCCTTTAAGTTTATTTACTTATATTTTGCTTTTTATGCTTTTCGAATGGCATAGACTCGCATTTGTATGGGTCTTTGCAAAAGTTTGTAAATGTTTTCTCACAGTTCAACAAAAGCCTCCTCTATTGTAAAATATTTACTGTTTATTTGTGTTATCTACTTAATATTATCAAATTTTGCCTTGTTTTTGAAAAAGTGGCAAACATCTACAACCTTTCAATGTCATGTGATGTCAAGGGATAAATTAACAAAATAAGATGAATGATAATGAATAGAAAGACTATGATGAGGAGTAGTTAGGGGAATATATAGAAGAAATTGAAAATGGTGAGAAGTCCAACCTGAAAAAAACTAAAATAGTCAACTTGGGAAACTGCGATGAAGTCAAGGAGACAAGAGTTAGTGCTCAATTAAGAGAGGCCTAGAAAAAATGACTTATCCACTTGACATGGGAGTACATTGATATATTTTCTTGGTACTATAAGGATATGCCGGGGTTAAGCACTAATATTGTGTTACATAAGTTACTAATCAATCCCAAGTTTGATCCAGTAAAGCAGAAAATGCAGAAATTCAAGCCAGACTTAAGTTTGAAGATCAAGGAATAAGGGACGAGGCAACTTCAATCAAAGGTTGTGGAAGTCACAAGATATCCAACATGGCTTGCCAAAATTGTTCCAGTTTTAAAAAGTTCATGCCATATGAGGCTCGCTACATTCTTGTAGAAAGGACGTGTTGTGATTTGACTTGGGTCATACAAAAATTTAGGCATTATCTATCTTCGTACACACGTATCTTATTTCCATAATGAATCTATGAAAGTACACATTTCAGAAAGCCATGCCCATGGAAAAGTTAGCCAAATTGAAAATGTTGCTGAGTGAGGTCGAAATTGTGTACGTGACTCAAAAGGCAATCAAGGGGCAAACATTAGTGGGATTATTTAGCCGAGAATCCAATTGATAATGTGTATAAGCCACTTTAAACTTACTTTTCAGATGAGGAGATTTTATTCTTGGGAGAAGACATTGCAGAGATATATCCCTGATGGAGATTGTTCTTTGATGGAGAGATCAACTTCAAAGGCTCGAGAATCGAAGCAATTTTATTATCAGAAATAGGCCAACACTATCCAGGAACTGCTAAGTTGCACTTCCTATGTACCAATAACATGGATAAATATGAGGCTTGTATCCTAGGTCTCAAGTTGATATTTGATATTGGTGTTCGTGAATTGCTAGTTATCGGAGACTCAGATTTGCTGATTCACCAGGTACAGAGGGAATGGGAGGTAAAGAACTCCAAGATTACTCCTTATGTAGAGATGGCACAGGATTTGTGTGGAAGATTTAAGGAAGTTTATTTTAGACATATCCTAAGGATACAGAATGAGTTTGTTGATGTTTTGGCTACTATATCCTCCATGATTCAGCACCTAAATCAGAGTTACATTGATCCTTTGGAAATAATATTGAAGGAACAACCCGCACATTATGTACATGTTGAAGAGGATCCTGATAGAAAGCCATGGTACTATAATATTAAAAGGTATTTACAATCTGAAATATATCCTGAAGAGGCCAACAACAATCAGAAAAAGACAATTCGACATTTGGCAAAGAATTATTCTCCAAGTGGGGAAATCCTTTTTAGGAGGACTCCAGAATAAGGATTATTAAGATGTATTGATGCCGCAAAATCCATAAAATTAATAAAGGAAGTACATGCTTGAGTCTGTGAGCCCCACATGAATGGATTTGCCCTTGTTAAAACAATTCTGAGAACTGATTACTTCTGGATGACTATAGAGAATGATTGTAGCAAGTATACACAAAACCATCCAAAATATCAGATACGAGGAGATTTGATTTGTATTCCGCCACATGAGCTTTATACGATGAGCTCTCCTTGGCCTTTCATAGCTTGAATGTTATCGGACCAATAGACCCACCAGCGTTAAATGAGAATAGATTCATTTTTGTTGCTATTGATTACTTCACTAAGTAGGTTGAAGCTACTTTATATAAAGCCGTCACCAAGAAGGTGGTTTCAGATTTTGTCAAGAATAACTTGATTTTCCGATTTAGAGTGCCAGAATCGATTATTACTGATAATGGGGCTAACCCATTTTTGTTTTACCCTTATTCAATTTTGAAGAGT
Source organism: Capsicum baccatum var. pendulum (assembly GCA_030864225.1). NCBI lineage: Eukaryota > Viridiplantae > Streptophyta > Magnoliopsida > Solanales > Solanaceae > Capsicum > Capsicum baccatum. The sequence goes on from CM061550.1 coordinate 203,784,434, forward strand.
TGGAAAACATTTGATTTCAACTTATTAAAACTATTTTAAAACTTATAAAAAATTAAAACAATTTAAGGAATTACAGAGTCGTCATTTAGTTTATTTGAAAAAGAATTAATAAAACCTTTTAAAATAAAATCCTAAGTCTCAAAACAGAAAAAAACTTAGGATTTTAAGAAAATCCCGGGTAAGAGGTTCTTATTAACATTTTAGGATAATTTTTAATGCACCTAAAATGTCCGTTAACTTGTGGTTATCTGGACTATTTGTAAACCACTTTGACTAACTTTGGAAAAAGAGAAGTTGATTCTTGAAAAGAAAAGTGACTTAGGATGAAACATGTATAAAATCAATTTTGATGACTTAATAGGGAATGTAACCAAGTCTAAGAAAATAAATAACAAATAAGCACGTAAAGGGGAAATGGGATAATCAGAAGACTCAGGCTTGTAAGCCCAAATCCATTAACTCTGTCCTAATATAATTGGACTTTTGGCCCACCTGCACCTGTCCTAATCTAAATATCGAGCTTTGTCCCATAACCTGTTCTAAATTATTTTTTGGACCCTTTAGCCCATAATCGGCTTCACTTATACTAAAATACAATTTTGGCTTCAAGGCCTAAAAAAAGAACAAATAAATGACTAAATGATTAAATAAAAATAAGGCAATAAAAATCGAGACTTTTCAAGTCTCTTTGTAGCCTCATTAATGGGTTTTGACTCTTTTTCCTTCTTTTTCCATCTTCTTGAGACTTTAGCTTCTGACTTGAATAAAAAAGATGGGCTTCATTGGCCCATTACGTAATGCAAGAGGAAAAGAGTCAATTTGGACTCAAGAAATTTTTTCGTATGCAATGAAAAGATAAAGAAATCAATACACGTTCAAGGAATAAAATTTATATATTTTAAAGCAAAAGAAAAGATCAAGAATCAATTTTTGAATTACAATGATAAGCACACTTGCACACGTATAACAAGAATATGTCACAACCCGATTTCTCTAGTTGTGATGGCGCCTACCTTATCCCCTCAGTAGGAAAGAAAACCCATAGCCTGTAATAATAGGTAACGGGCTAATAGGCAGCAATTAGAAAAGATTACGTATAATGATAGAAATAGTAATAACAAGTAACAAACAAAAAGAAGACATATCTCATAAACTAAAATGAGGGAGAAAAAGGACCAAATACACAAAAGAATTCCTCCCAAGACATGGTAAGGTCGGTAATAGAGCCACTACCAAAACGTACCCAATATATAGTCTCGAGTAGAAAATACTAAACTAGAGTAGATAGAGGAGGATTAACCTTATATGACAGTAAGCTCACCTTGCTCAGAATTAGTACTAGAAGGTAGGAATCATATCAATGTCGGATGCTACTACACGGATATACGTTAGGGAAAAGATGCAAAAGTGTAGTGTGAGTACCAAATAAACGGGTACTCAGTAGGCATCATCAGCCGACTGAGCTCAATATAGAAAAGGTATAACTACAATGTGATGTTGGGTGTATTTGTGCATTCTAGTGTCACTATTCTAGCCTTGTTTTGAGGATGATTCGTGTGCTATATGGGTTGATAATGAGATGAATATCCATATAATTGTTAAATCATGTGTTTATAATGTTCAAAGTGAATTCTAAATAAGTTTGTACTTCAATGAGTCATTTAGAGTTCAATCGCAGAAACTAGTTTTACTAGCTTGAGCAAGGTTTTTGTCAAGTTGATCCCATTGGATTCTATCGTGTTTAATGTGTTCCAAATGGTTTAATGTGAAATTATGAGTGGAATAACTTGTTGGTATTGTGCAAGGTTCAATTTTATTATGTTAAGAGAAGGAACATAAAGTTAAAGATCAATGCGAATTAGCCTAGTCTTAGCACTTGTTTTAATTTATCGACATGGATATTGTGTTGTTATGATCTCTACTTAGTGGTGTATAATTAAGTAGGATGTTTTGTGAGCTGAATATGATGATATTTTGATGTTAAAAAGGCTGGAAATCCATGAGAAATACACCATAAGTCAAGGGATGAAAGATTAGAGGATCAACATTTAACCAAAATTTGAGAAACAACTTCCAGTAAGCAAAGGCTATAAGCTTGCTGCGCTCCACCTGGAGCAGGGCTGAGCCTCACTTAGAGAGGTGATATACTCAGTTCATAACCTTAGATAGAGCGTGGCTCTACCCAGGGAGGTGCCTCCTCCATTCCCATGCTCTCAAATTGTTGGAATTCAACTACTACATGGCTTCGGCTACTTTTATTCCAATAAATACATTATTGTCACATTTTTTACACATCTTTGGTCGTTTTGGAGGATTAACGGGCTGCTACAACTTCAAATATTAGGTTTTTATTAGTTTAATTTAGTTCATTCATGTTTGTATTTTTTAATTACAACCTTGTGATTACGATTATGACTATGCATGGCTAAACGCCCTTTTTCTGGAGTTAAATTCAAGAACATGAGTACTATTTTTTGGAATTAAGCTCGTTTAACTTTGCTTATCATTATTGGTTGTTTGTTCATCTTTAATTTAACTATTTGATGGATTAATCATTCAAAAAATACATTCATTGTCAACCTTGTGAACTCGGGAGAGGGAATAGGTAGATAGAACATAGAGATGAACAAAGTATGATTTGTGTTCTTTATAAATTATGGAATTCAAATTAGTTTCTAGGATAGGGATGTACTTAGATTACTTACTTGATTCATACGTAGGATGATATCTTAAAGAACTAAATTAGATTATTACATCCCCGCTCAATGATCTAGTTGTGAGGTCCAACTTAGGTAAAGGATTAGAGGTCGGGAGACCATGAACATGCAATTAACCCTACGAATCAACAACCAAAATAAGCAAGTTAACAAATGAAGTTCAACAACATAGTATAATTGTTCAAGAGTGCTTTAACCCTGGGTTTTCTCCTATTGATTGTTTCAAGATCTTTACTTTACACAATGTTTACTTTTATTTAGTTACAAATTCAAAACTCTCTTTTCGGTTACCTTTGCATCAAATTAATCTGAACTGTGAACTAAAGTTGAATCGTTGTTGAAGCAAGTCCATGTGGGATCGATACTTGGCTTTCTTAAAGGCCGTTTTACTACTTGATAGACCATGTACACTTGTATGTGCGCTTGGGCGCTGTCACAATACAAGGATGTAATCTAAGTCAACAATAAAAAAAGCTAGAAAGGTAAACAAATGCCAAGCTATGCCAATGAGATAAAGGAATAAATGTAAGCGATACAGAAAATAAATAACGCAATAATTACAGATAAATCAAACATAACCTAACTGGGCCCCCATAAGCCTTCTAGGCACACAAACATAACCTAATTGGGCCCCCATAAGCCCGCTAGGCATACTGAAGAAGACAATTAACTCAACCGTACCCCCATAAGCCTATGGGACACACAAGTAGAAATTAAATAAAATAAACGTGAATCATCTGTAACTGACCCAATCCTAAGAAATCATGATAGTCATCCAGACATGCACCAGACTTGAACCAGCACCAATAGGCAGTAATGAGAGGCCAGATACCAGACTCAAACCAGTAATGATGGATAATAACAAGAGGACACATGCTGAATTCGAACTGGTCATAGTGGGTAATAACGAGAGGCCACATGTATAATATACAATAGAACTCATAATCAAATGCCAGACTCGAACTAGAACTCAGAGGAACCATAACCATAATCAGATGTCGAACTCAAACTGGAACTCATAGTAACCATAATAATAAAATATCTGACTCGAATCGGAAATAATAGTAACCATACCCATTGTAATATTAGAATCCATACCATATCATAACAATGTCAACGTAGTGCAAAATTTCACAATCAATGACTGAAATAAAGTATATACCAAACTTGAACAGAAGCTAAAATATGTCTAATTACCATACGCATGTCTTAATTTTAAGGGGGCAAATTCAAGCTTTTGCAATTAATTCCATGTCCTAAACTGATAGATGCTATATTATATTGAAAGATAAAATACCAAAATCTACTAGAACGGGGTACTAATCCGGATAAATAAGGCATGCTATATATATATATATATATATATATATATATATATATATATCAAATGGTACCCAACTACAATTACTTATCTAGAACTAGCTTAATAGTCCACAATTTCAGTAAATCATCTCAATCTAAAGGTAGAGTAAGCCTAGAGTACCTGGATGCCGAAGCAAAAATGTCTTTCTGCAAAGCCTTTAAATAATGCTACTAGAACCCAAACTTAAATATATTGAATAAATTAATATAGATAACCTTTAAAAATGACTCTTCTTTTTTATTTACTAATTGAAATTTGAATTAAATCTTGACATTGTGAACATCATTGTAGAAGTTCTCTGAAAGCAATCCTTATAGAGAACGAAAATGAGCATATAATAATTGATATATACCTATGTAAATTTGAATAACAACTTAGTGGAATGGTCATATACATTAATTATAATGAAAAAGTGGCATAACTTTAAGAGGAGAGGTGGCGTTACTTTAATGTGAAATACAAACGAGTGGCACTTCTCCACCGCTTCGTTGTGGAACACCATCTAATACTTATCCAATTATGAATATACTCGAATACTGCATAGGACCGTGATAAAATAATTATAATATTTTGGATATATCATAATTAATAGAAAATTATTTTTAATAAAATCTCTATTATATAATAATAATAATACTTTAAAATTTCTAGATTTATCATCTCTGCTTAAAATGTTAATAGACTATAAAGGCTACTAAAAAATAATGTAAATATATCATACTAAAGAACTTTTATACAAGTACAAAAATATTCTAGAAGGATAATAAATTATATTTCTATCAAATGCCTATTTAAATTGAATATCAACAATATATTTAGATACTACTAAAATTCTCAAATGAACTACCTGGGAACCGAACTATTAGTCCCAACATGTCATAAATAACTTAGGGAAGTTAAAGTAAAACTCTAGGCACCGAAAATGTATGAAAACAAGGAAATGACCGTGAGGGTCATTACAAGATCCACTACTGAAAGAACTTCCATCCGCGAAAGTAAAGGATAAAGGCATACATAAGGGCTTAAACAGGTAGGGATACTGGGCGAGCATATCACGCTTGGGAGGAAGGCCAGGTAGGTCAGTCGAAAACACATCAGGAAACTCAAAAACTATAAGGACAGAGTCACACAATAGACTCTCAACATTAAAATCCCAAATATAAGAAAGAAATGGCTCACAATCCCTTGATATTATATTCTAGACCGAATGTAAAAATAATCCCCATCGAGACACGACTAACAGAACCCTGCCACACAATTGGGGATACGCCAGGAAAAGCTTAAGTAACGGTCCTTAAAAACTAATCAAAACCGCATGATAAGGAGATAACTGATCCTTGCCTATAATCACATCATAATCTACAATATCTAGGACAATGAGATCAACCTGAGTACCAAACTCCCGAACGACCACCAAGACGATCTATATACCCGATCCACTACTATAGAATCACCCATAGTGGTAGTTATACGTAATAGAATATGTAAAGACTCTGAACATAAACTCAAACCCAACGCAAAATAAGCATAAACATATGAAAATGTGGAATCGGGATTAAACAAAGCAGAAACTGGTTGATGGCATACAACAATCTTTCTTGTTATCAAAGCATCTGAAGCCTCACCCTCAGATCTATCTAATACAACATACAAATGACCCTGCCTACCACTGGACTGGGTGCCTATCCGACCACCTCTAAAACCTTGAGGACCATCCCCATGACTCTGTACATCACTTTTACCTAACAACGACACTGACCTGATTGGTTGTGCAGTCAAAATTAAAAGCTCAACTATCCTATGCTGAGGAAACTTATGAGAAAAGTGACCAAAAACCCTACAGCCATGACATGCCCCGGGCACCCTGCTTTATCTGGAAGATCTGGCAAATCTTGAATGGCTACCCCGACTCGATGATCCTGACTGAGCACCCTTCTACGGCTAGCTGCTGCTCTGACCACGAGAACTACTAAAATCGAGCTGACCCCTAAGTGATATTTGAAGCAATGCCTGGACTAGCTGACTAGGTTGACCCTGAAGTTAAGAAGGCTACTGCTGGGGATACCTACTGTTAAATCTTCCTGTGAGCTGTGAATCATTGTAGCTGCCCTGGTAATATGGTCTCTTATCGTTGCCTCCTTGGACCTCATGATCCATCTTCTCTATAGAATAAACATGCCCAACTATATCAGAAAAAGACTTTTCTGATGTCACTAAACTCTATGTATCCCTATGAAGTGATAATCTCAATCCCCCAATGAAGCATCGAATCTGCCCATACTCCATAGGCAGAATAACAGTAGCATTCCTGGCTAACTCATGGAATCTAGCCCCATAATCATCCATAGACATAAAACCCTGTATCAATGTTGTAAACTCATCTTAAAGACGCTCATACTTGCGGAAGGAATATACTTCCCCAAGAAATATTCAGAGAATTGATTCCAAGTCAACGATGCAGTTCCAACTAGCTTAGAATCAAGATAACCCCTCCACCACCTCCTCGCTGTCGTGTCAACTGATAAGCACAAAGTCTACTCCTCACTCCTCAACCAACCCCAAACTCTGTAACCGCTCCTCACAACTAGATAAAAGCTTATTACATTTTTTCTAGGGGTCCCAACAAACTTGAGTGGTGTCAATCTAAAAAATCATCCCAACATCTTCTGCTCGTCTAAAGACATAACTGGCTAGGCTACTATCAACTGTGGGATTACTGGTATTGGCTGAACATCTACCATAGGCGTTCCTGCCGCAGGCTGTGCTCCTAAATCAACTCTACTCTGTGCTGCTAGCTAAGATCCCTCAATTGGCAGACCTGTAAATAACCCCAATAACTACACCAATTCATCCCAAAGAATTGACAAAGATATAAATCCGGGTGGAGCCTGGGTTGCCCCCTGGCCCACCTACTATCGCGGCAGAATACCTGGAGCTCTCTCAATCTCCAGAGCTATAACAAGATCAAGTGATAGATCCTTGGTATGATCTTAAATGAGGGATGCTTCTCTATCCTACCCCAAACCTCGAGGTCGACCTCGACCCCTAATTAAAACTCTAGAAGAGAACCAGGGGACTTAATCCCCAACTCTCGAACCTCGTATCCTAGCCATCTGCGTAAAGAGTGAACCAATAAAAATTACAACCAACTCAGACCCAATGCACAAAAATGGATAAAAAAAATAAGATTGTTCCCTAAATATACTCTGTAGCCTCCCGAACATAGGATACAGATATCTCTGTGCTGATTCGCGGGACTCTACTAAATATTGGCTCTAGTACCAACACTACAGGCAAAACCTAGACTCTAATACCAAGTTATCATGACCCAATTTCTCAAGTCGTGATGACGCCTACCTTATCCCTCTAGTAGGCAAGCCAAGACATAGACCAAAATAATAGGTAATGAGATAATAGGCAAAAATTATAAAAGAACGCGTATAATGATAGCAATAGTAATAAAAAGTAACAAATAGAATGAAAACATATCTCATAAACTAAAATGAGGGAAGAAAAAGGACCAAATACATAAAAGAATCCCTTCCAAGACCTGGTAAGGTCGGTACTAAAGCCACTACTAAAATATACCAAGAGTAATAGACATAATCCAAAACATACCCAATATACACAAGCATTCTTAAGTACAAAAGACTAAACTAGAGTAGATAGAAGTGGATCAACCTCGGATGACAGTAAGCTCACCTTTCTCCAAATCTGTACTAGAAGGTAGGAGTTATGTTAATGTGCTGCTACTACTTGGATCTCCATCAAGGAAAAGATACAGAAGTATAGTATGAGTACCAAAGCAATGGGTACTCAGTAGGTATCATCGACCGACTGAGATAAATACAGAAAAGGTATAACTATAATACAAGGATGTAATCTAAGTCAACAGTAAAAAAAGGCTAGAAAGGTAAACAACTGTCAAGCAACACCAATGAGATAAAGGAATAACTGTATGCAATACAAAAAATAAATAACGCAGTAATTACAAAAAAATCAAACATAACCTAACTGGGTTCCTATAATCCTACTAGGCACACAAACATAACCTGTCTGGGCCTCCAAAGGCTCGCTAGGCACACTAAAGAAGACAATTAACTCAACCGTACTCCCATAAGCTAGTGGGACACACAAGTAGCAATTAAAGAAAATAAACATAAAAATCGGTAACTGATCTAATCCCAAGAAATCATGATAGTCATCCAGATGTGCACCAAGCTTGAATCAGGACCAATGGGTAGTAACGAGACGCCAGATACCGGACTCGAACTGGTAGTAATGGATAATAACAAGAGGACACATACCGGATTCGAACCAAGAAATAACGAGAGGACACATATATTATATATAACAAAACTCTAATCAGATATCGGACTAGAACCGAAACTCAGAGAAACCACAACCATAATCAAATGCCAGACCCGAAACGTATAGTAACCAAAATAATCAAATTCCGAACTCAAATCAGAACTAATAGTAACCATACCCACTGTAATATTAGAATCCATACCATACCATAATAATGTCAACGTGGTACAAAAGTTCACAATCAATGACTGAAATAAAGTATATACTGAACCTGAACAAAAGCTAAAATAGGTATAATTACCGTACGCATGTCTTAATTTTAAAAGGAAAAATTCAAGCTTTTGCAATTTAATTCCACGTCCTAAACTGATAGATGATATATTATATTGAAAGACAAAATACCAAAATCTACTAAAACGGGGTACTAATCCGAATAAATAAGGCATGCTATATATATATATCAAATGGTGTGCAACTACAAGTGCTTATCTAGAACTAGCATAATAGTCCACAATTTCAATAAATAAGCTCAATCTAAAGGTAGAGTAAGCCTAGACTATCTGGACACCAAAGTAAAAAAGTCTTTCCACAAAACCTTCATATAATACTACTGAAACCCGAGCTTGAATATATTGAATAAATTAATATAGATAACCTTTAAAAATGACTCTTTTTCTTTATTTACTAAATGAAGTTTGAATTAAATCTTGACTTTGTGAACATTATTATAGTAATTCTTTGAAAGCAATCCTTACAAAGAATGAAAATGAGCATATAATAATTGATATATACCTATGTAAATATGAATAGCAACTTAGTGGAATAGTCATATACATTGATTATAATGAAAAGGTGGCATAACTTTAACAGGAGCGGTGGGGTTATTTTACTAAGAAAAACAAACGGGTGGCACTTCTCCACCGCTTCGTTGTGGAACACCATCTAATACTTATCCCATTATGAATATACTCAGATATTATATAGGATTGTGATAAAATAATTATAATATTATGGATATATCATAATTAATAGAAAATTATTTCTAATAAAATCTCTATTATATAATAATGATATTTTAAAATTTCTAGATTTATTATCTCCGCTTAAAATGTTAATAGATTATAAAGACTACTATAAAGTAATATAAATATATCATAACTATAGAATTTTTATACAAGTACAAAAATATTCTAGAAGGATAATAAATTATATTCAATCAAATGTCTATTTTAATTAAATAATCAACAATATATTTAGATATTACTGAAATTCTGAAGTGAACTGCATGAAAATCGAACTATTAGTCCTATCAAGTCATAAATAACTTGGGGCAGTTAAAGAAAAGCTATAGGCACCAAAAATGTATGAAAACAGGGAAATGACCGTGAAGGTCATTACAGAATGAGAATCAATAGATAAAATGCAAAGCAAAGACACTCACTTACATGCCTCATGATTTATGTTCATATTAAGAATGAATAAAGGTAAAAGGACGAAGGCCATATTCAATGAATTAATGCGAGAACAAACAACGTAAGCTTGCGAAAGTAAGGGAATGAGGCAATAAGAAAAATACCCATGACTTTTAAAATTGAAAAAACACAGACACTAATTCATATAGCAAAAGAAAATAAAGGTTGACTTTTCAAGAAAGAAAATATTTAAATTTCAATTAAGGTGACATTAACAATGATTCGTACATCCAAATCATGGCCAAATTTAGGGAAAGCATCTAACGACCTATTATTTATATTTCTAAGACATCTATGATTTTTTTTTGATATTATGAATCAAAGAGAGACATGAATCAAGTCTTTACACATACAAAGAGCACATATAACAATCTGAATTAAGAAAATTAGAATAAAAGTTTAGCATCTCTAAATGTGAAATATCATTCAACAATCATACTATGCGTGACTCGAAAATATCTAAATAATTATATTTAGCCACAAAAGTCCGAACTTTCTCATCATTTTAGCAAACCAATGCAAACAAAATAGGAATAAACAACTTGGAGCACTTCATCTCTCATACAAAGATTTTGAAAACCATTAAAATAATTAACAAGCAAACGACAAATTCTTGACTTAACCAATTAAGGTGAAACAAATAATAATAACTATTTTTTCAACATAAAAGAAATAATTTTACATGCTAAAAATAAAATGCTAAAAATAAACATATCTTCTAACAATGAATTTAAACAAGGCATGAGTACGTCTTTTAAACAAAGATCAAAAATTTATCCATAATTATCAAAGAATAAAGCCAAAATGAAAAATAATTAATATTAACTATTCTTTTCAACATAAAGGAAATAACTTTACATGCTACAAACAAACATATCTACCAACAATGATTTTAAACAAGGCATGAGTATGTTTTTAAAGCAAAGATCAAAGCTTTATCCCTAATAATCAAAGAATAAGGTCAAAAGCCGAAATAATCAATATTAACTATTCTTTTCAACATAAAGGAAACAACTTTATATGCTAAAAATAAAATATCCGCCAACAATGAACTTAAACAAGGCATTAGTATATTTTTTAAGCAAAGATCGAAACTTTATCCATAATAATCAAAGACTAAGGTCAAAAAGCGAAACAATCAATACTAACTATTCTTTTCAACATAAAGAAAATAATATTACATGCTAAAAACAAATATATCCACCAATAGTAAATTTAAACAAGGCATAAGTACGTCTTTTGAGAAAAGATCCAAACTTTTATCCATAATAATCAAAGAATAAATTCAAAGAAATACGTTCAACGATTTCTAGCTCATTTATACACCATGAATGTGAAAATAATCATAATATCGATATCACAACATCTTATGGCCTTCAAGGATGTCTACAAAAAATAATTCCATCAAACACAATAACAACTATGAACTACGAAGAAAAAGGAGATGAAGAAGAAAATAATAATGAAACTAGAAAGGAAAATGTTTGTTTACCTTTTTTGGGGCAGCAAAATGGGACTTCAAGCTTTTTTTGAAGTCTTGATCACCACCGAAAAGCAATCTTTTGAGAACCTCGATTAGACTACCACTTGAAAATTTTTACTAATGAAAAGAAATTTAACTATTTTCTCAAAAAAAAAAACCCCACTCTTAGAGACTTTGAGACTTTGTAACTTTTTTCCCCCTTTTCTACCAAAATAGTGGTAGTATTTATAGAAAAGGATGGGGATTCAATTCTATTAATACACCAATGTAGGAGAAAGTATTTAGGGGTGTTTTGAAAATTTTAAAATTAAAGATAAGGTGAGGTGGAAGATAAGGTGGTGGAAAATTATACAATATAGTATAATTTTTAAATTTCAAAATTAGAAAAAGGTCAAGGTTGAGGGGGGATTATACAATGTAGTACAATTTTTGAATTTTAAAATTGAAAAAAATAAAAAGAATAAGGTTGGGGGGATTGTACAATGTAGTATAATTTTTAAAATTCAAAATTTTAATTTTGGAATTTAAATTTGATTTTGGTGGGAATTGGGTAGAAATTGTGAGAGTTTTTGGGAATTTAGGGTTATTTAAAACATAACTCCAATTGAGATTTAAAATTTAGCTAAATTTATTTAATTTTGCCAAATTGAAAATCAATTGGCCGATTGCATGCAATTATGGCCAATTTGATTTCAATTATGGTCAAATCTAATAGATTGGCTAAATTAAATCAAAATTCAATATGAATTAATACTTCCTTTAATCCTGAGCTTCTTGATTTAATAAAATCAAATAAATATTTCTTCAAATAAATTAATTCTGAGAATAAATTTTATTTAAATCAAGACTTTATCCGTTTAGATTAATTTTCAAGCTTAATTAGTAAAAGTTCAATTTTGATAAAAATGTTCATTTAAGTAACAAATTTATACAATTTCACATATGTAAAATATGAAAACATATAATCATCTATTAAATAATAAAATTAACTCAAATAAATATTTTAGAGACCATTTATCCAGATGAAATAAATATTTTAATTTTATTAAACATTGAAGAAACTCAGGATAAAATTTAGTCGTGGAAGGCAAAAATTAGGTGCCAACAACTGCCCATTCCCTTTGGGTAGGGTGGATGCAAGTAACCCTAGGCAAATGGAGTTTGACATTCCTAACTTTTGTCCGACCATAAATTTATTTCTGAAAGAGATTGGTTTCCGCACGAGTTTTGTGGAGTTATGGACGGACCCCAATATCTGATTTCCTACATATCTTAGGTTACATGAGAACATTCCACATGTAGTTCATAAAGCTTGGTTTAAAGCATGATTTTCAAAGAAATCACAAGCTATCTCGATTTTTGAATTTTAGTGAAATTAAAAAACTGGGGAATAAGTGAATTGGAGAGAGGTTGAAATGCAGTCGAGTTCTCAATAAAGATCTTAGCCTACATATCTCCGAGACTCAGAAAATCATACTGCTTATAGTTTGACTTGATCGGTAGAAAAGATAGTCTTTTATTTTAGATGATCTTTGACTCAGGATGAGCGACAAGTTGTTCGAGTTATGAAAAAAGGCTTGTAACCTCTTAACTATGAATGTGGATCCCTTTACATCCATAGGTAAGAATTTACCTGGACATAATTTCCAAAACTCTAGGTGTCCTATTACTCGAACTTAGAGAAAAGAGAAGGTTACCCTCAGCATGAGTTTAGAAATATCCCAAAGGTAAAGCTGAAACTCAAATATCCCAAAGTACCCATATGCCTTCTAATAGGGGTGTGGTTTGATGGTGGTGGCGATCATCCTTTAGCTGGAGTCCAAAGATTTTGACGTCCCTCTCTAGACTATATCCTATTTTGCTGCTAAGAAAAAGTTCCACATTATGCTACATCCTTTTTGGAGTCGTCCAGACCTAACATTTTTATTTGAGATTTTCATCATCTCGGATGTTCTAAAAGATATCTCAAACAAAAATCGTTAGTAATAAGCACAATTCACGAAAGTAGTGAATAGTTTTTACCATATCTCCACATGTGTTGTTGCTTAAAAAGTGAAGTCATCCTCTTATGTACCTGTTTGGAAGGAGATAATTTTCAATAAAAGATATAACAACCCTTTTAGTTGTTTCATAGTTAGCTTATCTATCGATTGAATATGTCTTCAAAGTGGGGTGGCCTTTTTGGACTCAAACGATACTTTATGCAGAATAGTCTCTTCAGCTGTGTAATCTTATGCTGATGTGGAAATCCTTTTGGTCACCTATAATGCTTCTTGTGTGTGGAATGATAACCTCTCTAATTATTGACAATGATATTTTGCATGTGACCTCAGGTAAGTCTTGCACATCTTTTGTATTGATGCGACTTTTAGATTTACCTTGAATATACAATCTTTGAATAATCTTGAGCATTATTTGATGTTGTATATGAGGCAACTTATAAATATCCTTTGAATTGCTAGATTTTAGGTAATCCTACACATTATCTGACCTTGAATCAGAGATGGCTTACAGATATCCCTCAAATCGCTAGTTCTCAGGTATACCCGCACATCATCCAACCTTGGATACAATATGATTTATAGATATCTCTCAATTGCTAGTCTTTGGGTAATCATCCATATAATCTATCTTGGATATAACGCAGATTATAGAGAACCCTTGGACATGTTAATTTGATAATCTTGCATATTCTCCGATAAGAATTTAGTTGCGACTTATGGACAACCTTCAAACTATCGATCTTTGGGTAATCTTGTACACTATTCGGTTAGGATGTTGTTGCGAGGATGAACTATGGACTATCAACTCATAGGTAATCTCGCACACTATCCTATTTCAAATAATATGACTTATAGGTGACCCTCAAATTGTCAATTTCTAGGAATCTCATATGTCATCCAATTTCAGATAGCGATTGAAGACGTCCTTTCGAGTCATGTGCTTTCGATGCATTCATATGTTGATTCATGAAATGAATAAATATCCTTGATACGATAGTATTCTATCTTCGCGTGTCAACGGATATTAAATACTATGATATCCTTGACGCCAACATTTGTGTCTCGCATGTCAATATATATTCAATGCCATGGTATTATCGATGCCAATATTTGTGTCTTGCGTGTCAACAGATATTAAATACTGATGATATCCTCAATGCCAGCGTTTGTGTCTCGCGTGTCAACAAAAATTAAATGACATGATATCCTCGACTGTATTAACATAATTGAGTCGACTTATTATTTTTGAAATGTATTAAATAATGTATAAAATTATAAATATCGATATATAACTGTTGTTCGCCTCATTTTTTTTACAAAAAGTGGGATTCGACGTGACAACTCTATTTAGGATATTTAAAGAGTAAGAGTTGCCACGTAACGAGTTAAGGTGTGTTAGGACACCATTCTATTTTGGACTTATTTTATTATTTAGTCTAGTTCATTAGAAATTGGGGTAAGGGTTCGAATTACCTCAAAATAAAGGTGCTAGTCATCTTTTGAGGTCCACAAATATGGTTTTTGGCTGAGTTCATATATTACGTGAGAATTCTATATGATAAACAAAGGTCACTATATTTTATTAAGTAAGATATTACTAAGTGATGGAAAATAGAAAATAAACAAGACATCTATCTTAATTATATTTTAATCTTTAATTATGTAGGTGATAAATTAAAAAGACAGATACAAATCAAATAAGCAAGGAGAAAAAAGTGACACAATCAATAAAACAAAATATTTATATTAAATAAGAGAAACTAAACTACCCAAACAAATAAACATATAAAGTAAATAAAAGAGAAACGAATTCAAAAGGCTGGACAATGATTTTTTATTCTTTATTCGGATCAGCGCCAGGCTTATTAACGGATGACAATGCCATATGTCGTACTGTCGGATTATGCTTGGGTCAACTTTTATTATTTTCAAATGTCTAACTTCCCCCTACCTAGGTTGTTTATTAAACTTAGAGGCGTTCTAGGAAGAATGATAAAAGCTAGCGTTCATTAAATGCCTACCCATCTCAACTTACTGTCCAAGAGGCATTGAACTTTCTATTTTTAATTTAGGGTCTAGACAAAGAAAAACTAGGGTGCCTAATTAGACTCGGTTCGTGTCATATAAAATAATAAGAACGAACATTTAGCATATAATGGTCTCAATAACGCCTCTTATGATTAAAAGGTTGGTTATATGATTAACATACAATAACAAGTATTGTTCACTTTTTACATTAAAATCTATTGGTATGATATTTAAGTGACAAATAATTGATTAATACGATGAAAGACAATTAAAAAGATCCTATAAATAGAATATCTAGGTGAATAGGAATCAACATGCTAGAATTTATTTTAAGTACTGAAAACAATATCTAAACCTTGTGAGTCGACAAAAAACATAAAATGATCTTTATACTGAAAACTGATTAGACATACCTCTGAAATTTTAAAAAATTAAGCTGAATGTGATTTTTTAATGTTGAAAATTAACAAAAATGCATTATGTAATTAAAAATTAATGCGGAAAAATATTTGTTATGTCAGAAATGAGTAAAAATATATTCTGTAAAATTTATTTAACTGCTGAAACTAATTTTAAAAATGTTGAAACTGATTTTAAAAGATGTTGAGACTAATTGCTGAAAATTATTGTTTAAAAACATAAACTGATTTGTTTTATTATTGCATAAAGTTATTTCCTAAAATAGAATTTGATTTTATATTGTAGGAAACTATTAAAGGCTGGAATTTAAGGTGTAATTGCTAAACTGTTATTTCAGTACTCTGAAAATTAAACTAAATGTTGAAAACTATGTCGAAAACTAGTTAAACGCATCATAAGTTAATTTGACGTGCTAGAAGTTGATTTAACATACATGAGGTTAATTACTAATTGTAAAATAGGTTTTCTAGGTGAAAAATAAATTTATTAATAAATCCTAAATTATGTTTTAACTAAGTCATTCACATGTAAATATAATTCACATAATCCCTGCCCCAAAAACATATAATCAATAATTAAAGAAACAATAAATAATAGAAAATTAGACATAAAAAAGGCAGTCCATCCCCCGACACCCGGACAACTCTTCAAATCCCAAAATACCTTCTAGTAATACCTGTTAGATACAAATAAAATAGTGGAACAAGCATAAAAGAGAAAGTCGAATACACCAACACATGACCCCAGACAAAGAAACAACGAAACAATGAAACAAAGGCATAGCAAATAAAAACACAAGCATTGAAAAATTACTTTGGATTAGTTCCTATAGGTATGTTTTATATACTTTTATGCTATCACAAATACTACAACATAAGGAATAAAAATACGTCGATAGAGACTAACTAATTGAGCTGGTAAGAAATAATAATAATAAGACCTTAAGCAAATAGTTGAAGTAATAAGATGGAACCGAATGCTTCTTTGAAACCCAAAAGTGACGAAGAACTTGAAATTATTTTTACTTTTTGTACAGAGAAAAATAGATAGATAAAAGTTTCTCTGTGAGGAGTAATAGCAGATGAAAGGTGGTCTCAAGATGAATGAGGGGGAGGTCTTTACATAGTGGGAGTAGAAAAGAATTAAAGAAAGAAAAATATTCAAAATCAATCAAGGAGAAGAAAAGAAGAAAAGAGATATTTCAAAAAATTAAATCAATAAACTGAATCAATAAAGAGGAGGAAAATATACTAAATTACCATAAATATTGACACACAATTTGTTAAAATCAAAAGAGGGTAAGAGATCGCCAACACGATATTTCTTTGAAATTTTGTACCATAAATAGGCAACAATGAGGCTATCAATTTATTCAAAATTTGAATTGAGCAAATTAATTAATACATAAATTCTTAATCACACACAAATCATATATTTGCCATAAATATTCAACTACCGAGGCTATTCAAAGTAAATAATCATACCAAAGATTCTTCTCATTCTAAACAAAGAGAAAAAGAATCCGTCATTAAGCCAAAGAAATCCTACCACGCAATTTTTCGATGTAACATATGCATTCCAAGTACAATCCAGCCAAGACATTCATATATATAGCAGGACCCCACATTGCCTAATTCACAAAATAATTTTAGAGGAATGATGACGAATTAAATTTCACCGATTAACACATGAGATTTGTTATACATCAACCAAACAATTAGCATCCAAACACATAGAATTTAAATAGTAGAAATTAGGTATTTTTACATATATTGATCTAGACACAAAACAGTAAGAATTGTCTTAAAACTCAAAGCCAAATTTCAACCATTTTGGATCTAGAAATCTGTCAAAAGAGGAGTAGAAGAAGATAATAATAAGAAATCGAAACAAAGAGATAAACTTGGGACGAATTTTGGGAATCTGTCTTTGACTTCATATTTTTTCGACGTTAATTGGTCGAATCAAGCAGTGAGACATAATGTTGTTTTCTAGCAAGAAATGGTGTGTGATTGTCGAATCCCTACTAGAAAAGTGGTAGAGACAGGTGATTCTAAAGCAGCGACGTGGGTCATGCTCGTCGGTTGCATGACGATTGTATAACAGCGATAATAATGAGGTTTGTCAGAGAAAAGGGTGGCACTGGAGGTGGAAGTTGGCTGGTTTGGTTATTTCATCGATAACAGTGGTGCTTTTATTGGTGGGAGTCATCGGTCACCTCTATATTTAGTCCTATGACAGCGAACTAGTTATGTCGGTGGTGGAGAAGATGGCGTTGTGAAATGGATATGGATGGAACTCACTGCCATCAACTTCTATGAGCTAGCGATGTCAGAACTAAGGAGGAAAACATGAAATCAGTGGTGGAGAAAAGGAGGGATAGTGCAAATTTAGATAGAGGAAGAGAGAGAGAGAGATGAGATACGATTAATTTTTAGGAATGGATTAGGGTTAGGTGATCTAGGTAATTTAAAAGGAAATAAGGAAAAACTTGATCTCAACCATTGGATAGATATTGATCAATGACTGAGATTTAAATTGATAGAAATTAATAAAATTTAATCAAAATTAAATTGTCAAAATTTAAATTGAGTCCAACTGGACACGGTTTGGGCTAGTATTGTCATAAATTGGAAAAAATTAGGCTAGAGAATAAATAATTTGAGAAAATGAAATGGAGTTGGGTGTTATTTTTATAATAATAATAATAATAATAATAATAATAATAATAATAGCAACAAGGGTAATAATAATAATGAACAATATTTGTAAATTACGAGTGTGCACATTTGTGAAAATAAATTGTTAAGAATACAAACAAATTACCAAAAATAAATAAATAAATTGCTTAGTTCAAAAATCAGGAATGTGACACGTTAATCTTCATTCATTTGATACCAAAATAATACGCAAGAATATTAATATCTGAAATTAATAGTTTTGATAAAATAGCACCCTGAGAGGCATATTGAAAGGTCAAAATTGGGTATCAACAGCTGCCCATTCATTGCTCGAGAATGATAAAAGAATTTGTGAACAATGAAAGTTGACTTAGTAGCCAATTTTTTTCGACCGAGAAAATAATTTTTTGGAATTGAAACAACAAAAAGGCAATTATTAAAATCGAGTGGCCGAGACTTTGATTTTAAATCATCTGTATATCTCAAATTTATGAAAATCGGGTAGTTTTTTAAAGTATATAAACTATCACATGTGCTTTTTTCTAAATTTTCTAAGGTTTTTTCTATCCATATTAACTTTTCTTTTAGTTCTTCCATTATTTTTCTAATTCGGCTTCTATAATTAATTTTGTTATTTAGATTATCTTGGTTTTCTCTAGTTTTTCTAATATATTCTAACATCCACAATCTTGATCTGAATAATATCCTTCTGGGTAAATGTCTTCGTATATTCGTTCTAGCGAATTTATAATTTCAATTTCGTAGTTTATTACTTCTTCTAATATCATTTTCTTAATATCTATTATTTCTATATCTTTAAGTATATATAAGATTAAAACTTTAAGGTAGTCTAAATGAGCTATTTTCTAAAATTGATATTTTATAGTTATTTGTTTTATTCTTAGTAGTTCTTGCATATTTATATTAAGAGATTTTATATATTTTTTATTTTCCATGTATTTGTCTATATTTGTTTTTATCTGTTTTTCTAGTAACTGTATATTTCGTATATCTTTAAAATTTCTACGTGACCTTAACATAATAAATATTTATAAGAGTAGCTAGGTAGACATGGTATATAATTTACTCTAGTCATGTAATATTCTCTAAATGCTTTTTCTAATATAATTTTTCTTATATCTGCAATATTTATATCTCTAAGTGCATACAAAATAAGTATCTTGAATTTATCTACCATGACATCAGATATATTATCATTCATTATCATAAAATTACTTTTTTTCAAAATATTCCCTTCAACCATGTACATAATAAAATATAGTCATCTCAGATTACTATATACTAGATTATTCTTAAATAACATGTTCTTCGGTCACTATTAGCATGGTAATTCGGATACTTTTTCACTTAAACAGCGCCTCGACTTTGGTCACTCCCCGCCACGGCTTCTTGCCTCATTGGTTTCACCTTTAGGATGGCATAGTTCTTAGGGATTTTTCTCCGTTTCCACTTTGCTAATAAACTTCTTAACATATTATTCTTCGAATAATTCTACTATAAAGTAACTAATATGAATTTATTTTATCATACCATGATTGTCGGGAATTATGAATTTAGCTATTCATAATCGTAAATAGATATATACCTGTTCCGGTAGCTTTGATATTTCTGAGGTTTGTTGCTCCATAGCTTTTTCCATTGAAGTGTATATATTTAATTAACTGGGCAAAAGTATTTTTGAACAGAGAGAATTTTGGCTAATGTGAGAAGGCTTGCCTCCGCAATGCCTTCTTTCTTCTTTATTTATAAATGAACTTTACAACTTTTCAAAGTATTCTTTACATGTGTTCTAAAAGATAAGAATCATAAAGCTAAAGAAAACAAAAAAGGTTACAAAAAGTTTTAAAGGCTACTAAAGCCTACTACCTAAAGGTCTAGGAAAACAAGAAAGTCTTTACTTAAATAGTAAAGTATAATAATTTTGAAGACTTTACGTAACTAGTAATAAATATCTTGTCTACGTTGTTTTTGTCGTATCTGTTGTATTTCCATTATTGCTCCTCTTATCTTTTCAGTTGTCGTTCTTATCTCCTTTTATTCTAGCTGAACTGCTGGGACATCATTATCTCCTCCATTACATTTTGAACATTTGTGATCTGGATATTTATGTCCAATAGTCTTGCAATATCTGGTTAATAATTCTTCCAAAATAAATTTTTCTCTGATAGCTCTGGCGATAGGTTCCGTCTCTGTTTTAAGCAACGTGATAATCCATTACCTAATAGTTTCCATATCTATTTCTCGTAACTCTTTTGAATTTGAATATATTAATACATGATTTCTTGAATAGTACCTCCATATAGGATTTTGGTTGCAATATGTATTTGCTAGCTCTTGCAAAATTATAGATAGTCCGATAATTCTTTTGTTTGCATAAAATTTTGGTATCTCGATTCTAGGTATCTCTGGTTGTGAAATAATATCTTTTGGTATAATCATATCTCGTGTCATCCCTATCTTTACAACTTGTATAGGTTTTTTAACTTCATCAAATAATATCTCTGCTGGTGCCGTGTAAATTTTTATAAAAAACAAAGTACCTTTGGTTATTCTTTTAAAAGTGATAAATGCTTCATATATCTCTGGTATGGTAGATATCTCAGTTCCGTCAGTAATATATACAGTACTAAGTAGTCCATATTCGTAGCAAGTTTTAACTAAGCTTGGTTTGGTTTTAGGTAAAGCAATTAACTTATTATATCCGGTCAATCTCTGGGTTATATAGTTTGTATCTGGTTCTTGGATGTTTGTAGCTTTGGGGTTGCTATTTAAAAAGGTTTGTACATTGTAGATATTTTCTATGTATGTGCGGGCTGTATAGTTGTAAGTCTTTTTGTCTTGGTTTAGACTATCTCGGTATGTGGTAACTTGTGGGGGTATAAACATGGGATCTTTTGATGTATTTGGTGTATATGGTTTGTCAAATAGCTTGTTTAGGTTCATATTTTTTCTAACTCCTTTGCTTGTACCTGCAGAAGTAGATTGATAAACGTTATGAGTTTTATGGAGTATCCCAACGTCTCCTTTTAGCTCTGGAATTTTATTGTCTTCCAATCGACATAGCTCTGCGCATTGCTGAGTTAGCTGATTCATAGCTATAAACTTCAGTTTATCTTCACTAGTCTTTAGCTTTAGCTTTTCTATCTCAGTACCCATCTTTACTACCTCAGTACCCATACTGTCCACTTTCAATGAAAGCGTAGTTAGGGCGTTGAGTATCTTTTCAAGAGTGTTTTCTTCTATCATTTCAGTTTGTGTAGCTTTGTCTTGATATGTAATCTGCAATAACATTTTTGTTAGTACTGATTACTTCTATTATAAATGTGAAATTTAATATATTTAAAACTAGTCTCCGAATCTCTTTTGTTGTAACTGAATTTTGTATTTTCTTTGTTAGGCACCAGCGTACCTGTGTATTATCTATTCGCACAATAAATTTGTTATATACAATATATGACTCAAATGCTAACAAACATTTATATAATGAACATAATTCTTTTCTATTTATTTCTCATTTTATTTCTGTCTCGTTGAACGTACCTGAGTAGTATCTAGAATGGTGTTCTATTTTTTCTGCTTCATACCTATATTTAAGTACTCCTCCGTAACTATATTCACTGGCATCCGCTTCTACTATATGTGTAAATTTTCTATTTTCATCTGGAAATTGTAATTTTGGTAATTCCTTGCAAAGTAATTTTATTTTTTGAACTTGTTTTTTATCTTCTTCATTATAATTATATTCTATATCCTTTTTTAATTTTTTCTGTAGTGGTTTTAAGTTTTCTGCTAATTTTGGAATATATTCTCTTACTTGGTTTACTAATCCTAAAAATGATTGTAATTTCTTTTTTGTATCTAATTCTTCTTTCGAATTTATTATTTTTTGTACTATATGTTGTTGCATTTTTACTCCACTTTTATCTATTTGTATTCCTAAAAATTCTATCTGGTTTTTCATAATTTCGGCTTTCTTTTCACTTAGACTTATTCCTGATTTTTCTATTATATTTGTAAATTGTTCCAATAATTTTATATGTTCTTCTTTAGTTTTTGTATATAATAATATATCATATATACATACTATGCAATTAGGTAATTGTTTAAAATAATTATCCATAAAATGTTGATATCTACCTGGTGCATTTTTATATCCAAAGGGTAATACATTCCATTCGTAAAATCCTTGTGGTACCGTAAATGCGGTTAATTCTTTAGATTCTTCTTCTAACTTTAGATGGTAAAATCCTGATTTACAATCAAATTTGCTAAAATAATTATATCCTTGTATTTGTCTTATTTTTAATATCTTATTTGGTATCGGATAATTATATGTTATAGTTTTTGCATTTAAATTTCTATAATCAATAACCATTCTACTTTTTCCTCTTTTTTGTTCACTATGTTTATTTACTATAAATGCTGGACTATTATGTTTACTATTACTTTTTTGTATATATTGTTTTTCTAATAATTCATCTATATGCATTTTAAATTCTTTTAAATCATCAAAATTATATGTTAATGGTTTTGGGGTTATTATACTATTTTTATCTATTAATTCAATTTTTATGGTAGTTTTATGTTTTTCCCATCCTTTTAATGGATCTTCACTATATAATTGTTCTAATTTTTTCTTAACTATTTCTATCTTATTTATTGAGAATATAGTTATTTCTGTTTTATTTATTGAAAATACTACTAGTTCTATTGTATCTTCAGTGGTTTTTATATTTTCTAACTTTTGTGTAATTTTTTCACTTCCTTTTATCCAATCAGTTTTCTTTCTTATTTTATTATTAACTCTTTTTGCTCTTACTTTTTGTTTACATGGTGTTGTAAACTATCAATCGTTTCTATTATTATATGTGGGTATAATTTATCTAAAAATGGCATTCCTAAAAGTATATCTTTTGATGTTAGTTCATAATTATAAATTTCTTCGATTGTTAGTATCTTATCCCATATTTGTTCTTTTACATTCCTAGCTTTATAAGTAATCAAGCTTCATTCATTATTAAATCCTTTAACTACTATTGGTATTTTTAATTTATCCCATTTACTTTCTGGTAAGCAATTATATTTACATAAATTAGCTTCTGCTCCTGTATCTATCATAGACGTATAATATCTACTGTAATATCCTTCCACTATTATCTTCATTAATACGTATATTTTCATTTTATGTTAAGGCTCTTTTTAAGAATAATCTTTCCCTATTATATGTTATGGCTAATTGTGTATGTTCTATATTATATGGTTTTACTTGTTCTAACCATTTTATTCCTAATATTATATCTGTTTTTTGCATTTCTTCTTTTACCTCAAATTCTATTTTTATTTTTCTAATTCCTCCTATTATTATTTCTTTTTCTGCTATATCTTTACTATTTATTAAACTCCTCAGTAGATCTGGGCATATATCATTATCAGTTTTTATTTCTTTATTTTTTACTAAACATTTTGCTATATAATTTTCTTCTTGTCCTGTGTTTAATAATATTAAATATTCTTTTTCGTTTATTTTTCCTTTTATGTAATATTGATTTAAATTACTTATTGAATTTGTTTCATAACTTGTTCTTTTTGATGAGCTTGATGACTCTGGTTTTTCATTAGCTATTCTTTTTGTTGTACTTATTCTATCATTTACTATTTCTAAATTTTCTTCTATGTCTATGTCTCTATAGCTACAATCATTATGATCTATTGTTTTTACAATTTGTTCAAATGGGCTATCTATTTGTATTTTGGTAATCTTATTTTTTCCTGTTATTTTATGTTTGTTGTTAATACATATAAATTTTTACATCTTGCTGTAAATATTTTACTTCCTGGGGTTAATTCTATTCCTGATATCTTCCAATATAATACTAGTGATTTATCTATATTTCTATCTGTTACTGCTACTGAATAATTTGCACTTATTATAAATTTAAATTTTTGGTATATTAAATTTCCTTTTACGGCAGTTATTATGCTTTTTTCTATAGGTTTTGTAATTCTATCATCTGCTAAATATAATTCTATTGATGTATCTATTCCTTCTCTAAAACATGCTTTTATTAATATTTCTGTACCTCTAAGGTGTACATATTTTATTGGATCTCCTTTACTTTTTATATCATTTATTTCTTTATTAATTAATCTTTTTGTTACAAGTGGTATACTAGTTTTTCCTTTTGCATAGCTGCAGTCTATTACATGTTCTTTTTGGCATACTACATAATATTCATCTTTTTTCCTAGTAAAAATATTTTTTATCATTGGTATTTTAAATATTTTTTCTACACTTAAATCTAACTCTTTTCCTTTTATTTCATCAAATATATTACTGTCAAATATTATTTTTTGTTCTGTTCCTTCGTCATTTAAATATTCTTCCTTTGTTATTATTTTTATATCTTCTTCAATCATTCGATTCATCTATTTCAGTATCTGTTTCGTTTTCTGAAATTTCATATATACTATCTTCACTTTCTAATTCATAATCTATATAATCTATTTGCATATATTCTGTATTTTCTATTTTTATTTCTGATATTTATTTATTTTTTGGATTTTTGGGTAATTTACAATCTCTAGCTAAATGTCCTAACTTTCCACAATTATAACATGTACATTCTTTTAAAGATTTTTTCTTTCTATATGGTCTTTTGTTTTTGTAATGTTTTACATAATATTTTTTTCTTGGTTTCTTATATTTATATTTTGATTTTTTATATTTCTTATATTTTTATGTCTTTTTCTTTTCTTATAATATCTTTCTTCATATCCAAATTGGGGTGTTATTTTATTTTTGCAACATGCTAAATTTCTTATTAATGTTTTTTCCATTTTTAATTCTTCTCTATTTTTTTCACATAAATTTCTATACCATTGTTGTAAAAATTTTATTCTAGCTCCTAACGTATCTACTATTTTTGCTTTTTCCCAACTTTTTATTATTTTTGAACTAAATGGTTCAGGTAATTTATTAAAATATAATTTTCTTATTTCTTTACTTTCTTCTATACTATATGCTCCTTTATAATAATATTCTTTAAATGCGCAAGTATATTCGTCTATATAACACATATTACATATTGTTAATTTTAACATTAAATTCCTATTTGTATCTTTTTCTTCATCTTGTTCTTCTTCTATTGTTGTCATACTACCAAATTCATCTTTTATAGTTGTTTCATATTTTTTTAATAATTCGATAGGTGTTAGTTTAGTTATTGTTGATGATGTTCCTTCCATAGGTTTATTAGTTCTTAATACTTTCTTACTATTTTCAGTTAAATTTGAAAACCATAGTTTTACTGATCCTATTAATGTTCTCTCTATATACTCTGGTGCATCTGTTATGTTTATATTATTATCTAATAATTGTTTTGTCATATATCATATCCATAATTGTATTGTTTTTTCTGTATCTATTACACAGTCTAGATCTAAAAAGTTATAATTTTTATTAACTATTTGTTTTGGTGTCCATTTGTCATATTTATTATATTTTTTAAATTTATTTTTATAATATATAGGTTTTCTTATTTCTGTTGTATTAGGTATTATGGTTTCATCTTCTTTTTTATCAAGAGTATTTATTTCTGTGTTGGTAGTTTCTAAGTTTTCGTCATTAATTATTTCTTATTTTTCGTTAATTTCTAAATCTTTTATATTTGTTAATATTTCCGTATATGTTTCACTATCTTCTGAATCATAATCATCTGTCCCTTCTACCTCTATATTATTTATTTCTAATTTTTCTTTAAATTGATTTATCTCGTTTATTAATTTTTGTTCTTTATCCTTTTCTTCCTTTTCTTTTTGTCTTTGTTCGTACAAATCTTTTAACATTTGTAGTTCTTTTTCTAATTCAGCAATTCTACTATTTTTAGTTTCTTCTATTTTTCGTATTTCTTCCGTAGTTTGTTGTTTAATTTTTTTCTATTTCCTTTTTTCTATCTATTTCTTCATTTTCTTTTTCTATTCTTACCATTGCTGTTAATTTATCTTCTAATTTTAATTCTTCTTTTTCTAACATTAGATATAAATGTTCTCCTATTTTCTTATATCTTCTTCCTAGATTAGAAAATACTATTTTTATTTTTGATCCTTCGTGATTTTCGTATATTTTTTCATCTATTATGAATTCTTCTTTGTTCATTTTATTGTGAATAGTTCATGTTGGTATATATATTCTAAACTATCTATTTGTGATTCTAATTTTGATATTTCATCTTTTTGTGTATTTATTGAATTTTTACTAACTCCGGCAAATATATTATAGTGTAATCTTTCTTTTCTTATTTTTAATTCTTTACGTTTTTAGAGATAAATTGTTTTAATTCTTTGTATTTTTGCTCTTTATTCATTTAAATTATATTTATGATACCTTGGTGGATATCTAAATCTAATCTTATCATAATTAGGTGGTATGTGTCTCATTCTTCTAGATTTTAAATGGATTATTAATTTTGCTTCAATACTAGATATTAATGTAATTAGATAGGCTAATCTTTCTGGATTTTCTTTTGTTTTATTTAGACTTATATATTCTGAATAATTACTAACTAAGGATTCTTTAATTTTTCTAAAAGCTTCTCTATTTTTAAATGGTCTTCTCATAATTAATTTTATAACATCTAACTAACTTATATCTCACTTCTGTACGTTTTAAATTATTGTGCTTTGATACCATTTGTAGGGGGTGCGGATAACTAGGCTAATAAATAGATTCATTATAGGAACTAATGAGATTTCTAAAAGAATGATGACAACACAAGTAGACAACATTAGAGTATGAGTAGTTTTGAAATGTGAAATATTAATATGATTTAGGAACTATGAAGAAAGATAGGGATAAAGAATTATATTTCAAAGAAAGGAGAAAAATAATTGTTTAATCTCCATTATCTATCAAAAATTCAATAAGATTCGGTGAGAAATCCAATGTCGTGTTAAGGTTATACAAGGAACCTAATGTTGTGTTAGAGTTCTACAAGGAATCCAATGTCGACTGTTGTTTTAACGTACTACAAGGAACCCAATGTTAAATGTCATTTTAAGGTTCTAGAAAGAACCCCATGTCGAATGTTGTTTTAAGGTTTTACAAGGAACTCAATGCCAAATATCATTTTAAGGTTATAGAAGGAACCTAATGTTATGTTATGGTTCTACAAGGAACCCAATGTCAAATATCATTTTAAGGTTCTACAAGGAACCCATTGTTAAATGTTGTTTTAAGGTTCTATAGGGAACCAATGTCAAATATCGTTGTAAGGTTCTACAAGGAACCCAATGTCAAGTGTCGTTTAAGATTCGGTCAGGAGTCCAATGTCAAATGTTGTTTTAAGGTTCGACGAGTGTCATTTTAAGATTTGTTCAGGAACAACAACAACAACAACAAACCCAGTGTATTCCCACATAGTGAGGTTTGGGAAGGGTAAGATGTATGTAGTTCATACCACTACCTCCGGAGAAGTAGTAAGGTTATTTTCGATAGACCCCCAGCTCAAGATAAGATAGCTAATCACAACCGTATAAAACAAATGGAACAAGATGGCAAGACATAAAAATTACCCTACAATGGAAAGTAAACAAAGAATAGTAGGCACTCGTAATACAGTATGCAACAAGGTAGCCTCACTAGAGTAATACGCCAAATAGGTAATGCCTTACCCTACCTACCCTAATAGTAAATAGCCTTCAGGAACCCTAAGTCAAAAATGGTTTTAAGGTTCGGCGAGGAACCTAATACTAAATGTTATTTTAAGGTTATACAAAGAACCTAATATTGAGTGTCATTTTAGGGTTCTACAGGGAACCCAATGTCAAAGTAACATTTTAAGGTTCGGTTGGAAACCTAATGTTAAATGTCATTTTAAGGTTTGATGAAGAACCCAATGTCGAATGTCATTTTAAGGTTTGGTGAGGAACCCAATGTCAAATATCATTTAAGGTTCAGTTAGAAACCCAATGTTGAGTTAAATATATAATTATTAATGCAATGTAATGTTAATTTTTATATCGTCAGAGTTAAAAAATAGAATAACTTAGCTCATTTCCCCTATTAGGGATGTAATTTAGGCTTCTTTAATGATATCATAAGTTTTTTTCTATATTTTTACTTGTTATTTGTACTCACAGAAAAATCATCAGTCAAAAAGTAATGTTGATTCATACTTTGGCTCGATTTGACTCCTTATCGCTATTTTTATTTCATGGTAGATTGAAACTTGCACTCCATCATGGTGAAATTTTTAAGTAATTCTCAAAAATGTCTTCCTGAGTTTAGGATAAAAACATCTTTGCACATCCTTGTGAATCAATATACTACTTTCTTGTGGAATTTTTGAGGATTCCTCAAAACTTCAAAAACAATTCCCCAATTTTTACTTTTGGAGTCTTATTTCCTACTTCACTCAAAGAAAACATTAGCTCAAGATAAATAGTTGTCCTATATTTGAACATCGTGATCTTGATTTGAATCTACATTTATATGCTCAAGAGTCGGGCCTATTAGCCTAATACTTTAGAGGTGTAATCATTTGAGAAGAGTTTTTGAATTGGATATAAGGAAAAACAAATCTTTATTAGATTAAGACCAGACCCAAAGTGGATTGCTTACGTATCCAACTGGAAGTCTAGTCAAAATTAGTTCATGAGTACAAAGAATGGTAGATAAAAGAGGAAAGTGTTATTAGCCATAAGAAGAATAAATGGAGAATGATGGCATTTTTTTAGTGAAGATAACGGCTTTTCCTTATGAGTACATGTGAAGTATTTTACGCTTCTTTTGCGAATGTCTTGAAAATATTTTGTTGGATCACCTTGAACAAAGATTTCACCTGTGGTGGTGGAATCATAGGTGTTGCATATTGGGCCTCACTAAAATTTTATCTTTTTCTTTCAATCAGATTCTAGATCTTGTACCTTAGTGCCAAATATAACTCAATATTATGACCTTGAATATTAGAGTGATAATCACAACTTTTAGATGGTCAAAGTTAAAGGGTGGATGCACAGGGATGATGTGGCATGAAAATATGACACTTCTGATGCTTAAAACCGCAAATTTATGCGTGAACTTAGGATATTTTGTTGGATATGATGAACCTTGGTGTGAATTATAGGTAAAATAGGTTTACAGTAGTATTTGAATGAAAAAAAGAAAAAGATCTAAAAATGATCAACTTTGATCAGCATACGAATCAGCTCCTGAGTCTTAACCATCTGATACAATTCGTATGCTGAATCATATAAGTAACAAAACCAAAAGCCAATCCGAGGATCTAAGTGTGAGGAATATATGAATCAAGTATACCAGTTGTAAGCCAGGATATGACTCATACAATATAGTCGTAAGCATAACAGAATCTAAGCTTCTATCCAGGAGTTGAAGTGTCAAAAGTATACGAGTTGGAAGTCTGTGTACGAATCGTATAGGAATATTGTATACAAATAGTGTTCAAGACTTAGAAAGAATGAAGGAAATGAGTTGTACACTTAGTTACGAATTGTATGATAAATTCATATGTTGAATAAAAATTTAAAGCCTTGGGAAGAGCAGGCATTGGAATCAATATGAGAGGGCAGGGTATGACTCGTACTGAGCCAATACAAATGAAGATTGAGTAGTATCGACTACCGACATTACTTTACCTTTCCCATTTTTATTAGGATTTTTTTATTATTTTTTAGATATTATAAATACCCTAGGGCATATCTTTTATTAGGTTACATACTATTACACATTCTTACGTACTTTTACGTACTATTACATTCTTTTACAATTGTTCTTAAGATTTTAGGGTTTATTCAATTAAAGACTTTAGAGTTTATTATTTTTATTCTTGTGCAATTGATTTTATGTGTTCTTCATTGATAATCATGGTTTCTTGCACAAACATGAGCTGTTAATCTCCTTAGCTAGGGTTGTGGGAACCCTGTCAGATTAGCTACCTAGAGGAAGTATGAGCCTTAACTGTTCTAGGGTTTCTGCATGTATCTTAATCTTCTTCACAATAATTAATCTCAAGTATTAGTTGTACCTTGATATAGCGTGTATTGGCATCCATCCCTACTAAGGAGGTTATGATTGGGAAAAGAAGTTAATATAGTGATTTGGGATTTCTACCTCCGCCTTTTAGTCCCTGTATCTCATCTAATCACTTGATCCTACCCCGATGAGTAAACTGAGGTCTTACCAAGGGGCAACAAGGCAACACCCTAAGACTTACCCGGTAAAGGGTGAAATTTATCTTTGAGCTTACCCGGCAGTTGATAAGATTTATCTTGTAGACTTTGCATATAGAGCAACAGAACTTTTGGGTTGATAGCAATAAATTTACAGAGTTAAGAGTCCAGGGGGAACACAAACCTAGTGTTCGTATCATATTGATTACAACTCAAAAACACTTAGGATTTGGTTACTATTTGTTAGTGATAACAAAATCCCCTATTTACTTTCCTATACTGCTTGTCGATTACATTAAGTCAAGCAACTATTCATATTTTTTCTGTGGGATCTACCCTAACCTAATTGGGCTATTATATTTGCAATCGACCGCATTATACTTCTAGTTGAAATGTAGTTTTGGACGACATTAAATGTTAGTGTCGTTGTCGGGGAAGATGGTTTGAGTAGTGAATTGAATTGGTGAAGTTTTCGGGTTTTTAATTTTTGTTTTTGCTTTAGCATATGCTGGTGTATGCAAAGTACTGGGAGTAGAGGTAATCCATTACTCCCTTTTGATCCAGAACCAGAAAGAAACCTTCAAATAGAGAGAAAGATGTTAGGACAAGTTAGTGAAGGGGTTCAAGATCGCCCACCTGCGGATTCAAATGCAGCACTCCATTGTGCCCCATTAGATCTACAGAATATTGCATACTTACAGACACAACTATTGGAGCAATAACATAGAGGATCAAAACAAGCCAGACTTGCTGCAGAGGCGGTAGTATCTCAGTAAGGTTAATTAGCAAGGAAGAGATGTGTCATTTATTGTCGAGTTCAGAGAGGAAAGGCTCTATTTATTTTGGCATATCAACACTTAGACCCATATAAGGAAGATGATGAAGATCTGGGTTATGTTGAGCCTATTGAGTCTAGAGCTATTTTTCCTCCCGCATTAGCCCCTAATGTAAAGTTCGATATCACTAGTGCTTTGATCCAATTGTTGAATCTGAAGGGTGTTTTTTCTGGTGCAGCTAAGGATGACGCAAACATGAACCCTACAAATTTTCTCGGGAACTGCATAAATTATATTATTTTAGGGGTTAATCATAAAGTATCGAGATTAAGGTTGTTTTTATTTTATTTGATAGGTGAAGCATTGCTATGGCTAGGGGAACTTCTAAGAGGATCTATCACTACTTAGAATGATTTAAAGACAGTTTTTGAGAAGTTTTTTCCCTCCTGCATGGATGTTACAGTTAAAGTATGAAATTTACAATTTCAGACAACTACCTGTAAAGTCTATGTATGAGGCATGGTTTTAATTTATAAAGAAGCTGCGCATGGTACCAAATCACAGAATCAGAGGATCTAATTTGTCTGAAATTTTCTATAGATCATTAAATGACAGTTCAAGAGCTACGGTAGATAGTATTTTTAGAAGGAGCATTTATGCACCTTCATTGGGATGCTACACAGGAGTGCTGGATGATATTGCGATTACCAACAGAGGATGGCATACTCAAGATTCAAAATATGGCGGTGGTACATATGCTATTAGAGCAACAAATACGTATATAGCAACGAATGACATGGTAGCACAGAAGGTTGCACAGCTTGGTACAAATATTGGGTTGCATAAAAAATAATTTGCATCGATGAGTGCTGAGAAAGTAAATGTAGTTGTGGCACAAGGGTCTACTTCTAAGCCATTTGAGATTGAATTTGAAGAAGAGGCAAAGTATCTTGATCATAGATTGGCGGATTTCTGAGCCCAGAGGTAAGAAAATCAAGGTCAAAACTATTATAATGATAGATAAAGAGATATGGATGGTGATTGGTGGCATAAAGATAACTATAAGAAGAAGAGTGACAAATATATTACACCAGATAGCCGAGATACAGAGTCCAAAATAAAGGCCCTTTTGTCTAAGATGGTAAAAGGGTAAGAAAGTCAAGACAACTGCTTGAAGGATATCAAAGCTGATCTTCAGGACTGAACAAGAAAGTTGAGTCACACACTATAACAATCAAGCAATTGGAGTAATAATTTGGTTAGATTCAGCCACAGCAAATCACAGACAATATAACATTATTTCAAAAAATATAGTGGTAAATCCCAGAAATGATAGTCAATATCATGCCATTACCACTCAGAATGGTAAGGTTACTTTAGACCCACCTATACCCACAGATGATGAGCAGAAGAGTGAGGATAAGTCGATTGATATTGGGAGTAGCAGCAAGCAGAATGGAGGAGAAAAGAAGGTTGTAGAGCCTGTACTGAAGCTCATTCTAAGACCCTTTCCTCCTTATCCATAAATATTGAGAAAAAAACAAGAAGAAGTTAAGTATAAATTTTTTTTATCTATGTTAAAAGAGTTGACTGTCAATATACCACTTGTAGAGGCATTAGAGTAGATACCAAGATATATAAAATTGATAAGAGATTTGATCACCAATAAAAGGGTAGTCAGTTATGATCCAGTTGATAATATTCATTATTTTAGTGTTGTAGTTACTAGATGTAGATAAGAAAGAGGACCCTGGCGCTTTTACAATACCTTATACTATTGGATCTTTCAACTTCACTCGAGCATTATGTGACTTAGGGGATAGCATCAACCTTATTCCCTTTATTATATTCAAACATTTGGGGTTGGGAGCTCCCAAACAAACTACCATGAGACTAGTGATGGCTGACAGAACTATGAAAAGGCTTATTGGTATCCCTTATGATGTTTTGGTAGAAGTGTCTTCTTTTATATTTCCTTCTGATTTTGTTCAATTAGATTGTGAAGTCGACTTTCAGGTCCCAATTATTTTAGGAAGGCCATTTTTTTCTACAGGTAGGACGCTGATTGATCTGGAGAAAAGGGCATCTAATACTGCGACTCAATAATGAACAAGTGACATTTAATGTATATAAATCTATGAAGAAGCCTAACAAATTGAGAGTGGTATCTATGATTAATGTATATAATGAGGAGAAAGATTCATTCCATGATGTTGATGCAGTTACTGTGTGGGATGATGGTTTTGACACGATTGTTCCAGTTGAAGAAAGACTAGGTGTTAAAGCACTTGCAGTTGTGACCATGAACTTTTACTCTGATGGTATTGAGGAGTATGAGGAGTTAGTAGGTCCATTGCACGGGAATGGTTATAATTTTGCACCAAATAATCTTAATTTAGAACTACTCCACATATTCTCCCATCCATTAAGGAACCATCTGTGTTAGAGTTGAAGGTCCTCCTATCTCACTTATGATAAATAATTTTGGTGGCTAACAACACTTTGCCAGTTATTATTGCAACTAATTTGAGACATTCAAAAGTAGTAGCATTAGTGTAAGTATTGCAAAATTTTAAGAGGGCCATTGGATGGTCCATTGTAGATAGTATGGGCATTCTGCCTAGGTTGTGTAATCATAAAATATATCTTGAATCGGATTGTATTTCTTCTACTAAACATCAGCGTCGACTCAATCCTCCTATATAGGAGGAGGTGAAGAAAGAAATAATCAAGTGCTTGGATGTTGGTGTAGTGTATCCCATTGTTGATAGCAAGTGGGTCAGTTTTATACAATGCATCCCAAAGAAAGATGGAATTACTGTGGATCCTAACAAAAGAATGAGCTACTGCCTATGAAGACAGTCACTGGATGAAGAGTGTGCATGGATTACATAAAATTGAATGAATGGACTTAGAAGGACCATTTTCCTAGGCCTTTCAAGGATCATAATTTAGACAAGTTAGCAGGCAGAGGATGGTATTGTTTTCTTGATGGGTACCCAGGGTACAATCATATCACTATTGCACTTGAGGGCCAACAGAAGACTACTTTTACATGTCCTTATGGTACCTTTGCATTCAAGCACATGCCATTCAAGCTATGCAATGTTCCAGCCATATTTCAGAGATGTATGATATTTATTTTCTCTGATGTGGTCGAAGGAACCATTGAAGTTTTTATGGATGATTTTTCAATTTTTGGTGATTCTTTTGAAGATTGCCTAAGGCACTTGGCAAATGCTCTACAAAGGTGTGAAGAATATAATCTGGTAATTAATTGGGAAAAGTGACATTTTATGGTCAAAGAGGGAATCGTTCTTGGGCATAATATTTCAAAGAGAGGCATATAGGTTGATTGAGTGAAGATTGAGGTGATTGAAAAATTACCTTACCCAATTTCTATAAAGGGAATTCAGAGTCTTTTAGGGCATGCCGATTTTTATAGGCAATTTATCAAGGACTTCTCTAAGATTGCTAGTCCTCTTTGCAAACTTCTTGAGAAGGAGGTAAAATTTCATTTTGATGATGCATTTAAGAAAGCTTTTGAATGCCTAAAAAAAAGTTGGTGTCTGTTTTAATCATTGTGCCTCCTGGTTGATCTTCACATTTTGAGATTATGTGTGACACTAGTGGATTGGCCTTAGGGGTGGTACTAGGCCAATGGAAAGAAAAGATCCTTCATCCCCTATACTATTCTATTAAGGTACTAAATCCTACTTAGAATAACTATATCGTGATGGAACAAGAGTTATTGGCAATGGTGTTTGCCTTTGAAAAGTTTAGATCTTACTTTATTAGGATGAAGGTGATTGTGCACACCGATCATGTGACATTGTAGTACTTAATGGCTAAGAAAGATATGAAGTCGAGGCTTATCCCTTAGGTGCTGTTGTTGTAAGAATTTGATTTTGAGGTGAAAGACAGAAAAGGCATAGAAAATCAAGTTGCAGATCACTTGTCTAGACTGAAAGAGGAAGCTATGCAGAAGCTTTCTAAGGGATTGGAGATTAATGACAGTTTTCTAGATGAACAAATATTGGCAACTTCCTAAGACCTTATTCCATGGTTTACAGACTATGTGAATTATCTAATCAGTGATCTAGTCCCAGAAGATCTTTCATATCAACAAAGGAAGAAGTTTATGCATGATGTAAGGAAATTTTTTTGGGATAAACTTTACTTTTTTAAAATTTATGCAGATGGAATCATTCGCAGATGCATACCAAAGGTGGAGATGATGATCATACTTGAAGAGCATGTCATTCATCGCCAGTTGGGGTTCATCATGGAAGGTCCCACAAGGCTCACAAAATCCTATAATACAGATAATATTTGTCAACCATATATAGATATGCTCATGATTTTAAGTCTTCTTGTGATTAATGCCAGTGACAAGGTACTATCTCTAGAAGACATAAGCTACCTATGACTCCTATTCTAGAATTGGAAGTGTTTGATGTATAGGGCATAGATCTTATGGGACCTTTCATGAGTTCATGTGGCATGAAGTACATACTTGTAACTGTAGACTATGTGTCAAAATGGGTGGAAGTAATTGTGCTTCCTAACAATGAAGCTCGTAGCGTCACTGGATTTTTTAGAAAGAATATCTTTTCTCGATTAGGTATACCACATGCTATAATTAGTGATAGAGAGTCATATTTCTGCAACTACCTATTCAAAAGTCTACTTCAAAAATATGGTTTGAAACATTGGGTGGCAACACCCTATCATCCATAGACTAATGGACAGGTTGAAGTATCTAATAGAAAAATCAAGTCCATATTGGCAAAGGCTGTCAATGCCAATTGGACTAACTGGTCAAGAAAGTTAGATGATGCACTATGGTCTTACCGCACAGCTTATAAAACCCCTATAGGTTCTTCACCTTTTTAGGTTGTGTATGAAAAAACTTGCCATTTAACAATTGATATTGAACATAAAACACTATGGGCGTTAAAGAATCTGAATCTAGAATGGAAAGATGCAAAAAAGTCAAGGTTGAATAGCATCAATAAGTTAGACGAATTTTGGCTCCAGGAATATGAAAGTTCAACACTTTACAAAGAGAAGATGAAGTTGAATCACGATTGCAAGATTAAGAAAGGGTATTTGAGAAAAGAGATCAGGTTCTACTATACAACTCCACGCTTTATTTGTTTCTAGGTTAGTTAAAATCGAGGTGGCATGGTCCATTCACAGTAACAAGAGTTTTTTCCTATGGTGTTTTAGAACTGTAGAGGGATGGTGATCACCAATTCAATGTAAATAGACAAAGAGTAAAGAACTATATGGGAAATATAAAAGAGGTAAAAGAAGTAGTTGATAGTGATCTTGATGAAGTTTGAGTAATCAAGGCAACTACATTGTGCCGCGATGTTAAATCAAGTGTTGTTTGGGAGGCAATCCATATTGTTGCGCTTATGGCATTTATAGGGTAATGTGTTCGTTCAATGTACGGGACTAAGGAATGCAGACAAAATCTAGAGAAGGAGAAAAAAAGAAATTATACGGAATCTTTACGAGTCATATATATACGGTATGACACGTGAGTAGGAGTTGTATTGAAATGGGAGAAAAATCAAAAATAGACATTATTTCTGGAATGAGTATGATTCTCAATATGAGTCGTATCCTCTGGGTATGGTTCATTACTGAGAATCATATCCACTCCAGAACATAGGTATGTTCCATGGCTATACAAGTTAAAGACCAGTAAGCCTGGTTACGAGTCATATACACCACTTCTTGGGTTGACCCAACCCATTGCTTTAATAAAAAGCAAAGTAGCACACAATCAGGCACCCGATCATATATAATCGTACCCAAGCCATTTCTCACCCAAATTTCAACTTCAAACAAAATCATAGTGTTTTCAACTTGATTTAACTACCAACAACTTTGAATCTTTAAATTTTGAGCTCTAAACTCAAAATTGAGGGTAATAAGATCTAAAATCGTGAACCCAACTTCTACAAGCATCAAGTAAGTTCCTAAACTTACTTTTTCTAGTTTGTAAGTTAAAATAAGTAGTATTTGACATAGTTAGCTTGGTTTAAGTAAGAATTATGCAAATTTTTGGATTGTTGGTAACCTATTGTAGTTGTTTTTGCTCAAAATTATAAATGGGGGTAGAACTAGCGTTTAAAAATGGATTTTTATATGTCTCTATGTGTTGAAATGATGCAAATAGTTGATTGTAGTAGTGGGTATTTTTGAAATTTTCAGAGGAGTCAAACTTTAAAGTTGAACTTCCATGTTGTAGTGGATACGAGACTTCTTACAATTCATACCCACCGGTTTGGAAGTTGTAATAGGACTCGTACCCACTGACAACATGGAAGTTTAACAAATTTCAAGTTTTGGAATAGATACAACTCACCATACGAGTCATATCCACTCTATACGACTCGTACACAC
The DNA here is from genome assembly GCA_030864225.1 of Capsicum baccatum var. pendulum. Lineage (NCBI taxonomy): Eukaryota > Viridiplantae > Streptophyta > Magnoliopsida > Solanales > Solanaceae > Capsicum > Capsicum baccatum. The sequence continues at coordinate 203,822,315 of CM061550.1, forward strand.
TAATCGTGCCCACCTGGGAAGAATTAAAATAGAATAAAAGTTTCTGACTATCTTACGATTGTTAGTCATGAGTCATACCCATCCGATATGACTAATAAGGTGGAGTCGTAAGCTACCCAGTAAACTAAGGTATGCACTATCTAAGATATGACTTGGTTATACGAGTCGTACCCAGTGGGTACGACCAGTACCCATCACTCATACCCAATCCAGACAAAGCATTTTGAACTTTTATTTTAAATTTTTATTTTATTTTCTTTACATAGTTACTAATAATTGTGTACTTGTAGGAATTATGCCTCCAAAGAATACCTCCTCTTCTAAACAAGTGTCTAAGAAAGTGAAAAAGCAACCACCTATTGTTGTGTCTCTTCCACATACCCCATAGCCTGCTGCTGCTGATAATGATAATGCATAATCTAGCTCAGCAGAGGCTATGTTTGAAGAAGCTCAGGGTCCCAAGGAGGTTGATGCTACACACATAGAGAAGCAGGACCACCCAATCACATTGACCACTTCTATGGTTCCCATCGTTAAATGATGGGGGTACCTCGACATGCAGGATAAATTCAACATGGGGTTGTTTTGTCTGCCAGGTGGCAAAATAAAGAGAGTCCTATATCCAAAAAAAAGAATGACCACTACAGCTATGTCTGAATTACCTAACTTTGAAGAACATTTTAGGAATTAAGGATTTGGGTGGATGATGAGAGATCTTGGAAAGTATAGAGATATTTTAGTTTATAAGTTCTACGCAGCCTACAAGGATGAGCTACAGAGGCAATACCCATAGGGCCAACTGTGTAAGGGTGGTAATCCTATCACCTCTCTCAAGGTTTGAGATGTGTGAGTTAATATCTATCCCAAAACTATTGAGATATTTTTGTATGGGTGAGAGTTTTAAGATCTGACCAACACAGTAGAGATGGACTACAAGATGGCTAAGATTAGAAAGATCATAGAGTAGACACTAGGTTCTAAACAAAAAATAGTGATTTTGAGATGGATTATGGAGCGTATAGTTTCGAATGGTGTACATGCTACATGGGTTGAAGGTGGTATCAGAGATTTACAATAGATAAAGAAGGGTATGCTTAACTTTAATTGTAAGGCTTGGCGGACACTAACCCAACATCAGTTGTGTCTTACTATAGGAGATGATGTTCTGAGCTTGGTATGGGCTGCTATGATAGCTGGCTTCATAGCCGGGCATACATTTAATGTTGGTGAGTTCCTAGATCAAGAGCTGAGAGATAGGCAGTTGGGAGTCAGAAGGCATTGTTGTCCTACCCCTGCATGATTATGCAAATTTGTTTAGCTACGGGAGTGTTAGAGCTCCCCAGTATTGATGAGATAATAATGGTGAGGAGAATTTTTGATATTACACTGACTAGATATGTTGTAAACCAGTTGGCCCAACCAGTTATACAAGTAGTAAATGATATAGCAGGATTATTCCCACATGATGATCAGCCTGATATCCCTACAACAGCTGAGGCAACTGAGACAGAAGCAAAGACTTAGGGCTTTTATACCTATGTAATGGGTACTTCAAGTGTCCCACCACCAGTGCAGTTTATGCCACCAAGGACATGGGGTATGCCTACAGGTATTATGATGATATCCTAGGATGCATGAACCGAGGTTGTGACTTAATTGGCTATGTTGAATGCAAAAGTTGGTCATATAGAGGGTAGAGTAAAAATGTGGATTGATAGGTAGTTTGAGGAGCAGGACAGGTCAGTCCAAGGGTGCCTAGATGCTTTTGACTCAAGGATTACTCGACAGTTGGGTAGATCAAAGGTTCCCGATGTGGTTTATGTCAGATCTGAGATTGCGGCAATAAAGAAGATGGTTGATGTACAAAAATAAAGAAGATGGTAGCTAAACTTTTTAAGAGATTGGTGGTTACAAAGCTAGTAGTAGAGACCGTGCTTCCTATATTTAAGATGCTTAACATTTGGACAGACCCAGTTGATGGACAGGTTGAGGAAACCAAAAAAAAAAAAATAAAGAGAAAAAGAAAAAAGAGAGAAGATAAAGCTATTAAGAAGAAGGCCAGACATTAGAGTATCCAATATGAGCGAGACTGTGAGACAAAGGTCCGGGAGATGGACTTAGGAGATGGTGGATCAAAAGATCCCGTGGATGATGCTGAGGTAGTCGAGGTTGTACACCCGTCTATTATTAATTTAGTCTCAACTAATGGGATAATAGATGATAAGAGTGAGACCCAACCTGAGGGCCCTTATGTTGATGTTGACTCGTTGGTGCCTTGAGCACTTAGGTATGACCTTTATCCTTTATTCTATTTATTTTTATAGAACTGGGATAGTGCAAATTTCTTAAGTTGGGGTGGGGTTATTCCAAAAAATTTAGGAGTAGCTATAAAATATGCGTAGCTAAGACTCAAAGTCTATTAAACTATGATAGGGAGTAGATCACTGCACCTATGGCAGCAGATATTTTTATTATTGATTATGATATTTTGATTTTGGAGGATTTTGAAAAACTTCAGTGTATTAAAAGATTTGGAGTTTGTTTTGATTCTTTCTTTGTAATTATTGACACACTGCTGATATTTGAAATATTATTGTAAGAAGTGGTGTTAACTTTATGCTGAAATTATATCAAAAGAAGTTGAGCCCCTTTCAAAAAATTTTGATTAATTAATTGAGTGATTTGTATACTTGTGTGAGACTATTATAAAGCTAATAATGGTATTACGATTAGGGATAGAATAATTTAGGATAAAACTGTTGCATAGTTGGATAAATAGTACTTAGTAATGCATCCCTATGCAAGTGTGTGTGAGAATTGCTGAGTTCCCGATTGTGTCTAAGTTGAGGATGTTGATGTGGTGGGGAAACATGAAACTTTTGATGCTTAAAAATGCAAATTTAGGCATGAAATTAGGCTATTTTGTTGGATATGATGCACTTTAGTGTGAATAAGAGGTAAAATAGGTTTACAACAGTAGTTGAATAAAAAGAGAAAAAAAAACTGAAAAAGGTCAACTCTAATTAGTATACGAGTCAGCTCCTAAGTCATAACCATCCGATATGATTCATATGCTAAATCGTATAAGTAACAGAACTAAAAGCCAACCTGAGGATCTTAGTGTGAGAAAGATACGACTCAAGTGTACCAGTCGTAAGCCAAGTTACGAGACATACAAAAGAACCATAAGCATTATAAAATCTAAGATGTCATCCAAGAGTTGAAGTATCAAAAGTATATGAGTTGGAAGTCTGAGTTTGACTCATATAGGAATGTTGTATATAAACCAGTGTTCAAGACATAGAAAGACTGAAGTCCCAGCTGAATACGAGTGAAGGACACGAGTCGTACACTCGATTAGGAATCGTATAATGAAGTCGTATTTTGAACAAAAAGTTGAAATCTTGGGAGGAGAAGACACTAGAATCAATACAAGAGGGTAGGATCCGACTCATATTTAGCCTATACGAATGTAGATTGAGTCATATCGATTGTTGACATTAGTTTACCTTTTTATTTTTATTAGGATATTTTGGTTATTTTTAAGACACTATAAATACCCTGGGGTTTATCTTTTATTAGGTTACATTCTATTACACATTTTTACATACTTTTACATACTATTACATTCTTTTACAATTTTTCTTAAAATTTTAGGGTTTATTCAATTAAATACTTTGGCGTTTATTCTTCTTATTCTTGTGTAATTGATTTTATTTGTTCTTCATTGATAATCATGGTTTCTTGCAAAAACATGAGTGGATAATCTCCTTAGCTAAGGTTGTGGGAACCCTGGCGGATAGCTACATAGAGGAAGTGTGAGCCTCAACTGTTCTAGGGTTTCTACATGTATCTTAATCTTCTTTGCAATAATTAATCTCAAGTACCAGTCGTACCTTGAGATAGCCTGTATTTGCATCCATCCCTACCAAGAAGGTTGTGATTGGAAAAAGAATTTAAGATAGTGATTTGAGATTTCTAACTCTACCTTTTAGTCCTCACATCTCATCTAATCAATTGATCCCACCCTGACGAGTGAATTGAGGACTTAGCAAGGGAAAATAACGCAACACCCTGAGACTTACGCGATAAAGGGTGAAATTTATCTTCAAGATTGCCTGGCAGTTGATTAAGAATTATCTTGTAGACTTTGCATAGAGAACAATAGAACAGTTGGGTTGATCACCAGAAATTTATGGAGTTGAGAAGCCAGGGGGAACACAAACCTAGTATTCGTCTCATATTGATTACAATTCAAAAACACTTAATATTTGGTTACTATTTGTGATTGATAACAAAATCCCCCCATTTACTTTCCTGTACTACTCGTGGATTACATCAAGACAAGCAACTATTCATATTTTCTCGATGGGATCGACCCCAGCCTAGTTGGGTTATTATATTTGCAATCGACCGCATTATACTTCTAGTTGAGGTGTAGTTTTGGGTGTCATCAAGGTATCCATCCCCTCCTTGATTGCACATAACATGGGCCCTTAATCTTTCTAATATGTTCGCCAGTGACTCACACAAAGGAGTAAAGGTATGAGGCCTCATTCTATTTGGCTGATAAAAAACACCTTATAGTAGATAAGATCCGTATTGATAGTTGGGTTGTGTATGAGAAACCTCATTTTGAGACCCTTGATATAAAGAGTATGGTTGAATTTGATAAGCCTGACTTTGAGAATTTTTTGAGTCATAAGGTTCTAGATTCACATCAAGGGAAGCAAAAATAGCATGGGACTCTTCATTATTCTGATAGCCTTATGTCGAGGTATGAAAATTGATGAATCTTCTTCACTCTCCTCGAATGAACTCTTATGTGTTTTAAAAGTGGTTTCCATTGTAAAAACATCAATGATTCTCCCAATTCAAATACCACATTCTAACTTTTTTTCCAATCAAAATTAGACTCTCAAAACTGTGGTTGCCTAGGAAGAACATTTTTTGAAAGTATATTCCATCTAGAGAACTGATGAAAGTTTGGTCCAACTCCTCTTCAATAATAAAAGGACATATTTTTTAAGCTTTCGACCTCTATAGTATTGTATATTTCTCAAAATATTCATAGGTCATTCTCTTTATCTCAAGCAAATCCCATATTGTTGGACCAGTATTGATGTTAAGCTTATATTGCCCCATAAAATCTAGATCCATGTCTTTTCATTTATTCCATTTGTCAAAGTCTTATTTGACATACCAGGTGAGTGCCATCCCTGACAAATTTTGAATAAACAATCTCATCAAAAGAGCTTCATTATGCCCTATGCCCACTAAACTGGATCAATAGTGTTTTAGATGTGTGATTGGATCTCCATGCCTATCAAACCTGTTGAACTTGGGATTTTGTATCCAAGAGAAAAATCATCCCTTGTATATTCACATAGTTTCTCAGACCTTAAGTTATGAATACCTTTGGAACGCAGATTCTCGTCCAACCTTTTCTTTAAATCATGAAACTTTTACTAATGCGCATCTAAATCAACTCTTTTACTTTTATGAGTGGTACGTTCTGAAGGAAATGTTGAGAGGGTTCATGAGTAAGGCGAGGATAAATAGGTACAATCCAAATAGTGTTTTACCTTGGGCAAAAAGAAAGAGGGTTATAAGCTTTCTAGATATTGAGATTATTTGCCATATTGTAGATCTTTAATTATGTAGATGTTCAAATGATAGACAACCTTCCAATAAAAATAGAAAATTGAACAAAACAAGAGTCAATGTACCTAATAAGAAAAATATATTATGACAATTGAGTCATCTTGTCACAGAGGACTTTAGGACGAATGGGAGGGTTAGAACTTAAGATTAAAAGAGAATCGATATCAAAAAAGAAGATAGTCTCTATGAAAGACCTAGAGTATAAGTTTTAAAGTTGATGGGGTGAACAAGTAAACAATGATAAGAATTCAAAAAGTGCGCATAGAATGTTTAAAGACATTTTCTTTTAAAAGGTAGGAGGATTGTTGATTTAAAAGTTTTAGAAATTTTGAAAGAATTAGTTCAACAAAAATATTTTGTAATGACCCTCTAGGTTATTTCCTCAATTTTCATATATTTTTGGCATTTTAAGCTTTCCATAATGGCTACAGGTCATTTAGGACTTGCCAAAATTGTCGGTTTGGTAATTGGACAGTTTGTTTGGACTTTAGGCTCATTTTTGTTTTGGAGCTTTTATTGTTTAGGATTTGGCATCAGACCAAAAATCCTAGTATATGACCTTGGATAAGATTTTGGATAGTGTCATCAGCTCTGAAATGCCGATTTTAGGCTAGGGGACCCTTGGTTCAGGTCTCAAGGCTTCCGAACTTGTTTTGGGTTATTGGATAGATTATGTGAAAAATAAAACTATAGGTTGGGCCCCATATTTAGTCAAAATAATCTCGGATAAAAGTTTAAATAGTTCCATTGAGTCTAGAATGTTGAATTCGGTATGGTTACAAAGTTGATTTGCATATACGTGGTTTGAAACAAATCCCGAACCCTCGGTCGAGTCAACTTTTTAAACTTAAAAAGTTTGATGTAGCTGAAAATCTGGTGTGAGCACGGTTGCACAGGGAAAATTGTGATGCCATATTGTAGAATAAAGTTGCGATTGCCAAGCATAAGAAGTCACAATCGCGACATAAGACATTTATGTGTAGATCGCAATCGCGGGGCTCAATCGTGATAGCATTACCCAAACGCCTGGAATGTGTATAATTAGACCTCTCTTTTCCCCATTTCCTCATTTTTCAACTATTTCTTGGGAGTAAAAAACTGATAAAGTGAGACTAAGTGGGATTGAAGCCTGTAGATGATTTGGGGAGCTTGGTTATCCATTATTCCATGATTTCCTTTTGAATTCATGGTAAGATTCCTTCAATTTCTTGAGATATTCTTAGAAATTAGGGATTTGAATTCCTAAAATTTAAGGGTTGATTTGAGACCGATTTTGTCATGACCCAAACCAAGGCCTGGCCGTGATGGGTATCTCAAGTTTCACATGGACTGAAGATCATCCTCTGAATCTAAACCATGTGAACACAATATCCCTAACGTCAGATAAATTTTGAATATATAAAAAGATAGCATAAGAATAATCTTAATACTATTCAAATCATGTCTATAACCGACAATAGGTAACTGACCAAACAAACTATTAATATCACCCAATTCCACAGAAATCCAACAAAGCCTTCTAACTAAAAAATCAAAAACCATTCTTTCTCAAAACATGTCCCTGACTCTGACAGATGACAATGATAATGAAAACTATCAACTTAAATCTAAGAATGGAAATAGATGAAATGCCAAAGCCTTATAGAGAATGAAAGCTCACCACTTCATCCTAACAAACCGATGAACCGATATGATCTACCTAACTCTGCACAGAAAAATTAGAGGTATCTCTGGTTCCTATATCGCATGGGGATATAGCGTATAGAGAGGGTTAATAGGGTGAACACTAGCATTTAAATTAGGGATACAGGTAAAATGATATCAAGTTCAATCAATTCAATACCATATGAATCACATAATAACACATTCGTAAGAAATTTATTGGGATATGAAACACCCTAAATCTTGGCCCATACAAAATTTCATGGGTTTGGGATATTCTGTCCATGGTAAGACTCAAGGGTTCTAATCGTACCTTTGGATATGACGTGGGTGCCTATATCATATGCTTGGAAGTAATTCTTTGTAGGTATTATTTCCAAGATATAACTCAACTTCATTCAAGTTACATAGTGAGATACGAGGTATATGATGCCTAGTCGTATGGTGATTATTGATTGAACTAGTTGGAAACTATCTAAGGCACGATTTATGGGTACCATTCATACCCTAAGGTATGAGTTGGGTTTGTGTTCTCGTATGTTGGTCAGTATAGGGGACCATGGTGAATGGTTGGGTATGAGTTGGGGTACCACTTGTACCCTAGGGTATGGCTAAGGAGGTTAGTCATACCCACCTGGGACTTGTTTTTAGCTTTTAAGGCGAGGGTATTCCAGATATTTCCTACCTTAAACCCTTATGTCTCCACATTATATAAACCTTGGTCGCCTCTCACAACACTTGTTAAAGATTAAAACACTTCAAGATACTCTCTCAAACTCACTCTTGAAGATTGGAGGCTAGGGTTTCTACAAGTGTTCTTCAAAGGGCTCAAGAGTCAAGTTTCTCTCTGAAATCTTCTGTATAAGGCATGTACTCCTACACTCATTATTACTTCCAACTAAAGAAATGATTTAATGTTTTTTAAACATCGGCTTATGAATCATAAATGGTGGTTTTGGAAACATGTGTTGACGGTTTTGATGCATATTGTTGAATTTTGGTTTAAATTATATTTTAGATAATTTTGGTGATGGTTTACACATGTGGGTGCTTGTTGGTTGTAGTTTAATAAATGGGTCATAGTTAACCCTTATTTTTATGGTTTATGTTTGGGTTTTGGTCTTGGTAAAGGTATGCCCACAACATATTTAATAAAATGCCTAAGAGAATATTTTTAATCTATTGTTGAACTTCCACTAGAACTATTGTATGGTATGGTTTGGTAATGGAACCCTAAATGGATTTGTATGATTTTATATGGTTTTATATGGTTTAAATCGTTTAAATGTCACAAATAGTTTAAAGGTTTTTGAATGGTTTTAAATGGCATGAATGGTTTGGAGTGGTTAAATAGTAAAGTCTTGATGGCTATGAAATTGATTTGAATGAAAAAACTTATGGGGTACATAGGAATCCCCCAAGTGAATAAAATGATGGAATTGGTTTGAGTGTTAAATGTCTTGTAGGGTACAAAGGAATCCCCCAAGCAAATCTTAATGATGAAATACTTATGGGGTACATGAGAATGCCCCAAGTAAGCTTAATAATGATGTACTTTTGGGGTTCATGGGAATCCCCTAAGTAAACTTAATAATGTAACCTATGGGGTACATAGAAATCCCCTAAGGTTGGATAAGGACATTTCTTTCAACTTATAGTGTGTATAATGATACCACTTGTAATAGCCTTGGTTGATAATAAAAGGAATAATGGTTTGGTTGGATGGTAGTGGTTTTAATTGGGTAATAATTGTGGGGTGTGACAAATAATCGTGAAGGGGGAAGTCCAAGGGACAAATACTAGAAATTTATGTTTGCCAATATGAGGGTTGGTCGTAATGACAACATATGATACTATAAGGTACATAGAATCCTCTAAGTGTATCATACATATGTATCATGGAGAGCGAAGGGTACTTGGGAATTTCCTACTCCTATGGTATCTCCGGTTCATGTGGTTATATGCATTGAGTCCTGTTCAAGGGGTTACACTAGACCTATATAGCCGGTGGCTGGTTCTAGAATAGTTAAGCTACACATACCTAGGTTAATGGTTTTAAAGGCATTCTAAACCCAGTTCCCTTTCCCGGCATGGCTTATATATATATATATGTATGGATATGTTTGCATGGTTGGTTTACTTAGTTTTAAAGATTAGCGTTATTTTATCCTTATTTTAAGTGAATAGTTTTAAAGGTTAGCATTATTTTATCCTTATCCTGAGTGAATGCTAGATTTCACCCGCTAACCCATCTTAATCATAATGTAATAATAAGAGGGACTCGACCACTTCATCATATATACCCCTACATCAGTAACCATAGTTTCCAGTGTTGGTCCCTCGGGACCTCCACTTTCATGACTCAGCTACAGTGCACTCATTGAAGCCCAACTTAACAAATTATCACACTTCCTATTCATTGAACCGTGATATATATTTAGGCATACATTATTGGTATCATCATACCAACTACACTTATAAGGTAACAATAATATTCCAAAATAGTTACATCACTTGGGGGAATTCATAACCTTCTTAGTTCAATTATGCAATAGCTTGTGAAAAGACAAAACCCATAAGGTTCAATACAAAACCAATATGCCTCATTATCTTTTTTAATCATACCATAGTTAAAATTAATTGAATGTGTATACTCTTTATATCAAAAGTAATTTCACAATATGGGGTTAAGATCATAACCACTTCAAAAGTTACAAGTTGGGTAAAATAACAATCTCCTAATTTATTCACCATACCCATAGGAAACATCATTCAACAACCTCAACCCATGTTTTAAAACCAATATCAATACCATATAAACAACACTTTTAAGACATATGCTTTTGACAAATTAGCAATTATGGATGAGTAACATGCCTGAAATACTAAGTTTTACTAAAAGACCTTAACCCTTGAGCCATTGGATGACTTACTTCTTGAAAACCCTAAGTATCTTAATTGAGGCACTTGAGAGAGTTTTGGGAGTGTTTAATTATGTCATATATGAGAAATAACCTGCTTAAGTGCTTTATAAATGTAGGATTTTAATTGGGTATATAGAGACATGTCTAAAGTACCCTCAAATTAAAAAACTTAAATTTAGTTGTCGGTGACTGCGGGTCAGTATACAACTCATAAGGACTTGTTATGACTCATTACCATGAGACATAGCCAAGATAATCTTCAGGTATCTCACACTTTATTGTCACTATAACTCAACTAATACAACTCATAATAGGACCCTACAACTCATAGGGGTCCAATCATAGTTCCCTAGTACCTAAGGGAAGGTTTATTTCGTACTTAGAGTAGAATTTAGTCACACACTCACTATTTAGGTTATGATTGGATCCCTAGAACCCGTCAATACTCCATAAGACTCATAAGAAGGAGTCGTAGTCAGGGCAGTGAGGATAAAATTTTTGAAATTTTTAAGGACCAAAAACTCAGGGTGTTACATAGTTGTGATCCATTTATGCTCAAGTTTTGAGCATAACTTCTTTGTCCTTTAAGGGGCCTCATGATGATTTCAATTTTTAGATTCCATTATTGGGCCCTGCAGGCTCGTTCTTAACCTAAAATTGGACCCGACTTGTTATATGAAAATATGGGTCTTATTTTACTCCCAATGAGCATAAATTATGATTTCGATAAAGTGATGGCATTTTGGGATTGTGGAGTAAAGATAGATATTTTGTGGATGATTCAAGGATTTGCTATGCGATATAGAGGTAGGTTTTGGTCTACTCTTCTTTACAAGATGATTTGAATTATATATTGCATGTGAATGTGAATATTAAGATTGATTATGGATAGAACATTTTGTCTTAGTCTTGATTATTGAAGTTTAGATGTTTAGAAGAGGCTCCCTTCGGCTCAGTTTAGGTCAAGACTTATGTTATACCTTAAGGACTTACTTATGGATGTTAGGCATAGTTGAGGATAATGATCCTTTCATTACTTTATGACTTGAGGAATGGTGATGGTTTTTCTCTATATTATGATATATGGCCTATATATATATATATATATATATATATATATATATATATATATATATATTATGCCTCATAGATATGTTATGGCAAATGGATGTGATTATTGAGATGAGTTTTGGCTATTTATGTGGGCCTAAGGACGTGATTATGATGTTGTAGTTATTTTGTACATATTATTAGGCCCAAGGTCATGTTATGATATATGCTAGATTCTGCGAAGTGGTTTATCCTTGTAAAGGATGTGGTTATAGTTGTAAATATATTAATGCTTAGGATTACATTGTTTGAATATTGGTGTTGGCATGCATAGATTTGCTACATTCATGATCACTAAGCCAGTAAATGGTATGATTCTAACAAAATATGATTTCTACTATTTTCCCTAAAATGTGATTAAAGCTCACCTTTTACCTTAAAATGGATTTCTTCATAATGGGAATTATACCACTTTAATAGGTGAATTATGTGCATTGAGATTGAAAGTGCTATTTTAAATATTTTTCCAAGATGGATTTCGGTCTATGATTTTAATACTACTAATTACTCTGTCCATGAGAGATTTTGACCCTTTCTACACTTCTATAATAATTTATCCCAAAGTCCACCTCGGGTAATGGATTTATGGTTTTATTATAGAGATTGTGTGACAGTCTCAAAGGTTGTGTGATGACTTTGTGAATTACACCATTATTATAGAGGTTCTGTGACGGTCTCAAAGGTTGTGCGATGACCTTTGTATCATATCATTATTATAGAGGATGAGTAACGGTCTCAAATATTATATGATGGCCTTATGTATTACATTATTATTATAGAGGTTGTGCGATAGTCTCAAATATTATGCGATGACCTTGTGTATCACATTATTATTATAGAGGTCTTGTGATGGTCTCAAAGGCTGAGTGATGACCTTGTGTATCACACCATCATTATGGTTTTTTGGAGTATATTTTGGCATTCATTATTACATGTGCATTATGTATCACTAGTATACGCCTATAACTATTAGCCTTATCGGGGGGTGCATATGTATAGGTGATAAGTATAGTTTGTGGTGTGTTTTTTGTTGATTGAACCTTCTAAGCCTAGAGTGGTTGGGGTTGATGAAAGGCTCGATTAGGTATTAGTTTTTTGGGATAGATGTTTACTCATGCTATCGTTATTATTGTTATTATTATGGTGATGATCACTGTTATGGATAGTTTTTGGCAACTTTGTTAAGGATCCGGTATTGAATTTATGGATCACTCTTATGATTATATCTTTATGCATGATTATCTCATGATTATACGAATGGATAGAATTCCTGAGTATGCTAGTACTAGATCCTACAAAGATTAAGAGGTCTTAAAATAATGGTATAATGATGTAGGTTATACCTCGATTTGACCCTAACTATGTATATATATGTTAATATATATCTACTTATATGTAAGCTATGGTATTACCTTATATCCCTTCCTTCCTTCCTTCATTTATGAAGATTGTATATGCATTCCTTGGACTTGTATACAGTTATCTGTCCTTCTTTTTCCTGTTATTCATATCTTGGCTGGTGATATATGGTATAGTGTTGAGATTCCTATGGATGTAATAGGATAGTTCACCCTTAATACTTCCTTAGCGTTATTAGGATAGTTGTTTGGTTATGAGTAGGATAGTTCATCCTTATTAGCTCACTAGCTTTATTATGTGATAGTTGGATATTTGGATGTAGTTTCATGTTTGTTTATATATTGAATATATCTACATTATCTTTGGAGCTTAGTCGGCAATTGCCTACTGAGTACCACGTGCTTAGTACTCACACTACACTTCTGCAACCTGCAGATCATAGTACGGGTTATCACTGGTGTTGTATGCGTCGTATGGAGCAGCCATGGTTTGGAGACATAGGTTGAGCTTATGATAATTGGAATACTACCTTCCTTCCTCTTATATACTAGACTAGTCTCTATGTTGTATTTGGAGATGAGTTGTAACAGTGTAATTCCCTAGGTATTTAATTTTGTACTCTTATTATGTTAGAAATTTTTGTACTGATACCACCAGGTTTTGGAACTATATTATGTATTTGATCTTGTATTACATCTATTCCACATTATTTCCTTTATCTCTTTGGATAGTCCATCACTAGTCATTCCATACTATGGGTTTAGATTGCCTACTAGTGGATTATCGTAAGTGCCATCATGACTTGAGAAATTGGGTCGTGACACATTTTGTATAAAACAATTGAGAATTTAAAAGACTGTGAAATATTATTTGAATAATTCAAAACGATTTCAGTTTTCACCCTTATGACATTATGGAAAGGAAAAAGAAAGGGAGAGTATGATTTGATTGAAAAACTATTTAAACACTAAGATATTTTGTAATAAAAAGGGAAAAGGATGATTGCATCCTTATAACAGATGGACTACATATTTTGTTAGAATAAGAATCAAATCAGACATAGTTCGAAATTTAAGACTTATAGAAATTCGAATAGCGGGTGAACATGGAATATAGGTGAAATAATCAAGCAGTATTTCATATATAAACGTAAGTTCAAAATTAAAATAAAACAACAAATTCTATATATGCATATAAGTTATAAGACACCCTAGATTTATCAGGACGCATATTGCTTAGTAAGGAAATATACTATTAAGTTCTAGGGAATAAGAGTGGTTTGTTGACCAGGTTCCCTCAAGCGGACAACTCAAGAGTGGAAAAGAAAATGATTATCTATGCACCGCTAATCGACGAATTCATGAGGCATTTTTAATAGGATGTCTTAAGAATAAACGTTCGTGCAATCACGCAACCATTCTTTAGAAGAAAATAAAAAAAAAGGTTACATGGGTAGGAAGATATGAGTAGAATGCCACTTATGAAAGCAGTAACACATAGCACATAATGAGAAATCAAAAACAAATTGAAAAATATATGAGACAACAATAACAACAATATACCCAGTATATTCCCACCAAGTGAGATCTGGGGAGGTAAGTGTATCCAGTCCATACACTACCTCAGATGTGAGGCAGAGAGGTTGTCTCTGATAGACCCCCAGCTTACAATAAAATAATCTAGACAAGGAATAGTAAAAGAACAAGATACAATATAAATCAAAATATCCTATAATATCATATGCAAGAAATATCAAGTAATACAGCAAAAAAAACAACAACCTAAACTCATACTAACCTTCTACCCTAATCCGCCTTCTCCATAACTTTCTATCTAAGGTCATGTCCTCGGTAAGATGGAGCTGCTCCATTTCATTTCTAATCACCTCTCTCCAATATTTCTTCGATCTACCTCTACCTCTCTAGAAACCATCTCTAGCCAGCCTCTCACACCTCCGCACTAGGGTATCCGTGTCCCTCTTCATCGCATGACTAAACTATCTCAACCTCACTTTCCTCACGTTGGATTCCATCAAATCCACTCCTACCTTATTTTGAATAACCTTATTTCTAATTTGATCAATCTTATTACACCCGCACATCTATCAAAATATTCTCATCTCTGCCACTTTCATCTTCTGGGTGTGGACCTTCTTAACAGACTAACACTCCATCTTATACAATAAATCCGGTCTAACCACCACTCTTTATATTCAAGTAAAGAGAAAAAGAGATGTGAAAATATGTCATTTTAGAGTAAAGACAAAGGAAAATGAAAGGGGATGAGCATATAATGACAACAAAAAAAAAATTTAAAAAAGAAAACATGTAATAATAAACAATCAAACAATTAATAAAAGACAACATGGTAAAAAAAAGTAAGCATAAAAAATAAAATAAAAATAAAACCCCACATAACATACAAATCCGTAATGGATAGAACCTAAGTATCCCCAGTGGAGTCGTCATGCAGTCGCGCCCCGTTATTCTCGCGAAAAATAGGATTTGACATAACAACTCTATTTAGGATATTTAGAGAGTGAGAGTTACCACCTAACGAATTAAGGTTTGTTAGTGGAAATACTACAACATAAGTGATGTGTAGTGTAAACACGATACTTTCAATGCTTAAAAGCATAAATTTGTAGATTCTTAGCTTATTTTGGTAGGTATGATGGACTTTTGTGTTAATTTTAGGTAAAACAGGTCTACAATAGTATTTTAATCAAAATAAAAGTAATAGACCTAAAAATACCAAGTCTAATCAAGATATGATTCATAAACACAGTATACAACTCATATGATGACTCATAAGCACAACAGAACCAAAGGCCCAAATAAAAGACTAAGTGAAGAGAAGATACGACTCAACTATACAAATAGTATACTGAGGATACGGGTCATGAATAGTAGTCATGATCATAACAGTGTCCAACACTACAATAAGGAGTTAAAGTCCCAGAAGGATACAAGTCGAAAGTCTAAGTATGACTCGTATAGTTAAATCATAAGCAGACCAGTGTCCAAGCTTGGAAACAAGAAAGTCCTAGGTGGATAAAAGTTCAAGACATGAGTCGTATACTCGAGATATGACTTGTAAGCAGGAGTTATATACAAATTAGAAAGTTAAAATCTTGGGAGATCGACACTAGAATGGGTACGAGAAGGCATGGTATGACTCGTATAATGCCGGCACGAGTTTAATACCGAGTCGTACTAAGCATCAAATTAACTTTACCTTTCTCATTTTTATTAGGATTTCTATGTTATTTTGAGATACTATAAATACCCTAGGGTTTACCTTTTATTAGGTTATGTACTTTGACATTATTCTTACTACTTTTTACATCCTTTCCAGTTATTCTTGAGATTTTGAGTTTTTATTCAATTCAATACTTTGGAGTTTATTCATCTTATTCTTGTGCAATTGATTACATATTTTCTTCATTGATAATCATAGATTCTTGCAAAAACATGAGCGGCTAATCTCCTTAACTAGGGTTGTGGGAACCCTAGTGGATTAGCTATGTAGAGAAACTATGATATTCATTTATTCTAGGGTTTATGCATGTATCTCAATCTTCTTCACATTAATTAACCTCAGGGCTGCTATAGAAGCTTGAGGCATCCTATATTCACATTCATCTTCGCAAGGGAGTTTATGATTGAGAAAAGAAGATTAAGAAAATAATTTAAGATTTACTTTTACCTTATACTTTCCACCATCTCATCTAATCACTAGATCTCAAAAGGTGATAGTGAACTAAGGTCATAACAAATATCTATAAGGCAACGTCCTGAGACTAAATAGGTAAAGAGTTTAATTTATCTTCACGTTCACAAGATAAACGATAATACATATTTTGTAGAATTTACATATAGAACAACAAAATAGGTAGGTTGATCACAAGAAATTTATGAAGATAAAAAGCCACGGGGAATACAAGCCTAGTGTTCATCTTCTATTATTTCTAACTCAAAAGCATTCAAACTTTGGTTACTACTTGTGATTGATACAAAATCCACTCTTTTTATTTTTCTGTACTACTCGTAAATTACATTAAACCATGCAATCATTCAGTATCTTTCCTATGGGATTGACTCCAACCTTGTTGGGTTACAATATTTGGCATTGACCATAGCATACTTTTAGGAGGTATCTTTTGGGTGACAATAAATTTTGAAGTTTTTTTCGAGAAAGATAGTGTTATTATTGATTAGGTTTAGTGAAGTTTGTGAGTTTTATTTTTTTTTTATTGGGCATATATCGGTGTATGTCTAACACTAGGAGTAGAGGTAATCCCTTACTCATTTTTTATCCAGATCCAGAAAGAATTCTTCAAACACCGTGAAAAATGGCAGAATAGTTTTATGATGGAATTCCTACTTGGGTTCAAGATCCACCTGTTGATCCAAGTGTGACACTCCCACATGCTTCACTTGATACTTAAAATGTTGCAGATATATAAACACAGCAACTGTTAGAGCAGAAGAAATAAGAAGCTAAAGAGGCTAGGTTAGATGAAGAGACTTGGAAAACTCAAAATAGAGAACTAGTCAGGCCGACATAAGTGGGTGATGGAGTTCAGAGAGGAAGAGGCCCATTACTCCCTGCTTACCTACCTTTATAGTCATATGATAAATATGATGAGGATATAGATTATATTGAACCATCTGAGATTGGAGCAATCATTCCTCCACCTCTACCTCCTAATGTGAAGTTTGACATTACTAGTGCTATGATCCATCTGTTGAACTTAAAAGTTATATTTTCAGGGTCAACAACTGATGATGCAAATCTGCATCATGCTAACTTTATCGAGGTTTGCACATCTTATAACATTCTGGGAGTAGACCAAGAGGCTTTGAGGTTGAGGTTGTTCCCATTTTCGCTTATTTGAGAAGCATCACTATAGTTAGGGAAATTTCCTAGAGTTTCAATTACTTCTTGGAATAAGATACGGAAATAGTTTCTTAAAAGATTTTTCCTTCTTGCAAGGATGATGCAGTTGAAAGATAAAATTTATAACTTCAGACAGTTACCTATAGAATCTTTGTATGAGGCATGGTTTAGATTCAAGAAGAAGATTAGCATGGTACTAAATCATAGAATCAGAGGGTTAAATTTTCTAGAAATCTTCTAAAAATCACTGATGATCAATTCAAGAGCGTTGGTAGATACTATTTTAGGAGGTGCACTTATGCATCTCCGGTAGGACTATATGCAAGAGATGTTAGATGATATTTGAGTGACCAATAGAGGATGGCATATGAGAGAAGCTAAATATGGTGGGGGTGCATATTTTATTATAGAAGTTGGTGATTATGGAATGAATAATGACATGGTCACACAAGAGGTTGATTAACTTCAGACAGATATTAAGCTTCTTACTAAGCAAGTTGTAGTAATGGGTGCTAAAATGGTAAATATAGTCGGGACTCAGGTATCTACTTTAAAAATGTTTGAGATTGAATCTGAAGAGAAAACAAAGTATCTTGATCATAGGTTGGTGGATTTTCGAGCCCAACGGGAAGGAAATCAAGGTTGGAACTACTATAATGATAGATACAGAGCTAAAACTAGAGAGAGATGGTGATTGTCATTGAAAAGATGACTACAAAGAGAAGATTGATAAGTATGTTCCACCTGGGGGTCATGATTCATAATCCATTATGGAGGCACTTTTGTTAAAATTAGTCAAAGGACAAGAAAGTCAAAAAAGCTGCCTTAAGGAGATTTAGTCAAATCTATCAGGGCTAAATCAGTGAACTGAATCACACGCCATAGTAATCAAGTATTTGGAGTAACAATTAGGTTAGATGTCATCCATAGCAAATCAGAGGCAGTCAGGCACTCTCTCTAGTAATATAGTTTAAAATACAAAGAACGATGCACATTGCCATGCCATTACCACTCAAAGTGGTGAACCACTATAGACCCACTTGTTCCCACTGTAGATGAGCACAAAGATGATGATCCTATTGATGTCGAAAGCAATGGTAAAGAGGGCAAATAAAAAGATAAAGTTTAGAAGCCCATGTTGAAGCCTATTCCAAGACCTCCACCTCCTTTTCCTCAAAGGCTGAGAAAGAAACAAGATGGTGGCAAGTATCAAAAATTTTCATCCATGTTAAAAGAGTTGACAATCAACATACCGCTTGTAGAGGCATTGGAGAAAATTCTAGGATATGCAAATTTCATAAAGTATTTGATCACCAAGAAGAGGTCAGTCAGCTATGAGCCAGTCAACAATATTCACCATTGCAGTGTTGTAGTTACTAGATCTTTGGTATAGAAAAAAGAGGATCCTGGTGCTTTCACAGTACCTTGCACTCTTGGTTCTTTCAAATTCACTAAAACATTATGTTATTTGGGGGATAGAATCAACCTCATGCCCTTTGCTGTATTCAAGAAATTAGGGTTGGGATCACCCAAACGAACTACCATAAAGCTAGTGATGGCTAACAGAATAGTAAAGAAGCCAGTTGGTATCCTTTATGATATATTAGTAAAAGTGCCTTCTTTTATATTTCCTGCTAATTTTTTAATATTAGACTGTGAAGTGAACTTTTAAGTCTTAATTATTTTGGGAAGACCATTTTTAGCTATAGGTAGGATGTTGATTGATCTGGAGAAAGGACATCTGATGCTGAGGCTCAATGATGAACAAGTGACATTCAACATATGTAAATCTATGAAGAATTCTGATAAGTTAAGAGGGATATTTATGATTGATGTATAATATGATGAGGTAGATTCATTCCATGATATTAATGTAGTTACTCTTTAGGATGAGGGTTTTGATAATATTATTCCTATTAAAGAAATGTTAGGTGTTGAATCTCTTGAAGCTGTGATTATGAATTACGATAGTGAAGGTATTGAGGAGTATGATGAGATGGTGTGTTCACTCTATGGTAATGGTTCCTATGTTTATGCACTAAAGAAGTTTTATTTGGATTTGAAGAATAGAACTACTCCACCTGCTCGCCCATCCATTAAGGAGCAACCTGTCTTAGAGTTGAAGGCCCTCTCTTATTATTTGTGATATGCATTTTTAGGGGACAAGAACACTTTGCCAGTTATTATTGTAGCTGATTTGATGCAGTCAGAAGTAAAAGCATTATTGTCAATATTATAGAAGTTTAAGATGGCCATAGATTGGTCCATTCCAGATATTGTGGGATTCCATCAGGATCGAGCACTCATAAAATTCAAAATGAACCAAATTGTATCCCAAGCAGAGAGCATCAACTCTGATTCAATCATCCTATTCAGGAGGTGCTAAAGAAAGAGATAATTAAATAATTGGATGTTGGTATAGCATCCCATTGTTGATAGTAAGTGGATCAGTTTGGTACAATGTATTTCAAAGAAAGGCAGTATTACTCTTGTGCCTAATGAGAAGAATGAGCTAATGTCGATGAGACTAGTTACGAGATGGAAAGTATGTATGGATTATAGGAAATCAAATGCATGGACTCATGTAATGACCCTTCAAGTCAACTTCCATATTCATGCTTATCTTTATTGTTTGAACTTCTCTATAGATTCCCCAATTCATTTATGACTTACTGTAACCAATGGTTTGGTTATCAGGCAGTTCATTTGGTTTTTCGAGCCAGTTCCTTGTTTTGAAGTCTTTGTTAGTACTTAATGATCATCGGATAAAAACTTTATTGAAATGATCTCGGATGGAAAATTTTGACCATGCCACCATATCTTAATATCAATTTTATTCTAGTTAGACATTTTGTTTGGGTCCTAATGAACCCAATCTCATTTCGACCTATTGATCGAAAAGTTAAAAATTAAAAAGAATAGGTGTGTTATCCATATTTGGTCTAAGCAACCTCTAATAAAAAATCCAACTTTTCCATTATGTTGGAACGTCAATTTTAGGTTAGGGAGATCCTTGATTCAGTTCCTAAGGCTCTCAGACTCATTTCAACCTATTGAGCAGATTTTATGAAAAGTGATGAAACTATAGGTATGGGCCCCACTTTTTTCCTAAATGATATCCAATTAAATTTTTAATGGTTTTAATGGATTTGAAATGTGGTTTACACTCAGAATTCACTATTGTATCATGTACTTTGGATTCCGAATTAGTTCTGAGGGTTAAAAACTTATTTTTGAGTTTGCTATCATTTGGTGCAACCACGATCGTGGCCAAGAGTGTGCGATTGTGGGAGCCTGATTGCGGCTCGTATGACCTTGATAACGGCACCTCTTTACCATTAGGGATTATATAAAGGTCCCAAGACATATTTGGGGCATTTCCCCTTCACCATTTAGACCTAGGAACCCAAAAATGAGTGTAATAACTCAAAATTTGTCATGGGAGGTGTCTTGGGAGCTTAATTATCATCTTGTATAGCGATTATCTTCAAGATTAAGGCAAGTATTTCTTGAATTCATGCTTGAATTTCTTAGTTTGGACCCAAAACTCTAATTTAGCTTAGGGCTTGATTTTATCCCAAAGTATGCTTAGTTTTCAACCATTCTTTGAGGGTTATGATTCCTTATTCATGTGTGAACATTGGGTTGGTCTCGGAAACTCGTTTTCCATATGTGGAACCCACTTGGGATTTTGGATTCATTTTTAGAACTGAAGAACAATAGTGCAATAAGGATATCATTAGACTCGTATTAACAAATAGATTATGGTTTTAATAGTGTGATGGCATTTTGGGGATTCTAATGTAAAGATGAGCATTTGGTGCATGAAGTGAGGTTTTGCTGTTTGGCCTTGAGATAGGCTTCTGTCTACTTTTCTTCATAGATTATGTGTTATATATATTGCGTGTGAATATGGATGTTAGGATTGATTATGAGTAGGATAACTTGGCCTTGATATATTGATGTTTGGGGATTAGATGAGGGTTTTGGACCCGCAAGATGGAATATTTATAACCCTTCTATATCCTATTTCCTTCCTCATTAGTTTAGATTAGTTATAGCATGGATATGACATAATGATATGTTTGTAATATAGTTTTAGCTTTTGAAGCATGATTTGTATATTTAGCCTTATTGGGCTAGTGTTGTAGTCTTGGAATTATAAGTTGGGTAGAGTTGACTTAAGTACCCTTGTTTCTAGTCAAAGTTTCTATTTTAGGCTTGAATATTGGCTTACTTGACATCTAGAAGATGTACTAGATTCCTTAGCCTAGTTTGGGGCATAGTGTTCCTAATTATGGAAATTGTGGATTAAAAGTGGGATTGTTTGACCCACTTAGATCTAAGCTTGTGTTAAGACTTGTGGACTTAGTGCAGATATTAGACATAGATGAGGATAGTAAATATTAGAATAAGGTTACTTCATAACTTGGTAAATTGTATTGATGTTTTTGGATTGTGGCTTTTAAGTTATGGTTATAATACTCCTTATGGAAGTGATAATGGTCATTTAGAGATGATATTCCACCTAGATACTTTATATGGCCTATAGATATACTATTTCCTCTTAGACTTGATGATTGGCCTATAGAGATGTTATTTTCTCTCAGACTTAATGATAGGCCTATAGAGATGCTATTTCCTCTTAGACTTGATGATTGGCCTATAAAGTTACTATTTCCTTTAGTCATGATTGTTGTACTTATAGAGATGATGTTCCTCTTGGATATGTAAATTGCCCTACAGAAGCTATATTCCTTGTAGTCATGATTTATGACCTATTGATATATGATATCCTATAACGATTACATGTCTCTATATATTATGCCTCCTAGATTTGAGATGCCTCTTGTGTGAGAGATGATTTGCTACTTATTGATATTATACCTCCTCTATGTGAGATGTCTCCTATATATGAGATGATTAGAGGTATGATATGTCTTATAAATAAGATTATTAATATGAGTCCAGGATATGTGTGGGCCTAAGGTCGTGATTATAATATTGTGATTATTCCAGATAAATTAATGGTCCAAGGGCCATGTTATAATATTTATTCAATAGATGAGAAGTGTTTATCATTATATATGATGATGTGATTATAGTTTATAGATATGAATATGTATATATTTGTATACACATCTCTCCAATATAGGATGGAGAAAGATGTGGTGCAATGCTTATTATTCCGCTAATTTAATACTGGTGAGGGCATGTATAGATTTGGTACGTTCATGATTATTTACCATTATAAATTATATGATTATAGCTGAACTGTGATCTTATGACTGCTCTTCTTTTTAGACGGTTAAGCTATGTGGTAACTAGTTATCTATTTGGGGACTATAGCACTTGATGGCTAGGAATCAAATATATTAGTTAATGAATTTTGCTTACTTGAAACATGGTAGCTAATGATGGTTAGTTAATTAATGGTGTCAGTTAATAAAAGATGGTTATGTGACAAGTAGTAAGGTGTTGTCTGTAATTATTAACAGATAGAGGATAATTAGTTGATAATAATGAATGGTGGATAAATGGTGGTTTTGATCTAGTAATGAACCTTAACTAGATGATAGATGTTTGCTAATTAATAAATTGTGGTTAGTTGTTATCCCATAAATAAGGTTATATGAAGGATAAGGTTTAGACTGATAACTAGAGGTTATGTGATAACTAGCAAACTAGTTATTATATTATAATAAGTATTAGTTATTAACGAGTAGTTGGGAAGTATTGACTAGATAGATATTCTATGGTGATATGTCTATAATTGTGAGTATTTTAGTGTATCTTATTCGGTAATGGTAATTGTTATGATATTGATACCCAGCATAGCCAAAGTATACTATTTTGATGATATTGATGCCAGGCAAGGCCAGAGGATACTATTATGATGATATTGATACTCGGCAAGGCCAAAGGACACTAGTGTGATGATATTGATATCCGACAAGGTTGAAGTATACTATTGTGATAATGTTGATACCCGGCAAGGCCAGAGAAAACTATTGATAATGTGTTGCTCCTGGCAAGGACGGAGGATATACTGATGATATATTGATACCAGACAAGGCCAGAGGATATTGTTATGATGATGTTGATACCTGACAAGGCCGAAGGATATATTTATGATGTATTGATACTCAGCAATGTTGGAGATTGATAATGATGATGATAGTCTTAATGAGGATAGTTATGATGAGTTTTGATATTAATTGTGTACTTTGCATTCATTCCTACATTAGCATTGCCTATCACCAGTAACACCTATATTTATCAGCCGGTATGGGATGGTTACATATATATGGATGAATAATATGCCTTGTGTTGTTTTATGTCTATTGAACCTTCCGAGCCTGGGGCAGTGGAGGTACGCATAGGCTTGGCTAGGGATTTGATTGTCTGGAGTACCCGGTTATTCACACTATTATTGATATTGTTGTTATCATTATTATGATTATCATTATGGCTAGCTTATGATAGATTGGTCATTGATCCGATAACGAGATTTAAGGTATGTCTTCGGCCTCTCTTATCTTATGATTGCATTATTATGCATGATTATTTCATGTCTAGCCATGTAGATTAGAAAGCTCGAGCATGATAGTATTTAAATTCTAATAGTATTATAATGAGATCTTAAAATGATAATATAATGATATAGGTTGTTCTTTGAGATAACCTTATGTTATATGTGTATATATATACCTTTATATATCTAGCTATATAAAAATATGGTACTGCTGTATATCCTTTTTTTGTTGTTTATATTGCATAGTTATTTGTTCATCTTATATATTGCTATGTATATTTCGTTTACTCTATATTTGGATATTGACCTGGGATATACGGTATAGCATTAATGTATATTGGATGTAGCTAGAATAGGATAGCTCAACCTGATGCTTCCTTAGTCTTATTATGTTAAACTCTTGGACATGAAAATAATAGTTATTCCTTATTTTCTCATTGACTTTTCATTTGATTTATGACCTCTTGGGTGTAGTTTCCATTTTGTTTATATAGTGTATATATTTGCTTTATCTTTGGAGCTTAGTTGGTAATTGCCTACTGAGTACCATTTGTTTGGTACTCATACTACACTTCTGCAGCCTGCAGATAATAGTATGGCTATCATTGTTGATGTTCGCATCATGTGGAGCAGCCCTAGTTCAGAGAATTAGAGTGATCTTCTGACGTTTAGAGCATTACTTATCTTTCTCTTATGTATTAGACTAGTCTCTAAGTTATATTCAGAGACAAGTTGTATCAATGTATATCTTTTGATATTTCACTTTTGTACTCTTTTTATATTAGAAGCTCTTGTACTGATACCATCAGGTTTTGGGATTCTTCTATGTATTAATCTTTATTTCATATATTCTGCATTCTTTTCCTTATATAATTGAGTAGTCTCTTCCTAGACATTTCAAACTATGAGTTGGCTTGCCAACTGGTAGGTTATGGTAGGCGCCATC
Organism: Capsicum baccatum var. pendulum; assembly: GCA_030864225.1. Taxonomy (NCBI): domain Eukaryota; kingdom Viridiplantae; phylum Streptophyta; class Magnoliopsida; order Solanales; family Solanaceae; genus Capsicum; species Capsicum baccatum. The sequence continues at coordinate 203,847,417 of CM061550.1, forward strand.
ATAACCTGAGAAAATTGGGTCATGATAAATTAGTGTCAGAGCCTAGGTTTTATTGGTGTATTAATACAAGAGCTAAGTGTTAGCAGAGTCTTACGGATTAGTATGAAGACATTCGTAACCTATCTTTGGGAGGCTACAGTGACCTTTTAGGAAATTTACTTCATGACTCCCTTATCATGTGTCAGCATTCCTATGAACTTTGAACATATTATTTGACTCTATTCTATCCTTGAAGGATGATGTGATATTGTCGATAGATGTGGATAAAACTCCAATATGTATTTTAAGAATTTTAGCATAGTATCAAACTAGAGAGTCTGAGATGGATATCAAAGATCTTCAGTAGCAGCTAAAAAGGATTTGGGCAGAGTCCTCATCAGACTTGCAATGTGTGGTATATTTCTTTGGGCCATGGAGACTATTCTAGATTATGAGGGGCAGTATCTCAAAGTATTTTAGGATCTTGGTTTGGCTATGTTGTGATGAGATTCTAGTTCAAAGAATGCCCCTACTATAAGATAGGTGATCAGCTAGAGTTAGCTTGTATTCTCCACCAACCTAGAGTTCCTAAGATAGGCTATGATTTGGAAGTTTGTACATAATTTATGGATTTCTCTCAGTGTTAGTTGGCCATCCATTTGGTCTTAGTTGGTGTTCACTACATATTGATGCTTCAGGAATTGCTACGACTGTAGAGAGATTGACTACTAGTCTAGGGTGTATCCCTAACATGAGATTCCAGTCATTCAGCTTAGTTAGATAATCTTTTGATGTTGTGACATCTTTAGTTAGAGATGGTGCACTTGGCACCTCAGTTGATGATTCAGTCGGTCGGGGTCTAATTTAGTCCCATTCAGATTTATTTTCCTTATGCCCATCAAGCAGGTGACTGTGAATGTCACCACGATTGGTGTACTTTTATTTCCAGCATTTATCACTTATTATGTGTATATGGGTATTCATACCCATTGATTATTATATGCCTTGATGAATTTATATCGGTCATTATGTACCTTATTATTGAATTCATGATTATGTTACTGCTCTTTGGTTTATTTCTTTTAGTAGTGGATGGAGTAGATCTATATTGATGTTTTCCCTATAAGTGTGGTTTTGGGTTTGAGTCCCATTTATCTTGGCACAGTAGCCCTATTGTGGCCACTGAGGTGTACATGTTATTGATATTTATTTTGGTACCGGATGTTCAGTATATTGCTATTGATATTGTTGTTGCTACTGCTACCATTGTGTGAGGTTATTGATGTTACTTGATGTTATTACTAGATGTTGTTACATGATGAATATGATTCTCATTGGGTAGCTATATAGACTAGTGTTATCTAGTTAGACTTTTATTTTCTTATGATGCTATTTGGTGGCTTGAGTAGATCTAGCCCGATATGATGATTTATTTACCCTAGCACGGCGAGGTTGACTGATCTCCCTCTTAGTTAGCTGTATTAGATTGATTTTGAGGATGTATTGTGGTATCGAAGGTTAGTTGACCTTCCATGGTTTTTATGGATTTTGAGTTAGCAATTTAGTTATGTAGCCTATTTTTGAGTTTGAGATCCATAGACTTGCCTCCTAGGTTGTGAAGGATTTTGTTTTGGTTGTCTCTTCCGATATGACCTATTTGTGAGATGAACCTATTTAAGGTTCATTCTTTATTCATGGCTATTTCGTCGTCCTATAGCAATTTTGATGTTGATATTGAGATATTATGGATTTATCTCATAGGTATGTTGGGTTTGTATCCTTTGGTTTCTTTGCCTTGTTTTTAGTGTAAAGATTAGATACTCTTTTGTTGTTGTTATGTGGTTTTGCCTTACTTGGCGATAAAGAGTTAGAGGCAGGTGGCCTTTCCTATGATGCTTCTTAAGTTGGCATATTAGAAATTCTTTAGCTCAAGTTTTTGGTACTCTGGTGGTGTTCTCGACCTTGACCTTGGTTTTGGGATTGGTATTTCTCCTTAATGATATAAGCTTATGGCTATTTCTATGCCTAGATGAAGTATTGGATTGGTTAGTTCTGGCTTAAGTTGCATTTCTTTGAGTTGCTAAAGTTTTTTCCTACATTGGTGTGGTTTTTAGCCTGGAGAAGTTTTGAGTATCTTTGGATAGTTCATGCCCTCTATGTTTGGATAGGTCATGCCCTCCAGTGAATATAGAGTGGGTTATATGCATTTTTATCTAGTCATTTTTTTCATTGGCATGATTCCTATTTTCCAGCTATGTTTTGTTCCCTCCAGCTGATACAGAGTTGGTTGCTTGTGTTATCAGTCAGTGGTTATCTCTGTAGGTAATTTTACTTATGTCTGTAGGTGATTTTACTTCTTAGATATTTCTCATCTGTGGCTTGGTTTGGTTTATCTCGAGTATGTCAAATTTTGGATAGTAGAGTCAATTTGAGATAGTTGACATTGATATAGCCTTATTGGCCCAATTTTAGACTTTGACTCCTTGGAATGACGATTTGGAAGTATGACAGATTTGGATCATTAATGCCTACACATTTTTAGTTTTGATTTAGATATTTGAGATTGAGCAGTTCATTATAGGTGTTGAGATTTTACCTTGGTGTTGTAGAGTTATTGTGCAGCCTTCATTTTGGACTTGTTCCAGTTTGGATTTTATTTATAGGATTTTTGAGCCTACTCCGTGGTTACCTATTCGGTCTTCTAGACTTTGACTGGATTATAGTTGATTAGTGTTCAGATGATAGCCCATGGGCCTTATATTGGTTATTTCAGTTTTGACCTTAATTTTCAATTTTCTTTGAGAATTTTAGATGATTTACTCAGAGGGAGTAATATTCTCAAGTTGGATTCGGTATGTCTTCATTCTTAATTGATGAGACATCCTGGAGTGGAATATTCAGTGATGAGTTGTTATACCTTGGAATTTGAGATTTTAGTTTGATTTTTATCTGGACTGGTTGCAACATTAGCATGGATTGAATTACTTGATTATCTCTATTTGCATGCCCAGATCGTGCCTTATAATCTTATTCTCATGTTTGCTTTATGGACTTTCAGCGAACCATCTCCAGTTCTTTGATTTCTCTCTGATGAGATGGAGTGGACGAGACTTAGGTACTTTTCCACCAGGTTTGGAGTTGATAGTATGTGTAAAAGGGTTAAGGAAGGTCATTTTTTGGATTTGGAGTCAGTTTTATGACTCATGTCTTGGTTTGCTCTTGGATTGGATGAGCCTTTATTGATTTATGCAGATATAGAGATGGTACCAGCGTTATGTGGTTTAGATGTGCATCAGCCTTCTTGGTTTAGTTTGAGACTAGTTAGCGGTTAAGTTGAGTTGGCTATATTGGAAGTAGAATGGGAGTGTTGGTTAAAAAAGGGGTACCATGGAGAAATCCCTTGTAAGTGTTTTGTCTCTGCTAAGATTATATGGGAAGTCATGCTTACAGCATGCGAGCTTAGTACCTCATCCTTTGCAGTTAATGAGATTCTTTCTGTCCGTTGACTTTTGAGGATAAAAGTCCTTTTAGTAGTGGATATTGTAATGACCCTTCAGCTCATTTTCTATATTTATTCTTATCTTCACTATTTGAGCTTCTCCATAGTTGCCCTAAGTCATTTATCACTTGTTGCGACTGACGGTTCGATTATCGGATAATTCATTTAGTTTTTAGAGCTAATTTCCTATTTTAAAGTCTTCGCTGGTTCCAAATGGACACCAAGAAAAATCTTTAGTGAAACAATGTCAGATTCAAATTTTGACAGCGCCAGCAGATCCAGAATATCGATTGTAGTCTGGGTAGACCTTTTGTTTGGGTATCAATGAACCTGAGCTCATTTTGACCTATTGTTAGAAAGTTGAAAATTGGAAAGAATGGGTATGGGACCCACATTTGGTCGAAACAAACTTAGATGGAAAATCTAACTTTGCCATCACATTCAAAACGTTGATTTAAGGCTAGGGAGACTCTTGGTTTAGGTCCCAAGGCTCCCGGACTCATTTTGACCTATTGAGCAGATTTTATGAAAAGTGATGAAACTATAGGTATGGGCCCTACTTTTTGCTTTAACGATCTCCAATGAAAGTTTTGAGGATTCCAATGGATTTGAAATGTGGTTTACACAAAAAAAAAACACTATGGGATAATGTTCTTTGGATTCCAGATGACTTTCGAGGGTCAAAAACTTATTTTTGAGTTTGTTGTCATTTGATGCAACCGCGATCGCTGATAAGAGCGTGTGATCGCAGGAGCGCGATCGCAGCCTGTATGACTATGATAGCGACACCGCTTTACCTATAAGGGCTATATAAAGGTCCAAAGATACATTTGGGGTATTTTCCTTCACCATTTAGACCTAGGAACCCCAAAATGAGTGTAATAACTTAAAATTAGTCATGGGGGGTGACATGGGAGCTTAATTATCATCTTGTATGGCAATTATCTTCAAGATTAAGGTAAGTATTTCTTAAACTCATGCTTGAATTTCTTAGTTTGGACCGAAAACTCCAATTTAGCTTAGGGCTTGATTTTAGTCCAAAGTATGCTTTGTCTTCACCCATTCTTTGAGGGTTGTGATTCCTTATTCATGTGTGAACATTGGGATGGTCTCGGAAACTCATTTTCCTTATGTGGGACCCATTTGGGTGTTTTGGTGTCGTTTATGGACCCAAAGCACAATAGTGCAATATGGTGTCATTAGACTCGTATTAGTGAGTAGATTAAGGTTTTGATAGTGTGATGGCATTTTGGGGATTGTAAAGTGAATACGAGCATTTGGTGCATGAAGTGAGGTTTTGCGGTTTAGCCTTGAGGTAGGCTTCTGTCTACTTTTCTTCATAGATAATATATGATAAATGTTGCATGTGAATATGGATGTTAGGCTTAATTATGAGTAGGATAACTTGGCCTTGATATATTGATGTTTGGGGAGTAGATTAAGGTTTTGGACCCATAAGATGGCATGTTTGTAACTCTTTTTAACCTATTGCCTTCCCTCTTTAGTTTAGATTAGTTATAGCATGGATATGATATAATGCTATATTTGGAATATGGTTTTAGATTTTGAAGCATGATTTGTATATTTAGCCTTATTAGGCTAGTAGAGTAGTCTTGAAATCGTAAGTTGGGTAGAGTTAACTTGAGTACCCTTGTTTCTAGTCAATGTTGCTATCTTAGCCTTGAATATGGCTTAATTTACATCTAGAAGATGAACTAGATGTCTTAGCCTAGTTTGGGGCATAGTGTTCCTAATTATGGAAATTATGGATTAGAAGTGGGATCGTTCGGCCCACTTAGGCCTAAGCTTGTTTAAGTCTTGTAGACTTAGTGCGGATGTTAGACATAGATGAGGCTAGTAAACCTTAGAATAAGGTTACTTCATAAATTGGTAACTTGTATTGATGTTACCGGATTATGGCTTTTGAGCGATAATTATGATACTCCTTGTGAAAGTGATATTGTGCATTTAGAGATGATATTCCTCCATGATATATTATGTGGCCTATAGAGATGCTATTTCCTCTTAGACTTGATGATTGGCCTATAGAGATGCTATTTCCTCTTAGACTTGATGATTGGCCTATAAAGATGTTATTTCCTCTTTGACTTGATGATGGGCCTATAGAGTTGCTATTTCCATTAGTCATAATTGTTGGAATTATAGAGACGATGTTCCTTTTGGACATGTAAATTGGCCTAGAGAAGCTATATTCCACGTAGTCATGATGTTTTACCTATTGATATATGATATCCTATAAATGATAACAGGTCTATATATATTATGCCTCTTAGATGTGAGTGCCTCTTGTGTGAGAGATGATTATATGCTTATTGATGTTATGCCTCCTATATGTGATATGATTAGAGGTATGCTACGGCTTATAAATGTGATTATTGATATGAGTCCCTGATATGTGTATGGGCCTAAGGCTGTCATTATGATATTTTGATTATTTAGGATAAATTAGTAGGCCAAGGGCTATGTTATGATATTGATTCAATAGACAAGAAGCGTTTATCATTATATATGATGATATGATTACAATTTATGAATCTGAATATGTATATGTTTGTACACACATCTCTCTGGTATGGGACAGGGAAAGATGTGTTACAATGCTTATTATTCCACTAATTTAATACTGGTTATGGCATGCATAGATTTGGTACATTCATGATTATTTACCATTATAAATGATTTTATTATATCTTAACTGTGATCTTATGACTGCTCTTCTTATTAGACGGTTAAGTTATGTGGTAACTAGATGTCTATTAGGGGATGATAGCTCTAGATGTCTAGGAATCTAATGTGTTAGTTAATGAATCTTTCTTAGTTGAAACATGGTAGCTAACAATGGTTAGTTAATGAATGGTGTCAGTTAATAAAAGATGGTTAGGTGACAAGTAGTAAGGTGTTGTCTTGTAATTATTAGCAGATATAGAATGATTAGTTGATAATAATGAATGGTGGATAAATGGAGGTTTTGGACTAGTGATGAACCTTGACTAGATGATAGATGTTGGCTAATTAATAAATAGTGGTTAGTTGTTATCCTATTAATAAGGATTATGTGAAGGATGAGGTTTAGGCAAATAACTAGAGGTTATGTGATGACTAGAGAACAAGTTTTTTTAAAATAATAAGTGTTGGTTCGCTAATAACGAGTAGTTAGAAGTATTGACTAGAGAGATATTTTATGGAGATATGTCTATGATTATGAGTATTTTAGTGTATCTTATACAGTAATGGTAATTGTGATGATACTGATACCCGGCAAGGCCGGAGGATACTATGTGATGATATTAATACCCGACAAGGCCGGAGGATACTATTTTGATGATATTAATATTCGGTAAGGCCGTAGGATACTAGTATGATGATATTGATACTCGACAAGGTTGAAGTATACTATTGTGATGATGTTGATACTCGGCAATATCGGAGGATATATTGATGATATGTTCATACCCAGTAAGGCCGGAGAATACTATTGATGATATTTTGATACTCAGCAAGGTCGGAGGATATATTAATGCTATATTGATACCCGGCAAGGCCGGAGGATATTGTTATGATTATGTTGATACCCGTCAAGGTTGTAGGATATATTGATGATGTGTTGATACACGGAAAGGCAGTAGGTTGATTACAATAAAGATAGTCCTAATGAGGCCTGTTATGATATTGATTGTGTACTTTACATTCATTCCTGCATGTGGATCGCCTATCACCGGTATGCACCAATATTTATTATTCGGTATGGGATGGTTTCATATATATGGGTGAATAATATGCCTTGTGTTGTTGTATGTTGATTGAACCTTCTGATCCTGGGGAGGTGGGGGTATGTAGAGGCTTGACTAGGTATTTGATGTCTGGAGTAGCCAATTATTCACGTTGTATTTGATATTGTTTTTATCATTGTTACGATCAATATTATGACTAGCTTATGGCAGATTGGTCATTAATACGGTATCAGGATTTGAGGTATGTCTTCAGCCTCTCCTATGTTATGATTGCATTATTATGCACAATTATTTCATGTCCAGCCATGTGAATTAGAAAGCTGTAACGCCCCGAATCTGGTACCCCGAAATGCCACACGGTGCCTATCACCCTGAAGGACCACAAGCTAACCCATGACTGACATCTGTACCTAATTATTACATAAATGTGTAAAACATATATTGAAAGGCCATAAGGTTAAAATTGGACAAACATCTGATAAAACAGTGTCTGAAAATGGTATAACAATACTAAAGCAAATCTAAATAACTGTCTGACATGCTATAGTCTGAAAGCCTCTAAACTGAACTGAATAAGGAGTTGATGGGACATGTCCCCAAGTAACTCCATCTACTGAAATAAACTAAAAATTGAAATAGTAATTTAATCATCATGTCTTCGAAGGATGAGAACTCACATCTGACTCTATCTGCTAAACTGGGATGTTACTGATCCTCTGGAAATCGTGCTTCTAAACCTATGGTATAAGACACCATAGCGCAAATACGTCAGTACTTTGAATGTACTGGTATACAAGTGAGGTAGGCTAAATGCAATAGGTTTGTATGCATAAACAATACTAACTGACTGACTAACATGAATGTGAGAATACATATATGCATACATAACTGTAACTGACATCGTGATAGGGCTGAATGCTAAGTTCTGACTACTGAGTTTACTAATAACATGGAATTACTAATATCTAAGAGACTGATATTATGTTACTGATACATGAATAACTTTTTCTGATAGTTCTGATTATGAAGAACTGATCTGGTTGACTGTGTCTAACACTCCTGAAGCTGAATACTAATAACATAAGTTCTGATAACTAATATAACTAATAGCATGAGTGACTGTATCTGATAGTCCTGAACCTGATGGAAATAGATGAGTTTCGTATTGTATCTGAGTAACTGAATCTGAGATCAATCCTATGTGGCGTATGATCTCTAAATCTAGTGATACCATAACTGATTAACCATAGTTGAGATCAGTCCTGTATAATGGGTGATCCCCGAGTCTATTTATAATGATAGGGAGTGATTGTATCTGACAGTCCTAAATCTATACTACTGAGATAAATTGATTGTATCTGATAGTTCTAATTCTATAACTGAAACTATGGGATGTATTCATCTAACCGACATGCCCCATACTAAGATAACTGGGGTCCAACCTGTAACTCCAACTGGAAGGGTGTCAGTACCGTACCACTGGTAAAGACAACTATTGTGGAGTCAGTCCTAATCTAGCGGGTCACCCCTGGGATTAGTCCTATATATTTAAATGTGCTAACGGGTGATCCCTGAGTATGTCAGACCTAACTAATGGGTGACATCTCATTCCTACGCTAGATACGTAGTTCTGGAACTTAGGGATTGCTTCTAGGGATCTCAGTCCTATCTAGCGGGTAAGTCCCCATCCCTAGGCTTGCTCGATACTGAATCCTACTCCCATCTGAAAGAAACTGAACGGATTAACTGAACTAAACTGATACTAGTGGTACTATCTAACGGAGCTAAACTGAATTAACTAAGTTTTGTTGACTGATGGAATGTACTGGGTTCTGAGGACTGACTAAGAATACTGAAGTTACTGAGATTACTGAGCTACTGAAATTATTAAGATTTTTGAGATTTCCTGAGTCACATGACTGACTGAGTTCTATGGATCATATCTTGACTGAGGAGATCATGAAAACATGACATGGCTCTAGGCACACAACTAAATGTTCAGGTACAAGTACCCCCAGGACTCGATGAGAAGAAATTGACATAGAATGGCTTACTTAAACACATGACCAACAAAACCATTCAAAATTCATATATTGAAGCACTTCACCAAATATGTGATATGCATAAGCTTGTACATACATAGGGATTTCATGATATCATACTAGTTGGGCATTGTTCCTTCATCTAGGCATTTAATCAAACACATGGTAGGCATAGCATATGTAGACAACATTATACAACAATTAATCATCATGATTCATCTCTTATTTTATCATCCTAGAGTTTATTCATAGGTTTACATGAATATACATCTATACAAATCCATTCCACATAAAATTGATCTCCCAACATGGATTTGAATTCAATTGATCATTATCAACATAAACAAAACAAACCCAACATAAAATTCTTAAAGAAGTCCATAGACTTAAACTTAGAAAAGAGATTCTTGGGCTTCATGGATGAAAGGATTCCATGAATAAACACTACGCATACCTTAGCTTGTGACTCTACGAAGATTGATGGAGAGATTCTTGAAATTTAACGGTGAATTCCCTTGGAATTAAACCTTCTATAAAAACCCTAGGGCTTGTTCTTGAGAGTTTTTGAGAGTAATTGAGTATAAGTTGCTGAATTATAGACAAATCTCATGTTATAAGGCTTATATAGGGTGGAAAATTGATACCTTTAACCCTAGGACAGGTATTTAATTTCTGAGAAAATTTCTTGATTATCATCCTTGGCGCGACGCACCACTATCGCGCCAAGTCTCTGTAAAGTGACAAATGGGAAATTACACGGTGGCGTGATACGGAGCTATTGCTTTGCTACCTTGTTTACGACCTAGAATTTTGGAGCGATGCTCCACTATCGTGGAGCAACACTTGAAATTGACAATTGTCATTTGAGCTATCTCTGCGACGCGCTGAAGGCTCAGGTGATATATTGTCTCACTAAAAAGGCTCTAACTCTTCACCCCGGGTGTCAAATTTGGGTAAATTTGGTATCAATGGAAAGGTTATTCGATTCCTCACAAAATAAAAATCTTTAAAATACCACGTGTACAAAAGTAGATTCATCTTTCAAATAAAGCTTCTACATTCTTGGGGAAACTTTTCAAGCTAGGAAAAGTACGGGGTATTACAAAAGCCTAAGTATGATAGTATTTAAATCCTGATAGTATTATAATGAGGTCTCAAAATAAGAATATAATGATATAGGTTATGCTTTAAGATTATCTTATGTTATATTTATATATATACCTATATATTTATATCTATCTATATGAAGCTATGGTATTACCATATATCCCTTCTTTCGTTGTTTATATTGTATAGTCATTTCTTCATCTTGTATATTACTACATATCTTACATTTGCTCTTTATTTGTGTATTCACCTGGGATATATGGTATAGCATTTATGTATATTAAAGGTAGATGGAATAGAATAGTTCACTTTAATGCTTCCTTAGTTTTATTGTGTTAGACTCTTGGACATAAACATGATAGTTGTTCCTTATTTCTCATTGACTTGTCATATGATTTATGGTCTCTTGGGTGTAATTTCCATTATGTTTATATGTTGTATATATATTCTTTATATTTGGAGCTCAGTTGGTAGTTTCCTACTAAGTACCATCTGCTTGGTACCCATACTACACTTTTATAGCTTGCAGATCATAGTATAGGTTATCATTGTTGATGTGTGCATCATGCGGAGCAACCCTGGTTCAGAGACTTAGAGTGAGCTCCTGATATTCAAATCATTACTTATCTCTCTCTTATATATTAGACTAGTCTCTAAGTTATATTCGAAGATAAGTTGTATCAGTGTATATCTCTTAATATTTCACTTTTGTACTCTTTTTATATTAGAAGCTCTTGTATTAATACCACCAGGTTTTGGGATTCTTCTATGTATTGATTTTTATTTCATATATTTCACATTCTTTTCCTTATATTATTGAGTACTCTGTTACTAGCCATTCTGAACTACAGGTTGGTTTGCCTACTGGTGGGTTATGGTAGAAGCCATTATGACCTGAGGTAATCAGGTCGTGACAATTCAATAGGACTATTTTCCCATGCCCTTTATTAACTAAATATTAAACAGGTTAGCGGGCAGAGGATGGTACTATTTCTTGATAGGTATTTAGGTTATAACCAGATTACTATTACACCTGAGGACCAAGAGAATACCACCTTCACATGTCCTTATGGGACCTTTGCATTCAAAGTATGCCATTTGGGATATGCAATGCTCCTGCCACATTTCAGAGATGCATGATGTCTATTTTCTTTGATATGGTAGAAGACACTATCAAAGTGGTTATGGATGATTTTTAGTCATTGGTGATTCTTTTGATGACTTTTTAGTCCAATTGGAAAATGCTCTCCAAAGTTGTGAAGAATGCAACTTAGTGCTGAATTGGGAAAAGTGCCATTTTATGGTCAAAGAAGGTATAATATTGGGGCATAAAATTTCAAAAAGAGGTATTGAGATAGATAGAGCAAAAATTGAAGTGATTAAGAAATTACCTCCACCAATTTCTGTGAAGGGTGTTCAAAGCTTTTTGGGACATGCTGGACTTTATAGAAGGTTCATCAAGGACTTCTCCATGTCAGCCAATCCTCTTTGTAGGATTCTTGAGAAAGAGGTGAAGTTTGAGTTCACTGAAGCGTTCTTGAAGGCTATTGAATGTCTGAAAGAAAAGTTGATGACTGATCCTATTATTATATCTCCGAATTAGTCTTGGCCTTTTAAAATCATATATAATGCAAGTGGTTTGGCCTTAGGGGTTGTACTAGGATAACTAAAAGAGAATATCCTTCAACCCATTTACTACGCTAGCAAAGAACTAAATCTTGTTCATAAGAACTACACTGTGATGGAACAAGAGCTATTGGTAGTGGTTTTTTCTTTTGAGAAGTTTAGGTCATTTTTTATTAGGACTAAGGTTATTGTACACACTGATCATGCAGCATTTTGGTACTTAATGACCAAAAAGGATGTGAAGTCGAGACTAATTAGGTGGGTACTGCTGCTACAAGAATTTTATTTTGAGCTCAAGGATAAAAAAAGGCTCTGAGAATCAAGTTGTGGATTATTTTTCTATACTAGAGGAGGAAGCTATGCAGAAAATAGAGAATGGAATTGATATTGATGATAGTTTTCCAAACAAGCAGATATTAGTAGCTTCTCAAGATTTGATTCAATGTTTACAGATTATGTAAACTTACTAGCTAGTGATCTAATTTTAGAAGATCTTTCCTTTCAGCAAAGAAAGAAATTTTTGAATGAGGTAAGGAAATTTTTTTGGGATAAGCCTTATTTGTTCAGAATTTGTGCGTACGGGATTATTTGTAGATGCATACTTGAGGTAGAGATGATAAGTATACTTGAGGCTTGTCATTCTTCACCAGTTAGGGGTCATCATGGTGAAACCCGCACTTCCTATAAAATCTTACAATGTGGGTATTAATTGCCAACAATCTACAAAGACGTATATGATTTTTCTTTTGCTTGTGATCATTGTCAATGATAAGGTAATATCTCTAGACGCCATGGACTACCTATGACTCCTATCTTAGAATTGGAATTGTTTATACTGGGTATAGACTTCATGGGTTTGTTTGTGAGTTTGTTTGGCATGAAGTACATGCTTGTGGTTGTGGATTTTGTTTCAAAATAGGTGGAAGTAGTTGTGCTTCCCAATAATGAAGCATGTAGTGTCACTGAATTCCTGGAAAAGAATATCTTTTCTCGATTTGGCAATCCACATGCTATAATTAGTGAAAGTGGGTCACATTTTTGTAAATGACTATTCAAAGGTATGCTTGAGAATATGGAGTGAAACACATGGTGGAAACACCTTATCACCCGCAGATTAGTGGACAGGTAGAGGTGTCCAATAGAGAAATCAAGTCCATCTAGGCGATGACAGTAAATGCCATTATGACTGATTGGTCATAAAAATTAGTTGATGCATTATGGGCTTTTCGAACAACAATTAAGATTCCAATTGGTGCTTTGCCTTACCAGTTAGTGTACAGCAAGGATTTTTACTTGCCTATTGAACTGGAACATAAAGCACTTTAGGCTTTAAAGAAGCTAAATTCTGAGTGGCAAGATGCAGGCAAGTCAATGATGAACAGTATGACTGAGTTGGATGAATTTCAACTCTGGGCGTACGAAAGTTCTGCACTTTACAAGGAAAAGATGACGCTGCATCATGATTGTAAAATTGAGAAAAGAATCTTCAAAAAAAGGTGACCAGTTATTGCTCTACAACTCAAGGCTTAAACTATTTCTAGGTAAGTTGAGGTCTAGATGGTATGGAACATTCACGGTCACAAATGTTTGTCCCTATGGTACTTTAGAATCAAAAAGGAATGGTGACACTCCATTTAAGGTAAATGGGAAAAGGGTAAATCACTATCTGGGCAATTATAAGAAAGTGAATGAGGTGTTTGAAATTGACCTTGGTGAAGACTGAATAGCTAAGGCAATTACGTCATGTCCCAATGTTAAATTAAGCATTGTGTAATAGGGAACCCATGAGCTAGTTGGTGAAATATGAGTATCCAACTTAGCCATGTCGTGTCATGACGTTAAATCAAGCGTTGTGTGGAAGGCAACCCATGTTTTTGTACTTTGTTAATTATAGGATAATATGTTGTTCAGTGTGTAGGGCTAAAGAGTGAAGAATATACCCAGAAGAATTCAAAGTTGGTCATATGGATTCTTTACGAGTCGTATCTAGATGGTATGACTTGTGAGTAGAAGTCATATTGACCTGGGAGAAAAATCAGAATCAAGTAAAAGTTTCTAGAATGGATACAATTCTCAGAATAATTCGTACCCCTAATGTACGAATCATCACCTTGAGTCATATCCACTCCCGAACTCAGGTAAGGCTCCAGGTTTATACGAGTCAAAGAAATTACTCATACCCATACTTACCAGGTCGACCTGCGGGTCAATCTAACCCATATCTTAAGTTAAAAACAAAAGAGGGGCACCCGACGGGTACCCTGTATCAAAAACTCACTAAAACTCTATTTCTAAAGAAATTTTACAACCTTCAACACATAAAATCACTCACACACAACGTAAATAAACTACCAATAAGATCGTATTTCTCATTTTACTTGAATTAAGCATGAATTTGGGAAGAGAACAAAGTGAAATCAAGAAATTTGTTCTTCAACTCCAACCAAGTAAGTTTTGCACCTAATCTCTTTATTTTCCAAGTTGAAATGATGAATGTGATACAAAGTGAACTTGGTATTGAGTTAAATTTACACTTATGTTGAATTTTTGGTACCCTAGTTTAGGTGTTTTTGGTGGAAATGAGAATTAGGGATAAATTAGGCTTTGGGTAGTGATTTTGTGTATTAATTGATATTACTGCAAAATGTCATAGGTAGTTTGGGTATTTGATTTCGAGTCAAACATAAATGTTAGACTTCTACATTGCAGTAGATATGAGACCCCTTATGACTCGTACTTACTAGTACAAGGTTGTAATGGGACTAGTACCCACTGACAACATGGAAGTCTAATAAGCTTAAGGTTCTAGAATGGATATGACATGTTTATACGAGTTGTATCCAATACATACGACTCATATACATAGAGTCGTACTAATATGAGAGTAATAAAAGTTTATTAAATATTTCTGATTTGCTTACGGCTGTAGGTAATAAGTCATACCTTACCGGTATGATTGGTTAGAAGGAGTCACAAGCAGACCTGTGAATAATTATCATGCAATGTGTAGCATACTACTCATTCATACGAGTTGTACCTAGTTAATATAACCAGTACACTCCACTCGTACCCTGACCAGAACAGGCACATCAAACTTAGTTTCAAATTTTTGTTTTCTTTTTCTTAATTACTTACTAATGATAGTGTACTTACAGGTACAATGCCTCTAAAGAACGTTTTTTCATCCAAATAAGTCAAAAAGGTATCTAAGTTAGAACCAATTACTAACTTGAAATCCAGCGATTCTTAGTTTAATGTGTCAACTGATAGCAGCGGTGAACTTTACAAAGACTCCTCAAAGGTCAAGGTTTCCAAAAAAGGAAAGATATCTGACAAAGAAAAGGGGAAGAAGGTTGCACCCCAGAGGAATCACCACCTTCATGGGGATAAAGGAGGAAGAAACCCACTATATTTCCTTCACACATACCACCACCATCTAATAATGATGATGAGGCTGAATTTAGTTTGGAAGAAGAAAGTTCTGAGAATGTTGATGTTGCGGAGAAAGTGAATGAGGTGCCCCCGATATCCCGACAGGACCCACCACTTACATTGACTACTACGTTGGTGCCTATAGTTGAACAATGGGATACCCTAGGATATAGGAGATATTCAACAGTGGGATATTTAGAATTTTGAGTGGAAAGATGTACTATATCTAGATCAAAGATTGATAACTACAAAGATGTCAGAATTTCTTAGATTTGAGGAACGCTTCTGGAAATATGGATGACAAGGCCGCTCGAAAAATATAGTAAGATGCTTGTTTGAGAATTCTATGCAGCGTACAAAGGAGAACTTCAGATGCAATACTCACAAGGTCAGTTGTGGAAGGGCGGTGATCCAATTACTTCACTAGTGATTCAAGGTATGTGGGTAGACATGTCTCCCCATGTACTATTAGGAGATTATTGTATGGACCGGAGTATCAGGCTTTGGTAAACACTGAGGAAATAGACTACAAGATGGATGAAATAAGGAAGATAACTAAGAGGACACTATGTTCAGATGATAAGATGATGATCTTTAGGTGGATTGCAGAGCATATGTCTTTGAATAGTGAAAACACAATTTGGGTTGTAAGAGGCCCCGGGTGGTCTCATAGAAACTTAAGAAAATTACCCTCAACTTTAAGGGTAAAGCATGGTGGACATTGGCCCGACACCGGCTGTGTCCAACTACTGTAAATGATGTACTAAGCCTAATTCAGGTAGCTATGATAACTTTATATCCAACTATGAGTTTGATGTAGCAGATTTCTTATCTTAAGAGATAAGGGATCGTGTGGTTGGGGGTGAGAAGTTGTTATTGGCTTACCCTTGCTTGATTATGCAGATATGTCTAGTTTCAAAAGTTCTGGAACTTCTTGGTATAGATAAGATGATTGAGGCCATGAGAACCACTGATTTGGGCCTGATTAAATAGACGGCAAATTCTTTTGCCCAGTAGGCATGATAGGCAGCGAACTGAATAGCAGATATGTTCCCGTAGAAAGGATAGATTGATACTGTTGAGGTTGTTGAGGTAGGATAATACATCGAGACATTACATATATATACAACGGGTACTTCTAGTGCCCCACGACCTGTACAGATTATCTTATCCAAGCCACGAGGTGCGCCCTCTAGTATTATGATGATTTTCTAGGCACTATAGACTGGCGTAATGACCAGACTAGCCATACTTGAGGCCAAGGTCTGGCATATAGAAGAAGGCGTGAGGCCATGTCTTGATACACAGTTTAAGAGTCAGTATAGATGGGTCCAGAGCAGGTTAAATACATTTGAGTTGAGGATTACTTAATAGTTGAGTGGTGGGCAGACACCCGATATTACTGAGGTAAAGATCGAGATGGCTAAAATCAAGAGAATGGGGCATGAGTTGTATGATAGACCAGGGATTTTGGAGTTCTTGATCCAGATAGTGGTGCCCACTATCCATGTTCCAAATATTTGGGTGATTTTAGAGTCGAGAGATAAGAAGACCCAAGATGAGAGATAAGCAAGAAAGAAGAGAAATCCTAAAGTAAAATATGTCAAAAAGAAGTCCACTACAAAAAGCATTTAGAGTAAGCAATCCGGGAGACACGGGTCCGAGAGATGGATGCTGGAGCTAGTGGATCGAGAGCACTAGTTGTTGATGCTGAAGGGACCGGTGTTGTCCCTCGACTACTATTTCTTCAATCCCAACTGACTGGACAGTAGCTTAGGAGAGTGGGACCCACTTTGAGGCCCCACTTGTTAATATTATTTAGTCGGTAGCTTGAGTGCCCAAGTATGACCTATCATCCTTATTTTTATATTTAAGCATTGGGGACAGTGCTGGATTCTTTAGTTATAGGTGTGGGTTATGCCAAATATCTAGCAGTAGGTGAAAAGTATAAGTAGCTGAAAAGTCCTTTATGACTTGCAGGTTTGGTGCTGACAAGGTGCTGAAATAGTGAGAATGTTGGCACCTATGGCAGAAGATGCAATTTAAAAGTTTTTATTGAATTTCAGGTGATTTTGAAACATTATTTGTAATGAATTGTGGTATTTGATCTAATTTAGAAATTTGGAAATTTTTGTGGATTTGAAATGATTATGCTGAGCATTTTGCTTATTTATGTTCAATCAAATTTTATTGAAAAGTTGAGACCCCTCCTAAAATTTTGTGTTGTGTCATATGTGTATGTATAAGACTGTTGTGAATCTAGAGATGGCATTAGTACTAGGGATAGAACAATTAGGGACAAATAGTTGCATAACTGGATAGCTAGCACTTAGTGAGGTAACCATGTGCAAGTGTGTTTGAGGTATACTAAATTCTTAGTGGAAAGAAATATAGAACTTTCCCAATTAATTTTACCTAGGTATAGGATAGTTAAGTAGGAGATGATCATAGGCCCTTTTGTGTGAGTCCACCTAAGCTTAAAATGCCTTAACCAAATGAATGAATCTCTTGGTCCAAATATTTCAGCCTTAATAGACCAATTTTTTTGTTTACACCAATTTCACCTTCCCATTTCCGTTACAGTGAACCTGTTTTAGCCCAAGTCCTTTTTGGACACTATTCACCTCAACTCAGGCAAATAGCCTAAGTTGAGGGTGGCTATTATAGGGGTGTGTAGGAGAAAACAAGTATGAAGAAAGTGTGTAGAAGAAAAATAGTTGAAACTTGGATAGGTGTGATGAGAATAAAGGAAAGAAAAGTTACAAGAAAAAAAAAAGAAAAAGAAACAGAAAAATAAAAGTGAGAAAACCACACCTGGCCCAAGCTGAATGTGCTAAGAATAAAAAGGGAGACATAAGGTTGGAAATAAAATAAGAATTAGTATAATAAGTAGACCCCGAGAAATGTGTAGTGTTCGGGAGGATTAGTCACTAAATAAATCCCTAAAGATATCATACCAGCCCTAAGCCTAAGTTACAAACCGAATAAAGTCCTATAGTGATCCTACTATGACTGTCTAAAAACTTAGGAAAATAGCATGAGTGCAAGCCTATGGTATTTTGTATACACTGGTGATACTTTTTTGTGAGAGAAAGAGCCATTTTATGTATCCCGTAATGGATTGGTTTACCTATACGGATAGAGAATAGGATTTTTTTGACTATTAGCGCACATGGGTTATGTTGTTGGGTTGCTAGATTGTTTGGTGAATTTAATTTATATCTATGCCCAGTTGTCTTTTGCTAATGTAATGCCATCATCGTATTCCCTCATGTTTTGCCATGTGCTGAATTGTTATACACAGTTTGTTTTGGGAAAAGTTAGATTAGGAGAGGGAAATAATTTATGAGAAAAATTGAATTCAAAATCACTGTCATGGGTAGCTTATGATCTTCTAGTTTAACCATCATGTTGAATTATAAGGTTTAGTTGTTGTTTTATAGAGGACACACAAAATTTTAAGATGAGGGTGTTGATTTGTCATGGAAACACGGCACTTTCAATGCTTAAAACCATAAATTTATGGGGATTCTTAGGCTATTTGGGTGGGTATGATGCACTTTTGTGTTTATTTCAGGTAAAACAAGTCTACAATAGTGTTGGAATGAAAATAAAAGTAAGAGACCTAGAAAGACCAAGTATGGTCAAGATACGAGTCACTTCACGAGTCGTAAATACAATATATGACTCATATGATAACTCGTAAGCACAAAAAAACAAAGATCCAAACAAAAGACTAAGTGAAGAGAAGATACAACTCAGCTATACGAGTCATATACTGAGGATAAGGGTCGTGAATAGAAGTCGTAATCATAACAATGTCCAAAGCTACAATCAGGAATTAAAGTCCCAAAAGGATACGAGTTAGAAGTCTGAGTACAACTAGTATAGTCAAATCATAAGGAGAACAGTGTCTAAGCTTAGAAATAAGAAAATACCAGGTGGATACGAGTGCAAGACATGAGTTGTATACTTAAGATATGACTCCTATTTAGGAGTTATTATAACGCCCCAAATCTAGTACCTGGAATGCCACACAATGCCCATGTCCCTGAAGGACCACAAGCTAACCCATAACTGATATCTGTACCTAATCACTGCACAATATATCTTATAAATACGGAAAACATATACTGAAAGGACATAAGGTTCAAACTGGATGAATATTTGATAAAATAATATCTAAAAATGGTATAACAATACCAAAGTAAATCTGAAATAACTATCCGACATGCTATAGTCTGAAAGCCTCTAAGATGAACTGAATAAGGAGTTGATGGTACATGTCCTCTACTAACTCCATCTAATAAATAAACTAAAAACTGAAATAGTAATGTAATCATCATGTCCTCTAAGGATGAAGACTCATACCTAACTCTGACTGCTAAACTGGGATATTACTGATGCTCTGGAGATCGTGCATCTAAACTGTGGTATAAGACACCATAGCGCAAATACGTCAGTACATTGAATGTACTGGTATACAAGTGAGGTAGGCTAAATGCAATAGGTTTATATATATGAACAATACTAACTGACTGACTAACATGAACGTATACATGCATGCATACATAACTGTAAGTGACATCGTGATAGGACTAAATGCTAAGTTTTGACTACTGAGTTTACTAATAACATGGAATTACTGGTATCTGAGAGACTGATACTATGTTACTGATACATGAATAACTATTTCTAATAGTTCGGAATATGAAGAACTGGCCTGGTTTACTGTGTATAACAGTCCTAAAGCTGAATACTGATAACATGAGTTCTGATAACTGATATAACTGATAACATAAGTGACTAAGTCCTGAATCTGATGGAACTAGTTGAGCTTCGTACTGTATCTGAGTAACTAAATCTGAGATCAGTCCTATCTGGTGGGTGATCTCTAAATCTGATAATATCGTTACTGATTGACCATAGTTGATATCATTCCTGTCTAATGGGTGATCCCAAAGTCTATTTATAATGATAAAGAGTGATTGTATCTGACAGTCCTAAATCTATACTACAAAGCTAAAGTGACTGTATCTGACAGTCCTGATTCTATAACTGAAACTGTGGGATATATTCATCTAATCGACATGCCCCATACTAAGCTAATTAGGGTCCAACCTGTAACCCCAGCTGGAAAGGTGTCAGTACCACACCACTGGTAAAGACAACTGTAATGGAGCCAGTCCTAATCTAGCAGGTGACCCCTGGGATCAGTCCTATACATTTAAATGTGCTAATGGGTGATCCCTGAATATGTCAGTCCTATCTAACGGGTGACATCTCGTTCCTACAGTAGCTACGTAGTTCTGGAACTTAGGGATTGATTCTAAGGTGATACACTGTCTCACTAAAAAAGCTCTAACTCTTCATCCGGGTGTCGGATTTGGGCGAATTTGGTATCGATGGAAAGTTTATTAGATTCCCCAAATGATAAAATGTGAAAATCTTGAAAATACCATATGTATAAAGTTTATTCATCTTTCAAAAAATCTTCTAACATTCTTGGGGAATCTTTTCAAGCTAGGAAAAGTACGAGGTATTATAATATCCCCCCTTAAGAACATTCATCCTCGAATGAGACTGAGAGTGAGGGGTAGAACATAATCTAAGTACATACTGAAAATGAATAACTGAAACATGATCTCATGACTGACATGACTGAAGATCTGAATATAACATACTGAACATGCATATCTGATGCATGAATAATAAGTTGAATTCATGCAAACCTGATGCATGACTGATAATTGACTCATAAATACATGACTAAATATGCTGATGAGCTGAATTTCCCAGAGTGAGAATGCATATCTAATGTACAATTACATGACTGAACTGATATATGAATGCATGACTAAATATGCAAGTGTACTTAGTATTAAGTTTGTAATGAATACCGAACATGAAACTGAGTAAGACTAAAGAAAACTTTTATCTTAACCAGAAATGCTAATGAATCTGAGATAGTCTTACTAAACATGCATGAGTGGAAATATGAGAACCTATCTGAGTAAGTTTAAGAAAACTATTACGTGACTAAAAAACACTGATGACCCGTTAATTATGCTAGAAGTATGCATGAACTGGAACCTGAGAACGTGACTGAGGCTGAAATATGATACATAAACTGAATTTCGTGAACTGAACTAAGCCTCTGAATACTTGGCCCATAGCTGAGGTTGGGACTTTGAGGGTCAACTTATGATTACCCTGTATTCTAAACTGGATTCCTTATACGAAGAGAAACTCAATTTAAGACATGAGAACATTGAGGAATAATGGGGTATATCCCCCTTGGGACACTATAACCCTCTAAGAATGCTAACCTTACTGAGATACTAGGGTGATGCACAGGGTATCCACAGACTGATTCATGACTGAGAGTTTAACTTTGAGCCTATGCTCACTGGAACAACATGAATACTGAAAGAACGGAAATTGTTCCTAAAATAGCTCATAGCCTCCTGCATATAATTGTGATGCACAACACACCCATTTACAAAACTCTACTAGATATAGCTTTTCAAACTTCCTAGGACACTATTGAACCTTTGGATCTGATACCAAGTTTGTAATGCCCCGAATCTAGTACCCAAAACACCACACGGTGCCCATGACCCCGAAAGACCACAAGCTAACCCATGACTGATATTTGTACCTAATCACTGCATAATATATTGTATAAATATGGAAAATATATACTGAAAGGACATAAGGTTCAAAATGGATAAACATTTGATAAAATAATGTCTGAAAATGGTATAAAAATACCAAAGCAAATCTGAAATAACTGTCTAACATGCAATAGTCTGAAAACCTCTAAACTGAACTGAATAAGAAGTTGATGGGATATGTTCCCAACTAATTCTATCTACTGAAATAAACTAAAAACTAAAATAGTAGTGTAATCACTATGTCCTCAAATAATGAGGACTCACATCTGACTTTGACGGCTGAACTGGATGTTACTGATGCTCTAGAGATCGTGCTTCTAAACCTATGGTATAGAACACCATAGCGCAAATGTATCAATACTTTAAATGTACTGGTATACAAGTGAGGTAGGCTAAATGCAATAGGTTCATATGCATGAACAATAATAACTGACTGACTAACATGAACATGAGAATACAGGCATGTATACGTAACTGTAAGTGACATCGTGATAGGACTAAATGCTAAGTTCTGACTACTAAGTTTACTAATAACATGGAATTACTGATATCTGAGGGACTGATACTATATTACTGATATATGAATAACTATTTCTGATAGTTTTGATTATGAAGAACCGGTCTAGTTAACAGTGCCTAACAGTCCTGAAGTTGAATACTGATAACATGAGTTCTGATAACTGATATAACTGATAACATGAGTGACTGAGTCTTGAATCTAATATAACTAGTTGAGTTCCGTACTGTATCTGAGTAACTAAATATGAGATCAGTCCTATCTAGCGGTTGATCGCTAAATTTGATGATACCGTTACTGATTGACCATAGTTGAGATTAATCCTGTTTGATGGGTGATCCCAGAGTCTATTTATAATGATAAGGAGTGACTGTATCTGGCAGCCCTAAATCTATTCTACTGAGCTGAATTGACTGTATCTGATAGTCCTAATTTTGTAACTGAAACTATGGGATGTATTCTTCAAACCGACATCCCCCATACTAAGCCAACTGGGGTCCAACCTGTAACCTCATCTGGAAGGGTGTCAGTACTGCGCCACTGGTAAAGACAACTGTTATGGAGTCAGTCCTAATCTAACGGGTGACCCCTGGGAGCAGTCCTATACATTTAAATATACTAACTAGTGATCCCTAAGTATGTCAGTCCTATCTAATGGGTGACATCTCATTCCTATGCTGGCTACGTAGTTATGGAACTTAGGGATTGCTTCTAGGGATCTCAGTCCTATCTAGCGGGTGAGTCCCCATCTCTAGGATTTCTCGGTGCTAAATCCTACTCCCATCTGAAAGAAACTTAACTAAACTGATTAACTGAACTAAACTAATACTAGTGGTACTGTCTAGCGAAGCTAAACTGAATTTATGGAGTTTAATTGACTGGTAGAATGTACAGAGTTCTAAGGACTGAATGAGAATACTGAAGTTACTGAGCTACTGAAATTACTGAGATTTCTAAGATTTCCTGAGACACATAACTGACTGAGTTCTATGGATCATAGATTGACTGAGGAGATCATGTAAACATGACATAGCTCTAGACATAGAGCTAAATGTTTGGCTACAAGTACCCCCAGGACTCGATGAGAAGAAACTGACTTAGCATGGCTTACTTGAACACATGACCAATAACACAATTCATAATTCATATATTGAAGAACTTCACCAAACATGTGATATGCATAACCTTGTACATACATGAGGATTTCATGATATCATACTAGTTGGGCATTGTTCCTTCATCTAGGCATTTAATCAAATACATGGTAGGCATAGCACTTGTAGACAACATTATACAATAATTAATCTTCAAGATTCATCTCTAATTTTATCATCCTAGGTTTTATTCATAGGTTCACATAAATATACATCTATACAAATCATTTCCACATAAAATTGATCACCTAACATGGATTGAATTCAATTGATCATTCTCAACATAAACAGAACAAACCCAACATGAAATTCATAAAGAAATCCATAGACTTAAACTTAGAAAAGAGATTCTAGGGCTTAATGGATGAAAGGAGTCCATGAATGAACACTACACATACCTTAGCTTGTGATTCTACGAAGATTGACGGAGAGATTCTTGAAATTTGATGGTGAATTCCCTTGGAATTGGACCTTCTATGAAAACCCTAGGGCTTGTTCTTGAGAGGTTTTGAGAGTAATTGAGTATAAACTGCTGAATTATGGCCAAATATCATGTTATAAGGCTTATATAGGGTGGGAAATTGACCCTTTTAACCCTAGGGCATGTATTTAATTTCTAAGAAAATTTCTCGATTTTCATCCTTGGCGAGACGTGCCACTATCGCTCCAATTCACTAGAAAGTGACAAATAGGAAATTGCACGATGGCGCGATGCGGAGCTATCGCGTTGCCACCTTGTCTACAACCTAAAAGTATGGCCCAATGCGACACTATTGTGGAGAAATCTATAAATTGGCAATTCCCATTTGATCTATCTCCGCGATGCGCTGAAGGTTCATGTGATACACTGTCTCACTAAAAAGGCTCTAACTCTTCACTCGGGTATCGGATTTGGGCAAATTTGGTATCAATAGAAAGCTTATTCGATTCCCCACATGATAAAAAGTGAAAATCTTGAAAATACCATGTGTACAAAAGTAGATTCATCTTTCAAATAAAGCTTCTAATATTCTTGGGGAAACTTTTCAAGCTAGGAAAAGTACGGGGTATTACAGTTATATACAGATTATAAAGTTGAAGCCTTGGGAAATCAGACACTAGAATGGGTACGAGAGGCATTTTACGACTCATATGATGCTGGTACGAGTTGAAGACTGAGTCGTACCAAATGCGGCCTTAACTTTACCTTTCCTATTATTTTTAGGATTTCTATGTTATTTTGAGATACTATAAATACCCTAGAATTTATGATAACGCTCAACTTACACGTCAAATTAAGTTCAAGGCAGTCGTCGTCAATATATTTACCCAACATTGGAGTCGAGATCAAATCTATGAGGAACAATATGAGTGGCGATAAAATTAATTGGAAATGATAGATATAAGTTAAATTCAAACAAATGGTACAAAAAGATAAAATGGGGGAGATAGGTTCCTACACTAATATTTCTTTTTGAGTTTTTTCTAGTATAAATTCAGGCTTATGAATATTAGAGTTTAAAAATTATGCACGGATCTCAAGATTATGCATTATTAAGGGAGTGATATGTGGAAGTTAGTAATCAACATCAATTTAGTAAGTCAAATATGGGTAGGCTTGGTTAGAGATTTTGATGCTAGTCTTTCAACAAAACACCAAACTTTCACCCATTGAATCTTTCGAATACCTAATAGGTATGTTCAACAATTTGTAACCATAACCCCAATCGAGGCATCCCTATTTCTAGGATGATACCCATGATATAGTCAACCTCATATTCACCCTTATGTCTAAGTTAAAATTTAGTAAACTACACACGTAATTGTCTATCATTGCTTTGATTTCCACATCCCTCTTTCAAGGATGATATGGATTCCTTCACTTCACCCAAAACCCTTCTTTCGAAGATGGCCTTGGAGATTTCTAGAGCTTGGGACTTTCACTCTTCAAAACCATGTGGGTAATTGGGATTTTACCCATCAAATCCCAACCAAATTAGCATAGCAATGATAAAACCCATAAATACGAACTACCAAATAGATGCTAACAATAACAAGCCACACACACTTTAATCCCTATTTACACATAACCCCAAGAGGGAGATTTAGCTACACATAAAATAAATAAGCATAGATATACCTATAATCTCCATTGAAATGAATTGTTGAAGATTTAAGCGAATGTTACTTCAAACTTATCTCTCCCACAAAATCAACAATGGTAGTGAGAAAATCTTCCACTTAGAAAGACTCCAATGTATTCTTCAACAAAAATTTACACAATATTTTATTCTCTAAAAAATGGAGGCTATGGAGTCAAGAGCTAAAACCTAAAAAATTGGGGAAGATAGAATAGATACATAAATCTATGGTTTGAATCTTTTTGTCAAAATTGGGATCAGCCACGTGCATTTCCAATTCTGCCCTTGGACTGAATATTTCCGCTAAGCCATGATCATACCAACTTGGTCGTGACCGTGGCTACCGCAACCGCGATAAACTTGCACGACCACAGTTGACTGACCATCTTTGACTAACGCAACCATGATTAGTGGACTGGGACCGCGGTACTTAAGGCTTTTCTATTGTAGGTCTTCAACTGCACTTTTCCTTCTCCCTTTTGATCAATTTATGCTCCAATCCACATCTTTCTATCTTTTCAACTCTATACCTGTAAAGAGTGGATATTAGTGTACTTACTAACGAATATGTCTCATTTGTTCATTCAAATCAAGGTAATTTACATAAATTTAAGTGGTAAAATCACCTCTCATCAACACCCCCAGCTTAAAGCATTTTCTTGTCCTCAAGAAACACTACCTCTTATCATGAGACACAATCATTTACGCTCAATCTTTATGCCTTAAAGGTCATAGTGACTTCAACTAAAGTCGCAACCACCAGCAGCTCATTGCACACAGGCTAAGTTATTCTCCATAACACCCCTCATCATAAGATGCAACATTCAAGGATGCGCAAGACGTTTTAAGAGCAACCGGGAAACAAAAAAAACAATACTCTAGAAGTGGCTCACTTTTGACTAAAACTAAACTATACTCTACTTGCCTCATTATTCGAGAGGTGCAAAAATCACCCATCTCAACTCCTTCATATGCCAACCTCACAAGGAAAAGAATTTCCACACACCAAACTACTAAACCTGTAATAAGGAATTTTAAGTTCAAAACTTCTCTCCCTCATGAATGAAATCTCTATGCAACAAGTGTCGTACTATAGGATTTCCCCTATTTTCAATAACTACTATGAATAAAGTACATGGTTGGAGATCTTAAAGGACTTTCTGAGCTTATAATGTAGGTTTAGGTTAGGATAGGATATCATTTTGGGAACAGCATGGCTACACCCTTCCTTGAACGTCTATATCACATTTTTTAACCCTTCTCTTTGACTAAGGATAACCATTTTTGATTTTCCTTATTTTCTTATGCCTACTTTTTGCTTCCTTTGATCACCACTTTTTATTTCATTTCTTTTTCTCACAACTTTTTATGCAATACATTCTTTTTGTTGGGTACTTTTTTTTCTAATTCTCACATTCAACACTTGGGCAAATTTGGCATTTTACTAACACTTCATGGCTCTAAACTTTATTCTATCAACTTTCACCACCCCCAACTTAGGATTCAACACTCATGTTGCATTTTCAAGTTCAAAAAGGGTACGAATCAAAAAAAGGGATAAAAAAATAGAACCCGACTTATAATGAGTTTGCCAATGAAAGGTTTAAAGGCTCAAAGTGGGTATCTAGGGATTGAAATTATGCGTGGGTAGGTTTTTTAGGCTAGAGTGGGTTCCAAAATACCAAATATGGCCTAAAATCATTTCTCCAACCACATACAATCAACATTAGTTTTAAAAGACTACCGGGGCAAGTTCTAGATAACACGAGTACACAAGAGATGAAAGCTAATGGTTCGCCATACATGGCATGCAAAATTCGCTAAAGAAGCTCAAATGTACGTCTTGTTGGAGACACAAGTGGAGTATTTATCATTATTAACAAGCCAAAAATTTGTTGAGCCAGCAAAACAGAAAAAGTTTTATTACAACATTGCTCACATCCATGCCCTTAATTTTTATTTCAAAAATTTTGGAAGGAGGGGAAGGGTGTTCATTTTGCATTAGCCTCTCACAAATTTTGCTAAACTATGGCTACAACCAAAGCCTTAGTCTCACATTTAGGCTCAAAAATGGGCAAACTACCCATATGCCTACTCAAACTTCACCAATGGTGTAAAACGTGACCCCAACTTTACAAAATCCAATGCCACAGGTACTCAGACTTCCCTTGCATCTTTGACATTTATTCTAAGAGTACTCAGAATTCCCCTGCACCTATGTCTTAAAACACAAATGCAACGCTAGTCATGCATCACCAAAATCCATAATAAAATCAAAGTACTAAGAGAAAAAACTAAAAACTAAGAGAAAAGCATAATAATACATAAAATGTGGGCACCAATCGGGTACCCCAAAAATGTAGCATCCCAAAATACAATAAAAACCATATCCAAAACATCATCCAAAAACAATCATCAAAGTGTCCTCACTACAAATGCAATCAAGTGAAAGTAAAAGGGTCTCTCTAAATATGTATCACGAGTCGCTCTTTCTTATTGACTCTGTATCCTCACCACCATCAAGCCTCAAAGAAGGGAGTTTAGCATTAGGATTTAGGGCCTTCCACAGACTCTTAATTCTTTTCCATATTTTGTTGAAAAATTTATCTCTTTTCTTATCTCTCTTCAATATCTTCTCATGTGATGTCTGGTGGTCCATGTGAGATGCATCCAAGGCTGACTAAGGTCTCTCTAGGCTAGCTATTGTACTACCTTGAGTCTTTTGTTCCTTCTTATATTTCTTATAATCTGCAATGGATACATATGAATGACGCCCAATGGATGGCTCCCTTGGTCCCTGAGAAAACCTTTCTAACAGCTCTCTGATGGCCCTGGAATCAACACCCAAGTCATCCAAAGGCCCAGTGGTGGATGGCCTATAATATTCAATCTCATCGGCTACTGACTTGCTTGAGTCAACTTTTTGTTTCTTGTTGTGCCCAGGTGACTCTTCACCCTTTATTTTGAATGGAGTGACGTGAGGGCTTGGTTTTACCCAGGTATCTATAGGATACTTTTCCACCCTTGCTTTTTTGCATAGTTCAGTAATAAGATAAGGGAAAAGAAGAAGTGTGCAACCCTGAATCTTGTATTATCTCCATTCTTCAAGGATAATTTGGCCCACATTTAGATCAATGCCAGTCATCAGGCAGGCTACCATACGAGCTCACAACTCAGTGACAGACGTAATATGGGTACATGGTGAGACTCTACTATAGATAATATGCAACTAGATTTTTGCCTTCACTGAGAATTTGTGCATGGAGATCCCTCTTTTGGTAGCAGCCTAGGAAACCTCTCTATTTAGGCAAAGAATGTGAGTCACCCAGGTTCCTAGCTCATGGCTCTTTCTTGAAAGACTATCATCTCAGTATCCTAAGGGACATGCACTATTAACCTATTATACTCCAAAATTCACATTTCTTCCTTGAATCTCATTACTAGGTTTGCAAGAGAGATAGCGCTCAGATTTGCATAAAACTCCTGCACCCATTGCTCATTTGCCTCATAAGAAACCAGGACAAAGAAAATCCATTCATAAGAAGTAATCCTTTCAAAGAATCTTGGATACTTCTCTGGGACCCTATTGATGCACATACCTCTCTCCAACAATAGTTTGGCTCTTAGGAGGTCATATCGTACTGTCTTTGGCATTTTGGGGCCATGAATCTGGTGTGGTTGTAATCTTTCATTGTGAGGTTTAGAAACTCATCAATATCAACTCAAGCCTATATTAGTGTTATCCTACCAACATCATGCTAGAAAAAATAGCTAAAATCATATGGTGGTGTTATGGGCGGTTTTGAGGCCGCTAAGGATGTGCAGAAATTTTGATGTCGGCCAAAATCTGCTCTTAGGTATGGCGATTGCAGACAATTAAATGCGACCACATTTACATGATTGCGATCATTGGGACCGTGATCTAGGTACCTGAGAAAAGGTATGACAGTTTCTCTACAGTGTTTGGAATACAATTTTAACCCTAATCCCTCATTCTATTAGGCATAGTATCAATGGATTTAAGCTTATAGTGTATAATTGTAGCCCCTAAACTTGAAATAAATCAAACTAAACTCGTTGGTACATTCAGTCAAACACATGGAGTACACGATTACTCAAACCTTCTAAAGCTTTATCTTGGAAACTCAAGACTTCCCCATTAGTATGTGCACCTACTATAACAGCAAACTACAGTAAAAATTGCAACCAAGCATGTATTAGCAATGAAAACACTATTTCAGGCCTTTTTCTACACTATAAGTTCTAAGCATACAATTTTCATATCAAAAATAAATAAAGTAAGACCACTTACCAATTTAGAAGATGCACGGGATGAGTTAGTACTTGGAAATGCAATGCAAAGCCACAAATTTGAGAGTATTTTGAGAGAAATATAGAAAAGTGTGGGGAAAATGGCATTTGAATGGTTTTTTATACTGACCAGACCGCAATCACGATTATAGTTCTGCGATCGTAGTCACACAGCCTCTGCAATCGCAGAGTTACGGATTGTAATTATGGTAACCGACACCAGACAACTATGGTTCCTGCTTTTTCTGCTCAGTCCAAACTTGCCAATTTCATACTTTTGTTACTCAAATTTGATCAAAATGCCTCATAGTGCTAACATCTCATAGATTTTCCATATGCAAAAATAAAGATTAATTCTACTCTATCATTCATCAATGAAAAAGGTACTTGCCACTTTTTGTAGCGTGATGGGTTGCCTCCTATATAGCACTTAGTATAACGTCGCAGCACGATGTCTTCACTCTTTTCTTTTCTATTTCTACTTAGAAAATTTGAATCTCCATCCCAGCTTTTATTCAATATGCAATGATCGGTAGAGGGAAAAAAAATTCAAATCTTCCAAGATAAAACTTGGAAGAGGTGATAAAATGGCGAGCAAGCTTTGATCTTGCCATTTTGAAGACTTGAACCTTTTATCCAACTTCACATCAAACTTACGAATCTTCTCCTTGGGTAAAGGTAAGCACATCAATAGGCCATTCCTAGTACTTCAGAATTTGAGCATCTTGTCCTTTGATGGATGGGGTTCCATGTGCTCCTTCGGAATGTCAAATTCCAAAATATAAGAGTCGAACTCTATCATCCCACAATCCTTTATTTTTTCAAAGGGATGGATCCTCATCACATCCTCAAAGCATAATATTTAAAAGTGTATTGAATGAGGTCTAACACCTAACTTTGGATTAGCCTCCTCCAAAGCATCTTCAACCCGAAATGAACAAGAGTCATTATAAGAGATTTGCTTTGATTCTTCTCTTGACTCTAGTATCATTTCTTTTATTGTGGCTTCTTCTTCCTCATATGAGTCGGATGATTAGGAAGTCACCAAGGAGCCTTCGCTACCAAACTCCTCATCATAGCTTAGTTTCTTTTCTTAATAAACCTCTTCCTGGGCAATGGGCATGGTAGGGATTGTTTCAAGTTTTTCTTTTTTTCCCATTACCTCCTTCTTGACATTTGTCCATTCTTGGTGCATATCTTTTATATTCTTCCCTGTGGAATCTACCAAATCCAAAATAGATAATAACCTTGGATCATAACTATTGGACTCGACGTGTTTCTCATCCTTTTTATCATCATAAGACCTATTAATCTCATAAGAAAACTAGCAATTCGATTAGTATAATAGGGGGAGGGCATTTGGACAATCATCCCAATGTCCATTTCGACTACCATACAAAGGACAACCATACTTCCTATAGGATCGAGATGGTGATTCCATCTTTCTCCGAGGACCATAGTTACAATGTCTCCTAAAGTGTGGTTTGTCACAATATAGACATAGGCCGTTAATATAGGCGTTCCGACCACCAAATCCATATTTGTCGGAAGATGCCATAGTAAAAAGTAAAAATAAAAGAAAATCTACCTACAATAAAGAAAATCACAAACAAATATTTACAAGCTTGAATTCAACTAAGTAAAATAAAATTCCAAACTAACTTAATATGATAAATTGCTCCCCGGCAACAGCGCCATTTTTGATAACGCTTAACTTACATGTCAAATTAAGTGCAAGGCAATGGTCGTTGATATATTTATCTAACTTTGGAGCCGGGGTTGAATCCATGAGGAACAATGTGAATGGTGATCAAATAAATTTGAATTGATAGATACAAGTTGAATTCAAACAAATGGTACAAAAATGTAAAATGGGGGGTAGGTTTCTACACTAATGTTTCTTTTTGGGTTTTTCCTAGTATAAATTTGGGGCTACGAATAATTAGAGTTTAACAATTATGCATAGATATCGGGATTATGCATTGCTAAAGGAGTGACATGTAGGAGGTAGTAATCAACATCAATTTATTAATTCAAAAATGGGTAGTCTTGGTTAAAGATTTTGATGTTAGTCTTTCGACAAAACACCAAACTTTCACCCATTGATTCTTTTGAATATTTAATAGGTGTGTTCAACAATTTGTAACCACAACCTTAATTGAGGCATCCCTATTTCTAGGATGATACCCATGATATAGTCAACCTCACATTTACCCTTATGTCTAAGATACTAAAAGTTTAGCAAACTACATATGTAATTATCTATGACTTTAGTAGAGAAGTTTAGACAGGCTGACTCCTTTTTTGAGAATTCTTTATAGAAAGAAGAGATGGTTTCCACATCCCTCTTTCAAGGATGATATGGATTCCTACACTTCACCCAAAACCCTTCTTTTGAAAATGTCCTTGAGCTTTCTAGAGCTTGGAGCTTTCACTTATCAAACCCATGGGTATTTGGGGATTTCATCCATCAAATCTCAACCAAATTAGCATAGCAATGATAAAACCCATAAACATGAACTACCAAATAGATTCTAACAATAACAACCCACACATACTTTAAACCCTATTCACACATAACCCAAGAGGGAGATTTAGCTACACATATGAAAAATAAGCATAGATATACACATAATCTCCATTAAAATAAATTATTAAAGATTTAAGCAAATGTTAATTCAAACTTGGCTCTCCCGCAATATCAACAATGGTAGTGAGCAAATCTTCCACTTAAAAAGTCTCTAATGTATTATTCACCTAAAATTTACACAATATTTTCTTCTCTAAAAATGGAGGTTATGGAGTCAAGAGCTAAAACTAAAAAATTGGGGAAGATGGAATATGATACATGAATCTAGGGTTTGAGTCTTTTTGTCAAAATTGGGATCAGCCATGTGCATTTCCAATTCTTCCCTTAGGATGAATATTTTCGCTAAGCCACGATCGCACCAACTTGGCCGCGATCGCGGTTGACTGACCATCTTTTACTACTGCGACCACGGTCAGTGGACCGCAACCGTGGTACCTGAGGCTCTTCTATTGCAGGTCTTCAACTGTACTTTTCCTTTTTCCTTTTGATCAATTTAAGATCCAATCCACATCTTTTTATCTTTTTAATTTTATATCTGCAAAGAGTGGATATTAGTGCACTTACTCACGAATATGTCTCATTTGTTCATTCAAATCAAGGTAATGTACATGAATGTTGAGTGATAATGAGTGGTAAAATCACCGCTCATCAGTTTACCTTTTATTAGGTTACGTACTTTGACATTATTCTTACTAATTTTCACATACTTTGTAGTTATTCATGAGATTTTAGGTTTGTACTCAATTCAAGACTTAGGAGTTTATTCATCTTATTCTTGTGCTATTGATTACATATTTTCTTCCTTGATACTCATGGATTCTTGCAAAAACATGAGTGTCTAGTCTCCTTAACTAGGGTTGTGGGAACCCTGGCGGAATAGCTTCATAGAGGATGTGTGATATTCATCTATTCTAGGTTTTATGCATGAATCTCAATTGTCTTCACATTAATTAATCTTAGGCTACTGCAAAAGTTTAAGATAGACTATATTCACATTCATATTCACAAGGGAGTTTGTGATTGGGAAAAGAAGATTAAGATAGTAATTTGAGAATACTTTCCACCATCTCATCTAATCACTAGATCTCAAAAGGTGATAGTGAACTAAGGTCGTAACAATGAGCAACAAGGAGATACCTTGAGATTGAACCGGTAAAGGGTGACATTTATCTTCATGTTCACAAGACGAATGATTATACATATCTTGTAGAATTTACAAGCAGAACAATAGAATAGGTGGGTTGATCACAAAAAATTTATGAAGATAAGAAGCTAGGGGGAACAAAATCCTGGTGTTCATCTTCTATTGTTTACAACTCAAAAGCACTAAAGATTTGGTTACTACTTGCGATTGATACAAAATCCCCCCTTTTTACTTTCATGTACTGCTTGTAAATTACATTAATCTATGCAACTATTCAGCATCTTCCTTGTGGGATCAATCCCAACCTAGTTGGTTTACTATATTTGACATCAACCGCAGCTACTTTTAGGAGGTGCCTTTTAAATGACATCAATAAGGAATAAAAATATGTTGATAAAGACAAACCAGTTGAACTGCAAAGAAATAATAATAAGAATACCTTAAACAAAGCAACTAAACCAATAAGATGGATTCGAGTGCCTCTTCGAAACCCAATAGTTCTGAAGAACTTAAAAGAATTTTTACTTTTTGTAGATAGCTAAAAGTTTCTCTGTGAGGAGTAATAGCAGATGAAAGATTGTCTTAAGATGAACGAGGGGGAGATCTTTTTACAGTGGGAGTAGAAAAAAATTTAAGAAAGTAAAATATTCAAAATCAATCAAGGGGAAGTAAAAGAGGAAAAGAGATATTCCAAAAAATCAAATCAATAAACTGAATCGATAAAGGGGAGGAAAATATGGTAAATTACCATAAATATTCACACACAATTTGTTAAAACCAAAAAAAAAAAGGTAAGAGAGACACCATACGATTTTATTTTGAAAATTTTTACTATAAATAGGCAACAATGGGGCTATCAATTTATTCAAAATTTGAATTGAGCAAATTAACCAATACATAAATTATCAATCAAACACAAATCATATATTTATCATAAATATTCAAATACCAAGGTTGTCCAAAGTAAATAATCATACCAAAGATTTTGTTCATTCTAAACAAAGAGAAAAAGAATCTGTCATTAACACAAAGTAAGGCTACCAACGTAATTTTTGACATAACATACACATTTCAAGTACTATCCTGCCAAGACATCCACACATATAGCAGGACCCTCACATTGCCTAATCCTTGAAATGATTTTAGAGGAATTATCAAGAATTAAATTTCATCGATTAACACACGACATTAGTTATAAATCAACCAAGCAATTAGTATCTAAACTCATATAATTTAAATAATAAAATTTGGTCATTTTTACATATGTTGATCTAGACATAAAAACAAACAAAAAACAGTAAGAATCATATAAAAACTCAAAGCAAAATTTCAACTATTTTGAATCTAAAAATTATCAAAAGAGTAGTAGAAGAAGATAATAATAGGTAATCTAAACAACGAGATAAACCTGGGATGGATTCTTGGAATCCGTCATGGACTTCACATTTTTTTAACATTAATTGGTTAGAGCAGGCAGCGTGGCATAGTGTTGTTTTCTAGCGAGAAATAGTGTATTCTTATTGAATCCCTGCTGAAAAAGTGGTAGAGACTAGAAATTCTGAGGGGGAGATGTGAGGCATGCTTTTCGGATGCATGACGGTTATAAAGCAGCGACAATAATGAGGTTTACCAGAGAAGAGAGTAGCATTGGAGGTGGTTATTGGTTGGTTTGGCTATTTAACCGGCGGTAGTGGTGGTTTTATTTGTGGGAGTCGCTGGTCACCTCCGACCTTAGTCTTATTGCAGTGAATTGGTTACGCCAGTGGTGGAGAAGGCAGCATTGTTGAAGTGGAGTTAGTTGGAACTCGTTGGCCATTAATTCTTACAAGTTAGCAACGTGATAAAGGAGAATGAGGCAATAGTGATTGCTTACCACCATGAAGGTAATAGTGGAGAAGAGGAGGAGCAACACATGTTTAGAGAGAGAAATAGAGAGAGGTGAGATGCAGATGATTTTTAAAAATGGATTAGGGTAGGTAGTCCAGATGGTTTAAAAGGAAATAAGAAAAAATTTAATCTCAGTCGTTGGATCAATTTTGATAAAAAAACTGAGATTTAAAGTCATAAATTTTTTTGAAATTTGATCAAAATTGAATTGAAAAATTGAAATTGAGTCCAATTGGACACAATTTCGACTAGGATTGTCATAAATCAGACAAAATTAGGCAAGAGAATAAATAATTTGAGAAAATTAAATAGAGTTGGCTGCTATTTTAATAATAATAATAAGAGGAGGAAGAGGAGGAGGAGGAGTAACAAGGGTAATAATGATAATGATAATAATAATAATAATAATAATAAATGATATTTCAAATTATGAGTGTTCATATTTGTGAAAATAAATTATTAAAAATACATAAAAATTATCAAAAATAAATTAATAAATTGTTTACTTCAAAAATTAGAAATGTGAAACGTTAATATTTATTTGATACCAATATAATACGCAAAAATTAATATTTCAAATTAATAGTTTTTGATAAAATAGCACCCTAGGAGGCATATCGGAAGATCAAAATTGGATGTCAATAATTACAGAAAAATATAAACAATAAATAAAATA
Organism: Capsicum baccatum var. pendulum; assembly: GCA_030864225.1. NCBI lineage: Eukaryota > Viridiplantae > Streptophyta > Magnoliopsida > Solanales > Solanaceae > Capsicum > Capsicum baccatum. The sequence continues at coordinate 203,883,930 of CM061550.1, forward strand.
TAATTATCTTTGAAAAAATATATTATTCTATAAATAATTAAAATTATAGTGTACGGTAAAGTATTATAGTGTTATGTTGTGTAGGAATGCAGATGATTGTGCAAACTTTAAAATGATAATAAACTGCTAAAAATCCTAAAATTTATGAAATTAAGAAGAATTATCAATAAATTATACAAAGTTAAAATATGACAATAAATGGGTAAAACAGCTAAAATAATGATGATTATCAATAATTTATTAACAATTATAAAAAATTGTGAAAAATAATATTTTGTGCCCTTTAACGATCAGGAACTCTTAAGGCGTTAATTTTAAGCATGAAGGTGCAAAATTTGGTGTCAACAGTTTACCCCTTTTCACCTAAAGACGATGTTGAAGTTTTCAGACGAAAAAATTGACGTGTAGCTAATTTTTCTTGATAAAAAAATTATTTTTGATAAAACAAATTGACTGAACTCTAATTTAGAGTTGCCTACATACCTCGAGTTACGTGAAAATTAGGTCAGGTGTAGTTCAAAAGTTATCTCAATATGTTCTTTTTTAGGGTGGACGAACCCAATTATGTGCCTACAAAATTTATAAAACTAAGAAGTAGTACTCAATAAAAACACAAATGAAAAATTAAGCTTGATTTTTTTTAAGAAATTTAAAAGGTAGCATGCAGCGCTTAACTAATTATAAAATAATAAATGATAAAATAAATGTATTGTGAGATGTGCAAATAAAGGCAAGCAAGCATGTCGTGCTTAACTAATTAAGAAAATAATAAATAATAAACTAAATGCATTGCGAGAAGTGGAAATAAAGGCAAGCAAGCATGTCGTGCTTAATAAATTGAGAAAATGATAAATGATAAAACAAATGCATTGCGATGTGTGCAAGTAAAGGCAAATATGGAATTCAATGCTTAAATAATAAAATAAATGCATTGTGATAGGTGCAACTAAAGACACAAATGGCATGTAGTGCTTAAAAGATAAAATAAATGTATTGCGATATGTGCAAGTAAAGACAGATAGCATCTAGTGCTTAAATGGTAAAATAAATGTGTTGCAATATGTGCAAGTAAAGACAAAGATGGCATGTAGTGTTTAAAAGATAAAATAAATGCATTGTGATATGTGCAAATAGAGGCAAAGATAACATGTAGTGCTTAAATGATAAAATAAATGTATTAGATGTGTGCAAGAAAAATCAAAAATAGCATCCTGTGCTCAAATGATAAAATAAGTGTGTTGCAATATGTGCAAGTAAAGACAAGTAAGCATAAATAACTAATTGAAGAAAAACATGCATAATTGTCTTATTGGAGGGCAGACTAACCCAACATGTCCTATTTTAGGGTGGATGAACACAACATATCCTATTTTAGGATGGAAATCCATAAAGTCTTACTTTAAGGTGGACAGACCCATGTGAAATGATTATTGGAAAAAAATATTTGGGAATCGAACTATTCATATATTCTCGATGCTCGTTTCAAAATTTCCCAGTATCGAGGTATGAGATACTAGGGGATGCTTGTGTACTAGATAGGGAGAAAGAATGATTATGGAGTTGTGAGGATTGAACTTTGCATAGATCTTCCTACAATCTTGAGTATCACGAGAATCAAGTCAATGTAGTACGAAATAATAAAAGTAGGATAAAATTTTGAGGCAGTTCTCAAAATTTTCCTAGTGTGTGATTAATGGCTAACACTGCATTATTTGAAAGGAACTTTAAAAATGTCTTATTGTTGTGGATTGTATTTTCAATTAAAAATATGCATGACGTCTCTAATTATCTATGGGGACTTGAGAATGAATGACATCTTTGATTGCTTATAGAGACTTGATGATAAATGACGTCTCCAATTATTTATGGGCACTTGAGAATGTATGATGTCTCTGATTGTTTATGTGGACTTGATGATGAATGATGTCATCAATTTTTTAAGGTGGCTTAAGGATGAATAACGTCTCCGATTGTCTACTGAATGCATGACATCTCCAATTATTTATGGAGACTGATGTTGATTGCCGTCTTTGATTGTCTATAAAGACTGATTTTGATTATCACCTTTGATTATCTACAAAAACAGATATTAATTTTTGTCTTCAGTTGTTTATAAAGATAGATATTAATTGTCGACTTCGATTGTCTATGAAGACAAATATTGATTGTCATCTTCAATTGTCTATAAAGACAGATGTTGATTATCATCTTTGATTGTCTATGAAGATTGATGTAGATTGTCATCTTTGATTATTTATAAAGACTAAGTAACGAATGATGTCTTTGACTCCTCCGATTATCTTCTAAGACTATGTGATGAATGTTGTCTTCAATTGTCTGAGAAGACTATGTTGATTGAGGTAAAGTCTATCGAATGTCATCGGGTACTTAATACATGATATCTTTGATTAACTATGGAGATTGATGATAAATGTGGCAAAGTCCTCCGATTGTTTTCAGAGACTTAATGCATGATATCTCCAACTGTCTAAGGAGATTGATATTGATTATTGTCCTTGATTATCTATGAATACTAAGGCCTTCAACTAGTAAGGTCACTAAAATCTAATAGCCTCTCGACTGGCGGGGCTATTGAAATGTAAAAGTCTATCGACTGGTAGAACAAATGTAATAGTCTCTCGACTGGCAGAATTATAAGAAATGTAAAAATACTCGAAGATGGGCACCTGACTAAAAGATAAAATGATTGAAGGTATGTGCTTGAAAAAACTCAAATACCCATAATTAAAAATTCAACGCCTTAAGTGAAAATTAAAATTGCCCGCATGTGAAAGTGGATGGCTTGAATGAAAATAAAAAAATTCTTGCATGTAAAAGCGTGAGACCCTGCAAAAAATTTAAAAAAAATATTTATGACCCTCCTGCAAGTGGAATGTCAATTTTTTACTGTAATTATGTTAAGGGATATTATAAGGGTATATTTGAAAAGTTTTAGAATTTTTGTAAGGGGTTCAGAGGTATTTTAGGACCCCGAGATAGTGATCCTCCATGATAGTGGCATTCCACGCTACTTAGCCTCCATAATAGTAGTGTACCATGCCATTTAGCCTTCTCGATAAGGGTGTGGCATGGAGTCTAAGTTCTATGATATTGGCATGCCACACCGCTATATATTTTTCATTCATTTTTTATTTTTTTTACTTGGGGTGAGGAGCTTTTGGTCCTTTTACCCCCCTTTAACATCTTTATAACATCAAATTGATCATTTTTCTTTTGTTTTCAATGATCAAACTTCACTATTTTCTTCTTTAACTCTCAACCTAAGAAAGCTCAAGGGTTTATGGATAATTCAGCATCCAAGCTCCAAACTTTGATTTTTCTTCAAATTCTTTTATATCTCAAGCATGTTTCTCTTTCCTTACCCTAAATTTTACATTGTGGTATTTATTTAATCAATATTTATGAGTTTTAATTGATGGGTTTGAAATTGGGTTGAGGGGTTTTGATTTTTATTACTTGAATTGTTTTTTCCATGTTTTAAATGGATTATTTATGCTTTAATGAATATCTTTTGGGATTGAATTGAGCATTATGATATTGGTTGGAATGGGTGGCATGGGTTTCCCTAAATTTATGGATTTTTGTCTTGGTAATGAGATTAACCTCAACCCATATTGTAAACTTAATTTTGAGTATAGATATTTGCATAAATAAACTTTTCTTTTGAACCCATTGCAATACATTAAAGGATAAATGGATAAATATGGTTTTTGGAATGCCCTTGATAGCTATAGTTTTGGTTTTAAATAGAACTATGGAGTCTAATGGTTATATATATTGGTTTGGAATAATTGATTTAGCTTGCAAGTATATTGGTATGATAATAACAAGTTGGTAAATGCCTTAATAAATGATTCCTTGGTTAATGGTTGGGTTATTTGCAAATTTTTTAAATTTAGGCTTAAAGTGTGTTGAGTAGCTCACCATGAAGGTGTAGTCCTGGAGGGATCAACACTGGAAACAATATCTGCCGAAATTGGAGTCTATATAACTATATGTCTAAATACACATTATATTTTGGCCATCGCCTTGGTATTGCCTTTCCTCGGTATCCTTGGTATATGTGGCTAAGAAGCACTGGGGTTCTTCTAGGAGGGGTAATCAGGCCCATATAGCCCGTGGGTGCCTTTAGGACTAAGCGAGCTACACAATTCAAGATAATGGTTTAAAATCTTGATATGCTATGGATTTATAGCACTTTTGATACTTACAATGAAGAATATAAGTTTCTTAGGATGTTTTGTGAGATATAATGAGTTTTGGTATGTTTTGCAGGAAATTAGATTTGGATGCTAAACTAAAAAAAATATGAAATTGAAGATTTTGGCTACTAACCGAGGAAATTATAGGCGTATATGCACCTTACCGAGCGTAGTTGACCTAAGTAGGTGTCAGAACTTGAAATCCAGAGGCTTAGAGGCAGGAAAAGGAAGACTCTGTCACTTACTAAGGACCACATACAGTCCGTATATAGTACATATGGTCAGTAGGTGGCCTTAGTAAGTTCTAGAAGATCAAGTACAGATAGCTTCAAAAGTTGTGCAGGAGATTTGTCACTTACTTAGGACTATATACAATCCGTATATAGTACATACGGGCCATAGGTCGCCTAAGTAAGTGGCCACCAACCTCAATTTTCTTTGTTGTTCGGGTTTGATTTTTAGGGTTTCCTTGTATCCTATAAATACCCTTTTGACATTTTGTAGTTAGGTTACGCGCTCTTAACACTTACAAACTTATATTTGATTCCTAGATTCGAATTTGATCTTGGGATTAGTTTGTTCTTAATTTTGGTTGATAATTTAGTTGTTGGCTTTGAGTTTTCCTTGTTGATATTATGATATTGTTTAGTGCTTTTCATTATGAATTTCGTTGATCATTTCATAAGCATGAGCGGCTAAAACCCTTAGTTAGGGTTATAGGAACCATGGCATATTGACAAAGTAGGGAAAGTTCTAAGTTGTTCTAAACCAATATTGTTGCATGTATTGTATTATCTTTGGTTTGATAGATGTCTTAACGGTTGCAAATAGTAAGATCTCGCCTAGAATATCACTACTTACTCCACAAGAGGAGTTGTGACTAAGAAAAGATAATTAAAATAGTAATTTGAAAATTAACTGTCGATCTAGGATAATCAGTATCATCTATGTAAGATGGTTATCTATTATCTAATAACTTAAGACTCAAAAGGTAATAGTTAATTGGGATCCAGGATAAGGTTAGTAATGCAATATCTTGAGACTCAAAAGGTAAGGGATAAAATCCGTCCATAAGACAGTTGATGGTACATAACTTATCAAATTCTGCATGCAAGGTATTGGGTTGGTTCAATAAAGAACGATAAGCCTACTGAATTGAGAAGCTAAGGGGAATACAATCCTAGTGTTCGTCACTGACTAATTACTACCAAAGTTGAGATTTGCTACTTGTTCGAGATTACAAAAACAAACCCCTTATTTACTTTCTGTTCAATCCACTGAGTTCAGCAAACTAGAGATACAAATCCACGTGTTCCCTGTGGGTTCAACCCCAACCTAGTTGAGTTACTATACTTGACAGCGACCGTTTTGTCCTTCAGTTGGAGCTGTATTTTGAGCATTGATCAAAATTTTGGCGATGTTGCTGGGGAAGATGATGTGAGTATTTATTAAAGTTTATTGGAGTTTTCAGGTCTTTATTTTTATTCTTATATGGGTATACGCCGGTGTATTCCTTAAATCAGAAGTCAAAGTTATCCCTTACTCCTATTTAATCCTAATCAGATAGATTGTTACAACCTTATCATACAATAATGAAACTAGTATGTGCTGGCAATTTAAAAGGGATTCAGGATGATCCTAATATTGTACCTCCCCCTAATCTAGGTGATACATAGAACATTTTTTATAGATAGATAAAGTAGTTGTTAGCAGATGCAGCTAACTAGAGAAGGGTGGTTGAGGAGGCCCGATTGGGTCAACAGGCAGAGCTATCCAGGCTAAGATTGATCGTTGGTCATTGAAAAGCACTTGATGGTTATCGAGATAGAGTTATAGGTGGTCAGGCTCAAATAATCCCATCATTCCACTACTTCGATCCGTATTATGGTGAAGAAGATATGGGATACATTGAGCCAGCAAAAATAAGAGCTATTATTCCTTCTACACTGCCCCCCAATGTGAAATTTGACATAATTAGTGCCATCATCCAACATCTAAATTTGAAAGGTGTATTTTCAGGCTTGGATACAGACAACGCAAATATGCATCTTTATAATTTTGTTGGGATATCTACTTCTTATACTATTCTGGGGGTACACTAAAAGGCCCTCAAATTGAGGTTGTTTTCTTTCTCATTGACTGGAGAAGCTTCTTTGTATTTAGGGGAACTTTTGAGAGGATCTATTACCTCTTATAATAAGCTGCGCAAGTAATTCTTAAACTTTTTCTTTCCTTCAGCCAGGATGTTACAACTTAAAGATGAGATATATAATTTCAGAAAGCTTTATTTGAAGTCTATATACGAGGCTTGGTTTTGATTTAAGAAAAAGTTTAGCATGGTACTAAAGTATTATATTTTAGAGATGATCTTACTATAGATATTCTACAGAGCCCTAACACCAGTTCCCGAGACATGGTAGACAAAATCACTGGAGGATCATTCATGAGATAACATTAGAAAGTAGCTTTTAATGTTCTAGACTAGATCTTTCTCACTAACCAAGGGTGCATACTCGGGAGGCTGAGAGGGTTTATGCCATTAGAGATTCCAGTGACCATAGATCTATGGATAATTCTATGATGCAAGAGATTGCATAGTTGAGGAATGATATTGGGTTGCTTGCTAAGTAGTTTGCAACAGTGGACTCCGAGAAGAATAATGTAATAGGTGCACAGGGTTCAACGTCTAGAGCTTATGAGTCAGATTTGGAGGAGGAGTCTAAGTATCATGATCATGAATTTACAGGTTTCTGAGCCAAAGGGTAACAAAACTAAGTTTAAAACTATTATAGTGATAGATATAGAGATCGCAGTAGGGAGTGTTATGGTGAGTGGAGACCAAAAGATAACTATATTATTTATCCCCTGTTACCTATAGTTAAGGTACAAAAGAATGATAGAGATATGGTAGATAAGACATATTTTATAGAGTCAGACACGGTGACAGACCTTAGTGCTAGTGTTGGTGAGGACAAAGGTAAAGGAAAAGTCAATGAGCCTATATCTATGCAAATTCTATGACTGACTTACCTTTTCCTCAATGACTAAAATAAAAGAAAGAGGGAAGACAGTTCAATAGATTAATGGAGTTGCTAAAAGATCTGAGCTTGAACATCCCTCTTCTTGAGGAATTAGAGCAGATGCCTAGATATTCCAGGTTTATGAAAGAATTCATGACAAAGAAGTGAGCATCTAGTTTTAAGGACGTTGGTGGATTTCACCAGTACAGTGTAGTTACTTCTAAGTCTTTGGCCAAAAAAGAACAATGATCTCAGTTTGTTCACGATCCCTTGTACTATAGGGACATCCAGATTTGTCAGAGCTTTATGTGACTTGGGAGATAGCATCAATTTGATATCGTTGGCATATTAAAGTAGTTGGGCTTGAGCCCTCCAAATCCTACTACTATGCGATTGTTGATAATAGATCGAACAGTAAAGAAACTCGTGGGCATTTTATTTGTTGTATTGGTAAAAGTTGATAACTTTATTTTTCTGGATGATTTTATCATTTTGGATTATGAGGTTAACTTCGAGATGCCCATCATATTGGAAAGATCATTCATGGTTACGGGTAGAGCAATGGATGATATGGAAAAGGGGGAGCCCAAATTCAGAGTCAATAACAAAGAAGTCAACGTTCGAAGAACTATGAAGCAGCCTACTAATATGAGGGTTGTGTCGATTAGCTATTTGATAATCCTGTAGGGTATTTCTTTAGGTACCTTAATGAATTTCGAGTAGTAAAGGTACCCTCATTGCGCTATGATGTTAAATCAAGCACTACTTAGGAAACATTAAGGAAGTGAAAGTCTATGTTGAGGTATACCTTGGCGAAGTCTAAGTAGCCAAGGCAACTAAGTCGTGCCGTGATAATAAATCAGGCATTACTTGAGAGGCAACCCAAGTATATGGTGATTTTTGTTGTGATGACACGAACGTCTAGTGTGTCCCAGGTATGTCCTCATTTCCTTGCTTTGTATTATTTACATACACTGGGGACAGTGTGTAGTCTTTTTTAGCTGGGGTGAGGTATACCATAGTCGTCGTGGGTTTTTGCTGTTGTGCTTCTTTTCCTATTGGTTGTGGTATGGCTATAGAACCAGTATGTCTAGGTTAAAATTTATGTCGTATTGTGTTCTATTTTGTGTTGTGTCTGTTTTTATTAAATTAGGAGAGTTTTTAGTATTTGGGGTTGTTGTACAAGGAAGACTCTCTCACTTACTAAGGACGACATATGATCCGTATGCAATACATACAGACCGTATGCAGTACATATTGTCCATAGGTGACCTTTGTAAGTTCCTGAGGGTCAACTCCAGAGAGCTTCAGGAACTGTGCAGGAGGTTTGTCACTTACTTAGGACCACATACAGTTTGTAGGTGGCCTAAGTAAGTGGCCACTAACCTCAATTTACATTTTTCATTCAAGTTTTGATTTTTAGGGTTTCCTTGAATCCTATAAATACCCTTTTTAAATTTTGTAGTTAGGTTAGCACTCTTAACACTTATAAACTTATATTTGATTCCAACATTTGAATTTGATCTTGGGATTACTTTGTTCTTGATTATGGTTGATAATTCAATTGTTGACTTTGAGTTTTACTTGTTGATCATTGTGATGTTGTTTAATGCTTTTCATTATGAATTTCATTGATTGTTTAACAAGCATAGGCGGCTAAAGCCTTTAGCTAGGGTTTTGGGAACCTAGCATATTGACGAAGTAGGGAAAGTGCTAGGTTTTACTGAACTAATATTGTTGTTGTATTTTATAATCTTCGATTTGATAGATGTCTTAAAGGTTGTAAACAGTAAGATCCCACCTAGAATATCACTATTTACTCCACAAGAGGAGTAGTGACTAGGAAAAGATAATTACAATAGTAATTTGAAGATTAACTGTCAATCTAGGGTAATTAGTATCATCTATGTAAGATGTTTATCTATCATCTAATATCTTGATCCTCAGGAGGTAATAGTTAACTGGGATCCAAGATAAGGGTTAGTAATGCGACATCCTGAGACTTAAAAGGTAAAGGATGAAATTCATCAATAAGTCCACAAGACAGTTAACGGTACATAACTTATTAGATTTTGAATGCAAGGTACTGGTTGGTTTAATAAAGCATGATAAGACTACTGAGTTGAGCACTACTGCCTGATTACAACCAACTTTGAGATTTGCTAGTTGTTCGAGATTACAACAACAAACCCCTTATTTACTTTCTGTTCAGCCCGTTGAGTTCAGCAAACTAGAGATACAAATCCATATCTTCACTGTGGGTTTGACCCTAACCTAGTTGGGTTACTGTCACAACCCAAACCAGGGCCTGACTATGATGGGTATCTCAAGTCCAACAAGGACCGGAGACCACCCCAAATACTTGAACCATCGACTATACCTTACACCCCTTTTCAGATAAATTCCGAATATATAACAAGATAAGAGAATTCAATCTTAAAGACATTATGATAGTCTATAACCAAAATCAACCAAATCAAACAAAATCATACTACCCACGTCCATAATAGTCCAAATAAAGCCTCTACCAAATAAGTACCCCCGACTCTGACAATGGCAATCACAATGATAATGTTAATATGAACTCTTCACTTCTAAATTATGAAAAGAAACTGATGAAATGACTAAGTATTTCAGAGGAATGAAAGCTCATCACTTCACCCCTAAATACCAACAAACCGAGCTAATCCATCTGACTCTGTGCAGAAAAAGTAGAAATTGGTCCGGCGCCAACATCACGTTGGGATGCAGCATTCGAAGATGGTTAGTGAGGTGAAACAAGTAAGTACTCAGGGATAAGGATAAAGTAATGCCATCAATTAAAAGACCAACTCCAACCAATGCACATGACCATATACAATTACACATATATAAATATCTCATGTCAAGATAGGGAAAAGGTTTAACCATGAAGTAAAACTTTTATCCTGGACTATATAGCTCAACTGTCATAATAGGCACCCACGGGATATTTGGGTTCAGCTTCCCTGCTAAAAGGGCCTCGGTGTGTGTTAGCCGCACGTACCAGAGAAAAAATTGAGGGAAAACTAAGGCATTTAGGCGATTAGCTGACCCAAAATATATCAAGTGTCACTCATGCACACAACTCATCAAGACCAAACCATATGCTGGCAAACATGAGTTTCCAGTACAAGTCATCCAAGACCCACTCCTTCACGGCATCGCTACACAACCCCTATTAAGACCAATTTAAACAAATTGCACATAATCCCAAATATTGATCAATGAACCAACTGTTAAGGCATACATAGATATCGTCATACCCTTCACTTGCAAGTTAACTCCATGCCAAAATAATCTTGTTTAACTTAGGGGAACGCCACATCCCTATTTAGTTCATAAAATCAATTTAGAGGAATACCTCGACCTCCGTTAGTTCATTAAATCCATAGTTTGTAAAAACATAGTTCCATAAGGTTTAATTCAACATAATAATGCCACAATTTAAATTCCCATGCTTCTCATAACTGAAAACCAGTTTCACCATATGGGGTTGGGGTCATAACCATTTCAAGAGTCATAAGTTTAAGAAATCACAATTTTCAAGTTCATTGACCATACCCATGCACCCATATGTTCAAAACCATATTTAAAACAATAATAATAATAATTAAACCATGGGAAAATATCATTCAACCACAAGCATTCAAAACCCCCAATCCTTGTTTCAAAACCATAACAATACCATGAAAGCTATACCTTAAAACATATGTTTTTAGTAAAATAAAAATAAGGAAAGAGTAACACGCCTTAATCACTACGAAGTACGAAGAGAAATCACCCTTGAAAGCCCCAATTGATTAGCTTGATGAAAACCCTGAGTGTTCTTGACCTTGAGGATTTGGGAGTGTTCTAAGAGGTTATTTGATGTGTTTATGATAGCTAATGATGCCCTAAAAAGTTATAAGATGTGGGTTTTAAGTTGGGCAAGAGGGGAAATGTCCAGAATGCCCTCAACATAAAATTTGGAAAAAGTTACCTACGGTTATGAGTCAATCCCTTGACTCATACCCACACATTATGACTCATGACCACGAGTCGTAATTAAGACAGTGATTTGGTCCCCCATTCATTTCCCACCTTATGACTCCACCAACCTACTCATAATGAGATCTTACGACTCGTAAGGTCTAGTCGTGAGCTACATAGAACCCAAATAAATTGAACAATGGACATCCTATGATTTGAACCTATGAACCATAACATATCCTCACGGATCTTAGTGAGCCACTCATACTAAAAGCAGAATAAAGCCATAAAATTACTGATTTAGTTACGACTCATACAAATAACTCGTCACGAGTCCTTATGACTCGTGTCCCCAAGTCGTAACCAGGACGAAAACTCAACACCATTCACTGAACACCTTACGACTAGGGTCACCTGACCTGTCAAGACTTCATACAACTTGTAGGGTAAGTCATAATCAAGGAAGTGAGCTCAAAGCTTAAGATTCTTTCAAGGGCCAAAAATCTAAGGCATTACATTCTCCCCCACTTGGATTATTCATCCTCGAATGATGGGTCAAGTCAACACACGCACGATTGGACTCTATATACCTCTTCTTTTACCTTTAACTAAGTTAGAAAATAGAGATGTTAAGAACAACACATATCTTAGGCACGATTTATGGAACGGGGAACAAGAACAAATACTTGGACTGTATGTCCTCTTCAGTTTCCCAAGTGGCCTCTTTAACCTTGTGGTTCCTCCAAAGAACCTTTACCAAAGCCACATACTTCATCTGCAACCGACGAACTTTGACGATAAAAAATTTCAACCGAACTTCCTCATAAGATAAGGAGTCTGAAATACCCAACCCCTCCAAAGGGACAACCGACGCAGGATCACTCATGCACCTTCACATCATCAAGACATGATACAGCAGATGGATGAAGCTCAAACTAGAAGGCAACTCCAACTCAAATACAACACTACCAACCCTCTTCAAAATTAAGTACGGACCAACATAATGAGGAATGAGCTTTCCCTTCTTACCAAACCACTCACCCCTTCATGACAGACACCTTTAAGAATACCCAATCACCAACCTCAAACTTTAACTCCCTACGCCTTACATCTGTATAGTACCTTTAGCAACTTTGGGCAGTTTTAAGCCTATCCTGAATCACCTTCACTTTCTCCATGGCCTAGTAAACTAAGACAGGATCAAATAACTCATTTTCACCAATTTCATACCACCCAATGGGAGAACAACACCTAATACCATAAAACACCTCAAAAGAACCATACAAATTCTAGAGTGGGAACTATTATTATACGAAAACTCTATAAGGAGCAAATAATTGACCCAACTGCCACCATAATCAATCATGGAAGCCCAAAGCATATCTTTCACGACCTGAACTACCCTTTCTGCTTGCCCATCCATATGGGGGTGGAATGCAATACTAACGCTCACCTTAGTTCCCAAATCTTTGTGAAAAAATTGCCAATAGTGAGATGAGAATTGAGTACCACGATCTAAAATAATAGAAACCAAAGCACCATGCAACTTCACGATCTCCCTAAGAAACAACTTGGCATAATCCTCTTTCGAATAATCAGTCCTCACTGGCAAGAAGTGAGTAGACTTAGTTATTCTATCTACGATGATCCAAATCAAATCAAACTAATTTCAAGATTGAGAAAGAAAAATAACGAAGTCCATATTGATTTCCTCCTATTTCCGTACAAGTAACTCAATCTCTTGAGATAACCCACATGGCTTCAAGTGCTCAACCTTTACTTGTTGACACACCATGTACTTAGCCACAAAACTAGCCATATCCCACTTTATATTATTACACAAATAAACCTTCTTTAGATCATGATACATCTTTGTTGAACTAGGATGAATAGTATAACGCTACCCACAAGCCTCAGCCAAGATCCTTCCTCCCAATCCATCTATGTCGGGAACACATAGTCTACCTTGGTACCTCAAGATGGCATCGCCTTTTGCTGAACCACATCTCCCTTAATCTTCATCACGACAGAATTCAATACTTATTTCTTATTTATCTCAATAATAAGGGATGACTGCACCACCTAATGCACAAACACACCACCATCCTTAGATTCTAAGATGCGAACCTCATGGTTATCCAAACGATGAATATCCTTCACCAATTTCCGCTTATCCTCATCCACATAAGCTAGACTTCCCATGGATAACCTGCTAAGAGCATCGACAAATACGTTATCTTTATCTGGGTGGTAATAGAGGCTCATATCGTAGTCCTCTAGTAACTTAAGCCACCTTCTTTGACTAAGATTAAGACCTTTCTGTATGAACATATATTGCAGGCTCTTATGATCATAAAAAATATCCACATGAACTCCATAGAGATAGTCATATTGGATCTTCAATGCGAACACCACAACTAACAACTCTAAATCATGAATCGATTAGTTCTTCTTATGAACCTTCAGCTGCCTAGAAGCATAGGCCACCACCTTACCATGTTATATCAACATACATCCAAGTCCCACACAAGATGCATCGCAATAGACCACGAATCCATTATTACCCTCAGGCAGGGTCCAAACTAGAGCCAAAGTTAACTTATCTTTTAGTTTCTCAAGACTGCCTTTACAAGCCTCAGACCATAGGAATTCTTCCTTCTTCTGGGTCAACTTAGTCAATGGGGCAGCTATAGTCAAGAAACTCTCCACAAATCTTCTATAGCAACCTGCTAAACCCAAGAAGCTTCAAATATTGGTTGGAGTCATGGGTCAAGTCCACTTCTTAACCACTTCCACTTTCAGTGGATCTACCATGATCCCTTCACTAGAAATGACATAACCTAGAAAAGTAACAGCTTTTCATCAAAACTCACACTTAGAAAATTTGGCATATAATTATTAATCTTTCAAGGTCTACAACACAATGCAAAGATAACCGGCATGATCCACCTCACTCTTAGAGTACACTAAATTATCATCTATGAATACAATGATAAACAGATCCAGGAACTAGCAAAAAATCCTATTCATCAGGTCCATGAGTGTCATCAGGGCATTAGTCAACCCAAAAGACATAACCAAAATACATAATGACCATATCAAGTTCTGAAGGTAGTCTAAGGGTTATCCACTTCCCTAATATTTAGTTGATTATAACTTAAACTAAGATCAATCTTAGAGAAACATCTAGCACCCTAAAGCTGATCAAATAAATCATCAACTCGAGGGAAAGGGTACTTATTCCTTATCATCACCTTATTCAACTAAAGGTAATCAATACACATTCGTAGGGAAGAAACCTTCTTACGCATGAACAAAATAATCCCACCCCATGGAGATATACTAGGATAAATAAAACCCTTATCTAAAAGGTATTTCAACTGCTCTTTAAGCTCTTTCAACTCAATTAGAGCTACTATATAAGGAGAGATAGAGATAGGGTGAGTATCCCACAGAATATCAACCCCAAAATCAATTCCCTATCGGGAGGGATACTGGGAATATCATTAGGAAAAATCTGAGTAAATTCATTAACCATAGGAACGGATTCTAAAGAATGACCCTCCAAGTTAGAATCTTTAACTAAGACCAAATGATAAAGACACCCTTTTAAAATCAACTTTTGGGCTCTAAGGTATGATATGAACCTCCCCTTAGGCACCAAAGAACCCCCTTGCCATTCAATGGATGACTCATTAAGGAATCTAAACATGACCTTACGGGTTCGACAGTCTAAGGAAACATAGCATAAATATAACCAATCTATCCCTAATATGAAATCAAAATCAACCATGTATAACTCTATCAAATCCACCAGAGTTTCTCTACCACCAACAGATATAACACATACCATATAGACTATCTAACAACCATAGAGTCACCCACAGAGGGTAGATACAGAAAAGGGATCAGGAATACACTCAGGACTAAAACCAAAATGCATGGCTATAAATAGGGTCACATAAGAAAAAGTGGACCCTGGATTAAGTAAATAGTACACATCACGTGAAAAAAATTTCACCATACCTATAATGACAATGGGAGATGCCTCAGAGTCCTGACGAGAAGCAATAGCATACAAGCGATTCCAGATATTGTCGATACCAGAAGCAAAAGCAGCACCTTTTGGTGCAGGAGCAGATGAAGAGGCAACAAGAACCTTATTTTCCCTAGAACCAACCTTACCCATGGGATAATTTCTAAGAATATGCCCTAGCTAACCATACTTGAAGCACTTGTACCTTCCCTAATAACAGAAACTCTAATGCAACCAACCATAAAATCTATAGAAAGGATATGATGGAGATGATTGGGCTCCACTAGCCTAAGATTTGGCACCCTATACCCTAGAGCTATCATTTTCCTAAAAATGCCTATCACCAAATGACTTTGGGTAGGGAGCACTAGCCATTAAGTAGAACCAGAATTGCCCCACTTCCTCTTGGACCACTTTTCAACACCCTGCCACTTTGTTGTTGACCTTCACCCTAATTAGAAAATCTAAAGTTCTTACTCTGCCTCTCTACTATCTCTGTCTGCTTCTTCTTCTTCTCTTTTTCAACCTACTGCATAAACATAACCAACCTAGAGATGTTTATGTCCTTATTTAACAAGGCATACGTACTCTCCAAAATTAAGTCTCAATATAACTCAAAAGTGAACTTTCTTATTCTAGCCTACATGCTAGAACTAACTCTGAAGTATACCGAGATAACTAGTGAAACTTTAAGGAATACTTCTTGACTGAAATCTTTTCGTTCTTTAGGTTAACAAACTCTTCTGCCTTTGCCTCCCTCAGCTCTTGAGAAAAGAAGTGGTCAAGGAAGCCACTAGAAAAATCATCCCACAGGGCTGACTCAACATCGTCACCCCTTAATTAGTCTCATTCCTTATACCACTGATATACTATATCTTTCAATTATAGGCAATGAACTTCACACTCTCCACATTAGTGGCATACATCACATAGAATATCTTTTCCATCTCATCAAGAAAATTTTGAGGATCTTCCTCAACATTAAAACCAGTAAAAGTAGAGGGCTCAACCTCATAAACTGGCTAACCCTTATGGCCTCAGAAGATGGAACACAGCACTCAGACTAAGAAGTTACCAACTAAGCCAATATATGAATGACTGGAAAAACTCAACATTCGATATATCAGCCTGAGGAGCTCGAGAAGGACTAGAGGTAACCAGTGGAACTCCAGGAAGGAAATCAGGAACTGGACCCCTAGACTGGTTCTTAACCCTATATGCAATGCGAGTCCTATCAATGTTGTCCTCAAGTGGGATAGAGGAGTTTCCATAAGCTTTTGATCATCTGAGAGACATGATTTGAAAAGTAAGCAAATGGGGATTAAAAGAATCCAAAACCTTACACTCTACCACCCAAAATAAGAGAACAAGAAAGGGAAACATTACTAAATACCTCATAGCCCCTCCCTTATAAGTGTGGCATACTACATACCCATAAAAGAGACTCTAATTAACACAGATTTGTGGACACCCAATTGACTATGAACCTAACTCTCTGATACCACCTTGTCACGACCCAAACTAGGGCCTGGTTGTGATGGGTATCTCAAGTTCAACAAGGACTGGACACTACCCTCCAAATACCTAAACCACCAACTATACCTTACACCCCTTGTTGGATGAATTCTAAATATATAACAAGATAAGAGAATTTAATCTTAAATAAATTATAATAGTCTATAACCAAAATCAACTAAATAAAACCAAATCATACCACCCATGTCCACAGTAGTCCAAACAATGGCTATTTACCAAATGAGTACCAATAAAATGTTGAGACATGCCCCCGACTCTGACAATGATAATCATAATGGTAATGTTAATGTGAACTCTTTACCTCTAAATAATGAAAAGAAAGTGATGAAATTAGTAAGTATTCTAGAGGAATAGAAGATCACCAGTTCACCACTAGAGACCAATGAACTGGGTTTGATCCACCTAACTTTATACAAAAAAAAGTATAAATTGCTCCAGCACCTATATCGCATGGGGATACAGCATCCGTTCTAGCATATATTCAGGGATAAATATAAAGTAATGCCATCAATTCAAAAACCAAGTCAAACCAATGCACATAACCATATGCATTTACATATATATAAATATCTCATACCGAGATAGGGAACAGGTTTAACCATGAAGTAAAACTTTTATCCTGGACTATGTAGATCATCCTTCATAATAGGCATCCACTGGCTATATGGGTTAAACTCCCCCTACTGAAAGTGCCCCGGTGCATGTTAGCCACACGTACTAGAGAAAAAATTGAGAGAAAGCAAATTTATCTAGGAAATTAGCCATCCCAAAATATTAAAGTGTGACTCATGCACATAGGTCATTAAGACCAAACCTTATGTCGGCAAACATAAGTTTCCAGTACAAGTAATCCAAAACCCATACCTTTACGGCATCACTACATAATCCCCATTAAGCCTAATTTAAACAAGTTGCATATAATCCCAATTATTGATTAATGAACCACCCATTAAGGAACACACCGATATCATCATACCCTTTATTTGTAAGTTTAACTCAATGCCAAAATAATTATATTTAGCCTGGGGGAACACTATGCCCCCATTTAGTTCATGAAATCAATTTGGAAAAATACCTCGACCTCTATTAGTTCATCAAAGTCATAGTTTGTGAAAACATAGTTCTATAAGGTTCAATTCAACATCATAATGCCACAATTTAAATTCTCACACATCTCATAGCTGAAAACCAATCATAACTATTTCAAAAGTCATAAGTTTAAGAAATCACAATTTTCAAGTTCATTCACCATACCCATGCACCCACATGTTCAAAATCATATTTAAAGCAAGAATAATTATAATTATACCATTGGAAAATATCATTCAACCACAAGCATTCAAAAACCCCAACCCTTGTTTCAAAACCATAATAATACCATGAAAGTTATACCTTAAAACATGTGATTTTTGTAAAATAACAATGAGGGAAGAGTAAAATGCCTTAATCATTATGAAGTATGAAGATAAATCACCCTTGAAAGACGTAATTAATTATCTTGATAAAAACCCTAAGTATTCTTGACCTTGAGTATTTGGAAGTATTTTAAGAGTTTATTTGATGTGTTTATAATAGCTAATGATAACATAAAAAGTTATAAGATGTGGGTTTTAAGTTGGGCAAAAGGGGAAATATCCAAAATACCCTCAACATAAAAGCTGAAAATAGCCGCCTATGGTTACGAGTCAACCCCTTGACTCGTACCCACACATTATGACTCATGACCATGAGTCATAACTAAGACAGTGATTTGGACCCCCTATACTGCCCACTTTACGACTCCACCAACCTACTCGTAATGAGATCTTACGACGTAAGGTCTAGTCATGTGCTACATAAAACCCAAATGAATTGAACATTGGATATCTTATGATTTGAACCTATGACCCATAATATATCCTCACGAATCTTAATGATCCACTCGTACTCAGAGCAGAATCGAGCAATAAACTTACTGATTTAGTTATGACTCATACTAACGACTTGTCATGAGTTCTTACAACTTGTGTCCCCAAGTCATAACCAGGATAGAAACTCAAACACCATTCACTAGACACCTTATGAATAGGGACACCTGACTCATCAAGATTCCATACAACTTGTGGGGTAATCCATAATCAAGGTAGTGAGCTCAAAGCTCAAGAATTTTTTTAAAAGGCCAAAATTATGGGGCGTTACAGTTACTATACTTGAAAGCAACCATTTTATCCTTCAGTTAGAGGTATAGTTTGGGCGTTGATCAAATATTATATTCATGGCTCGTGTACCTATCCCGGTGTTCTGTATATGTATGTAAATTGTTGTGTATGTGATTTATAACAAGTTTTAATAACTGCCTTATTTTATCCCTTTCCCTTAAGTTACATGCCAGTGCTCACCCCACTGACCATCTCCGATTGTTACATCCTTTCATGATATAGGTTCAAAAGACTTTTTTATTGCTCTTATGCAGCATTAGGTGGTTGAGTATTTATGTTGAGTTGCTGTGAATTGTTGAGCCTCTATCTTTTAGAAGGCCCCATTATTTTATTATTTTTCTTATTGTCTTAGTATTTTATATTCTTTTGTCATAGTCTGAGGTATGTCCTAACTTAGTTGGTATTCTTATTTTAGAGGCTTCAATGGACAGAAGTAGGATATTGTTGATACTTTATTTTGAATCCCTGTATTTTCTTTCAGTATTAATTATCTATTATTAGTTTGGTTGTCTTTTGCTATTTATATTTATGTGTTCTTGAGGTAAGGTTAAAGGGATTATCTTCGGTCCATGGTGGGTTTGACATTACTTGCCATGGCTAGGACTAGGTTTGAGTCATGAAAATCTTGGTATTAAAGCCCAATTTAGGGTCGTTGAGTGTCCACAAATCCATATTAAGTAGAGTCCTATTATGGGTGTGTAGCACGCCACACTTATAGGGGGAGGTTACAAGGAATTTAGGAATATTTCCCTTTTTTTTGTTCTATTTTAGGCTATAGAGTCTAGTTGATATGAAACTTCTCTAACTCTAAGCTTACTCATGTTTTAGATCATGCCTCTTCGAAAATCTGACGGTCATAGAAAGTCTATTAGAACTTTTGTCCCACTAAAGAAAAATGTGGAGGGGATTCACCCTACTTACGAATTACAGACCCGATCTACGATCCCTAATCCTAAATATACTATTCCATTTAGGGTTCTACTGGCCCCTACTAGTCCTTCTTGAACTTTTTAGGTGATACTTATGCTCAGTCGCGTTAGGGAGATATCTCCAATCCAGAGTTCTATTAGTCTATCCATATGTTTGCTCATATGGTAGTATCTCAGTCCCATCGGTCTGAATATGTTTGTTCTGTTACTAATTCATCTGAGTTCACTCGAGTTGGCTATTTTATAAGGTTGAATCCCCAAACTTTACAATATCTAAGGTTGAGAAGGATCCTCAATGAGGTTTATTAATGAGATAAAGAATATTTTTAGGATCATGCATGCTATTAGTCCAGAAGGTGTAGAGTTTGTTACTTATTAGTTGAAGGATGTGGCTCACCAGTGGTATGAGAAATGGTAAGGAATGAGGGGTGAGGATGTTGAGTCGGCGATGTGGGATAAATTTTTATGTTCTTTTCTTGATCACTTCTTTACGTAGGACTTGAGGAAGACTGAGGCTTAAGAGTTTGTGAACTTGAAGAAGGCTAAGATGAGTGTTAAGAAGTATGCCTTGAAGTTCTAGTAGTTGTCCCGTTATGCTTCGAAGTTAGTGTCTAATACAAAGGCCAAATGAGGAAATGTTGAATAATGATATGGATATATCTAGGGTAGTGGTTTATATACAGTAGGTAAAGGATGAGAAAAGAAAATGGATAAAGATGGGGGGAAAGGCAGATCAAGAATTTTTGATATACAGAGTAGGGTACAGGTTAGCAGAACAGTAGAAGAGATAGTAGACAGTGGACTAAGAAGAAGAATTAGGGAAATTCTTATTTATTTCTAGTGCTTCTTATCCTAAGCCTTCAAGTGATCATCGTTTTCAAGATAATAGTGGTCGTAAGGCACAGGGTGCCCAATCTCAGGTCAATAGAGCTCAGTCAGCCCCAACTTATCATCCTTCCCATTTTTTTTGAAAACTTCATAATAGTTATTGTGAGGAGGAGAGGAACTTGTATTTTAATTATTATCAGTCTGGAAATCTATAGCAAAATTGTCACTAGGGCTAATAAAGTCCCAGTTGCAACTTCTTTAGCTCCTATACCTAAGGGCACTACCTTAGGTACCAATAGTGGCCGAATTGTCTCTATGAATTTGCTACTCATTAGGAATCTGAGTTATCCCTCAATATTGTTACTGATATGTTATAACTTTTTTCTCGTGATATTTACTATTTTCTTAATTCGGGTTCTACCCTATCTTATGTGACCTCTTATATGGTTGTACACTTTGGTTTTGGTCCTAAAAACATTTCCAACCTCTTTTCTATGTTGACTCTAGTGAGTGATTCTATTATTGCTAAAATAATCTATAAGGGTTATGTGGTGTACATTCATCATAGAGAGACATTGGTGGATTTGATAGAACTTAACATGGTAGATTTTAATGTAATTGTGGAATGGATTGGCCTCATTCATGATTTGCTTCTCAGGATTGTAGGACCCGAAGGGTTAATTTTTATTTTTGTAATGAACCGATGTTTGAATGAAAGGGAAGTTAGTCCTCAAAGGGAGGTTTATTTCTTATCTTAGAGCTCAAAAGATAATTTCCAAAGGGTGTGTAGATTATCTAGTTTGGGTTAAGGATTTAAACTCTGAGAGTCCCTCTTTGCAACTTGTCCCTATGGTTAGTGCATTTCTTGAAGGTTTTCTCAATGATATTCCTAAAATTCCTCCTAATAGGGAGATAGATTTTGGTATTTATCTTCTAGTGGATACATATCCCATTTCTATTCCTTCTTATAGGATGGCTTCAGCTGAACTAAAGGAGGAAAATGAGTAGTTAAAGGATTTTGTCCTAGTGTTTCTCTGTGGGATGCTTTTGTACTTTTTGTGCAAAAGAAAGATGGGTCTGTTCGAATATGTATAGACTATCATCAGTTAAATAAGGTTATGATTAAGTACCCCCTTCCTAGGGTTGGTGACCTCTTCGATCAATTTTAGGGTGATAGGTGTTTCTCTAAATTTGATCTTCATTTGGGTTATCACCAATTGAAGATTAGGGAGGTTGATATTCATAATACTACTCAGGCAGCTTCTAGATTTGATTATTAAAGTATTGATCGATGACATCTTGGTGTACTCTAAGAGTGTGGAGGATTATACCAATCACCTTTGAATTATGTTGCAGACTCTTAAGGACCAGAGATTGTATGAAAAAAATTGAGTGCGAATTTTGTTTAAGTGTTGTGACCTTTCTTGGGTGTGTTTTTTCTAGTGAGGGGATCAAGGTGGATCTACAGAAAGCTGAGGTAGTTAAGAATTGGACAAGACCCACGACTCTAACTGACATTAAGAGCTTCTTGGGCTTAGTTAGGTATTATAGGAGGTTTGTGGAAAGTTTCTCATATATTGATACTCTGTTGACAAGGTTGACTCAGAAAAGGTTAAGTTTCTGTGGTCTAATACTTGTGAGGGTAGTTTTGAGAAGTTGAAGGTTAATTTGACTTTTGTGCTAGTTATGACCCTGCTCGAGGGTACTGGTGGGTTTGTTGTGTATTATGATGTATCCCGTGTTAGATTGGGTTGTGTTTTGATATGGCATGGTAAGGTTATAGCCTATTCTTCTAGGCAGCTTAAGTTTTATGAGAGGAATTACCCAACTCATAATCTAAAGTTGACGGGTGTGGTCTTTTACTTAAAGATCTGGCGCTATTATCTGTATGGGGTGTATGTGGATATTTATTCAGACCATAAGATCCTATAAAATTGAACCTCAAGAAGAGGCAATGTCTCAAGATACTTAAGGATTATGATTTGAGTATACACTATCATCTAAGTAAAGCTAATATCATTGTTGATGCTCTTAGCAGGTTATTTATGGGGAGCCTATCTCAGGTTGAGGAGGAAAAAAAGATACTAGTAAAGGATATTTATCAGCTGGCTAATTTGGGAGTTCATCTTATGGACTCTAAGGATGGTGGAGTAATTGTTCAGGAAGTGGTTAAATTGTCTCTTGGTAAGGAGAAGCAGGTTCTGGATCCCATCTTTATACAAATCAAAGATGATATAGGACATCAAAAGGTTATGGCTTTTGAGATTGGGGGAGATGGCAGCTTGAGGTATCAAGAAAGGTTGTGTGATCCTGATGTTGATGGATTGTAGGAGAGAATCTTGACTGAAGCTCATAAGTCCCGATATTCAGTTCATCTGGGTTTGACTAAATATACCATGACTTGAAGAAAATCTATTGGTAGAATAAAATAAAGAGGGATATGGCAAATTTTGTTGCTAAATATATAATTTGTCAGTGGGTCATGGTTGAATATTTGAGACTTGGTAAAATGTACCAAGAGATATAATTTCCCATATAAAAGTGGGGTCTATCGAAAACAGGCTCTCTACTTCTTCGTAGGTAGCAGTATGGACTGCGTACATCTTACCCTCCCCAGACCCCAAAGCTATGGGAATACATTGGGTTTTTTGTTGTTGTTGTTGTTGTTTAAGTGGGAGATGATTAATATGTATTTCATCACTGTTCTTCTGTAGTCTCGAAATCAGTATGATTCTATTTGGGTCATTGTGGATAGAATGACTAAGCCCACTCACTTCTTTCCTGTGAGGACTAACTACGTAGGAATGCTAAGTTGTTCATTCAGGAGATAGTTAAGTTACATGGGGCACCAATGTACATCATTTTATGTCAAGGTACGTAGTTCTCTTCTAACTTCTAACGTTCATTTCAGAAAGGTTTGGGTACTCAAGTGAACCTTAGCACTGCTTTTCACCCTCAAGAAAATGACAAACTAAGCATACTATATAGACTTTGGAGGACATACTAAGGGCCTGTGCTATTGATTTTAAGGTAATTTGGATTGACCATTTGACTCTTATTAAATTTGCTTATAACAATAGTTACCATTCTAGCATTCAGATGGCTCCTTTCAAAGCTCTTTATGGTAGAAGGTATAGGTCTCCTATAGCGTGGTCTGAGGTAGGTGAGACTGGGTTGTTTGGCCCTGACTTGGTTCACCAATCCATGGAGAAGGTAAAGGTGATCAGAGAAAGAATTAAGACTGCTTAGAGTAGACAAAAGTCTTATGCGGATATAAGGTAAAGGGAGTTGGAGTTTTAGGTTAGTAATTGGGTATTCTTGAATTTTTCTCCTACAAAAAGAGTCATGAGATTGGGGAAGAAGGGGAAGCTCAGTCCCCGTTACATTGGTCCATATCAAATTTTAAGGAGAATTAGTAATGTCACTTTTGAGCTAGATTTGACAACAAAGTTATCTTCTACTCATCTTGTTTTGTATGTGTCTATGCTGAAAAGTGTGGGGGTGATCCTTCTTTGATAGTGCATGTTGAGGATGTTAGTGTGACAGATTCTTTATCTTATGAGAAAGTCTTATTTGAGATATTAGATACGCAAGTTTTTAAATTAAGGACAAATGATGTAGCATTGGTGAAGATTCCTTGGAGAAATCAGAAAGTGGAAGAAGTTACATGGGAAGATCAGAAAGTTATGAGAACCAAGTACCCATTCTTGTTTCCCTTGTAAGATGAAAATGCATAAGGTACGATTTCCATTCTTCCTTTTGTCATATTCTGAATTTGTCTATGGATTTGATCGCATTTTTTATATTGTTATGCTAAAAATGTCCTAACTCCATATTCGAGGACAAATGATCCAAAGGGAGGGATAATGTGAGACCCCATAAAATTTCAATGAATTTATTTTTGACCCTCCGGTATGCGTAATGTCAATTTTCTTACTTGAATTATGTTAAGGGCTGTGAAAAGGTTGTTTTGAGAAAGTTTTAAAAATTTTGAAAAGGGTTCGGGACCATTTTGAGATCCTGAGGCAGTAAACCTCTGCAATAATGGCATGTCATACCACTTAGCCTCTGTGATAAGGGTGTGGCACAGAGGCTAAGCTCTGCGGTAGCAGCGTGCCACGACGCTATGTATTTTTCACCCAATTTTTGTTTTTTCCATTTGTGGTGATGGGTTTTTGGTCCTTTTACCCCTTAAATGGCTTTATAACATCAAATTGACCCTTTTTGTTCAATTTTCAAATTTCAAACTTCACTCTTTTCTTCTTTAACTCTCAACCCAAGAAAGCTCAAAAGTTTTATGGAGTTTTTGTAATTTAAGCTCTGAACTTTGATTTCTCTCTAAGTTCTTCTGTATTTCAGGCATGTTTTTCTTTTCTTAACTTGAACTTTACATTATGGTATTTATTTAATCAGTAGTCATGTGTTTTAATTGATGGGTTTGGAATTGGATTGAGGGGTTTTGTTGTTATTGCTTGAATTACTTTTCCCATATTGTAAATGGATTATTCATGCTTTAATTAATGGTTTTGGGACTGAATTGGGCATTATGATATTGATTAGAATACGTGACATGGGTTTCCCCAAATTGATGGATTTTTGGCTTGGTAATGGTATTAACCTCAACCCATATTGTAAACTTGATTGTGAGTATGGATATTTGCATATATTAACTTATTTTTTGAACCCATTGCATTGCATTAAAGGATAAATAGATAAATATGATTTTGGAATGCCCTTGATGGCTATGGTTTTGGATTTTAAATGGAAGTTGGGAGTCTAATGGTTATATGAATTGGTTTGGCATAATTGATTTAGCTTGCAAGCATATTGGAATGACGATACAAATTAGGTAAATGCCTTAATAAATGAATCCCTGGCTAATGGTTGGGTTATATGCAAATTATTTTAATTTAGGCTTAAAGGGAATTATGTAGCTCGCCGTGAAGGTGTAGTCTATGGGGGACCAATATTGGAAATAATATTTTCCTATGTTAGGGGTCTATATGACCATGTTTCTGGAAACACATTATATTCTGGATGGCTATCACCTTGGTGTCTTTAGCCTTTGCTCAGTCTCCTCAGTATGTGCGGCTAACACGTATTGAGCCCCTTCTAGCAGGGAAAGTCGGAACCATATATCCCGTATGTGTCCTTAGGATGAAGTGAGCTACACAATTTAGGCTAATGGTTAAACTCTCATGTTCATGACCCTTGTTCCTAGCCAGGCAACCTATATATGTATATAAATTATTATGCATGTGGATTATAACTGGTATTGATAAATGTAGTATTTTATCACTTTTCCCTGAGTTACATGCCGGTGCTCGCCCCGTTGATCATCCCTAAATGCTGCATCATTTCATGATATAAGTTCGGAGGACTTTTTGGTTGCTCCTATGTTGCATTAGGTGAATGAGTATTTTTGTTGAGCTACTGTGAAGTGGAGAGCCTCCATCTTTCTAAAGGCCCGGTCATTTTATTATTTTTCTTATTGTTTTAGTGTTTTGGATTCTTTTGTCATAGATGGAGGTATGTCCCAACTTAGTTGGTATTCTTGGTTTAGTAGCTTTCGTGGACAGGAGTGGGTGTCATTGATTCTTTGTTTTGACTCCTTATATTTTATTTTGGTTTTTAATTATTTATCATTAGTTTTGTTGGCTTCCGCTATTTATACTTATATGGTCTTGGGGTAAGGCTAAAGGGGTTGTCTCCGGCCCATGATGGGCTTGAGATTGCTCGTCACAGCCAGGCCTGGGTTTGGGTCATTACAGAAAGTGGGCACTTAGAATAAAAAGTAAAACTTTTCGCATATGAAAGGAAATGCCTTGAATGAAAAGGAAAAAATGCCCATATGTGAAAGTGGACGCCATGAATGAAAACTAAAAATGATCGAATGTGAAAATAGGCATCTTGAAAAAAAAAGAAAAAGATTTTGTATTTTCTTGCTAAAAGGTGTTGAAAGACTAAGAAGGAACAATCGTGTCTTGAATTCAGTTGGTACTAATAATTAGTAGTGTGCAGAAGAATTCCCCTATCTCCTTTCCAGCTAACCGAGATCAACTTTAGAGTAACTCATATAGTTTCAAGTGATACCTCACACATGTTTGAGTATCGACAAGATTTATTTGTCTTGCTTCAAGCAAAAGTTTCAAACTTTACTTATCCTCATGCTTTAAGCATCCTTTCCCAGAATGAAAGTCCCATTTCACAATTATTTAAGTAATCTTCTTTCTAAATCTGGGGACGTCTAGAGAAATACACTCACACTCAAAACAAATTCAATGCATGTAGTTGTGATACAATAGGATTGACCTTCATGTAAGTATCCACTAATATAAGAACACTTAAGATAGAATCTTCTAGAACTTGTTATCTACTTGTAATGTAGGCTTGGGGACGGGTAGGATAATATTTGGGATGAAAGTGACTAGTTACTCAATGAGCATTACACTATACTTGTTCTTTCACTATTTTTGTGCTTTGACGCGTGATCTTCTCTGTTGTGCTACGTTGCCCTTTGTTTTATATTTGCTTCGACATTCTTTGAATCTTATATTAGAGTTTTTGCCCTTCCTTTTTAATTTTATATATATATATATATATTATTAGTGTTCTCCCTTTTTCTTTTTTCTTTTTTTTAGGGGGGGGATTTTTGCGCCTTTTAAAATTGTTATTTCATTTTTGTTCTGCTGGGACAATATATCCTTTACCTTTGACATCTTTAGTCATGAATCTTCATCCACAATTTACACATATTTAGTGCAATCAAGAAGGCAGGGCCAAGAGAAAATAGTGCATGTAAGCACTTAAAAGGTATAGGCTCAGATGCGGTTGTCCAAAGAAAAGGTTTTAGCATCAAAGGGGAAAATATTAGGGATTAATGTCATTTGGTGGGTTGTGGAAGGCACGATCGGGTGAAAGAAGGCCTACAATTCTTTTCTAAATCAAGTGTAACTTAGAATTTTGCCTCAATACACATTTAGGCCAAGTTTTAGATCAATAATGCAATGCAATGAATTAAACCAAAGCTCACCACATAATGCTCATGAATCAATGAGGTTGGATTTTTTCTAGTCTTAGATGTATGTAAGAGAATTTTTCAAGTGTCACTCAGGTATGATTAAAAGGTATCAAAAGAACCTATGGTTTAATATGAAGTTTGTCTTTTTCATCATACCAATTTGTTCTTTCTTATACACACTCTGTAATGACCCTTCGGGTCATTGTTCCTATTCTTGCTTATTTGGTCGATGGAGCTTCTCCATACCTGCCTCAAGTCATTAGTGATTTGCCGAAATCGATAGATCGGCTACCTGGTGATTCATTTGGTTCTTAGAACAACTTTCTCGATTCAAATTCTTCATTGGTTCTAGTTGGAAACCAAGCAAGAACTTTAATAAAACAACCTTAAATGCAAAATCTGACTTCGACAATGCATCCGGAATGTCAAAATCTATGTGGTTACATATTTTATTTACTCGAATTGAACTCCGAATGTATCTTGAGGCATGTACTGAATCCCAAAACTAGGTTTCAAGCCTCATCCACACCTGGCATTGAACGAGATATCGTGACCACAGTGATATGGGTGCACCGCAGTGTCGCAACTGCGTCTAGGCAAAGAGCGCAACCGCGAGACTTGAGGGTTGGGCATGCCTATTTAAAGGTTGTATTGCTTAAAATTTTAGCCATTTTGTGCCTCTTCCTTAAACTCTAAACCCTAATAGAGTGTAAAATCTCAAAAGTGAGTGTTGTGGGTTGATTGGAAGCTTAAACAACTTGTGAAATCGAATCTTGTTACAAATTTAAGGTATGATTTCTTCTAGTTTGGTATTAATTTCTTGAAATTTTGACCCAAAATTCCTAAGGGCTTAAGACTTAGATTGAGCCCCAATTGTGATTGATTTACTCAAATTAGTTGAGGTTTATAGCTCTCTAATGATATATGAGTAATGGTTTGGTCTCAGAAACTCATTTTTTCTAAGGTGGAACCCACTTGGGGGTTTTGATGTCATTTTGAACCCATGGCACAGTGGTGCCATAATGGGGATTGTTATTCTTGTTGTAATGCTTAGATTGTACTATTGATAGCTTGGCTCGTAGAAGAAGAAGCTTCAAGAAAAGGAAAGGCAAAGCATGTTGGTTTGTGGGTTGCTTGGAATCAAGGTAGCTTAGGCCTACCCGTAGTTAGATTGAGCTTAATTGTAGTATAATTATTGATATCTTATGAGATTGGGCGGGGTTTT
This sequence comes from Capsicum baccatum var. pendulum, assembly GCA_030864225.1. Taxonomy (NCBI): domain Eukaryota; kingdom Viridiplantae; phylum Streptophyta; class Magnoliopsida; order Solanales; family Solanaceae; genus Capsicum; species Capsicum baccatum. The sequence continues at coordinate 203,912,936 of CM061550.1, forward strand.
AGAAGATAAATGATTGAATTATGGTGCTTGGGATTAGTTGATTTTCATAGGTTATTGAACTTGTAAAAATGTAATGTTTGACCTTTAGCCTAGAACCTTGGATAGTTCTACTTGAAATCTCATAAATAGCATGAGATTACTTTAGTTGCTCTACTAGATGAGAATGATGTTGTTGATGACCATAAGAGTATGTTGACCTATATATCGCTTAGTTATGGATTGGCCTTAGTGTTTGGGTTGACTTAGAAAGAATACTTGAAGAAGATTTTCCCTATAGGCTTAGTAAGGAATGATAAGCCCTTATGATGTAATTTAGATAACTTGGCCTAAATCCGGGTAGATGTTCGTCTTTTGGTAGTGAAATTTGGCATTCTTTGGATTTAGGAGTGGGACTTAACCTGTCCTAAGCTTAAACTATGAAATCCTTTAGAGACCTAGATACTTGATGAGCGTCTAAATTACGTTATTGAGAATGTAATGGTTAAACCCGATTGTCAATTTATTCATGTGGACAGTGGTTGAATAATAGGTCTACTTGATTGGTTATCTCATTGTCATGATATGAATAGCCTCAGAAAAATAGTGATATGTATATTATTTAGATACTCATGTTCATGTTTCTACTCGCATTATGTGGTGATGAATAGTAGTAAAGTATAATGGTATATGCTACCTTGCATTCTTATTACTCTATTATTGTTGGCTTGTTATGCTTATTGATTTGGTCATGCATATCTATATGTTGTTGTCTTGGGGATCATGTTGATATGATAATGATGCCCGGTAAATTCGAAGAAAATATTGATAATGTGATGATGCCCGATAAATTTGAAGGAAATATTGATATTATGATGATGCCCGATAAAACCAGAAGACATGCTGATATTAAGATGATGCCCAATAAATCTAGCAGACATGCTGATATTATGATAATGCCCAATAAATTCGGAGGACATGTTGATATTATGATGATGCACGGTAAATCTGGAGGAAATGTTTATATTATGATGATGCTTGGTAAATCCAGAGGACATATTTATATTATGATGATACCCAGTAAATCCAAAATAGGTAATGATATTATGATAATACCTGGTGATCCAAAAGAGGTAATGATGTTATGATGTCGTGTGGGGCAACTTTATATAAGTGTATGTATATATGTAAGGTTATGTCGTGTGTGGATAAACCATTGGTGTACTCAAGACATGATGTCTTTCTCGATAATTGATGCTCACTCTTGTTCATTAACCACTAGTTAAGAGGTATGACCCCTATTATTTCTAATTAGCAACTAAAAGTGGATTATGTCAAGTATTGGGTTAAGGCTTATTGATATGTATAATCTTGTATAGAACCTAAGGCTCACCTAGTAAATCTACTTGGCTTGGATAAATGGTCATGTTATCGGATTTCACCTAATAAAGTGGCTTATCTGATAACTAGTGGTCTCTAATAAATGATTATGACTTGTGGGCTAAAAGCTTAGTAAACTAGTGGTGGATTTTACTTGGTTAAAATATGGAAACTAGTCTTTAAGGTTGTAACATGCATAATAATGTTGGTCTTAGTATGGTAAGATGAATAGTTAAGTTGACATCTAGCATGTGATGTCGTAATGGCTTAATTGATGACTTATATAATGAGGGTACTAACTAGAGAATGGCCTTGAGATAGGTGAATAAATAATAATGTTGGTAACTTGCAGCTTTTCTTTCTTTGATGCCTAGTAAACTATAACACTTGTAAATTAGTGTTTCATGTATATGGAGAATTGCTAATATATACTAGAATTAGAGTTCCTCAATGAAATAGAGGATAAGTAACTATATAACTATGCTATGGTGATATCGGTTTCATGTGCTAAATTGTGGTATTGATAATGATTATAGACCTCGATAAGAGGCCATGATGTAAATGTGAACTCACGGGTTTGGGTGAGTAGTTGTGTAATTGTGCCTTGACATATTGATGGATTGATTTTATAGTGTACTTTCTGCTAGTATGGGACGTCGTGATGAGTTCTTGTTTTGCATTCTCTTATGTTCTCTCTGGTGGTATGGGACGTCACGACGAGTTCTTTGTTGTGTTCTTTTGCATGTACTTCCTGGCGGTATGGGACGTCATGGTAAGTTCTTGTGTTTTATATTCTAGTGATGGTTGGTGTTGATTATAGTAAATACATAGTGGTTATGGTACATATGTGACATTATGTTTCCAAAATGATTACTCATTGATATGATGATTATGGTATATGTTGACTTTATATGCTATGTTATTTGCCTAGTAGATTAGTTATTTTACACAGTGATATCGAAGAAGATTCAGGTTCGATCCGATACCTTGATTTTAAGTTATTGTCTTACCTTATATCATCTTTACATCATAATTTAGCTCAGTTGGCCGATGATGCCTACTGAGTACCCGTGGTTTTGGTACTCATACTACACTTCTGTACCTTTTTGGTGCAGACCTGAGTTCTAGTTGTCGCCGTTGACCCAAGATCGTGCCATATTGATCATCAGGATATAGGGTGAGCTCTTGGAGTTTGAGTTTCCCTCTTTCCCTTCTATCATTATTTGTCTTTTGTTTTCGAGACAAATGTATGAGATTATTTAAGACATTTTAGAATTTGAGTTGTAAATTCCTATTGTCAACTTTAGAGTTGCTCTTGTACTAATACTATCAGGTCATGGGATTGGTATTTGAATATCGGTTATCTTTAGTTATGGAATATCATTGTTTATATTGTGTTCTATTATAGGGTCCATGTTGGACATTTCTACCAAGGTGACCCATTGCATCAGCTACGAGTTACGGTATCGGCTTACCTACCGGTAGGATGTGGTAGGTGCCATCATGACTCAAAAATCGAGTAGTGACACACTCCTAACTATATTAGTAGCAATCACATTAATTTTTAATTCTTTTTTCAAGAGAATGGGACCGAACCCAAATGGGGGTAGCCTATGTATCTGTGAAAGCAAGAATCAGGTCTGTGTAGTTCAAGAAAATTTATGAATTTGTATGTGGTATGTATGATTATCAAGAAGTGGTGGTCATCTTGAAAATAATGTGAAAGACAAACAAAAAGGAACTGCTTTTAGCATCAAAATTATTTCGATTAGACGATCGAGAGGATGGATGTCAAGCATGAGGAAAGTTTTGACACTTCAGTATGTTGACAAGATTGAGAAGGTCAAACATTAAAGGAGTAATGGCATTATTTCACCGCATTTAGAAGGATTGTTATGACTGAAAGAGTGTTTAAACTCTTACTTTTGAAAGTGAGGATTGATACTCCATAAATTTAATAGTTTACGACGTTCAAAAGAAGCTAGGTATTCTTGAACCAAAATTGGGTGAGAATCTAAAGGTAGTCTAGCTAGGCATTAATGTCATTGAGATTTGAATTTTGAGGAGCTATTGATTTGCACTCTTGAAAGCCATTGGAGATCATCTTTGAATTGTTCTAGAAAATTGCCCCAGTTTTGAATATCGAAGAAATTATTCTAAAACAGTGAAGAGACTGAACCTTATTATAGGGTTGCCACATATCTTGTCTGGACAAGAATTAGGTCAAAACGTAGTTCAGACTTATACGCAATTAGTGGCAATGTTGCTAAGGTGCATCTTTTAACTGATCCGCTCTGCAAAACAAAGTTTAAATCACACTTTTCTACTAAAATATAACCAGTTTAGAGAAAATAGTCAATATATATGTACAATCATCCTTCAAATATCCACACAGATTATGATAATCTGTCACTTGGATCGTGAACCCTTCGTACTTTTGGATAAAGTTGACTAATAGACTTAATAGGTCAAGGGTATAAATCTTCCTAGGTTAGTAATGATGTATGTACCTAAAATGGTGTTGGTTTAGATCTATCCTACATTGACTAAGAGTGGGTAGACATGCACTTGGATTTTCTATATGAGAAGGCACGTGATCCTATGGCAGTAAAATTCACGCTCACCCCACGTATGCGTTGACTCTCTAAAGTAAGGTGATTTGAAAGAATTTTAGGAAAGTACAATCAATCCATGTGTACAATGTGTGTGAGTGTTAATTTTCCAAAGTGGAGAAAATATTGACGGAATGTCAGTTATAAAGCAATAACAAATTAACCATTATATACAACAATAATAAATAAATAAATTATATCACATAAACATGATACACACATAAAATAGTTAAGATAAAATATGCAAATATTAAGAAATCTTAATATTATTTACCTGAGTCTGTAATGGTTAGAACCAATCTCCCCAACAGAGTTGTCAAACTATCATGTCCTATTTTTACCTAGGTTAAAACAAGCCCGGTTTATGGACTCTAAAAGAATTAATTTTTGTATAGAGTCGCCACCAAATTTTTATGAAAAATAAGGAAACCTATTTATTCATTAACATGTATGACTTGTGTTTTAATCTACGAAACCAATTTATATTCTAGGTAAAGGTTCAAATTATTCTGAAGAAAAGGAGTTGACATCCTTTAGAATTCATAAAAGTGGTTTTCGGCCAGACTTAGGTTTATTAAAAGAGGGAAGGAAAAAATCAATATTTATAAATACAAATATAAAATGTATATTTAAATTAATATAAATAATTTATATGTAAAGTATGTATAAACTACATATATTATCATAAAAAAATATGTATATACAAATATGTGAAGATATATAAATAAAAGTGTATAAGAATATGTGTGGAAAAAGAAAAATATTTTATAAATGAAAGCATTTTATGTGTTGTATGAAAAGAAAATATTTTATTTTATATAAACGAGAAGTTAGTTTCTTTATAATTAACAAAAGGTAATGGAAGGAAAAACTGAATAAAGTAAAAATTTATGCTAAAGAAAAGATTATGCAATATTTTTTAGTGTAAAAAGTGTGAATTATTTGATTAAACGTCTAATTCAAATTTAATTTTTTTATAACTATTAACGGACTAAGTTTTTCTAAATGCATGGTGAAGATTGTATAAGTAAATAACTTCCCCACCCAACTCCTCAAAAATAAAATTTTTACTGTGATTAATTTTTGTACAATTGTAAGAATATAAAAATACAAACGTAAAACTCAAACTCTGCTTTTGAGTGTCATTTTCTACAAGTATTTCTGAAAACCTGTACAAACACTCGTGGTAAAAATATTAGTAACAAATCAAAATAAATTAAGAATTATGTGTGCATATATGTATATAAATATATTTAAAAAAATATTTTTGTTAAAACATGGGCTCAAATAAAGTTTTAGATATTATAAAGATTTCATCATTGCCTAAACTATTTATTTGTTACATATTTGTATACGTAATGTCTGTCTTTTATTTACGGAGGCCTCAAAACCGATGGAAATTTATTCATGGCTAAAGTAGTGTAGTATTTATTCATTATCTGTGTAATAAATGATGAAATAAACACCCCAAAATAGTCCCAAAATCAGCTAATCAATAGCTAGGCAAAACAATTACCAAAATAAATTTTTCAAGTCAAAATTGACTCTAAATCAGCAAAACAGTTTGAAGAATAGCAACAAAATATATCAGCATTATACAGACAGACAAAAGTAATCCAAAAACTGAAAGAAAATGCCTAAATATATAAACAAACGCTAGAATCCATGGAGTTTGCTGGAAAATGTCTCCAGCTAAATAATATTAGAAATTATATTTAACAAATACATTAAGATGAAGGAGTGATGACTAGCGTCATTGTTTCAATATCTTTTGCCAGAGCAACGCCGAAAATCATGATTCGACAAGATCTACCCACTTTTTCAGCGAGCATAGCAGTGATAGCGTGTTAGAGGCTTTGTCGATCATGACTTTTGACAAAGAAGCTATGAAAAGAGGAAAAAAAAAGGGCAGTGATGGTAGAGATGGAGGGGAAAAGGCGGTGTGGTAGCTGAAAATCGGAGGCTATTAACTCCGGTGAAACAGCGAAGAAAATGAATAAGGAGAGAGCAACAAAGAGGAGAAAGAGAAAGAAAAGAAAGGTGGCATGGTGGTGGTTAGAAAAGAAAGGTGGCATGGTGGTGGTTGTCGGTGTTGGTGTTTGTCGTGGAATCCCGGTGCGGTAACTGGAGAACGATTGTGGTTGGTGTCGCGACTGGCTGTGGATTTTGATGACTTGTCGCCAAAAAATGATGAAGCAATAGTGGGAGGAGTTTGAAAGAGAGAAAACGAGATGAGAGAGAGAGAGAGAGATGGGAGAAAAGAGGCGTGTGAGTCTGATTTTGTGAATTATAGAAGTGTATTATTTGTATTTTTTTTAAAATAATTGACCCCTCTTCTTTATTTATAATACAAAAGAATTTCTTTTTTTACCTAACAAGTAAAAAACTAACACGTCTTGTCCCCTAAAACATGATTTAGACCACGGGTTATTGTCCAATAAATTTTTTATTCTCTTAATCATTAAGCAAAGACTCTTTATCCAAGGGATGAAAACACCAACCCATCACCTCAAGTGTCACTTTTTTAAAGGTGATGAGATTTTGACTTGACTAATTTCTTGCTTCGTGTATTAAAATAATTGAGCCGACTTATTATTTTTGAACTGTATTAAATAATGTATAAAAATATAAATGTCAATATATAATTACAGAAAAATGTAAACAACAAATAAAATATAATTATCTTTATAAAATATATTACATTATAAATAATTAAAATTATAGTGTGTGGTAAAGAATTATAGTGTTATGTTGTGTATGCATGCAGATGTCTGTACAAAAAAATTTAAATGATAATAAATTGATAAAAAATCCTAAAATTTATCAAATTCAGAATAATTATTAATAAATTATGCAAAGTTAAAATATGAAATAAATGGGTAAAATTCTAAAATAATGATGATTATCAATAATTTATTAACAATCATAAAAAATGTGTGAAAATTATATTTTGTGTCCTTTAACAGTCATAAAGTCTGAAGGCGTTAAATTTTAAGCAAGGAGGGTCAAAATTAGGTGTCAACAATGACTAGTGAGATCACACTACATCATGTATACTCTCAAATTAGATCTCCTGTAACAAGTTTTTTCCAATTATATTTTACTCATTAGGCCTCAGTTACATGCCGAATTCATGAAAACCCTTAAGTCAAAATTTCACAGTATTCCTCTTATATCAAACACTCATGTTCTAATCTTTAGTGACCTTTCTTATGATTTGATAGTGATGTTGTTAGCACTTGAGTGATAGGCTTGAATAATTTATTAATATTTCTGCAGATAATGACTTATGGTGGTTAATGACTCTTTGATTAGAACTTAAGGTTGATTGGTTAAGGTGTCAAGAAGAGGTGTATCTTTGTGGTAATATCTTCAAGTGAATGTATATAATATAGATTCCATAGTTAAGACCGGTGTAGTCATTTTAGTAGCGGTGCTTTATATCCTAGAGTTAAGCTTGAATAGAGTGTGAGCATGCAACTAAACTTAACCTCTAGTAGCCATTTATAGTGTATCACTCAAAGGGTTAGAATTTTCATCTTGTTAAGTGTGATAGGATCGTAAGAAAAAACAAGGTCGAAGAATATTGCTAAATTATAGAATTATCAGTCACATCACGTAAGCTATATTAGTCCTAACCTTACTTTTAGCCCAAGATAATCCCTTTCCGTGATCTATAACTTTGGACCAGAGGTGTCTCATATTCAAACTAGCAGACTTAAATGCTCAAACCATATTATAATCCTTATTCATATATCTCACTCATATCATGCCCCAAATTTTTACCTCCCTAATATTATTAGAACCTCTGACAGGAAGTACTGAGGGTAACAGGTATTTCTTTCTCATTGATTCTTATAAATTTCATGTCATTATCTATCACTTTGCAGTTCTAATATATGTCCGAGCCAGGAATACTTCAGTTAAGTTATAAAACTCTCAGTATGAGTCAGTCCGTATAGCCAGCAGTTCAGTTCAGTATTCAGACATACAAACTCCTGTAGTTTCTCATCTTTCATCTAGTCTTACTATCATGAGTTTCATGTATATGCCTATTCCATGATGTTCTTTATTTCCATTCATTCTATGTGTGAATTCAATTAAGTCCTTACTCCAAGTTTGAATCAGTCCCAATCATAACAGATACCCAGATTTAGAAATTGATATCATATTAGTTATCCAATTGAGAATTCAACCAGATAGTACTAGTGAGTTCTCTAATTTCAAACTAACCAAAGTTTTAGTTGGAAATTTAGTTATCAAGTCCATATTCAGCTCTTAAAATTCTATTCAGGAATTATAGCTCTTTCCTTATCCTTTCAGCCAAGTCAGTATTCATTCATGGACGAATGATCCTAGGGAGAGATATTGTAACACTCCAAAAATCCAAGCCAATATTAAAACCATACTTCAAGTACATGCAAAATAAAAAATTATGTTTTGATGATTTAACAAGTGATTTAGACATATATTAAGGCCACAAATAGCTCCTAGCTTATTTATACATATATTAAGGCCACAAATAGCTCCTAGCTTATAGACAAGTCAAAATATCCCTTACCTATTGAATTCTTGTGAAGAATACTATATTTAACTTCAAACGAGCATAACTTTTATATTACTAAGAATTTTTTATCTCAAGACCCACCAAAATATAGATAATTGAATTATTTTTCCAACACCTCTAGTTTTGCCTTAATTTAATATCGAAGTAAAAAATTATGGTCAAATTACCGATGCAATGTCAAAGTTGTTAGTGATGATAACTCTAAAAACGACTCATCCTCATGCCAGTGGGGACCAAAATTTGAGTCCCATATCATGACTCAAGCCACTACTCATCCCTACACCCTACGGTTCATCACCAAACTCATCGTGACTGGTACCAATAATTTTTCAGATAATTTTAAAGTAGTTGTTTGGTCTTTTTCCTCTCTTTTAACCCCAAAACTATGTTGTTTTCAGCTGTTATAAGAGGTATAAGTTTTTAATTATCCCAAATCCCTCACTATTTTCCCCAAACTCATTTTATGTTTAAAAAATCAAGCGATTCAACTCTCAAGCAAGCCTAAGCTTAGAGTTTTTCTCAAAACCAGTTTTTCAAGGTTTTAATCCAAGATTTCATCAGTCCAGGTATGTGGGTATTCAATAAGAGATTTCTTTTACCCTTATGCCCAAAATCTAGTTTTAAAATATGAATTTCAGTTATAATTTCTATGATTTCCATGAACTAGGATTTTAATCCAAATAGAATTACAAGCCTAAATTCAGTTCTCTTCAATTTAGTTTACATTCATGAGCATGTTTCAAGATTTTTTATGATTTCTTATGACATATTATAGAGTTCACAATATTCTCAGGTCCATACATGATTTACATGATATTTTTCAGATTTAAAGCATATGATCAAGCTATGTATGATGTATCAGTTTTCAAGATTATTAAGCATTATTTATCATAATTTTGTGTATTTTAGTCCATATTCGTTAACATACCATATTTTTCTATAAAAATTACTAATTTCACATACTTAGAATTATAAACCCTCGGTATGTTAGTGAATCATGATTTTAAACTTGTGCTATGAAATTTTCTTTTTTTCCTTTCAAATATTAAATATTCATTATTAGTTGCATTCTTCAGAGATGGCGGGTTATGAACACTCGATGACCTAGGATATTATGCACTATTAGTCAAACACTCAGTCCTTCAGTTTTTATGATTTAGAATGATTTAAGATAAAGAACTTATCTTTCAACCTCAGGACTTCAGTATTATTAAGCTATTTAGTATATTAGTTTATATTTCGTTGGGAGTAGTACTTAGCACCGAGTGAACGCAGGGATAGAGGCTCACCCATCAGTTAGGCTTTGAGATCTTTAGTAAAGTCCCTAAGTCCTAGAACTACGGCGCCACCTCAGGTTCTAAAGGGTCATCTAGGAATGACACCTTAGTCCTTTTGGACATCCATTTAGTGTTACCACGTCAGATCAGCCTTTATATCCTGGCAAAGTATATTGGGCTCTTTTTATGGAGTTTATATATCACACTCCATATTTAGCTCACATGGTTATATGTCAGTTAATAGTTTCTCCCACATTCAAACTCAGTTATTGCGTGACCTTGTAATCAATTTATTTAGTATAGTATTGATCAGTTACATATTTATTTACTTAGTCATTGTATCTGTTCACATCCCATAGTTTTAGACTCAGTATTCATACATGACCCTCAGATTAATTTTTACTTTCCTTTATACTATGAATTTTCATACTGTCACTAGACATCAGTATATATGTATTTTATCTAGGGTCATTGTACTACAGTTCAGCTCCATGCATTCAGTTTGCACTCAAGTTCATCTCTTTATTTTTAGTTATCACTCAGTACAGTTTTACATCATATTCAACATTAACTTGAGATTAACTATAATAGTTATGCTTTTACCGTTTTTCAGTTTGCAGAGATGTTTTAGCTCATGATTTAAAGATTTCACTACGTCTCATAGCTTTTACATACAAACATGTTTTAAATGTATATTTTAGCAAATGACTTAAGTCCTCGGTTTCAAAGCATGTTTTAAGTTTTTTATAACTTGTGCACATCTCACATACTCTGTACATTTTAAAGTATTAATCACATACCTATTCTGTCCACATTTTTCATGTGATGTAGATTCAAGTTATTTCTATTAGAATCATAGTCAGGCAGATCATACCATCCACCTAGCAGGTGATGAGTTCTCTTACTTAGAGGACTCAAGTTGATTATAGTTCTAGAATTTTATTTTCTTATTCGTATGTATTGATTAGGGAGGGCTGGGGTCATGTCCCGGCTACCTATAGTTAGTATTAGTAGAGGATTACAGATAGTCAGTTAGAATTATTGTATGTAGTTCAGTTCCCCTTTCCTTCAGATTATAATGTTGTAAACTTTGAACAGTAATGTATTGGAATAACTTATCTCATGATTATGATTCCGCTAAGTCATTAGTTTTTATATATATTTTAATCAGTTGCTTAAGCATTATGATAGCACCATGAGTTAGTTTAGGATCATTTATGATTCTAAGCACCGTGTTACGACTAGGGGATAGTCTCGGATAGTGACATAATGATAGAATAGTAAAGTTGAGTGGTTATGTACAACAAAGCAATTATACACACTATTATTGTCCCAACAGATAAGCATCTATTACAAAAGATGACTTATCTGTTGTAATAGATGACTCATATGCTGCAACAGATGGCCTATCTATTAGGTGCATGTTTAGAACCAACAGCTCAATACAACATGTATGTCATCTACTGCAACAGATGACTCATTTGTTGCAACAACTAGATCATCTGATGCAATAGATGACTTACCTGTGAATTAAGTTGTTGTAACATGAATCCAACAAATAGGTCATCTGTTGCAATAGCTACGTCAACTATTTCAATGGGATCTATTGTAAATACTTCAATAGTAGTGGAAATAATCCAACAACTGTTGTATTTATATACAACAGTTGTTGGATACGCTAGTGAAAATTATTGAAAAAGCAACAGATATATCATCTGAGAAATTGAATTAAAATCATTAATTTTACTTACCAAAATTACCTATAAGTAATGTCAACTGGTATACGAACAAAATTGGCTTCAAAAATTTGGTCCAACAGCAGTAGTAGTGGCAGCTACAACGACAACAACAATGTAACCACCACCACCATCACCACCACTACAATAACAAGAAAAGAAGTACCAACAACAATAGCAACAACAACGGAAGAAAAAAAAAAGCAAAGAGAGAGAAAAAGGAGAAGAAGAAAAAGTGTGATTTTTCCTCCTTTTTTAGTTTTAGGGTTTTATTTAGATGGAACAAAGTGTAAGTCTCAAAGCTTTTGGATATGAAATTTATTCCCTTAATCCTTAATCTAAAAATAGTCACACCTAAATAATTAAAACTTGAATTACCTACACTCAATTTTAAATTTTTTGCGTCGCCCTTAATTCAATATGCCCAACACTTAGTATCATTTTTACTCATTATTTTTCATTGGTATATATTTAACCTGTATATGAGTACTGTAAGCTTTAATAAAAATGATTGTCAAACTACCATGTAGAATATAAATGTTTTGTCGTTAATTGGTGCCACCTTAAAAGAAAGAACTTAATTTGGATCATTTACTTACTCATAAAAAGAGTGTAGTAGCATTTCTGCTCTATAATGTTTTGTCCGTAAAGAATTTATAGTGAGAATAAATGAGTAATGTGAAAATAGAAAACAACTTTTAAAAAAATATTTTATCCGTTTATCTTTACTTTCGTGTTTTACTTGATTTATCTTCTAAAAAGGATAATTTTACTATATCACCTATATTAATTACTCCATAAGTTATTTAAATATTGAAGAATGAATAATGTTTAGTAATAAAAATAAATAGATACAAAATAATAATTATCTCTTCGTGTTTCAAAATAAGCAAGTAAGATTTGACAACTACTTTTAATATACAGAAAGGGGCCTAAAATGTCCTTCAACTATGTGAAACGGTGCAAAAATATTCTCCGTCTACCTATTGGCCTAAAATGTCTTTCATGTCTATTTATTAGGCCTAAAATATCCTTTCCATCTACCTATTAGAGCTACTTTACCCTTTTATTTAAAAAAAAATTATATAACACCACAACTTATCTTTATTAAACTACATAAAAACTGTATCATTTTTATTAATATTAACCAAATAAGTAGTGCACAAAATTATTTTTTCGTCATTTTAAAATTGATCTGATAAATAAAAAAGAAAAACAACATAAATAGGTACTTTTTAAAAGCTATTACATATACGTAGCCATATTAGTTGGTTGTCAGATATAGCATATAAAATATTTACTTTTGTAACAGATTCTAATATATAGAAAAATAATTATCTATTAAATTTTCATATTTCTTATTTACTGCTTATTTTTATGGAAGCAGTTGTTCATTCATTTTTTATATACTATATCAAAATTTTATGTTTTTTCATTTTTATTTTCTGCTTTTACGATGCCTCCATAAAAATATATAGTATATTCATACCATAAAAATTCACGGTATATTTATATATTATACGAATTATATTTATATCATAAAAATTATATTTATACCATAAACATACATGTGATATTTTAGATATAAAAAGTTTATACTATGTAATATTGAAAATATATATTTATATTTAATAAATAATTTTTTATAATGAGATATACCGTGAATATTTATCCCATAAATTATATCAAAAATATAATAATAATTTGACTTTAACATACATTATATTTATACAACATGGTACATCTGTACTTCTAACATGATGATTTTTATTCCATAAATATTATGACTCATCTGTTGCAACAGATGAGTTATCTGTTGTAAATACTTCAATAGTAGTGGAAATAACCCAACAACTGTTGTATTCATATACAACAGTTGTTGGATACGCTAGTGAAAATTATTGAAAAAATAATAGATATATCATATGAGAAATTAAATTAAAAATTATTAATTTTACTTACCAAAATCACCTATAAGTAATGCCCACTGGTATATGAACAAAATTGGCTCCAAAAATTTGGTCCAACAGCAGTAATAGTGGCAGCTACAACAACAACAACAATGTAACCACCACCACCACCACAATAACAACAAGAAGAAAAGCAGCAGCAACAACAATGGAAGAAAAAAATCAAAGAAACAGAGAAAAGGGAAAAGAAGAGGCGTGTTTTTTTCCTCCTTTTTTAGTTTTCGGATTTTATTTAGATGGACCAAAGTGTAAGTCTCAACACTTTGGGATATGAAATTTATTCCCTTAATCCTTAATCTAAAAATAGTCACACAAACTCAATAATTAAGACTTGAATTACCTACACTCAATTTTAAAATTTTTATGTCGACCTTAATTCAATGTCCCCAACACTTAGTATCATTTTTACTCACTATTTTTCATTGGTATACATTTAACCAGTATATAAGTGATGTAAGCTTTACTAAAATGATTGTCGAACTACCATCTAGAATATAAACTCTTTTCTTGAAAAAATTTTTGTCGTTAATTGATGTCACTTTAAAAGAAAGAACTTAATTTGGATCATTTTACTTAATTAAAAAGAGTGTAGTAGCATTTTTGCTCTATAATGTTTTGTCCGTAAAGAATTTATCGTGAGAATAAATGAATAAATGAGTAATGTGAAAATAGAAAACAACTTTTAAAAAAATATTTTATCCGTTTATCTTTACTTGTTCGTGTTTTACTTGATTTATATTTTAAAAAGGATAATTTTACTTTATCATCTATATTAATTACTCCATAAGTTATTTAAATATTGAAGAATGAATAATGTTTAGTAATAAAAATAAGTAGACACAAAATAATAATTATCTCTTCATGATTCAAAATAAGCAAGTAAGATTTGACAACTACTTTTAATATATTGAAAGAGGCCTAAAATGTCCTTCAACTATGTGAAATGGTGCAAAAATGTCCTCCGTCTACCTATTGAGCCTAAAATATGCTTCTTGTCTATCTATTGGGCCTAAAATGCCCTTTCTGTCTATCTACTGGGACTACTTTACCCTTTTATTTAAGAAACAAGTATATAATACCACAACTTTTCTTTATTAAACTACATACAAATCATATCATTTTTATTAATATTAACACAATAAATAGTGCACAATATTAATGTTTCGTCATTCTATATTGATCTGATAAATAAAAAAAGAAAAACAACATATATGCTATTTTTAAAAAATTATTACATATACATAGCCATATTAGTTGGTTGTCAGATATAGCATATAAAATATTTACTTTTATAACAGATTCTAATATATAGAAAAATAATTACTATATTAAATTCCCATATTTCTTATTACTGCTTATTTTTATGGAAGCCTTTGTTCATTCATATTTTATAAACTATATCAAAATTCTATGTTTTATTATTTTTATTGTCTTCTTTTACGATGTCTCCATAAAAATATATGGTATATCTATATCATAAAAATTCATAGTATATTTATATATTATATAAATTATATTTATATCATAGAAATATATGATATATTTATACCATATAAATTATATTTATACCATAAACATACATGGTATATTTTAGATATAAAAAATTTATACCATGTAATATTGAAAATATATATTTATATTTAATAAATAATTTTTAACAAGAAAAGTACTTCTGACATAATGAGATATACCATGAATATTTATCCCATAAATTATATCAAAAATATAATAATAATCTGACTTTGACATAAATTATTTTTATACAACAAAAATACATAGTATATCTGTGCTTCTAACATGATGATTTTTATTCCATAAATATTTATCCATAAAAATCATGTTTAACCTATTACATTAAAATTAAAAATACACGATAATGAAATAATACTAGATGATTAACATACATAAAAACAAAATGAAATATACACGAGCAAATAATGAAATACTTAGTTTATTTTATAATGTTTGATTTATGAATATAAGAGGGAGAAAGATTTGAAAGGATGAATTATCTTTTTCCACTTTTAATTTGAAAATTAAAAATATATCTCTTAAATTTGGGTGAATTGATAATTAGTTATAGCGTTAAATTAGGAATTATAATTAGCTTTTTTGATTTTTTAAATGGCTACATAAATATATATAAAAAAAACTTCTATTATTGTAATATTGAAAAATTACTATTATTTATGTAATTAAATTTTAAAGATGACATTTTCACGTAATAGCCTAAATAAAGGGCAACATATGCCCCATAGATAGACGAAAAGAGCATTTTAAGCCCAATTGATAGGTGAGAAAGACATTTTAGGCCCAATAAGTAGACAGAGGGTGTTTTTGTAATATTTTACATAGTTGAAGGACATTTTAGGTCTTTTCCATTTAATATACTTAATAAGTAAGAATTAATGAAGTGTAAAGGTAGAATTAATAAAGTGGAGTAAATTTCATTCATGGTCACTTAGTTTTGTGTCTATTATGCAAAAGTCATTTTTCTTTCATTTATTACACAAAATTTATTTTATTTTGCTCCGGCCATCACAAAAGTTATTATGATCGAATTTTACAATAATTCCACTGAAAATGGCGTGACCACTTTAATTAGTTATTAATTTTAATGTAAGAGAATATAATATATTACCTATGTCTTGACCCTTTTATATGTGTCTAACCCATTTTTCTTATGAATTATATACTGGAAGAATACCAATTTGTACAAATAATATTATTGACAGTTGTGTTAATAAAAGTCATAAAATATAAGTAATTTAATAGATAAAATAAATTATTGGATATTTAATTTTTATATTTATCAATTGAATTAATTAAACAATGTGTAATTTATTAGAAACTGAATATTAAAACGAAAACTTCTAAGAGAATTAACCGATTAATCAAACAATTAAAAGCACAAAGACAAACTCAATAAATAGATTAGTTTATCATATTATTACGATATTCCGAATGCAAAGACCTAGTAGCAAGAAAAAAAATGTATGAAAAAATAATTGTAACAACTACATGTCACAAATTTTGAGGGAGAAAAGTAATTTTATTAACAACAAGTCACAATTTTAGAAAGAGAAAAACAATTTTATCAACTACATGTCATAATTTTAGATGTAATTTACCAGCCACATGTCATTATTTTAGAGGATTTTTAAAAATTAAAATTATCAATTAAAATTATCATAATCTTGTCAATTACATGTCATAATTTTAGAGGAAAAAAATAATCTATCAACACATGTCTTAATTTTAGAGGATTTTAAAAAAATTAAAACTACCATAGTGCCATTATGAACTATCAAATTTTGGTATCCTCCCTTATATATAAGTAATAATATAATTTTAGTTTCATAAAAGTATCAACCAAATTTTTTTTTATGAAAATAGTCTTCATTGAGTAGTCTAATCTATTAAGAAATTAGTATTCTTCCGTCATATAATTCATAAAGAAAATTGGGTTAGACATATATAAAAAGGGTAAAGATATGGGTAATGTATTATATTTACTTAAATTAAAATTAAGAGCTAATTAAGGTTGCCACATCATTTTTTCGGTGGAAAAAATATTGTAAAATTCGGCCATAGTGACTTTTGATGGACGGATCAAAGTAAAATGACTTTTGTGTATGAATGAAAGAAAAGTGACTTTTGTGTAATAGACGCAAAGTTAAGTGACTATAATGAAATTTACTCTAATAAAGTGTATTTTCTTTTAATGAAATACTCCTACAGATAGGTGTGATACCATTCTTAACGTAACAAATTTATTTATATTTTTGTGAAAAAAATTCATCTTTTCATTAATTATGGTCAATTATATGTTGATTTAATCCATTTAAAAATATAAAGATATTTTTTTCTTGATTTTACACTCAACGTCTAATACGCGCACTAAAACTCTGACTAATTCGGATTGTGCACTACAACGCCAACAAAATTTTCTTCATTTTCAAGGCTCAATTTGAGACCTTTGATTAAGGGTGGAGCAATCTCAACACTGCATCAGTATCCATGTTGATAATCTAAAAATATTCTATTATCAATATACATTAATTGAACTCAAGAATACTTTATTCTTTTTGTCAAATTTGATTCGGCAACTCAAAATTAAATGAAACTTGCATCAATTCAACTATTTAAATTATTTTCTAATATTTAAAATGAAATAAAATGCGAATTTGATTCTCTATTTAGATGAAGATTTACGATTTTTAAATTTAGGGAATACTTTTAGGATCCGTTTGATCGTGGTATTTTGGAAATGAGTATTTTTGAAGTTAAAGAATATAAAAACTGAAAATAAATTTAATTTTTTTTAGAGTTTTATGAATATTGAGTTATTTTATGAAAATAATTTTTTTAAAAAATAATAAATTTAAAAGTACAATAAGTGAATTCAAAAATAGTGGAACAGCTCTGAGGTGTTATACAAACATCCAAAAATGGTGAAAAAGTGTTTTAAAATATTTATGACCAAACAAACATTCTGAAACAAAGTGAAAATGTATTTTTAAATACCGTGAATAATATTTATGGCTAAACGCCTACTTAGTTTACTTTAAATTTCAAGCATTCCATCTGATTCAGTTATTTGTGTTTTTTTATGCTCTATTAAATATTAAAAAGAGTAATTCAATAAATTATTTTTATTTATTATTTTTATTTCAAGTTAACATATACTATTTATTTTTATCACGCTAATTTCATTCAATTTTATTATACTAAAGGAAAAATAAATTGGAAAATAATTAATTTATTTAATTTCTAAAATAATAAATAGTTTACACTCACATTACTTATGTTATGAATTAAAGTGAAGCAACTGCAAAAATTAATTAGATTAAGTCTCAGATTAATTTAAAAGAAGAAAAAAGTGTATGGTATTGAATATTACCTTTAGAAAAAAAATTTTGATAAGGGTAATAATTAATGACCATTTGAAGATAAAAATTGAGTCCATATTTGTACACATACATAGAATATTTTTATTGTTCCAATGTGTTATTTCCGCATGTCCATTAGAATTTAGTACAACTTGAATGACTTTTCAGAAATTTAATATAATCTTTGTTTCTTGTACAACTGCTTGAAGTTGAATTATGTTGTTAAATTACGAATTACTTAAATGACATTTTTACCCATGATCATCATTCAACTCATCTTTCTATATAATAAAATAAAATATAATAAAAATAGGTTAGTATGTGTTCACAATATGTATGAATGTATTTGTGTCCATTCGCTTTAAGGTCCATCAATTTTTTATGTATCTAAGAGGTTAGAAAGTGTTCATGATATATGTAAATGTATATATGCACAGTTGTATACACATGTATCTAAGTGTTTACTTTGTTAGATACATCAAATGGATAATAGATACATCAAATTAATGAATTTGATATTTAAATAATAATAATAAAATAAAATTAATCAAATTACATAACCAAGATATACATGTTTCTGTCTTATATTAATGAAATTAATGAATTTATTATTCTAAAGAGTAATAAAATGAAATTAATCAAACGCAGATACATTGCTTGATTTTTGTCTTATATTAAAGGATTTGATTAATTTAATTTTTCAAAATTAGTTGGTCATGGATCAGAAATCACAATATATCTGGCTCTCTATAAATTATAATGTATCTGCATAAATTTTATGAAATTTTATGTAATATTATTAAGTTGTGAGAGAGAAAGCAATTAGCTTCTCAGTTATGAAATCTGTGCAAGTTGCTCAAAAATTATTTACTTTCTCAAATTTATGTAAAAAGGATTAACGTTTTCTCAATTTGAACTGTAGACACTTTCTCTCCTTTGTCCTAAAATTTTAAAATGTCTATTTACCCTTACATTGCCAATCTTTTTCTTTTTTACTTCTTCAAATCATAATTTTTTTAAAAACATTTATATAACAAATTTCTATAGAAAAGAATAAACATTATTGGTTAGACAAAAAAGAAAGGTGAGAAATAGTAACCTAAGTGCATACAATATTGACGTTCAATAATGAAATGAATGAACAAATTTTATTTTTAATTTTTTTTTATTATTAATAATAAAACTTTAATATCTATTATACAAGTAAAAATCATAGAAAGTGATAGTTTTATAGATATATTTTAATATAAGTAATAAAAATAAAGGTATATTTTATAATAAATTCCTAAAAGATCATCCATCTATATTGTAATTAAATTATAATTTAAAAATACTAACTAATGACAAAACTCATTTATCTATATAGACAATTAAGAATAAGAGATAAGTAAAACTTAAATAAACATATATACTTAATACATGTACTATTTAAATAATGTCATAAAAGATAGCATTAGATTTTGTAATAAGTTCATAAAAATTATTCTACTTATAATATTAATAAACTTAACAAAAATCTATAAATACCTAGAAATGGTGAAAGAGAGCAAAGAGATGATGCTTCTAGAATTGTGTTGAGTATTAGCGTGAAATAATTATATTGCCCTTGGTCGTCCTCTAACTCATGTCCTTTTTCACAGCTATTTGTTATTTGTTTATCTTTATCGAGGTGGCAATTCAGTTGTTCCAACTGGTGACTAGGGACTGCTACCAATTAGGCTAGACAGAAGACAGTAAGAGTCAGGTAAAGTGACTTACTTGAATGGTGAGCTATCTTCTAAGACTAAGAAGCGGAAGACTATTCTAAGACAAAACTATATTTTATCACAAATATAGTCCATTTAAGACAAAATAATATCCTATGACAAAGATGTGATTTACTTAAGAAATATAATATAATTTAATCATTGCGTCTTTATTCTATCTTTTCAGCTCCTTCACTTGTTTGGAGCGAAATAAAATCTTGTGACGTTATTCTCAAACTTTATAGCTTTACTGATGAAACTGCCTTAACATATCTCCCTTTACCAACTATATCTCTAATATTATTTTCTTTCATAGACTACTTTATTTCACAAGACTTTTCTTTCATTTTTCATGAACTTTCTTGATTTTAATTGAATTTGCATCTATATTTTTAAAAAATCAATTAAAAATACTAAATAAAATGCAAAAGTGGAGATTTGTATGTATATGTGTGTGTATTCTTAGAGTATATTTGAGATTTTGTTTTAATTTTCAAATAAATGCATGCACTAAAATTATTCTCCTTTTTATTTTACTGTTTTTTTTCAAATAAAAGTTTTTAACAACCTAAAATGACTGTTGTCTTATATTGAATTACCTTCATTATCTTTTTCTCAATTAAACTTATTGACTTAACCTTTTTATTTTTAAGAAATACAATATTTAAGTAATATAAAAATTATTTGATACTACAAATTATTGTATGATTACGTTAATAAAGTTAATTTATAAATAAAGATAACGTTTAAATTAAATAGTTGAAAGTCTGATTTAGCAAATTAATTTAATAGATGTTTATTTAATTAGTGAAATCTTACAAGAGTATTAAAACTTCACTTACGGATAAAATAGATTTTAGAAAGTTGGGTGTTCTCGCTTATTATTTTTTTAATATAAAAGAAATAGTCAATTTTTTTAATTTAATTGAATAAATAGATCTTTTATGATGTCACTATCACTTTTCTATGGCTCATTACTTTTTGTATAGAATTTTAAATTTCAATATAATTATTTAATTTACAAAAATGGGTGAGACCTTCTAAGGTCTTTGAAATTTTAATTTAGGCTAAAATGGACATAATAAATTCATGTGAAACCTACAATAATTGAACGTTCTCCATTATATATATTAGTAAATTAATATGAATCATTATATATTTTAGGATTATTATTTATTGACAAAAAGTTTAAAATAAAATAAATACAAGTAACATATACTTATTTATCAAAACTAACGACTAAACATCATTATGTATAACGCAAAAGAGAAAGAGGTTGATGTGTGTGTGTAGCCGTGAGGGGGGTGGAGTGAGGGAGAGAGGAAATCAAATTAAGGTATTATAAAATATGTTTAATATTATATAATGACAAGTGATATAATATTAAACTAATCAAGGATAATATAAAAAAAGAGGCAAAACAATTAATATGGAATGATAAGTTAAAAATACATGTAAAAAGATAAATTCAGAAGAAAAAACTTTTTGAAGTAATTGATGAGCATTAGTTGTAATTTAACTAAAAAAAAATATTTAGCTTAACATTTTATTTGAATTTGAAATACAAATAAGTACTGCCAGATCGCCATTTGTTGTTCCAACTGGCTCTTTTTATACAGGCTGAATACATAGACAGACCCTTGAACTTTTTGACTTTTTTCGTATTGGCACTTCAATTAGGTCATGTACCTATGGAACTCTTTTATCATTCACAAACCGTGTCAATTAAGCACAATTGCTGACATGACACTGATATGGCGTGACAAGTGTAATACACTCTCCTAAAGAAAAGTGAGAAGCCATAATTTACTGTATTTTTTTATTTTTTTCTTAAAAAAATTCATATTAGTAGAGGAAAAAATTCTCAACATTACAATTGAATTTTTGTGAAAAAATTCAACATCAAAAATTGATATTAGTCAGTGAAAATTGATGAAGGAACATGTAGATATAGATAAAAATGATTATTTTTTGATGAAGTGGATGATGATTTTAAATTGGTCTCATCGGCAGCTCTCTGAAAAATGAGTTGAAGGTCAATGTCGGTGTTTCGGTGGTGGTTTAGTGGTGTTGGAGGGTGGTTAATTGTGTGGAAATGGATTTTCCAATGAAATTTTTGCAGGAAAATCAGATATGAACACTGCAACACCATTAAAATTTTAGTCGCATAATTTGCAAAGCCAAAATGCATAATCTGATTAACAATCAATATTATAGGGCAGGCTACTATTTCTAAAAAGGTTTTCGTTGCTTGGAACAATGTCTGTTTACCTAAAGGAGCAGGTGGCCTAAACCTTCTGAACCTGCAAGTTTGGAACCATGCGACTATATGTAAACTTTTATGGGCGACACCAAAATTTTCTTCCTCTAATGATTGTTGGGTGTTATTTTGGTAGAAAATGAAAAGTAAAGGTGAATTTTAATGGTGAAAAACTAGAGGAAGACAAGGATAAAAAAATATTTTTTTAAAAAACAAAATTGTTATTGTTGCTTGTTGTATATGAGTCTGTGTTGAATTGGTACTCCTTTTCTTCCTTTGATGGTTGTTGGGTGTTGTTTTGGTGGAAAAATAAAGAATTCAAAGTAAAGTTTAATGGTGGAAGAGTAGAAGGAAGAAGAAGGTAAAGAAATAAAATTATTTTTCTTTTTTTTTTTTTTAATTTTCTTTTGATTTTTTTTATGAAATGTAATTTACCATAGGTTATAATTTCTATGTCATGGCAAGTGAATTTCGGGCACCAAATTTAATCTGAAATTGTGTAATTTGTGCTTAATTGACACATTTTGTGAATGATAAAAGAATTTAATAGGTACATGATCTAATTTAACGAGGTGCTAATATGA
This sequence comes from Capsicum baccatum var. pendulum, assembly GCA_030864225.1. Classification (NCBI taxonomy): domain Eukaryota; kingdom Viridiplantae; phylum Streptophyta; class Magnoliopsida; order Solanales; family Solanaceae; genus Capsicum; species Capsicum baccatum. Next base: position 203,935,935 of record CM061550.1, read on the forward strand.
AAAAGTCAAAAAGTTCTGGGCTATGTATTCTTCCTTTTATATAATAAATAAATCTCTAGATCCTCAAGTGCATTAACACCTGCTACAAACATTGCTCTTGTGTGATATTATTAATATAAAAGATAATATATACTCCTAAACTTTGATAAATGGTATAAATATATCCTTTTTTTATACTTTAGGTACAAATATATTATTGTCGTTAATGAAAAGGTACATACATACCCCTAAACTTTGATAAATAGTACAAATATATCCTCCGTCATACTTTAGGTACAAATATACACTTGTCGTTAATGAAAAGGTACATATATACCCTTGAATTTTGATATATGATACAGATATACCCTCTGTCATACTTTAGGTATAAGTATTCTCTTGCCGTTAATGAAAAGGTACATATATACCTTTCTCATTAACGACAGGACACATGTTATAATCCTGTTCATTTGTCTTTTTTTAAAAAAAAAAAATTTAATTATCCTAATTCCACCCCAAAATAATTCTAATTTAACCCATAACTCGATCCAAATAATAATCCAAACCCAATCCGATCTAATAAAAAGAGAAAGAGAGAATGAATATGTGTAAATAGAGATGCGCCTTGAAGGCTATATTAGATCGGACGAGTTTGAATTATTATTTGGATCGGGTTATAGGTTAAATTAGAATTATTTTAGGGTGTGGTGAGAATAAATTAAATTAAATAAGGGCAAATGAACAAGATTGTGACACATGTCCTACCGTTAGTTGAGAAGGGTATATATACACCTTTTCATTAACGACAAGGGTATATTTGTATCTAAAATATAACGGAGGATATATTTGTACCATTTATCAAAGTTCAGGAGTATATTTGTACCTAAAGTATGATAAGGGATATATCTGTACCATTTATCAAAGTTCAGGGCTTTATATATACCTTTTGAGTGATGACAAAGATATATTTATACTTAAAATATGATGAAAGGTATATCAATACTATTTATTAAAGTGTAGGGGTATATTCATACCTTTTCTGTTAATATAATATTATCTTGTTAATCCAAAAACAAAGCTCTTTATGATGATGTCTTTTATTTCAGACCTTTTTAATTACTATAAAGAGTATATAAAATAATATAAAAAATTTAAAATACTTTTTAACTTTTAAAGTAGAATACTACTATGGATTATGAAATGTTATAAAAGTACTATAAAGAAAACGTTTTTCGTCTTAACTTAGTTGTCATACCTAATATTATTATTAGCAGTGTAATCGCACGTGCCTCACATATATAATATTTGATTATTTAAAATTAAATAATTTTATCTATTTCGGAGATTTTTACCGAAGTATAAAAAATTTAAATCACTTTTCAAAGATACTTTACACTTTAATATAATAATAATAATGTAAACATAAACATATATTTTAGTATAAGCACATATATATTTTACCACCACAAGTTTTAAGTGGTTGATGAATCATCACTTTTGTAGTTGTGATGCAGTACCTCTTTTCCTTGCTTGCTGTCAGATGCTAAAAGAGATGCATTAATTTGAACCATATTTGTTGCATAATTATTTTTCTATATTTAAATTTTTTTCTCGTTTTTAAAGTCAAATCTTTGATTATATTGTTATTGCATACTTAAAACTTTGTAAAATTTAGTATTTCTAATTTTTCTTATTCTAATGCTTTTATATTTATTTCTACATTTTTCAAATCTTCTTAAAATCAAATTTAGTTTATTTAGAATTCTTAAACTAATAGAAAAAGTGTTAGTTATCTTTAATTCTGATTACTTCTAATAAGGAAAGATTCTACCATAATTTAATTAATTTTCAACTCTTAAATATTAAAAAAATAATGAAAAGATAATTTTGTCTAAAACAAAGACTCGTACTTTTAATATATTATAGATATAAATTATAGAATATATATAGATATAGATTATAGATAGATATAAATTATAGATATAGATATAGATTAGAGATTAGAAGTAATTATCTTTTATTTTATTTTTAAATTAATTATATTTAAAATAAATAGTTATTGATTATATTAAAAAGACTTAAAATAGATTAATAAAACATACGTCCTATTTAGATCTTATAAAAAATTAGTATAACCACCAAAAGATGTGGTGCAGTAGATGATGCTTCTCCTTTTTTTAATAAGACGTCTCAGATTTAAGTCCTAAAAAAGCCTTGATAGAGAGCGCTACTCCCCAAATAGAGCCATATTCGGTGTGAATCCGAATTAGTCGGGTTCCAATACGAATAATAAACATCAAATGCAAAATAAAATATATAAAAAAAACAGTATAAGAAAAATGTGACAATTAATGACCGAATAAATATTGTTTATTTTTGAAAATAATGCCAATTGAATTGTCAGTTAGTGTATATATACAGATATTAATTATATTTTAATAATTTTTGCATTTTCTGAGAAAGATAAGAGGGGAGGAAAGAAAGAAAAATGAAGAGGAATATCAGAATTAGCATATGATTTGAAGATTCAAACCCTAAAGCTTCTACACTTTTGTATTTTTTAAAGATTTTCTTTATGTTTAATTTTTCTATTTTAGCTATATATATTCCGTTTGATTGATATCAGCTGAATATTCACCGTTTGATCTTCGATCGATTCTATTCTCTGATCGGTCGGCGTTTTCAGACCGGAGAAAATTCTAGAAATTTCTGTTAAATTTCTAGAAAGTTCTTGAAGAAGAAAAGAAAAAAATGCCGTCGCATGCAGATCTAGATCGGCAGATCGAACAATTGATGGAGTGTAAACCGTTAACGGAAGGGGATGTGAAAATTCTATGTGATCAAGCGAGGGCTATACTTGTTGAGGAATGGAATGTTCAGCCGGTTAAATGTCCGGTGACAGTATGCGGTGATATACATGGACAGTTTTATGACCTGATTGAGCTTTTTCGGATTGGCGGCAATGCTCCTGATACTAATTATCTCTTTATGGGTGATTATGTTGGTGAGTTCGGAGATCTTTTGGTTGTTTGTTGTGTTTATTAGGGGTTGGGATTGTTTATATGTGAATTGTATTTGTACTCTCCCACTGTTTCCAAAATAGTTGTCACGTTTCGCTGAGAGAGTTAATAGTTTGACAATTTTTAAAGCTAAATTGAATTCGATTAATTTGATGTTTTGAAATTAAAATGTAGATATTCAAAATCTATATGGAAAGTACTTATGATGAAAAATATATTTTAAAATGTTGGTCAAAGTTTGTATTGTTTGACTCTTAAAAAGGAAATTGTGACAAGCATTTTGGAAAGGAGGTAGAGGGAGTACAAGTGATTCTTTTTGTGGTCTAATTTTGTTAAATGACCTTGGTTTCTTCACTCCTATTATTTTCATGAGCCGAGGGCATATCGGAAATAGTCTCTCTACCTCTCAATGTAGGGGGTAAGGTTTGTGTACACACTACCCTCCCCTGATTCCCACTTTGTGGGATGGGATTACACTGGGTATGTTGTTATTGTTGTCTAGTATTATTAAATTGCTGTTGCTAATCGTGTCATAGCCTCCCTAATGAGTTCGTTTCATGTTTAGTATGTCCATGGAAAACTAGAGAACCTTCGGTTGATAGAGAAGTCATAATTGATATTAGAATACGAAAAAGTATTTGAATGTAAGTCCAAATAGAGCAGAATGGATACTGAGGATTCATATAACTGATAATTTGGGGTTGAGGTGTAGTTCTTATACTGTCATCGGATATGGTGATAAAGAAGGGATGTGTGGTAACAAGTACTAATGAGAATGCCCACTAATATGAAGGGAGGTATAGATCTTGTAGCATTGTATATTCGAGTGTGAACAGCAACTTTTATGCTGAACACCGATATTTGAGCCTAATAGTCATGCAAGTGGTTTAGTAGAATTTAAGGGCGCCTCAAAGCTGCAACATCAGGGCTGTTCATTTATTGTTTAGGAAGTGGGTGACCTGGGATTGTCCATTCATTAATGTGTATAGTTATTATAGTCTTGGATTTTTTATTTTAGCAAATTACATGAAAAATTCTTGTTTGATGAAAAGTGACAAGCTTTAGTTTAAGTTGTTCGTTGTTCATTGCTTAACCTCGAAGTGATAAATAATGAATTATTGTGTGTTGCGGAGTTGAAATGTACTGGTGGTTTGAATTCTCTAGAAGTGAGATAATGGCATTGATTGCAGCATGTGGTACATAAATTCCCTCTCATTTGGCAAATTTTGTTGGTCAAGGATAGTTGGACTTGTCAAAGTTTGCTATGGCAAGTATCCTGTTTAACACATGCAGGGCACTAATTGAGGAATAATAGTTTAACCAATCAAAATGACGAGTGACTAAAATTTGTTTGCAGTTATGGTTTAGTTTATCTAACAACACGATTGTTTGTTGTTCATGTCGATTGTCGTTATGTTAAGCTTGTTTAAGTGTGAGAGGATTAATCAGTTCTTGACACTTGACAATGCGAGTTGCGTTGTTGGATTTACTTTTGGCTGTCGTCAATGTTGAATGTCCTTTTGTTTAGCTTATTTAAGTTCGAGAAGACAGGGCTTTTGTGAAAGTGAGTGTGTGCGTGCAAGATTTATTTCCTGTCTCATAAATTCGGGAAAAGGTGTTGTGGTTTATTACCTGTTACAAAGTGTTCTTTTGTGCCTTTCATTCTACATAAATCCTTTCTATAGTAGAAGTGTTCCTTGTCACCACTTTGTACTCTTTATGTAAATACTACACAGATGTCGAGTGGGTATTTTAGTAATTTAGCCCAGTGAAATACAAGTGTACAACACAGAAGTGTTTTAAATGCTGTCAACTGACACAGACTCATCCATAATTTCTTGAAAACGTCTTCTTCCCATAGTTGCCTTGTTTTTTATAAACTAACTTGAATATTTTCCTTGTGATCATGATTGTATTATACATTCTTCTGTTATCCTCTTTCTAATAGTTTTGCATCTGAAAAGTACTCCATCATTAAGGTTTCAGGCTAATAAACCACAGTTTCCTACTGCTTAATTTTCAGCTGGTGTTTGTTTGGTGACAAAGTATAAGAAAGAATCGAGGACTTTATCGCGGACTTTTGAAACTTGTGGTCTAAAACATTCTATAGATATTTATGTGGCCATAAATCATTGTATTAAGGTAACATTGGAAATTTAAAGTTAAATTGTAGTTTCTGAATATAGAAATGAGACATTCTTTTTGTGACAAGAAAGAGGGGAGTATTAACTTTATTTGTGATGCACATTTGACATTCCTTTTATCATACCAATCCTAGCATTATCAATTCTCTTGGTGATTAAGTATTTTTATAGTTGTTTATCATTGAATAATTGTTCAATGAATGCAGACCGTGGATACTATTCAGTGGAGACTGTCACACTTTTGGTTGCTCTGAAGGTTCGTTATAGAGATAGAATCACGATTCTTAGGGGAAATCATGAAAGCCGGCAAATCACTCAAGTGTGAGTCTTTTAAATTTTCTTTAAGTGATCATGTTATTTAACTTGGGGTGGGGGTGGTCCTAGAAATGGTTTATCTTTCTCACAGGTTATATTAGAAGTTTTCTTTTCATAGTTCGATTATTTGGTTTGTATGTGGGCATGTGAACTTCTATTCTACCTCTCATTGTTTTTCTTGTCTCTCTGTATAAAATGTAGCATAACTTACTCTGATTTTATTTTTAATTGCTCTGATTAGTCAGTAATAACACAGTTAGAAGAATGTTAAAACACCTACCTAATCTACTCTTCCTGGAAGTCCATGTTAAATGTTTCATGAACTCATAATCAGAGGAGTCTAAACCTGTTTCCCCAGTTTTGCTTCAAAACTGTCTTTTCCTCTTTATTGAGTTATTGATATGTAATCAACCAATATCCCTTTGTGTTTCTTGTCCTTCCAGTTTTAGAAGATGACTAGATATTGATTAATTACTGATTCTCTTCCTCCTTTTTTTGGTCTTTATATTAAGGTAATGTTCAGGAGAGAATACGTACATGATACATTTTCTTGCACGCATGTAGATTATCATTTACTTTATCAGGTTATTGGACAACATTGTGCATGTTGGGAATCGTGCTGTTGTCTTATAACATGAAGAATGCACCAAAAAAGTGGTAGTAGAATTTTTTTTGGAAAAGGTGGAAGGTCTCTATTTTGTCTGGGTGGTTGTAGTTAAAAGTGGGAGAATAATAGAATCTACATGCAGTTTATTGTATTCATATTCGACTACTGATACTTTGTAAACATGGTTTTCTTTATTCCCAGAAACTGTACTATTGGAGGGAGGGAAAACGTTGTTCCCGAGGTTAAGGAGAAAAATGATCTCTTTTAATTTCTTTATTTTGAGGGGTGGGGGGGTGGTTGCATAAATTATATGAACTTCAGGATAATGCAGATGAATGTGCCACAAATGGTTTTCTTCTTGTCCCGGGTAAATGAGGTCAAATATATTTTAATGCTCCTTATTTTATTTGAGAAAACATAGCATTTGTTAGACTAAAATCAAATTTTCAAATCGGAATGAGAGTATTAGCTATGAATAATTTAAAGAATGATTTTAACATTTAAACAGATTTTAACATTTAAACACTAAGGGCTCTTTTGGTACGAGGGATAAGGGATAACTTACCCCAGGATTAATTTTAAGATGAGTTTATCGCATGTTTGGTTGGTATAACTAATCCCGGGATTGTAGTGTTATTTTTATCCCACATTGAGGGTGGGATAACAATCCTGGGATAACTTGTTTCCCAACCAAACGAGCCCCAACAGTGTAATGATGACCCTATGAGGTTGCTGAAATCAGATTACAGGTAAATCGTCTATGGTAACTGTGAGTTCATGACATATAAATTGTTAAGGTAACCTCTACAATTGCTTAAACGAATGCTTAAAAATTCTTGAGACTGATAGTGAATGTAGTCTAAAACCGTGAGTATGTTGTTCATCCATTTAAAGAAAAAGGGAGTTCATAGTAAGCGTGAGTTTATAGTTACTCACACTTATAATTGTCTATAGAAAGTGTGAGTTTGTAACATATAAATTGTTAAAGTAACCTCTCAATTGCTTAAACAATACTATTAGTGTAAAAAATTCTCTACACTTACAGTGAATATAATTAAATCCCCTAAGGAGTATCATTCTCAAAAAAGGAACTATGCTGTAACCTGAAGAATATACTGGGCTTTGTCCAAACGTAAATTATGGGGATGAATTATTAAGTGCAATTCATAGTCAATGTACCCCAGCTTTGGTTTATAGAGGAAGGACCATGTGACTGTGGTTCAAGTTTCGGATGGTTGTAATTGACATACCACTTTTCCTGCCAGGTATGGTTTTTATGATGAATGCTTGAGGAAATATGGCAATGCAAATGTTTGGAAGTATTTCACTGATCTTTTTGATTATCTGCCACTAACGGCACTCATAGAGAGTCAGGTTTGAGCTCTTACTGTACTGATATTTCATGTTAGTAGAACTGTTAGCTAATATATATATAGTGTGTTTTATTACAGATATTCTGTTTGCATGGAGGACTCTCACCTTCTCTGGATACACTGGATAATATCCGAGCGCTGGACCGTATACAAGAGGTAGATAAACGATTTTGAGATTTAAGCGTTTATATTATGATGCCACCACATAAAATCTTAGTATTTTGTCACCAGTGCTTCTCCTCCTACTTGATCCCCTCCAAGTTTTAGCAGATGACCCCAAAAGAGACATCTTGCAGTAACTAAGTTTCACTTTCCTGTATTACCTTCCAAAAAGTTTTCCTTCTTGGTGCAACGACTTTCTTCCCATCACAGTTTATGTTTTGCTGAAATGTCCAGTATAATTACAAATTCAGAATTGATGCTCCAAAGAAAAGAACAGAATTTTTGTTTTATTATCTCAAGTTAAAGAGTTCATCGTAATTTCTAATTTTTCCTAGATAGGTTCACGGATATTTTCAATTATTTACCATAAAATGCTCGAGTAAATCCCATTCCCTATTCATCAATTCTTTTGCCATGTAGTTGTCAACTTTCTCAATTCTCTTCGGATGTTTTCATTTATTTGCCATGCAGTTATTACCTTTTATCATCTGATATCCGATGAATGCTGACATCACATGTTCTTATAGCAGCTCTATTAACTTTTTGCCGATACTTGTACATTTTGCATTAGTGGTTTCCATCATTTGATGTTTCATGATCTAAGCTCTGTGGACAATAATGCTGCTGGCCTCATTGCTTATGCCTCTTATTTGGTGGTAAATAGGTTCCACATGAAGGGCCGATGTGTGATCTCCTGTGGTCTGATCCAGATGATCGGTGTGGTTGGGGAATATCACCTCGAGGGGCTGGTTACACCTTTGGACAGGATATAGCATCTCAATTCAATCACACCAATGGTCTCACTCTGATTTCTAGAGCTCATCAGCTTGTTATGGAGGGTTTCAATTGGTGTCAGGTTTGTGGACCTAAATCGAAACATCCCTTCTCATCTCCTGCTTTTTGTCATCTTATTGGTACTTGTCATCTTAGCGGCAATGTTGTGACTTTAACATGCCATTTGGTGGTGCAACATTGGGCAGGACAAGAATGTTGTGACAGTATTTAGTGCTCCGAACTATTGTTACCGGTGTGGTAATATGGCTGCCATTCTAGAGATAGGCGAAAACATGGAGCAGAATTTCCTTCAGTTTGATCCAGCTCCACGGCAGATAGAGCCCGACACCACAAGGAAGACTCCAGATTACTTTTTGTGATTCCAATTCCTGCTTGTTCAACTGCATTGATGTTTCAGAAGTGGAGTTTTGCTGGTTGAGGATTATTCTCGGCACTAGTCTATGGTTTGGAGCTCGACTACACTTATGCCAGAGGCTCGCTGGGCACTAGTCTATGGTTTGGAGCTCGACTACACTTATGCCAGAGGCTCGCTGGAGTTGATGAAATGCCTTAAGTGGTTTTTCATGTATATTTTTCAAATGGAAGCAACATAGTACATTCTGTTCTGTAATTTGAAATTTACCGTAAAAAGCAGTTTTTTTCCCCTCAATGTCCAATTACCTGTGGCGACCAAATTTTGTTTCATTCCTACGAGTGTTTGGATCTTTTGATTTTTAGACAAGAAAGGTTTCTAATTTTCAGAAGAGAAAAATTGGCAGTAATAGGCTGTTTTCGTATCTTTAGTCTTCTCTAGTCGTTTTAGTGAAAATCTCACTTTTTGTCACAATCATTGCCGTTATGATATAAGATTTGATTGTAGGGGTATGCGACACTGGAGCACGCAGATCTTACCCTACTTCTGTGGGATAGGGGAAGGAATCTGTGTAACGCCCTTAATATAAGTTTCCACATAGACTTATAGTCTGACGAGGCCTTTGTTGTTTTTCTTGGTGGTCTGATTTTGAAGCAATTTAAGGCAGTTTATTTTAAGATGAATGAATCACTGAGATGTTCTCTTGTTTTCCATCTTCCTTTAGCTTCAGAACTTGGATCTTCACTCCTAAACTTTATTCTCCATCTGTTAAAAATTCCATATAACAAAGTATAAATCACGTCACAGCTGTCGGGAAGGTAAATTGTTTTTTTTCTTGCCGTCTATTCTCCAAAATTTAGACGGTGTAACACGTAATTTCTTCTTGGAATAACCATAGATGAAGAATATTCCCGCCAAAGCGGATAAAAACAATTTATTTTAGAAACTAGGTTCCCAGTGATTAAAATATTTTTCCTTGAAAGTAAACTAAAATTATCTTCTTGTGTTTAGTTACCAAATACCAAAAGTAATACTTCCCACTCAAGGGCAAACGTAATTTTCCTTTCCGACCATCTCAATTCCACGCTTGTTACATCGGTCAAGACAAGCCTATTTTTCTATGTATTTGTTATAAATATGTTTTGCAAAACAAAAGTTTTATAAACATCAAACAACACGAAAAAGTACAGAGTTCCTATTTTTTTCTAGAATCCCCAGTCAAGATCCTTGATATGTAACGGATGGAGGCAGAATGAAACGAAGTCAACTAACTCGAATGAAATCAGAAAAGCAAAGATATAACTGACCTCAATCTTTTCGCTTCTTACATCTTGTTTTTCTTAAATACTCGGTATCAAATCAAAGATGGGGGTCAGTAGAAATGAAGTATTATTTACCCTATGAATTATACACAGAACGGAACAAATTCAACACAACACAATAATCCGCAAGTGTTCGGGTATTATAGGAAAGCTAAAAGTTAATCAAGCACCATGGAAAATGGCCTTGAAGATCGTTGTCTCCTTAATTTACACACAGACGGCGGAAACAAGAAAATGAACTTGCAAGTGCATTATCAAGCTAACAGTTTTCCCCATGATGTGCAACAACATATGAGGCTGTTATTTCCTGGTGCTCGTGTTCAGTTTCCAAAAAAAATGTGTTCTGGTTAAATTTCTTGTTGTAGAACCCAGTCGTATATCCAAGCTGCAAAGGCCTGCCAGCTTTTATGCATTTATAGAAAAAAATTGGTGTACTTACACAAGCTAGTAATCCAAATTTCGCACCAAGTGTTTTCTCCATCAACAGCCTGGTTCTTGTTTCAGCTGGATTCCACTTGTGGAAGCGAATATCATTGGCTGGAAACCAAACAAACCATATAGCATTACGAAATATTTGGGCGAAACATAGCTTCATCAATAACAAGATCAATTATAATTATTTGTTGAGACAGTCACGCAGAAATTATGTCATTATAGTTGCAACGGGGAGGATTCATGTACATAGTGAAATTAGTAGTGGGGTGACATAAGGGCATTAAGCCTAAAATAGTGTCCAAGAAGTCTGATTACCCGAGTTGCACTAGGCAAAACACTACTAGCAAGTTCCTCGTTCAACAAAACCGGAAGGGGTGGCATTTGGCTCATAATCCCTGGCATATTTCTCATGCTGCAGCATAAACAACATTATCAGTAGAATTGTATGACATCCAGATCTACCCTGTCAAGTGTAAGCAATATAATAATAATATTACTCGTTTAAAATTGTCGTTATGTTATTCCTCGTTCGGATGAAGAGATCAAAGTTGTCCTGCAACTGCCCATTTACATATTAATATCAGATTATCAGCTGATATGCATAACAGAATATAGTAAAGTATTGAAATCCTCCACCTCAAAGTTGCAACCAGAAATAAGAAAAGAAACAAAGTACAGCATGCAAGATTAATTGATGCCATCTTTTCCCCCCTTTTCAGGGAAATAGCCAACCCCCCCCCCACCCCCCACCCCCCAACCCCACCCACTACTTCATCTTTGATATTATTTTTCCCTTCCTTCTTCCCGTTCCATTGGCTGGAATGTTTTCATTTATTGCTTTACCTGTTATGAGAAAGGGGGATGAAAGAACTAAAAAGGTGAGAAACAGAACAAAATGAGAGGGGATGGATAGATTGAAGGAGCGCCACTACTTCTATTATACCACACAAATTACATAGTTAAAGTAACAAAGATCTGTATTCCTGAACTGAAGCGCAGAGGCTTGCAAAGTTGGTGCACAAATGACAAAAAGAGGACAAGAAAGAAGCCTGTACAAACTAACCCATCTTTAACATGACTACAACACTAATTCCTACTTTCCTTACAATTAGCTAGATTGCAATTCCCAACTGTTTTGTGTTAGAACCTGTTCCCTAATAATCCTTTCATTTGGAAGGAACATCTAAATTCTTACATCTGAGGCACCATTTGCAGGATCACTAAACACAGCAGTGTAGACCCTTATGCACAAACAGATGTGTAGGTGGCTCCCTACAGATTTTATGCATTTGGGACATTTAATTATCATAGATAACCAAGAGTTTACAAGCGAGAGGAGTTGTGAAGACAGAGACAGCAGTTTCCTTATATCTTATGTGCACTAAATATATACGAGGCATTGATATCTCCATTAGAATAATGAAAGTCTTGCAAATTAGGGGGAATATCCTCGAGGAAACCAATTTTTTCATTATAGAATTTTGGAAATAATCTTTCTCTGAATTCTTAACGGGGCCTCGAGATCTGCCAGCCAGCAGTCATACCAACTTGGAGCATTTTATACAAATAACTTGTGTGCATCTCCTTTCTGAGCTCTTAAAACTCACGCCCCAACTTTTCCATTAGAAGTTCCAGTTTCCCTACCAATTAAGTCTTTATTTGATTCAGAGCTCAACTTCGAATAGACTTCATGGAAGCAGTGGGGGCTTGCAGGTTTCCCCTTTCTAACCATCATATAAGAGGCTGATCTGATCCATGGCATTCTCTCAGGTATGTCAGGCATATTATGAAGCCATAAACTAACAGGTTGTGCCGCTCATCAGGTGATCTCTAAGGTAAACCTTACATCTACTTCGTGGTGAATTTGTCAGGAAAAAAGTAAAGTGACTCCAACTTATCAATCAACATAAGGGGAAAAAAGAGAGTACCAGTCGTTCCAGTGGGAGTATTACAAGTGTATGCACATAACCATGATGCACTGTAACTCAGGATGCACTTAAAAACTTATCGTGACTGGATAACGCCATTATTTTATTAAGGCTATGTGAACATGCCTGAATAGCATCCACAATTTATACATTACTTCCTCCGTCCCATTTTTATGTGTCACCTTTTGAAGGGGGCACGGAGTTTAAGAAATAAGTAAAGACTTTGTGAATTTTAACAAATTGTCCTTTTGAGAAAAGTAAAAAGAAAAAGAAAAAGGAGTACTATCTTTAAAATTAGGTGGGACCAAAAAGGGTAAAAGAGGAAATGAGCTTTTAAATAGTTATCAAATAAGGAAAGGTGACATTCTTTTTTGGGGTGGACCAAAAAGGAAAGTGTGCCACATAAAATGGGACGGAGGGAGTATTTCTTTTAGACCCAACATTAATCAAAGATCAAATAAAATATAATCAATACTTGGAACTCTGTTGATTTCACCAATTTAAATTTTACCACTTCACAGTGAACAGCTTCAGTGAAAATCCCAAGAGTAGACTAAAATCATTTTTGCAATTACTTTCTCCAGTAAAATTCACAAAGTTATGACTCTGTTGCGGAGATGACAAAAAGGAAACAAGTTTAAATCCCATAACTTTCTAAAACTATTGAAACGCCTCCTAAATGTAGGGTTTTGTGGTGGAAATTAGTGCTCTGACTCATGACTTGTATAAGAAACAAACAGAGGCAGGAGAATGAAAATGTTTCTTTTACTTGTTATCAGATGCAAGGAACCTTAAGATTTGAAATGTTTTTCTTTTCTTATTGTAAGCTGTTCCAGAGTAGAGACCTCCACCAACATTTATAATTTTACTTTTCCTTTTCCCTTCCAATTCTCCCACTACAAGAAGTTGACATTAATACCTTGAGTGTTGAGAGATTTGCCGAAATTTGATTCAGAGCCAGATTGTTTTCTTCCAGTAGATGCCTCGTTCCAAGTAATGCTGTAAGAAACACAAACCGGGTAAGTTTCTGTTGATACGGTGAGATGGACAAGATGAAGAAAATCACACAGGAAAAAGGGGAAATGACAAAGTGGCAAGAAGAAAAGATCTAAAGGCAATCCCACCAAGAAATTTACCACTACACTTAGTGATATCGTTGACATGGCAAAAGCATTTACACCCTGATATAAACTTGGTGTTCATTGCATTCAGAACAACTAAAGACTGAATGATATATAGTTCGTGTTTGCAGCAATTGGTCAACTATAAAAGGAATCCACACGTAGCAGCATTTTGACAGTTTTAAGAACAGTTATGGGTCCCTCATTTAGCTGGTTTATGGCCTCAATAAGAAGTTCGATTCTGGAAAAAGCTTTTGGCTGTTTTTGGGTTTTGCTGAAAGTGAAAACCAAACTTAGTTTTCATAATAACTCAAGAAGTTTTAGCAGGGTAGCACCACTTAGACACATCTCTTTTCCAGAGATCTTTTGAATAAGTTTCACTTTTTTCCCTCTTTTTTATGTTTCAGAAAAGAGACTATGTTTTTCTTCCATTCTATGCTTCTTTTTCCAAATGTGGGACCACACACCACGTGGAACCCACCATGGGAAAATTCTTGCAAATAAAGCGAAGCTGTAAACATTCAAATTCTTCTGATCTGAACATTCCTTTTCCACCATTGGAACACAAGAAGCTAGAAAACCTTAACCTTCTCCTCACTTGTATTAAGAAGCTAGTGCGATATCCAAACAAAAGACACGGTGAATCTTGTACAGGCAAATAAGCTCATAACGGTTAGCTTAAACAACTAAATAAATAACTGGATGCTAAATTACAACAACAACATACCCAGTTTATTCCACAAAATGGGGTCTGGGGAGGAAAAAGTGTACGCAGCTCATACCACTACCTTAGATGAGGTAGAGAGGTTGTTTCCGATAGACCCCCAGCTCAGGACAAGATAACAGTATCACAAACAAAAAACATAAAAACAAACAACAAAATGGGATAACACACCACTAGATAATAAAAGAAACAACACCCACCGAGTAATACTATAAACTAACTATCCGAAATCACAAACATCACCAAAACATCAAGAACAAGAAACGACAAGACAAATACAAAGCACTCCTCCCTACTAGTAAGGACTCACTCCTACCCACCGAGTAATACTATAAACTAACTATCTGAAATCACAAACATCACCAAAACACCAAGAACAAGAAACAATAAGACACATACAAAGCACTCTTCCCTACTATTAAGGACTCACTCCTACCCACTAACCCTCTATTCACTCCTATATAATGGCATTTTTTTTGGTACCATGTGAACCATACATAACATAAAGAGTAGTAGTATGTTTCTTTCATTCCATGGTACCATTCATATAGTATTGAGTCATCATGGATGGAAATCATTTACTCACATAAAAATCAGAAAATAGCATTTACTCCAAATCAAATCCAGAAAATAGCTTTTTTCTCCAAACAGCATCCTACTACAAATTTGTTGCTGATAAAAGATAAAGTGGAAGAAGGCATAGATTCCTGCTGCCAAAGAGATGACACTAACCTGCAGAAGGCATCGCGTCATGATGGTTTGAGGAGAGCGAATACGGAATGAAGCTCAGTGGGGAAGCTGAGGAAGTACCAGTTTTCACCGATGCTTCTACTGATTTTTCCTGACGAAAATGAATTTCATAATTTCATCTTCTAAGTTAATGTAACACATACATGTGTAACATATCCACTAACATACACATAAACATATGTACATGAGCACAGGCAATGGGTGACAAATATCTTGAAATATTCAGCAAGGAAGGTAAAGCAAGAACTTCCAAAACCAAAGAACTGCTTTCAATACATACTGAAGAATTACAGTAAATGATTCATCAGCAGGGGATGTAAAAATAACTACTGACTACTCCACATGCTAAAGACAAACAATTCTATTGATCTCTTATACATAAGAAAGAAAATGTAACGCCTTACTAAAGAGAAGGAAAAAGAAAAGATCCATCCAATGAATCCTTGCCCAGACTCAAACCAAGACTCAAACCAACACCAGCCTTGCTAAAATTGTTGGCATTAGGTTTCCTCTATGGTAAGATAGTGAAGTATACTTTGGAAGTCCCAAAGCGAATGGAAAGAGAAAAAAAGAAGGTAACCCAATCTCATTAAATTTTTAAAAATAAAAAATAAAAAAAGTAACAAAAAAGAGAAAAAAAGAGTTTCTTTGATGAAGTTACAACTTATGATTATGATACAAAATATGCAGTTCTCCACATTGATAAACTTTCCTGAGGTTGATTCACAGGTGTACACTAACAGGGAGAAGCTTCACTTTAATTATTCAGCAGGTGATGTAATAGGTCTTATTACAAGACATCTGCTTTCAGGTATACAAATGTACCTATCTCGTTCTTATTGACAAATTTATACACTGATCGAAAAAGAGATGTTTTAAAGCATAATAACTGAGCATGATTGTAGTAGCAAGTAGGTAGATTGATGCAACTTTTGATAAAGACATAAAGTAATTCCAGGGAAAAATACATATAAACATTTAAGCAAGACATCCAAAAGTCCAATGCCGGAATCTCAAGTCCATTTGGCTTTTTATAGATAAGAAGTGACTGGAAGGCCGAAGTACCCAAAGTTCATTGGATTAAACTTGGAAGAACTATAGAACTCCATAAAACAATTTTGATAGGATTATCTAACTCAAAAAATTTGCAAGCACTACCTTGAATAATTAAAAAAAAAAACACAAAATGTTTAACAGAAATCAGATAGTTCGATTCTCCAAATATTCATAATGCCATGTAAAACTCGATAGATAATGTAACAAGAATAAACAGCTTTACTTAGATAAGGACCAAGAACAAATGTAGGCCTCAAGTCCTAACAAGCATGATAAGAACTGTCAGACTCTCCAAACAACAATCCCGGATTCGATGAATAAGTTAAATCCTAAGAACCTCACTTTAAATAATTAAAGTGTTTTCTTTTTGCCCTTTGAAAAGCTAGTCCAAGTCAACTTCTCAATACTAACCAAACAAATTAAGAGGTCACTTCATAATACCATACAAAATAAAGGGAAAGGAAGAACAGATGAAAGGAGACAGCACACCTTCCTGTCTTTCACTTTCTTTCCCAAATTATAGTCTTCCTGTTTCCTGCGCTTTCTCTGACAAACAATCACTCAATAGGTAAGCAACTATTCTTCAGGAATCAACAGCCATCAACCAATTATATTTGGACAAATGAATAATAATAACATAACAAAAGATAATGCCAAACAGGTTCAGGAGCTCACCGTCATCCACCTACATCTTAATGCAACATCACGGACAGTTTTGTCGTGGAGCGTGGCTGCAATCTTAATGTACTTCATTATACTGGGTTCATTGGCAAATCTGTCATCAAAACAGTGACTGTCATATATATGCATGGAAGGGGTGAAAGATGAATGAAACAGCACCACAGATGAAAACAGTACTAATTCATAGAAACTCTTGATCAATAAAAAATTTCTGATGAGCTTGACCAAATGATGCATCAAGGGACAGTGCAAGGTGTATCAGGCTCATGCAAAAAACATTTTCCATTCACTTTCTTAATAAATTTTGCAATTTTTCATTTACTCCTTTGCAGTTATTTAACAACCTAGTCTGAATATATATGAAATTCCACTTAGTTTCCCAGAACAAGCATCAGCAGTGAAACACTCCATGCCAGCCCATCATATCAATTTATATCTACTTAAGTCCTTATTAAGTCAAACACAACATAGATAAGAACCAACTAAATTTATAACCGATTAGATTTGAAAATTCCAATTAGTCAACAATCAAGTCGCAAACCAGACAAGAATAGGAGCAAACTCTGCTTCTTTCACAAAAAGTGAGAATCTATTGCTGCTCTTTGTTGGGTTCACTTAACAATTTAACTATTTCCATTTGGCCCTCCTTGATATTGAGTATAGATAGTATATGCAAGGAAAAGTAATCAATAGAAGATTTGAGAGAGAGAGAGAGAGAGAGAGAGATGCAACAGCTTTAACAGAAATTGGACTTGACGGATAGATGAAAGAAATGCTCATATGAGGAGTGGTAGAACAGATACTCATATATGAGGAAACAGAAAAGTTTTTTAACAATTAAGAGGAATCAGATAGAGGCATTTGCAAGGAAGTAGAGGCATTGACGTTTCTTTATGTGGTTAAAAACCTGGAAAACTTCAAATTCAAGTGTTCCCACTTGGCAAACTTTTGAAAATATACCTCAGCTAGAAAGGATGCCTTCATCCAAAAAATAAATAAATGAAAAAAGACAGACAGATCAATAAAGAGCAAATAAACTACTTTTCCATCAACGAGACATAAAATTTAGAGTTGAATCTCTGGCATAAAGAAGTAAGTATCGAAACCATGCAGAAAACATATAGAGCAGAAAAAAAGGGGATAAAATCTGTTGCCTAAACCTAGCCTTCTATTCTGAGTGCACTTGATCCTATAGAACAACTGACAGGCATTATAGCCTTTTTTTAAAATCTTAGATAAATTCATTCTCATGTATGTTCGTTCCAGAAAATACAGATTCTTTAGTTTCTCACCAAACAAAAAAAAATGTGTCTGGCGAGAAGACTTTATTTGTTCAAGAGAAGATCTTTGCCCCCAAAAGCTTCTGAAAATAATTCTATGACCACTTTGACAGAAAGTCGACAGACTTTCTGTCACTCTAAATATGATGACACACGAGTAGAAGAAGAAACCCACACCCACATCAATTTATTCCACTGATGTTAAAAGGAAGTTTATACCGAGAATAACCCTAACCACCCAACACAGAACAATGGTCTCGGATACAAAGTGAAGGGGTAAAGAAAGAGAAATGTTGCATGCAACTGAAAATATGGTCGTAGACACTAACATTACAGATAAATAGCATTCAAGGACAGGCTACCAAAGGAGGAAGCATTTTTTTTTGAAAATGGTAATTGTTTCTATTTCTGTTGTTGTTGTTGTTGTTGACTGTAAGACAGTACATGGGTTGTACTGAAACCATATTTATAAAAGCTCTAAATCTACTGTCTTATCCTTATAATGAGTCTAAGACGTCACTGATAGAGACAGTGTCATTAGAGTATATCTGATTACACCAAAAACATAAAAGTCAAAATGCAGTTCAGCTTTACTTGTTGCATACTATTCTCTACATTCTCAAAAACTCTAAGGTTCCTCTCCTTCCAGATTGTCCACCAGATAGTAGCGGAAACTATTCTCCAATTGTTCATGTTCTTGGCATGTACTCCTGCTTCTTCCCAACTGTTTAGTCTCTGCAATTTTCCCCAGGCATATTCCATGCTATATTGTTTAGATTCCTCAGTTCACTAGTGACCTTACAGTGTATAAAAAGATGGACCACTATTTCTCCAGCTTCCCCAAAAAAAAAACACCTAGAGCACAATGGGATTCCCTCTTCATCAGGTTATCTTGAGTCAACAAAGCAGGCTACTTTGTGTGGAATTTTGGCTTTCCAAATATGTTTCCAGGGCAATCTGTGTAACTGCTAGTTTGTCTAGTTAAGTTTTCTGTAAGTTGTATTTACTCTAAAAGTCCCTTTGCTATTCCCTAGCCATTTTAGAATGTCTTGTCCCGTCTTCAGGCCCTTAAACTGGTTAATGGCATTGAAAAAAATCTATAACTCTAGGAAATTCCCAATCATTGAGATTTCTTATGAACTCAAAATTCCAACCTTGAGATGTCCACAATTTAGCTATTGTGCTTTGCTGATGTAGAAATAGACTGCATATGGCCGGGAATAAGATTTCCATCTTGCCTAGTTAAGGCCAATCATTCTTCCAAAAAATAGTTTTAGCTCCATTTACCACTTCGATCTTGGTGTTGACTTTGAATTCATCCCATTACATTCTGATCGACTTCCATAAGCTGACACAGTGACTTCCTTTGTCATCCAGTTATCATCTTCCTCATATTTGTTCTTGATGACATTGCCCCATATGTTCTGATTTTCATTAGCATACTTCCAGAGCCATTTCATTCTGAGAGCTTTACTTTGGTTCTTCAAGTTCTTGATCCCCAAACCCCCAGTTCTCTTCTCAAAGGTCACTGTCACTGCCTTCCATTTAACTAAATGGTAGCCCTTCCTTTCTTTGTTCCCTTGCCATAGAAATTTCCTCCTAATGCTATCCAGCCTATTGATGATTTTTGTTGGTACAAGAAATAAAGACATCATATATGTTGGAATTGCATCAAGCACAGAATTAATTAGAGTCAATTTGCCACCCAAAGAAAGATATTGGGATTTCCATCTTGCTAACTTCTTCTCACATTTCTCAATCGCCCCATTCCAAATTTCCATAGACTTGAACTTTGCTCCTAGAGGCAAACCAAGGTAAATGGTAGGCAGATTACCCACTTCACCCCCTAATAACCGTCTTCAACATTTCCATTTTTGGCACAACATTGACTGGATAGAGGAAGTTTTTCCTCCATTTCACATGTAGACCTGACATTATTTAAAAAATGACCAATATCAACCTCAAAATTCTGAGTCGTTCTTCCTCAGCGTCATATAAAATAAGTGTGTACATGCATACTGTAGATGGGTTATCTCCAGACTTTCCCTTCCAGTTCTAGCAACTTCAAAACCCCTTAATCAACCTTCTCTGTTTGCGATCTTAATCATGTTGTTGAGTCCCTCCATTACAAGTATGAACAAGAAAGGTGACAAGGGGTCACCTTGTCTCAACCCCCTCTGTGAGCTAAAGAAACCTGTTGGAGAGCCATTTATAAAGACTGAGAAGTTTATTGTTGAGATGCAGTAGTAAATCCGTTGTCTCCATTTGTACCCATATCCCATCTTCTCTAGCAAACTCATAAGAAATCCCCGATTGACATGATCATAAGCTTTTTCAATGTAAAATTTGCATAGTATTCTTGGTTTTTTCAAACTCAACCTGGAATCAACTGCCTTATTAGCTATGAGGGCAGCATCCATAATTTGCCTTCCTTGAATGAAAGCCAGTTGTTGAGAATCCACAACCTTTGCCATCACTCTTTTTAATTTTTTTGTGAGCACTTCAGAGAAAAGCTTATATACACTACCTATCAGGCTGATAGGTCTAAACTCCCTTAATTCTTTAGCACCTTTCTTCTTAGGGATCAAAGCGATGAAAGTAGCATTAAAGCTTCTTTCAAACATTTCTTGCTCGTGAAACTTCTGAAAGGTCTGCATAATATCATGTTTCACCACATCCCAACATTTGATGAAAAACTCCATGTGAAACCGTTTGGACCGTTTGGATCAGGTGCTTTGTCCATTGCACACAGCTTGAAGCAACTCAGCACCTCATCATCTTCAAAATTCTTTTATAAATCTTCCATTTCCTCTGCTTTCAGCCTTGGACAATTTGAGAAATTACTGGCAGGTCTCCACTTTACTTCTTCAGAATATAACTTCTGATAGAACTCCATAGTTTCCTCTTTTCCTCTTGAATCCTTACTGGATCCTGGACTAGGCTCCCCTGAATAAGAAGTTCGTCAATATTGTTGAATCTCTTATGTACATTAGCCATCTTATGGAAAAAACTTGGTGTTCTTATCCCTTTCTTTTAGCCATAAAGATCTGGATCTTTGTCTCCATGATATTTCTTCATTCTTAATCAAATCCTCAAATTTCATGAGAACAATTGCCTTTTCCATTGATTCTTCTTCTGTTAGAACTCTGTTTGTGGCAATGCTTTCCAAAGATGCCAACTCTTTTAATTCCCCTACTCTGTTTCCCCAAGTTTCCCTACTGACTTCTGCTCCACTCTTTTAATTTATATTTTAGGGTTGTTAACTTGGAGGCCAAGATAAAGTCGGGCCTACCAGTCTAGTTGAAAGAACTCCATCGCTCTTTCACTTTATCCATGAAACCTTCGATGTTTAACCACTAATTCTCAAACTTGAAATAACTCTTATTCTTCTTCTTGGTACCACTTTCAATAGCAATTGGAGAATGACCTGACACTAATCTTTGAAGTGCAACTTGCTTCAGGTTACTGAAAAGTCATCCCATTCTTGAGATACCAAAATCCTATCAATTCTTGAGGCTATTCTTTGATTATCCCCTTTGAACCATGTGTAGCTAATATTTCCTAATTGAAGATCAATTAAATTCATATCCTCAATCAGGTCAGAAAATTCCCTCATGTCCTTTGTTCTTTAGTACAACTTCTTTTCTCAAAGATATATCTAGCCACATTGAAGTCCCCACAAACAGCCCATGGTCCTTCAAACAGATCTCTGATAGAGCCAATCTCCTCCCATACCATTGTTCTTTCCTTGTTACAGTTAGGAGCATACACTCGTGTTATATGACAGTTGAAATCCTGCAATTGTACTTCAAATTTACAAGTGAGAGTGTAAGCCCCTTATACTAATATTCCTCCCCTAGTCCCACTAACCTCTAAACATGCCATTTTAATCCATCTTCCCCTATAGTTTCATTATCAGATTGCGAAATCCCCTTCTAATTTTGTCTCCTGTAAACATATGATATCAGTTTTCCAGTACCCCATTATGTTCTTTGCAATTCTCCTTTTGTCCCTGCTGTTCAAGCCCCTTACATTCCACGATACAAGTTTGAATTGCATCATGAGATAGTCCGGGTGTTTCTCTCCATCTCTACTCTCACCACTCCTAAATTTTACATCAAAAGCCACTAAATTTTTCAGTTCTTTAGAGCCTTTATGTTTTATCTTTTTACACACCATTGCAGATTCCTGGCATCTTGCTTGTCTGGAGTTGTCCACTTGCAGTAGTAGTTCCATGGCTTCTTCCTCGTGTCCTTGAAAATCAGTCCCCAATAATTTCCCCAATTTAAGCATGTTAGTTTTTACCCATGCAGAGACCTCCTTCTCTTTCTCTACAAGAAGTTGTTCCTGTATATGCAATGGTTCTGCATCTACAATCTGCCAGTCTTCAATGGAAATCCCTCCCTTATAATCTGATTTTTCAGTTTTTACGACTGTTCTCATATTCAATTCTCCCCTTTTGTCATCTTGAATATTTGTCTCCTCCATGGTTTGCATGGATTTTTCTATCAAATCCCAAATAGAATTCACCACTGTAGTTTCCTGCGTCATTTTCTATTCTGAAGCTTGCACGATTGAAATGGAGACTTGAGATTTTAATTCTTCAGGGTTAAACCCACGGGGAAGGATCGTTGTTTATAATCAACTGAGTTGCTGGGTCAGGCCCATCATCTTCTTCCTCATTACACTCCCTCGTGTTGGGCCTAGAAAGGCCCAGTATTGGACTCTGGATTAAGTGATTCACGTGACACTCACGTGGAGATTTGTTCTCCAAACTAGCAGCTATCAACAGACCCACCCCACGTGTTTCTTTGAACAGGAATCCCTAAGAATTAGGGATTTTCGTACTGAATCACAATGATAGCAGAAGCTTTGCAATACCTGCTGGTCCAAGGTTTGAATTGGGTATTTCGTAGGACTGTCTTCTTTGGTAGGTCTGTAATTTTTTTTCGGCGACTCTTCAAACCTCACTTTGCTTTTCGCCCATATCAGAAAGTGTGATAACTGATCCCTTCTCTCGAGATTTTCACCTCTTTTGGTAAGTTTCTTCCGTCGTTAGCTACCAAAATTCTTGCCCACTTCATATGATTCTTCAGTTCAGTCTCTTTTTCAGTAGCAACCCATCCGCTACATATTCAACCAATTTCTATGAAAGCCTGTTGCGACCAGAGGTGAAGGGAAACTCCCAACACTTTGATCCAAGTTTCTTGGGTTTTTGAGGAATTTGGAACGCATCCAGTCACCGAGCACCACCATTCTAAGTTGAAAGCTATATTCTTCCATTTCCATTGACCTTGTATCATCTGTTCCGCCATGAATCTGTTGGGAAATTCAAATAGGAACATGTCTCTGTATAGCTCATAAATGTTCACCCCGAAGGTCTTCTTCCACTCGGCCGATGACCATCTACTTATCTCAAATAAAGAAGGCTTTTCTTTGCTACCTTTTCTAATAAACCCAACGAGACATCTGTTCAATAGACTAACCTCCTGTTTATCTGGAGTGGTAACCTCATGATAGTCCTAAGAAATCCATTTGCTATCTCATAGAACTTTAGCATATAGATAGTTGGGTTGGGTTATTCTTGAAAGATTTGCTGGAGCCTGTCTTCTGGAGCATTTAATGAAATCTCTATCTGAAATGCTATATCACACCAACCCTCATTTACTACTGGTTCAGGAAAGATGATAACAGATCTCCCCTAGCATTTAAAGAGACAACACTCATGTACCTCCCATGTTATGTTTCCTGGTACAAAAGTACTCTTCTTTTTTCACAGCAAACTTCCATCTTCTAATGTTCTTTTTTTGCTCTGTTGATGCTTCTCTTAACCAGAAGCAAATCCGCTCCATCACCTTACTATTGATTGTAGACCTCCTCATCATCCTTTGACTCCTCTCCACCCATTCATACCAGATTAGTCCATCGGAGTTCCATCGAGTAATATCATAAGATTTGAATATATTCTGTTCTCCCCTATTTCTATCGGGGGAAAGAGCTAAAAAAAAAGAGGAATCAATGAATTGAGAAGCTAATGCAAATATATTGTGGAAGGAAAGGACGAGTAACAAAGTAGAAGTTCTAGATACTTTTAAAGGCCTAAAATCTCGATAATAAGAATCCAAGTGGTGGAATCAACAACATACCCAGTGTATTCCCACATAGTGGGGTCTGGGGAGGGTAGAGTGTACACAGACCATACCACTACCGCAGGTGAAGTAGAAAGGTTGTTTCCGATAATCCTCCAACTTAGGACCGATAACAGTAACAAACACAAAACATAAATGCATATAAACTAGTACAGTATGCAAAATAAACTAACACCATTAGCCACAAGGTAATACTACATCCACAAGATAATACTAAAAACTATCTATCCGAAATCATAGACATCACTCGACACCACGAACAAGAAACTTTAGACACAAATAAAGAACGTTCCCCTGCTGCTACTGAAGCACTTCCACCCCCTAACCCTCTACCCTAATCCGCGTCCTCCACATCTTCCTATCAAGGGTCATGTCCTCCGTAAGCTATAACTGCTCCAATGTAAATAACTTTATTTCTTTTTTTATTTATCCATAACCATACTATCCAACCAGCTTGCACGCATCTAACTAATTCCACGGGGTATTACTACCTGTCACCAACACAAATACCGGGTTGAAGGAAATCACCTCGTGTTTTCGCCTCAACTGAATTTGAACTTGAAACCTCATGGTTCTCAACCCACTCATTGACCACTAATCATACCCATGGGTGCTAAAGTTATCAATGTGGGAAAAACTCTCCTATACCTAAAAGTTAAAAAACTACACAATAATATGGGTCTTCACAAATGCTATTTAATCTTCCATGCCGGAACCTCACAGGTGCACCAACAACTAAGAATAAGAGGTTATTCCTCAAACGACAAAATCATTTTTTATCCCCTCAAGGCTCTCCTATATCCTTCAAAGCAAAGGGCGCAAAGAGTTTCGAAGCAAAAAAGAGAGTGGAATAAGAAGTTACCACCATCAGAAAACGTAAAAACTCAAGAAAAGTATAATAGAACTAAAGGAAAAACAAAGAAAGTGATAACCAAATCACAAGGAAAATATATGAGTCCCTCATCAGTGTAGGATGGGGTTGTTTGCCTCCTAATATAATTTTTTGGGCAATCACCATGATCAACTTTTAGGTTTAGTTAAACCTAATGTCTGTTTCTTAACACTATTTGCGCTAAGCTCATCTTAATTCTTGGTTATGTTTGACCTCCATGTTAAATTGTCCACGCTCCAGATGTCTAGTCCTGAGCATGTAGGGGACTGTCAGAGCCTGGCATCTATGTGGGATGGTGTTGTTTGTCATCTTAGATGGTCTTGTAATCCTCACCTCATGAGCTAGTATTTTGGGTTCAGTTAGATCCAAGGTCCATTTCTTTACAACAACTCGAACAACTTGTTACCAAAAATTAGAGACACATGAGGGAGTTGACGAAATTAGGGAGCAAGTCCATCCAAAAGCTAGAATAGGGGAGTCGTTACAGAGTAAATGTTTTAAAATAAGCAGAAGTAAGATAGAATGCGTGACCTACAAGTTTAGCCCCGTAAAAAGAATGAATATGGAGTAAAATTATATAGAACCGTTATGCCCAGATGAGAAAAAATGCAGATATTTAGGTCATGTCATCAAGAGAATGGAATAGCAGAAGAAGACTAACTAGTTGAAATTAAGACCTAGTTGATATTTTTACACTTAACCATGTTTGAAGTGATGTTTTAATCTAAGATAGAAATGTGTATGTTACTACAGGGATATTAAAAACTAGTGGTGTTAGACAAAAACGGAACAGATGGGTCACCAAATACATACAGGGATGAAAATAAATGCAGTAAAATGTGGAGTACTCAACAAATATGGATAGAAAAATACACACATCTCAGCATATGCACAAATTCAGAGACCTGGAAGAAACTACCTACTTGATGAGTCCTTCGTCGAGTTTGTACTGTTCCTCAACCGTCCACTCTACCGCCAACCCAGTGTCATGCTTAAGCCCGGGGACTGAATCAATAAGAAAAGAATTCGAACAACTTCCAGGCTGGCTCATTCCTGGATTATTGCTACTTCGTCCACCGTTGGCAATCCCACTCGGATTCCCAGCATACAATATCTCTCTTCCTCCACCATTATTACTATTTACATTGAAATTCATTCCAAAGCTACTGTAGTAATTACCCATCAACATCATCTCAGATGATGAACTCCCTCCTATCGCCCCCGATTGAAACGATAACGATTGATGACAAAATCCTGTATTAGATTCTGCGGCCATTTCCATACATATACCTTTGCAACCTAACTACTATATCCACCTAGAATCAACTATTACCTACAACAACGTGCTAACATAATAAACGATTCAATTATAGCTCCAAGAACCCCAAATAAATAAAACCCTAACAACGCGAACTGATCATTGAAAAAGTTCTACTCATTCAAAATAGCCCCACAAGAATCGTACAGCCAAAACATTCCCACCATGAATCCCTAAACTAAAAATTCGCCTGGAAAATCAGCATTTTCGTCATTAAAATTGGCAAAAAATACGATTCATGGCAGAAAAAACTTACTGAAAAAAGGAACAAAACTCTAACTTAAAAGAATCAAGAAAACAGTATTGTTTCAGTGGATGTACAATGAGAAAAAGATATTAGAATTGTCATAAGGGTGAGACAAAATAAAAAGAAAAAAAGAAGAATATACCTTTTTTCAGTGCAGAATTTTATCTTTTTTTTTTAAGTAAAAATATAGTTGGTGGATGTCAACTGTACAATTTATTTATTTTTTTAGCTGAAATTGGGCTTTTCTGATGTACTATTTGTATTATTATCATCCAATGGGGCAGAAGAAAATGGAGAAGAAGGGGTTAAAGGGTGGAGGGACGTGCAAAAGATGAATAATTTAAAGGGGTAGATACTTTTGAGGTTTTTTTTGGGTTTATGTTATGGGCAGATCTTGAAAATGTGAGCAGCAGTAGCAAAAGTGCGAATCCCAATATAAGCAGTTGATGCAATTATTATTGTACAGTTCACTCTAACAATTCCCCTTTCCGATTTTTTTTGGTTTCCTGTTTGTTGTTTTTTGTTGGTGGTGGAAGGCCTCAGATTCTGGTGACGGGAACCAAATTCTTTATACTGAAAAACAGAAAATCAAATTTTATAATGTTAAAAGGAAAAGGATCAAAAATATTTTTAAATTAAATGAAATTAAATAAAAGTATTTTGATTAATCTAGAAATGTCTGATTGTTAAATAGTTTAGTTTAAAAATATCCATGTCATTAGTAGTTCAATCAAAATATCTTTATTATTACTTTTTGATTAAAAATAACATTTTCCTAATAAACATATTATTTAAAAAAAAGACAGATTTCTTTAAATGTCTAAGGAAAAGGATTAAAAATGTCCTTAAATTAAAAGAAATTGAATAGTAGGAAAGAGTGGGCTATTTTTATATGTGCCGATAGTGTCTTGTAATATCTTGTTCGTGGTGTTTTGGTGATGTTTTCGTATAGTTAGTTTACAATATCATTTTGTGAGTGTTTTGTTTCCTTTACTGTATAGCAGTGTCATATTCCTTTTTGTTGGTTGTTTTTATGATTTTTATTTGATCATATTTGTTATTTGTCCTGAGTTGGGGGTCTATCGAAAACAATCTCTCTAGTTCAGATGAGGTAGTGGTGTAAATTGCATATACTTTACCCTTTCAAGACCGCTTTTGTGGGAATACACTGAGTATGTTATTATTGTTATTTTTGGATAAAAAATGTCTTCTTCCTAATAAACATATTGTTTTTTTTCTTTTGAGATACATTATTTTCCTAATCCTATAATTAAATTTTCATATATACTTGATCATAGTAATCCATTATTAAATAATGTTTTGATAAGGATAAAAAAATTCTTACTAAAATAGAATTTTTTGTAATCTTTTCCAAATTGAAGAAGTATAAGCATTTTGCCAGTATAATTCTTTATTGTAAAGTTAAGATGCAATAATCACAATGCCATTAAACTCAAAAATTTATTTATTGCTTCTAATTACAAAATATCTTTAAAGTATTATTGATGAAGTTATGATTGATCTTTTAACATTT
The DNA here is from genome assembly GCA_030864225.1 of Capsicum baccatum var. pendulum. Classification (NCBI taxonomy): domain Eukaryota; kingdom Viridiplantae; phylum Streptophyta; class Magnoliopsida; order Solanales; family Solanaceae; genus Capsicum; species Capsicum baccatum. Next base: position 203,964,119 of record CM061550.1, read on the forward strand.
TAACATTAAAATCAAGGGATATATTTGTTCGAAAAGATTAAGAAATAAATATATTTTCTATTTTATTAGGAAAAACAATTTTATAATTATCTAATAAAAATTAGTGATGAGATTAGTGTGATCTTATATAGATGACATGGTTAGTAGTTTTAAAATAATGTGAGATTATTCTATTTAATTGATAAAACAATATTAAGAAGGAAGAAGATTACTCCCCACTTTTTATTAGTTAAAGAAATTTTAAAAGAAAAAAAATAAGAAAAAGATTTATAAAAAATACTATATCTATTAGGAAACAAACATAATTAAAAAGAAAAGAAACAATATATTTATTAGGAAAAGAATATTTTTGGACCAAGCTATTAATGACAGGGCCATTTTTGGATCGAACTATTAATAAAGGACATTTATATTCAATTTTGCATATTTTAAGGGCACTTTTAACTCTTTTCCAATCTTAAAATTTTGGCTTTGAGCTTTTAGAATTAAAAAATGAATTAGTTGAGGTTTTGAAAAATATCGAATGTCGGATGAGAATGCAAAAAGTACTCCAGTTTCACTTTATATTACTTCGAGCCTCGATGTTATGAGCAAATTTCTTTTACTCTTAATCAAAGGCCTCATGTTCGAATTCTGAAAATAAAATAAAAAACCTATTCTAAGCTGAATATTTTAACTCAGAAAATAAGAAGGGGTAAAATAATACACGTCTATACATGAGATTACATTTCTTTAATGAGCTTTAAAGATCAAAATAAATTGTTGACTGGCTATAACTGATACATGGATACAACCACAGGATCATAAAAAAACGTTCGATATCTTTTCCCCTGTCGATTTTTTCTCTTCTAGATTTTCAGAAGATCTCCACCTTGGAGGATTTGTTTAAAGTGCAGGAGGGAGGTGCAACTGAAATATATCCATTAATAGCAAATAGGAAAGTACTAGAAAAGGTTAATGAAGAGTTAAAGAAGTTTCACGCAGTAAAGGAGGAACATTGAAGGCAGAAATCTGGATTAAAGTGATCCAACGAAAGTGATAGAAATACCAAATTATGTCATTCCTATATGAGTGGTAGGAGGAGGAAACTATGTATTACTGAGACAGAGATAGAACAAGGTGACTAGATCAGAACAACACAACATGTTGGGGGGAAGCTGTGAATATTTTCTAAAAGCAATTTAAAACATTTGACTACAATATTGTCAGAGAATATTCCTACATCAATCACTCCAGAGCAGAATGAGAACATAACTAGGCTGCGCAACATGAAAAAAGTCAAAAAGGTAATATTTGCTCTAAATAATAATAGTCAACATGAGAACAACATTCAGCTTTTAATACCTACAACATAATAAACATGACCTTTACAACAGTTACCAAAAAATAAACTCTCCAAATTTGATCTTAACATGTACAAGAGCTTCTGTACAACACAGGGACAAAATAAAGGACACAACTTCCACCAAAAAGTGAAGTGTAAAAGTCGATGATAAGTACTTATCGCTCTAACTAAAAGACTTCTAGTCAATGTCAATCTGCAGCATACCTATACCTCAAAAAGAATGTAGCAAGAGTAATATCAGTACACACATATACCGATAGATATCACTAGTCGACTAAGGTTAGATCATGCAATATTATATAGAAATCACAAGACGAAGCATGAGACTTTTCATATAATAGCTTAACACCAAGGTTCACACTATATACTACAACTTTTCAATATATTAGAAGTTTTCAATCATATCCCTTAGTTCAATTTAACCCAGTCAATCACCCTAATAACTCTAATTCCTATTAAGATGAATTTCACTAACCGTCAACTCCATTACCGTCTAGTAGACATAAGAACACATGAATAATCAATTTGTGTTCCAATTAGCCAATCCAATATCTCCTTATCACAAGTATACAATAAATTGGAAGACATGACCCAACAATCAGATACACAAGCACAAGTATCGCCACACATATGATAAGTAGTTTATTCAACCAACCCAACAACCCAATAAAATACATAACATGGCCATAATGTCACATAAGGAACAAACATGTATCATAAATAATCTCAAACCCACAATCTCAATAATCAACAACCTAACACAAATTTACGAGAGGTAAAAGTTATAAATCAACACACTGAGTCTTACAAGATCCTGCAACCATAGTAACTACCTCACAACATAGAACCATGTCTGTTGACACCAAATTTTGGCTCGACATTTTTAAAATAAACACTTTTATGCTTTTTATTTGTTAAAGAGCACAAAATTTAATTTATATATATATTTTGTACAATTTAAATAAGTGATTGTAATTATCCTTATTTTTAAAAAATGTTGAATTTTTATGTATTTATTATTTTAGATAATTTTTTATCATAATTGATTTTTGTACAGTCTTTTTATAAACAAAATATTATTTTAGTTTTGTTAATTTGTTATTTTGGTGTTCAATTGAGATCACATTTTTATTTGACATTAAATATATATTTTTAATTTATTTAATCATAATTTATTAATTCATAAAAGCCAAAGAAGATGTTTTTACACAAATAAGTTAAATATCCATATTTTTGGATAACCCATTGATGTCACCCAAATTATACCTTCTAGAAAGTATAAAGTGATCTCTAATCAAATATAGAATCCAACAAGGTTGGGGTCGATCCCACAAAGAATAGGATGAAATTTGATTAAGTATTTATGTAAGTAATGGCAAGTAAGTAATAGAGGGGGAGGGGGGAAGGGGTTATAAAATAGAATATCAATAGTAACGAGCATTGATTTATTGGATTTGTAATCAATATGCGGAAAGCACTAGGACCGTGTTCTCCAATAACATCATAACTCCATAGGTTCTACGTACTTTAGTGATCTCTTATGGTATTCGGCATGCAAAATCAATAGGCTATGTATCATCTAATTGACTATGTTATTCCCCTTATAGATGAATATCCCCAAGCACAAAGATTAATGTGGCATGAGTAATGTATTATTGACCTCTATCTATGACCTTAATATAGTCTTTCTCGTTTATCGGCCCAAGGCTAATTAAATGAAGATAACTCTAAGTTTTGGAGTTGATTCACTATTACGATCCGAATACCCTTTTTGCTACAGTCCAGGGTAGGAATAAGATACGTTCCAACATGTGCACTCATTAAAAAACAATCAAATTAGAAGAAACAATAATACAAGCTCAACTACTCTTCCGAGAATCGCCTTGTACTTTGAACACTACTTCGTTAATTTGTCATGGTTTCCATAACCCTAGTTGTGGTATTTAGCTACTCATAATTGCAAGAACATAAGAGAAATTCTGATACGAAATCATAATTATGAACTTACAATAATAAGATGAAAAACTTCAAAATCTCATTTTGAATTGACACCCTTAAAATTGAGGTTTATGATTCCAATACCAAGAATGTGCCTTAGAACCTTGCAATAGTGTAATAGAATGTAAAATAATTATAAAAACCAATAGGAGTATTTATAGATATAGAAAGAATCCAATCTTAAGCTATATAGGAGAAATAGGTTGGCAAGTTTCTATGACTCTTAGACTGGAGTCGTAGATCAATCTATGGGTCATATGTACCTCTCTTGAAAATTAGTTTTCTCTTGTCTCATTAGTATCTAGATCATGACTAAAGTCCATGATCCGTAGGTTAGGTCCATGAATCATAGGTCCCCTCTGTAGGATTCAAAATTTATTTCCTCATCCAATTTCTTATTCATGACTTGATTCCATTGGTCATGGTTCAAGTCCACGAGTCGTAGACCACACTCGTGGAATTCAAACTTCTTCCTTCCTTGGTCAATTTTTATTCTTTTTGCTCTATTTTGTCTCCGCACCCCGTTCTCTTGCACAATGTTACAAAAACACATCATACTCACCAAAAATACCTGCGTTCTTGCATATTTTCCTTATTTTAAGAATTGAAAGTTCCATGAAACGATGATAATCAACACCCTCAACTTAGAACAGTTGCATATCCCCAGACAAACAAAACACAATACACATACGTGGCTTAATTAAGAGAAACCTAAGAGACCTATGACAACTAATTCATTACTTTTAGCACAACATTTCTACCCCATCCTATACAAAATTTCAAACCCACTATGTGTACATATGCAATGCATTATTATGACACAAAAGGAACAAGCGATGGCATCGGATTATGAACAAACAACTAAGCACATATGCAAATGACATTACCCAACCAACTAGCAGCTAACAATGCAACCCGTGTACTGTCACAACAAAGAAGTCCCATACACTAATAGTATAATAATGAATGTCAACATAGGGACTACATCAAAGCACTCACTCTCATAAAGAGTTTCAAATAATGTGCATAAAATACCATAAGCTTGCCCTTATTTTCTATGCATTAGTTTTTCGGACAGTTCGACTAAGATCACTATAGGATTTTTATCGGCTTGTCATATAGGCTTAGAGATGGGTATGGTACATAGGTATAAAGTGACTCAACCCTCCTTGACACTACACTCATTTTTGGCTTCACTTTTTGACCTCTCCCTTATTCTTTTTCGTTTATGTTCAGATTTTAGGTGTCGTTTTCACTTTACATTTCCTATTTTTCTCCTTTTATACAAACTTTATTCTTTATATATTTTCTTTTTTTTATTACCTCACCCAAATTGATTTTTTTCTTTTTACTAACTTTTTCTTCATATGAGTATCAAATACACACTCCTATGATAGCCGCCCTCAACTTAGGTGATTTGACTAGGTTGAGGTACACAATGTCCATGAAGGGACTAGGGCCAAGACAAGTTCATTGTAAGTAGAAATGGGTAGGTGAATATGCTTATAAAAGAAAATAGTCAATTAAGGCTCAAATTCTAGATCAAGGGATACTTATTTCATTTGGTCGGGCATTTAGGATAAAATGGACTTATTAAAGAACAACCCATAATCCTTTTCAATCCACCTATCCTACAACCTATGCAAGACTAACCGAGAAAGTTTTGGATCACACAAACAAAGTGAACTCGGTAAACAATCTCACACCTACATAACACAGGGTTACACTATCAACTACTACCTATCCAGTTCATACATCACTAAGCTATGTTTATTTTTCCTATAATATTCATGGCATAACAAGATCTAAGAATGGTAACAATTTAGCAAAACTATAACACACAGTCTAAAAAAAATTTAGGAGGGGTATCCTTTAAACCTCAAAATTTATTTAAGCATCAAAATTAAATTTTTAATCATTTAAAACTTGACTGCACTAAGGTTCCCTATTTTTCTGCTAATTAAACACAACAACACATATATTAAGAACAAAACATAACTAACATCCTAAACATGATAGTTTCACTATGATAGCACACTCGGGGGAAACAAGACATAACAACAAATCCCATCGAGTGGTGGGTATACTTGAAGAGGAAGGTTAAGGCATCCCAAACTAATTATCATATTGAGTAGATTGCCCGTGAATAATAGGAGTTGGGAGCCTCATCCAGTAACCAACCACCACCACCTAGCTCTGAGCCTGGGGTGCCTTATGATGCCTTGGTTGTGAGCGAGTCTACATCTGGCGCCTAGAGCACCGCAGATATGTCTTCACTCCTTTATTCTTATTATTTCCATAATTATGCACTGAGGATAATGCATCATCTAAGGGTATTCCATAACTTGAGGGTTTTTATTGTCGTGTTTTTTCCTCTGAGTATGCTATTATAGTAGAACCAACGTGTTTAGGTTGTAGTTATTTTTTGTTTTTAATATATATGTTGTTGTGTTTAATTAAGACAAAAATTGGGAACCTTAGAGTAATCAAGTTTGATAGATACAGGTTCGGTTAGATGGGGGAACCTTCCAAAATATATAATCCAAAGTTGGTTCGCGAGTTCTATGCCTTATATGTTGCTTCAATAGACTTGATCATACCTCTGGGGAAACAAGCTTGAGACTAACCTCCATTGCCCCACACTTTAGTTTAAGGTACAGAGGTTCATATATCCGAGCAGACTATTCAGTGTTTCTTATTTTAGCCCCGACATGAAGTGTTGGTCAGTACAATAGAGTTTGATATTACATGAAGATGGTGAAAAATACTACCAAAATAAAAGAACCTGAGTAGAAGTAGGAACTATTGAGCTGGATTGTCAGCTATATTGCTGAAAATAGGCTTGATGCCACTTGGTTTGTATGGAAAATAGAAATAAAGTCATACCTACACTTTGCGAGAAAGTTTTGGTACTCCATTATGCGAAACCAATTGGGCCTACTAGAGCAGATAATATCTCACCCTTGATCGAGTAGTTTTAGTTGCCAGTATTATGGCAGGGTATGCCAATAATTTTGTTTGGTATATACGCGATAAGATACATGAGAGGGAATTTAGAGAGGTCACGAGTATTCGTTTCGCTACCTTATTCAGAAGCTTTGTGATGTAGCAGTCATGGTGGTACTACCAGGTATTAATTATATAGAAGAGGTGACACGTGTGGGGGATGTGGGGTTAATACATGATGATGCCAACTCGACTGCCTAGAGGAAGTTACAATTGTCTACTTTATCAGAAGCGACCCTATTTGAGGGGCCTTTATATACGACTGAGCAGGTAGACACCCTAGGACCAAGCAGGGTGAGAAAGGGTCTGAGCTATCCTATAAAGAGAACAACCCTTGTGGGTAGTGAAGGGGTGGCTGTAATGACCCTATAAATTTATTTTATAAATTTGTCATGTTTTAACCCACCTCGTAATTTTTTGACATTATTTTATAGTAATGGACCAAATTGATGTTTTCTTATTTAGTGAGACCTATGTATAAGAATAAAATTTAAATGGAAGGGCTTGATAATAATAATATCATCAACAATAAAAACTAGAGAGTTGCCAGGGAAAGAGCATGAAACTTTACAATTTTTACTCCTTAGTTTTGTGAAGAAGGTCACGAAAGCTTCAGGTGATAGTTGAGTTGAATTAATTTGCAAAGTTCTCTTATGATTTAACTGATAGAATTGGGAGCAAATTAATAGCTAAATCATATCTAGTATAATGATGTAAAGGTAGAGTGATATATGTTAATGGTGTTATTTGGTGCTTTGAAATTAGATTTGCCAATTAGTTGTTCAATTAGGTCCAATGACGACAAGAAAAGAAATTATCGATAAATGCATTGACAATGACGTGAGGCAGTGAAGGTAATTGGGAGTTGCAGTGGTTTGTGATTTACGTAATGCTCCTTAGAGATAGGTTTAAGTGGTATATTAATCTCGTTCCTATCTAATGTTTGTTTAATGATTATTAATCTATGGAATTGTAATGATAATATGGAGTGAATTAGTGAATTAGAAAGAGAGGCCTGAGGACAATATTTATACTGATATGCTAGTAACCTAGTAATAATAATTAGGTAATACTTACAAAGTATATGGGTGTCATTAGATCTGTATTCTTATGGAGATTATGTTTTTGAATAGATATTGATCATTTTGAAGCTTTACGTAAGGGCAAATTTGTTGATTGATGCTTGGCTTCGGTTTGAGGCAAGTTAAGACTTTCTTAGACTCTTTTTCAAAGTGTTTATTTGAATATTTTTAGTTATATATAATGAGAGTAATGGGAATTGAGGGTCCCGTATAGGTGATTGTGACAAGTATCTATGCGGGTACCAGTGTTGTTTAAGGGAATGAAATAAGTTAATTGTATGTTTTGAGCTATTTTTCCCTATTTTTTAGCTCGATGGACAGATTGGTTATGGTAAATAAATTATTGAAAATTTTAGCTAATGAGAATACTCTTACTTGATAAGTCAAGTTGACTTTGAAATGGATATTTGATCTGACTTGAGGCACGAAGTGCTTTGCTTGACTCTGTTGTTGATTTGGGCCTGCACAATATGCATTGCATTTCACTAGGATCAGGGTGCATGCCTGTATAATATATTCATTGGGATCCGAGTGCACGCCTGTACAATATATTTACTAGGATCGAAGTGCATGCCGGAGACACCTGCATAGTATATTTATTGGGATCGGAGTGCATGCCTACACAGTATATTTATTGGGATCGAAGTGCACGCCTGCACAGTACATGGACCTAGTGAGTCTCCCATGGTTTTGACCTTGAAGCCATTGCTCGCTAGGTGTGTACACAACATATGCATTATATCGCATATCATTGATTCATTTTGTTCAGATTGGTTAAAGTGTATTTATTGACCTTGTACTTATTATTTATGTGTTATTTATTTCACTGGATTTAGAAATTCTTGGATTGTGTTATGATATGCTTATGACTGTTAAACTTGACTATTCAGTTACATTAAGGTGGTTTTCCTGAGTGTAGGTTGTATGTTTATTTTTAGATGATTTATGTGGTATCACTCATCATCACTTTGAAATAAGATCGATCGATGATGCTTACTGAGTACACGTGGTTTCGTACTCATCTTGCTTTTTCTGCACCTTATGTGTAGGTACAGATCCGACGACCTCTGGATATTGATTTTCTGTGGTTCCTTCTTTTCTAGCATTATCGAAGATTCGAGGTAGCTACTACTGGCTTTAGAGACTACTCAAATCTCCTTCAGCCTTATCTTTATGCATTTTTCGTATTTTGAAAGACTCAAATTTTATTTTGGTTCTGTATTTAGTGGCTTGTATTAGTGACTTTCAGACCTGGGATTATCTATGAATTGACTTTACTAGTCTATTAATCTACTTATGAGATTATTCAGGATTGGTTATGTTCGTATTTTCTTCTGTTTCTATGAGTTTGAGATATTGTTTCTGTTTCTGTTTCTATCATTTTATTCTCTCTCTTATAGTGCAATATTGATTTTTTAACTTTAAATACTAAAATTCTTATCTTATTCTCTCATAGATGATAATGACTCATGCACCTTAGGATCACGGTCAGGATCCCCCGCTAGTACCCAAGCTGATTGCTCAAGGAGGATACCTGGATGGGGTAGGAGACACGGTAGGGGTAGAGTTTATGGTAGAAAAAGAGCTCGAGGAGCCACTCACATTCCTAGTAGGGCAGGGTCTCTCGAGGTTGAGTTTGAAGAAGGTAATGATGGTATTCCGTTCTAGCCAATGATGTGGGCCCAAGTCAGGCACTATCAGGGTTTGTTACTGCATCACTTATTTAGAATACCTTGGATAAAATATTGGGTATTTTGGAAACTATAGTTTAGGAAAGTGGATCACTTAGTACTCTACAGGGTTTACATGTTAAGGTGGGGGCGTACACCCTAGATCATCAGCCTATTTTGATATATCAGGGTCTAATAGTTCGGCCAGCACCGAGGTTGATGGTATGCCTTTACTAGGTGCTGGAGCTACCGGTGGATGTAGTTATGGAAGTTATGTCTGATGAGGAGCAACAATGATTTGAGAGGTTTAGAAAGATAGACCCACCATAATTTTAGGGTGATCTGCGTGAGGATGCCTATGAGTTTTTGGTTAGTTGCTACGAGAGACTTTAGAGTATGGGATAAGTTGACTCCCAGAGGGTTACTTATACTACCTTACAGATGCATGGTCCTGCCAAATAGTGGCTGTGCTCTTATATTGATACCAGGCCAGTAGGTTCTCCACCGATGACTTGGGCTATATTTGCATAGGCCTTTCTTGATAGATTAATTCCTTATAGCTTGAGGGAGGAGCGTAGGCATCAGTTTAAGAATTTAACGCAGGAGAGCATTTCTATGGATAAGTACGAGAGGCTATTTTATGCCTTAGCCTATTATGATACAGTGATCTTGCCAGATAAAACTGAGATGATCATAAGGTTTATGAGGGATTTTACACTTAGGATCAGAGAGGTCGTATTTATTGTAGACCAATCTGGGGCTTTTCGTTAGAGGGTGGTTGAATCATCAAATAAGTTTGAGTTGATGCATCGTGAGGAGTATGAGGATCTGAGGGATAAGAGGTCCCGTACTTTAGGTCGATTCAATAGTACCTTATTTGGAGGTAGACATTCTATTCTGGTAGTTGAATCATCAAATGAGTTTGAGTTGATGTATCGTGAGGAGTATGGGGATCTGAGGGACAAGAGGTCCCATACTTTAGGTCGATTCAATGGTACCTTATTTGGAGGTAGGCATTCTTTCAGAAGAGATTTTCACTCTCAGCATGGTTGGCCAGTTCAAGCAGTGACGTAGATAGCTGAGGGTGGATATTCAGGTTAGAGTTTTTATGGTTTAGGATAGGCTTCACAGTGTTCATCTCAGTGGTTTTCAGGTCGTGGTGTCTATACCAGATATTCAAGTCCTTCTCGACAGCTGGTGGCTCCTAAATCTTATTATGAATGTGGTAGTTAGGATCATCTTCGGAGATATTATCTAGCATACAGGCAGAGGTGTCTACAACAGATTTATGAGGCCCCTATTAGAGTAGCAGCACCCCCAATTAGCGGTAGAGACAGATCTCAGAGAGGTAGAGATGCACTACCAGCCGGTAGGGGAGATGGTAGAGGAGTGACTTAGCCGATAGATAACATAGCTCATTGTTATGCTTTTATAGGAAAGCCTGAGGCAAATCTTCTGATGCAGTCATTACATGTATTGTCTCTGTTTGTTATCTACCTGCTTTGGAATTATTTAATCCTAGTTCTACTTTCTTCTATGTGTCTGCATACTTCACTTCCAGCTTTGATATGAGTTGTGAGTCTATGGTTGTGCCTATTCGTGTTTCTACTTTAGTAAGTAATTCTTTAGTGGTGGATAGGGAATACTGATCCTCCATTATTTCTATTTTGGGACGTGATACTTGGGTAGATTTGATTATCCTAGATATGGTTGACTTTGATATAATTTTAGGCATGGATTGGCTTTTTCCTTATCATGCTATCTTGCACTATCATTCCAAGACAGTTACTTTAGATATGCCTGATAGCCCTAGATTAGAGTGGAGTGGTGTTCAGAGTTCATATCCTACAAAGGTGATTTTATTCATTCAGGCTCAACGGTTAGTTAAGAAGGTTTGTCTATCATATTTGGCTTATGTTTGTAATACTACTATCGAGGAACCTTCTTTAGAGTCAGTGGAGGTGGTTGGAGAGTTCATAGATGTATTTCCTACTGATCTATTAGGTGTTCATCCTAATAGAGATATTGATTTCGGTATTAATCTGGAGCCGAGCACTAAGACCATTTCTATTCCTCCTTATAGGATGACGCCAGCTGAGATGAAAGAATTAAAAGATCAGCTTCAGGACTTGTTAAACAAGGGGTTTATTCGACCTAGTGTATCACCCTAGGGTGCTTCGGTGTTATTTGTGATAAAGAAAGATGGTCTATGAGAATGTGGATTGATTATCGACAGTTGAACAAAGTGACAATCAAGAATAAGTATCCTCTACCGCGTATTGATAACTTATTTGATCAGCTTCAGGGTGCATCAGTGTTCTCAAAGATTGACTTGAGGTTAGGATATCATTAGTTAAAGATTCGAGCTTCAGAAATTCCTAAGATAGATATTCAGACTAGATATGGCCACTATGAGTTCTTAGTTATGTCATTTGGGTTAACTAATACCCCAACAACATTTATGGAGTTGATGAACAGGGTATTTCGACCTTATTTTAATTCTTTTGTGATTGTGCTCATCGATGATATTTTGGTGTATTCTATGAGTGAGGTAGATCATGCAAAATATTTGAGGATTGTACTCCAGAGATTGATGGAGGAGAAGTTATATGCCAAGTTTTCAAAGTGTTAATTTTGGCTCAGTTCTGTAGCATTCTTGGGACATGTGGTGTCCAAAAATGGTATTATAGTCGATCCGGGCAAGGTTGAGGCAGTTAGGAATTGGTCACAACCTACTTCACCTTTAGATATTCGAAGTTTGATTAGGTTAGCAGGCTATTACAGTCAATTTGTGCAGGGTTTATCTTCTATTATAGCCCCTATGACTCGATTGAATCAGAAGAATATGGCTTTTCAGTGGTTATATAAGTATGAGGAGAGCTTTCAAAAGCTTAAGACTTTATTGACTTCAGCTCCTATATTGACCTTACCTATTGAAGGTGAGGGCTTCACTGTGTTTTGTGATGCTTTCGGTATTGTCTTGGGTGGTGTGTTGATGCAGAGAAATAAGGTGATAGCGTATGCTATGAGGCAGTTAAAGCCACATGAGAGGAATTACCCTACTCGTGGTTTAGAGTTAGTAACGATTTTATTTGTATTGAGGTTGTGGTGGTACTATTTGTATGGAGTTCATTGTGAGGTATACATTGATCATTGTAGCCTTTAGGATATCTTCAAACAGAAAGAGTTGAATTTGAGGCCACGTAGATGGATGGATTTGTAGAAAGATTATGTTATTACTATCCCGTATCATCCTAGAAAGTCCAATGTAGTGGAGGATGCCTTGAGTAGGAAGGTAGTTAGTATGGGTAGTATGGCATTGTTGAGTATGGAGGAGCGATCGTTAGCCAGAGAGGTTTAACGATAGGCTAATAGTTTTGTGCATGTTGATATTTTTGAGTTAGGTATTGTTTTGGCATATGTAGAGGCGAGGTCCTTGTTGATAGAGCAGATTCGAGATCGTTAGTTTGAGGATGAAATGTTATGTATTATCAAGGATAAGGTGATACGATGTGAAGCTAAGGAGGCGATTTTGGACCAGGAGGGTGTTTTGAGCATTACTGGTGGTGTGGAATAAAGAGAGATGTTACAGAGTTTATGGCTCAGTGTTTGAATTGCCAGTAGGAAAAAATTTAAGCACAGAAGACTAGGTGGTTTGCTTTGGAGGATGCCCATTCCTGAGTAGAAGTGGGAACGTATCACTAAGGATTTTGTAGTTGGTTTGCCTCAGACCTTGGGGAAGTTTGATTCAGTTTGGCTGATTATTCACAGATTGACCAAATCAGCCCATTTCGTGCCTCAGAAAATGAGTTATAATACAGAGAAATTAGCTAAGATTTACGTTCGTGAGATAGTTTGATTGCATGGCGTGCCTATTTCTATCACTTCATATAGAGGTACTCAGTTCACTTCAAACTTTTGGCGTACTTTGCAGCGGGAGTTAGGTACTCATTTGGATATAAGTACAACATTCCATCCCTAACAGATGGCCAGTCAAAACGGATAATTCAGGTGTTGGAGAACATGCTACGGGCTTGTGTGATAGATTTTGGGGGATTATTGTAATCAGTTTTTGCCCTCAGTGGAATTTTCTTATGATAATAGCTACCACTCTAGTATTCAAAAGGCTTCATTTGAGGCTTTGTATGGTAGGAAGATTAGGTACCTAGTTGGATGGTTTTCTTCTTTTGATGTTAGGCTTTGGGGTACTGATTTATTGAGAGATTTGATGGATTGAGTGAGATTAATTCAGGACCGGCTCTAGGTAGTTTAGAGTAGGTAGAAGAGTTATACTGATAGGAGAGTTCATGACTTAGAGTTCATGTAGGGTAAGCGGGTTTTGTTGAAGGTATCACCCATGAAGAGTGTGATGAGGTTTGGACAGAAAAGAAAACACAGTCCAAGGTTTATTGGTCCTTTTAAGATTCTTCAGCATATTGGTCCAGTTGCTTATAGTTGGCTTTACCACCGAGTCTTTTAGTCGTACATCCGTTTTTTCATGTTTCTATGTTGAAGTGGTACCATCCATATGATTCACATGTGATTCAATAGGACTCGGTAATTTTGGATCAGAATTTGACATTTGAGGAGGAGCCTATAGCTATCTTGGATAGGCAAGTTAGAAAGTTGAGATCCAAGGAGATAGCCTCTATGAAAGTGAAGTTGAGACATCATCCTATAGCTGAATCTACTTGGAGGTTAAGTCCCACAAGCGAAGCAGCTATCCGCATCTCTTTAATAGTCCAGGTACTTTATTTCTCTTTACGTTCGAGGACGAATGTTTGTTTTAGTGGTGGATGATGTAATGACCCTGTAAATTTATTTTATAAATTTGTCATGTTTTAACCTACCTCATCATTTTTAAACATTATTTTATAGTAATGGGCCAAATTGACATTTTCTTATTTAGTGAGATCTATGTATAAGAATAAAATTTAAGTGAAAGGGCTTGATAATAATAATATCATCAGCAATAAAAATCAGAGAGTTGCTAGGGAAAGGGAACAAAACTTTGCAATTTTCACTCCAAAATTTTGTGAAGAAGGTCATGAAGGCTTCAGGTAATAGTTGTATTGAATTAATTTACTAAGTTCTCACATGACTTAACTAATAGAATTGGGAGTGAGTTAATAGTTAAATCATATCTAGTATAATGATGTACAGGTAGAGTGATAAATGTTAATGGTGTTATCTGGTGCTTTGAAATTAGATTTGCTAATTAGTTGTTCAATTAGGTCCAATGATGACAAGAAAAAGAATTTATGGATAAATGCATTGACAATGACGTGAGGCAGTGAGGGTAATTTGGTGTTGCAGTGGTATGTGATTTACGTAATGCTCCTTAGAGATAGGTTTAAGTGGTATATTAATCACGTTCCTATCTAATGTTTGTTTAATGATTACTAATCTATAGACTTGTAGTGATAATATGGAGTGATTTAGTGAATTAGAAAGAGAGGCCTGAGGAGAATATTTATACCGGTGTGCTAGTAACCTAGTAATAATTATTAGGTAATAATTACAAAGTATATAGGTGTCATTAGATCTGTATTCTTATGGAGATTATGTTTTTGAATAGATATTGATTGGAAGCTTTACGTAAGGGAAAATTTGTTGATTGATGCTTGGCTTCGGTTTGAGGCAAGTTGAGACTTTCTTAGACTTTTTTTCAAAGTGCTTATTCGAATATTTGTTAATTATGTGTAATGGGAGTAATGGGAATTAGGGGTCCCGTATAGGTGATTGTGACGAGCATCTATATGGGTACCAGTGTTGTTTAAGGGAATGAAATAAGTTAATTGTATGTTTTGAACTGTTATCCCTATTTGCTAGCCCGATGGACTTATTGCCTATGGTAAATAAATTATTAAAAAAACTAGCTAATGAGAATACTCTTACTTGATAAGATGAGTTGACTTTGAAATTGATGTCTGATCTGACTTGAGACACGAAGTGCTTTGCTTGACTCTATTGTTGATTTGGGATTAGAGTTGCACGCCTGCACATCATGCATTGCTTTTCTTTGGGATTGGAGTGCACACCTGCACATCATGCATTGTATTTCTATGAGTTTGAGATGTTGTTCTTAGAATTGGGTATTTGGCCTACCTATCATGAGGGATAAAATAGGTGCCATCACGGTCTCGAATTTTGGCCGTGACAGTGATGTCACCATAGTTCCACCATCCACTTCTAGTGTGCCCCCTCGTCCTCCTTTTTCTAGCATAGTTTTATTTTAACATGAATTTTTGCAATAGTTGGTTGATAGATAGACTTAGTTGATTTAGTGACAGACATATACTAATACCAGTTGGCCAAGTTGTTGACCCAAATTAAGCTATGGGTCCAGACTTTGATTGAGACGTCTAAGGCACGGGTAGAGGCCCACATAATGACAATGATGGAGAGGTTATGCGTGAGTTGCATCGGCAGATTGATAGTTTTGAGATTTAGATGGGTCACATGCTGTTTAAGGCTGAAATTCTAGATTTTTCCAGTTTAAGGGAGGAGGTGGCCACGTTAAGGATAAAGGTTAGAGCGTTAGCGGCCAACTACACTTTCGTTATACCATTTATTACACAATCAATTCCTACAACACTAATATTGGTATTTGATCCTTTTGAAGATGATGTGCCCTTCACTGATAGGGGTAAGAGGGCAAAGAGCTCTAAGGAGCATAGTGCGAGTTAGGATGAGTTTGATAGGGACTTAAAGAGGGCAGCTAAGGCATTCTAGGTTGATTATCATGTTGAGAAGATTGTTCATAAGCAATGGGATTTGGGTGCCTCGTCTATTCACCAGCCATCACCACCTAGCTCCGAGCCTAGGGTGCCTCCTGATGCCTCGACTATAGGTGAGTTCAAATCCGGCACCTAGATCCCCATAGGTATGTCTTCACTCTCTTGTTCTTATTATTTCCATAGTAATGCACTAAGGAAAATGCATCATCTCAAAGTTGGGGGTGTGGGTATAACCTCACTCAGGGTTTTTTATTATCGTATTTCTTTTCCCTCGAGTGTGCAATCATAGTAGAACCGACTTGTTTAGGGTGCTAGTCATGTTTTGTTCTTAATATATGTGTTGTTGTGTTTAATTAGGAGAAAAATAGGGAACCTTAGTGGAGTCATGTTTTGAATGATACAGAATAATTTTGATGCTTAAATGAATTTTGAGGTTTAAAGAATACCCCTCCTAAACATGGACTAAGGTTCCCTATTTTTCTCCTAATTAAACACAACACTACATATGTTAAGAACAAAACATAACTAACGTCCTAAACATGCCACTTCTACTATGATATACACTTAGGGAAAAAGAAACACGAAAATTGATGCCGCCCAAAACTATGCCTCCAAATGAGACTAAAGTGTTCAATGCAAAATTTAGTAACCCAACTCTGGTGTGTATCAAATCCCAAGAGAATACGTGGTATTATATCTTTAGTTTTCTGAAGTAAACAAGCAGTACTGGAAAGTAAATGGGGGGTTTGTAGTTGTAATTTCAAACAAGTAGCGGAACTCAACTTTGATTGTAATTAATCAGAAATGAATTTTAGGGTTGTGTTCCCCATGACTTCTCAACTTAGTAGGCTTATCGTGCTTTGTTAAACCAACCCAATATCTTGCATGCAGAATCTGATAAGTTATGTACCATCAACTACCTTGTGGACTTATTGATTGATTTCACCTTTTACCTTTTGAGTATCAAGATATCGCGTTACTAACCCTTATCTTGGTAACCCGTTAACTATTACCTTTTGAGTCTTAAGTTATTAGATAAAAGATAACCGTCTTACATAGATGATACCGATTAGCTTAGATCGATAATTAATCTCCAAATTACTGTTGTGATCATCTTTTCCTAATCTCAACTCCTCTTGTGAAGTAAGTAGTGATATACTAGGTGGGATCCTAAAGTTTGAAACCTCTAATAAATCTATTAAACTGAAGACAACGATAATACATGCAAGAATATCGGTTCAGAACAACTCAAGACTTCCCTTACTTCATCCATCCACCAGGTTTCCTATAGCCCTAGCTAAGGGCTTTAGCTGCTCATTATTGTGAAATGATCAACAGAATTCATGATTGAAAGCATTGACCAATATCACAATAATTAACAAAGAAAAACCCAAAGTCTCATATTGAATTATCAACCAAAAGCAAGAACAAAGTAATTCTAAGAACACAATTGGATCTGAGAATAAAATATATGTTTGTAAGTGTATAGAGTCGTAAGCTAACTAAAAAACATCAAAAGGGTATATATAGAATACAAGGAAACCCTAGGAAAAATCTCTCGAACAAGGAAAGAAAATCAAGGTCGGTGGCCACTTACTTGTCCACCAATGGGCCGTAGGTGGTCCCACATAGGTGCCCTGGTCTTTAGAACACTATGAAAACTCTCTGAACTTTGCTTCTCTGACACCTATATGCCGTTGGTGCCCTCCGTCAGTAATAATGTCTTCTTTTCTCAGCTTGTGAGCATCTAAACTTTACTTTCTGACACAGACGATGGCACCTGTGCCCAGTAAGTAGTACCTATGGGCCGTAGGTGCCCACTTATGTGGTACAAAACTTCAATTTTCACTCCTTTTCTCTAGAATATTTCCAAAACCCGATTTCCTGCAAAATCAAATACAAAATACATCATATCTCACAAAAAACCTAAGTAACTTGCACATTTTCATCGTTTTAAGCATTAAAAATGCTATAAGACCATAGCACATCAACACCCTCAATGTAGAACATTCACATGTCCTCAGGCAATACAATACAATAAAACAAATAACGATGCTTAACTAGGAGAACTCTAAGCTATCTAAGGCTGTCAATTATCAACTTTAAGCTCAAACACATTACCCCATCCTATGTCAACACTTCAAACAGATAATGTGTCACAAAAGAATTAAGATATGGCATTATATTAGCAATAGGCAACCACGCATATGTATAATTTACGCTATCCAAATAAGTAAGCAGTTAGAAAAGCAACCCATGTGCCCCCACAACAAAGAAATGCTACTTACTCAAATGAAATCATGTATGTCAATACAGGGATGGTCACGAGACGCTCACACTCACAAAAGAAGTTCCCCCAATGCACATAAAGTACCATAGACTTGCCCTTATTTTCTTTACCTTAGCTTTCAGAAAGTCAAGTTAGGATTACCACAGAACTTTACTCCATGTGTAATGTAGTCTTGGGGGCTGGTACTGTACATATGGATTTAGTGACTAAGCCTCCTTGACACTACACTTACTTTGGGGTCCACTTATCAGCCGATTTCTTTTATTCCACCCCTATTTCTCCCTTTTTATTCTTTTATTGCACATTCAGGTTTGGTGTGGTTTCTTTTATTCATTCCTTTCTTTTTTTCTACCATACGCAACCCTACTATCTTTTCTGTTATTTTACCCTTCTTCATACCTATTTTATATTACATACCCCTATGGTAGCCACCATCAACTTAGGTGATTTGCCTTAGTTGAGTTGCACAACGTCCAAGGAGGACCAGGGCCACAACAAGATCATTATAACAAAAAAGGGAAGGTCAAAGGTGTAACAAGAAAAATAGGCTCCAAATAGGGATCAAGGGATACTTATTCACTCATGGAAGGTCATTTTGGCTAAAAGTTGACTAATATAAAAAACGACCTATGATCCTTTCCTAAGCGACTATTCTACAACCTAGGCAAGACGAACCTGACATGTTTTAGATTCAACACATAAAAGGACCTAAGTAGCATCTCACGCACACATGGCATAGGGTCACATCACAAGATACTACCTATTCAATTCATGCACAAGTTAGCTATGATTATTATGTCCCTAATCCTAATGCCATAATGAGAAGAACAATGGTCACACATATATACATTACACAATTCTAAAATAAATTTTTGGAGGAGTATCATTTTTTCTCAAAAATCAATCAAAAATATGTCAACTATCCTAAATAGTAAGAAATCTCCTAATTTCACAAAAATAAAACACAATATGAAATAAAACATAATACGACACAAAATCAACCTAGACATGCTGGTTCTACAACTATACCGCGACCGACAGGAAAAGAAGCATGACAACAAAACCCAGGGCAGCTATGGTATATCCCATCCCCAACTAAGACTATGCACTATCCTCAGTGCGTGTAAATAATATAAAACAAGGGAATGAGGAAATACCTGGGACATACTAGGCATCTATGTCAAGATCAAGAAAAGAAGTTACCTTGGGTTACCTTCCAAGTAGCTCCTGATTTACTGTCGCAACGCGACTCAGTTGCCTTGGCTACTAAGACTTCTCCAAGATATGCATCAACACATACTCTCACTTTCTCTAATTTTCCCATATAGTTCTTCACTCGCTTCCTATTCACCTTGAATAGGGCTTTACCATTTCGCTTCAGTTCTATAGCACCCTGTGGGAATACCCTAACCACGGAGAATGTCCATACCACCTAGACCTTAGCTTTCCAAGGAATAAGCGAAGTATTTAATTATACAACAAGACGAAATCTCTGGGTTAAACACTCTTTTCTCAATTTTCTTATCATGATACAACTTTGTTCTTTCTTCATATATGGCAGAACTCTCATAAGCGCTGAGCTGGAATTTATAAAACTTGTTCACTTTGCTTAATATCGACTTTGCTGCATCACCCCATTCAAAATTTATCCTTTTTAATGCCCATAGTGCTTATGATCAAGTTCAATTGGTAAGTGGCATGCCTTGCCGTACATAAGCTGATATGGGAAGGTACCCATGGGAGTCTTATAAGTTATTTGGTGGGCTCACAAAGCATCATCCAACTTTCATAGATAGTTCTATTGTCATTCACAATCTTTGCCAATATGGACTTGATCTATCAGTTGTTGCCCGTTTGTTTGAGGATAATAAGGTGTTGCCACCTTATGCTTTACACCATATTTATCAAGTAGGGCTTTAAAAAGATGTTTGCAAAAGTGAGACCCATCATCACTAATAATCACATGTGGAGTTCCAAAACAAGAAAAGATTTTTTTTCTTTAGATATGCTATGACACTTCTACCTCTATTATTTGGAAGTGTGACTGCCCCACCCATTCTGAAACATAGTCAACCGCTACCAAAGTATACTTCATGCCATAGAAGCTTATGAATGGACCCATGAAATCTATCCTCTATATATAAACAACTCCAGTTCTAAGATAGGTATCATGGGGAGTTCATGGAATTGTGAAATATTACCTTGACGCTGACATTGATCATAGTCTTGTGCAAAATCGTGAGCATCTTTATAAATCGTAGGCCAGTGGAACCCACACTACATAATTTTATGGGTTATGCAGGTACCACTATGATGACCCCCAACAGGTGATGAATGAAAAGCTTTAATAATGCTTATCAACTATATCTCAAGGATACACCTACAAACACCATCCATATAAACCCTGAAAAAATATTGTTCATCCCAAAATAACTGCCTCACCTCATGCATAAATCTCTTTCACTGCTGGAAGGATAGGTCTTTTAGGATAAGATTATTTGCCAAATAATTAGCAAAATTAGCAGACCAAGGGATTAAGTATTGGAATGCTACAAAGACCCACTTATCAGGAAAAGTATCATCTATGTCAAGCTCATCCCCTAATTTCTGCATTGCCTCTTCCTCAAGACTAGACAATTGATCAACAACTTGGTTTTCTATGCCCATCTGGTCTTTCATCTCAAAATCAAATTCTTGCAGCAAGAGGACCCAATGTATCAACCTTGGCTTTGCATATTTTTTTAACATTAGGTATATCAAAGCAACATGATTTATGTGGACTATTATTTTGGTCCCTATAAAATAGGACCAAAATATTTTAAAGGCAAACACCACTGTAAGCAACTCCTGCTCAATGACTGTGTAGTTTTTATGTGCGAGGCTTAATGACTTGCTTGCATAATAAATTAGATGAAGGATCTTTTATCTCCTTTTTCCTAGAACAACAACCAAGACCACTCCACTCGCATCGCACATGACCTCAAACGGTGTAGACCAATCAGGGGACACAATGATAGGAGCCAAAATCAACCATTCCTTAAGGCACTTGAAGGCCTTGAGACAAACATCATCAAATACAAATTTCACCTATTTCTCTAAAATCTTGCATAGAGGATTTACAATTTTAGAGAAGTCCTTGATGAACCTCCTATAAAATACTACGTGGCCCAAAAAGCTTTGTATACCTCTAACTGAGACTGGTGGTGCCAACTTTTCAATTACCTCAATATTTGCTTTGTCCACTTCAATACCCTAATTTGAGATCTTTTGACCTAGAACAATTCCTCATTTTGCAATAAAATGGCACTTTTCCCAATTTAGCACCAAATTGCATTCTTCACATCTCTGTAATGCGTTAGACAAATAGGCCAAACAAGCATCAAAGAAGTCCCCAACTACTAAAAAATTATCCATGAATAACTCAGGCATGTCCTTAACCTTGTCAAAAAATATAGATATCATGCATCGCTGAAAGGTGGCAGGAGCATTGCATTATCCAAATGACATATGAAAGGTGGAGGAGCATTGCATAATTTAAATAGCATTTTCTTGACCGCAAAAGTCCCATAAGGGCAAGTAAATATCATATTTTCCTAGTCCCTGGGATCAATGGTGATATGATTATAAGGCATAGAGAAATTGTACTTTTGTGTCCAGGTATTTAACTTTCTATAACCATATAAACTGTCCAACCTGTCAGGGGTCTCATGGGCACAAGTTCATTCTTCTCATTGGGAACCACTGTGATTCCACCTTTTTGTGTCACACATTGAACTGGGATAACCCACTTGTTATCCGCAATGGGGTAAACCACTCTAATATTTAACCACTTAATAATTTCTTTCTTCACGACCTCCTACATAGGAGGGTTCAATCTACACTAATGCTTAATGTTGGGAATATATTTTGGCTTAAGCTATATCTTATGAGTATAAATACTTGTGGAATCCCCACAATATCTGCAATGGTACATCCAATACTCTTTTGAATTTTTACAACCCTGATATCAATATGACAGCCCGTGATTCTCCCAAGTCTGCAATAATAATTATCGATAAGGTATTGTTAGCCTTCAAGATTGCATACTGTAAGTGAGATGGGAAGGCCTTTAATTCCAAAACTGGTGGCTCCTGAAGGGATGGTTTCACAAGAGGTGTGGTTCTATTTTTCAAATCAAGTTCCTACTTTTTCAGAGCATAATTGTAAGAATTCCTATCATGCAATGGATTAACCATATTGTAAGAATTCCTATCATGCAATGTATTAACCATCTCATCATATTCTTCAATACCGCCACTCTTTAAATTTATGATTACCATCGTTAATGCCTCAACCCCATGTCTTTTCTTCAACGGGCACATCCTCTATGTCAAAATCATCATCAATAGTGTCAATCACAAACACTACCCATATATCATTTTGCTACTGCACTAATTACTACACATAAAAAATCACTTGCTCATCATTTAGTCTGAACTTCATATGGCCCAACTCCATATCAATTAATGCCCTACCCATGGCTAGGAAGGGTCTACCCAATATAATAAGGGATTGAAAATCTACCTCATAGTCGAGAATTATGAAGTCAGATGGAGAACATAAAGGATTGTCATGACTCTAGACTACCCCTAGTCGTGACATAGTATTTAAGGCCACACATAAACCCAAGCTGACCCATGATTTGGCACATGCTGCAAAGACTTCAAGAAATTAAAAAATACAGTACAGAAGTCATTTATAAAAATATCTGAATGTCAAAATAATAACAAAGGTGCTGAATAGTCATTACTGAAAACATACTAACTGTCTGACTATCTGAAAGCCTCTAAACATGAAAAGTAGTTGGGATAGGTCCTTAACTAACTTGACTACTGAAACAACATGAAATAAGGTACTATAATGCCTAATAAATAATATAAATAGTCCTCAACTAATGAAGAATCACCAAAACTATAGCTGAGTGATGCAAGAATGGACTATGTGTAATTTGGGAACTGAGCATCTGATCCTATATTGTGAAATCAATATAGCGCAAAAGAAAGTATGGGGTTAGATTATCCGATTAGTACTTTGAATGTACTGATATGTGAGAAAGGGACTAACTAAAATACATATAGGTACTACGTATGAATGCATGGACATGTAAAATAAATGCAAGACTAAGTAAAGCATGTGCTGAGATAATCTGTAAAATTAAATGACTAAATAGTTGATAAACTGAACACTTGGTCATACAAACCCAAGATGATAGGATCTCAATACTTAAATGAGAATGTGGGAACTAACCTTTAATTGACATGCCCCAATCTGAGCTTTCGGGATCCAACCTGTAACCCTAGTTAGAATTGCTGATAAACTGAACACTTGGTCATACAAACCCTAGTTGATGGGATCTAAATACTCAAATGAGACTATGGGAGCTAACCTTTAACCAACATGCCCCAATCTGAGATACTCAGGGTCCAATCTATCACTCCAGTTAGAAGGGTATCAATACCTTACCACGGATACTGACACTGGCTGTGTAGATTCACTAAACTGATGTCCCAAAGAACTAGGGTGTCTGTCCTAAACCAGAGGGTGATCAAAACTCGTTAAGGCATATTTCCTATTTCTTTTTACCTTTAACAATGTTGGACAACATCGCCTTCATCATTGATTCAGTATCATGGCTGCCCGACGGAACATACCTATCTCCCTTTTCCTTATAGTTATCCTTTCTACTCTAGTCACCATCACACTCTCTACTACGATCTTTGTATCTAACTCCATAATAGTTCTGACCTTGTTTTCCTTACCTCTTGGCTCAAAAACTCACCAATTCTTGATCTAGATAATTAGTCTCTTCCTCCACATCAGAATCATAAAGTTTAGAGGCTTTACCCTTCATGACTACTGTGTTTACCTTCTCAAAAATCATTGTTGTGAACTGCTTTATAAGCAACCTAATATAAGTTCTAAGTTGTACAATAGCTTGCTCCACAAAATCATAAACACTCTATAGTCATCGAAATCTAAAATAGCATAAGTGCCAACACCCCTCCCTGCTTCTCGAGTATGCCACTCTCGGTTGGTGAGAGATATCTTTTCTATAATATCAAATGCTACTTATAGCATAAATACGTGAAAGCTCCTCCAGTGATCGTATATTTCATAGCTCTAGAACTAATAGTCAGCGCTCAATAAAATATCTCCAACAAGTTTGTCCCTAAAATGCAAAGATTGGGTGCCATGCTTAACTTCTTCGTAAACAAGAACCATGTCCCATACATTAACTCAGAATGTAGCTGCCCAAAGTTATATATCTTCTCTTTTAACTGTAATATTTTGTCCGAAGGAATGAAATGGTCCAAGAATTGCCTGCACAACTCATTCCAAGTGGTAATATATCCTCTAGCAAGTTCCCCTAACCACAATGAAGTTTCTCTAATAAATGAAAAAGGGAACAACCTCAATCTAAGTGCCCCTTGATCTACCCCAGGTATGGTGTAAGAAGTTTGAATCCTAACAAAGTTAGCAAGATGCATATTTGCATCATTCTTATCCAAAACTGCAAACACACCTTTCATATTTAAGAGCTGGCTTGTAGCACTAGTAATGTCAAACTTGACACTTGGTGGAAAAACAGGAGGAATAATGGCTTCAATCTTAGTCGGCTCAACGTATCCCATATCCTTCTCCTCATCATACCTCAGTAAGTAGTGGTAAGCTGGGATCACTTGAACTCAACCACCTTAAACTATATCTCGATTACCATTAAGTGCTGCTCGACGATCAACTATCGGTCTTGGCCTATCTATCTCTACCTACTAAGTGAATGGATGGGCCTCCTCATAGCTTCTCTAGTTAGCATTTACATCTGCTAACAACTATTCCATTTTCTAATTATCAATGTTCTGAGGATATCCTGGAGAAGGGGGAGGTACCGCATTAGGATCATCCCAAATCATTTCAAGCTAGCCATTATTTACATGTTCTGTCATCGTACGAGTTGGCTATAAAATTCTCTCTGGGTTTGGATATAGTAGGAGAAAGGGATTTCCTTGACTTTTGGTGTTAGGAATACACCGGTGTACACCCAAATAAAAATAGGAATCAACAACCAAAAACTTTAGCAACTTCAATCAATAACTCAACACCGTACTCCCCAAAACTGGCGCTAAAATTTTAATGCCGCTGATTCGCCCAAACTACGAATCTCATTAGAAATTATATGTGGTCGCTGTCAAATATAGATCCCAATTAGGTTGGGGTAGAATCCCACAGGGAATACTGTGCTAACTAAGTGTTATGTTTGTTAACATACTGTTGACTGAAGTTTCCTAATAAAAAAGGGTTTTTTTAACTTATCAATAGTATGTAAATGGATTCCAACTAGAGAGTTTTATTGCAAGTATTAATTTACTAAGAGTAAACAAACTAGAGTTACATTCACAAAAATGTTCAAGTAGTCGGGGTTATGAGTTACCTTTTCCAATTTATAAATTCAATTGTAAGAGTTATTGAATTCTAAAGGTTACCCATTTGTTTCTCAACCTAAATAGATAGTTTACCCTTCAATTCTCTCGAACTTAAAGAATATGTTGATTTATTCAACTAGTCTCTCATGTGGGATAATCCTTTTTAAGGCATTAACCCATAACCCAAAGGTTAAGGCCTATAGATTTCATGTAAACTCCTTCTTTTCCTAATATATACTTTTCTTCTCCGACAAGTAATGTTCTTGGGCTCACTCTTCAAGTTTGCAACTAAGGAAGGTCATTAATATGAAGAAGGGTTTATACAATCTCAATTAAATATGGAAATTAATCATTTTCACAACCCCAATCAGCTATTCACATCAAGGCTCTCATAACCCTAGTTATGGGAACTTAGCCACACATCTTAAGAGAAGAATAAGAAGAAATCATTCTGTTCTTCATAAATGGATTTAGAGGATTACTTACAAAAATTACAATTAGTGTTCTTGAATCTTCAATGAGAATATGAATAAAGATAACTAGATCCTCAATTGTAGCTTGAATCACAGAAAATAATACGTACAATAAGGTTTCTAGGTGAAAAATATGATGAGAGATACCTATGTAAAACCTAAATTGGGTATTTATATGTTCCCAGGTATAGAGGATTTAAAATTTGAACTCATTAAAGTCGCATCAAAGTTGACGGCCCATCCAAAGCTTGATGGTCTGTCACGCAGACCGTCACTGATGGTCGCAAAGTGCCTCGTTCTGGTTAAGGGCTGATGGTTATATTGGCGGAACGTCTTTGACCTGGCAATCCATCGCATGGGCCATCGCTATATCTTTTGAAAATCCATTCTCTATTTTAGCCTGACGGCTAAGTGGGCTATTTGTCAGAGATCCAATGGTCCGTCACTTAGATTTTCGCACTTGTACCTTTCTATTTAACTCTGACGGTCACCCTGACAGTCCGTCGCATGGCTGATGGTCTACCAGTTCAACCGTCAATGACCTTTTTCTGCTAATTTTCCCAATTTTTACTTCAGCTAACTCATTGACCTGAAAATACTAAAATCCAGTATTAAATACAACATCAGTTTCTTGAAAACGTACAATTATCCCTTGAAAAAGATGTAAAATGTTCCGTAAAAAACCAGAACATAGTCTCCTAAAGTCACGTCTCTAAAATGAGACTAAAACGATGGATGCAAAATATAGTAACCCAACTCAGGTTGGGGTTAAATCCCCAGGGAATACGTGGAATTGTACCTTTAGTTTGTTGAAGTAAACAAGAAGTACTAGAAATTAAATAAGGGGTTTGTAGTTGTAATCTCAAACAAGTAGTGGAACTCAAATTTGGTTTCAATCAATCAGAAACGAACACTAGGACTGTGTTCCCCCTGGCTTCTCAACTTAGAAGGCTTATCATGCTTTATTTAACCAACCCAATATCTTACATGCAGAATCTAGTAAGTTATGTACTATCAACTGTCTTGTGGACTCATTGATGGATTTCACCCTTTACCTATTGAGTCTTAGGATATCACGTTACTAACCCTTATCCCAGTTAACTATTACCTTTTGAGTCTCAAGTTATTAGATGAAAGATAACTATCTTACATAGACGATACTGATTCGCCTAGATTGATTATTAATCTCCAAATTACTATTATGATTATCTTTTCCTAATCTTTACTCCTTTTATGAAGCAAGTAATAATATAATAGGATAGATACTAATATTTGCAACTACTAAGAAATCTATTTAACTGAAGACAACCACAATACATGTAAGAATATCAGTTCAGAACAACTTAGCACTTCACCCACTTCCTCAATCCACCAGGGTACCCATAACACTAGCTAAGAGATTTAGCCGCTTATTGTTGTGGAATGATAAATAAAATTCATGATTGAAAGCATTGAACAATATCACAATTAAAACCCAGAGTCTTTAATTGAATTGTCAACCAAAAGCAAGAACAAAGTAATTCCAAGACAAAAATCCAAATCTCAGGATCAAATATATATTTGTAAGTGTATAGAGTGCATAAACTAACTAAAAGGTGAAAAGGGTGTATATAGCATACAAAGAAACCCTAGGAAAAAACTCCTGAATAAAGAAGGAAAATCAAGGCCAGTGGCCACTTACTGGGCCACCTACGGGCCGTAGGTGGCACGTACGGACTGTAGGTGGTCCCACATAGGTGCCCTGGTCTTTAGAACACTATAGGAACTCTTTGAACTTTGCTCCTCTAACATAGACGGATCGTAGGTGGAACCATTGGGCTGTAGGTGCCCTCCGTCAGTAATAGGGTTTTCTTTTCTCTGCTTCTGAGCCTCTAAACTTACGTTTTGACACAGACGATGACACCTACGCCCAGTAAGTAGTACCTACGAGCCTGTAGGTGCCCATGTCAGTGGTCCAAAACTTTGATTTTCACTCTTTTTCTACAGAATAGTTCCAAAACATGATTTCCTGCATAACCAAATACAAAACACATCATATCTCACAAAAGGCATAAGTAACTTACATATTTTCATCATTTTAAGCATCAAATTTGCTATAAAATCATAGCACATCAATAATAAAATCCTTGAGTGAGGATATACCCCCACCACCAACATTGAGATGTTGTAGTATCCTTAGTGCATAACTATGGAAATAATAAAAACAAGGGTGTGAAGACATACTTGTGGCGTTCTAGGAGCTGGATGTGGACTCACCCAGAGCTGGGGTGTTGGGAGGCACCCCAATCTCAGAGCTAGGTGGTGGTGGCTGGTGACTGGATGAGGATCCCAACTCCCATTGTTTATAAGAAATCTGCTCAACATGATGATCTGTTAAGGATACCTTAGATGCCCTCTTTAAATCTCTCTCAAACTCATTTAAAATAACACTATGCTCCTCAGGGCTCATTACCCTCTTACTCCTATCTGTGGAGGGCTTATAATAATTAAAAAGATCAAACACCAATGCTAGTGCTATAGGAATCAACTGCAGAATGGGTGGTATAATGGGAGTGTGGCTGGCTGCTAACACTCTAACCTCTGTTCTCTATGTGGCCACCCTTTTCTCAGATTGGATAAATTTAGAATTTGGGCCTTACATAATCTTTCACCCATTCGAATCTCAAAACTATCAACCCACCCATGCAGTTCTTACATAAACCTTTCTATCACTGTCATCACTAGAGCCTCTACCCATGCCTCAAATGTCTCAATTAAAGTTTGGACTTATGGCTTAATCTGGGTTAACAACTTGGCTAACTAGGTATAAGTATATGTCTACAGCTTAATCAATTGGGTTTTTCTATTAACCAACTACTACAAAAATTCATGTGGCACTTAAACCATGGCAGAAGAAGGAGAACAAGAAGGTACGATAGAAGTGGATGGTTGAACTATGATTCCTGCTACCCCCTTATTACCCATGGGTGATGTGCTCTCATTATTCTAGCTCAGTCCTTCTCTTTCTTCACTTGGGGTTGGGGTGTTTACCTGCTATGTCGTATCTAAAGGTCCCTCAAATTGGGTCACTCCCGTTGAAGTAGACAGTTGTGATTCTTGTGGACAACTGGGTTGGTATCGTCATGTATCAACCCCACATTCGTAACATGGGTTACCTTTAAAAAATAATCATCACCCAGAAGTACCACTACGCCCGCTACATCATAAAACTTCTAAATGAGGTGGGGGTATGGGATACTCGTGACCTTTTTGTCACAACCTAATATACGAGTCATGATGGCACCTACTAAACCCCGTAAGTAGGTATGTCAAATCGTAACTCGGAGCTAATCATAATGGGTTAACTTGGTGGAAAGTGCCTCAACAGGGTGAAATAAACAATTTACCACAAAAAATAAGCAATATAATAGAATCATCTAAAGGTCGCCATAATATAAGTAGCTATCCCATGACCTAGTAGAGCTAGTACAAGAGCTACTAAAAATACAACCAAAGTCTAAAATAGTCAGTACAATCCTATCTCACAACTAAAGACTACACACAAGTAAGATAGACTAAAATGGGGCGACTCCAACTCCTAGAGCTCACTTTATCTCTAAATTAACCACAACACGATCCTCGAATCAATGGTGGTCACTAGTACTCAGATCTGCAACAAAAAGGTACAAAAGTGTAGCATGAGTACCAAAACATGGGTACTCAGCAGGCATCATCCCCCGACTGAGCTAAATTATGATATTAATATGGTAAAATACAAGATAACATAACTAAGTCGAGAAAAAGTCAAACTTGAATCTACTCTAACATCGCTGTACATAAATAAGTGAGTAACCAAAATAATGACAAAGCATGACGGATCAAACACATACAATTATAACTATAAAATTTCCTCCATAAGCTAATGAGTGTGAAAAAGTAAATAACTAATGCAGACCCCTATAAGCCTGGAGGGTACAATTAAATAAAGCACAAATTGCAGCATCATCTCTTTCAACCTTCCATGATACAACTAGAATCCATCTCTGTCATGCCATACTATAAACTATTTTGTCCAACTTTAGACTTATCAATACCCAACTTCTCAACATCATACCCCATTACCGGTTCTGAACCAGGGCCATATAGTCAATATCATAAGTAATAGCCAAACTTGAACTGGTAATCATATAATCAATATCATAGCAAATTTTTGGACTTGAACTGGCAGTTTCATAATTAATAACATAAAAATCTTTTGAGCTTTAGCCGAGTATGTATGTCTTCAATATCATCATCAATAACTAGACTTGAACCGGTAAGTATGTCACCAATATTATAATCAATATCCAAACTTGAACCAGTAGATGTGTATATTCGATATCATAAGCAATACCATAATCACTAGCTCATTCAATAAGCCACAACTCTTAATATTCAACCCATCATCTCCATCAAGTGACAAAGTTTCTCAGTATCACCTCAATAATCAATTTCAAGACGTGCATCAAGCGTATAAAAGGTTTTAAATAGCTAACATGATCTTAGCATAAGATGGGTCAAGGGCCTACTTCTAAATCCCCGAATTTGAGTACTAAGGGAATTCTACCCAGACTAGTCTAAGGTATCTAAATCCACTTTTAAATGGTAAAAAAACCTTAATTAGCCCTAAGATAGAAATTCCACTAATGATATATGAAACGCCAAACACCTAATTTTCAATTTACGAATGGCCTAGGAGGTCTAACTAACCCAAGTAATGCCAAATTGATCACCAATACCTAAAACCCATCCCAAATCTAACATATTATCATAAACATACAATGACATAACTCAATCTATGGAGGGGGAAAACTGATTCTACCTGAAAATCGAAAAAAGTTTGAAGAATCCACTAAATCACTGACTTTACCTTTCGAGAAGCTTTCTCAAGATGCCAAGTTAACAAACATAATCTAATCATCAATACGAGAATAATGATACCTATATTGCACCATTGTGCTTCGGGTACAAAAATCACACCAAAATCCTGGTGGGTCCTATTTACGTTCCGAGGCCAACCCAATATTTTCTTATGCTCAAGAAGTAATTATACTAAAAAATAGGTAAAATCCAAGGTGAATTGGGGCTAAAATCAATCCACCAAGTTTTATAGGGATTTTGAACAAGAAATGGGAAAATCAACCATGAGAAAGGGTGAAATCTTACGAAAGGGTGAAATCTTACCTCAAATCGAGAGATAATCACATAATAATGGTTATTCAAGCTCCCCAAATCATCCACAAGTCTCAATCCCAAGCTATCTTACTAGTTAAGGTTTAAGTCTCAAGAGAATGGGTGAGAAATGGGAAAAATGGGCTGAAAAAGGTCTATTTATACCCATCCCAGATGCTTGAGTATCTCTATCGCAATGCGTCAACTTGCGATTGCCATAATTGGTGGCTACTAGGCGAGTCGTGATCGTGATATATGGCTTAAGATTGCCACATTAGATGACCTCCATGACAGTTTTTATAGCAACACATGTCATGCAATCGCCAGTGCTTCAACACCTGTTGAGACTTAGAAAATTCCAAGTCTCCGGCATCCCCTTGGGATTCATATCGAAATCTCGTATAAGTAAATGGACTATGCAACCATACCAAATTTGATGTTTGGGAATCAATATCATAATTAAATTTTTCATCCAAGGTTGTTTCGACTAAAAGAGGGCTCTACACCCATATTCCATTTTCCTAACTTTTCAACCAATAGGTCAAAATGAGCCCGGGTGCCTCGAGACCTAAAACAATAGTCTTTCTAGCCTAAAATTAATATTCTAGAGATGTTGAACAATCAGAATTAGCATAAAAGGTTATTTGACTGAAGTTTTCTCCTGGTAGCCAATTTAAACTAACAAAGACTTCAAAATAGAAAATTGGCTTTAAAAATCAAAAGAATTGTCCGGTAACCAATCTGTCAATTCCACCAATTGAAAAATGATTTTGGGTAGCTATAGAAAATCTCTAACGACGAAAATAAGAAGAAATATGGAAAATCACTTGAAGGTTCATTCATATCCACTACTAAACAAGATTTTCATCCACGAAAATCAAAGATTAGGATGTACATGAAGGCTTAATCAGGTGAGGATATAAGGTCCACAACTATCTCCCAAGTAGCCTCCTCTATTGGACGGTGCCTCCACTGAACCTTAGCTACAAGAATCTTCCTAGTGTGCACCACCTAACATCACTAGCCAAAATAAGCACAGGCTTCTCCACAAAGGTCAATCACTCATCCAACTGAACTCAGCCCAACCTAAGCACATGACATAGATCAGGAATATATTGCCATTACGTAGAAACATGAAAAAATGGATTGATAACAACAAAATCTAGGATTAAGGCTAACTCTAAGACACCCCACTAACTGTGCGAAGAATCTCTAAAGGTCCAATATATCTAGGGATGACTTGGCCTTCCTACCAAACCTCATCACACCCTTTATGGGAGACACACGGAGGAATACTCGATCACCAACTTTAAATCTCAGGCATGAAGCCTATGGTCCGTGTAATCCTTCTGCCTACTCTAAGCTGCTCTCAACCTATCCTGAATTACCCTAACTCTATCCAATGACTCCTGAAGTAAATAAGTACCATGGGATCTAATTTCAAAAGTCTCAAACCATCCAATAAAAGTACCATGGGATCTAATCTCAAAAGTCTCAAACCATCCAATAAACTAATGACATCTCCTACCATATAAAGCCTCTAAAGATGCTATCTCAATATTTGAATGATTACTGTTATTATATGCCAAGGCCTAATGCTGTTCCCACTGACCTCTAAAATCCTTAGTTTAGGCTCAGAGCATACCTTGAGAACTTGAATAGTTCACTTCAATTGGCCATCTATCCGTGGATGAAAGGCTGTACTAAGGTCCACCTGAGTACCCATCTCCTCCTGAAAAAACTCTCCAAAAGATGGAAGTGAACATAAAACCCCGATCTAAAATGATAGATATAGGGATACAATATGAGCAGACTATCTCATTAATATAAATATGAGCCAACCACTCGGTGCTGAAAGATATCTTAATAGGAATAAAATGCACCAACTTGGTAAACCGATTTATAATAAACCAAATGCCATCGGAACCACGGGAAGTACGGGGTATACTACTAACAAAATCTATAGTAATTTGCTCCCATTTTTGCTCAAAAATGGGCAACCTCTAAATAAAACCACTTGGTCGCAGATGCTCGGCTTTCACCTACTAACAACATAGGCAATGAGATATAATGTTTATCACATCTCTCTTCATACCACTTAACTTATAATGCTTTCTCAAATCATTATATATCTTGGTTGTACCCAAGTGAATAGAATATCTAGAGCTGTGAGCCTCATGCAAAATAAACTGAATCAAGTCATCAATCCTCAGAACATAAATACATCTATCAAATCTCAAGAAACCCTTAGAATTTATGGTAGCCTTCTCGGACTCACCACTCAACACCTAATCACAAATAATGCGAAGCTTACTATCCTTAAACTGATGATTTTGAATCTGAACAAATAGAGAAGACCTCGCCTCAACACTAGCAAAAATCTTTTGAGGGTCTAAAATATAAAGTTAACCCATCAATTTGGCTAAGGGCTGAATGTCCCGTGCCAACGACCCCTAAGAAACTAAAATAAGGCCAAGCTCCCCATACCCATTGCCTTTTGACTCAAGACATCTGCTACCATATTTGCCTTGCCCGAATGATACAAGATGAAAATATCATAATCCTTAAGCAACTCCATCCATCTATACCGCTTTGCATTAAGATGCTGAAGACTGTGATGATCAGTGAAAATATCACAATGCAAACCATAAAGATAATGCCTTCAAATTTTAAGCGCAAAAACTACTGCTACCAAATCCAAATCATGAGGGAGGGTAGTTGCGCTAGTGTACCTTAAGATGCCTCAAAGCATAGGCGATAACATAACCCTACTGCATCAATACATAACTCAAACCAACAACAGAGGCATCACAATACATGGTGAATCTCTCACCCTCAATTGGAGAATCCAAAATAAGAGCCGAGGTGAGAAACTTTTGAGCTTTCCAAAGCTCGACTCATACACCTTAGACCATTGGAAAGATCCTTCTAAGTCAATATGGTCTTAGGTTCTGAAACATTAGCAAAACCCTTGATGAATCATCTATTATAATTGGCCAAACCAATAAAGATACTAACCTCAGTTGGAGAGATAGACCTAGCCCAATCAAGTATAGCCTCAATCTTTGCCGGGTTTACCATAATCTCATCCTAAGATAACAAATGCTCAAGAAATATCACTGGCTCAAGTCAAAACTCACACTTAGAGAATTTGGCAAAAAGCAAATAATTGCTAAAAGTCTAGAGCATAATCCTTAAATACGGTGCATGCTCCTCTTTACTCCTTGAATACATAAGGATGTCATCGATGAACACAATCATGAAGAAATACAAATAAGGCCTGAACAATCTATTCATAAGATCCAGGAATGAGGCTGGGTATTATCCAACCCAAAAGACATCACTAGAAACTCATAATGACCATAACAAGTCCTAAAAGCTATCTTCGGGATATCCTCGGCCCAAATCCTTAACTGATGGTACCCAGACC
Source organism: Capsicum baccatum var. pendulum (assembly GCA_030864225.1). Lineage (NCBI taxonomy): Eukaryota > Viridiplantae > Streptophyta > Magnoliopsida > Solanales > Solanaceae > Capsicum > Capsicum baccatum. The sequence continues at coordinate 203,998,803 of CM061550.1, forward strand.
TCAAATGAATCTTAAAAAAACATGGCTGCACCTTGAAACTAGTCGCAGAAGTCATCTATGCGAGGCATAGTATAATGGTTCTTTACGTCACCTTATTAAGTTGCCTATAAGCAATACACATATCTATAGAGCCATTCTTTTTCTTCATAAACAACACAGGCGCTCCCCAAGGAGACATACTTGGTATTATAAAATCCTTACTAAGAAGATTCTAAAGCTGATAATTTATCTCTTTAAGTTCGATAAGTGCCATATGGTAGGGTGCTATAGAAATAGGTCAGGTGCTAGGCTTAAGATTAATAACAAGCTCAATCTCACGAGCAAGAGGTATATGAGGTACATTAGTAAGGAAAACATTAAGAAACTCACAAACTATAGAAACAGAGTCAAACAACGAACTCTCGATACTAGCATCATAAATATAAGCAAGATAAGACCTGCAACCCCTCAAAATAAGCCTCCTAGCACAAATATAAGAAATAATCCCTGCCGACTCACGGCTAATAGCTCCCTGCCACACAATTGAGGGTATGGTGAGCATGGCTAAGGTAACAGTCTTTTCAAAATAATCCATGACCGCATGATAGTGGGATAATAGTGGGATAACCAGTCTATCCCCAGAATCACATCAAAATCCACCATGTCTAATACAATATGATCAACATGAGTATCAATATCTCTAACAGTCATAACATATGATCTAAAATCCCAATCCACTATTAAGAATCACCCACAGGAGTAGATACCCGTAATGGCATAGATAATAAATCCCAAGATAACTCTAAATGTGGAGCATAATAATCAGACACATAAGAACAAGTGGATCCCTAATCAAATAAAGCAGAGGCCAACTAACAACACACCAAAATCTTACGTGTAATAACAATATTCGAAGACTCAGCCTTGGGTCTAATAGGAACTGTATACAACTGACCACGCTTGCCACCTGGCTGGACCCTTGACTGATCACCTCTCTTACCTGCTTGAGAACCTTCACAAGCACTTTGAGGACCACCCTACACCATGCCAACAACCTCTAGCCATGGGATGAACCACTCTAATAAGGGAAACACTCTGAGTTGAAGCAACAATCGCCCCACGACTAGGGCACTCTCATGAATAATAACCATGACCTCCACAACTATAACAAGTCCCATGAAATGAACCAGAACCCAGAGATCCAACTGACTTAGAATCCCCAACCCAACTGGAATAACTAAAAGACGAACCCCTCAAAGACTAACCACTACCCTGACCAGGGTGATTACTAACCTAAGACTGACCTCCATCAGTAATCTAGAGTGATGCCTAGACGGGTCTACTAGGCTAACTTTAAGGCTAATATAGTTGACGAGGAAGGTATCTACTATAAGAACTACTACCTTTAAATTAGGAGCTACTGTGACTCCACTGAAGCTACCTTGATACCGAGTTATTGCCCCTTTGAGTCTCATGATGCATCTTCTTCATAAGCTGAGCATGATCAAAAACCTCAACAAACACCTACCAATAACAACCAATTTCTAAGTAGACATGCAAAGAGGAAGTCTCAACCTTCGCACAAAGCCACAAGCCCTCTCATACTTAATATCCAAAATAGAAGTAGCATGCCCAGACAATTTATGAAAATAAGCCTTATACTCCACAACTGTCATAGAGCCCATCTCTAATTTCATAAACTGATCTCTCAAATGATTCCTAAGATAGTGAGGTATTTGATTCTCCAAGAAGATCTCAGAAAATTAAGACTATGTCAAAGAAGAAGATCTAGTGGGCCTGGAATCAATATTACCTCTTCACCAATGTCGAGGTGCCAAGTCCAATTGAAAAGTAGTGTAATCCACACCACGAGTCTCAACAAGGCCTAAATTATGGATCTTATTTTCACAAGCTATCATAAACTCATATGCATCCTCGCATGGCACACCAAAAAACCTAGGCCGAGCCAATCTAAAGAACCTACCCAATAGTTTTTGCTCTTCAACTAACATAGTTGGCTGGGCAACCACTGGCTGAGTGACTACTGATTGAGCAACTACCGGCATAGGAGGAACCTTAACTCTAGGAGCCTTAGTGCCACTCTGATCTGTAGACTGTGCATCATCAGATGATGCATCACCAACAACCCTAAAAGCTAAACCGAAGCATTCTTAAGCACTGAAGAAGAAATAAAACCTGATGAAGTCTGGGCTGGTCCACCACTGGCTAGGGCAAAATAATCTTCAATTTAGGAGCAAGAATAGTGTCGAGTGAAGGCTTCCTATCATGTCCTATAGATAGGGACACGTCTTGTGGATGTCCATGACCTCTATATCATCTACAAATAATTAAAATAGTCCTAGGTTCAATCTCGGAACCCTCATCTCATGTAGCGGTAGCATACATAGTAGCCATCTGTAAAAGAGTGAAGTCAAAGGAATACCCTACAAACCAACTTAGACACTTATCATTAAATGAGTGAAAGAAGTGAAAAACTCCTAAGAATTTCCTATAGCCTCTCAAAGATTAGAAATAGATGTCATTGTTCTGATCTGCATGATTGTACTAGACACTTGCTCTTGTACTGATAATACCGATATAGCCTGGGCTTTGACAAATTAATCGCTACCTTATTTATGATTAATGATGAAACCTACTAAACCTCTATAGTAAGTGTGTTGAACCATGATCTGAAGCTATTCACAAAGGGTTAACTTGGTGGAGAATGCCTCAAAAAGGCAAAATAAATAATTCAACACAAAAAATTAAGCAAGATAATAGAATCGTCTAAAGATAACCATAATATAAGAAAATGTCCCATGTCCTAGTAGAGCTACTATAAATTTAACCCAAGTCTAAAACAATCAATACACTCCTATTTCAAAACTAAAGACTAGACACAAGTAAGATAGAAAAAAATAGGGTGAATCCGGCTCCAAGAGCTTACCCTATCTTTGAATCAACCAAAGCACGATCCTTGAATCAAGTCAATTATTAGTAATCAGATGTGCACACAAAATATACAGAAGTGTAGTATGAGTACCAAAACATATGTACTCAGTAGACTTCATTGGGCGACTGAGTTAAATTATGATATAAATATGATAAAATGCAAGATAACATACTACGTCAAGAAAGAGTCAAACCTAAATCCACTCCAATGTTGCTGTACGTAAATAAGTGAATAACCAAAATAATAACATAACATAAAAGATCAAGCACATGCAATTATATCTATATAGTAAGCCCCTATAAGCCAATAAGTGCAGAAAAGTAAATAGCCTAATGCAGGCCACCATAAGACTGGAGGGTACAATCAAGTAAATCATAAATCGTAGCATCATCACTTTCCACCTTTCATGAAAAAACTAGAATCCATCTCTGTCATGACATACTATAAACTATTTCATCAAACTTTAGACTTATCAATACCCAATTTGTCAACATCATGCCCCATTGTGGGGTTCTAATCGGGACCATATTATTAATATCATAAGTAATAGCTGGAGTTGAGCCTGTAATCATATAATTAATATCATAACAAATTATTAGACTTGAACCAATTATCATGTAATCAATATCATAGCAAATTTCAGGACTTGAACTGGTAGTTTCATAATCAATAGCATAATAATCTTTCAAGCTTTAACTGGGTATGTACGTATTCAATATCATCATCAATATCTAGACATGAAGCGATAAGTATGTTATCAATATTGTAATTGATATTCAGACATAAATTGGTAGACGTGTATATTCAATATCACAAGCAATAGATAATCACTAGATTAATCAATAAGCCTTATGTCACGACTTGAGGCTACCCCCTAGTAGTGATAATAGTGATTACGGTCACAAGTGACCACAAGCTAATCCATGAGCTGGTACCTACTATAAGCATAAAATAAAGTAACAAAATGCATATGTGACAAAATCAACTGTCAACACCATAAGGTTTAAATACTAAAATATAATTAAATCATAGATCTGAAACGTCTAAAAACATACTGAAAAGACTGATAAAATAATTGATAAAATAACTAACTATCTGAATGTATAAAAAGCCTATAAATGACTGACTGTGGAGTTGATGGGACAAATCTCCAACTAACTCTAACTGAATGGAAATACCGAACTTATGAGATAAACTGAAATAAAATAATCATATCCTCAATAGATGAGGACTCACCACTACTGCTACTGTTAAAGTGCTGGACTGTCTAAGTACAATCAGGACATTGAGCATATAAACCTATGGTATAAAACATCATAGTGCAAATAAGAGTATGTGATCAGTACTTTGAATGTACTAGTATATGAGATGAGGTTAGGCTGAAGTGCATAGATTCATATACATGAGTAACTAACTAATGGCATGAGATAACTGAATATGAGTGCACGAAAACTTAAATACTGAGAATACAAGAACAAACATATAATATGTCTAAAATAATTTGTAAAATTGAATACTGAAATCTAGTAGCTGAATAGCTGATAAACTATATGCTTTGGTCAAGCAAACTGGAACTGAATTATGTACTGAATATTAAACTGAGAATGTAGGAGGTATAATCTAACAAATATGCCCCAATATAAGATAATCGAGGTCCAACCTATAATCCCAGTTGGAAGGGTGTCAGTACTGTGCCACAAGTACTAACAATGGCTGTATCAACCCTAAACTAGCAAAAAGATATCTTTTCAACCCTAAATTGACAAGAAGACTCATGATATATATGTCAAACCTAAATTGATAGGAAGACATCTCAACCTATGCCGGTTACATAGATCTGTAACTCGGGGATTGCTAGTAAGGGTCAAACCCTATAATGGCAGGAATGCCCCCATTCCTGGGTTAGCTCGGTGCTGAATCGTACTCCCAACTGAATGACACTGATTACTGGACTAAACTAAGATTAGTAAAGCAAAAAACCTATCATGATAGCTAATTGGAAAACAATGCTCATAGTTTGTCTGAAACCATTCTAAAGATATTGAAATTATGTAACAGCTAAGTATTGGGTGTTCATAACCCTTCAACACTGAATTAAAATCTCAATAAGGACATATATAACTTTAAAAATTATAATAAGGGGTCATTGTTCAAAAACCAACACTTAGGCATTTCATCAAACACATGGAAAACATGAACTTAAGCATGAGAATGGGTAAAACATGCAATTAAAAACGTAGTTATAATACTAAAATCATGAGTTAGGGAGTTTAATATGAAAATTCCATATTTCAAATATGTAAAGGCTCATTCATCGAAAAACACTTGTAAACCTACTTTATAATTAAAATTCATAAGAGTTTCATGGAGATAATTCATCATAAACATGTAAAATTCATAATTTAAAACATAAAATAGATTCTTAAACTCTATGGGTGAAAAGGGACCATGGATGAACATCACACATACCTGAAAGTGCTTGACTTTAAAAGAAACTTGAACTTTGGGGCTTTGGAGATGACTTGAGAGAAAATTCTAATTTTTGTTGTTCTTGAGAGTAGAGAGGGTTAATGGCTTTTAAAACTAATTAATAATAGCTAAATATGCCTATTTGGTGCTTTAAGTCATTAGGGAGGTGGGAGGTTAAGGTTTAAGGTGAGGAAAAGACCAAAAGACCCTTCCAAATCTGAATAAAAATTTCTGAAATTCTCTTTAGTTGATGACTTGGCTGATGGATTATCAACTGGTTGATAGCCTATCAGCCTAGTCGTCAACTCCTTTTCATGTTCTGGTTATGGGTGACGACTTGGCTGATGGCTTAGTAACTGGTTGATAGCCTATCAACCAAGTCGCCACCTTCTTCAGAGTTACTACCTAAGGTTGACGACTTTAGCTGATGGCTTATCAACTAGCTGATAGCCAATTAGCCTAGTCATTACCTTGATGACAGATGGATATGCTGAGGTAAAATGGACATAACTTCCCACTCCGATATCAGATTAAGGTGAAATCAGATATATTGGAAAGACAACTCAAAGACCTTTATTTTATATATAGTACGACACCTAAATAAATATGTTCTAGGAGATAAACTCATCTAAAGTAGACCCTAGTTAGAGCATTCATCAAAACTCTATCGATAGAAAAGTCCTCAACTCGTCTTTGAGTTAGGAGGGAATTATGACCTAGATCAATATAAAAGATATTACCACATCATATATTTGATAATCACACACATATGTACATAGAATAATTAGGTTCAAGTCTGTACGCATAGGAACAATGATTTGAATTCTAGCCCAAAAATGTGGGGTATCACATTATCTCTCCTTGGGAATATTTTTCCTCGAATGAGACTGGTTATTTTAGAATACTGGGAAAACTGAGATCATATACTAAACATGTTTGACTGGAAACATGATTACACGACTGAGTTTGAAACATGATACATGACTGAACTGATTTTGTAAATACATGCAATGACATGAGAATGGTTATAAGGCTGAGATAAAAATGAGAGAGTCAACTTTTGAGTACCCATTACTTTAAGATTGATCTTGTTTCATGAAGAAAATTTGAGATATTTAGTATATGAAAACTCGGAGGTATTATAACATCTCTCCGTTGGGATAGTTCATCCCCAAAATGATACTGACTTGACTGAAATACTAAGAAAAGACTGAGATAATGCACATGACACTTACAAACTAAATTATGAATGAAAACTTATACTCAACTAGAGCATTTATTCAATGCTCTTTCTAAGAAGTTCTAATAATGTTAGAGAGCAAGGAATCTTGGGAATTATTTGAATAAGACATCTGTATAAGGAATCCCAACATGGCTATAGTCTTGTGATATGGATCATCGGCTGCCGAAAAATAAGGTAGAATAGATTGCTATGCCTTAGACAATGCAACTGCTACTTTCAATCTTAGACATACTTCTCAATACTCCTTCAACTATATGCTCCCCTTCAATACTGTACTTCATTTGAGGCTACTTATAATCTCTACGTGGGCACTAATAACTCTATCTATTGAAGTCTGAGCTGAACTCAACTTTCTCACTATGTTCAAGCCTACTCGAATCTACAAAGTGCACAAATAACACTGTAATATACTAGTCTGAGTCATGAATTCAACACATCCTGCATTTTCTCAACTGCTTATCTCATGAATAATTCTTACTGCCTCTTCAATAACTATATTCAGCCTCTTACTAGTCATTTACTACCACGCCATGCATCTATCCACTTATACATTAACACGACATTCAAGTCTATATTTATAACTACATATAAACTTCTAAACAACACCCATAAAAGCATCTTTCTCATATTCTCTAATAGCTCTATCAATAAAAACTTCAAGGCATTGTCCTCAAGAAAACACATAAAATTTCAACTAACCATGACATGTATCAAAAGCCTTGCCTCAATTATTCTTCAAACCTATAGCCTCGTGTAAAATAAGCATGCAACAATCTTTTCTTAACATAAAATATTTAATCTCTCATATTCAAACAAATTTCTCATCATCACCATTATTTCATTAGGGGAGGTCACTGAAAGGTTAGAACAAGAGGACCTAAAGCATGAAAGAATAACTTTGACACTTAATTGAGGCATGAGGAATAAAGTATCAATGATATGAATTTATCAAAAAGGTTTAGACTGAGGACACGCATGACATAAATCTATATTTTACTGATCATTAAGAGTGTAGCATGAGTACTAGAACTGAACATACTATAAAGCACAAGATATGAGTCATGAGCAATATGTCCTGAGTTTGGAGTTCCTGAATTCATGGAACATGATTCGTACTGCTGAGTGAACTGGAACTCCTCATACTAGGAACTGTGAGAGTAAATGATTTTCTATAAGATGCACAAATATGAGCTATGATCATAGAGATGACATGCAAGGCATGATAGATATCGTGATAACTAAAGTATAAATATTGAAATAAACATGGGTCGGGAATATTCCTCCTTAGAGTTGTTCCACAATATACTGGCATCACTACTAGAATCTGAGAGCTTGACTTGGTTACTGGTCCTATCATCTCCCCCTTAGCTTCAATCTATCATCCTAAGTCAGTGGTACAATAATACACCTAAACAATAAGCTCACCCCCACTTTGCTGCTATTAAACTTATGTATTCATTCTTTTAACTTTAGATCATATGATGTCATAGGATTCCGAGAAGAGATCTGAAAATATATGTGACCCCTAAGCACTGAGGTACTACCACTCCATTCAATGACTCATTCATTGGGAAACTAAAATTCAATGGTCCTATTTCTGTAATCAACCTACGCTGGTTACGTAGTTCTGTAACTCAGAGATTGATAATAAGGGGCCAACCCTATATTGGGAGTAATTACCCCATCCATGGGTTCGCTTGGTGATGAATCCTACTCCCAAATGAATGACACTGATTATCGGACTAAACTAAGCTTAACTAAGCAATCAACTGATCAAGATAACTAACTGGATGACAATGCTCATAGTTTGTTTGAAACTATTCTGAAGATACTAAAATTATGCAAACAACTAAGTATCGGGTGTTCATAACCCTCCATCACTGAATGGAAATATTAATAAGGACATATATAACTTAAAAACCATAATAAGGGGTCATTGTTCAAAAAGCAACACTTAGGCATTTTATCAAACACATGGAAAACATGAACTTAAGCACGAGAATAGGTAAATCATGAGATTAAAAACATAGTTACAATACTAAAACCATGAGTTAGGATTTTAACATGAAAATTCCATCTTTCAAATGTGTAAAGGTTCATTCATCAAAAACACTTGTAAACCTAATTTATAATTAAGTTCATAAGAGTTTCATGGAGAGAATTCATCAGAAACATGTAAAATTCATAATTTAAAACATAAAACTAGATTGTTGGACTCCATGGATGAAAAGAGACCATAGATGAACATCACACATACCTGGAAATTCTTGACTTTTAAAGAAACTTGAACTTTGGGGTTTTGGAAATGACTTGAGAGAAAACCCTAATTTTTGCTATTCTTGAGAGTAGAGAGGGTTAATCGCTTTTAAAACTAATTAATAATAGCTAAATATGCCTATTTGGTTCTTTAAGTCATGGGGGGAGGGGTAAGGTTTGAGGCCAAGAAAAGACCAAAATACCTCTCAAAAGATGAATAAAAGTTTTTGAATTATTCATTAGTGGATGACTTAGATGGTGGCTTATCAACTGGTTGATAACCTATCAACCTATTCATTAACTCCTTTAATGTTCTGGTTATGGGAGATGACTTGGCTGATGGCTTGTCAACTGGTTGATAGCCTATCAGCCTAGTCGTCACTTTCTTTAGGGTTACTAGCTAAGGTTTATGACTTTGGCTGATGTCATATCAACTAGTTGATAGCCTATCAGCCTAGTCGTCACCTTCGTTAGTGATTCTGCCTAAGGTTGATGACTTGGCTGATGGCTTGTCAACTAGTTGATAGCCTATCAACCTAGTCGTCACCTTGATGATAGATAGATATGCTAAGGTAAAATGGACATAACTTCCCACTCCAATATCAAATTAAGGTGAAACTAGATGAATTGGAAAGACAACTCAAATTCCTTTCATTTAAATTATAGTAGGTCACTTGAATCAATAAATTCTAGGAGATACACTCATCTAAAGTGGACCCTAGATAAAGCATTTGTCAAAACTCTATCGATAGTAAAGTCCTCAACTTGTTTTTGAGTTAGGAGGGTATTATGAACTCAATCAATATACAAATATTTTACCACATCATATATTTAATAATCACACATATATATATATACATAGAATAATTAAGTTTAAGTCTGTACGTATAGGAACAACGATTTGAATTCTAGCCCAAAAATATGGGGTGTTAAACCTCAGCTCTCGATATTCAACCCATCATCACTATCAAGTGCTAAAGTTTCATAATATCACCTCAATAACCAATTTCAAGATATACATCAAGTGTATAAAAGGTTTCCAATAGCTAACATGATCTTGTCCTAAGGTGGTTCAAGACCCACTTCTAAACTCCCTAATTCCACTACTAAGCAAATTCTATCCAGACTAGGCTAAGGTATCTTAATCCACTTTTAGATGTTAAAAAAGTCATAATTAGACCAAAGATAGAAATTCCACTAATGATATAAGCAACTAAGCCAAACACCTAATTTACAGTTTTCGAATGACTTTGGAGGTCTAACTAACCCAATCATTTACAAATTGTTCACCAATACCTAAAATATATCCCAAATCTAAGATATTATCATAAAAAAACTATGACATAACTTAATATATCAAGAGGGAAAAGTCTAACTGGGCGCCAAAGAAAGCTCGAAGAATTCACTAAATCGCCGACTTTTCCTTTTGATATGCCCAAATTACAACTCTCGTTAGAAAGTGTACGCGGTCGCTGTCAAATATAGAACCCAACTGGGTTGGGTGTCGAATCCCACAGGGAATACTCTGGTCACTAAGTATTGCGATTATTATTAGACTGTTGATCGAAGGTTCCAAGATAAGGGGGTTTTGGTTTAAGTGCACAGTAATGCTATTAGTGTAGTGAATGAGACAATATATGTAATAATATTTGATCACAGAAAATATACGAACTCTCCAAGAAGTTAATCCTGCTAGGGCATTAACGTGTAAATGGAGGTTGGAAACCCTATTTTCTTGTCACACTCTCTTTTCCAAACATGTAAAGTTTCTATCGAACAAGTTAATGCTATAATGGCGCATTCCCTATGTTTGTAACCATGAGGATTCAATCAAAATGAAGAGAGTAATGATATAAGTGGCATGCCACATCATAAATTCACAAACTCATAGTAATAGAGAGTATATTACAAGATTTCCATAACCCTAACAGATAACTTAGCTACTCATAGATAAAACTGAAATCAAACTAGAAATATTCATCAAACCAAAATGTAGAATGATCTTAGTGATGAAGGTGATAACAAAAATAAGAGAGAAAAAGTTGTTTCTCCCTCTCTGTCGCTCAAAGCTAAGCCATGTTCCTTGTTCCCAAATATTACAGAATCTGAATAATGAATAATAATCCTAAAAATTCAGCAATAATTCTTTTAATAACATCCTTGTCCACTAAGTTGCTACTGCATCCTTAAGTATTTAAAAATACTGAGTTTGCCCGGGAAAAAGTTCCCATGCATCACATTCAGTCCAAAATCTGCCTTCCCTTTTATGTGAAGTTTTCCTTTGCTGTCCAAGGGTCCCCAAAGTGCTGAAATCTTACTCATTAGTACTTGAAAAGCATGCTAATCACATAGGTCAGCTCACTTAACTAAAAATGGACTAAACGTGCAAGAAGTATGTATTTTATCCTCAAAACTTAGCTAAAACATGGGTAGATTATGGTGCTTAGACATATAAATATGCCCAACATCACCACCCCACACTTAAAGCTTTGTTTGTCCTCGAACAAAATAGTACATCCATACGAATACCTAATTAAAATTCACAAGAGCAACACAAAATTTTCAACAAGACATGCACGACAATTATTAACAAAGAATAGATTTCTTGATCATTACTACAAACAACTCACCCTCCAACGTAGACTCATTAAGTTGGTTAATTCATATACACAAGTTAAGATAAAAAAATCACATAAAACTACCCAACAATCATCAACCATGTGCGTTCACACAAAATGTTACCCATAATCACTCATAGTTTTGCATTTTTCCAAAACATGGGTATAAGACTTTGCTTGCTCTCACTCTCACAAAGAATTCTTAGATTATAACTGATGACCATATGCTTGCCCTTAGTGTAATGCTCCACTCATATCAGAATGCTATGGTTAGGATCAAATAGGTCTTTACGGGTTGTAATGTAGGCTAAAGGGACAGGTAGGACTATTTTGGCCAGAAATAGTGACTATGTTCCCTAAGCGCTTTAATACACTACATTATGCCATTTACACTAACTTTTAACAACCATTCTACCTTCCTTTCATCTACCAACCCCCTTTCACCCATTTTGTTACTCAATCAGAAACACAATGATGGGAATATACAACTCTTTTTTTTTCTTTTTTTCTTTATTATATATATATATTTTTTTATCAAGTATCCCTATGATAGCCACCCTCGATCACAATATTTTCATGTACCAATAACTAAACTTTGGGGCATCACTTTCACCATTTTTCTCTTCTTTTGCCACACTTTTTACTCAACTTCATTCTACAATTTAAAGCGCTTAGGAGTTTTTGGATCAAATTATGATCTTAAAAAAATGGATTAGGCTACATATGAGGCTGCCAAAGAAAATAGTTAAAGGCTCAAAGGGTGTTCACTAGGACAATGTACAAAGGTAGGTAAAAATAAGATAAACAAAATCAGGGCTGCCAAAGAAATGCCTAAATCATTTCCTAAACTCATAATCTTTATTTTGCTTCACACACACACTAGGCAAGTTCTAGCATCAGTCGCAACAAAGAATATACAACAACCTTACACACATATGGCACATGGTCAACTTAATTAGAAGCATTATAGATTCTTCACCCAATAGATGAATGAATTAAACCACAAATAATTTTCACACAGTGAGTCACAACTTAGAGCCTAAATGTTTCAATAGTAGTGATTCAGCACAAACTCCTATTATAATACCATGCCGTCTATCAGAACAATTTCATGCAACATCTGACTAATTATAACTAACTAACTACGACTAAATCAAAACAACTAAGAATAAATGTAGGCAAGCAGTACATAATACAACAGACATATACCCGCACCCCACACTTATACGAAACACACTGCCCTTAGTGTAAATAAATAAGCAAAACCTGGTTAGTCAGACTCCTCCTTTATATCCGGGGTTATACCCCCTGCGTCAGAATCATCATCAGAGTTTTCATCATCAGAGTTGTCCTCCACATCAGAGTCTAGCAGTCGGTGATCATCATCTGTCGGCACATCAGTATCTAGAGGTTCCTCAAAATTTACCCCCCCTCCACACATGGCCCGAGCATGCTCATTAAGCGGGTAGTCATAGTCCAACTGTCGAAGCTTTGCATCAGTTGGCACACGACCCTCATTCATCATGGTAAACCTAGTAATGCCACACAGATGGCAGAAAAAACTTTCATCTCGAGCATGTCTCTCAGCAGTAGTAAGGTTGATGCCTTAACCAGTTTCTGGCTCTTTGATTTTCTTGAGGTCTACCTTCTTCGAGTTATATGGCAACTTATGATTTGCTGGCTCCTCCTCAATGTGCTCTTTCCTTAAGATTGCAGTCAACAAATTGCCAAAACTGAAATGTGACCTTTTGTGCAGCCTTGCTTTTTGCATTGACATTCGTATAACCGCCTCAATATTGATGGGAACATTCGTCATTAGAGCATATACCAAGCAGAATTGATCACACATGATCTTAGTGTATTGTGTCCCAGGAATCAAATAGGATTTGAATACTCTTAACCATATGCGAGCTTCTCTGTTCAAAGAAGCATATGGGTAAGTATTGTGATAACCATTATCTTTGTGACGAGTCCACCGGGTCATGGACCTTGATCCACACAACGTATGTCTGATGGCTCTGTAGGGAGGTCTGTGGTAAAGCTCCTTGAGTGGTGATTGATCCACACTTGGAGTACCCAGAAAAGAGTTGAAGAAATCAACGTTCAATTGCAAGACTTGGCCCCAAATCTTTACTTCATTTCCCATAGTCCTTGGGGACCAGTTGGCATAAAACTCTCGAGTCAAATCAAGATTGCACTCCCCCATATCTCAGAATAGAAAGTCCAGATTTAGTGCCATGATTTTAGCCAAAATGAGGGGGTTTCTGCTTGCTAAACTTTCCTTCTGCATCAAATCCACATGAACATATTTCTTCACTTTATTGTTCTTATACCATTCCTTTCCTTCCTCCTCCAGAACCCACTTGATCCCAAAAGTGCGTCGAGGCACTTGAAGAGAAGAGGAATCAGCCTGGTCTTTTCTTTACCTTTTTTGACCTTTTTGTGAGGTGGATGCTTTCTCCTTTCCCTATCGTCCTTTCGGAGCCATGTTACCTGAGATCACAATAGAGTCATATCAGTTTCATTTTAGAAGATTCACTATAATTGAAAAAGAAAATAGTGATGGCACCACCGCACACTTAATTTGTTTGCACAAACTAATTGAGTGATTAATGTCGATTACTCAGACTTCATCGACATACATTTAGGTGGTATGTTCCAACAACATTATTAGCGCAGTCACACTTTCAACCCTTCACTTTACATAACAATTTCTCAGTTTGATATAGAGAAGCAGCACACAATGGTCATGTAATCTTGACTATCATTTTTAATTTTATTTCATTGGAGCAATGCAATCTTTGAACAAGATCACCACATAGAAATCTTATCATGCTATAGCATAGAAACAATCACACCATCTTATGCTTGTGGTCAATCATAATCATTACATCGATGAATGAGTCATTCAAACATTCAAGCTTTACAACTCTCAAAATTATGCATTAACTTCAAAATTTCAACTCCATAAAAAAAATTATGACAGTGAATACCAATCAGTACATGCCGGAGTAAAATCAAGAATACCCACAAGAATCCTTTCACTCAATGATATGCATCATAACAAACCAACCATATTCTTATCACCAAGCACTACTTTAAAATCTAATTAACCATTATAAGTGTAGCACTGCAACAACTGCAAAATATAGAAGAACAACTTACTTGGTGATAGATCGGGAAGGTGAGTCCACAAGATTAAATGAGAAAAGAGAAAAACTTGGAGAGGATAAGGGAGCTTGGGCGGTGCCTATGCTTAAGAAAAATTGAGTGGTGTTTAAAGGTAGAGGATCTATTTAAAGGATAAGCCATGGGTCAGTTTGATCCATCTACAAACGGGTTAGTAGGCAAAAGTCAAGTTGATAGGCGACGCCTATAGCATTGCCTAAGCATAAGTAGGCGGCGCCTATAGCATTGCCTATGTTGGCATAGGAGACGCCTTGCCCATCACCTATGTGAGGCAGTGACCATAGGCAATGGCATAGGCGGCGCCTAGCCTATTGCGTATGTTGGCATAGGCAGCGCCTAGCCTATTGCGTATGTTGGCATAGGCGGCGCCTTGCTCATCGCCTATGTGAGGCAGTGAGTATAGGCAATGGCATAGGCGACGCCTATAGCATTGCCTATGTTGGAATAGGCGGCACCTAGCCTATAGCCTTTGCTCCGTCCTTCCTAGACTTACCACCATTGGCATGGCTCACTTTCAAATCAAAATTTGGGGCTAATCTCCTCCTTTGTACTTCATGCTCCTACACTTAATCAAAAACATCAATTTTGATTAGAAGGATGGGTTGCCTCCCACCAAGCGCTTTAGTTTTGGTCGTGGATCGACTCTTCTTTTTGAATTTTTATTTATCAAAAACAAACTACTAGTGAAACAAAAATAAATAAAATGATGGGTTGCCTCCCATATAGTGCTTGATTTATTATCGCGGCATGACATAGTTATCAAGAGTACTCAGACTTCATCGAGATAGATGGTGGCTATACATTTTATGAGTCGATTGGACTGATATATAGCTTCACTCTCTGGCCATCACCTTAAAGACACCACCATTATTGTTTTGTAACTCCACTACTCTAGATGAGTAAACTTGACTGATTCTGAATGGACCAGACTATTTAGACTTCAACTTACCTGGAAACAGCTTCAGTCTGGAGTTGAAAAGAAGTACCAAATCGCCCTTTTGAAAGCTGCGTTGGATAATCCTCCGATCATGGAACTTTTTCATCCTTTTCTTGTAAAGATCTGCTCTTTCATATGCATTTAGACGGAATTCATCCATCTTGTTCATCTGTCCCAATCTCATATCTATAGCATCATCCCATTTTAGGTTAAGCTGCTTCAGTGCCCACATTGCTTTATGTTCTAGCTTAATTGGAAAGTAAAAAGCCTTTCCATAAACTAGTTGGTATGGTGACATGCCTATTGGTGTTTTAAACGCGGTCCTATATGCCCATAAGGCATCATCCAACTTCCTGGACCAATCTTTCCTACTGGCATTCACAGTCTTTGCAAGGATCAGCTTGATTTCCCAATTTGAAACCTCTACCTGCCCACTAGTTTGTGGGTGGTATGGTGTACCTACCTTATGTTTCTTAACCCCATACTTTACCAATACAGCTTTGAGCAGTTTATTGCAAAAATGTGATCCTCTATCGCTTATGATGGTACGAGGTACCCCAAAATAAGAGAAGATATTTTTTTTTAAGAATGCTATAACACTCTTACCTTCATTATCTGCTAGTGCGATTGCTTTGACCCATTTGTATACATAGTCCACAACAACTAGGATATATTTCATCCCAAATGAACTCACAAATGGGCCCATAAAATCAATACCCCAGACATCGAATAATTCTACTTCAAGCATTTTGGACATGGGCATCTCATGGTGCTTTGAGATAGAACCTTGCCTCTGACACTGATCACATCTTCTTACAAAGTCGTAGGCATCCTTGAATAATGAAGGACAATAGTAGCCACTTTGCAGTACTTTCTTGGCTGTACGATCACCTGCATGGTGACCTCCAACTTGGGAAGCATGACTTGCTTCCAGTATGCTAGACACCTCTACATCTGGGATGCACCGCCTAATAATACCATCAGCACATCATCAAAAAAGATAAGGTTCATCCCAGAAGTAATGTTTTACATCATGCGTGAACTTTGTCTTTTGATGAAAGGAGAGATACGCAGGAATCACTTCGCTCACCACATAGTTGGCAAAATCTGCATACCACGGTAAATTTTCCATTGTAGTTTCTAGAATCTCTTCGTCGGGGAATGCATCATCAATGTCAAGGTCGGTCTGTACTGTGTGCTCACTCTCAAGTCTAGATAGATGATCAGCTACTTGGTTTTCACAACCTTTTCTATCCTTTACCTCGAAATCAAATTCTTGAAGTAGTAGCAGCCACCTAATTAGCCTTGGCTTATCATCCTTCTTTGCCATTAGATATATTAGAGCTACATGATCTGTATGAACCACTACCTTGGTTCCCAATAAGTAAGCATAAAACTTCTCGAAAGCATAAACAACTGCTAGAAGCTCTTATTTAGTGACGGTATAGTTCTTTTGTGCCTCATTCAAGGCCTTACTCGAGTAATAGATTGGATGAAATATCTTTTCTCTTTTCTGACCAAGTACAACACCCAAAGATACACCACTTGCGTCACACATAACTTCCAAAGGTAGAGACCAATCGGGTGCTACAATAATAGGAGCTTGAACTAGCTTTCCTTTGAGGCATTCAAATGCCTTCAAGCAATCTTCACCGAAGAGAAACTTTGCCTCCTTCTCCAAAAGTTTGCATAATGGGTTTGCAATCTTGGAGAAGTCTTTAATAAACCTCCAGTAAAAACCAGCATGACCGAGAATACTACGAACCCTCTTTATAGAAATTGGAGGTGGTAATCTCTCGATAACTTTAATCTTGGCTCGATCAACCTCAATTCCCTTTTCAGAGTTTTTATGCCTAAGAACAATGCCTTCCTTAACCATAAAATGGCACTTCTCCCAATTCAGCACCAGATTGAATTCAACACATCGCTGCAAAGCCATACTCAGATTTGCCAGACATGACTCAAATGACTCACCTACAACCGAAAAGTCATCCATAAATACCTCCAAGGTGTCTTCAACCATATCAGAGAAGATGGACATCATACATCACTGAAAAGTGGCAGGTGCATTACACAGCCCGAATGGCATTCGTTTGAATGCAAAAGTACCATATGGGCATGTAAAAGTGGCCTTCTCCTGATCTTCAGGAGCAATGCAAATCTGATTATATCCAGAATAACCATCTAAGAAATAGAACCATCCCTTACCTGCCACTCGATCAAGCATTTGGTCCATGAATGGCATTGGGAAGTGATCCTTTAACGTCCACGAATTTAGCTTTATGTAATCCACGCACACTCTTCACCCTGTGACAGGCCTGAGTGAGATTAGCTCAGTCTTCTCATTTGCTACTACTGTCATGCCCCCTTTCTTTGGCACACATTGTACAGGACTCACCCATTTACTATCTGAGATTGGATACACCACCCCTGGATCTAACTACTTTATGATCTCTTTTTTCACCACCTCTTACATAGGTGTATTCAGACGACGCTGATACTCAATAGTGGGTACGCAAACTTCCTCGAGCTGAATCTTGTGCATACATATGCTAGGAGGGATACCAATTATATCAGCAATAGTCCAACCAATGGCTCCCTTGTACCTCTTCAGAACAGAGATGAGAGCCTCTACTTGTTGTTCACCTGAATCAGTAGCAACAATAACTGGCAGTGTATTTCCACTACCCAAGAACGAATACTTTAGATGACTTGGCATCTCTTTCAATTCTAGCATCGGTGGCTCTTCAATGGATGGTTTCATCGGTGGTGAAGGTCGAGTCTCAAGGTTGAGGTCCATTTTCTTAGGGGCATATGAATACGACCCCATTCCTGTCAGAGCACAGATAGTTTCTTCATACTCTTCAACATCCTTACGCTCAAATTTTAAAAGCACAGAAGCCAATGGCTCAACAGTAAGCTGCTTCTCTAAAGATAATTCCTTCTCATCCTCATAATAAACATCAGCTATAGAGAACATATTCATATCTTTGGTCTGCTTCATTGATTTGCATACATCAAAATGTACCACTTTATCATTCATCCAAAATAAATGCTCATTTGCTCGTAGATCAATAAGCACACTTCCTGTTGCGAGGAAAGGATGACCCAAGATTATGGGAACTTTAAAATACACCTCGCAATCCAAAATAACAAAGTTTGCAGGAAAAATGAAGGTAGAAACCTTCACTAGTACATTATATAAGATACCAGCAGGTCGTTTTACCGACCTATCTGCCATTACGAGCTGCATGTTGGTTGGTGTAGGATCGCCCAACCCCAACTGTCTATAAATGGCTAGTGGAATCAAATTAATGCTAGCTCCCAAATCGCACAACACCTTAGTAAAATCTAAAGATCCAACCGTGCAGGGAATAGTGAAAGCACCCGGATCTGCCTTCTTTTGTACCTAAGACCTTGTGGCAATTGTGCTGCAATGATGAAAATTATCTGCCAGTTCATAGCTCGCTACCCTTTTCTTGCTCAACAGGTCCTTCATGAATTTGGCGTACCTTGGCATTTCCTCTAGTGCCTCCACCAAAGGCACATTAATAGTCAGCTGCTTCAGCATGATCATGAATTTAGTGAACCTGGTGTCATCAGCCTTCTTCTTCAGTCTCTGAGAAAAAAGTGGTGGTCGATTTGGAAGAGTTTTCTCCACCACTTCCTTTTTATTTTGCTTCCCATTATCAATCTTCTCAGACTGCTGACATCTAGGTGTAGTATCATGAACATTCTCATTCTGATTTTCAGCTTCTAAAAAATTATAACAATCCGCTTCAATAACATTCTCCTCCATACTATCAACCACGAGCTTGCCCTTGGATGGATTTTCCAACACCTTACCACTTCGGGTAGTAATAGCCAAACATGATCCATCATTTCTTGGATTTTTCATAGTGTCACTAGGTAAAGTGCCAGTTTTTCTTTGATTGAATGCCGCTGATAGTTGACTCAATTGTTGTTCCAGCTGTTTTATTGCAGTGGAATGTGAGTCAACCAATTGATTTATTGAGGACAAATTATTTTTTACTTCAGTTACTCTCGTGTTAGGTGCCTCCACTCCTTTCAACAGCTTATCCATCATGTCCTCCATGGACATCTTCCCAGAGCCAGATGTAGCAGCTTCACGATTTCTAGAAGGAACATACAAACCACTCTTGTCAGTATTATTCTTCCAACTCCCTTGGTCTCGGTCCTTGTATCCGGATTTTTCATAATAGTTCCGACCTTGGTTTCCTTGGGCATTGCCTCGGAAACCCCCCTGATTATTCAAGTAATTTGCTTCCTCCTCAGAATCGGAGTCATTTCTTCCCTGTGATACAATGGCCTTGACCTTTTCTGTCTTCCCTGATAATAAATGTTTGGTAAGAAGGTCCATCTGCATTTTCATGTAAGCCATATCTTGGTTACGTTCCTCTTCTCTTCATCTCTGTTCTGCCGTCATGCCAATAGATATACTAGAGCTTGCTACCTTAGAATCCCTGGTATGCCAAGCTATACTCTGCTTTGTCATACGATCTAGCATATCACTTGCCTCAATAAAAGTAAGGTCCATGAATGACCCAACCGCAGCATTATCAACCACTAGCTTAGTCACCGAGTTCAAAGCCCTATACAATATTTCCATCAAGTGGATATTGGCCATCTAATGATTTGGGCACCGCATAAGCTTTCTAGGAAAGCATCTTTTAGTTGCCTCTAATTGGTAATAGAGTCAGGAGTTAGCTCGTTTAACCATAGAGTTGCCTCTCCAGATAGAGACAATGGAAATAAGCGCAGTCGGATTGTATTCTATCCAACCTCTGGATTGTCAAACGATTTGCATGTTGATATAAAATTAATCGGATACATATTAGGATCGTCGCCTGCAAGTCCACCAAATAACCCTTTGAGTTGCAATAGTTGGATCATGGTGCTAGTGATATTGAACTTGGCTTCGAGTGCCAAGGGCGGAGAAACAATAGCCCCTGTGGCACCAGCCCCATCCAAATCATCATCATCATCATCATCAAAAGGGACTTGTACAGCTCGGTGTTCAGGTCTCATTCTAGCTTGACGATCTCTATTGACATTCCTATTCACAGGTGCAGCCACCTCATCTGCACGCCTTGGGTTTAATAGCTCATCATCACCCAGATCCTCATCATCAAGATTTGTTGCCCGACCTGGGTTATCAGCATTCTGTTGATTTACTTGTGCAGCTGACAATGCAGCTAATCTAGCCTGATCCAGTTGAGCAACCCTTCTTTCAATGTCTTGTTGTGCATCCATTCTGCCAATAAGATGTGATTCAGGATTTAGAGGTAATAATGGCTGACCAGAACTTCGTGTAATTGGCATGCACTCTACCAAATCTGAACACAACAAAAACAACAAACAAAAAGTAAAATTTGAGAATCTTTGAGCAAAGGGTCTATTAACTCTCACAAACTTAGTTGACAACCGTATTCCCCGGCAACGGCGCCAAAATTTGATACGCCCAAATTACAACTCTCGTTAGAAAGTGTAAGCGGCCGCTGTCAAATATAGAACCCAACTGGGTTGGGTGTCGAATCCCACAGGGAATACTCTGGTCACTAAGTATTACGATTATTATTAGACTGTTGATCGAAGGTTCCAAGATAAGGGGGTTTTGGTTTAAGTGCGCAGTAATGCTATTAGTGTAGTGAATGAGACGATATATGTAATAATATTTGATCACAGAGAATAACAAGTTAGGGTTATGTCCACTTTGTAGTTTCTACTTCTCTATTACCTATGAGTAATACTGAGTTTATGCATGCATGCACTTATAGAGAGACACATGCTAATTCTAAACCCAAGTGTTTTTCAACCATCAAGGATTCATTCAATTTAGTTCTTTCGAACCCAAAGTGTACAACAGATTATGCGAAATCTCCAAGAAATTAATCCTGCTAGGGCATTAACGTGTAAATAGAGGTTGGAAACCCTATTTTCTTGTCACACTCTTTTTTCCAAACATGTAACTTTTCTATAGAACAAGTTAATGCTATAATGACGTATTCCCTATGTTTGCAAACATGAGGATTCAATAAAAATGAAGAAAGTAATGATATAAGTGGCATGACACATCATAAATTCACAAACTCATAGCAATAGAGAGTATATTACAAGATTTCCATAACCCTAACAGATAACTTAGCTACTCATAGATAAAAATGAAATCAAACTAGAAATATTCATCATACCAAAACGTAGAATGATCTTAGTGATGAGGTTATTAACGAAAATAAGAGAGAAAAAATCGTTTCTCCCTTTCTGTCGCTCAAAACTAAGCCGTATTCCTTGTTCCTAAATATTACAGAATTTAAATAATGAATAATAATCCTAAAAATTCAGCAATAATGCTTTTAATAACATCCTTGTCCACTAAGTTGCTACTGCATCCTTAAGTATTTAAAAATACTGAGTTTGCCTGGGAAAAAGTTCCCATGCATCACATTCAATCCAAAAGCTGCCTTCCCTTTTATGTGAAGTTTTCCTTTGCTGTCTGATAATGCCCAAACTATAGCTCTCATAAGAGTGTAAGCGATCGCTGTCAAATATAGAACCCAACTGGGTTGGGTGTCGAATCCCACAGGGAATACTTGGTCACTAATTGTTGCAATTGTTAGCAGACTGTTGGTCAAAAATTCTACGGAAAAGGGGGATTTAATTGTGGTGTAAATTACTATTGTTAAAGTAACAATGGAATGCTTTGTTTAGTCAGATTTAATCACAGAGAATAATAAGTTAGGGTTATGTCCACCTTATGAGTTCTACGTATCTATTAACTATGAGTAATGCGGAATTTAGACATGCATACACTTATAGAGATTCGTATTCTAATGGTAAATCCTCGTGTTTCTCAACCATCAAGGATTATTTCACTTTAACTCTCTCGAGCTTAAAGTGTATAAATAACGGTACAAATTCTCCAAGAAAGTTAATCCGGTTAAGGCATTAACGTGTAAACAGGGTTTGGTAGCCCTATTTCCTTGTCACACTCTCTTTTTCAAACATATAACTTTTCTCTCGAACAAGTTAATGCTATAATGGCGTATTCTATATGTTTGCAACCACAAGAATTCAATTAAAATGAAGAGAGTTATGATATAAGTAGCATACACATCAAGAATTCACAAACTCATAGTAATAGATAGTATCTCACAAGGCTTCCATAACCCTAACAGAGAAGTTTAGCTACTCATAAGTACAACGGAAATCACAATAGACATCATCATCATACCAAAGCTAGAATAATCTCATGATGGGGATAGGTATTGGCGTCAAAAGGAAATCACGTTGTTCTCCTCAAACCGTTCTCCGAAGCTTTTGTGTTTTTCTCTGTAAAAGTCGAATGAATGGAATAACGATCGAATGAATGAATAATATCCAATGCATGAATGCTGAAAAATTCAGCAAATAAGGTTTTTATAACATCCTTGTCCTAGTCCTACTAGGTTACTGCTGCACCCCTAAGTATTAAGAAATACTGATTTTGCCCGGGACAGATTTTCCATGGATCACATTCAGTCCACAAGCTTCCAAAAGCTGCCTTCCTTCTTACATGAAGTTTTCCTTTGCTGCTCAAAGGTCCACAAAGTGCTGAAATCTTCATCATTAATACCTGAAAATATTACAATCACGTTGGTTAGCTTACTTACAGGAAAATGGACTAAAAGTGCAGGAATTATATATTTTATCCTCAAAACTTAGCTATAACATGGGTAAATTATGGTGTTTAGGAGTGTAAATACGCCCAACATCACCACCCCACACTTAAAGCTTTGTTCGTCCTCGAACAAAATATTACGTCCATGCAAACATCTACTTAGGATTTCACAGTAACAGCACAAAATGTTCAATAAGACATGCACGACAATCATCAACAAAGAGTAGTTCTCTTGATCACTCCTAGAAATAATTCAGCCTCCATCATAGACTCGTGATGATGGTTAATTCGTATCCACAATTTAAGGTACAAAGAATCATAAAAACTACCCAACAGTCATCAACCATGTGTGTCTCACACAATATGTCACCCATAATCACGCACAAGTTTTGTATTTTTCAAAACATGGGTATAAGACTCTCCTTGCTCTCTCTCTTACAAAGAATTCATATGTTGCAACTGATGACCATAGGCTTGACCTTAGTGTAATGCTCCACTAATATCAGAATGAGAAGCTTAGGATCAAATAGGTCTTTTACAGGTTGTAATGTAGGCTAAGGGACAGGCAGGACTATTTTGGCCAAAAATAGTGACTATGTTCCCTAAGCGCTTTAATACATCACATTATGTCATTTGCACTATCTTTTAACAACCCTTCCACCTTTCTTTTCATGAAACACCCCTTTTCACCTATTTTGTTATTCAAACATAAACACAAAGATCTTTTTATTTTTCTATTTCTTTTCCCTTTTTTTATATTTTCTAAAGCACCTCTATAATAACACTCTTTTTCACAACAATTTCAAGTACCAATATATTCTGAGGTATTACTCTCACTATTTTCCTCTTATTTTATCACATGACTCCACAATTTAAAGCGCTTAGGAATTTGGATCAAATTATGGTCTTGAAAAAAAATAGATTAGGCTACATATAAGGCTATCAAAGAAAATAGCTAAAGGCTCAAAGGGGGTTAACTAGGATAATGTACACAGGTAGGTAAAAAGAAGGTAAACACTCACAGGCTGCCAAAGAAATGCCTAAATCATCTCCTAAACTCACACTCTTTATTTTGCTTTACACACACACCAGGCAAGTTCTAGCAGCAGTCACAACACAGAATATACTATAACCTCTCACACACAAGGTACATGGTCAACTTTATTGGGAGCAGTATAGACTCTTGACCCAACAGATGAATGAATTAAACCACACACTTATCACACAGTGAGTCACACTTAGAGCCTAAATGTCTCAATAGTAATGATTTTAGCACAAACTTTTGTCATAATACCATGCCATCTATCAGAATAATTTCATGCACTTCATGCAAAATCACAAATTAAAAAAAAATTCAAAAATGTAACTACTACTAACTAATTATGACATATTAAAACAAACAAACATAAATAAATGTAGGCAAAGAAATACAGCATACAAATACCAGCACCCCACACTTAGACGGGACACACTGCCCTCAGTGGAAAATAAATAAGGAAAAAACCTGATTAGTCGGACCCCTCATCTATGTCTGGGGTCATACCCCCTGCATCAGAATCATCATCAGAGTTGTCGTCATCAAAGTTCTCCTCTAAGTCTGAGTCTGGCATTCGGTGATCATCATCAGTCGACACGTCATTATCGAGAGGTTCCTCAAAATATACCCCTACTCCGCACATAGCCCGCGCATGCTCATTCATCGAGTAGTCATAATCCAACTGCTGGAGCTCTGCATCAGTTGGAATTCGCCCCCCAGTCATCATGGTAAATCGAGTCATGCCATATAGATGGTGAAAGAAACTTTCATCCCGAGCATGTCTTTCTGCAGTGGTCAGGTTGACGCCATGCCCAGTTTCAGGATCTTTAACCTTTGTCAGATCAACCTTCTTTGGGTTGTGTGGAAGCTTATGATATGCAGGTTACTCTTCAATATCTTTCTTCCTTAATATCGCAGTCAAGAACTTGCCAAAGCTAAAGTGGGACCTTTTGTGAAGCCTAGCCTTACGCATTGACGATCGTATAACCGCACCAATGTTGATGGGAATATTAGTCATTATAGCGTACACCAAGCATACTCTATCACGTGTGATCTTTGTGTACTGTGTCCCAGGAATGAGGCAATAGTTGACTATCCTCAACCATATACGAGCTTCTCTGTTTAGGGAAGCATATGGGAAGGTATTGTGCCGACCGGTATCCTTATGACGATTCCAATGTGCCATTGATCTAGTTCCGCACAGTGTGTGTCTGATTGCCCTGTACGAAGGTCTGTTATAAAGCTCCTTGAGTGGTGATGGATCTACAGATGGAAAACCCAGAAAAATGTTGAAAAACTCCGCATTCAGTTGCAAGACTTGGCCCCGAATCTGCACTTCACTTCTGGTAGTCTTTGGGGACCAATTTGCATAAAACTCTCGCGTTAGATCAAGATTGCATTCTCCCATATCTCGGAAAATAAAATCAAGATTTAGCGCCATGATTGTAGCCAAAATTCAAGGTTCTCTCTTCGCTAGACTCTCCTTTTGTATCAACTCCACGTGAACATATTTTTTCACTTTGTTGTTCTTGTACCACTCTTTTTCTTCCTCCTTTAGGACCCACTTTATCCCAAAATTGCGTCGAGGTATTTGCAGCGAGGAGGATTCAGCTTGCTCTTTTCTTCCCCTTTTCTGACCTTTCTGTGAGGTGGACATTTTTTCTTTTCCTTGTCGTCTTTTTGGTGCCATTCTACCTGAGATTAAAATAGATTCATGTTAGCTCTTCTCGGAAGATTTAATCGACAAAAAAATAATAGTGGCACGACCCCACACTTAATTTATTTGTACAAACTAATTAAGTGAGCGATGTCGATTACTCAGACTTCATCGACATACAGGTAGGCGATATGTTCCAACAACAAGTTTAGCACAGTCATACTTTCATGTCATCTTAACTATCCTTTCCAACTCTATTTCATGTAATCTTGACTATACTTTTATGTTTGAATTGATGCACTTTTTGAACAAGACTACTATATAGAGATCGTATCAAGTTATTGCAGGGAAGTAATCACAACATCTTATGCTTGTATTCAATCATAATCTTTATCTCGATGGACGAGTCATTCAAACATTCAAGCTTTCAATTTCGAATATTATGCAATTAACTTCACCATGTCGATTCCGCAAAAGTATGACAGTGTATCAAAATTAAATACAAATCGGAACCAAGTCAAGAACACCCACACGTATTCTTTCACTCAACTAGATGTATCATGACAAACCAACAATATTCCAATCACCAATACCACTTCAAGATCTAACATACCATTATAAGCATAGTAATGTAACAACTACGGAATATAAAAGAAGAACTTACTTGGTGATGGATTCGGAAGATGATCTTGCAAGGTTAGATGAGCAACAAGAAAAGTTTTGAGAAATTTGGGAAGCAAAGGCGGCGCCTAGGTTGATCAAACAAGTGTATTTTGTTCTAATGTTGAAGATCTATTTCTAGAACAAGCTATGGATCGGGTTTGACCCATGTACAATTGGGTTAGGAGATCAAAAAGCATAAGTAGGCGGCGCCTAATGCTTTGCCTATGCTTAGCATAGGCGGCGCCTTTAGCAAAGCCTAGTTGGACATAGGCGGCGCCTATGCTATGGCCTAGTTGGGCATAGGCGACGCCTTTAGCTCTGCCTAGTTAAGCATAGGCGGAGCCTATGCTATGGCATTGTAGATTCAGAGAGCTTAGGCCATAGCATAGGCCTTGCCTTGTTCGTTGCCTAGATTTGCATAGCCATTGCCTTGTCTATTACCTTTGATCCTTCATTCCTAACTTACCACCTTTAACATAGCTTCCTTTCAAATCAAAATTTGGGACCAATCTCCTCCTTTATACGTCTTGCACCTACACTTACTCAAAAACAACAAAAACGATTAGAAAGATGGGTTGCCTCCCACCAAGCGCCTTAGTTTTGGTCGTGGATCGACTTTTCTTTTTGGATTTTTATTTGACAAAACAAACTCCTAGGAAAACAAAATGATTAAAAATGATAGGTTGCCTCCCATGTAGCGCTTGATTTATTGTCACGGCACGACATAGCTATCTCGATTACTTAGACTTTATCGAGATATATGTTGCATCATTTTTTGAATGGATTCAGACGACGCTGATGCTTAATTGTGGGCATTCAGTCTTCTTTAAGATGAATCTTGTGCATACATATCCTAGGAGGGATACCAATTATATCATCAATAGTCCAATCAACGGCTCTCTTGTATCTCTTCAGAACAGATATGAGAGCCTCTACTTGTTGTTCACCTAAATCGGCCACAAAAATCACCGGAAGTGTATTTCCACTTCCCAAGAATGCATACCTTAGATGCCTGGGGAGCTCCTTCAATTCTAGCACTGGTGGCTCTGAAATGGAAGTCTTCGCTGTAGGTGAAGATTGATTCTTAAGATCAAGGTCCAACTCCTTAGGAGCATGAGAATAGGACCTTATTCCTGTTAGAGCACAAACGGTTTCTCCATATTCTTCAACCTCCCCACGCTCAAAATTCAACAGCACAACAGACAATGCTTCAACAGTAAGCTGCTTCTCTACAGATAATTCTTTGTTATCCTCATAATAAACATTAGCTACATAGAAAACATACATATCTCTAGGCTGCTTCATTGTTTTGCATACATCAAAATGGACCACTTCGTCATTCAACCAAAATAAAAGATCATTAGCTCTTAAATCAATAAGCACACTTCCAGTTGCGAGAAAAGGGCATCCCAAGATTATGGGAACTTCAGAATCCACCTCGCAATCCAAAATAACAAAGTCTGCAGGAAAAATGAATGTAGAAACCTTCACCAGCACATCATCTAAGATACCAACAGGTCATTTTACCGACCTACCTGCCATCACGAGTCGCATATTGGTTGGTGCAGGATCGCCCAACCCCAAATTCCTGTAGACGGATAGTGGCATCAAATTGATGCTAGCCCCTAAATCGCATAATGCCTTAGCAAAATCCAAAGATCCAATAGTGTAAGGAATAGTGAAAGCACCAGGATCTGCCTTCTTCTAAACAAACGATCTCGTGGAAATTGCACTGCAATGATGAACATTATCTGCCAGCTCATAGCTTGCTGCCTGCTTCTTTGTCAAAAGATCCTTCATGAATTTAGCGTACCCAGGCATCTGTTCCAGCGCCTACACCAAAGGAACATTAATAGTCAGCTGCTTCAACATAGTCATGAATTTACTGAACCTGGTGTCATCAGCTTTCTTCTTCAGTCTCTGAGGAAAAGGTGGTGGTGGAAGGGTAATAGTTTTCTCTTCCACTTCCTTTTTATATTTCTTCCGATTATCAACCTTTTTAGGAGTGTCATCAACCTTCTTCTTCAGTCTCTGAGGAAAATGTGGTGGTGGAAGGGGAATAGTTTTCTCATGAACGCTCCCATTCTGATTTTTAGCTTCTACAGAATTATCATAATCTGCATCAATAACAATCTCCTCTGTATTATCAACCACCTGTTTTCCATTGGATGGATTTTCCAACACTTTACCACTCCTTGTAGTAATAGCCATACATGATCCATTATTCCTTGGATTTTGCACGGTGTCGCTAGGTAAGGTACTGGCCTTTCATTGGTTGAATGCCACTGAAAGTTGACTTATTTGTTGTTCCAGTTGTTTTATTGCAGTGGAATGCGAGTCAACCAATTGCTTCATTGAGGACAAATCATTTACTACCTCAGTTACGCCCGTGTTGGTTGCCTCCACTCCTTTCAACAGCTTAGCCATCATATCTTCCATGGACATCTTCCCAGAGCCAGACGCCACGGCCTCACGATTTCCAGGAGGAACATACAAACCACTCCTGTCAGTCTTATTCTTCCAACTACCTTGATCATGGTCCTTGTTTCCAGATTTATCATAATAGTTCCGACCTTGGTTTCCTTGGGCATTGCCTCAGAAACCCCCCTGATTATTTAAGTAGTTAGCTTCTTCCTCAAAATTGGATTCATCTCTTTCCTGTGACACAACAGCTTTGACTTTTTTGGTCTTCCCTGATAATAAATACTTGGTAAGAAAATCCATCTGCGTTTTTATGTGAGCCATATCCTGGTCACATTCCTCTTCTCTTCGCCTCTATTCTGCAGTCATGCCAATAGATATAGTAGAGCTTGCTACCTCAGAATCCCTGGTAGGCCAAGCTCTACTCTGCTTTGTCATACGATCTAGCATACCATTTGCTTCATTAAAAGTAAGGTCCATGAAGGACCTACCCGCAGCGTTATCAACCACTAGCTTAGTCACCAAATTCAAAGCCCTGTATAATATCTCCATCAAGTGGACATTGGTCATATGATGATTTGGGCACCTCATAAGCTTCTTCTTGAACCTCTCCCATGTTTCGTGGAGAGCTTCAGTTGGAAGCTGTCAAAAATTGCTTATCTCATCTCTTAATTGTGCTCTCTTGGATGGCGGATAGAATCTTTCAAGGAAAGCGTCTTTCAATTGCCTCCAATTAGTAATAAAATTAGGAGCTAGCCCGTTCAACCATAAAGTTGATTCTCCAGATAGAGATAATGGAAATAAGTGCAGCCAGATCACATTCTGTCCAACCCCTAGATTGTCAAATGACTTGCATGTAGAGATAAAATTGATCAGATGTATATTTGGATCATCGCCTACAAGTCCACCAAATAACCCCTTGAGCTGCAATAGTTGAATCATGGTGCTAGTGATATTGAACTTGGCTCTAGGTGCCAAGGGTGGAGGAATAATAGCCCCTATGTCAGTAGCCCCATCCAAATCGTCATCATCATCATCAAAAGGAACCTGCACAGCTCGACGGTCAGGTCTTATTCGAGCTTGACTATCTCTCCTATGCATAGGTGCCGCCACCTCATCAGTACGCCTAGGATTCAGTAACTCATCATCACCTAGGTCCTCATCATCAGGATTTGTTGCCCGACCTGGGTTGTCAATATTCTGTTGATGCACTTGAGCAGCTGCCAATGCTGCTAATCTAGCCTGCTCCTGTTGAGCAGCCCTTCTTTCAATGTCACGTTGTGCATCCATTCTGCCAATAAGTTGTGGTTTAGGATTTATGGGTAATAACGGTTGACCAGATCTTAGTGTATTTGGCATGCACTCAACAGAACCTGAATAA
Source organism: Capsicum baccatum var. pendulum (assembly GCA_030864225.1). Lineage (NCBI taxonomy): Eukaryota > Viridiplantae > Streptophyta > Magnoliopsida > Solanales > Solanaceae > Capsicum > Capsicum baccatum. The sequence goes on from CM061550.1 coordinate 204,029,283, forward strand.
AACAAAAACAACAACTAAAAGTAAAATCTTAGAAATTTTGACCAAAGGGTCTATTAACTATCACAAACTTAGTTGACAACCGTATTCCCCAGCAACGGCGTCAAAATTTGATAACGCCCAAACTACAGCTCTCGTAAGAGTGTAAGCGTTCGTTGTCAAATATAGAACCCAACTGGGTTGGGTGTCGAATCCCACAGGGAATACTTGGTCACTAAGTGTTGCAATTGTTAGCAGATTGTTGGTCGAAAATTCTATGGAAAAGGGGGATTTAATTGTGGCGTGAATTACTATTGTTAAAGTAACAACGGAATGCTTTGTTTAGTAAGATTTAATCACAGAGAATAATAAGTTAGGGTTATGTCCACCTTATGAGTTCTACGTATCTATTAACTATGAGTAATGCGGAATTTAGACATGCATACACTTATAGAGATTCATATTCTAATGGTAAATCCTAGTGTTTCTCAACCATCAAGGATTATTTCACTTTAACTCTCTCGAGCTTAAAGTGTATAACTAACGGTACAAATTCTCCAAGAAAGTTAATCCGGTTAAGGCATTAACGTGTAAACAGGGGTTGGTAGCCCTATTTCCCTGTCACACTCTCTTTTTCAAATATGTAACTTTTCTCTCGAACAAGTTAATGCTATAATGGCGTATTCTATATGTTTGCAACCACAAGAATTCAATTAAAACGAAGAGAGTAATGATATAAGTAGCATACGCATCAAGAATTCACAAACTCATAGTAATAGATAGTATCTCACAAGGCTTCCATAACCCTAACAGAGAAGTTTAGCTACTCATGAGTACAACGAAAATCACAATAGACATCATCATCATACCAAAGCTAGAATAATCTCATGATGGGGATGGGTTTTGGCGTCAAAAGGAAATCACGTTGTTCTCCTCAAACCGTTCTTCGTAGCTTTTGCGTTTTTCTCTGTAAAAGTCGAATAAATGGAATAACGATCGAATGAATGAATAATATCCAATGCATGAATGCTGAAAAATTCAGCAAATAAGGTTTTTATAACATCCTTGTCCTAGTCCTACTAGGTTACTGCTGCACCCCTAAGTATTAAGAAATACTGATTTTGCCCGGGACAGATTTTCCATGGATCACATTCAGTCCACAAGCTTCCAAAAGCTGCCTTCCTTCTTACGTGAAGTTTTCCTTTGCTGCTCAAAGGTCCACAAAGTGCTGAAATCTTCATAATTAATACCTGAAAACATGCTAATCACGTTGGTTAGCTTACTTACAGGAAAATGGACTAAAAGTGCAGGAATTATATATTTTATCCTCAAAACTTAGCTATAACATGGGTAAATTATGGTGTTTAGGCGTGTAAATACGCTCAAAATCACTGTCCACAGGTCCCCAAAGTGCTGAAATCTTACTCATTAGTACCTGAAAAGCATGCTAATCACATAGGTCAGCTCACTTAACTAAAAATGGACTAAACGTGCAAGAAGTATGTATTTTATCCTCAAAACTTAGCTAAAACATGGGTAGATTATGGTGCTTAGACATATAAATACGCCCAACATCACCTTCCAAAAAGCTTCCACAAGATACGAAGCTATCAAAATAGTAATCTATTCTTCAATATGAGAATAATGATACCCATGTTTCACTATTGTGCTTCGAGTCCAAAAATTATACCAAAATTCAATGTGGTTCATGTTTATGGAAATCGTATTTTCGAGGCCAACCTAACATTCTCTTATGCTCTAGGAGTAATTAACCTTAAAAATAGGTGAAATTCAACTGAATTAGGGATAAAATCAAGCCACCAAGTTTTAGGGATTTTGAACAAGAATTGGAAAATCAACTATGAGAAAGGGTGAAATCTTACATCAAATCGAGGGACAATGACGTAATAATTATTATTCAAGCTCCAAAATCATCCACAAGTCTCATTACCAAGATATCTCACTATTTAGGATTTAAGTCTCAAGAGAGTGGATAAGAAATGGGCAAAAATGGGCTTAAAAGGGTCTATTTATACCCATCCCAGGTGCTTAGGTATTACTATCACGACCAACACCTCGTGATCGCTATAATTGGCGGTTACTTGGTGAGTCATGATTGCAGTATGTGGATTATGATTTCCATATGAGCTGGGATTCGATGGGAGTCGCTATAGTGACTCATGGCTCACAATCGCCTTGCTTAGCACCAGTTGAGACTTGGAAAATTCCAAGACTCCGCCTACCCCTCGAGATTCATCTGGAATCTCATATATGCAAATGGACTATGCAACCATAACAAATTCGACGTTCCAAACTTAATGGCATATTTGAAATTTCCATAAAAGGTCGTTTCAATGAAGTGGGTCCCATACTCATAGTCTATTTTCTTAGCTTTTCACCCAATAGGTTTAAATGAGATCAAGTGCCTTGGTATCCAAATCAAAAGTCCTCCAGCCTAAAATTGACATTTTGGAGTTTCTGGAATAGTCATAATAGGATACAACATAATTTGACTAAGGTTTTAGCCCGGTAACCAATTTGAACCAATGAAGACTTCAAAACAGGAAATTAGCTCTATAAATTGAACGAACTGCCCGGTAATTGATTCGTTAGTTCCAAAAAATCATAAATAATATGGGGTATCTATAGAAAAGCTCAAACATTGTAGATAAGGGGAAATATGGAAATTGAGTTAAAGGGTCATTACACATACCTTTCATAATACTGGCCACCATAACTGTTGGATCAAGGGTGAGAGAATTATTTGCTCCAGTAGGGCCTAACCAATTCTGTAAAGTGGACTACTAATACTTTCTCACAAATTCTAAAATGAATTCTTTATCTTTGTTTTTCTTGGAACCCAAATGGCATCAATCCCATTTTCAGCAATATCGTTGATAATCTAGCCTAACAGTTCTCGCTTCTACTCAAGATCCTTTATTTTGGTTTTATTTTCCACCATCTCCATGTGATAATAAAACTGTACTCTACTCATCGATACCTCATGATTGGGTTCAAATAAGAAATGCTAAATAGTCTCCTCGGATATATTAACCCATGTACCTTAAATTAAAGTGTGGCCTAATGCAGGTTAGTCTAGAGCTCCTTACCTCATAGATGTGATCAAGTCTACTGAAGTAGCATACCAGGAATATAACTCATGAACTAACTCTAGACTATAGATCTCAAAAAATTTTCCCCTATCCAACCAAACGTGTATCTATCAAATAGTGTCCTTATCTCTGGAATCTTGGCAAAATCAACTGTTCAAATATGGGGTTCCTCAAATATTCCATTTGAATCCACCTCTCTCAGTTGTCTAAGCATCCCTATCATGGATCAATTTTATTTTCTGAACACACACCTCCTATTTTCCTAGACTAAGGCTGACTGGGCCTTATTACTCGGCTAAGGATTGCATCGAAGTATTCATAGAACTCTGTATCTCAATACCAAAAGTAAAGGTAGTGTCAGTGTTTTCCTCACCATCACCACACTTAGAAGATTTTGCTTTCTCTTCAGACTAGGAAGCAATAGTGGGCTCCTTAATAACTCTGAGCTCAGATGATTCCTCTCCTTCTTCAAACTGGAGAGAGGTGTGTGCCTACATAGTAGGATCTAGTGGAACCTAACATTAAGGATGTGGGTTAACCCATAGTATAGCTTAAGCTGTATCTTACTCCTTATCTATCACCTTGTATGATGTGGCAAAAATGGAGTGTTATTTATCTCATATTCCTTTTCAAACCTACTTATCTTCGATTCTGAAGACTTTTCTCAAAGTCTAGATTTTAGTTCCTGAGTTTTAGCGCTGTTTTTGGATGTCAGAGTGGCATTTCCTTATTTTTGAGTACATGGTATCCGCTTAGAAAATATTTAGCTTGCAAAACAAACAATAGGGAATTAACAAAGAAAGCAATGTTTAAAGTTCATGAGTCCAATCTATGAGTCATAGACTAGGTTAACAACTCATGGAACCTAATCGTAAACTTCAAGTGTAAAGTCAATGAATTTTGTCTATGAGACATAGACTACGTTCATGATTCATGGAACCCACTCATGAAATTCATAAATAAAATCCAAGTTGCAGGAATATCAAGTCTGATTCCTATAAGTCCAATCCATGAATCTTGCATAGGACTGCTAAGCTTAAAACCGAGACTCCAACATAATTTCAACATTATTATAAGCCAACATTGTTAAAATTATACACTATTTCTTAACTCAATCATGCCAACTTACGTATGTATATTCAAAAGAATTCAAGATCATCAAATCACAAATTAATACAAGAACATAGCCATACCTAAGAAGAGCCAAGAAACATAAGCAATCAACATAATAATGGCCCTCTAACTTCTACTGTTACCATGAGTGATAGATGATATTGATGGTATAAAAGTGCTATAGACTCATATACTATGGAATGTGGTTTAATAGAAGTGGGAATTGGTTATTTGAGTATGGTAATAGGGGTTTAAAGTTTGGATTGAGTGATGGTGTATGCTAATTAGGGTTTTGATTGAGTTGGTGTATGCTAATTAGGGTTTTAATTGAGTAGGGTTTTTGTTTTTAAAGTGATGAAGAGGTACTTATGGAGTGGGGATAAGGTAAGTTGGGTTTGGGAATTAGGAAAGGTCTTTAAATTGGGCTTAAATTTAAGTATTTTGAGTTGTGTCAGATTTTTGGAATGGGTGCAAAAATAAAACAAAAATAAAAATAAACTGAATTTACCTGGTTTTCATGAATTAGCCATACGGGTCATAGACCGAGTTCATGATCCATGGATTACACTTGTGTATAGTATTTAGAAACCCAAATTTTTTATTTAATTTCTACGAGTGGAATCTATGAGTCATAAAAAAGTCTACGACTCATGGATTGAACTCGTGGACTATGTCTTGCAATCCAACAAGTCTTGTTTGATTTTCATAAGTTGGATCGATGGGTAATAGGCCTAGTTCATGACCCATGGACTAAACTCGTGGAACATGATCTAAGAGCAAGAATTCATTCTAATTTCCATGAGTTGAGTCTACGATTCATTGACCTAGACCATGACTCGTATACTCAACTCATGGGAATACTTACCTGGAGTTTATTTCTTTCAATTTTTTTCTTAGTCTAATTAGTCCTTACATAATTCAACACCCTATACCTGTTGTGACAAACCTAAAAAAAAAAAAGTGAAAAACAAAATACTTGGGTTACCTCTCAAGAATTATTTAATACCGACGTGGCTCTATCGGGTACTCAGACTTTACAAATAAGCCAATGGGTTACCACTATTAAAGTTCCTGATTTAATGTCGTGGCATGACTCAACTTGGCCTGATTTCTCGAGCCCCCGTTAAGTCCACTTCACAAATCAGTCAAGGGTCATTGCTTTCACCCATATTATGTTTCACCCATTGACTTTAAACCACTTCCTATTCTTATTGTCAAGTTTAATTGCACCATAACGTAACACTATAACCACTATATATGGTCCATTCTATTTTGACCATAACTTTCCCAAAAATAGCTATAAGCCTTGAATCAAACAATAGTACCATATCACTAGCTGTGAATTCTTGCCTTTCAGTCTTTCAATCGTGATACAACTTTATTTCTCCTTATATAAGGTTGAGCTCTCATATACATAGAAATATAATTCATTAATTTAATTCATTTGTTCAAGTCTCAATTTAGCTGTGTCACTCCATTTCAAATTCAACCTTTTCAATGCCTATAATGCTTTATGCTCAAGTTCAATAGGGAAGTGGCATGCCTTGCCATACATATGCTGATACGCAGATGTACCAATAGGAGACTTGAATGAGGTCCGATATGACCATAGTGCATCATCTAAATTCCTTCCCTAATCCATCCTATTGGCATTCAAACTCTTTGCCAAAATAAACTTGATCTCCCGATAGGATACCCCAACTTGACCTCTTATTTGTGGATGGTAAGGTATAGCTATCTTTGTGTTTCACTCCATATTTCTCAATTAGGGACTTAAACAAACGGTTGCAAAAATGGGACCCTCTCTTAGTAATGACCACTCTAGGTGTCCCAAATTTGGAGAATATGTTATTTTTCAAGAAAACTATGACAGTTTTACCTTTATTGTTGGAAAGCGCAACTTCTTCCACCCACTTTGAAATGTATTCTACAACCACCAAATTATACTTTATGCTATGTGAACTCACAAAGGGGCATATAAAATCAATTCCAAAGACATCACTAACTCTAGCTCTTGGATAACGGTTATAAGAAGTTCATGTCTTCTCAAGATGTTTCTTTACCTTTGGCATTGGTAACATGCCTTTGCATAGTAATGGTCATTTTTGTGAATTTTGGGCCAATAATATCCACATTGCAAGATCTTGTATGCTCGGTGCACCTCCATGGTAACCCCCAACCAGTGAAGATGACCACATCTAGGATCCTCATCATCTCAACCTACGGGACACATCTTCTAATTACACCATCTACACAGACCAAAAAAAGGTATCACTCATACCAAGAAGATTTATGAACCTTATTCATGAATATCTTTTGATGCTGAAATAACCTATCTTCTAGAACTACATAACTTGCCAAATAATTAGCAAAATCTGCAAACTAAGGGATTAAGTCTTGTGATGCTGTCAAGAATTCATATGTAAAAGTATCATCAATTTCAAGGTCATCCCCTTGTTTTAGCATTCCTTCCTTCTCAAGGTATGACAAATAGTTGGCTACTTAACTATTGTTGCCCTATCGATCCTTAACCTCAAAGTTGAATTCCTGTAATAGAAGTACCCATCGAGTTAACCTTGGCTTTGTATCTTACTTCACCATAAGGTATATAAGAAATGCATGGTCAGTATACACAATGACTTTGGTGCCAATCAAGTAAGACCAAAATTTCTCAAATGTGAACACCACAATATACAATTCTTGTTTAGTCACAGTGAAATTATTCTAGGAAGGATTTATTTATTTGATCACATAGTAGATGGGATACAAAATCTTATCTCGCCTTTGGCCAATGACTGAACCTAGGGACACATTGCTGATATCACATATGACATCGAATGGAAAGGTCCAATTTGGAGACACAATGATGGGGGCTGAGATTAATCTCTCTTTTAGACTTTTGAATGCTTTTATACATGCCTCATCTAACACAAACTTCACAATTTCTCCAATAGTTTGTACAACGGATTAGAAATTTTAGACAAGTCGTAGATGAATCATCCATAGAAAACTGTATGCCCTAATAAACTATGAATGGACTTCACAAAAATTGGTGGATAAAACTTCTCAATCACCTCTATCTTACACTTTTCAACTTTGATCCCCTTCTTTGAAAATCATATGACCGAGCACTGTCCCTTCCTTGACCATAAAATAACACTTTTCCCAATTAAGGACCAAGATACACTCTTCACATCTTTGAAGGCACTAGACAAATATGCTAAGTAATCTTCAAATGAATCTCCCTCAATTGAAAAATGATCTATGAAAACCTAAATAGTGTCCTCCAAAATATCAAAAAAATGAACATTACATAATGCTGAAAAGTTCGGAAAGCATTACATATATCAAATAACATCCTTTTAAATGCAAATGTACCATATGGGTAGGTGAAAGTGGTATTCACTTGTTCATCAAGAGTAATAAAAATCAAACCATCAAGAAAACAATACCATCCTCTGCCATTAAGGCAGTCTAACATCTAATCCATAAAAGGCATAGGAAAGTGATCTTTCTAAGTGCATAAATTTAGTTTTCTATAGTCCATACAAACTCTCCATCCTATGAGTGGTTCCTTAGGAAATATCTTATTCTTCTTATTGGAAATCACTATGATTCTACCTCTCTTTGGCACATATTGAATTGGGCTCACCTATTTGCTATCGGCAGTCAGATAAACCACACGAGTATCCAACCACTTGATGATCTCTTTCCTCACAACATCTTGCATAGGTGGATTTAATCTACATTGGTGCTTAATGCTATGTATACAAACTAGCTTAACTTGGTTTTTTTGAGTGAAATCCCAGGTGGAATTCTAATAATGTAACCAATGGTCCATCTAATGGCCCTTTTGAATCTCTGCAAAACCAATACTAAGGCCTCAAACCACCATTGTAATAAACCAGTTGAAATAATAATTGACAAGGTATAGTTGACAACCTTAAATACATAAGACAGATAAGAGGGAAGGGTCTTTAGTTCCAAAACTGGAGGCTCCTCATTAGTCAGTTTTGTCGGCAAGGTTGCTCTATTTCTTAGATCAAGATCTATTTTTTTTGGTGTATAAGTGTATGAACCCCTACCAGCGAGTGCGTTCACCATTTCATCATGTTCGTCAATACCATTACTATCAAAAATCATATCACAACTGCAAGTGCCTCAATACTGAGTCTCTCTTTAATAGGAACCACTGGCTCATCTTCACCTATGGTATTTATCATAGAGATCATACACATATCATTGGGTTGATTGATAGATTAGCATACATTAAAGGTGAATTTCTTATTATTAAGTCAAAACTTTATTTTCCTAGTCTCTATTTTATTCAATACCCTACTTGTAGCTAGGAAAGGTCTTCTCAATATGATCGGAACCTCAAAGTCAATATTACAATAAAGAATCATGAAATTAGCTAAAAATATGAAAGATTCAACCTTTACCAACACATCACACAAAATACCTATGAGCTTCTTCACAATGTAATCCACCATTAAAGTCTCGTAGCTGTTTGTTTAGGCGACCCCAACTCCAATTGCTTCTGGACGACTAGAGATATCAAATTAATGCTAACACCCAAATCACATAATGCATGTAAAAAATTTAATGAACCTATAGTATAAGGAATGATGAAAGCTCCTAAATCTTCCATTTTTTCAACTAAAAAGTGAGAGGCAATGGCGCTGGAATGGTGTACACTATTAGTAGGCTCAAAACTCACTATCCTCTTCTTTGTCACCAAATCTTTCATAAACTTTTAATAGACCAATATTTAATCTAGAGCCTCCATAAAAGGGATATTTATGGACAATTACTTTAATATTAAAATAAATTTTTTGATATTTGCCTTTTCAGCTTTCTTCTTCAATCTTTGGGAAAAAGTAGAAGGAGTTCATGGAGTGTACTTCAATACTAGTGTGACATCCTTAACTTTTCCTTTGTCGGTCTTAGCCTCCTTTTTAGCATCTAGAGGCCTTTGGTATGCCTCTTTATTTACCCCTAGGTTCTCTACTTGCATTTTGTTCACCTCATCAATGGCCATGAGATCTTGCCTCTTATCATCAATGACAAACATAGGTAGATCAATAGTAGCCTTACTCCTCTAAGTAGTAATAGCTAGATAATGACAACATTTTTAGGGTTCTGAATGGTTTTGTTTGGGACTGTGCTCGGTTTACGCTAGTTTAATATAATAGAATTCTGCCAAATAATTGCTCAAGCTATTTAATGACAGTTGCATAAGACTCCACTTTTTGGATCAAACTTAAAATGTCTACCTTAATTCAAAATGGTAACTCTCGTGACTCTATATCTCATTTACAAGTATTGCTAGCAAAGCCTTTATCTATGAATTTCCCCATTCAGCATCTCGGTTTCTTGGAAGAATATAGAGGACACTCTTATCCGTGTAGTCACCTTTTCACCTCCAACTACCACAAATTACTTAGCAAGCAAGCCAATCTCAGTTGTGCCACCTCTTAAGAAACTCTCATCTAGTTTTTGCTTCTTATTGGAGGCTCTAATTTAATAAGTACCGACCAATATATCTTTCTCCTGAGTATGCCATCCTCGATTGGTTTTAGTAATCTGATCTTCGATCTTAGAAGCATGACCCCATCATAGAATTATAAAGGCCCCACTAGTGATAGTGTTTACTACAACCTTAGTATTAGCTATCAAGGCTCTGCATAAGATCTCTATCAAGTTTCTACTAGTAATCCTATGATTTGGCATATTCTGTAGCTTCTTCTTGAAACTCAACCATGTCTCATATAGTGCTTCTGAATGCAATTATCAAAATTTATATTTTTCATTTTTAATGACAGTATTATGGAGGGAGGGAAAAACCAATCCAAGAACTAAGTTCTCAACTCATTCCAAGTGGTTATAGATCCACGGGGCAAGTTACCTAACCATGGAGTAGCTTTCCCTGTCAGAGAGAATGGGAAAAATCTCAGTTGAATTGACTTATAACTTACCCCTAGTAGGTTACATGAAGTTCACATCACAACAAAGTTCATAATTTTTATGTTTGCATCATCAGTGGGCAGGACAACAAGCACTTTCTTCAAAACAGTCACTGGATCATCGCACTCGTGATATCAAACTTAGTACCTTGATGCAATTTTAGTGGAATTATTGCACCTGGATCAATAGGCTCAACATACCCAAAATATTTGTCTGTATCATTATAAATAATCAGATATTATTAGATGGGCCGTTGTCCCCTATTTCTTCTTAATTTATTCTTTACATCAAGTGGAGCTAGATGATTTGCCTCTTCTTGTTTAGCCCTTAATTTTATTACTGCTCGTCGGGCAACTACTTGCCTAGCATTTTTATTGTCTATTAACTGAGTAGTGGCTTATTTTGCAATTTACAAAACATTATGGTAAAGTTGCTAATTCAACACTACTGGCTCATCATGACCATTTTGAGAAGTGCTGATTTATTATAAACTTCCTATCTCTTTATTCTTTGATTTTGTCTTAGAGTTCTCTGAAGTTCAAGATCAAATGGATCAGGGGATTACCTTGACTCTGAGTACTGGGCATACACCGACGTGTGCCCTAGAAATAGTAGAAATGCAAAATCAGCAAACTGATAACACTCAACTTACACGTCAATTTAAGTGTAAGGCGGTCGTTGTCAATATAATAACCCAACAAGAGTCAGGATCGAATCTATGAGGAACAATGTGAGTGGCGAATGGGTAAGTTCAAAATGAAAGTACTTACTAAATTCAAACTTAAGATACAAAGATTAAGGGTTTTTAAACATTTTCAAAGATATGATTAATTTTGGGCTCCCAAACGAGTAATTCAAGACTAAGAATAATTAGAGTATAAACAATTTAAATGGCTCTTAGGACTATGCTTTCCTAGGGGCAGTTTATGCATGGTAATATGATAATTTGGTGCAAATTCTAATCGTTGATGATATGATAGGCTAGGCTTATAGTCCTTAAGGATAGTTCTTCAACAAAACCTCAAAGATGTCACTCATTCATTATTTCGAGTACCTAATGAATGTGTCAATTAAAGCCACCCAATACCTCAATTAGGCACCCCTATTTATAGGATGGTACCCAAGGGATAGTCAACTTTATATTCACCCTTATGTCTAAGATGGTGAAAATTAGCAAACTAAGACCAATAATTGTCTACTATTGCCTTGGTTCCCACATCTCTCTTTCAAGTATGATGAGGGTTCCTAAAGTTCACCTAAACCACTATTTCAAAGATGGTTTAGGCTTTCAAGAGATTGGGGTTTTCATCCACAAACCCAGTTTGGGTATTTAGGGCTTTCACCCGTAAATCCCAATCAATTTACTCAAATAATAGTAGAACCCAACACTAACACATTAGCATATACACAAATGAATCACAACCCACACATAAATGCACCCTATTCTAACATAATTCTAAGAGTAAGAACTGGCAACTTATAAGGATAATAAACAAAAATATACCAAAATCATCATCAATTTGATTCATGAAAAATAAAGAGAATGCAAACCACACTTTAAATTCCAATGAATCCTCAATGGGATTTGCCAATCCTTCACTTTTGGAGTTTTTCTAATTAATTCTTGCCTCAAATTAGTATAAATTCAAGCTCCAAGCTCCAAGTAATAAACCTTATAATAAGGATAGGATAATATCTATGATAAAACATAAGGTGAAAAATGAACTAAAAACCCCTATTTAAGCCTCAATTCCATATTTTCCAAATATTACAAAAATGACCTTCAAACGTTTCCACTCTACCGCGATCGCCATCCTTTGACTACGATCGTGGTACCGCAATCATGGTAGTCATATCGCAATTGCCCTTTGGTTGACTTTTTGACTGACTACGATTGCAACCCTCAATCCGCAATCAAGGTAACTAAGGGTCGGCTCCTAGGCCTACAATTTCAACTTTTGTTCATTTTGCTCATATTTCTTCTCTTTTTGACTTGAATGACTTGCTTATACTTCCTTCTCAACTTTTCCTACACAAATGAGCATTAAGTAAGAGCTTAACATAAAATTAATAGAAAAACATGATAGTTTAGGCATAAAGGTGCTAGAAAATCATCAAATTGATGACTTATCAACACCTCAAACTCAAACTATTGCTTGTCCCTAAGAAAACAAGAATAATACAACAAGATAGGGTATTTACCTCAAATCCACCCAAAAGAAAACTATACTAAAGGAATAAGCTAACAAAGCTCTTCAAAGACTTTTCAAACATGCCATGGCAATAAGTAAACTAAAATTTTCTAATAATCACATATGAAGCAAGGATGCAAGTTTGTATGAAATGAATTTTCCAAATCAACAAAAGCATCTTAAGAGGAAACACAAAATTTTCAACAATTTTCTCAATCTTCATAATGCACTTACTTCGCCCATTTACCCAAACCGAGAGTAAGACTTCACCCTTTACTCCAAAGTATTGATGCCGCTCACAAGCAAGAGTTAGCTTCACCAAAGGAATTAAAATTTCTAAAGAAGCGCAAGTAATAAAAGAATTCATACTCACTCTCACAAAGAAATTCAAGTACAATGAGTAGAAACATAGGCTTTCCCTTTGTGTTTTTCGCCACTAATGTAGATTTACCTAGTTTGGATTCACCAAGGTCTTGTGGGTCAAGATGGAGGTTTAAGGTGCAGGAAGGAATATATATGGAACAAGTTACTAAAATACCTCCTTCAATGCAATTTCTCAACCCTTTCCACCCCCAAAAGTTTCAAACTCTTACCTTTTTTTCCTTCAAATGATTTCTCATATTTCCCTATTTTTTAGCATTTACAAAACAATTAAAATCAACCATTTTTATTTTTTAATTTCTTTGGATTTTTCAAGAGACTTTCTAACTTTAAGCCCTTCTTAGACCTTCATTCATCCAATTTATCTTCAAGTTCTATGGTCTAGGATATTTAACTTTATTATTAAGCACATCTCTTATATTTTAAGCACATGAGTTGACAATCTTACATACACCTTTCTTGGCTCATCTTAGCACATCACATTTATCCCCCCAAACATGGAGTTTAAACCACCCTTATATTATTTTCCCAATTATACAAACCCTCTCCCAAACTTAGGCTTTTGCCTATATTTTATTTCTTAGAATCATGCAATGCATCAAAGGAGATTAAGAGACAAAAAGAAGATTTTAAAAAAGGCTTAAGTGTTTTATCAAGGTTTATCATTAGACAAAGAAAGAAAAATGGGTAAAAAGGCTCGAAGGGGTTAACTAGGAAAAAATATTAAGGTGGGAATTTAGCTATGCGATAGGTCAAAAATGGCCTCGGGTCATTCTCCAAACTAAGCTTGTCTAGGATGTTGCATTTAACACACTCGGGCCAAGTTCTATACTACACATATGTATAAGAATTATACAAACATTTCACCACACATGGCGTCATACTCATAGAGCAAACGGGTAATCTCCCAACCAATTTGAGTTTAATAAGTTACCTCAAGTCATGACTCATCCTTGTAAAAAGAGAGCCAAAAATTGAATTTAATGGTCTTACTTAAAAGAAAGCTCAAGAGAATCTTTGATCTCTCTCTTTTTTTTAAAAGAAAACTGTCATTTCATTTCTTGCCAATGACATTTTAACAGAATTTGAGCCATTGCCTATTTCTAAACAATTAAAGAAAAACTTTGGGTGAATACAAGGCAATATTATCATTATACTTCATGAGATTCTTTATTCATAACTGCACATATCGTCCATTTAGTTCATAAGACACTCATGGCACCAATGGAAACACAAACGACCCTTTTCCCATAAGAATGACATCATCTAATCTATCAAGGGAAAGGAAAGTATTCATGTCCCTCGAGTTACTTAGACTTCACCCGGAGATGCTATGATAAGTGCACTAATTGATCACACCATGGACACAATATTCATCCACAATTTCAACTAAAAACCATCGGTTATACTACTTTTAAGACCAATTGGACTCAAAGCCATACTCCAAAAATGATCACACAATGCCTCAATAAAGTCTACATTAACCTTTACAAGCATATAAGACATTTCTCTCTTACTGACGTTTTAACAAACCTGTGGTGTGCATGTAAAGTAAGAGCTTGAATAGGTAAAATAACAACACATGTGAACAAGCCCAATGCACCAATTCATCACGAAGCACACCACTTGTAAACATAATAACCCAATTAAATCACCCACCACTCAATTAAGCAAACAAACCTCAAGGGGGTATTTCATCAAACACATAGTGTGCACTAGTGTATGAAAGAAAGAATTTGATAATTTAGCATTTGAGACAAGGACACATTCAAAAATCTTCATCCCAACACCCATATTGCACCAAATTAAGCTAAAATGAATTAAATTCAAACCAAAGGAAACCATGAAATATAGTTATCATTTGTATTTTAAAGATCATACCTTGTAAACTTACTAAGAGAGGAAAGTGATGAAAAGAAAGTCCAATATACTTATCCATGGTTTCATTCTTGAGGTACCCATTCCAACTTGTGCTATCACCTACAAACACCCCAAAACAAGCTAAAAATGAATTAAAAAATGTTAGAAAACATAAAGAAAATTTCCTTGGGTTTCCTCTCAATAAACGCCTTAGTTAAAGTTGTGGCACAACATCTTCTGCCTATCAAATTTATGTCTCCATTTGGAAGACTTAAAACGGCGGCCCAACTTTAGGTCAATACATCTTTGAGGCGTTTTTGGCAAAGGTGAGGACACAATGAAATATTTTCTCTCTTGCCACATAGAAAATTTAAATCTTTTATCCAACTTCACATTAAATTTTCTAATAGGCTAGTTGGATATTGGTGAGAGAATAAAAAATTCACTTGTTACACACTAAATTTTGCATTTATTGGCCTTCAAGTGAGGGGCTTCATTTTGCCCTTTTGGAAAGACAAACTAAAAATGTTGGGATTTTCCTCCTAATTTCCAAAATTCATCATTTGCTTGGTTGAATCGACTTCCATCACATCCACCAAGTGTAATGTTAAAAAGTTGTTCGAGTGAGGTCTTCTCCAAAATTTAGAATTTGCATCTTTTTTGAAATTCTCACCTCAAAATGAACTAGATCTTTCACAAAGGATTTGCTTGGCTTTTTCTTTCGACTCTAGTACCATTTCCTTAATCTTGGCATCATCACTCATGGTTGGTTTGATTGGTTGGGAAATCACCGAGGATTTATCAACATTAAGCTTATGTAGAAGAGTGGGCATACCCCTACTTTCTCTATCCTTTTGATTTCCTTTTTACATGCCCTCATGAGTGGCGAATGGGTAAGTTCAAAATAAAAGTAATTACTAAAGTCAAACTTAAGATACAAAGATTTAAGGGGTTTAAATGTTTTCAAAGATATGATTATTTTTGGGCTTCTAAATGACTAATTTAAGACTAAGAATAATTAGAGTATAATAAACTAAAATGGATCTTGGGACTATGCTTTCCTAGGGGCAAATTATGTATGGGAATAAGATAATTCAGTGCAAATTCTAATCATTGATGATATGGTAGGCGAGGTTTAAAGTCCTTGAGGCTAGTTCTTCAACAAAACCTTAAAGATATGACTCATTGACTCTTTCAAGTACCTAACGAGTGTGTCAATTAAAGCCACCCAATCCCTCAATTAGGCACCCCTATTTCTAAGATAGTACCCAAGGGATAGTCAACCTCATATTCACCCTTATGTCTAAGATGGTGAAAATTAGCAAACTAAGCCAAATAATTGTGTACTATTGCCTTGGTTCCCATATCCCTCTTTCAAGTATGATGAGGGTTCCTAAAAATCACCTAAAACCTTCTTTTAAGGATGGTTTAGGCTTTCAATAGCTTAGGATTTTCACCCACAAACCCATTTCGTGTATCTAGGGCTTTTACCCATAAATCCTAATCAATTTACTTAAGAAATAGTAGAACCCAACGCCAACACATTAGCATATACATAAATGAATCACAACCCATAAGTAAATGCACCCTATTCTAACATAATTCCAAGAGAAAGAACTAGAAACTCATAAAGATAATAAACAAAAATATAAGAAAATATTCATAAATTTGATTCATGAAAATTAAAGAGAATGCAAACCATACATTAAATTCCAATGAATCCTCAATGGGATTTTCCAATCCATCACTTTGGAGTTTCTCTAATAAACTAAAGCTTCAAGATCCAAGTGATAAACCCTAAACTAAGGATAGGATAATATCTATGATAAAAGATAAGGTGAAAAATGAACTAAAAACCCCATATTTAAGCCTCAATTCTATGTTTTCCAAATATTACAAAAGTTCCCTCCAAACTTTTTTGCTCTATCACGATCGCCATCCCTTGACTGCGATCACAGTGTCACTATCGTGGTAGTCATATAGAAATCGCCCTTTGGTTGAATTGTTGATTAACCGTAATCACGACTACCAGTCCATGATCGTGTAACTGAGGGTCGACTGCTAGGCCTGTAATTTTAGCTTTTGTTCTTTTCACTCACATTTCTTCTCTTTTTGACTTGAATGACTTGCTCATCTTTCCTTTTCAACTTTTCCTACACAAATGAGCATTATGTAAGATATTAAGATAAAATTAATAGAAAAACATGATAGTTTAAGCTTAAAAGGTGCTGGAAAATCATCAAATTGACGACTTATCACAAATAAAGCCAACAACTCGACAAACACAATAAATCAATTTTATAATCATATTCTCTGATAGTGGTGCCAAAATTTAATATTCCCAAATTACACCTCCCAGAAAGTATAAAACGATCGATGATTAAATATAAAACACAACTAGGTTGAGTTCAATCTCACATAGAATAGGACAAAATCTAATTAAGTATTTGTCTATGTAATTGAAAAGTAAATAAAAGAGGGGGATTTTGCAAAATAAAATATCAATAGTAATGAGCATTGATTTGTTGGATTTGTAATAAATATGCGAAAGACACTAGGACTATGTTCCCCAATAACATCCCAATTCAATAGGTTCTCCATACTTTAGTGATCTCTCATGGTATTCAGTATGAAGAATCAATAGACTATGTATAATCTAGCCAACTATGTTATGCCCCATGTAGATGAATATCCCCAAGTTCAAAGGTTAATGTGTCATGAGTGTTGAATTATTGATCCCTATCTATGACTCAATATAGTCTTTTTTATTTACGACCTCAAGGTTTATTAAATAAAGATAACTCCAAGTTTTGTTGTTGATTCACTATTCTGATATGGCTACCCTTGCTATAGTCCAAGGTAGGAATAGGAAATGTTCCAAAATGTGCACTCATTGAAAAGTAATTAAATTAGAAAAAACAATAATACATGCACAACTATCCTTCTGAGAATCACCAAGCACTTTAAACACTACTTTGTTAATCCGTCATGGTTGCCACAATCCTAGTTGTGGTGTTTAGATACTCATAATTGCAAGAATATAAGAAGAATTCTGATACAAAAACATTATTATGAACCTACAATAATAAGATGAAAAACTTCAAAATCTCACTTTGAATTAAAACCCTAAAAATCAATGTTTATGACTTAAAAGACCAAGAATGTGCCTTAGAACCTTACAATAATGTACTAGAATGTAAAATAATCATAAAATTCAATAAAAGTATTTATAGATATAAAAAGAATCCTATCCTAAACTACATAGTAGAAAAATCTCGACAAGTTTCTATGACTCATAGATTGGAGTCATGTATCAGTCTACGGGTCATAGGTCCCTCTTACGAAAATTAGATTTCTCTTGTCTCTTCAGTATCTAGTTCACAACTATAGTGCATGATCCATAGTTTAGGTCCACAAATCGTATATACTCTCTGTAGGAATTATAATTTTTCTTTGCCCGCAATTTCTTATTCATGACTTGGTTCCACTGGTCGTGGGTCAAGTGCACGAGTCGTTGACCACACCCATGGAATTCAGAATTTAGACTTCTTCCTTCCTTGGTTAATTTTTATCCTTTTTCTCTATTTTTTCTTTGAACTTTGTTCTTCTGAATAATATCATAAAAAAATCATATTCACCAAAACTCCCTAAATTCTTACATATTTTTCTTGTTTTAAACATCAAAAGTTTCATGAAACCATGACACATCATACATTATTTTTCAAAACCATTGTATTAAGCACACAATTTTACTATCGAGTTGTTTTATTTTGTCTGTTAAACTAATCCACTCTCTTTACAATTACTAGTGGTGGAAATTTCTTATTTTGGAAAAAGCCTAAAAAAGAAAAAGTTTCTTTTCTCTCCAAGAGTAAGCTGTCCCCTTTTGATATTTCTGGTGATCTCCATCTCTCCTCCATTAGAGCACCATCAATACACTTTTTCTCTCTCTTCTCTTATTTATTTGGTGACTCTATAACTGTCATCCTTCCCTTCCTATTTTTATCCTTGTCCATAAATCACGCCTCTCTGGTAAAATACAAAGAGCTTTGAGCTCTTCCATTACCTTTTCTCTATCAGTTCCCATCACAACTCTAGTTAGCTCTAACAAGAGCTCACCATTCTCACATCTATCAAACAACTCCACGAACACCTACCAGTAGCCACAAACCACTCACAACACTATAAAAAATCCATACATTACCACTGCTTAACTAGAAACAACCAAATAGCCACCACCCTCATCGAATTTCGATGAGCTTTGACCCATTTTTCCCTAACTTGCATTCTGCCATTAACAGAAAACTCTAAGCTTCCATCAACGATCTTCATTATTTTATGAACACACCATAGATCAGGTGATGATGAACCTATCCATGAAATCCAACAAACACCAACTCTATTAGCGAGCTCTAAGATCCGATGAAGCTCCAGGGACAATT
The DNA here is from genome assembly GCA_030864225.1 of Capsicum baccatum var. pendulum. Taxonomy (NCBI): domain Eukaryota; kingdom Viridiplantae; phylum Streptophyta; class Magnoliopsida; order Solanales; family Solanaceae; genus Capsicum; species Capsicum baccatum. Next base: position 204,048,327 of record CM061550.1, read on the forward strand.
CATCTATAGCCTCCGAATTTAAGATCTGATCCTAGAATAAAAAAAACACTGGTAACCCTCTGTTCATTCTTGCTTTTCTATATTTTCAATGTTCTATGGTAGGGGTAGGCATTCGATAATTTGATTTGGTTTTTTTTTTTTTTTATTTTCAGTTATGGAATTTAGATTTGATTTGATCTATGTAAATTTAGTTCGGTTTGATTTTGATTTTGATTTAATTATTTTGGTATTTTGGTTTAGGACTTATTTAATGGTCTAAATTTTTGTTTGTAAATTATACTATTTTTAAGAATAATGGGTTCACCGTTCGCTGTTGTCTATTGTTCACTGATTTTCATTGTTCGTTGAGATAGAGAGAGTGAGAGTGAAGATTGAACTTTAAGAGGTTGACCCTATGAAGCCTGAAGGTATTAGGTTACGCTGAAGGTATATTGTATTTTAATCATTTAATGGGCTGTTCACTGTATTTAGAATGATGTGCTTAGATTAAGCATGTTTTCCATTTCTCTCTCTCTCTCTCTCTCTATATATATATATATATATATAAAATTATAAAAATTATAAGTACATATTAAATTTTGATTTAAATAGAAAATTAAATTTCATAAATTCATAACTAAAAATTGAATCAAAATATCAAAAATTATAAGCAAATAAACCAAAATCGAACTAAAATATCAAAAAACTAAAACCAAAAAATTGAATTAATTTAGCACGATTCGGCATTTTTTTTGGTATTGATGCCCACCCCTATTCTTTGGAGTTCATAATTTTTCTTTTTGTAATGTTATTTTAACACCATTTTTCTACTATATTATTTTATTATTTTTTGTGTTGTTTTTTCATTTTTAACACAAGTCATTGTTATGTTAATTTATTTAATGATTTTTGTAATTTGCATCATATTAAACTTTTTCATCGATTATTGTGCAATTTAATTATTGCAGCCTCTAATATAATTATTTTTAAGTTAGGATGCCCTTCAATTTTACTGTTACATTCATATTTTATTTTTTATCATGGATTTTGCAGTCTTCATAACGTCATGATATTTTTATTTTTTGGTGATTTCCTTCATTATGTTGGGTTTATTTTAATTTTAATTTATCATAAAATTGTCATATTCAGTGTCTTGTAGTGTTACTTTACCATCTCAATTGTTCCTTTATCATTTGATTATTTTTAACCTTAATATTTTTTTTATCATGGATTTTGCATTCTTGATAACGTCATGATTTCTTATTTTTTGGTGAATACCTTCATTATTTGGGTTTATTTTAATTTCAATTTGTTATAACATTGTCATATTCAGTATCTTGCAGTGTTATTTTACCCTCTCAATTGTTCCTTTATCATGTGATTAAATTTATTATAATGGATATTACTTATCGGTCATAAAATTTCTCTACCGGATTTTTGAGGCCTCCCCTTTATGAAGTATGGATTTTATTTTTTAAATTTAATTGTTTGATTATTTCTTTTATTCAAGGATTCATATCCTTGATCGATGAAGAAATTTTCGTCTATTCCAATCCTCCATTGTACAAAAGATAAATTTTACTTTCTCATTTATTATTTCTTTAATTTATATTTGTTTATTACCAACACTTTTTTCAAGTGTTTTTATAGGTACATGGAGTTTCTTCTTGAAGAAGACACTCAAATTCAAATTATTGCATTTAGTTATTTTGTTTAACGATAGAAAAGTATTATTCCGTATTCGTTATTCCTGTTTTACTTTATTTTGTGCATATTTTTATTTTTCTTATACATGCAAATGATCTTTTATCTCCTTCTCAATTGGAAAAATGAGTTCAATCAGAATTCACCTTTATGGATTTGAAAGGGTGCCTAACACCTTCCCTTTGGAATAACCTAGATCCTTAACTAGAATCTGTTTGGTTTTGCAGAATAAATTTTTTTAATTAATTGGTTTTCTATTTTTTCTTAAATTAGGTGGCGACTCTCTAAATTATTTCAATAAAAATTAATAATTTTTGAGTCTCAAAGTTGCACCTTATGAAAATAGGAATGCGATAGAACGATGACTTTACTTGAAATATCAAGGTTCTAACCATTATGGATTCAGGTTTCAAATGAGGAAGTTTTTTTGTTTTTTTACAATTTTTATATTACTTTGTATATTAGTTGATTATTTGTATCATGTGTATTGTTTACATTACTTAATCATTTATTCATTATTTGTTTAATTTCCATAATATTTAACTATTGCATAATCGTGACATATTCTACCTCCCTGAAAAAGCATTAGATTATGTGAGTATCCACAATCTCTCTTCACCTTAAATCCCTGATTTCCTTGAATATTAAAGTGACATAGTTGATTTGAGTAGATCAACGATCACTTGGTATGTTAGCTCAAAAAGTCCATTTTGGATTCCTGATTAGTTTGAACAAACCACTCTAGTCAACCAGCTTAGAGCAACACAAAATCCTATGAATAAGCTATAGTTGATTTGAGTAGATCAATGGTCACTTGGTATGTTAGCTCGAAAATTCTATTTCGGGTTCCTGGTCAGTTTGAACAAACCACTCTAGTCAACTAGGTTAGAGCAAAACAAAATCCTATGAATAAGATTTTAGAACTAAGTGACCCAAAACACAAGGGTATCAAACCCATTAGAAATCTCACGCTTCATTTATTGACCACGAGTCAATAACAGACGACCATCCCTTATATATGTTAATTGAAGGATATAATGACGGATTGTGAAAACTATTGTTCCTTGGGGTTGGGAATTTATCATTTTCTTTTCTTATAATAAAATAAAGATCTTCATCCCAAAGGTGTTCAAAAATTTTAAGAAGTCCAAAAATTTAAGAATTGAGAACCTCCAAGATGGATTAATCAAGGATCATACCCCTATGTGAAACTAATTTTATTATACATTCATTTCCCATATTTTGTTTCCTGTTTGATATGAACGGTTTGTATATGATATATTTTTTTGTGAGTAGTGCAACGTTTTACCATTGACATACATATTATTCAATCGTTTGGCTTACCTTTGGCTTCAATTATATTAGTATGTAAATGCGTTTTACATTGTTTATGTGTTATAGACTACTTGATTTGTACATCTATATTTATCTAATTTTGGGCTTAATGCATATTTTTTGCTTCAAACATTTTTTTTCCATCATTTCATTCCAAAAGTTTTCGAATATGTTTAACCTGATTTTTGGCTCGACCAGATCCATAGGCGCTACAACGACTCGATCATATTCCCTATAAGCTTTCCATCTGTCTTGACAATAGAAACTGGGCCCGAATTTTTGAGAAGGTCTAAAAAATTCTACGAAAGGGTACATCTTGCTACAAATTCAACACAAGAGTTTGTTGAAGCTTAAACAAGAGTGAATATTTTAGAAGATATCAAAAATTCTATACAAAGCAGTGTTAGAAAGTGGATAGAAATTCTGGAGTTCTAAATAGGGGAACAATTTTTGAGGAAGGTCTTCAAAAATTCCACCAAACTTACACTTCAAGATTAGATAACCTTACAAACATGTGACTTCAGACTTCATGAAGCATAATATCTAACTCGAAAGATAATTAGGGAAGTCTGACTATTCCATAACATTCTTTCATTTTTCTAAGTATTTTCATGACTTCCCTACTTTTGCTTTTTTATTATCTCTTTGCATGAAAACCGTCCTTGCCGACAATCGAGGATGGCAACAATAGTGTGCTACTCTGATAGATAGTCTAACAAGACTAAAAAATAGATCATGATGACACTTATTATGGCATAGCCTTAATAGTTAAGAGAAACACCCAAACTAATAAAGGAAAAATGAAATTGACTAAAACATAAACCAAGGTGGACTCCTCGAATGAAGTCAACTAAATCAACAGAAGTCTGAAATAAATTTTGTAAGTCCCCAAAACCTGACATCAAAATGTAAGAGAATCTAGTACATAATAGAATTTGAGATACACGTTTGTCTCTAAGAATGAAATAAGGACATAAATTCAAATAAGGAGAGGTCCAAAGTCAGCTCTAAAAAACCCTAGAGCACCTAGTACCTCAAATAACACTTTAAATACATACGAAATCAACTGCTTTGTCCTATATTCATATTTGGATCTATACCAAAAGGGAATAATAGGGGTAAGTATGGTTCACTTATGCTCAGTAGGTATCATAGGCCGACTGTGAAAAGTAGGAAATAAGATAAGTAAAATAATACTATGAGAACGTCACCTTCAAGCAGAAAAGTCTCAAATGATAGGTCACACCATCTCCACTAACAATTATTATTATATATATCTATGTATATATATATATATATATACAAAAGTAGAAACAACACAAATATACATAAAAAATACTTTGATCCAAGCACAAGTCAAGGAGGCTAAAGAAATCAAGAAATATACACACATGAATATAGTGCAATGCAATGCCGTATGAATGATGAAAGCCATTACATTACTTTCTATATATACTCACCAAGCTCGAAGCTCTTAGGTAGGACCCAAGGGGGGATTGCAACTCGTATACTATATCTGTCACGACACAATTTCCCGAGTCATAATGGCACCTACTTTACTCTACTAGTAGGTAAGCCAACACATAACCTGAAACTATAAGTAATGGGTTAATTGGTGGTAAATGGAATAAATACCAAAAATAAGCAAGTAAAAGAGAAACATGCCATAACATAAGGATAATCATAAATAAGGAGAAATAAGAGAATAAAAATAACATCTCACGACCTAATAAAATCAATACAAGATCCAATAATTAATAGAATACGAGTGCTATAAAAGTCAACATACAATAGTCTCAAAAATAGAAAGACTATGAAAAACATAAGATGGAGAAATAATCAACTACGACTCCAAGAGCTCACCTTATCTCCGAACTCTAGCCAACACAACTGCATCATCAACTTGTACTCAGATCTGCACCAAAGGGGTACAAAAATATAGTATGAGTACGAAGGCCTCGGGTACTCTGTATGCATCATCGACTGACTGAGCTAAATTATAATATAAATATAATAAAATACAAGATAATTAAGCTAATTCAAAAGAGAGACAACCGTTGAATAACACTCTAAATACTAAAAGTAAACAATAATAATAGTAGTAGTAGTAGTAGTAATAATAATAATAATAATAATAATAATAATAATAATAATAATAATAATAATAATAATAATAATAATGATGATAATGATAAAATAAAGCATAACTATATCTACATATCTGGCCCCCATAAGACAGAAGGTGCAAAGAAAGTAAATTACCCAATGCGGTCTCTCATAAATCTGGAGGGTGCAATCAGGAGAAGTATTAATCGAAATTTTGCTAATTAACCATATATCAAAATCAAAATCGTAGATCCTTCCATGCTATAATAAGCCTGAATTGAACCTGTTCCATAACCATCATAAATAGTCTCTCAATGGCAGACTTGAATTGAAACTCATATCATCATTTGCCAAACTTGAATAAAAAATCATATCATGAATAATACCCAAACCAAATCGGTCTTAATATCTTAAATTTTTGGACTTAAACCAAAACTAATATCATCTCCGAAGTACCGATCTAGAATAAAGCATCATGTATATAAAACTCCTTAGATTAAAGAATGTAATTACTTTAATGCATAAGGCCTATTGAGTTCACAAAAACTAATAGTAATGTTTTCCTAAGGTGTGCCAGAGGGGCTCAACCTCGATAATACATTCTAAGGAAACTTCTACCCAAACTAGATTAGGGTGTCAAATTTCATTGCAATATACTAACTAAGCCTTATTAAGTCCTAGAATAGCCATTTTGCCTAAAGAGTGAATAGTTAAGTCAATTATGCCTAATTAGGGTTCTTTAATTGGCTAAATAATTCAATTTATGCTACAAGCATATCCAAGACCCAATTCCCTACTTGAGACTAGCATATCATCATATCTATACAACAATCAAGCTCAATCTAAGAGAAAAGTAAGCCTAGCCTATCTAAACACCAAAAAAAGCCCAGTGAAGTCTACTAAATTGATGATTTACTCTCTTAGAAGCTGCCGCACAAAGCTACACTAAAACAATAATCTATTGTTACATCTAGGGTTTTGGCCTTAGAATTTTTTCCTTGAAAATCGTTCTTTGGACCCAATACGAATCTAGGATACGGTCTATATACTGGGGTACGAGTGGTATGGTCCTATCATAAGCTGACCAGTATTAGTTGGTGGGATGGTTTTGATCACTAGGATGGTCACTACTTAAGGGTATGAGTCATAAGTCTTGGATACGAGTCGTATCAGGGACTCATATGGTGGCCAATGTTTAATTCTCCTGGTAATTCATTCTGCAAGAGATACACATCATAGGTACTATTGTATGCTGAGGTTATAACTTGGTTGTATAAGTTATATACTGGAAAGTGTCTGATTCAAGGTGAAGGCCTGGGTATGACTAGTGGGCACTAATCGTAAGGAATGGTACGACTTATAAGAGGGTCAGTCGTATTCCTGTGACGGAGTTGTAAGGGACTTAAGTAGGGGTATTCTAGACATTTTCCTACTTACTCTAATTATGAACCATGACTTCTAATACACTTAGGAGGTTATTTACCCTATTATTTTATTCATTAACACATAGAAAACTATTCCTAAACATTCGATAATCTCTCTAGAGCTTTTGGGGCAAAAGAGCTAGGGTTTCAACTTAGGAATTGCTTTGGTAATTTTCTTCCATCATTTTTCTCAGTTTAAGAAATGTTCTCTTCCCTACTTACTACTTCTAAAAATTCATGGATTTTATGGTTGTTTTCATGGTTTCAATGTTGCATAGTTTGTAGTTTTCAACTATTAATTGGGGGGTTTTGTTTATAATGGCTTGGTAATGGTTTTCTATAGTTTAATTATGATTTTTTATGCATTAATGGTGGTTTTGGGCAATTGAATTTCATGGTAATGGTTTAATGTTCTTTGAAATTGGTTTTGGTTATTTTATACCCCCAAGGAGTTTGATAAAATGCTTATAAAGATATGTTCATTGCATTAACTTCTTTAATGGAACTCCTATTTGGTTTTAGCTTATGCATGAAACCATAAATGGTTTACAAAAGTTAAAGGCTTATTAGTTTTGCATGTGGAGTATATGAAAGTCTCCCAAGAGTTAATATGGTAAACGGATAGGGCACTTGAGAGTCCCCTTAACCTAAATGGTTGGGCTATAGATAAATCTTGCTTGTATGGTTGGTATGATGTTATCACTAATAAATGGACTTGGTTAATAAATGGTAATTGGATTTTTTTGGATGTGATTTTAATTTGGGAACTAATAAAAGAATGTGTAACTGAGCCGTGAAGATGAAGGTTTTGAGGGAACCAAAATTAGAAACTCATATTTGCCAATATGAAGGGTTTTTGATGGCCACATACGATTGTTATATTTTATATTGGATGTACTAGTCATCCCATGGGATATTTCCTGGTTGTGTAGCTATACACACTGGGACTCTTTCAGCAGGGGAGCTGAACCCATACAACCCATGAGTGTGGTTAAAATGGCAAGGTTACATAGCCCAAGTAAAGGTTTTAAATACATATTAAACACAGATTCCCTTTCCCCGCACTTATACATATGTAAGGTTGTATGCATGATGAATGGTTTTACTTGGTTTTTAAATGACATTACTTTATCCTTATCCTGAGATATATGCTAGCGGTCACTTGCTAATCCATTTACTGGCGGCAGTTTACCCACGCTTTGTAAGAACCAAAAATTCGACTCCTCCTATATAGTGATTGACTTGGGGACAACATTTGGATGTAAGTGGTAAGCTTCCATCTTTCTAAAGGCTCTATTTTATGATATAGATATTCTTAGTCATTTTATTATCATTTTGGATATTATTTTTGGCCATGGTTGGGGGCATATTCCAACTGGATATTTATATTCTTTTGGATAAAGGCTTTGTGTTACTTTTGGGGGTTGGAATTGGTGGGATTTCTGTTGGTGTCTGCTTTTGCATTAGAATAAGATGGGAGGTTGGCATCATCGAACATAATTTATTATTGTTATATCATATTACATTTTGGGATTAATTATTATATTATGTTTTGATGTTATCTTTGTTTTGGTCTAGTATGGATGGTTGGTTTTGGTATGGTTAGGCTCAATTGGTTCAGTCACGATCGTGATCCTATCCTAGAGTCTTGATGTGAACAATAATGCTATCTTTTTATATATTTGAAATTTAGCTCATCTGAGGTTGTAATAGGCGGTTGGGTTGGGTTAAGGGGGCGGTCCTCGATCCTGGTTGGACTTAGTATGATCATTAAATCTAGGACCTGGTTCGGGTTATTAAAAATTAGTATCAGATCTTTAGGTTCATGGTCAACTAGGAATTTTACAAAGCCATGTCGAGTAGAGTCTCTTTTAGGGGTGTGTATCACTCCATACTCATAAGAGAGAGGCTACAAGACATTTAGGAATGTTTCACTTTATTGATGCCTTCTAGATCTGGAATGCACAGGAATCCTTCTGCCTCATCTAAGGATAATGCTGAAGGGGTACTTCCTACGTTTGAAGTACATCTTTGATCTCATAATCCTATTCCTGATTATGCTTGAGCTCCTCCTATTCCTCATACTGCTCCTCAAGTCCCTTAGGGTAACGTGATTAATATCGAGTTTTGTTAGTCTATTTATATTATTTCTTAGATGGTTACTGCTCAAGCTAAGTGGGGTGTAACTAGTTCTTTGTCTGCTGAGGCCATAAGGGTTGGACAGTTTATAAAGATGGGTCCTCCTACTTTTATTAGAGTGAAGGTGGATGAAGACCCACAGGGCTTCTTGGATGAACTAGAAAAAATATTTTAGGTTATGCAGTCTTCTGATATAAAGGGAGTAAGATTTAAAGCTTATCAGCTCAAAGATGTTGCTTATCAATAATATTTAGAGTGGGATAAAGATAAGGCTGATATGGAATAGAAAGGGTTGTGGGAGGCCTTTTCTAATGCCTTCATGGATCGTTTTGTCCCTCAAGAGTTGAGGGAAAATAAGATGGAGAAGTTTGTGAACCTCAGTCAAGAGAGGATGTCTGTAAGGTAATATTTCTTAAAGTTTCATTAGTTGTCAAGGTATGCTCCTAATTTGGTGGCTGATATGAGGTCGAGAATGAGGAAGTCGCTTTGGGGCTAAATAGAGATCTAATTTTGAAGAGCAAGACTGCTTTGCTCATTAGGGATATAGACATCTTTAGGTTGATAGTTCTTAAGTAACAGGTTGGGGATGTGAAAAGAAAAAAGGTGGAATTTGGGGATAAGCAGGGAAAGCGGGAAAAATTTTCTGATCAGGGAGGTGCGCAGTCTCAGGGTGGTAAAGATGGTGGAAAATAGCAAAAAAAGAAGTAGGGGAGTTCTAGTTCCTTCTCTGCTGCCAGTGCTCCTTAGCCATAGTAGTCGGGCGATTGACGTCACCAAGGGGGTGATAATTCTGAAGATCAGGTTGCGTAATTTGAGGTGAGCAGAGGTCACTCTGCTTTTTTATGCCCTCTTTGTTGATTTATGGTCTTCCTATTTGAGGATTATATGAGAAAGGTAGAGATAAGTGCTTTAAGTATGGCTAGGTAGGGCAGCGGCTCAAGGATTGTCTGGCTAATAAGGTTGTTACAGGGGGAATAATATTTTTATGGCTTCATCTTCTTCTTCTACACTTGGTGATGTGGCATCTACTTCTATTACTACTCCCGGTTCTAGTGTTAGTTAGAACAGGTTGCATGATTTGGCATCTCGACAGGAATCTGAGGCATCACCTGATATTTTTACTGGTGTGTTACAACTCTTTTTCTGTGACATTGTTTTCTTGATCCAGGCTCCATTTTTTCTTAGTCACTCCTTATATAGCCGTGTCTTTTGGTTTTGATCCATAAATTTTTTCAGATTCTTTTTCTGTTTCTAGCTCGGTAGAAAACTCAGTCATTGCTGAACGGGTCTATAGGGGATGTGTGGTATCTATTGGTGATGAGGAGACATTAGTAGATCTATTTGAGTTGGGAATGGTGGATTTTAATGTAATTTTGGTTATGGATTAGTTGCATTCTTGTTATGCGTCTTTAGACTGTCGGACTGATAAGGTTATCTTTATGTTCCTCAGTGAGCTAGAAATAGAATTGGAGGATTTTTCTTTAGCTCCTAGAGGAAGATTTATTTATTTTCTTAGAGCTCAAAGGTTAATATGTAAAGGGTGTCTTTATCACCTGGTCTGGGTTAAAGATTCTAACTCAGAAGGTCCTTTGTTGTAGTTAGTTTTGGTGATTAATGAGTTTCGAGATGTATTTCTGGACGATCTTCCTGATGTTCCACCGGATAAGAAAATAGAGTTTGGTATTTATTTGCTTTTGAACACTCATCTAATATCTATTTCTCCATATAGAATGGCTCCGGCAGAGTTAAAAGAACTCAAAGATAAAATTAAAGATCTTCTAGATAAAGGGGTTTATTTGTCCTGGTATTTCTATGTGGGGTGCATCAGTGTTGTTCATATGCAAGAAGGATGGTTCCCTTTGGATGTGCATTGACTATAGGAAGTTGAACAAGGTAACATTTAATAATAAGTATCTTTTCCTAAGGATTGATGATCTGTTTGATCAGTTACAGGGTGCCAAGTTATTTTCCAAGATAGATCTTCGGCTTGGGTACCATCAGTTTAAGATTAGGAAGGTGGATATCCCTAAGACAACTTTTCATACTCGATATGGGAATTTTGAGTTCTTGGTGATGTTATTTGGATTGACAAATGCTCCAGTGACGTTTATTAATTTGATGAACAGGGTGTTTAAGCAGTATTTAGATCTTTTTGTCAATGTGTTTATTGATGACATTTTGGTGTATTTGAGGAGTGAAGTGGATTGTGCTAATCATCTTCATATGGTGCTACAAAAATTAAAGGAACAACAGTTGTTTGCCAAGTTCTCTAAGTGTGAGTTTTGGTTAAATTCTGTGACTTTCTTGGGTCATATTATTCCAAGTGAGGGGATAATGGTTGATCCTTAAATGGTTGCAGTGGTGATTTGTGGAAAGTTTCTCATCGATAGCTACTCTTTTTAACTAAGTTAACTCAGAAGAAGGTTAAGTTTTCTTGGACAGATGCTTGTGAGGGGAGTTTTGAGAAATTGAAGAATAGATTGACGTCGACTCTAATTTTGACTTTGCTGGAGGGTGATGATGAGTTTGTAGTTTATTGTGATGCATCTCGGGTAGGGCTTGGTTGTGTTTTGATGCAGCATATGAAGGTGATTGCCTATGCTTCAAGTTAGTTGAAGGTGCATGAGAGGAAATGTGTTTTCTTTAAAAATATAGCAGCATTATCTGTATGGTGTTCGCGTGGATATCTTTTCTGATCACAAAAGTCTTCAGTACATGTTCACATAGAAAGAGCTTAATCTCAGGCAAAGAAGATGACTTGAGCTTCTCAAGGACTATGATACGATTTTTCACTACTACCCATGTAAGGCTAACGTGGTTACTGATGTTCTTAATAGGTTATCTATGGGGAGTTTGGCTCATGTAGAGGAAGGCTAGTGGAAATTGGTGAAAGATATTCACCGCTTGGCCAATCTTGGAGTCCGTCTATTGGATTCCAAAGATGGTGGTATGATAGTGCAAGAAGTGGTTTAATTGTTTCTCGGTGCAGAGATTAAGGAGAAACAAGTGTTGGATCCAATTTTGATGAAAATCAATAGTGAAGTTGGTGGGCAAAAGGTGGTGGTGTTTGAGATTTGTGGTGATGGAACTTTGTGGTACCAAAGGAGGTTGTGTGTTTCGAATATAATGGGTTGCGATAAAGGATTTTGGCCGAGGCTCATGAGTCACACTATGTTGTCCATCCTGGTTTAACAAAGATTTATCATGATCTTAAGGAAATATATTGGTGGAATAGTATGAAGAGGGATGTGGTTGACTTCATGGCCAAGTGCATGGTGTCTTAAAAGGTTAAGGTTGAGTGCATGAGGCTTGGTGGGTTGCATCAAGAAATAGAGTTGCCTGAATAGAATTGGGAGATGATTAATATGGATTTCATTACTGGTCTTCCTCAGTCGCGGAATCAGTTTGATTCAATTTAGGTCATCGTGGATAGGATGACCAAGTCCGCTCACTTTTTGCTGATAATGACTACATTTTTTGCATAGGATTATGCAAAGTTGTATATTTAAGAGATTGTGAAGCTGTATGGGGTGCCTGTTTCAATTATTTCAAATCGTGTTATGCAATTTAGATCTCATTTTTGGCGGTGTTTCCAGAAGGGATTGGGTACTAAGGTTAGCCTAAGTACTGTTTTCCATCCTCAGTCGGATGGGCAAGCAGAGAGAACTATTTAGACCTTAGAATTTGAAGTTGGGGATAGGGCATTCCTAAAGGTGTCTCTCATGAAGGGAGTAGTGCGGTTTGGCAAAAAAGGAAAACTCAATCCTCGATTTATTGGTCCTTATGGGATTTCGCGGAGAGTGGGCAATGTTGCTTATGAGTTGAAGTTTCCTGCGAGTTTGGGTTTGGTTCATCTGGTCATTCATGTTTCCATGTTAAGAAAGTGTGTTGGCAATCCTTCTTTGGTTGTTCCCTTGGAAGGGTTGGATATATTGGATTCTCTGTCTTATGAAGAAGTCTCGGTTGAGATATTGGATAGGCAAGTTTATCGGTTGCGGACCCAGGATGTGACTTCGGTTAAGGTTCTGTGGTGGAACCATAAGGTAGAAAAAGCTACTTGGGAAGCGGAACATGACATGAAGTCAAAGTATCTGCTTTTGTTTTATGGTTCTGGTATTCGTGCGGAAGGTATGTGTTCTTGAACATATCTTTATTTTCTGAGTTTATTAAAGAAAAGATTAATATCTTTGCCTCATTATTTTCAAACTTTTATAAAGAGATGTTTGATAATGCAAATGACTCTGTGTGTGGTTACCTCTACCTTGTCTAGCATTCGCGGACGAATGTTCCTAGTGGGGGAGAATGTCACATCCTGGGGTTTGGCCTTTCAACTTTTTCCTTGAAAACCATTCTCCGAACCTAATATGACTCTAGGGTATGAGCCGTATGATGGGGTACGAGTGGTATGGTCCTGTCGTAAGCTGACCAGTGTTAGTTAGTGGGATATTTTTGATCACTAGGATGGTCACAACTTAAGGGTATGAGTCGTAAGGCTTGGATACGAGTCATACTAGGGACTCGTATGGTGGCCACTGTTTAATTCTCTTGGTAAAAAGGATACGAATCATGGGTACAGATCGTATGCTGAGGTTATGACTTGGTTGAATGAGTGGTATAGTGGACAGTGTCAGATACAATGTTAAGGCCTGGGTACGACTAGTGGGAACCAATCGTAAGGAAGGGTACAATTTGTAACAGGGTCAATTGTATCCCTATGATGGGTTTTGAAGAGACTTAATTGGGGGTATTTTGGACATTCTCCTACTTACCCTAATTATGACCCACCACTTCTAATACACTTAGGAGGTTATTTACCTATTCTTCTATTCATTAACACATAGAAAACTATTCCTAAACATTCAACAATTCTCTCAAGAGCTGAGTTATTTACCCTATGTTCATTGCATAACTTCTTTAAATTGAACTCTTGCTTGTTTTCAACTTATGCATGAAACTATAAATGGTTTGAATGGTTTACAAAAGTTAAAGGCTTATTGGTTTTTCTTGTGGAGTACATGAAAGTCTCCCAAGATGTTAATATGGTAAACGGATAGGGCACTCGAGAGTCCTCTTAACCTAAATGGTTTGGCAAAGAATATATCTTGCAAGTATGGTTGGTATGACGATACCACTAACAAATGGACTTGGTTAATAATTGGTAATTGAATTTGTTTGGACATGGATTTAATTTAGGAATTAATGGTGGGATGTGTAACTGAGCCGTGGAAGGTGGAGGTTCCGAGGGAACCAAAACCAAAAACTCATATTTGTCGATATGAGGGGTCTTTTATGGATATGTGTGAGTATCACATTTTTTATTGGAGATATGTACTAGTCATCCCATGTGATATTTCCTGGTCGTGGGGATAACACACTGGGAATCTTTTAGTAGGGGGAGCTGAACCCATACGGCCCATGGGTGTGGCTAAAACAATAAGGTTACACAACCCAAGTAAAGGTTTTAAATGCATGTTATACATGAATTCCCTTTCCCGACACTTATATATATGTATGGTTATATGCATAATGGATGGTTTTACTTTGTTGTTTAAATGACATTACTTTATCCTTATCCTGAGATACATGCTAGCGGTCACTCACTAACCCATCTACTAAAAATTGTAAACCCACGCTATATAGGAACCAATCGTTCAACGCCTTCTACATAGTGATTGACTCAGGGACAGTATTTGGATTGAAGTCATCAGCTTCCATCTTTTCGAAAGGCTACATTTCATGAAATGGACATTCTTAGACATTTTGTTTTCATTTTGGATATTAGTTTTGGCCATGGATGGGGGCATGTCCCAATCAGATATTTGTATTCTTTTGGATAGAGGCTTTTTGGAAATTTTGGGGGTTGTTATGGGTGGGATTGGTATTGGTGTTGGCCTTGGCATTGGAATAAGTTGGGAGGCTGACATTATCGAACATAATTTCTCACTGTTCCATCATATTACATTTTGGGATTGATTGTTATATTATGTTTTGATATTCTCTTTGTCTTGTCATAGTATGGATGGTTGGGTTTGGTACAATTATACTCAGTTGGGTCGGTCATGGTCATGATCCTATCCTAGAGTCTTGATGTGAACAATAATGCTATCTTGTTATATGTTCGAAATTCAGTTCATCTGAGGCTGTAATGGGTGCTTAGGTTGAGTTAACGCTCAACTTACACGTCAATTTAAGTGCAAGTCAGTTGTTGACAATATATTTACCCAACTAGGAGACGGGGTTGAATCCACGAGGAACAATGTGAGTGGCGATTAAGTAAGTCCAAAATAATAGTTGCTTGCTAGGCTCAAACCTATGGTACAAGATAGCTTGGGTGTTTTCAATCTCGTCAAGTGTTAAAGCAATTCTTGGGCTTCTAAGGGACTAATTTAAGGCTAAATTCAATTAGAGGGTAATCAATTAGGAATAGATCTTGGGGTTATGCTTTCCTAGGGGAAAGTTATGAATGGATTCATGAAGATTCAGTGCAAATTTCAATTGTTGACGATGTGGTAGGCTAGGTTGAAAGTCCTTGAGGTTAGTTTTTCAACAAAACCTCAAAGATTTCACTCATTAACTCATTCGAGTAACTAACGAGTGTCAATTTACACCACCAATACCTGAATTGGGTATCCCTATTTCTAGGATAATACCCATGGTATAGTCAACCTCATAATCACTCTTATTTCTATGATAATACCCATGGTATAGTCAACCTCATAATCACTCTTATATCTATGTCCATAATTATCTACTATTTCCTTGGTTCCCCACATCCCTCTTTCAAGGATGATATGGGTTCTAAAAGTTTACCCAAACCCCTCTTTCAAGGATGGTTTGGGCTTTCAAGAGTTTGGGATTTTTACCAATCAAATCCATTTGGGTATTTGGGGCTTTCAACCACAAATCCCAACTGGTCAACCCAAGCAATAGTAGAACCCATCATCAAAAAATTAGAATCTATACAAATACATCACAATCCATATGCAATTGCACCCTATTCTAGCATAAAGCCAAGAGGTAGATCTAGAACATTATAAGGATAATGAAATCAAATATACCAAGATGTCTATCAAAGTTATGCATAAGAAAAATAAACAGAGGTCAAACCACACTTTAGATTCAAATGAATCTTTAATAGACAAAGCTAAATCTACACTTCGGAGTTCCTCTGATCACTTTTTGCCTTAAATTAGCACAAATTTAAGATCCAACCTCCTAGAAATTACAAAAATCCTAACTAAGGATGGAAGGTAGGTTGTATAATGATGGATCATAAATGAGGGTTTAGAGATTTTAAATGGGAATTTGGGGTCGGCTAGCAAAATTATGTTTCTTCCCTTGGGCCATTTTTCGCTCTCAAGCGATTGCGTCAATCGCGGACGCGTTGATATCACTGTAATTACATCCTTTGAACTGACTTGACTATCCACAATTGTGGCCTAATGTACGCGATCGCAGTAATTGGGCCTCATTTGTACATGGTCCTACAACTGTACATTTTTTTCCTTTTTGTCCCTTTTCAGCTCAAATCTATATCTTTCCTTATCAACACATGTATGCCTGCAAAATGTGGGAATTAGTGCACTTAATCACAAATATCACTTACTTAGACATTGAAATCATAGTAGTGTGCATGAATGTTGAGTTCGAATACGTGGTAAATTCACCACTCATTAGGAGACGGTCCCCGGTCCTGGTTGGACTTGGGATGCCCATTACGTCTAGACCGTGGTTCAGTTTGTGACATTTAATCATCAATACGAGAACAACGGTGCCTATATTATAATTATGCTTTGGGTCAAAAATAAAGTCAAGATCCTAAGTGGTTTTCACTTGCGGAGTAGCTCTTTCAAAATGACAACACATCCCTTTATACTTAAGGATCATTTACCCTCAAGAATGGGTAAAATTCAAGATCAAATGATACTAAAATTGATTCAATAAAAAGATCTAGGGGTTTTGGTCTACATAGAGGAATTTAACTAATAGTTTATCAGAAGTCGACCAAGATTTCGATGAGAAAATGATTAAACTGCACTCAGAAACACCAAAAATCTTCCAATGGATAATCTCCCAATTTTCACTCTCTAGGGCTTTTAGCTATTGATACTTATGAAAAATGGGGAAAAATTAGGTAAAAGGCAATTTAATACCCTCCAGGTGCCACTGAAGCTGTTACTTGACCTCTTTAGTAGTGTACTGCTTAAGCGGTACCCGCTGGGTCTGCCCCCTTCCTTTAAAGCAAACAAATAGACGCTTAAGTGGCCTCCGCTTTAGCAGACTAGGCTCTGATTTTTGCGATCCAATTGGCAACCCTAGTTGCATAAGTGATCGTTTGGCCTCTTAAGTGGCCTTTTCTAAAGAGACTAAAGTGCTGCTTTAGCGGATACACAAGCTGAGGTGATGCACCAACTAAAACTTGGAAAATTCTAAGTTTCTGCCGACACTTAAGGATTCCCTTTGGAATCCCGTGAATGCAAACGAACTATGTGACCCTATCAATTCAATATTATAGACTCAATGGCACCATCAAATATTTTATTTGGGGTTATTTCGATGAAAGATAGGCCGCACGCCTATGAGTTATTTTTATCAAGTCCCGACCAATAGCCTAAAATAAGTTTAGAAGCCTTGAAACCCAACAAAAGGTCCCTAAACCTAAAATTGATGTTACAGAGCTGATGAAGCTTTTAAAATTGATATACAATGTCGTTAATATGAATTTTACACCTGATAGCTAATCCATACCGGCAAAGAATTCAAACTAGAGAATTGGCTATAATATCCAAAGTAACTCTTCGGTAACCGAACTGTCAGCTCCAAAAATTCACAAATGACTTGGGGAAGCTAGGAAAGATATAAATGATGAGAATGCATAGAAATGTGATAAATGACCTAACAATTAATTATGGTATCCACTACTAAAAGAACTTTCATTCGCGAATGAAAAAGGTTAGGATGTACCTGAAGGCTCGAACATGTGAGGATACTAATGTGATATGATTTTATAGCACTTTTGATACTTAAAACTACAAAAATATGCACGTACTTAAGGCTATTTTGTTAGATATAATATGTTTTGAGTTGAATTTGTAGGAAACTAGGTTCATGGAGCTAACCGGAAGAAAATAGTGATGAAAGTCGAAAATTTACCATTTATGATGACACCTACTTGGAGTAGGTGGAACCTAACTTGATTAAGTGACATACCATAGTGTAAGAAGGATGAAGTTTAGAGAAAAAGCTGAAATTTGGGACCTTCTACCTATAGCCTGGCAGCTACTTGGCATAGGTGCCACCTACTCGGCATAGGTAGCATTGTAGTTTACAGAAGTTGAAGACCAGAGAGGACAAAATTTGGACTGTCACCTATAGCGTGGCACCTACTGGCTGTAGGTGACCCCTGTATGTAGCCACTGACTCAACTTTTCTAGATCTTTTAGGATTGAATTCCTAAGCTTTTCATGTAATCTATAAATACCCTTTTTGCCCCTTTTAGTAAGAAAATGCTCATATATGCATTTTAGGGATAAGTTCACATACTTTATATTCTCTCATAAATATTTTTTGATTCCAAGATTGATTTTGATCTTGTGATTCTTGTGTTCTTGGTTTTTGGGTGAATAATTGATTTGAGACTTTGGGTTTTCTTCTTTCAATATTATGAGATTATTTCTATGTTTTTGTTTATGAATTCCATGAATTGTCTTGCAACTATGAGCGGCTGATTCCCTTAGCTAGGATTGTGGAAACTTTGGTGGATTAATGAAGTAGAGGAAGTACCAGGTCGTTTTAGATAACTATTCTTGCATGTATTGTAGTTTTCTTCAATTTAATTGATTTCTTAGTGATTGTCAACATTGAGAACACACTTTTATTTACTATTTACTTCAAAAGAGAGGAAGAGATTAGGAAAATAAGATAACGACAGTAATTTAGAGTTAATTATTGATATAAGATAATCATATTCATCTACTTAAAGACAATTATCTTCATCTAATTAACTTGAGACTCAAAAGGTAATGGTTAATCAGAGATCCAAGGCAAGGCTTAGTAACGCGACACTATGAGACTCACAAGGGAAAGAGTGAAATATGCCAATGAGTCTAAGAGATAGTTGGAGATACATAACTTGTCAAATTCTGGGGGCAAGATGTTGGAATAGTTCAATAGTTCACGATAAATCTACATTTTTAGAAGCCAGGGATCACATTCTTAGTGTTCATTTCAGATTGATTACAATTCAAAGCATACATACTTGTCACTTTTTACTATTCCAACAGATCCCCCATTTACTTTTCTGCACAACCTGATGATTTTAGCAAGTTTGAGATATAGTTCCTTATATTCCCTGTGGGTTCGACCTCAACTTAGTTGGGTTACTATATTTTGACAATGACTGCTTTATACTTCTAAAGAAGTGTACTTTGGGTGATATTAGATACTGGGCCTGCATCTTGCTCTCGATCTTCCAAGTATCCTCCTCTACTGGGTGGTGTCTCCACTGAGCCTCAACCATTGGAATCTCGCTAGAGCACAATGAAGAACGTAATGCTGCAACATAAAATCAGGGAAAACTAGATTGGCAACAACAAAATCTGGGGACAAGGCTAACTTATAAGCCACCTCTCTAACTGTGTGAAGGATCTCAAAAGGTCTAATATATTTGGGATTGAGCTTGCCTTTCCTCCCGAACCTTATCACACCCTTAATGGGTGATACTTAAATGAATACCCAATCTTCAGATCCAAACCTCAAGGCACGAAGTCTATGATCTGCATAATTCTTAGCCTATCTTAAACTACATTGACTTTGTCAAACGACTCCTGAAGTAAGACAGTACCACGGGGACTGACCTCAAAGGTCTCGAACCAACCTATCAGAGATCGATAATGCCTACCATATAATGCCTCAAATGGTAACTATTATTATATGCAAACTCTACCAAAGATAAGTGTTGCTCCCACTAACGTCCAAAATCCATAAAATTAGTTCAAAGCATATCCTCAAGAACATAAATAGTTTGCTTTAACTGCCCATTGATTTGAGGGTAAACATCTGTGCTAAGATCCACCTAAGTACCTAACTCCTCCTGAAAAGCTCTCCAGAAGCTAGAAGTGAACATCGACCCTTGGTCAGAAATATTAGATATAGGCACTCCATGCAGGTAAACTATCTCACGAACATAGATATTGACTAACCTCTCAGCATTGAAGGACATTTGAATAGGAATGGAATATGCCTATTTGGTCAACCGATCTATAATAACCCATATAGCATCAGATATATGGGAGATCTGATGCAAAACACTAATGAAATCCATGGTGATTCAGTCTCATTCCAGTCGAAAATGTGCAACCACTGAATTAGGCCACCAAGCCTATGATACTTGGCCTTCTGTTGCTGATAACATAAGCAATGAGCTGTGAACTACCTTATCTCTCTTTATGCCACTCTACCAATAGTGTTGTCTCAAATCTCTATACATCTTAGCTATACCAAAGTGAATAAAATAATTAAAGCTGTGAGCTTTATGGAATTTCGACTAAATTAAGTCTCCAGCCCTCAAAAAGAATTATAATGCCGCAATATAAAAACATGGAAAAGTAGATAAACAATAATAAAATCTCATAGAAAGACTAAATTATAAGCCACATCTCCAATTGTGTGAAGGATCTTAAAAGGTCCAATATATCTTCGATTGAGCTTGCCTTTTACAAACCTCATCACACTCTTAATAGGTGATACTCAAAAGAATACCCGATCTTCAACTCCAAACCTTAAGGCACGAAGTCTATGATTTGCATAATCCTCACATATCCTAAATTACCCTGACTTTGTCGAATGACTCTGAAGCAAGGCAGTACCATGGTGACTGACCTCGAATGTATCAAACCAATCTATCAGAGGTCGACAATGCCTACCATATAATGCCTCAAATGGTGCCATATCTATTCTTGAATGGTAGCTATTATTATATGCAAAATCCACCAAAGCTAAGTGTTGCTCGCACTGACCTCCAAAATCCATAAAACAAGCTCAGAGCATATCCTTAGAATGTTATCAACTCAAACCAGAACTTACACTTTGGATTTTGGAAAAAAGCCTATGATCGATCAAAGTATAGAGCAAAATCCTTAAATTCTACATATGCTTCTCCCTATTCCTCAAATACACAAGAATGTCATCGATGAACACAATCTCAAAGGAATCCAAATAAGGCCTGAAGACGTGGTTCTTAAATTCCAATAAATGAAGCTGGGGCATTTTTTGACCCAAAAGACATGAATAGGAACTTAATGACCATAACAAGTCATAAAGGTTGTATTTGGGATGTACTCAACCCAAATCTTGACTTGATATTAACTGGACTTTAAGTTAATCTCTGAGAATACCACTTCTCCTTGAATCTAGTCAAATAAATCATCAATGCAAGGCATAAGATGCCTTTTCTTCACCGTCACCTTATTAAGATGCCTATAATCGATACATATACACAAAAAGCCATCTTTTTTCTTTACAAACAAGACAGGAGCACCCTAAGGGGATATACTTGGCCTTATAAAACCTTTATACAAAAGATCCTAAAGCTGAGAGTTCAACTCCTTAAGATTGGCAGGATCCATATGGTAAGGTGTCATAAAAATAGGTCGGATGCCCAACTTAAGATCAATTATAAACTCAACATCACGCTCAAGATAAAGACGAGGTAGATTGGCAAAATAATC
This sequence comes from Capsicum baccatum var. pendulum, assembly GCA_030864225.1. Classification (NCBI taxonomy): domain Eukaryota; kingdom Viridiplantae; phylum Streptophyta; class Magnoliopsida; order Solanales; family Solanaceae; genus Capsicum; species Capsicum baccatum. Next base: position 204,069,742 of record CM061550.1, read on the forward strand.
CAAAATAGAATGATAAGGGGATAACCAGTCCATGCCCAAAATCATATCAAAATCCACCATATCTAATATAATAAGATTAGCTTGAGTATTAAACTCTTGAATACTAATAACGCCCAAACTACAGCTCTCGTAAGAGTGTAAGCGGTCGCTGTCAAATATAGAACCCAACTGGGTTAGGTGTCGAATCCCACAGGGAATACTTGGTCACTAAGTAAGCAACTATTAGTAGACTTTTGGTTGAAAATTCTACAGAAAGGGGGGATTTTATGCGTGAAGTAAAATTATCAAAATAGCAAAGTAAAAATGATATGTTTAGTAAGATTTTAATCAATGAGAATTGCAAGTTAGGGTTATGTGCACCTTATGAGTTCTACGTATCTATTAACTATGAGTTATGCGGAATTCAGACATACATGCACTTATAGAGATTCGTATTCTATGGTAAATCCTAGCGTCTTCCGACCATCAAGGATTATCTCACTTTAACTCTTTCGAGCTTAAAGCGTATAACTAATGGTGCAAATTCTCCAAGAGGTTAATCCAGTTACGGCACTAACTTTTAAACAGGGGTTGGTAGCCCTATTTCCTTGTCACTCTCTCTTTTCCAGACATGTAACTTTTCTTTCGAACAAGTTAATGCTATACTGGCGTATTCTATATGTTTGCAACCACAAGAATTCAATTAAGATGAAGAGAGTAATGATATAAGTAGCATACGTATCAAGAATTCACAAACTCATAGAAATAGATAGTATTATTAAAAGGATTCCATAACCCTAATAGAGAAGTTTAGCTACTCATGAGTGCAACGGAAAACACAATAGCAATTATCATCATACCAAAATAATAACAATCTCACATGAAGTATGTTTTGGTTTCACTTGTGGCGTGATTTCCTTGCTAGTAGCGTTTCTCTTATCGTGGAAATTAAAAGTTGAATAGATGAAGAATAATGTCAACAACGAATTAATGAAGAAGGGAAAGAATGCTGAAAAATTCAGCAAAGTAGGGTTTTTATAACATCCATATCCTAGTCCTACTGAAATAGGCTTTTTATCCTTGTCCTAGTCCTATGGGGTTACTGCATCCTTGTCCTAGTCCTACTAAGTTACTGCTGATCCCCAAGTCATTGGAAATACTATTTTTGCCCGGGACAAGTTTTCCATGCATCACTTTCAGTCCATAGGCTTCCAAAACCTACCTTCCTTCTCACGTGAAGCTTCCTTTGGCGTCAAATAGTCCATAAAATGCTGAAATCTTCATCATTTATACCTGAAAACTTGCTAATCACGTTGGTTAGCTTACTTACAGGAAAAAGGACTAAAAGTGTAGGAATTATATATTTTGTCCTCAAAATTTAGCTAAAATATGGGTAAATTAAGGTCTTTAGGTGTGTAAATACGCCTAACATCAACACCCCACACTTAGACGGGACACACTGCCCTCAGTGGAAAATAAATATGGAAAACCTGATTAGTTGGACTCTTCTTCTATGTTTGGGATCATACCACCTGCGTCGAAATCATCATCAGAGTCGTCATCCTCAGAGTTTCCTCAAATTGTACCCCACTTGATGCCAAAAGTGTGTTGAGGTATTTGTAACGAGGAGGATTCAGCTTGCTCTTTTCTTACATTTCTATGAGGTGGGCGCTTTTAGTTTTCCTTGTCGTCCTTTTGAGGCCATTCTACCTGAGATCCTAATAGAGTCATGTTAGCTTTATCTAGGAAGATTCAATCGACAAACAGACAATAGTGGCTCCACCCCACAGTTAATTTGTTGACACAAACTAATTAAGTGAATGATGTCGATTACTCAGACTTCATCGACATACATTTAGGGGATATGTTCCAATAATATGTTTAGCACAGTCATACTTTCATGTCATCTTACTATCCTTTCTAACTCTATTTCATGTAATCTTGACTATACTTTCATGTGTGGATTAATGCACCTTTTGAACAAGACTACTACATAGAGATCGTATCAAGTTATGACATAGAAATAATCACAACTTCTCATGCTTGTATTCAATCATGATTTTTATCTCGATGGATGAGTCATTCAAGCATTTTGAGCATTCAATTTTGATGTTTATGCAATTACTTCACCATGTCGATTTCGCAAAAGTATGACAGTGTATCAAAATCAAATACAAGTTGGAACCAAGTCAAGAACACCCATACGTATTTTTTCACTCAACTAGATGTATCATACAAATCAACACATTCTAATCACCAACACCACTTTAAGATATAACATACCATTATAAGCGTAAGATTGTAACAACTTCAGAATATAAACGAAGAACTTACTTGGTGTTGGACTCGGAAGATGATCTTGCAAGGTTAGATGAGCAAAAAGAAAAGTTTTGAGAGATTTGGGAAGGATAGGCGATGCTTAATACTTGGACTAGTTGGGCATAGGCGGCGCCTATGCCATGGCATTATAGATTCAGAGAGCAAAGGCAATGGCATAGGCGGTGCCTTTAGCTTTGCCTAGTTGAGCAGAAGGCAATAGCATAGGCGGCGCCTAATGCTTTGCCTAGTTGAGCAAAAGGCAATAGTATAGGCGGTGCCTAATGCTTTGCCTAGTTGAGCAGAAGGCAATAGCATAGGCCTTGACTTGTACGTTGCCTAGATTTGTATAGGCAATGCTTAACCGAAAGCCTTTTGCTCCTTCATTACTCACTTACCACCTTTAACATAGCTCACTTTCAAATTGAAATTTGAGGACAATCTCCTCTTTTATACGTCTTGCACCTACACTTACTCAAAAACAACAAAAATGATTAGAATGATGGGTTGCCTCCCACCAAGCGCCTTAGTTTTGGTCGTGGCTCGACAAAATTCTAGGAAAACAAAAATAACAAAAATAATTAAAAATGATGGGTTGCCTCCCACCAAGCGCTTGATTTATTATCGCGGCACGACATAGTTATCTTGATTACTTAGACTTCATCGAGATATTTGGTGCATCATTTTCTGAATGGATTCAGACGACGCTGATGCTTACTTGTTGGCATGCAATCTTCTTCAAGATGACTCTTGTGCATGCATATCCTAGGAGGGATACCAATTATATAATCAATAGTCCAACCCATAGCTCTCTTGTACCTCTTCAGAGAAGAGATGAGAGCCTCTACATGCTGTTCACTTAAGTCATCCGCAACACTCACCGAAAGTGTATTTCCACTTCCCAAGAATGCATATCAAAGGACCTCTTTCGATTCTAGCACTGGTGGCTCTTCAATGAAAGTCTTTGCTGTTGGTGAAGATTGTTCCTTAAGATCAAGGTCCAGCTTCTTAGGAGCATGAGAATAGGACCCTAATTCTATTAGAGCACAAACGGTTTCATCATGTTCTTCAGCCTCCACACGCTCAAAATTCAGCAGCACATCAGATAGTGACTCAACAATAAGCTGCTTCTCTATAGATAATTCTTTCTCATCCTTATAATAAACATCAGCTACAGAGAACACATCCATATCTCTAGGCTGCTTCATCAATTTGCATATATCAAAACGAACTACTTCGTCATTCAATCGAAATAAAAGCTCATTAGCTCTCAAATCAATAAGCACACTCCCTGTTACAAGGAAAAGTCATCCCAAGATTATGGGAACTTCAGAATCCACCTCACAATCCAAAACAACAAAGTCTGCAGGAAAGATGAAGGTAGAAACCTTCACGTACACATCATTTAAGATACCCACAGGTCATTTTACCGACCTATCTGCCATCACAAGCCGCATATTGGTTAGTGTAGGGTCGCCCAACCCCAACTTTCTGTACACAGATTGTGGCATCAAATTGATGCTAGCTCCCAAATCGCACAACGCCTTAGCAAAATCCAACAATCCCATCGTGCGAGAAATATTGAAAGCACCAGGATCTGCCTTTTTCTGAACTAGCTATCTTGTAGCACTTGCGCTGCAATGATGAACATTATCTGCCAGCTCATAGCTTACTGCCCGCTTCTTTGTCAAAAGGTCCTTCATGAATTTAGCATACCCAGGCATCTGTTCCAGCGCCTCCACCAAAGGAACATTAATGGTCAGCTGCTTCAACATGGTCATGAATTTACTGAACCTGGTGTCATCAGCTTTCTTCTCCAGTCTCTGAGGAAAAGGTGGTGGTGGAAGGGGAATCATTTTCTCCACTACTTTCTCTTTATCTTGCTTCTGATTATCAGCCTTTTCAGGAGTGTCATCAGCCTTTTTCTTCAGTCTTTGAGGAAAAGGTGGTGGTGGAAGAGGAATCGTATTCTCCATCACTTCCTTTTTATCTTGCTTTCGACTATCACTCTTTTCAGGCTGGTGACGTCTAGGTGTAACATCATGAGAACTCACTTCTGCTTCTACGGCATCTTCAAACTCTGCTTCATCAATAACATTCTCTTTTGTATTATCGATGACCTGCTTGCCTTTGTACGGATTTTCCAACACCTTACCACTTCAGGTAGTGATAGCCATATATGATCCATCATTCCACGAATTTTGCACAGTGTTGCTAGGTGGCGTTCCAGCCTTTCTTTGGTTGAATGCCATAGATAAATGACTCAATTATTGCTCCAGCTATTTTATTGAAGTGGAATGCGACTCAACCAATTGCTTCATTGAGGACAAATCATTTATTACCTCAGTTACTCCCGTGCTGGTTGCCTCCACTCCTTTCAACAGCTTATCTATCATATCTTCCATGGACATATTTCTAGAACCAGTTGCAGCAGCGTCACGTCTTCCAGGAGGAACATACAAACCACTCCTATCAGTCTTATCCTTCCAACTACCTTGATCCCGGTCCTTGTTTCCAGATCTATCATAATAGTTCCGACCTTGGTTTCCTTGGGCATTGCCTCGGAAACTCCCCTGATTATTTAAGTAGTTAGCTTATTCTTTAGAATCGGATTCATCTCTTCCTTTTGACTCAACTGCTTTGACTTTTTCAGTCTTCCCTGATAATAAATGCTTAGTAAGAAGATCCATTTGTGTTTTCATGTGCGCCATATCTAGATCACGTTCTTTCTCTCGTCGCCTTTGTTCTGCCGTCATGCTGATAGATGTGGTAGAGTTTGATACTTCTAAATCCCTGGTATGCCAATCTCTACTTTTCTTTGTCATACGGACTAGCATATCGCTTGCCTGAATAAAGGTGAGGTCCATAAATGATCCTCCAGCCGCATTATCAACCACTGGCTTAGTTACGGAATTTAAGGATCTGTATAATATCTCCATCAAGTGGACATTGGTCATATGATGGTTTGGGCATCTCATAATCTTTTTCTTGAATCTCTCCTATGTTTCGTGGAGAGCTTCAGTTGGAAGCTGTCGAAAGTTGCTGATTTCATCTCTCAATTGTGCTCTCTTGGATGACGGAAAGAATCTTTCTAGGAAAACGTCTTTCAATTGCCTCCAATTAGTAATAGAATCAGGAGTTAGCCCATTCAACCATAGAGTTGCCTCTCCAGATAGAGATAATGGAAATAAGCGCAGCCGGATCGCATTCTGTCCAACCCCTGGATTGTCAAAAGCCTTGCATATTGAGATAAAATTAATTAGATGCATATTCGGATCGTCTCCTGCAAGTCCACCAAATAATCCCTTGAGCAGCAATAGTTGAATCATGGTGCTAATGATGTTGAACTTGGCCCCGGGTGCCAAGGGTGGAGGAATAATAGCTCCTGTGGCACCAGCTCCGTCCAGGTCGTCATCATCATCATCGAAAGGCATTTGCATAGCCTGGCGTTCAGGCCTAAATCTATCTTGACGATCTCTTCTGTTTGGAGATGTCGCCACCTCAGCATCACGCCTAGTGTTTAGTAACTCGTCATCACTTAGGTCCTCATCGTCAGGATTTGTTACCCGCCCAGGGTTATCAATATTCTGTTGATGTACTTGGGTAGCGGCCAACGCAGGTAGTCTAGCCTGCTCCTATTGAGCAGCCCTTCTCTCAATGTCACGTTGTGCATCCATCCTTCCAATAAGTTGTGGTTTAGGGTTTATGGGTAATAATGGTTGTCCCGAACTTCGAGTATTCGGCATGCACTGAACAAAAACCTGCAGAAAACAAAAATAACAACTAAAAGTAAAGTACGAGAATCTTTGACCAAAGGGTCTAGTAATTATCACAAACTTAGTTGACAACCGTACTCCCCGACAACGGCGCCAAAATTTGACAATGCTCAAACTACAGCTCTCGTAATAGTGTAAGCGGTCGTCGTGAAATATAGAACCCAACTGGGTTGGGTGTCGTATCCCACAGGGAATACTCGGTCACTAAGTATTGCAACTATTATTAGACTTTTGGTCTGAAATTCTATGAAATAAGGGGGGTGTTTATGCGTGCAATAACGTAAACAAAATAGCAAAGCAAAAATGGAATGTTTAGTAAGATTTTAATCAATGAGAATTGTAAGTTAGGGTTATGTCCACCTTATGAGTTCTACGTATCTATTGGCTATGAGTTATACGAAATTCCGACATGCATGCGCTTATAGAGATTCGTATTCTATGGTAAATCCTAGCGTCTTTCGACCATCACAAATTATTTCACTTTAACTCTTTCGAGCTTAAATCGTATCTAATAGTACGAATTCTCCAAGAGGTTAATCCACTTACGGCACTAACTTTTAAACAGGGGTTGGTAGCCCTATTTCCTTGTCACTCTCTCTTTTCCCGACATGTAACTTTTCTTTTGAACAAGTTAATGCTATAGTGGCATATTCTATATGTTTGCAACCATAAGAATTCAATTAAGATGAAGAGAGTAATGATATAAGTAGCATACGTATCAAGAATTCACAAACTCATAGAAATAGATAGTATTATCAAAAGGCTTTCATAACCCTAACAGAGAAGTTTAGCTACTCATGAGTGCAACGGGGATCACCATAAACATCATCATCATATCAAAATGAGAATGATCTCACGTTGGTCACAAGAGCCATGCTTTCTCTGTCAGAAAGTAACGTGCAGAACTAAATGTCGAAAAATAGAATTGAATAGAAAATAGGATGGGATGAATTGGATTGAATGCTGAAAAATTCAGCTAATAAGGGTTTTTATAACACCCTTGTCCTAGTCCTACTGAAATAGGGTTTTTATCCTTATCCTACTGAAATAGGGTTTTTATCCTTGTCCTAATCCTAGTAAGTTACTGCTGATCCCCAACTCTTTAGAAATACTGTTTTTGCCTGGGACAAGTTCTCCATGCATCACTTTCAGTCCACCAGTTTCCAGAAGCTGCCGTCCTTCTTACGTTGAGGTTTCCTTTGGCGTCCAACAGTCCACAAAATACTGAAATCTTTATCATTTATACCTAAAAACTTGCTAATCACGTTGGTTAGCTCACTTACAGGAAAAAGGACTAAAAATGCAGGAATTATATATTTTGTCCTCAAAACTTAGCTAAAATATGGGTAAATTAAGGTGCTTTAGGCGTGTAAATACGCCTAACATCAAATACTCACAACTATGATCTATAAACCTAATCTACTACTAAAAAATCACCCATGAGAGTATATACATATGGCGAAATAGATAAATAAATCCAAAGATAACTCTAATCGAGGCATAATAAGTGGACACATAAAAATAAGTTGATCTTATAATAAATAAAGCAAAAACTAATTGATGGAACACTAAGATCGTACCTGTAGTGTAATATTTAAAGGCCCTACCTCCAATATAATAGGTATGAAATATGAATGACCTCGCCTACCTCCTAGCTGGAAGTCTGATCAATCTTCTGTCCTACCTGTGAATGACCTTGCCTGCCACCTAGCTGGAAGCCTAATCAATATTCTATCCTACCTACTTTAGGACCTCTATAAGAATCTTGGGGACCACCTGACGACCCTACATTCCATATCTATATAGGGGAGACACTACCTAATTAGTGAAACACTCTATGCTTTAGGTACAATTACCATAAGCCTAGGACACTCTCTGGAGAAATGGCCAAAGGCCCCATAATCATAACATGCCCCAGGCACTTTACTGTAACTAGAAGATCTATCTCACTTGGAATAACCACCTCAATTGAAATAACCATAAGATAAACCTCTCAGAGCTTGACCACTACTATGGCTAGAATGATCACTGTAGCCAGACTATCTATAATACCCTGCATTTTCAAGCTAGTCTGTGAACCATTATTCCTATATGTATGAGCTATTATCTAACTGATTCCCATAATATATATGAGTTTCATGATATTTATCATCATTTTTGATTTGATTTTGAGGTGTAAAATGTTCATAAGAATCACTTAGAACAAAGTTGTGCTTAGAGCCTCTGAATCGTGTAAAGTTTGGCATTCGATTATACAAGGGTCTACTTTAACCATTTATAACTTTTTATACACGTATAATTTTTCAATTCAAGACATACCAAATTGTATATAATTTAAATATCTTTCCAATGACACCAATTTTCCCAAAATCTGATACCCGAGCGAAAAGTTATGGCATTTTCCATGTAAGGTAGTAATCCAACATGATAGCAATGCGATGCATTTGCTAGTGCGTTACAAAACTGCTTCACATGCTAATTCAGTTTTTAAAAGGTCTAGGGGCACTTTGGTCACTTACCCTCACCCAAATCCACCCATAACACTTAATTTCATCCCCCAAAAGTAATATACACTCAATTATTCATCTTTTCTCTCAAAGAAAAACCCAAACCTCCTCAAGAACACCAAAACCTTCATTAATTTTTCTTCAAAAAAGCAAGAACTCAAGTTTTCAAAATCAAGAATGCTTTCAAGATTGTGTTTCTCCTTCAATAATAAAGATTTAAGGTATATTGGAGTTTATCCATGGGTCCTCTTTCACCCATGAAACCCCAAAACTCTTTTCTTTTATTAAAGAATGAATTTTCCATTATTATGATATTTTATATGTTCAAGAAAGATTGAATTTCATATTTTCATGGTGGTTTTAATTCAAATCAGCCCATGTGTGATTCCATACAAGATTATGAATTTCCTCATGCTATGAATTTGAAATTCCTATGCTTTATTCATGTAAATTTCATGACGAAACCTAAATTCATGAAGATTAGCAATATTCCCATGTTTTAAATTCATGCCTCCCACATGTTTGATGAAATTCCCATATCATGTCCAATTAATTTCAAGATGAATCCTCAAGTTATAAATTTTGCCATGGAACCCTACTGTTCCCTCATGTTAAGACATTCTTACATTCAAGCTATGAACTTTACATGTTTTGATGAAACACTTATGTCCTATTTCAAGTGAATTATATGTGAATTCCCAAATTCATGATCTTAGTTATGTAATCATGCTATGATCCCATGTTTAAGATATTCCCATTTCCAAGTTCATGATCCTCATATGTTTGGAGAATTTCTCCATATTAAAGTATTAATATCCACGTGTTTGATAGAATGCTCATGTGAATTGAATAGGGTAATCATGACACGTTACCATGTGTTCTCATTTATGTACAAGTCCATGACCTCCAAGTGTTTGATAAAATATCTCAGTGAATGAATTGTGAACAATTGACTATGGCTATTCTATTGAAGATCATGGTATGCTTTACTTTTCATGATATTGAGTCCTAGGTGTATTCAATACCCAAAAATCTAGTTGTTGACCTAGAGCTATAGTAGTTATAGGATAGTCTTAGAAACATAACAATCAATAACATTCAGTCAGTACAGAACTCAGTGTATTCAGTCAGACACCAGAACTCAGTGAACTCAGTCTAGTTCATTCAGTAAACACTATCAGTCATAGTTCAGTCTATCCTAGTATAGTTTAGAAATCACACAAATGTCTATTCAATTAGGAGTAGAATTCAGCACCGAGTGAACCCAAGGATGGGGACTCATATGCCAGTACAGGGGCAATCCTTAAAAGCTATCCTTGTATTCCAGAACTATGTAACCAGTGTAGTTTGGGACATTAACCTGCCAGATTGAGGTTTGATGAGGTGTTTTACCTGCCAGATTGAGGGTACCACCATTCTCATTCAAAGCACCTGCCAGATTAAGGGTAACTCTTCATTTTGTCTTTACTTGTGGCATGGTAATTAGACCCTTCTAGCTGGGTTTATACGTTGGACCCCAATTAGTTCAGAGAGGGGTATGTGGGTTAGATGATTACTTCCCACCATTTCAATTTCAGACTCAGTATAGAACTTAATTCAGTTCTACAAAATTAGGACTGTCAAAAATAGTCACCCAGTTATCAGTAACTTAGTTATCTGTAATCGCATCTATTAGTTATTAGTTATCAAAACTCTATATTTAGTCCTGATTACAATCTCAGTTTCCATTTTAGTTGTAGTCTCAGTCGAGTAATCAGATCAACAACTTAATTTAATTTTAGGTTTTCTTGATCATAGCATACAATTATCAGTTATTCAGTTATTAGTATTTTAGTACCTCAGTTTATAGACTATTTTAGAATCATATTATATGCTTTGTCTTGCATTCTTAAATAATACAGTTTTCATGAATTGATGCTCAATTATCTCATGTTACACAGTCAGTTTTACATGCCCAATATTCAGCTATCATACATTCAGTTAATCAGATAAGTTAGTATGTTTATGCATTCGTGCTCAGCGTGATTGTATGTTCAGATCCTCAATTTATGTCAGTCTCCATCACATAGTTTTAAACCAGTATTCATACAATATCCATGTTTTATTATATTCTAGCTTCAGTTATACTTATATCATTAAAGCAAGTTTATACAAACTAAATATAGAGATTCATCATCTTATCTGAGAATGTTTGTCACTCATGCTTTAAGATATTTCAGTTTTTAATTATTTCAGCCTATTGATGAGTCTACTTACACTTACTATGCATGTTTTATGATTATGTATGAAATTAGTTTTTCTTATTGCTTTAACCCCTACATACTCAGTACATTATAGAAGTACTGATCCATATATATGTCTATGTTCTACATTGTCTCATAATGTAGCTAGTAGTTATAGCCTATGTATCATCATTAGACAGTTGTAGATTCCAGCCAACAGGTGATGAGTTCTCCTACTTCAAGAATTCCAGATAGTTTTGGTTCATGTATAGTTTATTTATTTTTATTTGTGTTGATTAGTAGTAGTTGGAGGCATGTGCCACCTATCTATAGTTAGTATTGTACAGGCTTCATAGATGTTAGTCAGATTCAGTCATGTAATTTTAGTTTCATTCTTCAGATTTATGAGATTGTAAAGCTTTATCAGTATTGTATCTATTTTAGATTTTTAGTATGATTATGTTTCCTCAGCAAAAAAACTATTTATTATGTTATAATTCAGTTGCTTAATAGTATGCCAGTTTATGGGTTAGCTTGGGATCACTTGTGGTTCCAAGCACCTGCGACGATTAGGGGATAGTCTCAGGTCGTTACAATTGTCTTTATCGATAATCTAAAGTGTGATAAGAATAGGCATTCTTGACTAAACTTAATGCTAATAAGGACAACACTGAGGGTACCTACCTTGAGAATCATTACTTCTAAATCGTGATCCACTCCGGCTCCCTTTAAAACTATGCTGATATCACAACCTTTCTTTGCTATCCCTTTGAGCCCCATGATGCATCTCCTCCATAATTTGGAAATGATCATAAACCTTAATGAATGATCTACCACTGGAAACCAAATTCTGGGTATCTATGTAAAGAGAGAGTCTCAATCCTTAGACTATCCACTTATACTCAGTCAACAGAATAGAAGTAGCATGTTTAGACAACTTATGAAAGCAAGCTTCATACTTTAAAACAACCGTGGATCCCTGCTTCAATCTTGAGAACTGTTCCTTCAAACAATCACTAAGGCCATGAGGCATATACTCCTCTAAGTAAACCTTAGAGAATTGAGTCTATGTCAAAGAGGGAGATCTATCTGGCTTGGAATAAAGATAACCTCTCTACCAATGTCAAGCTATAAAATACAACTGGAAAGTAGCGTAGTCCATATAAAAGTTTCAATTAGGCCTAAAATATGGATCCTATCCTTACAAATATCTAAGAAGTCATATGCATCCTCCCCGATGCCACAGAAAACCTAGGCAAAGTCAATCTCAAGAACCTACCCAACACCTTCTACTCCTCCACACAAATAGAAGGCAGGGAAACTACTAAATGAGAAACTACTAATACTGAAGGAATCTCAACTCTAGGATCTATAACTACAAGCTACATCTTGCCACCAAGCCACTCTGATTTGCATAGATTGGGAACCATTAGACAGTGCACCACAAACTAAACTTAAAAGCTAAACTAATGAATACTTGAGAAGTGCCCAAAATATAAAACCTAGTGAAGCATGGGATGGCCCCTAGACTACCACTTGATGGGGTAGAGAAATATTTGGTGTGGGAGTAGGAACAAGGTTCGGTGAAGTCTTCATATCTTGGTCTCTAGCTGTGGCTATATCTCTCGATTATACTCAACCCCTAGGTCATCCACGTACTTTGGTAGGATCCCTAGTCCCAAACACGAAGTTCTCATACCTTGTAGTGGTATCACGCATCCCACCGATCTATAAAAGAGCAAAAACAAATAAATCTTATAAACCAACTTAGACTCTAGCTCTACTAAGTCTACTGATGTAACTTTCTGAGATATCATAACCGGACAGTTTCTGTATACCCGTTGGGATATGATATATTTACCTACTAGGGTAGAGACTGAGAAGCGATCTACTAGGATTTCAGGACTGACTCCGAAATCAACAACTATAGAAGGAGTTACAAAGAACAAAGAAGCTCCTGGATCTAGCAAAAGCATAAATATGTAAATGATAAACTTGCAACATTCAGTGGCTATATCAGGAGAACTTTCTCGATCTTGTAAGGAATGAATTATAGAAATCCTATTTGGGCATTGCCATTGGTGGCACTGGAAGCGAAACCTTGCTAATTTGGGTGACCGAACTGAGCTGAAGAACAATTGTACTTACCCTGAGAACCTAACTAGGACAATCTTTGATTCTATGTCCTAGCTATCCATACCCAAAACAATCATCACTGCCAGCCCTATAGACACCCTGATCATTTCTGCTATATTTAAGACAAAGAGAATTTGTTCGTCCACTCTTTGGCCTTGATGTTCTGTCCCTCTTATTTTTTCACTCTTTTTCCCTACGCCACTCCTACTCACTCTGTGAAGTATGAGCCACAAGCATAGATAGTATAATAAACATTTGATTGTTCTGAGAAACTACTGAATAATCTAAGGCAATAAAAGTAGTCTTGAGTTCGAAGTGAGAGACATGCTCATTTAGGGGATTTTCCTAAATAGGCAGAGGTGCTGGCTGGTTTCTAGTTCTTCTTTTGTTAGTATTTTTGGGAGGAATATTCTATAAATGGAAGGGAATCTTGGATTAGACAGAGATTTTAAATTGAGCTCATGCTCACTCGCATGACATGAATACTCAAAGAAAGGAAACTTTTCCTAAAAATGTCTCATAGCCACTTGTCCATAAGTGTGGTGCGCTACACAGCTATGCACAAGACTCTACTAGGCGTGAATTTCAAACTCCCCAGGACTCTGTTAAGACTTAGTCTGTATTACCAAGTTTGTAAATTCCTGAGTCTAATACTCGGATGCCACATGGTACTTACAACCCTAAAGGACCACATGCTAACCCATGACCAGCACCTGCTGTGAGCACTGAATAATAATACTGAAATAATACAGAAGTTAGGCTAAAATGCCATAAGGTTCATAATTTGAATACTATTAAGTATAACATTTGAAACTGAATACTATCTAAACTAGTCTAGTTTGAAAAACCTCTAATTGAACTGTCTGAATGTGGAGTTGATGGGAAAATCCCCCAACTAACTCCAACTGCTGATATACTATAGCTTTTGAAAATACTAAAATAAAAGCACTACTAAAATTACTGCTGCTATCAAAATCTATCTACGCGTGGTCAGGAACCTGAGCGTCTGGACCTATGATATGAGACATCATAGCCCAAAGAGAAAGTATGTATTAGTACGTGGAATGTACTGGTATGCTAAGGGAGATAAGGCTGAATGCAAGGGTTCATATGCATGAACAGTATCTGATTGAATGATATGAAATAACTGAATGAGAGCACATAGAATACTTAAACTACTATAAATACAGAGTATGTAATGCTGTACATATACATGTATATACTATATCTAAGATTATTACTGAAACTAAGTCTGAGTTCTGATAACTAAGTTACTAATATTTGAGATTTTTGATAACTGTATTACTGATAACTGGGTGTCTTTTTTTGATAGTCTTGATTCTGTAGAACTAAACTGAGCTCTACACTGAGCTGAGTGACTGTATCTGACAGTCTTGATTTTGTAGAAATGAACAAAGTTCTATAATAAGTCTGAAACTAAAAACTAAAATAGTGGGAGTGTTCATCTAACTGACATACCCTAATTATAAACTGAGTTGGGGTCAAACCTATGACCCTAGTTGGAAGGGTGTTAGCACCTTTCCAAGGGATAATAACAATGACTATGAGTTAACTCTCTCTGAAAGAAAGACATTTTGTCAACCCTCGCTGGTAGGAAAACTGGTACAAGATACATCAAACCTAGTCTGGAAGGAATATATCTCAACCTATGCATGCTACGTAGTTCTATAATGCATGGATTGCTACTAAGGGTCAAACCCTCTGCTAGCAGGAATGTCCCTATCCCTGGGTTTGCTAGGTGCTGATTCCTACTCCCAACTGAATAAACACTAAATTGATTTCTAGACTGTACTAGGCATGATTGAACTATTGCTGATTGTACTAACTAATTGAACTAGATTGAGTTCACTGAGTTGTGTTAACTGACTAAATATACTATTCATGCTACTGAGATAAACTAGACTCATACTGAGTTTCATTGAGTTCTATAACAGACTGAGTACTACTATTTATGACATTACTGAGACTATTCTGTAAGTACTATAGCTCTAGGTATATAGCTAGATTTTCGGGTATTGAATACCCCTAGGACTCAAAATCATGGAAAGTAAAGAATGGCATGATCTTGAAAAGCATAACAATAAATACTTGTTAACATTACATGTGCCTAGGCTTTTGTCAAGCACTTGAGATACATCAACTTGTTTATGAATGGGACCACATGATGAGATGTCATGATTTTACCATTCAATTCACATAGGCATTCTATCAAGTACTTGGGGAGCATAGTTATTTCATAGAACAACAATCAACACATGAGCATCAAGGATACAATAATCAATTGTAACTTCAAGGGTTTAATATGAAAATCATATAATTTTCCACACATGTTATTTTAATTCCATGAAACTTGTATTAAATCATGAATTGAAACTCAAATAATATCATGAACATGAATACAATCAAGTTCAACATGAAATTAATAAAAAACAACCAATTAGTAGTTTTAAAGAGGTTCTTGAACTCCAAGAGTGGAACGAAACCCTTAGATGAACATCTAAAATACCTTGATAATCAAATTTGTGAAGATTGATGGTGTGTTATTGAAGCTTAGATTTGGAATTGGATGGCCTAAGGTTTTGTTCTTAAGAGAATTTGAGAATAAAGAATGAATTTTGACTCTAGGTTGGCTAAATCTCTTGTTTTAGGTTTGAATAAAAGTGGTGAAATTGACCTAAATACCCTATAAACGCATAATTAAAGAGCAAAAACTGTGCTCAGTGATGCGCAGACCAACACGCCACATCGATAAGGTTGATGCGATGGATGACGTGCCGCATCGAGTTTGTGTTGGGTCACTGGGATTTGCACTTAGACTCTGGGGAAATATCTGTCGATGAGATGGACGACGTGACGCATCAAGATCATGTTGACCTACTATTTTGGTCACCCATACACATATCAAATAAGGTTTAAAAAATTCAAAACTCACCCAAAGTGACCTATGGACACACCTAATCATGATTCAATCCGAGGATCGACATTCTAAGGTCATAAGGGTCGCAAAAATAAGATCGCCAAATTATGAAGGCAAAAAATGACTCAAAGTATAAACACTTAGCTGAAATTTCTAAGCCTAGGACCTCTTTTCATGATCTAAAGGATTGAGTTAAGGTAAAATTATGCGGGGTTTTACAATATTGTTCCCTTTGTAACATTCATCCTCGAATGAGACTGACTATGTTGAGAATACTGATAAACTGAGTTTACATACTGAACATGCACCACTAAAGTATAATTATATAACTGAACTGATAGACTAGGTTTTCATACTGAACATATATAACAGAAGCATGATTACATGACTGAACGAATTTATTAATGCATGAGTATCATGAGGATGATATACAATGGTAATTGTACCAATTTATAAAGGAAATCTGAGCATATAATATAGAAATGTGGGGTTGAATGCAATGAGTAAAACTGATTTCATACGGGATCTGAGAACATGCATGCAAAGCGTAAGTACACTCACGAATAGGCTGGATTAAATTGAAAACTAAAATATCCTAAAGCATGAATGGCAAAAATACTCTAATAAGATGGTGAATCTCTACGCTTAGTTTCTGTAAGACTATGCTTTAGGGATATAAGTAGAACTGAAGTTGGAATACAGTAAAATATGAATACTATATGAATATTGGGTCTGAAACTACGTGATAGAGACTGACATAAATCAAGGATCTAAATATAAAATCACACTGTTCACGAATGCATAAACATACTAACTTATCTGATGAACTGAATGAATTATATCAGAATACTGGTCATGCAAGCTTGAACTACACAGTCTAAATAACTAGACTGAAACCGTAAAGTATTATACATATGAGGTAAGAACTGATTGGGTAACATGATATAATTGAGTATGAATTCATGAAAACTGTATTATTTGAGAATGTAATACCAAGTTAGAACATGATTTTGAAATAGTCTGTAAACTGAGGTACTGAAATACTAATAACTGAACAACTGATAATTGTACGCTATGGTCAACCAAACCTGATACTGAACTGAGTTACTGATAAAATTACTAGACTGAGACTGTGACTAAGACTGTAATTGAGACTGTGACTGAACTCATACTAGAATTGAATACTAAACTGATTTAGTACATGAAAAGCTCGAGATGCTTACGGACTGAATCTTGACTGACTATTTGGGATCTGAAATATGACGCATGAACTGAACTGGATACACAATTCACATGGATGTGAATAAACTATTTCTTGGAAGGGATATATTCATGAAGTTTCAGATAGTAAGACTAGATTGGAAGACAAAAACACTATAGGAACCTGTCTGTCTGACTGTCAATCTGAATCACTGGATTTATAGACTAACTCATACTGAAAGCTCATGCTTAACTGGAGTATTTCTTTGACACACTTTCAAGGAAGTTCTAATGAATTTCAAGGAGTAAGGAATCTTGGGCATGGTCTGAATCAAACATCTGTAAGAAATCACAACAAGGCTGAAATACGGTAATATGAAACACTAGCCTATGAAACATCAGATGGGATTACGGGTGTACATAGGTCGGGTTTGTTTGTTTTTTATTGATTAAAAACCAAACCAATTATGTCAGTTTATCAAAACTATAAACCAAATCAAACCAACATAAAATCAATTTTTTTGATTTAGGTTTTAGTCAGTTCTTTTGTTTTTTTTGTTTTTTTTTTTGGGTTTTCTCAAAATTTTCTTATAATCTTTAGTTTTTACAATTATACTGTGATTTAAGACTATATCAAATATGTTTTCACTCATGTGCTAATGAAAAAACTTAATTATGAAAAATTAAGGAGCGAAATTCTCTCTTGAAACTAAAAAGTAAGATGAAGAGTTCAGTTTAGGTTTTAAGTTTATATTGAGTTTTGGATCATTTTATTAGCATAGATATATACACCGACTTTATAAATATTAAAAATTAATAAAACTAATTGAAAAGGTAGATTATAATCAATATTTTAAGTATAAAAAGTTAAATTATATATATACATATATACATACACGCGTGCTCGCGCACACACACACACATATATATAATGTCAGTTTGATTTGGGTTTGGTTTGTCTTTTTTTGGTTAACACCAAACCAAACCAAGAATGGTTAGTTTTTTGTTTCAAACACAAACTGACCAAACCAAACATAAGTCATTTTTTTCTCGGTTTGGTTTGGTTTGGTTTGACTTGATGGTTTGATCTGTACACCCTAGCTGGGATAGATCTACTAGGCCTTATGAACTGCAACTACTACCTTTCAGGCTTAGACATATTCCTCGAATGCTCCCTTAGCTATACCTTCTACCTTAATACTGCACTTCACTTGAGACCACTAAAAATATTCACATGGGCACTGCTAACTCTTCCTACTGAAGTCTGAGCTGGACTGAATTCTCCTACTATGTACAAGCCTACTCAAATCTATGAGATACACACATAACACTGTAATACTAGTCTGAATCACTAATTTCCACTCACCTTGCATTTTTCGCAACTCCATATTTAGAAAAGGCCTAAGGAGAGGAATAGAATACCAACACCATGGGTTTATCTAAAGACCTAAAGTGAGGATATCCACTATATAATCTGAATTTTGCTGATCATTTGGAGTGTGGCATAAATATGGAAACTGAACATACTGTAGATCATGAACACATGAGTCATAAGCTGCATGACTTGAGTGCTGGAATTTATGAATTCGTGGAACATGATTCGCACTACTGCGTAAATTGGGACTCCTCATATGAAGGACTGGGATCATACATGATTCTATGGTAAATGTATGAATATGATATTTTGATCATAGGGCTGATGCATAAAGGTATGAATAGATATCATAATAAATAAAGTACAATACCTTGAACTAAAATACAGTTGGTTCGAGATTCTTTCCCCCCTCTACTGATGTTCTACAGTACCTTGTATCACCATTAGAATCTGAGAGCCTGACCTGGTTACTTGCCCTACTATCTTCCCTTTAGATTAAAGCCATCATTCTAAATTTGTGAACCACTTACTCAACCACTCCAATTCCATTACTCAAAATTATATGACCAAGGAAAACTACTGACCTTAGCCAAAATTTGCATTTACTAAATTTGGTAAATAATTGATGGGCTTTGAGGCTCTGTAACACTATTTTAAGATTTTTTGTATGATCATGTTCACTGTGGGAGTAGAAAAGAATGTCTTCTATGAAGACTCAAATAAAAATGCCCAAGTACTATTTGAACTCTCTGTTCATCAAGTCCATAAAAGTTGCTGGGACATTGGTAAGACCAAATGACATGACTAGGAATTCAAAGTGACCATACAAAGTTTTGAAAGCTATTTTTGAAATGTCACATTCTCTGACTCTAAGATGATGATAGCTTGATCTGAGGTCTTTCATAGAAAAGTAACTTGTACCCTGAAGTTGGTTAAATAAGTCATCAATTTTGGGAAGTGGATACATGTTCTTGATCGTGACTCTATTCAACTAACGGTAGTTAATACACATTCTAAGATAACTGTCTTTCTTATGCATGAATAGAATTGGTTCACCCCAAGGGGATACGATGGGTTTGACGAATCCCTTATCTAGGAGATCCTTTAATTGTTCTTTTAACTCTTTGAGTTCTGCTGGAGCCATTCTATATAGAGGGATAAAGATAGGCTGAGTATCAGGAAGAAAGTCTATTTCGAAGTCAATTTCCCTCTCGAGAGGAACTCCAGGAATATCTTTGAGAAATATATCTGGAAATTCACATTCTCCTAGAATTGACTCAAGACTAGGAGTCTCAAAACTAGTATCCTTAACTTGAACAAGATGGTAGACACATCCCTTGGATATTGTTTTCCTCACCATTAGGTAGGAAAAAAGCGGATCCCTAAGTGCTAAATTACTACCCCTTCATTCTAGGATAGGCTTATTCGAAAACAGAAAAT
This sequence comes from Capsicum baccatum var. pendulum, assembly GCA_030864225.1. NCBI lineage: Eukaryota > Viridiplantae > Streptophyta > Magnoliopsida > Solanales > Solanaceae > Capsicum > Capsicum baccatum. The sequence continues at coordinate 204,089,631 of CM061550.1, forward strand.
GGACAAATCTATTTTTGCAGTCAACTAAAGCATAGCATGAATGAAGCCAATTCCATGCTGAAAATGAAATCAAAATCCATTATATCTAGCTCTACTAAGTCTGCTCATGTAACTTTCTGAGATACCATAAATGGACAGTTCCTATATACCCATCAGGATATGATTGATTTACCCACTGGGGTAGAGACTGAGAAGGGCTTTACTAGGATTTTGAGACTGACTCCAAAGTCAACAGCTATATAAGGAGTTACAAAGGACAAAGAAGCTCCTGGATCTAGCAAAGTATAAACATATAATTGATAAAATTGAAACATACCAGTGTCCATATTAGGATAACTTTCCTGATTCTGTCGAGAATAAAGTGCATAAATATTATTTGGATGTTGCCCACAGGTGGCACTAGAAGTGGAACCCTGCTGATTCGGATGACCAGACTGAGCTAAAGGACGATTGTACTAACCTTGAGAACTTGATTGAGGACAATCTCTGATTTTGTGAACTGGCTTGCCATACTTGAAACAAACATCACTGCTAGCCCTGCAGACACCCTAATGGTTCTGCCATATTTTTGACAAAGAAGATTTTTTCGAACATTCTTTGTCCTTGACATTTTAGCCCTCTTATTCTTTCACCCTTTTTATCTATGACTATCCTCCTCACTTTGTGGAGCATGAGCCATAATACTAAATAGGATTATAGCCAGCTAATTGTTCCGAGCAACTACTGAATAAGCTAATATAGTAAAAGCACTCCCAAATTCGGAGTAAGAGACATGCTTGTTTAGGGGATCTTCCTGAACTGGTAGAGGTGCTGGATGGTTTCCAATTCTTCTTCTGTTAGTCTTTTTAGGAGACATATTCTATAAATAGAAGGGAATTTTAGATTACACAGAGAGTTTAACTTGAGCTCATGCTTACTCGCATGACATGAATAATGAAAGAAGGGAAACTTTTCCTAAAAACATCTCTTAGCCTCTTGTCCATAAATATGGTGGTCTACACACCTATCAACAAGACTTTACTTGACGCGACTTTTAGACTTCATAGGACTCTGTTGAACCTTAGGCTCTAATACCAAGTTTATAACACCCCGAGTCTATGCCCAGATGCCACACAATGCTTATGACCTCAAAGGACCACAAGCTAACCCATGACTAGTACCTGCTGTAAGCACTGAATAATAATACTAAAATAATGTATAAGTTAGGCTTAAATGCCATAATGTTCATAATCTGAATACTATTAAGTATAACATCTGATAATAATATCCTAAACTGAATACTATCTAAACTAGTCTAGTCTGAAAAGCCTCTAATTAAACTATCTGAATGTGGAGTTGATAGGACAATCCCCCAACTAACTTCAAATATTAAAATACTGTTGATGCTGAAAATACTAAAATAAAAGCATATCCTTGATATATGAGGACTCATTACTAAAACTGCTGCTGCTATTCAAATTTGTCTAAGTGTGGTCAGGAACTTGAGCGTCTGGACCTATTATATGAGACATCATAATACAAAGAGAAAGTATATGTTAGTACATGGAATATACTAGTATGATAGGGGAGGTAAGTCTGAATGCAGGGGTTTATATGCCTGAATAGTATGTAACTAAATGATATGAAATAACTGACTGAGAGAAAATGGAATACTGAAACTACTGTAAATAATGAGTATGTAATGTTGTACATATACATGTATATACTGTATTTGAGATTATTATTAAAACTTAGTTTAAGTTCTGATAACTGAGTTACTGATATTTGAGATTTCTAATAACTGTATTACTAATAACTAGGTCACTATTTTTGACAGTCCTAACTCTGTAGAATAGAACTGAGTTCTTTACTGAGCTGAGTGACTGTGTCAGATAATCCTAATTCTATAGAACGGAATGGAGTTCTATATTGAGTCTAAAACTAAAACTAAAACTAAAACTATAGGAGTGTTTTTCTAACCGACAATCCCCAATTATAAACTGAGTTGGGGTCCAACCTATGACCCCAATTGTAAGGGTGTTAGCACCTTGCCAAGGGATACTATCAATGGCTATAAGTTAACCCTCTTTGGCCAGAAGATATTTCATCAACCCCTATTTGCAGGAAAATTCATATGAGATGTATCAAACTTAGTCTGGCAGGAAGATATGTCAACCTACGCTGGCTATACAGTTCTGTAATACAGGGATTAGTACAAAGGGCTAAAGCCTCTGCAAACAGGAATGACCCAATCCCTGGGTTTGCTCAGTGCCGATTCCTACTCTAATTGAATAGATACTGAACTGATTTCTAGACTCTACTAGGCTTTACTGAACTATTACTGATCGTGATAACTGACTGAACTAGACTGAGTTTACTAAGTTTTGTAAACTAACTTAATATACTATTCATGATACTGAGCTGAACTAGACTAATGTTGAGTTTTACTGAGTTCTATAACCTACTGAGTACTACTATTCATGACATTACTGAGACTATTCTGTAACTACTATAGATCTAGGTAAACAACTAGATTTTCGGGTATTGAATACCCCCAGGACTCAAAAGCATGGAAAGTAAAGCATGACATGATCTTGAAAATTATAACAATAAATACTTGTTAACATTACATGCACCTAGACATTTTATCAAACACTTGAGATACATGAACTTGTTCATGAATTGGACCATATGATGTCATGTCATGATTTTTCCATTCAATTCACATAGGCATTCTATCAAGCACTTGGGGAGCATGGTTATTTAACATAACAACAATCAACACATGAGCATTATGGATAAAATAATCAATTGTAATTTCAAGGGTTTAACATAAAATCATATAATTCACCACACATATTATTTTAATTCAATGAAACTTGTAGTAAATCATGAATTGAAACTTAAATAATATCATGAACATGAATATAATCAAGTTCACTATGAAATTCATGAAAAGCAACCAATTATTAGTTTTAAAAAAGCTTTTTGAACTCCAAGAGTGGAAGAAAACCCTTAGATGAACACCTAACATACCTTGGTAATCAAATTCGTAAATATTGATGGAGTGTTCTTGAAGCTTGGACTTGGAATTAGATGCCCTAGGGTTTTGTTCTTGAGAGAATTTGAGAATAAAGAATGAATTTTGCCTCTAGGGTGGCTAAATCTTGTATTTTAGGGCTGAATAAAAGTGGGTAAATTAACCAAAATACCCCTCTGGATACAAAATTAAAAGAGAAAAAACTACGCCTAGTGACATATAGACCGACGTGCCGTATCGATGGGGTCAATACGATGGTTGATGTACTGCTTGAGTTTGTATTGTTTCACTAGAATTTGCACCATGACGCAGGGGAAAATATCCATCAACGCTATTGGAAACTCGACACATCGAGATCACATCGACTCATTGTTTTGGTCACCCATACATGTTTCAAACAAGGTTCAAAAAATCTAAAACTCACCCGAAGTAACCTATGGGCACACCTGATTGTGATTCTATCCAAGGATCGACATTTTAAGGTCATAAAGGTTTTCAATAATAAGATCTCCAAATTATGAAGGATAAAAATAATTCTAAGTATAAATACTTAGCAGAAATTTCTAAGTATGGGACCTCTTAATTTTGCGTGGTCTTACAACCTTATTGTATGCTTCCTACTAAGCTTAAGACACTAAATTCCTAACTTTAGGATCTTCTTGTTAAGGGTTTTATTAGATCGAGTGTGTATCTTTTGGAAGATCCTGTGTTGTTTGTGAACAAGAAAGATGGATCCATGCTTATGTGTATTGATTATCTATAGCTTAATAAGGTAATAGTAAAGAACCGTTATCCTATTCCTCATATTGATAACTTGTTTGACCATCTTCAAGGTGCAATGGTGTTTTCCAAATTGATTTGAGATATGGTTACCATCAGTTGAGTGTTTGGGTCGAGGAAATCTCAAAAATAGCCTTTAGGACCTGTTATGGTCATTATAAGTTCACATTAATGTCTTTTGGGTTGGCTAATGCCACAACTATATTTATGTATTTGATGAATAGATTTTTTAGGTCTTTTTATTGGACCAAGGTGAGTAAATCAAGCTTTGGGAAGGTGAAGCAGTTTCTCACTTCAGCACCTATTTTGGATCTTATAGTTGAGGGTGAGGGATTCACTGTGTATTGTGATGCTTCTGGTGTTGGTTTTGGTTATGTATTGATGTAGCAGGGTCATGTTATTGCTTATGCTTTGAGGTAGCCTAAGGTGCATGAATACAATTACCCCACTCATGTTTTGGAGTTGGCGGTGGTAGTTTTCATGCTTAAGATTTGGTGGCATTATCTTAGTGGTCTGGATTAGAAGATTTTCACCTATCATTGCCGTCTTCAACATCTTATGACCCAGGAGAGATTAATGCTTGGCAGCAAAGATGGATGGAATTACTTAAGGATTATGATATCTCCATTATGTATCATCCGAGCAAGGTGAATGTAAAAGCAAATGCCTTGAGTTGAAAGGTAGTGAGTATGGGTATTTTGGTTTGTATTTCAGTTTCTTAGAGGCTGTTTGCATGAGACATTTAGTTCTTAGCCAACTTGATGGTGCGATTTGATATTTAAGACTTTTTCTAGTATTGAGGCGATGTCTTTGCTAGTTGAGTAGATTCAGGATCGATAGTTTGAGAATAATAGACTTTGAATCCTCCATAATCAGGTGTTGAGTGGTGAGTCAAAGAGGGATACCATAGATTCTGAGGGTGTTTTGCTATTTGATAGTTGTGTTTGTATTTCAAGTTTTGATGACTTGATCCATTTGATTTTACATGAGGCTCACAACTCTAGTATTTTATTCATCTATGTAAAACTAAGATGTATAGGTATTTAAGGCAACATTAATGGTGAAGCAGTATGGAGAGAGATATGGAAAACTTTATAACTCATTACCTATATTGCCAATAGGTCAAGGTCGAGTATCAACTACCAGGTGGTTTGATTTAGAGATGACCCATTTTCTAGTAGAAGTATGAGATGACTACCATGGACTTTGTTAGTGGTTTTCCTTATACTAGCCATGGTTCCAATAGTATTTGGGTCATTGTAGATCGGTTGACCAAGTTGGCATATTTCTTTACTATTTAGATATCCTTTAGTACTGAGAGGTTGGCTTGTATCTATGTTAGTACGATAGTTTGTAACGACCCGATTTGCTAAACTGGAATGCCACAGGATGCTTATGACCCCGAAGGACCACAAGATAACCCATTACTAATATCTGTACCTATATACTGAATTAAGTAACATAATAATATGGAAACATGCATTGAAATGCCATAAGGTTCGATCATGAACATAACTGAATAACGTAACATTTATGTGGGGTAATAGAATACCCAAAACAAAACTAAAGTCTCAAATATGATAGTCTGTATCTAGTCTCCATCTATTCTGGAAGCCTCTAATGTCTGAAGAATCTGAATAAGAAGTTGATGGGATATGTCCCCAACTAACTCCAACTAATAAATTAATCAATGAGATACTAGAAAATCATTATGTCCTCGAAGGATGAGGATTCACTTCTACTCTGACTGCTAAATATGGAATCTACTGCTGATCTGGAACTCATGTCTCTGAATCTATGGTGTAACATAAAAATAGAGCACCATAGCATGAATGCGTCAGTACATATGTACCGAGTATACATGTGAGGTGGGCTATATGCAAGGGTTTGCATACATGAATAATGCTAACTGGCTGTCTAACATGAACGTGAGAATACATGCATAAATATGTAACTATAACTAACAATGTGATTTCATGATTTTTGAGTCTGTATACTAATAACGTGACATGCTAGTAATTGATATGACTGATAACATGAAGGACTATTTCTGAATAATGATGATAACACAGGTGACTGTATCTGAGTATAACTGATAACGTGGGTGACTGTAGCTGACAGTCCTGAATTTGATGGAACTATATGATTTCTATTACTGAGACTGATTGACTGTATCTGACAGTCCTGATTCTATAACATAAAACTGTGGGAAGTAGTATCTAATCGATATGCCCCAAAGGTGCTATAATAGCTGATTTGGGGTCCAATCTATGCCCTAATTGGAAGGGTGTCAATACCGCACCACTGGTAAGGAAAACATGTGAGTAACCCTCATATAACTGGTAACTCTAGCGAGAATGGTGGGAACCCTCACATAACAGGTTAATCCACCTCAGCTACCCTTATATAGCAGGCTACAATGTCTCAACCTATGCTGGCTACATAGTTTTGGAACGCAAGGATTGCTTTCAGGAATCACACCCTCGTATAACAGGTGAATCCCTGTCCTTGGGTTCACTCAGTGCTAATTCCTACTCCCATCTGAATGGACATTGAGCATGATTTACTGAACTAAACTGAAAATGGACTGAGTTTCTGAATTTCTGTGGCTGACGGAATACTACTGATATCTAACAACTGACTGAGTCATGAGATCATGAAGATTTTTCCTGAGTCATAATATTATCTGAAGTCTAAGAATTCATAGATTGACTAAGAGTATCATGAAAACATGAAATAGATGTAGGCACACAACTAATATTTCGAGTACAAGTACCCCCAGGACTCGATGGAAGGAAACTGACATGACTTGATATTCTTGAATACATGATAATCACCGCAATAGTTTATTGAAGCATTTCATCAAACGTCTAAATAGGCATAAACTTGTACATTTATGGGGATTTTCATGATATCATGCTCGTTAGGCAAATTTCCTTCATCTTGGCATTTTGTCAAACATATGTTAGGCATAGTACATGTAAACACATTATACAAAAATTAAACATCATGCATCAATTCCAATTCCATCATACAAGGTTTTAGTCATGAGACTTCATAAATCTTTATCTATAGTAATCAACCCACATGGAATTTATCATTAAATCATGGAATATAAATTAATTCCTCATTTATCAACATGAAAGAGAACATACAAAGCATGAAAACATGAAGAAAATCCATAACTTGTAGTTAAAAAGGATTCTTAGACTTCATGGACGAAAGGATTCCACGAATAAACACTATGCATATCTTAGTTCATGATTTTGTGAAGACTGATGGTGAAAACTTCCTGAATTTAAATCTCCAATAGAAACCCTAGTTTGTTCTTGAGATAAACTTTGGAGAAACTAATATGCTTTTGGTGAAAAGTGGCTGAATCATGTATTAAAGGGATTATATAAGGGTAGGAAGTAGAACTTTTTGACCCTGGACACGTCATTAAATTTTTAGTAAAATTTCCCAAGTTGGGCCCTTGGTGTGACGCGGCGTTATCGTGCCGTGTCACTGGAAATTGACAATTGAGAAACTGCATGGTGGCGCGATGTGGAGCTATCACGTTGCCACCTTGTCTAAGACTTGGAAGTTTGACGCGACATGCCAGTATCTTGGAGCAACACTAAAATTTGACAATTGCCAGTTGAGCTATCTCCGTGACATGCCGAAGGCTCAGGTCAAACACTGTCTCACTAAAAAGGACCTAACTTTTTGTTCGGCTGTTGGATTTGAGAGAATTATATATCGATGGAAATAACTCATGTGTAAGAATGAATTCTTATTTCAAAGAAACTTCTAACATCCTTGAGATGATTTTTAAGCTAAGAAAAAGCGCAGGTATTACAATATCTTCCCTTCAGAACATTCGTCCTTGAATGACACTGACTGAGAGGGGAAACAATAAACTGAACATGAATAACTGGAACATGATTTTATGATGGACGTGACTGACAAGCTGAACATAACATACTGAATATGCATATCTGATGCATGCGTAACTGATTTATAAATGCATAACTGAAAGCTCTGAAGAACTAAATGTTTTCACAGTGAGAATGCATGTCTGATGCATAACTATATAACTGATCTGATACATGAATGCATGTCTGAATATGCGGTGGTACATAATACCAAGCTTATCATGGAACCATGAGCATGAGACTGAATACTAAGTTAGTGATGCACACTAATCATGAAACTGAGTAAGATTAAGGAGAACTATTACCTTGAGCTTGATCTGAGTTGGCGGGGAAGAGGTGAGGATAGTTGGCATGCATATCTGGTTCTTCTTCCCGGGTATCTCCCTTTATGGACTGATTTTGCCAAAGAACCTTAACTATAGGGACTTATTTGTTCCTAAATCTATAAGTATGATAGTCTAGGATTTTGAATAAAATCTCTTCATGAGAGAGGCTATTCTGAACATCTATGCTCTGAATAAGAACTATGACTGAAGGGCCACCTATACACTTCTTGAGCAAAGAGAGAAAAACCGGATGAAATGAGGCTAGATCTGAAGGCAATTCGAGCTCATAATCTACCTTGCCGAAATAACTGAGAATTTTGAAGGGACCGATATATCGGGGACTGAGCTTTCCCTTCTTTCCGAATCTTTTCACTCCCTTCATAGGAGAGATCTTAAGGTAGACATGATCACCAATGTCAAAATTGAGATCCTTTCTATGAAAATCTACATAAAACTTATGTCGGCTCTGAGCAGCCCGGAGTCTTTCTTTATTAACTGAATTTTCTATAAGGCGTCGAATACTAATTCAGGACCTATAACTGAGGCCTCACTAACTTCGAACTAACCATTGGAGATCTATAGCTTCTACCATAGAGAGATTTGAATGGAGCCATTTAAATATTAGAATGATAGCTATTATTGTATGCAAACTCAATCAAAGGTAGTGGGTTGATGTTGGGCGTATTTACACGCCTAAACACCATAATTTGCCCATATTTTAGGCTAAGTTTTGAGGATAAAATATATAATTCCTACACTTTTAGTCCATTTTCCTATAAGTGAGCTAACCAACATGATTAGCATGTTTTTAGGTACTAATGATGAAGATTTCAGCACTTTGTGGACCTTTAGGTAGCAAAGGGAAACTTCGCATAAGATGGAAGACAGATTTTGGAAGATTGAGGACTAAATATGATGCATGGAGAATTTGTCCAGGGAAAAAATAGTATTTTTACATACATAAGGGTGCAACACTAACCTAGTAGGAATATGACAAAGATATTATAAAAACCCTATTTGCTTAATTTTTCAGCAAGCATTATCATACTTTCGATTTTACTTTTCTTTAGACACTTTAGTATTATTCAGTTTACAGATTCTGTAAGTTACCAACAGAGAAAACACACTACAAAAACAGCAAGAGAGGAAATCACGTCAATCTCATATTGATGCAAATCCATCTTCATCGTGACATTGCTATAATCTTAGTATGATGATGATGTCTTCGTGGATTCCCGTTGTGATCATGAGTAGCTAAAATTCTCTGTTAGGGTTATGGAAGCCTTGTGATATACTGTCTATTACTATGAGTTTGTGAATTCTTGATGCGTATGCTACTTATATCATTACTCTCTTCATCTTAATTGAATTCTTGTGGTTGCAAACATATAGAATACGCCATTATAGCATTAACTTGTTCGAGAGAAAATTTACATGTCTGGAAAAGGGATTGTGACAAGGAAATAGGGCTACCAACCCCTGTTTACACGTTAGTGCCATAACTGGATTAACCTCTTGGAGAATTTGTACCGTTAGTTATACACTTTAAGATTGAGAGAGTTAAAGTGAAATAACTCTAGATGATCGAGAGACACTAAGGTTTACCATTAGAATACAAATCTCTATAAGTGTATGCATGTCTGAATTCTGCATAAGTCATAGTTAATAGATACGTAGAACTCATAAGGTGGACATAACCCTAACTTATTTTTCTCTGTTATTAAATCTTACTACACAAATTGTTTCATTTGTTACTTTGTTTACAGTAATTCACGCCACAATTTAAATCCCCCCTTCTGTAGAATTGTCGACCAACAGTCTACTAATAGTTGCATACTTTGTGGCCAAGTATTCCCTGTGGGATTCGACACCCAACCCAGTTGGGTTCTATATTTGACATCGACCGCTTACACTCTTACGAGAGCTGTAGTTTGGGCGTTATCAAATTTTGGCGCCGTTGCCGGGGAATATGGTTGTCAACTAAGTTTGTGATAGTTACTAGACCCTTTGGTCAAAGATTCTCGAATTTTACTTTTCGTCTGTTGTTGTTGTTTTTATTCAGGTTTGTTCAGTGCATGCCAAATACTCGAAATTCTGGTCAACAATTACTACCCATAAATCCTGAACCTCAACTTATTGGCAGAATGGATGCACAACGTGACATTGAAAGAATGGCGGCTCAACAGGAGCAGGCTAGAATAGCTACACTGGCAGCTGCTCAAGTGCATCAACAGAATATTGATAACCCAGGGCGAGCAATAAATCCTGATGATGAAGACCTGGCTGATGATGAGTTACAAAATCCTAGGCGTAAGGATGAGGTGGCGGAACCTATGCATAGGAGAGATCGTCAAACTAGATTTAGACATGAACGCCGAGTTGTGCAGATTCCTTTTGATGATGATGATGATGATTTAGATGGGGCTGGTGCCACAGGGGCTATTATTTCTCCACCCTTGGCACCTGGAGCCAAGTTCAATATCACTAGCACCATGATTCAATTATTGCAGCTCAAGTGGCTATTTGTTTGACTTGCAGATGAAGATCCAAATATGTATCTGATCAATTTTATATCTACATGCAAGTCATTCGACAATCCAGGCGTTGGAATAAATACAATTCGGCTGTGCTTATTTCCATTGTCTCTATCCGGGAAGGCAACTCTATGGTTGAATGGGCTAACTCCTGATTCTATTACTAATTGGAGGCAATTGAAAGACGCTTTCCTAGAAAGATTCTTTCCGCCATCCAAGAGAGCACAGTTGATAGATGAGATCAGTAATTTTCGACAGCTTCCAACTGAAGCTCTCCACGAAACATGGAAGAGGTTCAAGGAGAAGCTTATACGGTGCCCAAATCATCATATTACCAATGTCCACTTAATGGAGATATTATACAGGTCTTTGAATTCGGTGACTAAGCCAGTGGTTCATAATGCTGCAGGAGGGTCATTTATGGACCTTACTTTTATTTAGGCAAGTGATATGCTAGACCGTATGACAAAGTAGAGTAGATCTTGGCATACCAGGGATTCTGAGGTAGCAAGCTCTACTATATCTATTGGCATGACTGTAGAACAAAGGCGAAGAGAGGAGGAACGTGACCAAGATATGGCACACATGAAAATGTAGATGGATCTTCTTACAAAGCATTTATTATTAGGGAAGACCGAACAAGTCAAAGCTGTTGTGTCACAGGGAAGAGATGAATCTGATTCTGAGGAAGAAGCTAACTACTTAAATAATCAGGGGGGTTTCCGAGGCAATGCCCAAGGAAACCAATGTTGGAACTATTATGATAAATCTTGAAACAAGGACCGCGATCAAAGTAGTTGGAAGAATAAGACTGACAGGAGTGGTTTGTATATTCCTCCTGGAAACCGTGAAGCCGTGGCGTCTGGCTCTGGGAAAATATCCATGGAAGATATGATGGCTAAGCTGTTGAAAGGATTGGAGACATAATAGGCGCCGCCTATGTCTAACAATGCCCAACAATGCCATAGAATAGGCGCCGCCTATGTCTAACTAGGTTGTGCAAAAGGCGCCTCCTATGCCAAGCATAGGCAAAGCATTAGGCGGAGCCTATGATTACTTTTTGGTCTCCTAAACTGATTTTAAATGGGTCAAACCCAACCCACGCTTTGTCCTATAAATAAAACTCCAACCGTAAGAGAAAATCACATTGTTTGCTAGACCTAGGCGCCGCCTTTACTCTCCAAATCTTTCAAAATTTTTCTTTTTGCTCATTCAAATTTGCAAGATCATCTTCCAAGTACATGACCAAGTAAGTTCTTCTTTTATATTTCGTAAGTTTTACGATACTACGCTTATAATGGTATTTTAGATCTTAAAGTGATGTTGGTGATTTGAATATGGTTGGTTTGTTTTGCTACATCTAGTTGAGTGAAAGAATACGTGTGGGTGTTCTTGACTTGTTTTGAACTTGTATTTGATTTTGATACGCTGTCATACTTTTGCAGAATCAATATAGTCAAGTTACTTGCATAACCTTGTAACTCGAAAGATTGAATGTTTGAATTCCTTGTTCATCGAGATGAACATCATGGTTGACTACAAACATGAGATGTTGTGATTATTTCTATGCCATAACTTGATACGATATCAATGTAGTAGTTTTGTTCAAAAGACGCATTAAGCCAAACATGAAAGAATAGTCAAGATTACACGAAATAGAGTTGAAAAGGATAGTTAAGGTGACATGAAAGTATGACTACGCTGAATGTATTATTGGAACATAACGCCTAAATATAAGCCGATGAAGTCTGAGTAGTCGACATCGTTCACTTAATTAGTTTGTACCAACAAATTAAGTGTGGGGTGGTGCCATTATTGTTGGATGTCGATCAAATCTTCCGAGATAGGCTAACATGATTTTGTTTCAATCTCAGGTACAATGGCACCAAAAAGTTGACCAGGAAAAGAAAAAGCATCCATCTCACAGAAGGGACAGAAAAGGGGAAGAAAAGAGCAAGCTGAATCCTCCTCGCTGGAAATACCTCGCCGCATGTTTGGGATAAAATGGGTCTTAGAGGAGGAAGGAAAGGAGTGGTATAGGAACAACAAAGTGAAAAATTATGTCCATGTGGAGCTGATACAAAAGGAAAGCCTAGCAAAGAAAGAACCTCGCATTTTGGCCAAAATAATGGCATTACATCTTGATTTCATTTTCCGAGACATGGGAGAATCCAATCTTGATCTAACGCGATAATTCTATCCAAATTTTTCCCCAAAGACTACCGGAAGTGAAGTGAAGATTAGGGGCCAAATCTTGCAGCTGAATGAGAAGTTCTTTCACACTTTTCTGGGTCTTCCGTCTGTCGATCCATCACCACTCAAAGAACTTCAACAAAGACCTACGTACAGGGCAATCATACACACACTATGTGGAACAAGATCAATGGCACATGGAGTCGACACAAGGACATCGATCGGCACAATACCTTCCTGTATGCTTCCTTGAACAAAGAAGCACGGATATGGTTGTGGATAGTCAACTCTTTCCTGATTTCAGGGATGCAGTACACAAAGATCACACGTGATAGAGTATGCTTGGTGTACGCATTAATGACGAACATCCCCATCAACATTGGGGCGATTATTCGATCTTCAATGCGTAAGGCTAGGCTGCACAAGAGGTCCCACTTAAGCTTTGGCAATCTGTTGACTGCGATATTGAGGAAGGAGGACATCGAAGAGGAACCTGCAGATCATAAGCTTCCACACAACCCGAAGAAGGTTGATCTGACAAAGGTTAAAGATGCTGAATCTATGAATGGCATCAACCTGACCACTGCAGAAAGACATGCTCGCGATAAAAGCTTTTTCCGCTATTTATATGGCATGACGAGGTTTACCATGATGAGTGGGGGTCATGTTCCAACTGTTGTAGAGCTCCAACAGTTGGATTATGACTACCCAATGAATGAGCATGCGAGGGCTATGTCTGGAGTGGGTATATATTTTGAGGAGCCTCTTGATGATGACGTGCCAACCGATGATGACCGCCGAAGGCCAGACTCAGATATGGAGGAGAACTCTGATGACGACGACTCAGATGATGATTTTGATGCAGGGGGTATGACCCCAGACATAGAGGAGGAGTCCGACTGATCCAGGTTTTCCTTATTTATTTTCCACTGAGGGCAGCGTGTCCCGTCTAAGTGTGGGGTGCTGGTATTTATATGCAGTACTTCTTTGCCTATATTTATTTATTTATGTTTGTTTGATTTTGTCGTAGTTAGTAGTTTTTAATTTTTTTTTAGTTTTTGCATGAAGTGCATGAAATTGTTCGGGCGGCATGGTATTATGACAAGAGTTTGTGCTAAAATCATTACTATTGAGATATTTAGGATCTAAGTGTGACTCACTGTGTGATAAGTGTGTGGTTTAATTCCTTCATTTGATGGGTCAAGGGTCTATACGGCTCCCAATAAAGTTGACCATGTGCCTTGTGTGTGTGAGATAATAGTATATTCTGTGTTGTGACTAATGCTAGAACTTTCCTGGTGTGTGTGTAAAGCAAAATAAAGAGTGCAAGTTTAGGAGATGATTTAGGCATTTCTTTGGCAGCCTATGATTGTTTGGCTTCTTTTTACCTACCTGTGTACATTATCCTAGTTAACCCCCTTTGAGCCTTTAGCTATTTTCTTTGACAGCCTTATATGTAAGCCTAATCCATTTTTTTTCAAGACCATAATTTTATCCAAATTCCTAAGCGCTTTAAATTGTAAAGTCATGTGACAAAATAAGAGGAAATTGGGTGAGAGTGATGCCTTAGAGTGTATTGGTACTTGAATTTGTTATAAAAAAGAGTGACTATTATAGAGGTGTGTTATAAAAAAAAGAGAAAAAATGAAAAGAAAAATAAAAAGTTAATTCTGTTAAAAATTGAATAACAAAATAGGTGAAAAGGGGTGGTAGATAAAAGAAAAGTAGAGAGGTTGTTTAAAAGAGAGTGTTAATGGCATAATGTGATGTATTAAAGCGCTTGGGGAACATAGTCACTATTTCTGTCCAAAATAGTCCTACCTGTCCCTTAGCCTACATTACAACTGGTAAAAGACCTATTTGATCCTAAGCTTAGCATTCTGATATTAGTAGAGCATTACACTAAGGGCAAGCCTATGGTCATCAATTGCAACATATGAATTCTTTGTGAGAGTGAGAGCAAGGAGAATCTTGTACCCATGTTTTGAAAAATGCAATACTTGGGAGTGATTAAGGGTGATATCTTGCGTGAGACACACATGGTTAATGAGTTTTGGGTAGTCTTGTATGATTCTTTGTGCCTTAATTTTTGAATACGAATTAACCATCATCACGAGTCTATATTGGAGGTTGAATTATTTCTAGTAGCAATCAAGGAACCTACTCTTTGTTAATGATTCCCATGCCTGTCTTGTTGAACATTTTGTGTAGCTTCTGTGATATTCTAGTTATATTTTTTCATGGACGTGATCTTTTATTCGAGGACGAACAAAGCTTTAAGTGTGGGGTGTTGATGTTGGGCGTATTTAAATGCCTAAACACCATAATTTGCCCATATTTTAGGCTAAGTTTTGAGGATAAAATATATAATTCCTGCATCTTTTAGTCTATTTTCCTGTAAGTGAGCTAACCAATGTGATTAGCATGTTTTTAGGTACTAAGGACGAAGATTTCAGCACTTTGTGGACCTTTCGGTAGGAATGGGAAACTTCGCATAAGATGGAAGGCAGCTTTTGGAAGCTTGAGGACTAAATATGATGCATGGAGAATCTGTCCAGGGAAAAAATAGTATTTTTACAACACTTAAGGGTGCAACAGTAACCTAGTAGGAATATGACAAGGATATTATAAAAATCCTGTTTGCTGAATTTTTCAGCAAGCATTATCATACTTTCGATTTTTCTTTTCTTTAGACACTTTAGTATTATTCAGTTTACAGATTATGTAAGTTACCAACAGAGAAAACACGCTACAAAAATGGCAAGAGAGGAAATCACGTCAATCTCATATTGACGCAATTCCATCTTCATCATGACATTGCTATAATCTTTGTATGATGATGATGTCTTCGTGGATTCCCTTTGTGATCATGAGTAGCTAAACTTCTCTGTTAGGGTTATGGAAGCCTTGTGATATACTGTCTATTACTATGAGTTTGTGAATTCTTGATGCGCATGCTACTTATATCATTACTCTCTTCATCTTAATCGAATTCTTGTGGTTGCAAACATATAGAATACGCCAGTATAGCATTAACTTGTTCGAGAGAAAAATTACATGTCTGGAAAAGAGAGTGTGACAAGGAAATAGGGCTACCAACCCCTGTTTACACGTTAGTGCCATAACTGGATTAACCTCTTGGAGAATTTGTACCGTTAGTTATACACTTTAAGCACGAGAGAGTTAAAGTGAAATAACCCTAGATGGTCGAGAGACACTAGGGTTTACCATTAGAATACAAATCTCTATAAGTGCATGCATGTCTGAATTCTGCATAAGTCATAGTTAATAGATACGTAGAGCTCATAAGGTGGACATAACCCTAACTTATTTTTCTCTGTTATTAAATCTTAATACACAAATAGTTTCATTCGTTACATTGTTTACAGTAATTCACGCCACTATTTAAATCCCCCCTTTCGTAGAATTTTCGACTAACAGTCTACTAATAGTTTCAAACTTAGTGACCAAGTATTCCCTATGGGATTCGACATACAACCAAGTTGGGTTCTATATTTGACATCGACCGCTTACACTCTTATGAGAGCTGTAATTTGGGCGTTATCAGTGGTCATACCAACTACTCTTGAAATCAATCACACACGCCTGTAGCATATCCTCTAAAATCTGAATGGTCCATTCTGCTTGACCATTTGTCTGAGGATGAAAGGCTGTCCTGAGATGAACCTGGGTACCAAGACCATTTTGGAATGATTTCCAAAAATAAGAGGTAAACTGGGTACCTCTGTCTATGATAATAGTCAACAAAACACCGTGCAATCTGACTAACTCCTTAATGTAGAATATGACGTAATCCTCGACTGAATTAGAGGTATGAACTAGAAGGAAAAGAGATGATTTGGTCATTCTGTCTACAATGACCCAGACTGAATCATGCAGCTGACGACTTCGAGGTAAACCCATCATGAAGTCCATGTTCACAACTTCCCACTTCCAAGTAGGAATATTAAACTCCTGCATAGGACCACTAGGCTTCTGATGCTCTATCTTAACTTGCTGACATATAGAGCACTTAGCCATCAAATCTGCAACATCAATTTTTATCCCACTCCACCAATAGATTTCCCGCAAGTTATGGTACATATTAGTGGTCCCTGGATGAATAGAGTAGCGTGCACCATGCACTTCTGCAAGAATTTGCTGCTTTATGTCATCTACGTTTGGAACACAAAGACGACCCTGACAATGAAGAACACCATTTCCCCCTTAGGAGAAATTCTCTATTTTCTGATACTGAACTATCTCTTTTATCTTCACAAGTCTAGGATCCTTATCTTGCTTTTCTTTCACCTCAGAAACTAGAGATAATTCTGAACTACACTGAACACATACACCGCCCTCTGAAGAGTCGATTAAGCAAATGCCTAGTCTGGAAAGCTGGTGGACTTTCTAGAGTAACTTCTTCTTATTATCATCAACATGAGAAATACTACCCATGAACAATCTACTAAGATCATCGGCCACTACGTTAGCCTTGAACGGATGATAGAGGACACTCATGTCATAATCTTTTAAGAGCTCTAACCACCTTCTCTAACAAAGATTGAGATCTTTTTGAGAGATGACATACTGAAGGATCTTATGATCTATGAAGAAGTCTACATAAACTCCATAGAGATAATGCCTCCAAATCTTTAAGGTAGATACTACGACTGCTAACTCAAGATCATGAGTAGGATAATTCTTCTCATGGGGTTTAAGCCTCCAAATCTTTAAGGCAGATACTACGATTGCTAAAAGATCATCTGAACCATATGGAAGAGCTAGAACTGGAGCTGAGGTAAGTCGAGTCTTCAATTCTTGAAAACTCTTGTTGCATAAATCTGACCACTGAAACTTGACCTTCTTCTGAGTCAATTTGGACATAGGAGATGCAATAGAAGAAAATCCCTCAAAAAACTATATATAATAGCTAACCAAACCCAAGAAACTCCTGATATCTGATGGAGAAATAGGGCGAGGTCAGTTTATTACTACTTTGGTCTTTTGAGGATCTACTCTAATGCCATCACTGGAAATAATATGGCTAACGAATGCTACTGATCTTAGCCAAAATTTGCACTTACTAAATTTGGCAAATAACTGATGATTTTTTAGAGTCTAGAGTACTATTTTGAGATGGTCTGCATGATCTCGTTCAGTGCAGGAATAGACCAGAATATCATCTATGAATACTATGATGAACATGTACAAGTACTGCGTAAACACACGATTCATCAAGTCCATGAAAGCGGCTGGGGAATTGGTAAGACCAAATAACATTACTAGAAATTCGAAGTCACCATACCGCGTACGAAAAGCTATCTTTGGGATGTCACATTCTCTAAATCTGAACTAATGATAGCCGGATCTTAGGTCTATCTTAGAGAAATAACTGGTACCCTAAAGTTGGTCAAACAAGTCATCGATTCTGGGTAGAGGATACTTGTTCTTGACCTAACCTTATTGAGTTGACGGTAATCAATGCACATTCTGAGTGAACCGTCTTTCTTGCCTATAGTTTTGGGACTGATTCTAAAATCAACTGATATATATGGAGTAATAAAAGATAATAAAGCTCCTGCATCTAGCAAAGAATAAACATTAACATGAAAGATATGTAACGTACCAGTAACTACATCAGGAGAACTTTCCTGATCTTGTCGAGTCTAAAGAGCATATAGAAGATTTGGGCATTGCCCGCTAGTAGCAATGGAAGTGGCACCCTGCTTATTTAGGTGACCGGACTGAGATGAGGAGTGATTCTATTATCCCTGAGGACCTAGATGCAGACAGTTTCTAACTCTATGGCCTGGCTTTCCACAACCAAAACAAATGCCACTACCTACTTTACACATACCCTGATGGTGCTTACCGCAAGTATGAAAAAGAGGATAGGTGCGGGAACTACTCACACTGCCCTGGGTCTTAGATCTTGGCGCTCTATCTTTGTTACCCTCTCTAAACTTAGGAACTAGTAAACTAGATATAGACAGAGTTGGAAATGATGACTTAGGACAAAATTAAGAACGGTTTCCTCCTTCTGATTTAGGTTGAGCCAAGTTGAAACTACCTGTCTCCGCTCTCTTATTCTGTTTCTCCCTTCGCTTAATTTTTTGCTGTTCTTTCTGCTGAGCATGGGTCATAAGTATAGCTAAGGCCATGTCACTATTTAGCATGGTGGATCTGCACTTATTAACCACGGTGTCATTCACCCCTAAAGTGAACTTACTCATCTTGTATCTACGGTCTGCAAAAACATGAGGGGCATACCTGGATAATTGAGTAAACTTGAAAGAATACTCTTTCACTGTCATACTGCCTTACCTGAGGTTGATGAATTCTAGTACCTTAGCTTCTCTAAGCTCTTGGGGAAATAATCTGTCTAAGAATGCAATGACAAACTCCTCCAACTCTATAGGACCTACATCATCTGATCTTTCGAACTTCAACTATTTGAACCAAGCATGAGCCACATCCTACAACTAGTATGCAGAAAGCTCAGCACTCTCAACAGTAGTCACCCCCATAGCTTCTGTCATTTTTTGAACTTTATCTATGAATTCCTAAGGGTCTTTATCTACCTTAGACCCGAGAAAGGTTAGAGGATTCATTTGGGTAAAGTTCCAAATCCTAGCTGCCATTGAGTTAGCCATTGGGTTGGACGGAATGGCTATTGGCAATTCATTATGAGCAGAGACTGATCGAGCAAGAGTGGTAAATGAGGTCCTGAACTCCAGATGAGAAAAATAATGGCCCAAAGGTTCTTCGAGATGAGGGGATGACTGATTTTCGTTTCTTCTCTTAGGAGACATATTCTGAAATAAAAAGAAGACATAAATTAGATTGAGAGCCTGACTTGTGATTATGCTCATTAGGATGACATGAATACTGAAAGAAGGTAAACTGTTCTTAAACATCTCATAGCCTCTTGCACATAAATGTGGTGCGTAACACACCCATGCTCAAGACTCTACTAAATGCGACTTTCAGACTTCCTAGAACTCTATTGAACCTTAGGTTCTGATACCAAGTTTGTAAAAACCCAATTTGCTAAACCAGAAATCTACATAGTTCTCATGACCCCGAAGGACCATAAGCTAACCCATGACTGATATATGTACCTGTATACTATATAAGATAACATAATAATATGGAAACATGCACTGAAAGGCCATAGGGTTCGATCATGAACATAACTGAATAACCTAATATTTGTGTGGGGTAATAGAATACCCAAAACAAAACTAAAGTTTCAAACATAATAGTCTATATCTAGTCTGCATCTAGTTTGGAAGCCTCTACTGTCTGAAGAATCTGAATAAGGAGTTGATGGGACATGTCCCCACCTAACTCCAACTAATAAGCTAATTAATGAGACATTAGAAAATCATTATATCCTATAAGGATGAGGACTCACTTCTACTCTGACTGCTAAATCTGGAATCTACTGCTGATCTAGAACTCATGTCTCTGAACCTATGGTGTAACATAAAAAGAAAGAACCATAGTGCAAATGCGTCAGTACATATATATCGAGTATACATATGAGGTAGGCTATATGCAAGGGTTTGCATGCATAAATAATGCTAACTGACTGTCTAACATGAACATGAGAATACATATATAAATATGTAACGATAACTGACAATGTAATTTCGTGATTTTTGAGCCTGTATACTGATAACGTGACATACTAGTAACTGATATGACTGATAACATGAGGGACTATATCTAAATAATGCTAATAACATGGGTGACTGTATCTGAGTATAACTGATAACGTGGGTGACTGTAGCTAATAGTCCTAAATCTGATGAAACTATCTAAGTTCCATACTGTATCTGAGTTGACTGTGTCTGACAGTCCTAAAATCTGAAGAACTATCTTATTACTATTACAACCTGATAGTCCTGATTTTGTAACATGAAACTGTGGGAAGTAGTATCTAACCGACATGCCCCAAAGGTACTGTAACAGCTGAGCTGGGGTCTACTCTATGCCCTGATTGGAAGGGTGTTAATACCGCACCACTGATAAGGACAACATGTGAGTAAACCTCATATAATAGGTAACTCTAGCGAGAATGATGGGAAACCTCACATAATAGTTTAAGCCACCTCATCTACCCTCATATAGCAGACTATGATGTCTCAGCCTATGCTGGCTACATAGTTCTGGAATGCAAGGATTGCTTCTAAGAATCACACCCTCGTATAACAGATGAGTCCCCATCTTTGGGTTCACTCAGTGCTAATTCCTACTCCCATCTGAATGGACACTAAGCATGATTTATTGAACTGGACTGAGCATGGACTGAGTTACTAAATTTCCGTAGTTGACGGAATACTACTAATATCTGACAACTGACAGAGTCATGAGATCATGAAGATTTTTCCTAAGTAATAAGACTATCTGAAGTCTAAGAATTCATAGCTTGACTGAGAGTATCGTGAAAACATGACATGTATTTAGGCACATAGCTAATATTTCAAGTACAAGTAACCCCAGGACTAGATGGAAGGAAACTGACATGACTTGATATTCTCGAATACATGATAATCACCACAACACGTTTATTGAAACATTTCATCAAATGTCTAATAGGCATAAGCTTGTAAATTTATGGGGATTTTCATGATATCATGCTAGTTAGGAAAATTTCCTCCATCTTGGCATTTTATGAAACATATGGCAGGCTTAGTACATGTAAACATATTATATATAATTAAACATCATGCTTCAATTCTAATTCCACATACAAGGTTTTAGTCATGAGATTTCATAAATCTTTATCTATACTAATCAACCCATATGGAATTGATCATCAAATCATGGAATAGAAATCAATTCCTCATTTATCAACATGAAAGAGAACATACAAAGCATGAAAACATGAAGAAAATTCATAACCTGTAGTTAAAAAGGATTCTTGAAATTCATGGATGAAAGGAGTTCATGAATGAACACTATGTATACCTTAGTTCATGATTTTATGAAGATTGATGGTGAAACCTTCCTGAATTTGAATTCCTAATAGAAACCCAAGTTTGTTCTTAAGATAAAGTTGAGAGAAACTAATATGTTTTAGGTGAAAAGTGGTTGAATCATATGTTA
Source organism: Capsicum baccatum var. pendulum (assembly GCA_030864225.1). NCBI lineage: Eukaryota > Viridiplantae > Streptophyta > Magnoliopsida > Solanales > Solanaceae > Capsicum > Capsicum baccatum. Next base: position 204,111,517 of record CM061550.1, read on the forward strand.
AAGGGATTATATAGGGGTAGGATGTTGACCCTTTTAACTCTGGATACGTCATTAAATTTTCAGTAAAATTTCTTGAGTTGGGCCCTTGGCGCGACGCGGCATTATCGCACCGTGTCACTGGAAATTGACAATTGGGAAACTGCACGGTGGCGCGACGCGGAGCTATCATGTTTCCACCTTGTATATGACTTGGAAGTTTGGCACAACATGCCAGTATCATGGAGTAAAACTGGAATTTGACAATTTTCATTTGAGCTATCTCCGCGACGCGCTGAATGCTCAGGTCAAATACTGTCTCACTAAAAAGGCTCTAACTCTTTGCTCGGATGTCGGATTTGGGAGAATTATATATCGATGGAAAGCTTATTCAATTTACCACATTATAGGAAGTGAAAATTATGGAAATAACTCATGTATAATAATTAATTATTATTTTAAAGCAAGTTCTAACATCCTTGAGATGATTTTTAAGCTAAGAAAAAATATGGGTATTACATAGTCCATTTGCATAGTGCACCTATGTCTATCATTTTAGATTGGGGTACCATGTTTATTTCAAGATTTTGGTGAGATTTTCAAGAGAAGTTGGGTACTCATCTTGATCTAAGTATATCGTTCCATCCATAAACCCATAACCAATTAGAGCGGACTATTCAGGTTCTCAAAGATATGCTCTAAGCCTATGTTATGGATTTTGGAGGTCAGTGTGAGAAACACTTAGAATTGGTAGAATTTAATATAATAACAGTTATACTTTGAGTATTAATATGGTGCCTTTTAAGGTTTTACATGGTAGATGATGTTGATGGTTGAGACTTCTAAAATTAAACCCCATGATACTGACTTACTTCAGCCTTTGTTGGATAATATTAGGGTGATTCAAGATAGGTTGAGAGCAGATTAGATTAGGCAGAAAGCTTATGTATACCGTAGGCTTTGTGCCTTGAGATTTGGAGTAGGTGATTGGGTATTCCTTCTTATGTTACTTATAAAGGATGTGATGAGGTTTGGGAAGTAGGGCAAACTCAACCTCAGATATATTGGACCCTTTGAGATTATTTGTACAGTTGGTGAGGTGGCTTATGAGTTAGCCTTACCTACAGATTTTGTTACTTTTCGTCCAGTTTTATATGTATCCATGTTACGACGATACATTCTTGATCTATCTTATATTCTTAGGTGGGATTCAGTTTAGTTGGATGAGCTGTTGAATTTTTTTGGAGGATCTTCTGCTCATTTGGCTAGTGATGTTAGGTGGTTACACACTAGAGAGATTCTAATAGTTAAGATTTAATGGTGGAACCGCCAAGTAGAGGTGGCTACTTGGGAGATCAAGATCAAGATTTAGACCCAATATTCTTACCTGTTCGAGCATTTAGGTACATCCTAATCCTTGACTTTTATGGATAAAAGTTCATTAGTAGTGGATATTATAATGTCCCTCTAATTCATTTTCCATATTTCAACTTATTTTCACCATTAGATCTTTCCTCTAGCTGTACAAGTCATTTATTACTTACTGGAACTGACAGTTCGATTATCAGGTAGTTCATTTGTTTTTAGAGCCAATTCCCTATTTTGAAGTCTTCATTGGTTCAGATTGGCTACCAGGCAAAAAACTTCACTGAAATGACCCCGTATCCCAATTTTGACTAATTCAATAGCTTTGGAATGTCAATTTTAAGCTAGGTGGACCTTTGGTTTGGGTACCAAGGCTCCCGAGCTTACTTCAACTTATTGGTCAAAAAGTTAAGAAAATGAAAGTTGAGTGTGGGACCCACTTTTTGTCGAAATAACCTTGGGTGGAAATTTCTACCATGCCATTAAGTCCAAACCATTGAATTTGATAGAGTAGCATAGTTCATTTGAGTATATGGAATGTTCTGCTATTCCAAGTCTCAATTGTTCTACTGCACCCGCAATTGCAGGCCATGGATCACGAATAGCTATCTAGAAACACCTAACAAGTTCTGAGATCACGATGCCACATGTTGCAATATTGATTCGCCTGGAAGCCACTGGATGCTATGATCGTGAGGGTCAGGTTGCGATAATAACTCTTGAGTACCTGGGAAAGGTATAAGTATCCCCCTTTCAGCCCATTTTTCCTATTTCTTCATCCATTCTCTTGAGATAAAAACATAAATATTGGGAAAACCTAGGATTAGATCATGTGGGTGATTTGGGGAGCATGGATTATGATTATTATGCAATTTTCCTTTGAATTTGTGGTAAGATTTCTCTAATTTCATTGTTGATTTCCCTTTTTTTCTCTAAAATCTCTAAATCTTAGTGACTTGATTTTAGCACCAATGTTGCTCAGATTTTACCCATTTTTGAGGGTAATTACTCTTGACCATAAAGGTCAGTTAGGTTGTCTTTGGAAACATAATTTTTGTATATAAAACTAATATGAGATTATTGAGTATTTATGGACCCATAGAATAATAGTGAAATATGGGTATCATTGTTCTTATTGTGATGAATAGATGTATGATTTTGATAGCGTAGAACCTTGCAGAAGCTTCTCAGAAGGGGAAGTCAGTGATTTAAGATATTCTTCAAGCTTTTTTTGTCATCCAGGTAGGATGGGATTACCTACTCCATAGATTGTGCTACTTCATAGTATACATGTGATATTATGCTAGATATGGGATGGGATTTAGGTTCTAAAGTGTGAATGATGAGATTTGGGTTAGTGGACCCTTAGGCTACCTTGGAAGCTTAGGTACAAAATAGATAGTGTGGTTGGTTATGACTTAGGTGAATTGGGCTTCATAGTATGTAATTAGATTGGAAATGACTTGATTACTAAAGGTTGGTGAAATTGTACAAGTTATACATGTTAACAGGCTGGGCTACTACCGAATGAGCAAGTACCAGTGCTGGAGAAATCTCAACTCTGGGAGCTATAAGTACAGGCTTTATGTTACCTCCATACCACTCTGGTTCACATAGATTGATCACAATTAGATAGTGCACCATCAGCTAAACCCAAAAGATAAACCAATGCATACTGGAGCAGTGACTAAGAACGAAACCCCAGTAGAGCATAGGTTGGTCCTTGGACTATCACTAGATAGGGTGGAGGAATCTGTTGCATGAGAGTAGGAATAGGGTTTGGTGAAGTCTTTCTATCCTAGTCTCTAGCTAGCACAATATATCTCAGCTATCCTCAACCCCTAGGTCATCCATGTACTTTGGTAGGATCCCTATTCTCAGTCTCGAGGTCCTCATCTCATGTAGCAGTAGCACGCGTCCTGGCCATCTGCAAAATAGTGAAACCAAATGAATCTTATAAACCAACTTAGACTCTTAGCATGAAATAAGTAAAGAAGTTAAAGATCTCCTACGAACTTAAATGACCCTCTAGGTCATTTTCCATATTTCTATATATTTTCACCATTAGAGATTTCATATAGCTTCTTTAATTTATTTATGACTTACTGGAATTGACAGTGTGGTTACCGGATAGTTTATTTAATTTTTAGAGCCAATTCTATATTTTGAAGTCTTTGTGGTTCATATTGTCTATCGGGAAAAAACTTCAGTGAAACAACCTTGTATGTCAATTATGATTGTTCCAACAGCTCTAGAATGCTGATTTTAGGATAGGTGGACCTCTGGTTTGGTCCCAATACACTCAAGCTTACTTTGACCTATTGTTCAAAAAGTTAAGAAAATAGAAGTTGGGTGTGGGACTCACTTTTTATCGAAACTACCTCAAATTGAAATTTTGATAGTTCCATATAGTCTATAACATCAAATTTGATAGGGTATCATAGTCTGTTTGTGTATACGGGATTTCAAATAAATCCCCACGGCTTGGTGGAGACTTGGAAAATTCCAAGTCTCAACAGTTCTAGTGTATCCGCGATCGCGGGCCATGGATTGTGAATAGCGATATGGAAACACCTAGCAAGTACCATAATTATGATATCATGTGTCGTGATAGCGACTCACCTGGAAGCCGCCAAATCATGAGATTGTGAGGGTCAGTTCATGATAGCGACTCTCGAGCACTTGGAAAGGGTATAAATATCCATCTTTCAGCCTGTTTTGCCCATTTATTCATCCATTCTCTTAAGACTAAAACCCTAAATATTGAGAAAACCTTGGATCAAATCTTATGGGTGATTTTAGGATCTTGGATAATGATTATTACATAATTTTCCATTAAATTTGTGGTAAGATTTCACTAATTTAATGATTGATTTTCCCTTTTTTTCTCTAAAATCCCTAACGCTTAGTGACTTGATTTTAGCACAAATGTATTTCGAATTCCACCTATTTTAATGTTAATTAGTCCTTGAGAATATGAGAATGTAAGGTTGGCTTCAAAAACACGATTTCCGTAGATGGGACCCAAATAAAATTCTTGAGTATTTTTGGACACATAGCATAATGGTGCAATATGGGAATCATTTTTCTCGTTGTGATGATTAAATTGTGGTTTTTATAGCATGAAACCTTAGAAAAGCTTCTTGATAGGGAAAGTAAGGGATTTAGCTGACTCTTCGAGCTTTCTTCGATATCCAGGTAAGCTAGGGTTACCTACTCCATAGATTGAGTTAATCATAGTATACATGTGATATTACGCTATATATGGGGTATGATTTAGGTTTTAGAAGTGTGAATGATGGTATTTGGGTTAATTGGACCCTTAGGATACCTTGGAACCTTAGATGCGTAATAGACAGTATGTTTTGTTATGTCTTAGGTTAGTTGGGCTTTAAAGATATGTGGTATATAGATACAATTATCAGCCTTTAGATAAGATCAATGGCCCATAGATATGGTTACTAATGTAATGTATGGATCTGCTTAGTAATTACTTAAGAATATTAGCATTGATGTGATCTTCGAATATGACCAATAATATGATTTTTCAACATGAATTATTGTGTTTAACTTATTGAAATGGATTTCTAATATGTTTTATTGATTCGGTTTATGATTATGAGTATCAGTTCAAGTTCAAAAAACCACCGATGATGTTTATGATATAATTATGGGTTCAAGCCCGACTATGTATTATGATATTAATGATATAATTACTGGTTTGAGCCTGGATATGGATTATTATATTGTTTATATGGGTATCAGTTCAATTACAAAAGTTGGATTTGTTGTAATATGGCTTGATATGGATAGATTCTAGTTGTGTCCTGAGTTTGTAAATGTTGGTGGTTCTGGTTATACTATGTTAGAGTGTACCCTCTAGGCTTATGTGGGCTGGCATTGGGTTGTTTACTTTTCTGCACTTATTGGCTTATGGGGGCCCAATACTGTAGTTATAAATACATGTGTTTTATATTGTCGTTTTGGTTTATTTAATAAGTTTTATTCAACGATGTAGGGGTTACTTCATGGCTGTTCTTTGTCTTATCTTGTATTTTATCTTATCTTAGTTATCTTATCTTGTATTTTATCCTATATATATCATGATTTAGCTCAATCAACCGATGATGCCTACTGAGTACCATGTTTTGTTACTCATACTACACTTTTGTACCATTTTGGTATAGATTTGAGTACTAGTTACCACCGTTGATTCGAGGATCATGCTGCGGTTGATTTTGGAGATAGGGTGAACTCTTGGAGTTGGAATTACTCCATTTCCTTTTATCTATCTAGGTCTAGACTTTAGTTTTGAGACAGGATTGTATTGACTGTTTTAGAACTTGGGTTGTATTTATATTAGCTCTTGTATTGGCTCTACCAGCTCGTGGGATGGTTGTTTACATGGTTGATTACCTCTTTGACTATTTCTATTTTCCTATTTATTTATGGATTGAATTGTCTAATTTGCTCATTTGGGGAATTTCCCACCAAGTTAGCCCATTGCAATAACTCTGGGCTAGGGTTCAGTTTACATACTGGTGGGATAAAGTAGGTGCCATCATGACTCGTAAATTAAGTCATGACTAAATGTCCTATAGCCTTATGAATATAAAAAATGGACGTCATCATTCTGATCGATGGACTTTACTATACAATTTCCTTTGTACCAGTAGTACTGGTGAACCTAACACTTTGTTACCAATTTTTCACAACCTAATTTCTCGAGTCATGATGGCACCTACAATACCTACCAGTAGGTAAGCCAAATCATAGCCCGAAACTATAAGTAATGGGATAATTGGTGGAAAATTGCACAAACGCCATAAATAGGCAAGTAAAAAATATACATGCCATGACATAGGATAAGCATAAATAAGGAGAAATAAGAGAAGAGAAATAATATCCCAAAACCTAGTAAAGTCAATACAAGATCCATTAATCAAAAGAATACGAGTACTATATAGGTCAAGGTATAAAAGTCTTGAACAGAGAAACACTAAGAAAAAATAGAGGATGGAGAAATGGTCAACTCTAGCTCTGAGAGCTCACCCAGTCTCCAAAATCTGACCAACATAATTGCGACATCAACAATGAAAACTAGTACTCGGATCTACACCAAAAAGGTATAGAAGTGTAGTATGAGTACCAAAGCCACAGATACTCAGTAGGCATCATCGACTAACTAAGCTAAATCATAATATAAATAGTATAAAATGAAATATAATTAAGCTAAGTCATGAGAGTGGGGAAACCCTGAAATAACGATCCAAATACTGAACCCTACAAGCTAGAAGGTGTGAAGAAATTAAGTAACCCAACACAAGCCCCATAAGCCTAGAGGTGGAATGAAGGAAAAGTAGTAATTAAAATTTCACTAATTAACCATATATCAAAATCATAACCCTAGATACTTCCATACCATAATACATCAGGTTCAAACCGGTTCCATAACTATCATAAAGAGCCTCTCAATACCAAACTTGAACCAAAACTCGTATCATCATTTTCCAGACGTGAGCAAAAACTCATATCATGAATAATTCTAGAATCAAACCAGTATATTGTCGTATTCCAAACTACCAAATGACACTTAAAATAATTAATGTTGATCAGAGTCAATTATATGGATTTTCAAGCTTCTAAAAACTACAAACTTAAACAAATTGTTCCCAATCACATGGGAACTAACCAACATCCCCAAACCTTAAAACTAACATGTTGAAACTACAGGGAAGGGGAAAGTGGTTGAAATGCATAAAAATGGAAATTCACAAATTTAGGTCATTACAACATCTACCACTAATATTCTAGTTTGTCCTTAAATTAAAAGGTAAGGAAATACGTGAATCAGTAAAAAGCAGAGGGTAACTACTACGCATGTCAAACCAGATCTCCCAATTAGCCTCCTCATTAGGGCAGTTTCTCCGCTAAACTTTAACTATATTGATATCTCTAGAACACAACCATCTAACATCTATGGATAAAATAGGCAACAACTTTTCTATAAAGGTTAACCTCTTATCTAACTTAATGGAGTCCCAATAAAGAACATAAGATTCATCTAAAATTTAGCATTAGAGCATTGATACATGAAAAATTGGTTGAATATCTAAAAATTCTGGAGGTAAGGCTAAATCATAAGCAACTAACCCAAAATTTCAAAGAATCCTAAATGGGTTCAATATACCTCAGGATAATCTTGCTCGTCTTTCAAAACTCATCATGCCCTTCACGGGTGACACACAAAGGAGGACTCAATCACCAATACCAAACTTCAAGGAAATAAGCCTATGGTTTGCATAACTCTTTTGCCTATTCTGGACCACCCAAAATCTATTTTGAATCACCCAAACCCTATCAAAATATAGAAGTGAACACTGAGCCTCTATCTAAAATAATAGACAAGAGTACCCCATGAAAACAAACTATCTCATAAAATTAGATTAGGACTAAAAGATATCTGAATAGGGATGAAATTGGCTAATTTGGACAACTATTATAGGATAAGCCAAATCTTAAATCCTCAAAGAGTTTGAGGCAAGCCACTCCTAAAGTCTATAGTGATCTGCTACCATTTCTACTCAAGAATGGGTAGTCTCTCAAGTAAATCACTTGATCTCTAATGCTTGACCTTCACTTGTAGAAAACATTAGCAACAAACTATGAAATCTACCACTTACATGAATTGAACACTAATTTGGAAAGAAAAGGTCAAAAATAGTAGAATCTAAGAACTTAACCACACAAGTAAGTTTTCAAACTCAAACTCCATTAATTTCAAGTTGATATTGTTCTAATGTGGTATAGTAAATTTTCTCTAAGTTAAATTTAGTGTGGATTGAATTTTGGTACCCTTGTTTTTAAAATATTAGTTTGAAAATAAAAATAAGGATTAAACTAATTTTAGGTAATGATATTATGTATTATTTTGACTAAAAGTGGGTGATATTGATGCATAAAGCAGATGGGTGGTTTGGGAAGTTTAATTTAGAGTCAACTCTAAGGTCGAATATCTATGTTACAGTGGGTACAAAACATATTATGACTCATACCCATAATTAACGACTTGTAACATGGCTCGTAACCACTGGCAACATAGATGGTTACCTAAGGTTAAGTTCGGGTATGGGTACAGCTGGCCTAAACGAGTCGTACCCAAGCCATACAACTCGTACAATTAAGTCATAATGACCTAGGTAGATACCAAATTTTAGTCTTTTGTTTTTGACTTGCTTATAGGTGTTGGTAATAAGTTGTATCTTAGCTTAACACTCGTTAGGATGACTCGCAATCAAGCTAGTAAACACATATGTGTACACTGAGTATAATATGACTCATTCATATGAGTCATACCCTGTCTAAACGATTGGTACCCCCCACATGTACCCTAAATAATATATATGCACTAATAATTAGTTTCTTATTTTTGCTTTCTTTTACTTATTTGTTTATTCATTATTGTGTACTTTTAGCTATATTGCCTTTGAGAAATGCATCCTTCTCCAAACAAGTGCCTAAAAAGGAAAACAAAAAGGCCCAATCTTTCAGTTTTGAGGCTACTGAGTTATCCACTAGTAGCGATGAATTATACGACTACCCATAGAAGGGGAAGATTGACCCAAAGGAACAAAAGGATGCAAAGGGAAAGAAGATAGCAACTATAAAGGCCACACCACCACGGTGTTCAAGGAGAAAGAACCTGACTATCTCTCTTTCTCATACATCTCCATCATCAGATGCTAAAGATAATGCTGAATCTAGTTATGAAAAAGCAAGTACTAAAAATATTATTGTTAATGAAGAGGTCGATGCTACACCAATCAATAAAAAGTACCCTCCCTAAGTACTCAACACTTCTTTAGTGCCCATCATTTAATGATGGGGGTACCTCGGTATGTAGGAGATATTTAATGATAGGCTGAGTAAACTCTATAATAGAAAGATCAAACGGGTCTTATATTTGGAAAGAAGACTGACTATTATTGGGATTATAGAGATACCTAGATTTGAGGCACACTTCAAGAAATATAGTTTTGAGTGGATGGCGAGAGAACTCGGGAAGTACGGTGAAGTGCTAGTCAGAGAATTGACTACAACATACAAGAATGAGTTAAAGAGAAAATATCCACAAGGTAAATTCTGGAAATATGGTGATCATATTCCTTTAGTAACTATTTGGGGAGTGTGGGTGGATATTTCTGCATGCGCTATTAGTAGATTCTTGTATGTATCGAATATCAGCCTTTAGTAAACTCTAGTGAAATGGACTATCGACTGGAGGAGATGAGAAAATTTACTCAAAAATAGATGGGGTCTGATGATAATATAGGCCATTTTTGATTGATTATAGATCATATAGCATCTAATAGTAAGAATGTAGTCTGGGTTGTTGGAGTCCTTGGAGTGGTTTTCCAGAAGATCAAATAGAATACTCTTACGTTTGAGGCCAAGGCATGGTGGACGTTGGCCTGACATAAGCTTTGTCCCTTCACAGAGGATAATATTTTGAGCTCGATTTGATTAGCTTCAATAACCGACTTCATAGCTTGATACAATTTTGATATTGAAGAGTTTCTATCTCCAAAAATAAGAGACCAAGATGTAGGGATAAGAAGTCACTAATGGCGTACTCGTGTATGATTATGCAACTTTGTTTGCCTATAGGGGTACTAGAGATCTCAGGGGTTGATGAGATGATCGAGTATACCAACATTAACAACCTTGGTCATATCCATGATGTATTGAACCCAATAGCTAGAGAGGCAAAAGAGCAGCGGATATGGTAGCTGATATGTTCGAGTAGAGCAGTTAGGCTGAGACTACTAAGGTTATTAATCTAGGTGTGCTGACAGAGACTACATAGACTAATGCAATGGGTACTTTTAGTGCTCCTCTTCCAGTACAGTATGTACACCCAGGCAACGAGATATGTCTTCTGGACTGATTATTATTTTCTAAGCCATGTAGACCAAGGCCATAAGAAGATGGGTATATTGGAGGCCAAGGTCCACAACATGGAAGGGGTTGTAAAGCTTTGGTTAGATGCACAGATGGACAACCAAGATAGATGAGTACAACAAAGACTTGATACCTTTGAGTTAAGGATTACTCGACAGTTGGGTAGCGACAGACACTTGATATTACTGAGATCAAGTCTGAAGTTGCTGAGATTAAGAAGGTAGTCGGGGAGTTGTACAATAGACTGGTGATCCTTGAGCTTGTGATTAAGATAGTTGTGCCCCCAGTTCATATTCCTAATATTTGTGCCATTTCAAATCCTGTAGAGGTATTAGTAGAGGAGACCTGAGATGAATGAAAAGAAAGAAAGAGAAGAAAGCATGAGTAGAAGGATGATGATAATAAGGCTAAGGTAGCTAGCATACTAGATGAGCTGGACCAATAGGCATGGCTAGTGAGATGGCTGCTGGAGCCAGTAGTTTGAGACCACTAAATATTGATACTGAAGGGGACGATGTTGTGCCCCTGATGGCTATTGTTGAATGAGTCCCGGTGGTTGATGGGATGATTACTAAGAAGAGTGGGACCTGACAAGAGGGCCCACATGCTGATGTTGTTGAGTCGGTGCCTTAAGCACCTAGGTATGACCTTTTATTTTTACTTTATATTTTTTTCGCACTGGGGATATTACAAGATTTTTTAGATGGGGGTCGGGGTGTATATCTAATTTTGAATATCTAGAAATATCTAAAAAATCTAAGTAGTGAAAGTTTGTTATGACTTGCAGGTTTGATGCTAACAAAGGGCTGAAATTGGGAGAAAATCAACACCTACGATAGAAGATTATTTTTGCTGATTTTAAGTGATTTTTAAATTGATTTTTAATGAATTGTGATTTTGAAATTTATTTATGAGTTTGGAAACATGAAATGATAGTGGATTTGAAATGATTATGTTGAAATTATTTATGTTAAATTGAATAGTGTTGAAAAATTGAGACCCCTCCTAAATATTTGTTAACTGTGTGATATGTGTATGTGTGTGAGACTCTTATGAATCTGATAATGGCATTAGGATTAGGGATATTAGGGCCAAATAGTTTTATAACTGGATAGGTAGTACTTAGAAATGTAACCTTGTGAGAGTGTGTGTGAGGTATTATTGAGTTCTCAGTGTAAAGGAATCTAAAACTTGCTCAGTTGCTTTTACCTAGGTTTAGGATAGTTAAGTAGGAGATGATCATAGGCCCTTTTTATTGTAAGTCCACCTAAGCCTAAATGCCCAACCAAATAAGTATGAATCCTTTTGATTCAAATGTTTGAGTAAATTTACCTTTTTCTTTGATTACACCAATCTCATCTTCCCGTTTCCTTTACAATGAACCTGTTTTAGCCCCGGTCCTCCTCCTTGGATACTGTGTACCTCAACTTAGGCAAATAACCTAAGTTGAGGGAGGATATTATAGGGGTGCATATGAGAAAAGGAGTATAAAGAAAGTTGTGTAGAAGAAAAATTTCAAAAAAGAATTGGTGTGGTAGAAATGAAAGAAAATAAAAGAAGAGAAGAAATTACAATGAAAAGAAAAAGAAAAAGAAAAGAAAAATAAAGGGAGAAAACCATACCTGGCCTAATTTGAATGTGTCAAAATAAAAAGGGAGACATAAGGATGGAAATAAAATTGAAGAATAAGTGGACCCCAAAGAAAACATAGTGTCAAGGAGGCATAGTCACTAAATAAATTCTAAAAGGATATCATACCAGCCCCAAACCTATGTTACAAGCTTAATAAAATCCTGTAGTGATCCTACCTCGATTGTCTGAAAATGTAGGAAGAGAGAATAAGGGAAAAACTATGGCATTCTATATACACCGATGATACTTCTTTGTGAGTGAGAGAGTTATTTGTGGTATCCCTAAATAAACTGATTAATCCATGCTGAGAGTGAATGGGATTTCTTTGACTATGAGCTTACATGGGTTGTGTCGTTAGATTGCTTTTTTATTGGGTGAATATAGGTTGTATCTAGGCCCAGTTGTCTATTACTAATGTAATACCGACATGGATTCCCTTGTGTTTATTTGTATGCTAAATCGTTATACACAGTTGAGTCTTGAAAAGTTAAAATTAGAAGGGGAATAAAATCATTGAAAATTGAGTTCAAAAGTACTGCCATAAGTATCTTATGATGTTTTTGTTGAAGCATTATTTTTCTATTCTGATATAGTTTTTGGTTTTGTTTGCTTGCGTACATGCAAAATTCTAAGTTGAGGGTGTTGATGTGTCGTGGAAACACAGTACTTTTGATGCTTAAAGCGACGAATTTATGCATGTACTTGGATTATTTTAGTGCATATGATGCACTTTTCTATTTATTAGAGGTAAAATAAGTCTACAAGAGTGTTGGGATGAAAATAAAAGACAATGACCTAAAAAGATCAAGTTAAAGCAAGGTACGATTTTCCTCACGAGTCATCAATACATCATACGACTCAGAGGCTGACTTGTATGAATAACAAAAACCAAGATACAGAAAAAAAAGTGTTGAGAATATATGACTCGAACGTTCGAGTCATAAACAAGGATACGAGCCGTATGATGAAATTGTAAGCATAACAGAATTTAAAACTACCATCCAAAGTTGAAGTCTCAGAAGTATATGAGTCAAAATTTTGAGTATGACTTGTATAGGAAAATCGTATACAGACTAGTGTTCAAAGCTTGGAAAGGCAGAAGTCCCAAGTAGATATGAGTGAAGGCCATGATTCATCTGGTCAAGGTACGACTCATGAGTAGAAGTCGTAAAAATAATAGAAAGTTAAAGCCTTGGGAGGTCAGACACTGGAATGGATACGAGAGGCATGGTACGACTCATATGATGATGGTACGAGTGGATGAGTGAGTCATACCATATGCCGACATAACTTTATGTTTCCCATGTTTGTTAGGATTTTTGAGTATTTTTTAGATAATATAAATACCCTTGGGTTTATCTTCAATTAGGTTATATTCTATAACATATTTTTACATTCCAATATACTCTATTACATACTTTTGCTTTGTCTTGAGATTTTGGGTTTTTATTTAATAGCAGATTTTGGATTTTATTCTTCTCATTATTGTGAAATTAAGTATTTACTTTATTTATTGATTATCATGGATTATTGCATAAACATGAGCAGCTAATCTCCTTGATTAGGGTTGGAGGAACCCTGGCATATTAGCTATGTAAGGAAAGTGGGAGATTGATCTATTCTATAGTCAACTACATGTATCTTAATCTTCTTTGTATAAATTAACCTCGGAGCTACTACAAAATCTTGGGGATAGCCAGTATTCATATTATCATCACAAGGTAATTTTTGATTTGGAAAAGAAGATTAAGATAGTAATTTGAGACTCACTTTCATCAATACTATTCTGCCATCTCATCTAATCAACTCGAGACTTAAATGGTAAGAGTTAAAATGAAGTCGTAAATAAGGAGAAATAAGGCGACACCCTGAGACTAACAAAGTAAAGGCTGAGATTTATAAACATATTCTCAAGACTATAGATAATACATAGCTTGTCAACTTTTGATGTTGGGTGTATTTACGCATGTTGGTGTGGTTATCCTAGCTTATTCAGCCTTTTTTGAGGACAATTCATGTGCTTTGTGTGTTAATAATGATATACATGTACATATAAGTATTCAGGTATGTGATTACAAGGTTAAAGGGTATTTTCAAATGATTTTTGGTTCAAATTGATCATCGACAGTCTAGAGAAGAAAACTAGTATTTTTAGCTGGAGTTTCTAGTTCATCATTTTCAATGTTGTGTTGTTTTGAGATATAATTTGGGGTGTTTAATGTTATATGTTGCTAGGTGAGTTGATTATAATGATACATAAAGGATATACAAGCTTCAAATCAAGTGAAAACTACATAAAAAGTCTTGGAGTGTATCAACGAAAGCAGAAGACGCAATGTGATAAGAATAGGACACCTGGGAGTCAAGACCGCATTGCGGTGGATGAAAAAATAGCAAATATTGATTTTTTATAGCTTATCATGATAAATACACATCACGGTGAGGGGTAATTCTCAAAGTTTCACAATCTAGTAGCTCACTACAATAAGGCCGCATCGCGATACTAAGCATGCTAAAGTAAGACCGCATTGCGGTGAGATGAAAAGTGGAAAATTTTACCCAGCTATAAAAGAAACATATGGAATCAATTAAAAACACCTTTGACATCTTGGGACTAGAGAGGAGGCAGCTGCACATAAAAATTAGGTTTTATTATTCTTTGTTTCATCTTTTTAATAGATTGGATCATGTATTCGATTCCTTGGATAATGATTATGTCAATTAGTGGCTAAACGCCCCCTTTGGGGTTAAGGCCAATAACATGTTTTCTTTTGTTATGAATTGAATTTTTTTGGATTGCTTATTTTATTTGGTGGTTTGTTCATCCTTGTTTTAACTACTTTAAGGTTTGCACACCCTTAGTATCATATATTGTCGACATTTTGATATTGGGAGAGGGAATAGAAAGATATAACACGAGGATGAATATAGTAAGGTTCTCATTCTGTTATGAAATGAGGAATGGGAATTAATATCTAGGGCAAGGATATACATACACGTCTTGCATGGTTCACATGTAGGATAATAACTTTAAGCACTAAATTGGATTATTAAATCCCCGTTTAATGATGTAGATGTAATGTCAAAGTTAGGTAGATGATTAGAGGTCGGGAGACCATGATCATGCAATAAACCCTACAAATAAACTACTTAGATAAGCAATCTAACGAATCAAGTTCAATTGCATAGTATGACTTATTGTAGTGCCTTAACCCTGGGCTTTTCTCCATACATTGTTTTAAGTCTTTACTTTACATACTGTTTACTTTACTTTTAGCTATCAATTTCAAAACTCTTTTGGTTATGCTTGCACTGATTTAATCTTAACAGTTGAACTATAATTTGATAGTTATTTAACACTAGTCCTTGTGGGATTGATACCTGGATTTTAAAGGGCCATTATATTACTTGGTAGACCATGTATGCTTGAGTGTGTGCTTGGGCGCTGGCAAATTTTTGGCACCGTTACCGGGGGCTTGTAATTTGGCAACTATTTTAGTTTTAGTTTTTCATTTTAGATTTCTTTTGTACTTTATACATGATCTGGTTTTTTATTTTCAAGAAATAGGTTTACAAGCTAGTACGCTAGCAAGGTATAGGGAATTGGTTGAACCAAGTTCTGAACTCGAGCAATGCTTCCATCAATGAAGGAAATAAGTAATTCTCTCCCCCATATCCCTCCAATCGAAAAATATTAAGAGAACCGTGCTATCATGGCTAAAGAACAACCAGCCCGCAGGAAAGTTAGAGAAGTGGCAATCCTACTTCCAACAAATTTGACCTCCTCTTTTCAGAAACCGATTGTTGGAGGTAATTCTGAGTTGAAGCAGAAATGGTACAACTTTTGGTCAGTAGTGGATAGTTTATCGAGCATTCTCATGAATATTCACAAGTCCACTTGAAAAACTTTTTGGATATCAGTGACACATTCATCCCTACAGGTGTGTCAACTGACTATGTTAGGCTGGAACTATTCCCCTTTTCACTATTAGGGGAAGCTAAGAAGTATTTGAATGTTGAGACAACAAATTCAATCACTACCTGCGATGACTTAGCCCTGAGATTCCTCAGCCAATTCTTTTCACCTGGAAAGACTATGAGACTTTACATTGAGATTGTATGCTTCAAACAAATGCCAGATGAGAATTTATATCATGCTTGGGAGTGGTTCAAAGCTCTTCTTCAGGATTTTCTACACCATCAATAGTCCAATGAGGTATTAGCTCATACTTTTGTTGAGGCACTTGACCACAACACAAAATTTTACTAGATTAAACAGCAAGTGGTCTAGCTCTGAAGATGACGTATGATGATCTGTACACTTTATTGAACCAAATTGCACAAGGGAATCCCAAGTGGCATTCAGACTCTAGAAATGCTACAAAGAAATTTGCAGGTGTGTTGGAGGTGGACCAGTTTACCATTAATTTACTCAAATTACTACATTACAAATTAGTTGAATACATAACTTAGCAACATAAAATTAGATGCTACACAACCTTCAGTTGCAGTGAATGCAATTCAGCAGATGAGTACTTGATGCATGGTGTGTGGAAATCATGGTAATTCTACAAATATGTGTGCTGCCAGTCCTGTGTCCATAATGTTTGTTGGTATTGTTCACAGGTGTAACTATGGAAATGCCTACAACATGAAGTGGAAGGCTTAACTATTAAATCAACCATGGAATACCCAACAATAATAGTTTTAGCAACCCTAAGGTTAAGTAAATCAGACCATAAATAATAATTTAGAGGATATGATAAAATAGATTCTATCTGCCTAATCAAAATTGGCAAAAGATATGAAGAATCAAAAGATCATTACAAAGAGCTTAGAGTTGTAATTAGGTCAAATACAATAGGCACAAAATGCCAGGCCTCAAGGTGGGTTGCCAAGTGATACTGAAAATCCAAAACAAGTTATGGAAATCACTTTGAGGAGTGGTAAAGAGCTTCATGAAGAACCTCCAAAGAAAACTAAGGATGTAGATGCTAATTTGAGTCATAAATAGGTAAATTACCAAGTTACTAAAAATTCAAGGAGTCTGAGTACTCAAAAAGAAAGTTGCTAAATAGGTGAAGGAGGGATCGCCACTACATTTCTCACAGAAATATATAAAAGCAAAAAAGAATGCGTTCTTCAAAAAGCTCTTTGATATGTTCGGAGAGCTTTATATTAATTTACCTATTTTAGATATTTTATAGAAAATGCCTAAGTATGCTAAGTACTTAAGGGACGTGGTTGCTAATAAAGTTAAGTTGTAAAATGCTGAGACAGTAGCACTCACTGAGGAGTGTAGCATTGTGGTGACTCAAAAGATGCCCAAAAAGCTTAAGGACCCTGGGAAGTTCACTCTCCCCATTCAAATTGGCAACAACAAGGTGGTCCACACACTTAGTGACCTAGGGAAAAATATCAACTTGGTTTCTATCTCTTTCTTTAATACTTTCAGCTTGGGAAAGACTAGACCGAGCTTAGTGCTACTGTAGTTGGTAAATGGGACCATAGCCCATCCTAAAGATTTCATAGAGGATATTATATCATAGAGAATATTCTAATAAAAGTTGGTAAGTTTATTATTCTTATTGACTTTACTATTTTAGATTTTCTGGTAGATGAAGAGGTGTCATTCATCTTAGGACGTCCATTCTTAGAAATGATAAAAGCATTGATTGGTGTGAGAGAGGGCATGCTCACAATGAGGTTGGAGAATACAGAGGTGATTTTCAAAATATACAAACCGCTTAACATACTATCCCATAACAAATACTTGTGCATGATTACTGTGATTGAAGGGAATAAGTGTAGGGTGGTGGAGCATATTCCACAAAAGATCTCTTTAGACATTCTTATTGAGCAACCCAAATAGCAACCACCTAAGCCCAACAAGATGTAGATTAATGAGCCTAAAAATAGGTTATAGTTGAGAAAGCTGTTGACCTTGAGAGTTCAAACTCAAGAGGTCAGAAATGAATATGAAAATGACCTCCAAGTAAGAGGAAAAAGAGGAAGAAATAAGGAGGCAACCCAAGTTAATTAGGTAAGTTTTATTTTTAGTATGTTAGTTTTTTTTAATTCACTAGTTTTTTGTTTTTGTTGAGTCACAAGTTGATGGGAAGTCTGAGTACCAGAAAGCCTAATCAAAGGAGCATGACAAAGACTGAGTTTGGACAACATATGCACAAAAAGGTTTGTACTAAAGCACATCATCCAAAACAGTCCAAAGATCAATCTAACCTACAACAAGGACAACCTGGTTACCAAGGTCGACTTTTCCTGCTCTCACCGCAAGACAAGATCAAAAAGACAAATGCTATTTGGGAGTTTCAATGTTCTAAGGCCTATCGATGATAGAAGAAGGGTGATTTAGCAATCTAGGTATTTCAGATGGAGGAGCCCTATAAACTACAAGAAAGATAATCATGGCTGCTTCATCTACAGAAATCCTAGCCACTTCTCTAAAAATTATCCTTAAGGTAAGAAGTCAAAAGAATCCATCCATTTCTTCAAAAAATAGTTGATCATGTAGGAATCTATCTTAACAAAAAGGAGAAACTTAAATCAGTCTTCTCACTTGAATAAAAATTGATGGAGGACTCTCTCTTATTTATTGATGGATATGATGAATCAAGTGACATCTATTCATATGATCTCTAACTGATATCTAGTAAAGGAGAAAACAAGCAGCACCAAGCCAGTTACTACATACTCAACATGAGAGGATTACTATCTTCTAGGCTAGCAGAATACCCCCTAGATCGGGTTAACCAATATTTGGATCTATTCGATCCATACACCCTACAAGAAAGAAGAATCTTCTACGAGATTTAATTGTTCAAAAAATATGGTGGATCCATCCTGAAGTCATTGGGAGTACACTTGGAATATCCCTTCTGCCTTGTGTTCATTGTGCTGGTAAATGACTTCCCACAAGAAATCTTATGGCTATTCTGGTATCTGTACGACCAACAATACATTCTAATAGATTCCAACTATGATTCTTTTAGGCATTTTAATTGAATCCAACCTGCTCTAAAGAGATTCATATAGTGGTTCAAGCCTTGAGGATACTAGATTCGATGCTTCAAGAATTCCTATGATGCAATGTTCTTTATGTTGCATCACCCTATAATAATCACAGGCAACGAAGTCTAAGCTTAATTGGAAATTTAACTTCCCAGGAGATTTCCCATTTCCATATTCGCCTTGGAACATGAATACTATGAAGCACAACACTTAATTTTTCAGCATAATAGATGCATTCCAAAAAAAATCTATCCAAAGTAATAGGTAAAGTAGAACTACATTGACGGTCATCTCTACTGGAATGAGATCTGATGTGAGGTAAAAAAATATTAGACACAGTATAAAATCATGAGAGATGAAGTCACAAACTTTATCAAAAGAATAAGGCTGAAGGCTCCACTAACATAAATGTAAAGATTCATTATCCAACAGAAGAAACTAGTTTATCAGATTTATGAAGAGAAGCTTGAAAGGCCAAAAACGTTGTAGGCAGAAGCACGAAGAAGCTTAGTGGATGGAAAACGAATACGTGAGTTCATCTCTGTTGGAACCATCCAACACTGCTTGAAAGATGACATTAAATGACATGTGCAAAAAAGTTACCCTCTCCAGTGGGTTACCCTTCCCAGTGAGTTACCCTCTCTAGTTTATTACCCTTTCTAGTAGGTTACACTCTACTCTAAGGAAACCCCGTTAGATGGGTTACCCTCTCTAATGGGTTGCCCTTTCCAGTAGGTTACCCTTATCTCCAAGGAAACCCTTCTTAGTGGGTTACTCTTTTAGATGGGTTTTGAAGCTACTAACTCTACTACTTCAATGATAAAGAGCTTACCCACCTTCTTGCTAAATGTTTATGAAGCTATTGATGCACCTTCTTGCAAGCTGCTGACTCACCTGCTTTGACATGCTATCACATGACAATAACATAATGTGTTTTGTTTTTCATTTACCCCCCATATGTTAGTAGGGCTTGGTGTGAATAAAGATAAGGCTTATATAGTCATAATAGATAAAGCTTATCTCTTTAAAAGGAAAGGACTTATCCAGTCATAACAAATAATGCCTATCCATTATCATTTAGGATAGGATTGTAATATTTTATTTCATGTTTATCCATAGCCTAGCTTATCTAGTAATCTTTATTCTCCTATAAAAGGAGGCCTAGGCCTTTAGGCAAAGGGCATCATTCTCTCTTTCTAAAAACCTCTTGTACAATTTCTCTATTTTTAATAAAGATGTTTGTTGGATAAACTAGCTTTCTCTTACTTTCTTTGTTTAAAAAGGATGGGTACTTCAATCCTTTAGGTCGAAGCAGGGAGTAAGGAAACACTTTAATGAGCTACTTGTTGCGATAGTAATATAGAACTCTAAAGACACTTTCAATGTATATGAAATAAAGTTGGATTTGTACACATGACATAGGTGTCTAATTTCTTTCCATGTATATGAAATGAAATTTTCTTAGTTGTTGCGATAACTTTTCAAAAAGATTTATTATCTAAGAAAGAACATATAGATCTGATGTTTTCCCTGGTACTCCTTTTGTTCCACAGATATTTAAGGGAAACAAGCTAGGGAGAGCCACTATAAGACCTATTTTTAATCATATACAGAACAGTCTTGTACAAAGGAGACAAGGGATTTCATATATTTTAAGACTGGTCAAGTTATGTAGACCCTCTGAGGGTTGTGAAGTCTTTGTTTTAGTGGTAAACTGTCTTGATGTATGGCTGACATTTCAAAGTCAAGCGATCCCATTAAGGGTTGTGAAGTCTTTGTTGATAAAGAAAGTCATCCTTATGGATGAGTTGCTCAGTCATAGGAAATTTGTTGTGTGTCAATTAAAAGATTTGATTTGGTATGGCATGCTGCCTATATGTACATGAATCACCTTTCATGTTAGAAAGGTTAGTCTCTATGTCAGTGGTTTCGACAAAATCTTTGACTTTGTATGGCGTTATTATTAGCACAAATATAAAGTCTCATTGTCCACAAAAACATAAAAAGTATTTTATTTTATTGAGTCCTATTCTTGGAGCCTTAGAACAAATACATCGAGTCTTTAGAGGAGCTACAACCTGCACAAGATCTATACTCCACATATATACATCTACCTAACACCTACTCTGCCTTTGTAAAGAAATCTTATAATCCATGGATGTAGATTGTTGAGTGGTGAGTTTGATTGGAATAACATAGAGTCCAAGGAAGTTTTAATATTTTATGGCCATATTTATGTTCCAAAAATTGATGACTTGATCCAATTGATTTTGTATGACGCTCATAGCTCTAGATATTATATCCTTTCGGGTACTAATAAATGTATAGAGATTTAAGAAACCATTATTGGTGGAGTGGCATGAATACCGATGTCTTGAATTGTATATTTTGTTACCTATGTTTTCAGCAAGTAAACGCTAAACATTATCATCTAAGTGTTGATTAAGAGATTTCCCATTCTCAAGTAGAAGTGGGAGCGAATTACAATGGACTTTATTTATAGCTTACCACATACTTTCAATGGTTCTGATAGTATTAAGGAAATCATATTTCGACTAACCAAGTAGACACATTTCCTTCCTATTCATATTTCCTTCATTATTTAGAGGTTTGTCATCATCTATATTCATAAGATAGTCCGTTTGCAGGGTACGCCCATATCTATTACTTTAGATTGGGGTTCCATGTTCAATTGTAGCTTTCAGAGAGTTTTTTTGGAGGAGTTGGGTACTCAGGTATATCTTAGTACAACCTTTCATTAGTAGACAAATGGTCAGTCCAAGATGACTATTCAGGTACTTAATGATATGTTCTGAGCATGCTTTATGGATTCTAGAGGCTAGTGGGAGGATCACTTTGCCTTGGTCGAGTTTGCTTATAACTATAGTTATCATTCATGTATTGAAATTGTACATTTGAGGCTTTGTATGGTAAGAAATGTCGTTCACCAATTTGATGGTGTGAGACTTCAAACCTTTAACCCTGTAATGATCCTTCAGGTCTTTGTCTGTATTCTTACTAATTTCACGGATAGAGCTTCTACATATCCACCACAAGTTATTAATGACTTGCCAAAACTAATTGATCGGTTATGTGGTGGTTCATTAAGTTTTTAGAACCATATTCTCAATTCAAAGTCTTCATTGATCCTAATTGACCACCAAGGGAAAAATCTAGTAAAAAGAAAAATAATACAAAATGTGACTTTGGCAACATGTTCGGAATGTCAAAATCTATGTGGTTACATATTTTATTTGCTCAAAATGGACTTTAGATACATCTCGAGGCATTGGTCAAAGTTAAAAGCTTTGGTCATGCCTAGCATAGCCAGAGATACTGAAATCTCAAATGTCTAGACATGAATACATCTAGGTAGAGGGTGCAGCCTCACTACTCGAGACTTGGATGGAATCTATTTAAGGGCTGTCTTACTCAAAATTTTCACCATTTTTTGCCTCTCACTTAAGCTTCAAACCTTAATGGAGTGTAAAACATTCTAAGTTAATCTTGTAAGTTGATTATGAGCTTTAAAAACATGTGAAATCGAATCTTTCTACAAATCTAAGGTAAGATTCATTCTAGTTGATGTTAAACTCTTGGTTTCTAGACACAAAACCCCTAAGTCTGTAATGCTCAACTATAGCCACAAATATTATTGATTTATTCAAATTTTATAAGAGTTATAACTCCCTAATAATACTTGAACAATGGGTTGGTCTTGAAAACTCATTTTCTGAAAGTGGAACTCACTTGGGGGTTTGGTGTCATTTTTGAACCCATGGAACAATGGTGCCATAATGGTTATTATTATTTTTATTCTATTTCTTAGATTGTATTGTGGATAGATTGGCTTGTGGAGAAAGAAGCTTCAAGAAAAGGAAAGGCAAAGCTTGTTGGTTGATAAGTTTCTCGGACTCAGGGTATGTTAGGCTTACTTGTAGTTAGATTAAACTTGGTTGGAGTATAATTATTAATATCTTATGAGATGGACGGGGTTCAGATAATAAATAGTTAAATGGTGATATTTGGGATTAGTTGACTCTTCTAGGTTATTTACTCTATCATTGTGAACTCATTTATTTATATTGATTTGGCTATGTATGTGGGTGCATATTATTGTCTAGGAAGATATGTTGATCTTATGATGATACCCGGTGAGTTCGAAAGAGGTAATGATTTTCTGATGATAGCAGATGAATTTATAAGAGGTAACAATTTTATGATGATACCAAGTAATCTAGAGGATATGTTTATGTTATGATGATAACCGCTGAATGCGGAGGATATGTAATTTTAAGATGAAACTAGATAAATTCAAAAGAGGTAATGATATTATGATCATACTCGGTGAATCTAGATGATATGTTGATATTATTATAATTCTCGATAATTCTGGAAGAGGTAATGGTGTTATGATATCGTGTGGGGAAACGTTACATGAGTGCATATATATATATATATGTAAGGTTATGCCATGCATGGATAAACAGTTGGTGTAATCGAGACCTGATTTCTTCCTTGGTAATTAATGTGCATTCTTAGTCATTAACCACTAAATAAGAGGTGAGACCCTCGTCGACTCTAAAAGGTAAAGGTAATTTTTGACTATTATTGGTTTAAGTCTAATTGGTATGTGTAATCTTGTGTAGAACCAAAGTCTCAACTAGTAAATCTACTTGACTTGAATTAATGGCTATATTATGGAATTTCGCCTAGTAAAGTGTCATATGTGACAACTAGCTATTTCTATTAAATGACTATGACTTGTAGGTTAGAAGCCTAGCAAACTAGTTAATGGAACTTGGTTAAAATATTGAAACTATTCTTAAGTTTGTAACATGCCTATAGTAATACAAATAGTATGGTATGATGAATGGTTAAGTTGTCATATAGTATGTAATTCCATAATGTCATAATTGAGGATTTATATAATGAGAATCCTAATTAGAGAATGGCCTTGGGTAAATAATTAGTAGCATTTATAACATGTAGATTTTCTTTATTAGATGACTAGTAAACTATAAGACTTGTAAACTAGTGTTTCATGGATATGGATATTAGCTAATATACACTACATTTGGAGTTCATCAATGAAATAGAGATTAAGTAACTATATAATTATGCTACGGTGATATCAGTTTTGTTGTAATTGAATTGTGGTATTAGTATTGATTGTAGAACTCGGTAAGAGGTCATGGCTGAAATGGGAACCCGTACCTTTTGGGTGAGTTGTTTTGTGTGTGGTTGTGCCTTGACATATTGATGGATTGGTTTTTTGGTGTACTCTCTGACAGAATGGGTCGTTGTATTTATTTCTTGTGTTGCATTACTTAGGTATACTTATACCAGTATAGGACATCGTGTCAAGTTTTATGTTGTGTTCTTTTGTGTGTACTTCCTGGGTTTATGGGACGTCTTGGTAAGTTATTGGGCTTTATATCTAATAATGGTTGCTGTTGATTATGGTAAATACATGGTTGTTATTGTATATATGTTGTTTTATGGTTCCGAAATGATTACTTTTTGGTATGATGATTATGGTATATATTGATATGATATGTTATGCTACTGTCCTATTAGTTCAGTTATTTTATACAATGTTATCGAAAAGGATTCAGGCTCTATCCTATACCTTGACTTTAAGTTATTAACTTACCTTATATCGTCTTTATATTATAATTTAGCTTAGATGGTAGATGATGCCTACTTAGTACCCCTGTTGTGGTACTCCTACTACACTTTTGTACCTTTTTTTGTTAAGACCTAGGTTCTAGTTGCCGTTGTTAAGTTGGGATTATGCCATGTTGCCCATTCAGAGATAGGGTGAGCTCTTGGATTTTGAGTTTCACTCTTTCCCTCAATAGTTATTTTTCTTTTGTTCTTGAGAAAAATGTATGAGATTATTTAAGATATTTTACACTTTGAGTTGTAAATTTCTATTGTCAAATCTAGATGTTGTTGTACTAATACTATCTAGTCATGGAATTTGTATTTGAATATCGATTGTCTTTTGTTATGTAGTGTTATTATTTATATTATGTTCTTATAAAGGGTTCATGTTTGATATTTCTACTAACGTAACCCATTGTATTAGCTTCAAGTTATGGTACCAGCATACTTACCGATGGAATGAGGTAGGTTCTATCATGACTCAAAAATCGAGTTATGACAAATTGGTATTAAAGCCTAGGTTTCATCAATATTATTGGTACAGGAGCAAGTGTCCATTAGAGTCATTTGGATTGAAACATTGACGTTCGTTTCCTATCTTTGAAAGTCTATGAGACATTCTTAGGAGTCCTTCACTTTTTTCACTCATATCATGCCAAGAGTCAAACTTGATTTGTAGGATATTCTATTGATTTACTCTTTCCCAGATTCCTAAGACACATGCTTCAATGATACCTGAGGAGGATCACATGACCCAGACTCATGATGTGTCCCCAGTTAGAGATCGAGGTGTACATCCCTATGGTCCTATTCCTACACTCGAGCCAGAGACTCCTCCATCTCTGTTAGCAGTGGTCTAAGGATCAGCCCTGGCTCCACAAAGATTTATCCTATCTTCTTTTCTTTGTGATGCTTTTGTTTTACTTTTGGGTATTGTTGATAGCTCACAAACTACAAGGGCAGGAGTGCAGCCCGCAGCTGTAGCTTTTGGAGTTGAGGTTCCTTCTATTTTGGTAGTTGTTTAGCCGATAGTTGTTCATCCAGTTATCACCGAGCCTTCTATTTCTTCGGAGGAGTAGAAAAATGGTTAGGCTCTTAAGGTTGGCTCCACCAAGATTTTCTAGTGCTCTTGGATAAGCCGCATTTCAGTTTCCAATTATTTATGAGGATAGGCTTCTTAGGTTAGGCCTTATTGAGGCATGTGGTGTGGATTGCACTATATTTTAGTTGGACTTGTCTACTAGACACTGGTGGTAGCGATTTGTGAATTTTACACTAGTTGGATCTTTCCCTTTATCTTGGGCTCAGTTCTCTGAGATGTTCTTTGAGAAGTTTATGTCGGGTAGCCTTAGAGAACATTTGAGAGATCAGTTCTCTAGATTGGAGTAGGATTCTACAACAGTTGTAGAGTATGAGGATCATTTCCATAAGTTTGCTGGACATATGATATAGAGTATGAGAGAGTTTGCTGCTTTGTGAGAGAATTGAGACACCTTATTCGGATGCTACCCAAATTTTGGTAGTTGTGGGCAGCACCTTTTCTGAGGTTTCTTATCATGCTAGAGTAATGGAGAAAATACAACCTAAGGGCCTTGAGGGCCAACTATTAGAACATATTTGGTGGGAGCCATAGTAGTTCCTGATTCAGACTTGGCGTTCCTTATGCTTTACGACCTCTACATCTATTTTTTCAACCTTAGAGTAAGGTTAGTCAACCAATTTAGGAAGCTCTTCAGACCGCTAACACGAATTCATTTATTACTAGTGGACACACTAGTAAGGGTGATGATAAGTATTTCCGGGGTTCACCTGTGGCCGATGCTAGGTGTGATAGCTATGCCAGGTCAGCCAGATTTTCGAGTTCTGGTTCTTTTAGTGAATCTGTGTTTACTTGTGGGCTTCCTAGTTATTTTTTTAAAGAGTGACCTAGTCATGGGGCGGTGGTTGTATCAACCCAGGGAGCTACTCCCATTAGGGTAGTTCATCCATCAAGTAGAGGTGGTTTACGCGATCATAGAAGTGGTTATAAAGGTGCCCCAGGTGATAACTATACAGTACTTAATAGGCCTAGGGCTGAGACTTCGGAGCTGTAGTGACAAGTAAGATATTAGTGTACCATAAGTCGGCTCTTGCTTTGTTTGATCCTGAATCTTTTTATTCTAATATATCTTCTTACTATGAACCACGATTCGATTTATCTAGTGATTTATTATCTGTGCTATTAGTAGTGTATCGGGCATTCAGATCTTGTGTTGTGATAGTCTGTGATCCACTTATGCTTCTCTTATTATTCTGGATATGTTGGATTTTGATATGATTCTTAGCATGGCCTGGTTATCTCACTATCACACAGTCATGGATAGTTTAGAAATGACCGTGACGTTAGCCATGCCCGGCATACCCCTAGTCATGTGGCAGAGAGCAATTAGCCATGAATCAAAGGGGATTATATCTTATGATTATGCTAATTGATTATATCGAGGGACTGTAAGTGTTATCTCACCTATATATGTGATATCCATGTAGAGAGTCCAACGCTTAACTATGTTTTTCTTGTGTGTGAGTTTCCTAATGTGTTTCCTGATGATCTTCCTGGTATCCCTCCTTATTGTGAGATTTATTATGCTATTGACCTTGAGAAATACACTCGACCTAGATCTATGGAACCTAACCATTTGGCTACTATAGATCTTAAGGGGCTAAACTCGTAGCTCTAGGATCTTCTTTGTAAGGGGTTCATTAGACCAATTGTGTCCTCGATGGGAGCCTCGATTTTATTTTTAAAGAAGAATGGTGGTTCAATGTGAATGTGTACTAATTAAAGTCATCTTAACAGTTTAACGATGAAGAACCGTTATCCTATACCTCACATTGATAATTTGTTCGACCAACTTCATGGAGCAACTGCATTTTCTAAGATAGATTTGATGTTCGGTTATTATAGGTTGAGGATTCGGCATGAGTATATCCCAAAGATAACCTTTAGGACCCTCTATAGTCACTATGATTTTTGGTGATGTCTTTTTGGTTGACTAATCCTTAATGAACCGCGTGTTAAGACCTTATCTAGACTCTTTGGTTATTATGTTCATTGATGATATTCTTGAGTACTCGAAGAGTACTGAGTAGCAAGAACAATATTTGAGGTTTGTGCTCCAGTTTTTGTGAGAGCATGTGCTTTTTACCAATTTCTCCAAGTGCGAGTTTTGGCTTGTGTCAGTTTCTTTTTGCGGACACATGGTGTCTAATACGGGTATTATGGTAGACCCAACTAAGATTTCGTTAATTTGGGATTGGGCTAGAGCTATGTCTTCGACTGTGGTTTGTATCTTTATAGGAATAAATGGTTATTATAGGCATTTTGTTAAGAGCATTTCTACCATTTTAGACCCTATGACTAAATTAATATGAAGAAAGTTCCTTTCTGATTGTCCGAGGAGTATGAATTGAGCCTTGGGAAGCTCAAGGATTGTCTCACTTCAGCCTCAGTGTTTGCTCTTCCAGTTGAGGGAGATTGATTCACTATATTTTATGAAGCTTTTGGTGTTAGTCAAGACTATGTTTTGATGCCGAAGGGTTGTGTCATTGCCTATGCCTCTAGATAGCCTAAGGTGCATGAGCGCAACTATCCTACTCATGATTTGGAGCTGGCAGCGGTAGTTTTTGCGCTCAAGATTTTGAGGCATTATTTGAATGGTGTGCGTTGTGAGATTTTCATTGTTCTTCATAGTTTTTTTCATCTTATGACCCAGCAATATTTTTAAAGGACTACAATATTTTTATTTTTTATCATCGGGTAAGGCAAATATGATGGAAGATACCTTGAGTTGCAAAATGGTGAGTATGGGTAGTTTGGCGTGTATATCAGTTTTTCAGAAGCGCTTGGCACGAGACATCCCTTCCTTAGACAATTTGATGGTTTTCCTCGATATTTTCAGATCCTACAAGGATTTTGACTTGTGGGGATATTAAACTTCATGTATTTATTCAACAT
Organism: Capsicum baccatum var. pendulum; assembly: GCA_030864225.1. Lineage (NCBI taxonomy): Eukaryota > Viridiplantae > Streptophyta > Magnoliopsida > Solanales > Solanaceae > Capsicum > Capsicum baccatum. The sequence goes on from CM061550.1 coordinate 204,140,144, forward strand.
CTCAAACATGGTAGGAAAAGCGTGGATATAATTCGCATACATAATTCATATCTTCATCATCATTCATGCTACATGCCGCTACCATAAGAATACATAATTAGCATGGAAATTCATATTGAAGTGTATAGCTAACATGAACTTGTTATTTAGATATCATGAAATCATGTAAATATGAAGTTCTAACATACTAGGCATTTTATCGAACACCTTGCATGCATTCTTTAAGGCATAGGTGGATTTCATCACTTTATCCATCATGAAAAACCAAATTTACATGTTTCCAACTCATATGATATCATGAAATTTAAAAAAACATATAAAGATTCCATCTTGGGAATCACCCAATATCAACAACATGATCATCAACACCCAACAATATAGAAATCATACTTTATAATGAAAAAGAGGGTTTTTGAGCTTTATGGATGAAAGAGATCCATAAATCAACTCACGCATACTATTATATAGCAAAAAAAAAACAAGCATCAACATGGGTAGGATCATATCACCACAATCAACCAAGCTTTTGTATTTTAAAGATTGATTCTTGAACTCCACGGACGAAGGGAATCCGTGGATGAACACTATGCATACTTTGAGAGGGAGGTTCTTGATGATTTACAGAGGAATTTCCTTGAAATTTTATCTTCAAGATTGATTGTGCAACCCTGGTTGTTTTTCTCCTATGGTGCTCTTGGATGATGAACTTTGAGATGTTAATAGGGTTGTAATGTGTTTAGAAGCTATATATTTCGTAGGGTTAAATCTAGGGACGTGTAAGGAGAGTTAAAGAACTAAATTACCCTCAAAATAACTCAAAACAGTGTTTTTGGCACCTGGATTTGACTTAGGCGGCGCCCAAGTGATTGACTAAGCTAGGTTAGGCGGCCCCTAACCAATCTACTTTGTCTGGGTTGGACAGCGCCATATCAATCGCCTATCCTTACTGTCTCTCACGAAAATGGGTATAACTTTTCGCTCGGGTATTAGATTAAGGAGAAATTGGTATCATTGGAAAGCTAATTCAATTATCGATAATTTGGTATGTAGTAATACGCATAAATACAACATTAATATTGTTTTATACTGATTCAAATATGACCCTTGCAAAATCAAAAACTAAAACTTGATGGACTCAAAAACTGTTAGCTTGTTTTACCTTAAGTGACTCATATGAACATGCTTAATGTATCATAAGCTATATTATAACTAGGATACTTATTGTATGTCATGCACTAAAATGCTACTCACAGAATAGGAGGTTTCATACATAAGAAAAATGGTTCATCTCTTAGCTTAGAAACATACGGGGTATTACAATATTTGCCCCTTAGGAACATTTATCCTCGAATGAAAATTAACTGAAGCAGGAGAGATGATAAGATGAAATACGTACAAGACATACACTACTGAAACATGGGTTCATGACTGGCATGGCTTAAAGCTGAGCACAACATACTGAACATGCATATCTGATGCATGGGAAACTGATACAAGAATATAAGACTGAGGATTCGAATTAAGTAAGTTTTCTCAAAATGAGAATACATATCTGATGCATAACTGAAAGGCTGAATCCATGCATATCTGATCCATGATTATATGACTGAAATAATATGTGAATGTATGACTGAAAGTACTAATAAGCTGATCACACATATCTAATGCGTGAATTCATGACTAAACTTACTCATGCACATGCAATGGTAAAGGTATCATGTTTGAACTAAAAAATGAGCATGGAACTGAATACCAAGTTCGGCACTAAAATATGAACATGAGAACGAGTAAGTTTAAGGAAAACTGTTACCTTGAACTGATAATACCGATAAGTTTGAGATTAATTACTCCATACGCATGATCGGAAACAAGAGATCATAACTAAGTCTAGGATGTGGTAGATATGCTGAATATCATGATCTGAAATGAATCTTGAAAACATGGCATACGAATGAAGTTGGAGCTTGAGGGTTATCTTATGAGTACCCCTTCTCCAAATTAGATTCATCAAAAGAAAAAAGAGAGCAGCATGTTTGTGTAATGAGAGTTTAGGGGGTACGATGTATCTCCCCCTTGGGACACTATGTACCTCAAAGAATACTAACTTGGATGAGCTACTGAGGGAAATTGAGGCGATTTTCAAAACACCTAGCAACTGACTTATGACTGAATAACTAGGATCTGAAACTAAGACATGATACATGAATTGCGATGAACACGAGTGCATAAATATACTAACTTATCTGATTAACTGAATAACTGATAGCTGAATACTGGATCTTCAAAGCTAAACTGTACTTAGTCTGAATAGTTGGGCTGAGATTTTTGAGTTTTATTCACAGGCGATAGGGACTAACTGAGTAGAATGCGGTATCTCAGCATGGATTCATGAAGTCTGTGTTATTTGTGAATGTGAGACCAAACGTACGACATGGCTCTGAGGTATTATATAAACTGGGGTACTGAAACACTGATAACTAAGTACTGACAACCTAAATGATATGGTCAAGAATGTCTAAAACTAAACTGAGTTTCAAATCTGGTTACTGAACTGAAAATGACATTATACTGAGCCTATAGCAAGTACAGAAGTACTGAATTCAAGGACTGAATACTGATGACTGAGTGTTGGATACTGAAACTATAATTGAGTTGGCAACTAAGTTTTTGATGGCTACATGCTGGGGACTGACATAAGTCAAGGATCCAAATGTACACTTATACTTTGTACTTTCCCAACTTCTAAATAAGACCCCTTGTTAGACGTTTACTTGCACATTTATCATGACATTCAAGCCAATATTCACGAATACACCCTCATGCAAAGTAAGTATGCAACAATCTTCTCTTATCTAAACAACGGCCCATCACTACACTATTCCATAAGGAGAGCTAACTGGAGGTGTAAATCAGGCAGACCTGAAATATTAATAGATACAAACTAAACTTGACACATGACTGAAACTTGAGGAATAAAATATCAATAGTTATGATTTACCAATAAGGTCTGAACTAAGGATATACATAGCATAGTCTAAATGTATCTGAACTTTAGGGTCATAGCATAAGTCATGGAAGCTAAGTATACTGGAAAGCATGATATGCGTACATGATTGATGAGCTTCATGACCTGAGTCTAGATTTTTCTGTACTCGTAGGACATGATTCAAATACTGAGGGAGCTAGAACTGAACCCTTTATACTGGGAGCTGAAGGCACACATAATCCCATGGAAAGTGTGTGAAAGTAGATTGTTCTCATGGAATATGACTCGTACTGTGTAGTAAAAGGGACTCCTTAAGCTGGAAATTGAATTTATTCATGATTATAGTTCATGATCATATAGTTGGTATGCAATTCCTGAGTTGGTTTCTTTATAGCTGAAGTGAAAAAGTCTGCACTGAGATAAGAATGGGTCTAGAATTGTCTTCCCTTACTGCTTTCTATACATACTAGCTCTACTACTGAAATATGAGGGCCTGGCATAGGCACTTGATCTACCATCACATACCTACATTATGTTCAACACCTGTCTGTCTTACTAAATACATCATCTGATTCTGTTTCCTCATATTGTCCTAATATCATATTCACACTTTCATGCTAAATTTTGAGTAAATAAACTTAACTGTTTAGCTTGTACTGTTCAAGCCTACAGATCTAATCCCCATGAATACATAATCTGAACATATAGAATAATAATATCCCAACTCTACTACTGCTAAACTTCTGGGTTCAAGAATGAGTTCTCATGATCATGAATAAAATCTGTACGACCTTGGAACAATAATGAATTAATGGGATACTGTTCGAGTCTATTGCTAATCTCATAACTGACCGTAGGGACTGTCTAAGAAAGCCCTATTTATAAGACTTTGAACTTCACTATTTCTATTACCTTGAAAGTAAGGTAAAGTGAACATGAGGGGTGCATTATATGAATCTACATGGTTTCCTTAAAGAAACTTGCTATAACACGATCTTGAGCATGAAAAAAGGGAAACTATTTCTAAAATATCTCGTAGCCTCTTGTAGATAATTGTGGTGCACAACACGCCCATGTACTAGACTCTACTTGATGCAGCTTTCAAACTTCCTAGGACACTGTTGAACCATAGGCTCTGATACCATATTTGTAGTGCCCCAATTCGCTGAATCGGAATGCTACACAGTGCTCAAACCCCGAGGGACCACAAGCTAACTCATGAATGATATCTGTACCTGTAAAATATAGAATATCTCATAAAATATGTGGAAACATGAACTGTAAGTCCATAAGGTTCAATATTGATACATATATGAAAAATATGGTAAAAGAATACCAAAAAGAAACATAAATACTGAAGTCTGAACATCTAATCTGACATCTAGTCAGAAAGCCTCTAACTGAACTAAATAAGGAGTTGATGGGACATGTCCCAATCTAACTCCAACTACTGTAATAAAATGAAAACTGAAATAGAAATGAAATCACTATGTCCTCAAAGGATGAGGACTCACGTCTAACTCTGACTGCTGATCCTGGAATCTACTGCTGATTTGGAGCTCATGCCTCTGAACCTATGGTGTAACATAAGAGAAAGCATCATAGCGTAAATGTGTCAGTACATCTGAATGTAGTGAGTATATGAGTGAGGTAGGCTAAATGCAAAGGGTTATATGCATGAAAAATACTGACTGATATGAGCGTGAGAGTACTTACATGTATACGTAACTGTTACTGAACTAATGGAGATATTGACTACCGAGTTTGAATACTAACAACATAAGTGTATTGATAATGAGATTCTAAAAGACTGAGTTTACTAATATTAATATGTAAATCACAAATAAATAATAGATCTAATACAGTATCACTGAATACTAGGAGACTGATACTATATTACTAATAAAGGAATGATTGTTTCTGACAGTTTGAATTATGAAGAACTGGTCTGATTAACTATATCTGACAGTCTTAAAGCCAAGTACTGATAGCATGAGTTTTGATAACTTTTGTAATTGATAGCATAAGTGACTATATTTGACAGTCCATAAATCAAAAGCAAACTATTTGAGTTCCATTCTATTTCTGATTTAACTGTATCTGACATCCCTGATATACTGAAATCTAAAGAGCTATCTAAGTTCTTTACTGAGACTGGGTAGCTATAACTGACAGCCCTAAAATATGTAACTAAAACTGTGGGAAGTATTTACCTAACTGACATGCCCCAAATACACTATAATAGCTAAGCTAGGGTCTAGTCTCTGCCCTGGCTAGAGGGGTGTCAATACTGCACCACTGGTAAGGACAACTGTGAGAACCCTATACTGGCAGGTACTCAATAGAACGATCTGAACCCTAAACTGATGGGTTAAGCCACCTCATCAACCCTAATCTGATGGGTTAAGATGTCTCAACCTATGCTGGCTATGTAGTTATGGAACACAAGGATTTCTACTAAAAATCACACACTAAACTAACGGGTGATTTCCTATCCTCAGGTTCACTCGGTGCTATCTTCTACTCCCATATAAAGGACACCAAACTGAATAACTAAGCTAAACTAAATAACTGAACGAAACTGATTAGATAAACTGATACTGATTAATTGGACTGATACTAGTGGTATTGTTTTGCAGGGCTAAACTAAGTTTACTGGATTCCAATGACTGACGGAAAGTACTGAGTTCTGAGTACTGGGTTAGAGTATTGAAGTTACTGAGATTGAATGTGAATACTGAGGTTGCTGAAGTTAGTAAGCACTAAGATTACTGAGATTACTGGACTACTAAGATTGTTGAGATTTCTGAGTTTTCTTAAGTCACATGACTGACTGAATTCTATAGATCATGGCTTGACTAAGAGTATTGTTAAAACATGACATGGTTTTAGGCACACAACTATATTTTTCGGGTACAAGTACCCCCAGGACTCGATGGAAGGAAACGGACACAACATGAATTTCTTGAGTACACGACCATCAATAACAATACATAATACATGAGTGGGGGATTTGATGAAGTACATGGTCATCATAATATCTATCATGAATAGAAATGATTATAATCATGTCATAAATCTCATATTCTAATATCATGGGCATTCCGACAACATATACTATTTATAGCAATCGAATGGAAACCATTCAAGCGTAAGGGAACGCCAACATGTAACATTTAGTTCATATTGTAATGATTTGGGGATAGTAAACTTCATGTATTTACTCAACATCTTAAATATGGTAGGAAAAGCATGGATATAATTCGCATACATAATTCATATCTTCATCATTATACATGCTTCATGGCGCTACCATAAGAATACATAATTAGCATGGAAATTCATTTTGATGTGTATATCTAACATGAACTTGTATTTAGGTATCATGAAATCATGTAAATATGAAGTTCTAACATACTAGGCATTTTATCGAACACCTTGCATGCATTCTTTAAGGCATAGGTGTATTCCATCAAATTATACATCATGAACAACCATATTTACATGTTTCCAACTCATATGATATCATGAAATTTAAAAAAACATATAAAGATTCCATCTTGGGAATCACCCAATATCAACAACATGATCATCAACACCCAACAATATAGAAATCATACTTTATAATGAAAAAGAGGGTTTTTGAGCTTTATGGATGAAAGGGATCCATAAATCAACTCACGCATACTATTATATAGCAAAACAAACAAGTATCAATATGTGTATGATCATATCACCACAATCAACCACGCTTTTATATTTTAAAGATTGATTCTTTAACTCTACGGACGAAGGGAATCTGTGGATGAACACTATGCATACCTTGGGAGGGAGGTTCTTGATGATTGACGGTGGAATTTTCTTAAAATTTGATATTCAAGCTTGATTGTGAAACCCTAGTTATTTTTCTCCTATGGTTATCTTAGATGATGATCTTCGAGATGTTAATAGGGTTGTAATGTGCTTAGAAGCTATATATTTTGTAGGGTTAAGTCTAGCAATGTGTAAAGACTGTTAAAAGACTTAATTATCCTCAAAACAACTCAAAAGGAGTGTTTTTTGGCACCTGGAATTGACTTAGGTGGAGCCCAAGTTATTTACTAAGGTAGGTTAGGAGGATCCTAACCAATCACCTATGTCTGGGTTAGGCGGCACCTAACTAATCGCCTATCCTTACTGTCTCTCACAAAAATAGGCGTATCTATTTGGTCGAGTGTTGGATTAAGGCAAAATTGGTATCATTGGAAAGCTAATTCAATTATCTAAAATTTTATGGGTATAAATGTGAAAAAATACCATATTAACATTAAGTTATATTCGTTCAAAGATAAACCTTGCAAAATTGAAAACTAAAAGTTGATGGATTCAAAAACTCTTAGCTTGTATTACCTTAAGTGACTCATATAAACATGCTTAATTAATCATAATCTATCTTATCACTAGGATACTCATTGTAGGTCGTTCACTAAAATGCTACTCATAGGATAAGAGGTTTCATACGTAGGAAAAATGGTTCGTCTCCTAGCTTAGAAACATACGGGGTATTACAGCACCTTATAAGGCTTTGTACGGAAAGAGATTCCTTTCTTCTATAGTATGGTTTGAGACTTTTGAGATTCAACCCTGTGGTATTGATTTCCTTCAAGTCTCGGTAGATAGAGTCGGGGTGATTCAAGATAAGTTGAAACTAGCCTAGAGTACACCGAAGGCCTATGCTAACAGTAGACTCTGTGCCTTGATATTGGGAGTATTTTATCGTGTTTTCCTTCATGTTTCACCTATGAGATGTGTTTTGAGATTTGGGAGGAAGGGTAAGCTTAGCCCTCACAATATTGGTCCTTTTAAGATTCTTCATGTAGTTGCTGAGGTAGCCTTTGAGTTTGCGTTACATCCAAGCTTTGCCATTGTTTATCTAGTTTTCCATGAAACTACGTTGCCGAATTATATTTCTAGTCCTTGTCATGTAATTATATGGGACTCAATCCAGTTTTTCCAACCAATTGAACTTTGTGGTGGAGCACATTAATTTTGGCTAGTAATTTGAGGCGACAACGAACTAAGAAGATTCCAATAGTCAAGGTTTAGTGGAGGCATCACCCAGTAGAAGAGGCTACTTAGGATATTAAGAGTGACATGCGGGCCTGGTACCCTATTTGTTCAAGACTTCAGATATTTTTTAGTCTTTAACTTTTGAGGATCAAAGTTCGTTAGTAATGGATATTGTAAATACCCTTCAGGTCATTCCCCATATTCTTGCTTATTCCACTGATAGAGCTTCTCCATAACCTCCCCTAGTCATTAGTGTCTTGTCGGAACTGATAGATCAGTTACCTGGTGGTTTGTTTGGTTTTTAGAGCCACTTTCTTAATACAAAGTCTTTGTTGGAACTAATTGACCGCCAAGTAAAAACTCTAGTAAAACGACCTTCCATGTGAAATTCAACTTCGCCATGCATTTAGAATGTCAAAATCTATGTGGTTACATATTTTGTTTGCTCCAAATAGATTTTGAATTCATCCCGAGGCATTGGCCAAGGATCAAAACCAAGTTCAAAGCTTCAGCCATGCCTTTCATAGCAAGAGATGCCACAATCGCGAAGGTCTAGGGAAGAACAGAGTTCTGCGACTACGGCCAGGTGGAGGGGGTGACCGCACTGCCCAAGACCTGGATATAACCTATTTATGGCTTGTCTTATAAAAAATTTGGCCATTTTTTGCCTCCCCCTCAAGATAAAATCATTAATGTAGTGTAAAATCTTCCAAGTGATTCTTGTGGGTTAATTAGAAGCTTAAACAACTTGTGAAATTAAATCTTTCTACAAATCTAAGGTAAGATTCCTTCTAGTTGATGTTATGTTGTTTATTTCTAGACCCAAAACCCGTCAGTCTTTGAGGTTCAATTCCAGCCACAAATGTTATTGATTTATTAAATTTTCTTTAGGGTTCTAAGTTAATAATTATTGGTATCTTGGCCTGTGGAAGAAGAAGCTACAAGATAAGGAAAGACAAAGCTTGTTTGTTCGTCTGTTGCTTTGACTCAATGTAGGTTAGGCCTACTTGTAGTTAAATTGAGCTTGATTGTTGTATAATTGTTATTATCTTCTGAGATTGGATGGGGTTTAGATTATAAATAGTTGAATGGTAATATTTGAGATTAGATGACTCATATAGGTTATTGAACTTGAAAAGAGTTACGCTTGACCCTTAGATTAGAACCTAGGATATTTCTACTAGTAATCTAATGAATAATAGGAGAACACTTTAGTTACTCTAGATGAGAATGTTGTTTCCCCTTAACCCTAAGTGTATGTAGACCTAGGTATTACTTAGTTAAGATTAACCTTGGTGTTGGGTTCATTTTGGAATAATTTTTGAAGAAGATTTCCCCTATAGGCTTAGTAAGGATTGATAAGCCCTTATGGTGTGATTTAGATAACTTAGCCTAATTTTGGGTAGAAGTTACTCTTCTGATAGCAAACTCTGACATTCTTGGAATTTAGGAATGGGACTTGAGCTGCCTTAAGCTTGAACTATGAAATCCATTAGAGACCTAGATACTAGATGAATGTCTAAATTAGGCTATTGAGATTATAATGGTTAAACCCAGTAGTCAGATTATTAATATGGTCAATGGTTGGATAATGTTTATACATGATTGATTATTTTGTAGTCATGAAGGATATCCTTGGAAGGGTAATGATTATGTATAACATATGAATACACATTCTCATACTTATGCTTAAATTATGTGGTGACGATTAATAGTAAAGTAGGATGGTATATATCTTTTAGATCCCTATTACTCTATCATTGTGAACTCGTGTATGTTTACTTATTTGGATATTTATATTGTTGTATATTTCTATCTTGGAAGATATGATGATATTATGATGATACCCGGTGAATCCGGAAGACGTAATAATGTTATGATGATACCCGGTGAATATGAAGGGTATGTTGATGTTATGATGATACCCGATGAATATGAAAGAGGTATTGATATTATGATGATACCCGGTGAATCCAAAGGATAGGTTGATGTTATGATGATACCATCTAGAAAAAGTAATGATATTATGATGATACTGGTGAATCTGAAGTATATATTGATGTTATGATAATACCCGGTGAATCCAGAAGTGGTCATGATGTTATGATGCCATGTGGGACAACCTTTTATAAGTGCATGTATATATCTGAGGTTATGATGTGCGTGGCTAAACCATTTGTGTACTCGAGAAATGATGTCTTTCTTTGAAATTGATACTCATTATTTCTTATTATTCACTAACTAAGAGGTGTGACCCTCATCGACTATGATCGATAACTAGGGTAACTTATGCCTATTATTGGGTTAAGTCTAATTTGTATGTGTGATCTTGTGTAGAACCAAAGGCTCATCTAGTAAATCTACTTGAATTGAATTAATGGTGGTGTTATGGAATTTCCCTAAGTAAAGTGTCTTATATAACTATTTGTTATCTCTTATAAATGACTATCACTTGTAAGTTAGACGCCTTGTGAACTAGTCGATGGACCTTACTTGGTTAAGATATGGAAGCTACTCCTTAAGATTGTAACATGCCTATTATAATAGACTTAGTAAGGTATAATGAATAGTTAACTTTTCATATAGTATGCGATGCGGTGATGGCCTAATTGATGACTTATATATTGAGAATCCTAACTAGAGAATGGCCTTGTAATGGATAAATAATTAATAGCATTGGTAACTTGTAGATTTTCCTTATTTGATGACTAGTAAACAATAAGACTTGTAAACTAGTGTTTCATGGACATGGAGATTAGCTAATATAGACTAGACTTGAAGTTCATCAATTAAATAAAGATTATGTAACAATATAAATATGTTATGGTGAAATCGATTTTGTTGAGATTGAATTTTGGTATTTATATTGATCGTAGACCTCGATAAGAGGTCATGGTAGAAATAGGAACCCGTGGCTTTGGGGTCAGCTGTTGTTTTTTTCATTGTGCCTTGACATAATGATGGATTAATATTTAATGTACTCTCTGGCGGTATGGGACATCATGATGAGTTCTTGTATTTCTTTCCATTGGTGTACCCTCCGATGGTATAGGATGCCGTGTTGAGTTCTATGTTGTGTTTTTCGTAAGCACTTTCCAATGGCATGGGACGTCGTGGTATGTTTTTGTGCTTTATATCTATTGATGGTTGGGGTTGATTATGGTAAATACATGGTTGTTATTGTATATATGTGGATTTACGCTTTCAAAATGATTACTTTTTTTTGCATGATTATTATTTTATATGTTGATATATACGTCATGCTAGTGTCATAGTAGTTTAGTTATTTTATACAATGATATCAAAAAGGGTTCATATTTTATTCTATACCTTGACTTTAGGTTATTGTCTTACATTATATTGTCATTATATTATTATTTTTCTTAGTCAGCCGATGGTGCCAACCGAGTACCCGTGCTTTGGTACTCATACTAAACTTATGTACCAATTTGGTGAAGACCTAGATTCTAGTTTCCTTCGTTGAGTTGGGATCATGTCGCATTGAATATTCATAGACAGGGTGAGATCTTGGATTCGAGTTGCACTCCTTCCCTCTATCTTTATTTTTCTTTTGTTTTTGAGACAAATGTATGTGATTATTTAAGACATTTTAGACTTTGAGCTGTAAATTCCTATTGTCAAATCTAGATGCTCTTGTACTAATACTATCAGGTCATGGGATTGGTATTTGAATATCGATAACGTTAGGTTGTGGAATGTTATTGTTTGCATTGTGTTCTTATATTGGGTTTATGTTGGATATTTCTACCAAGGTAACCCATTGAATTAGCTCTGGGTTACGGTGCCAACTTACCTACCAGTGGTATGTGGTAGGTGCTATCATGACTCAGAAATGGGTCCTGATACACCTTGTGATATTGATTTGCTTCAAGAGACGTTGGATAGGGTCATAGTAACTCAGGACATGTTGAGAGTAGATCAAAGTAGGCAGAAGGCCTATGAAAACCATAGACTCCGTGCCTTGAGATTTAGAGTTGGTGATAAAGTATTCCTCCATGCATCACCATGAAAGGTGTGATGAGGTTCAGGTTAAAGGAAAGCTCATCCCTAGGTATATTGGACCTTTCAAATTTTTTTATATATTTGGTGACATGGTATATAAGTTACCTTTACCTCTAGACTTTACCAATGTTAATCCAATTTCCCATGTTTATTTGTTGCGCGATATATTCCTAATATGTGTCAGGTGCTTAGATGGGACTCAATCCAATTAGATAAGTGGTTGACCTTCGTGGATGAGAGAGTGATAATTTTTACTAGAGATGTTAGGAGGTTGCGTACTAGGGAGATTCTTATAGTTAAGGTTCTGCAGATACATACAACAGTAGAGGATGCTACATAGGAGATTGAGAGCAAAATGTAGACCTAGTATCCTCACCTGTTCGAGACTTCAGGTATATCCAAATCCTTAACTTTCACAGATGAAAGTTCCTTTAGTAATTGATATTATAATAACCCTTTAGGTCATTTTCTATATTTCATCTTATATCCATTGTTAGATCTTCTTAATAGCCTGGCTCATGTAATTCATGACTTTCTAAAACTGAGAGTTTAGTTACCGGGAAGTTCATTTAATTTTTAGAGCCATTTCCTTGTTTTGAAGTCTTCATTGGTTCCAAATGTCCAATAGGAAAAATCATCAATCAAACGACATCTAATGCAATTTTTGACTATTCCAGCAACTTTGGAATGTCAATTTTAAGCTAGAAAGACTCTTGGTTTGGGTCCCGAGGCACCCGATCTTATTTTGACCTATTGGTTGGAAAGTTAAGATACTAGAAATTGGGTGTTGGACCCACATTCATTAATAAAATCAGATAGAAATTTTAATTGTGCCATTGCATTTGAAATGTTGGATTAGGTATGGTTACATAGTTTTCTTGCATATACAGGACTCTAGATGGATCTCTAGGACTTGGCAGAGATTTATAAAATTCCAATTATAGTACTGTTATCAGGTGCATTGAAATCGCGAGCCAAGGGTCAAAATTGTGATACCCTTGGCGGGTATCAAGTGATTTAATTACGGAGGCTTGTCACGATCCTGATTCATAGTGCAGTCCCAATATACTACAATCGCCAAATTCAGGTCGTGATAGCGTGGCCCTATTTCCTAGGATAGGTATAAATATGTTATTTTATCCCAACTATACTCATTCTTCACCCATTTTATTGAGAGCTAAAACACAAAATAGTAAGATAACTATGGATTGGAACTTGTCGGTGAGTTGGGAAGGTTTATTAACTCTTATTTCATGATTTTCCCTTGAATTTGAGGTAAGATTCATCAATATTCATGGTTGATTTTTCCATCTCTATACCCAAAATCCCAAACCTCCAGGGCTTGATTTTAGCCACAAATTAGCTCGGATTTTACCTACTTTAAGGGTAATGATTCCTTGAGCATGTGGGAATGTTGGGTTGGTTTCTATAATGTGATTTTTTTTGTAAATGAGACCCAAAATGTGATTTTGTTATGATTTTAGTACTCGAAGCACAATAGTGCAATATGGGTTTCATTATTATCATATTAATAAGTAGAATGTGATTTTGATAGCTTGGCACATCGCGGAAGTTCTCAAAACAGAAAACTAGTGATGTAGTGAATCTTTGAGATTTCTTTGGCATCGAGGTAGGCTAGGTTTTACCCCTTTTAGATTGAGCTAATTTATAGTATGTTTATGATATTGTGTAAGATTTGGGATGGGCTTTTGGTGTTGGTATGATAAATTGTAATGCTTGGTTAGTTTGACTTTCCAGACTATTCAAAAATTGTTATTTAGGCATACTTGACTTAGTTGCTCATATTTAGGAAAATTTCCTATATTAGGGATATTTAAGGCCTTTTTAACACCCAAAAATGGATTTAGATAACTTAAGACTAGTTCATATAGTACTTGCAAAAAATATAACTTTTGGCATTAGAAATGGGCCCTTGACCAACCTTAGGTGAAAATGAATGTTAGCTTTTGTGGAGACCTTAACACGTTATGGATATGTTGGTTGATGTGCGGGTTGATGCCTATTGATTATGATATTACCATTGATATTAATGATATATTTATCGATTCAAGTCCAACTATTAATGATAAATTTATCGGTTCATTTTCTACTATAGATAATATACTTACCGATTCACTTTTATCTATTAATGATATATTCATCAGTTTGAGTCTTTCTATTAATAATATATTTATTCATTCAAGTTGGCTATTGATGATATATTTACCGATTCAAATCTAACTATTGATGATATATTTAATGGTTCGAGTCCGATCGACTATTGATTATACATATAATGGTTTGAGTTTTGGCTATGCAGATTATGCTATGATAATATATTTATTATGATATGATCACATTGGTGTGTGAGACTGATAACCTAGCTAAGTTGAAAATGATATAATGATTATAATGTTTTTGTGATATAAACTGATTCTAATGAAATAATGATTAGTTTCTAAGTGTTGATTAATTGGCAAATGATGAATATTGATAAGTAATGGCTATAATGTGCCATGACTTGGATGAATTCCAATTGTATGATGAGAGTTGATAAATGACGGTGGTAGGTTATTATATCTTGTTTGTACCTTTCAGGTTACGCGGGCTTGCGATGGGTTATTTACTTTTCCGCAATAATTGGTGTATGGGCTCTTACTATTTCATGTGTTAATGCTTTATGTCATGTTATGCTATTATTTTCGTTTGTTTAATCCTTCGCGCACAACTACATAGGAGTTGATTCAGGTTCTTTTTCATGTCTTGACTTAATTATGTTATCGTTCATTTTATCATATTTATATCATCAATTAGATCGGTCAACTGATGATGCCTATTGAGTAACCTTTGTTTTGGTACTCATACTACACTTCTGTACCATTTTTGTTCAGATCCAAGTACTACTCTCCGCCTGTGATTCGTGTTCGTGTTGTATTGATATCCAGAGATAGGGTGAGGTCTTGGAGTTCAAGTCACTATATCTCTCTATCTTTCTATGTTAAATCTTTTACTTCAACGTAGATGTACTTACTATTATAGACACTTGTGAAGTACTATATTAATAGATGCTCTTGTACTCTTTGAGTCCAAGTCACCCTTTCCCTTTATCTTTCTATGTCCAGTCTTTTATTTTGAGACAAATGTATTGACTATTTTAGATACTTGGGTTGTATTTTATTACCAGGTACTCTAGTCATAGATCTACCTGGTTGTGGGAAGGTATTTATATAGTGACTACCTTTAAACTAATTCTATTATATTATTTATTTTTCATGTAGGATTTCCTAGTAGACCCTTATGAGGAATTTCTCATAAAGTTAACCTATTGCGTTTAATTCAGGGTCATTGTTTGGTTTACCTGCTAGTAGGTTAGACTAGGTGTCATAAATACATGTAAGTCAATTCATGACACTGGTTAACAGTTCAATGATATTATTGATGGTCTGAGACTATAATACTTAGATAGGTGACTTCAGGTTCTTAAAGACTTCTTCCATCTAGAACCTATAAGAAAGGGCAATACCCTTCATATCTTGTTAGCTTATTTTGAGAGTATGTGCATAGTAAGACAAGGTAGATTAATTGGGATACCAAAGTGAAGAAACTACATGAGAATAATGTCAAAAGAGTCTGCCTTAGTCCTTCAATGTTTCCTAGGAATCATCATTAGAAAAACAATACAAATATGTAGCTTGTATAGATCAGACGTCATACTCTTATCAACTATGTCAAGCTCTCAGAGTTATGATTATTGTATAACTTCTTGGTAATATTAAGGGCAGGAGGAAACCATACCATGGACATGAATGTTAAGACTAGAAATCACAGAAAGAAAGCATGAAAACTTATATACAATTCAATCCACAACACTTTCATCCACTTGTGTTACCTAAGAGTATACTATTCTAGTTACTGTCGACTTAGTTATATCTAATCCATTTATAGTACTCGGTATATACCATTGATATTCAACTTATACGTTTTACACCAAATCTCACTAATCATACATCACTAATCCCATTAAATGTCATCCATTAAAACTCTTACTTGCTTAATCCCAACAATTATTATAAGACAATCTATTTTGATTAACATTAATTTTAAATGAGTATAATAAATATAACCTCATAACAAGTACAACCATGAATCAACAACAAAATCCAAGTCAACAATGCAGGACTATAACAATATTTATACCTCAATTCAAATAAGGGAATAGTAATAAGAAATATGCTAAGCATTTGCCGGTCTAACTGGATAAACTCAAGGATCCTTTAATAAACAGTAAAGGAAATGAACAAACGTTCCAAATTTACATGAGAAAACACCATTTGCAATTAATCACATAGACTCAGTCCACTCATGGAACCAATGTTAACAACATTAATAATAGTAATCATAAACAACCATACTCATAAATACCTTGTACATACATGCTAAGGGTCTTATGGTTGCCCACCAGGCATTACCTTCAGAGGATGAGATCTTATCCATGTACTACATCAATGTAGTACCCAGGAAAACCAATGAATCATATCTACCAATCCCAAAAGATGTTTAAATACTGTAACATCACACAATAATAACTGATATCACAATTGTCACAATCATAATGAGAATAAGCAATCATACTTGTACAATAAACAAGCTTTTTATATAACTTTTTATATTTTATTAATACTTAGGAGATTATTTAATACCTACATTCGTTAAGTATTCATTGTGACAATAGTCAACCACCAAAATACTTCGTCAACTCAAGTTAATATATTCATGTAAATAACAATCATTCTTTAGCACACTAATTCACAAGTAGATAAAAATCACTTCTTTCATCAACTATAGCATGTTCAAAGACCAACCCATCGCTTATTCAAGTAAACATTATCAATCCATACTCACTCAATTCAAGTAGATATTTGAGAGGCACACATTAAACCAAATGGATTCTACAATCTAGTTATTCTTTCATCAATCCAATCACCCTTTATTCGTACCTTAATTGGATATTTTGCTATTATCTAGAAACCTTACATTCAAGTCATTACTAGGTTCAAGACCGTAGTCTATTAACAAATCATTTAACTTTATTCAACATACAATCTAGTTTTAGTCATACACCTTTATACTTTTCATTTATAACCCTTATCTTAACATTACTTTAGGATCTTAAGTTCTACCACCATTTCTTATCATAATCCATTCTCACAAATATACTCCTGTTTGCATATTCCATATTCCAAACACACATAATAACTAGTTCACCCTTTTTAACATATTAAAGATGAGTCATTCGATTATAATATCCCATAATCTCTTTATCATAATTTATATTCACATTAGTCACATTACAATCCACCATGGAGTCATACAAACATAAACACCCATCAAAGATTCTTATATTAGCAAAATCACACAAAATTAGATCTTTATTACATTAAATACTTATATTATCCATCCCAACTCCATGTTTAAGCATGGTTTATTCGGTCAATTCTATATTATGGATATGATTATTAGAAATTGTCTACAACTTATAAACCATAACCTAACTTGGGAACAATATTGCTGCAACAAATAAGCTATACCATGGATGATATTCCTTCTTATTCATGTTTCTGAAGGCTAAATCATCTAATCAGAAAAAATTACAAGTTCAATTGATAAACTACTTTTCTTCAAACAAAAACCTTGGAAATTCAAACCTACTGATGTTACCTTTATGCATGGCCTAGAAATTTACCCAAGGCTCAATAAATCATTAAATTAGTTCTATCAAGCTCAACCCAACTTTGTTGATGGACTTTTAAAGATAAAGGTCTTACCTTTATTGAATTCAAGGTCCTAAGTATAAACTTTCATGTTCTTGAACCATAATTTCTTACTAGAAAGAGTTAATTCAGAAATTAAAATCAATTCTAGGTGAAAATATGTGTATCCACAGGGTTTCCCCATAATTTCATGAAACTAGGGTTATAAACCGCATGAATTTCACCATATATTCCACATTCTAGTGATTCTAGAAGATAAACAGAGTATTCAATGTTTAAAAAAAGTAAAAATCCTACTTTAACTAAGGATTTCTACCCAAACCAAGGAAAAATCCTCCCTCTAGGGCTTAGGAATGATCTTTTGGAGTTTAGGGACCGAAACCTATAAAAATAAGGTTATAAATTGTTGTTGTGTCTCTATAGTTATGTGCATCTCTCTATAGTTACCTTAAATTGCTACAGCCCCCTCAGCTTTTCAACTCAGACAATTTTTAGTAAAATAGTCATAACTTTTTTTACTCAGGAAGAGGAATAACAAATAGTTGGTTGAGTTGGAAAGAAGACTCCGACATTTTTAATTTTGAGGTTATTGGCCCCCTAACTCTTTTTATTCAAGGAAAATATGCATTTAAAGTTGAGCCAAGTTTAATTGTAGACCAAAACTAAATTGGTAAGGAAATTTCAAATTAACTTTGTGGTAGAAATATTACAAGACATTAATACATATCCAATGCACTCCCATACTGAAGAATTGATTCTAAATATATGATGAATGAGATCTGTACACCTTTACCATAGATATTTCTAGTCACGATGAAACCAATCTTTACAAAATATACCAATTTACTATCCATTTGTCTCTAAACAGGAAATGGGTAAAGAGAAGCATGAATCATTTATTTCTCTCATCAATCTAATAATGAAGACTTGAGAATTTATGATGAGGTAATGTCTAACCTCACAGAAAACTAGAAAATTTCTTAACCGATCTCGCTATAAGAGTTCAATCCAACTATAGTGACATTGCTTTAGCAATATGCATGTCATCATACAAGCATATGTGAGGTAAAAACTTGGAAATCTTCCCAACTTTTCCTTTTTCACCACACAATACTTAGATTTGTGACGTCCGAAGCCAACTCCTTTACATTAAACATTATACATAGAGTTTTACTAACCCAAACTCCATTGTTGAATTTTCTATGGGATACTATGCCCGTCATATATAATAATATAGCCTTAATTTCATCTACCACTATCCTTGAGACACTAAATATCTCGAAACCACACAACACCAAATTTTTATTAGACCCCCCCCCAGCTAGAGATTTCAACAATACTCATCCTAGGGGAAAACATTGCCTGATAAAGTACACCATAAACAATACTATAATGAATACAACCTCACCAAACACTAAATTGTATTTTCCCTGTGGGACATCAACCTTACGACTCTGTTCACCCTTCAATGATCAACACATATGAATTGACCATCTAGATTACAACCACTAACCATCACACAACTATGTGTTTTATTAAACATAGATTCTCCATCACAAATTATATTAGTTTATTCAACCCTTATCAATCAATCATTTATAACAACCAACTTTTTAGTTATCACCTTGAGATAAGATATACTTATTTAGCCTCATAACTAGACTTAAACTAGTTAAATTATAGACACAACTTACCATTCACTTAAGGAAAAATAACAACCAAGCATTATCATGATTTATGAGAGGGATGTAAATATTCAAGAATACATCATATAACCCTGTTCCCTCAACCAAACCTACAACTAAGGATCATAAATATTAATCAAGCTATCTTATTGCAAGGACCATATCAATTAAATTATATCATTCCCAACGAAAACTCTTAACCAATAATTAGTGTCATTAATATGCATATGAGAAATGTCAATCAATAATAAGCCAATGGCAAGTCATTTTATTGATTGTACATGGGTGACTATTTCTAAAAATAAACAACCATAATTACTAGTTTCATTATTACAAGAGAACATGGTCCCACCATAATCTCACAATATTCTTATTAACTACACACTATTATCAGCATGCAAGTAGTTACTAAATAAACAATAAAAATATCCAATTCAAAATAAATTCTGACATTTAATTATATAAATAACCACAAAGAGACCTCAATACCCACATTGGACATTTAACATATCAATATATCATATCTTATCAAGCATAGTATAATCTCAAAAGCGAACCAAAAAATTCATGAAACATTAACTCATTATGCTAAACTAGTTGTGAATCATAATAAGAACCTTTCATTACAACAAGTCCTGCTATCCTGCTTCCTTTTCCATAGTCCTTATCTATATTCTGATTGTCCTAAAATAAGAGTTTCCCATGGTCATAAACCATGCTTCTCTTATTATTTTTTCCAATAAAAAAACCATTCCAAGTATTTAGAATACAGTCTCTATTAAACCACAAAGCAAATAATTTCCTTTAAACTATGTTACCACCTTTCACAATTTAAAAAATTCACACAAGTCATTCAATCACAACTAATATAGGCATCAACTTTATCAACTTAAAAACCAAATTGAAACATCATGATACTACCAACAAGACATCCAATCGACCTACTCAAAACACTTCACACACCACAAAATATACAAGAAAATTTGATTCTTACCTGTCATAATTCAAATTTAATTAAACAACTTCAAACCCCAATAACATCTTATATTACATCTACTAAATATTTGCTCTTATACTGGAAGATCGATAACTGAGACTTTGATAGAAAATGGTCAGGATCCAAACAAACAAATTGTAAGGGTACCTACTATAATCCAATCGGATATGATAACCCCTTACCAACTTTTTAAAAATATATGTGAATTCTTTAAACAAGTAACAAAATACTTACGTCATTATTATGATAGATTTTATAATATATATAAATACAAAATAAAATTACTTTTGGACCTAGACAAAATAGGTAGAAGAGCTTTTAAATTAAGAACGATAAGACTGCACAAAACTTTCACATTGAATGAGAGAAGTATAAGCTATTGGAGATCATTGTCCACATAATCTAAGAAACATCAACTGATCCTTCAACCAAACTATACCCTAAAATGGGTATAACAAGAGTAATGTCATTACAAACAACACATATTAGTAGACCATTAGCCAACCATGGTTAGATCACTTACAAAAATATACAAATCTTAGAAAGAAAAAATGACAACTTATATACAATTCAACCCACCTCACTTTCATGACTTATGTTATCTAAAAGTATATCATTCTTGTTCCAACTTAGTTAGTTATCTCGAATCCATTTCTAGTAGTCAAAATATACCATTGGTATTTCCTTGAAACCTATCACACTTAATCTTACTAATCATACTATATCACCCTTCACATTAAATATCATCCATCATAACTCCTACTTACTTAATTTCAGTAGTTATTATACAATACTTTTTTTTATTAACGTAGGTAATAAAATAGCTTGATAACCATAACTTTATACTGAATACAACCATGACTCAACAATAATATCCAATACAATAGTCCATGACTCTAACTATATTGATACCTTAATTCGGATATGGGAATAACAATAACAAAATGGCTAAAAATTTGTCAATCTAACCTTAATTAACTCAAGGATCAATAGATAAAGAATACATAAGTCAACATAGATTTCATATTTACCTAAGAAACCACCATTGGTAATTAAGAACATAGACCAAATACACTCAAGGAACCAATGTAACCAACAACAGTAAAAGTAATCAAAAATCCAATCCACTCTAGGAACCAAAACATGCATAAGTACATTATACACACATACTAATGGTTTTATTGGTTACCCACAATCCATGACTTGAAGAGGATGAGCACTTATCCATATACTATATTGACATGGTCCTGAGCCAACCAATGAATCATATCAATGAATTGCAATAGATGAGCTCTTATTCATGTAATGTATTGACTTGGTATAAATACAATCAATAAATCACATCTACCAATCTCGTAAAGATGTCCAAATACAAGCACAACACGTAGTAATAATCAATATCACAAAAATCTCAACCATAATGAGAAAAATTCTTCATAATTGTAAAATCAACAAGCCTTTCATAAACTCATTGTATGTGATTAAAACATAGAATATCATTTAACAATTACATTTCTTATGTATTCATTATAACAATAGACAACAACCAAAATATTTGGTTAACTAAAGTTAAGCAATTCACCTAAATAATAATAATAATAATTTAACACACTAAATCACAAGTAGATATGATTTGTTTGTTTCATAAATTATATCATATTTAAAGATCAATTCTTAGTTTATTCAAGAAAGCATCATCAATCCATATTAACTAAATTAAAGTAGTCATTTAAGGAGTGCACGTTCAACCAAATGGAGTCTAAAATCTACTAAATTCATACAATAATCTAATCCCCCTATATTCATACCAAAATTGTTGATTTCACAATTATCTAGCAAATCTTACATTCAATTCATTACTAGGTTAACACCTATTTTATTAACTAATCTATTCAACTCTATTCAAATTCCAATCTAGTTTTGGTCATACACCTTTATACCTTTTAATTTCTAACCCTTAACCTAACTTGACTTTGGGATCATAATGTCAAAACCAAAAAATTGAGGTCTTGATGGAACTATCACAACCCAATCTTGATAGTAATCCAAACACTCCAAAAGAAGTAAAATTGAAATTCTTAGTAAGGAAAAACTAGATGAAACTTCTAGAACAAAGTTGAATCATCATATGAAAAAATATATTAAGAATAAAAATAATACCATTGAAATCCATAAGAACTAGTGTCATAATATAAATAATGTAAACAATATTTGAGTAAAAAAAGAAAAAATATATGTATCTAAATAGGACATAAAGATATCTAAATAATCAAGAGAAGGCCCCAAATTATCTTAGAAAAACTCAAATGAAGCAGTACCTTGATCACCAAATCTGATAGGCCAAAAAATCAGTTCTTGAGTTTTGCACTATAAAATAAGTTAGTAATAAAAATACTAAGAGTGTGCAACCTGAAAGCAGAAAAGTTTCCAAATGGAAGATCACACCATCTCCACTAGTAGTGAATATATATATATTATTAAGGGTAAAATATACTCAAAAGTATTGGTAGAATATAATACATTACATGTGAGCAAATAATGGGAACACAGAATATGTAATGCAATGCGACGTATGTTGTGGTGAATGGTTGAAAGTCATCACATGACTTTCTGTGTGCACCTATCAAGACTTAATGGTCCTAAAATAGGATCCATTTGGGGTTTAAAACCAATATACTATCTCATATTTCCATCAATTTTAATATCATGTATCAAGCTATCCGATTGACACATCTCTCGATCTATGTATGTTCAAAGATATCTCATTTTTATTCAAAAATCAATGTTCCTTAGTGATACTAATAACTCATAAATGTGTATGTATGAAATAAGAATATAATTATAATTTTCAAATCAGTATAAAGATATTAAATCCATTCAATACATATATAAGTGAGCTTAAAAATAAATTAATATGCCACTAATTCTTGATATCAATTCTAGCTCGGCACCACGGGAATAAATATGGACGTAAAACCTCATTAATATCATATCAACCCTTAAACATGGGTTTATCATGATGACGGCAAACAATGTTCAATAAGGCCTATAATATCTATTCAAGGCCCCACTATTCCGGTACCACATTAAGCAATAAGTAATGTTTCATGGTTTTATGACAGATTCTATGCTTAAAATTAAAAAATATACAAGTACTTAGGTTGATTTTGTTAGACATGATGTGTTTTTGTGCTTGTTTTGTAGAAACTAAGATATCGAAATTGATGAAATGAAAAGATGAATAAAATGTGATGAATGACCACTTATAGGGATATGTATGGCCGTAAGTGGTACCTAGAATGGTTATAGGTCCCTATGAAGGTGTTAGAAACACAGTTCTTAAAAGTTGAATTTTGTAGACTGGCTTGAGAGTTATGAAGGAGCCACTTATGGCTTTTAAGTTCCACTTACGTCCACCGTAAGTGGCCATGTAGGTATTGGAGGAAGAAAGTTCTAAGGTTCTAAAGTTGATGTTCTTCTAATAGTTATAAAAGGGCAATTAAGAGGCCTAAGTAGCACTTACCCCAATCATAAGTGCCTTCATAAGTGCCATTTCTACAACATGAATATCTTCTGACACTTATGACCTACTATGGGGCTTGTAAGTACTACTTATGACCCATAAGTAGCACTTACAATCCGTCAGTACCAGTTACGACTAATAAGTAGGTCCAAATGTGGACACCGACCTTGTTTTCCTTATTTATTTTAGTTAGGATATTTATGGTTTTGATGTATTATATAAATATGTTGATGTTTTTTGTTTTAATTTAGACACTTTTTATATTCATAAACACACATTGAGTCTATGATTTGAATTTTTATCATGGAATCCTTTGTTCATGAGTATTGGGTTGCTTATTAATTTAAGATTTTAGGTTTTCTTGTTATGTTATTGTGACATTAATCTTATGATTTCATTTATAAATTTCATGGATATTCTTGCAAACATGAATAAACCACCCACCTAGGGTTGTGTTAACAATGGTGGAATAATAAAGCAAGGGAAGGGCGAGGTTCTTCTAAATCATTGTTTATGCATGTATTGTAATCTTCTTTGTTTTTTTTGCTTCATTAACAAATACAGTAGTTAATAAATTTCCTGTATTTGAGAGCATAATAACAAAAGAGATTGAAATTAGGAAAATATTGATTGCAATGATAATTCGAGGCTACTACCCCTTATTTAATTATCTTGACACCCAGAAGGAGATAGTTATTTAGGATCTAAGAGAAAGGTTAGTAAGGTGACACTATGAGATTCATAAGGTGAAGAGTTAAATTTATCAAAGGCGTTCACAGTATAGTTAGTGATACCTACATTATAAGATTCTGCACGCTAGGCAGTAAGATAGTCAGAAGTAGCATAATAAGCCGATAGAGTTAGGACGCCAGAGGGAACATAATCCTAGTCATCTTCTCATATTGATTTCACCCAAAACTAATCAAGAATTACTAATGCTTTACTATAGCACAAAAATTCCATTATTGACTTTTCTATATTTTTCTTGATACTTCAGCAAGTTTAAGAGATATTTAGACTATGCCCTCTGGTTTCGATCCCAACCTCTATTGGGTTACTACATTTGACATTGATGTCACTATACTTCTTGGTGTTGTAGTTTTGGGAAATATTTAATTTTGGCGTCGTTGTTGGAGAATACAATTATAGATTGATTGATTGAAGTTGTTGAGGATATTGGGTTTTACTATTTTATTTTTTTTGGGGTGTACGTTGGTGTATTCCATGTATTAAGTGACATGGTAATGCCTTTATCCCACTTGACTCAAATCTTGAAAGAAATATATGATAGAATCATAGGATTTTGGAAAACGGTCATGAACATCATTATGAGCTTCCTCAAGATGATCCACTTGAGTTGAATCCTTTAAATCTAATTGGTGCTCAAGAGATAGTAGTGCTAACCACTACACAATTATTAGCTTAAGAAAATGTAGGGAGGGATGTGAGTTCCTATCATGCAGCTCAAGAAGAGAGATAGAGGTAGTAAGTAGAGCATCGAGTAGAACTCAAAAGAGGAGAAATTATAGAGTTCATATGCCCTGATATTTTTAGTATTTGACAGCATATGATGATCCAACTAAAGACTTAGGGTATGTTTAGCCTATCGAGATAGGATACATTATTCCTTCTGAATCGCTCTAGGGGATGAAGTTTGGTATAACAAATGCTATGATTAAACTGCTAAATTTGAAGGGTTTATTTGTTGCTTTTTCAACTAATGACAAAAATATGCAAATCACAGACTTTGTTGGAATCTGTACTTCACATAATTTACCTAGGGTAGGTAAAGAAAAGTTGAGACTCACTTTATTCCTATTTTTCTGACAAGTAAAGCGACACTATGGCTAGGGGAACTACCTTGTGGGTCCATCACTAATTAGAATGATTTAAATAGTTTTTGGACTGATTCATACAGCCTTCTAGAATATTGTGTTGAAGGATAAGATCTATAATTTTAGATAATTGCATTCCGAACCACTATATGAGGCATTGTTGAGGTTAAAAGAGAAGTTTTTGATGGTCCCCAATCATAGAATTTTAAGGATGAATTTGGATAAAATATTTTATTGAGCTATGAATACCAATACCAAAGCTGTTGCAAATACTATTACTGGTGGATTATTTATAAGACTGTCTTGGGAGTTAGCTTCAGAAATTTTTGATTGGTTCGTTATGACAATTAAAGGATACATACTTGAGAGGATTGAATAGGATCTTATACATATGCTATTGGTGTTTTAGGCATGAAGAGAATTATAGATGATACCATGGCTCAATAGCATAGTTGAGGTTGGTGTTGTTTTTTTAGACCAACTAATTCATAAATTTTAATTCAGAAAAGGTAAGTGATTTGGGCACGCAAGGCAGAGCTCCTAAAAAATATGATTCAGGCATTTAGAAAGAGAAAAAGTACTAGGATAGAGAGATGGTGGGTTTCCAAGCTAAGAGATAAAGGTTTAATCAAGAAACTTAGAATTTAAGGCAATAGAATAAAGGTTGAAACTACAACAGGGATAGATATAGGGATTAGAGAAGAGAGAGAAATGGTGACTAGAGATGAAAGGATGGCTATAAGGAGAAGAGTAATGAATATGTTTTTTTGAAGAACTGAAATATATATTCAAGGATAGAAGTGCTACTGACTAAGCTTGTTAAGGATTAAGAGATCAGGAGAGATGTCTTAAGCATATTGAAGTAGATATTTTGGGACTAAGCCATAATGTTGAATCGTATGCTACTGCAATTAAGCAGGTTGAGTAGCAAATTCGTCAAATAAGAAATACTTTGAATCAGCATCACTCGGGGAGTCTTCTAAGCCATATTCTGTAAAATTCAAAGAATAACAATCATTATTTGTCCATCACCACTCAAAGTGGATAGGCTACTATTGATCCCCTTATGCCTTTAGGTGGTGAGAGTTGAGATGATTTCATTGATGTATATGTGACACCTGATACATAATATGAAAAATTTATGATGAGTGGTTCATTAGCATAAAAATTGATGGGTGTTGATAAACAAGTACAAAAGGATTAAGAAAAGGGAAAGAAAGTCAAGACTATATTGAAGACTATTTGATTACCTCCCCTAACTTTTCCTTAGAGATTAATGTAAAAGAAAAAGGAAGGGAAGTATTAGAAGTTCATATCAATGTTGAAGAAAGTGTTTGTTAATATTCCTTTTGTGGACGAATTAGAGCAGAGGCTTGGCTACGCACAGTTCATGAAAGATTTGGTTACTAAGAAGCAGATAATGACTTTTGTGCCCACCAATAATATGTACCACTATAGTTTTATTTCTTAATGATCTTTAGTAGTGAAGAAGGAGGACCCCGTAGCCTTTACTATTCAATGTAGTATTGGTTCCTTCTACTTCTGTCGATCTCTATGTTATTTAGGAACAAGTATCACTCTAATTCCACGGGTATTGTATAAGTATTTAGGGTTGGTTCCACCCAACTGGCATCTATAAGGTTATTTATGGTTGATCTCACTAAGAAATCGATTGGTATATTATCTGTGATGTTGGTGAAGGTGGCATCCTTTATATTTTCAGCTGATTTTGTGATCCTTGACTATAAGGTGGACTTCGAAGTCCTTGTTATCTTATGAAGGCCCTTCCTAGATTTAGGTAGGGAATTAGTTCACATGGAGATTAGGAAGATAAATTTAAAACATAATGAAGAACAAGTGAATTTTAGTGTGTGTTACTTTGTTCGGTAAGCAAAGGACATGCAGGTGGTGACTATGCTAGACAGTATTAATAATGATTCATTGATTGTCCCTATTAAGAAGATTCTTAGGGTTGAGGCACTAACAACGAAAATCATGAACTTTGATAGTGATAGTATCGGTGAATATGATTAGACTATTACCGCATTATATGGTAGAGGTTCTTATTATTATGCTCTAAAGAAGTTAGATATTTATTTGAAGAATATAAAAACTCTGCTATCTCGTTCATCAATTATGAATTCACTAGTCTTAAAATTAAAGGCCTCCCCTAATGCTTATGATATACATTCTAGGGAACGATAATACTTTGCCAGTAATTATTGTTGTTGATTTAGTACTATGGAGATTCAGAAAGGACATCAAATGGACTATTGCATATATTATGGGGATTACACTTGAGATCTACACTGTAAAATTCAGCGTAAATTAGATTTTGCTGCCATTATTGAGCACCAACATCGTTTGAACCACATATGCAGTAGGTGGTGAAGAAGGAGATGATAAAGTGGTTTGATGTATGCGTTGTTACCCAATATAGATATCAAGTGAGTTGCCCAATATAATGTGTACCTAATATGGGTGGGATCACTATGGTCCCAAATAAGAAGAATGAGTTAGTGCCCTTGAGACCAATTACTGGATGAAGAGTGTAGTTAGACTATAAAATGTTAAAAACTTTGACTCAAAAGGACCATTTTATAGTGTCATTTATGGATCAGATACTTGTCAAACATATAGGCAGGGGTTGGTATTATTTTCCTGATAGTTATTCAGGGTATAATCAGATTTTAATTTCCCCTAAAGAAAAAGAGAAGATTACTTTCACTTGGTCAGACAGTACTTTTGCCTTTAATAGGATGTATTTAGGATTATGCAATGCTCCTACCACTTTTAACTACTGTATGATGTTGATATTTTTTAATATGGTGGAGGATACTATAGAGGTCTTCATGAGTGGCTTTTAGGTTCTTAGGGACTCTTTTAATGATTTTCTGGCCTATCTAGCCAATACACTTCAAATATATAACAAGTGCAATCTGATTTTAAATTAGTTAATGGGCCACTTTATGGTGTAGGAAGGAATTTTTCCAAACACAAGATTTTAAAGAATGGTATTGAGTTTGACAGAGAAAAGATAGAGGTGATTGAAAAATTACCTCCACCGATTTCAGTTAAAGGTAACAAAAATTTCTTGGGTCATAATAAGTTTTGTAGAATATTCATCAAGGATTTCCAAGAATTACAAATCCATTATGCAAAATTTTACAGAATTATGTGAATTTCATGTTTGATGAAGTGTGTCTCAAGGCCTTTGATTGATTTAAGAAGCAGTTGATCTCTGCTCTGATTATTATGTCTCCAAACGGGTCCTTGCATTTTGAGGTGGTGTGTGATTCTAGTCATGTGGATTTAGGAGCTGTCATAGGCCAATAGTGAGAATATCCTTCACTCAATATATTATTCCAGCAAAACATTTAATCCTGCATTAAAGAATTATACAGTTACTGAGCAAGATTTACTCGTGATGGTTTTTTGTTTTTCATAAATTTCGGTCCTACTTAATAGGGACCATAGTCATTGCGTACACTGATCATGAGAATTAAGGTACCTGATGTTGAAGAAATATTCTAAGTCAACGCTTATACGTTGGGTAGTCTTATTGCAATAATTTGACTTTAACGTAAAAGATCAGAAAGGCACTTAATACAAGGTTGAAGATCCCTTATCTCACCTCGAGGTGGCGCTATTGTAATAAGGGGATGTCATGATTTGATTTACGAGTCATAATGGCCCCTTCTAAATCCTAATAGTAGGAAAGCAAAACCATAGCCTAGATCTACCACAATGGGTTAATTCAGTAGGAAATGCCCAACACAGGCCAAAAGCAATGACAACCTCATAAAAAAAATTACGAGTTCTAAATAGATAAAATAGTCAATACAAGATACCATTCCACAATTTTGTAGAACCAAATCTAGAGCATCTAGTAGTATTACAACTTAAAGACTTATAATAGTCAATAACATCTATCTTTCTAAAAAAATTCTAAATACAAAGATAGAGGGAAATGGACAACTCAAACTCTAAGAGCTCACCCTATCTATGGAAATCTAAACACAGCATGATCAAACATGATTGTAGGTACTTGGATCTGCACCAAAAAGATACCAAAGTGTAGTATGAGTACCAACAATGGGTACTTTGTATGCATCATCAATAGACTGAGATAAATAATGATATAAGTATGATAAAATGGAAGATAACATAACTAAGTAAAGGTACAAAAATAAATCTGAATCGCCTCCAATATTGTAGTATGTAATAAGCAATTTAACGAGAATATCAATATGAAACAAGGAACCAACACATACCAACACAACCATACAGTATAAGTAAGCCACAATATAAGAGTTCTCCCATAGACTATGGTAAGGTATCTAATACACTCATAGGTGTACTACAAGACACAATTTTCCCTAAGATTTAGATTCTTCTCAATCACTTTAACTAAATCCAATGGAAACTAGGGAAACCTTCATTAGTGTAAGCAACTAAGGCAAAAATACCTAAGCATGAGTGTCTAGAATATTTTACCTAACTCGAGTAACCTGAGTCATTCTCATGCTAAGCATAAGTAATGAACTCTAATTCACCCTGACATTAGGATACAAGTCAAGTGTTTCAACTCTAGGGTTTCAATTTAGCTTAAACGGTCTAACTAACTAAAGTGTTGCATTTTATCAATCCAACACCTAAAAAAAATCACAAATATATGACAATATTATAACAATACTGTCAATTAGCTCAATCTAACACGGGATAAACCTAGCCTATATCGACACTGCAAAAAACTCGATGAACTGCTAAACCACCATTTTTTCCTTCTATGAAGCCACTTAATGAGACCAAGCTATAATAAACATGTTTTAGTCATTAATATGAGAATAATGATACCCATATTGCACCATTGAGCTTTTGGTCCAAAAATAACAGAAAACCCCATATGTGTCCATGTACAAAAATCATATTTTAGAAACCAACCCGATATTCTTGAAAGTTCAAAGAATCATTACCCTCCAAAAATATATGAAAACCAATCTAAATTGGGGATAAAATAAAGCACTAAAGGTTTTATGGCTTTGAAAAATAAATCAAGAAATTTCACCAAGAAAAGGGTGAATTCTTACCTCAAATAAGAAGATAATCAAAAAAATAAATCTTACTCTAGATGACCAAGCTCCTTCAAGCTTTACTTTTAAGCTTTCAAACAATTCTAGGGTTTTTCTCTCAATAGGAAAGATGGAAAATGGTTTTATTTCTACCATGTCCAGGTTTTCAGGAGTCGCTATTGCGACCTCAAGGTATGTAATTGCTACATCGTATGGCTGCCTAGTGTAATTCCAAAAAAATGGTCCCAAGACGTCACACAATTCTTGGGACCATAAGTTATCCCAAGCTAACCTTTCTACTGGCCTAACTCATAAACAACTAAATAAAATACATAATCTTAATGAAATAAGCGAAAGATAACTCTTTTCTGATTCTTATCAATACCAAACAAAATTAAAATAATTGCAACTGTTTTTTTAAAAATAAAATTAGAATGAAATACCTTAACTCTACCGACTATTTATGAAGCCTTTAGTAGTATTGACTATAAGTATTCAGGACATGACCCCCAACTATCCCAAATTAATACAACTGAATAAAGAAAAAACATAAGATGCTACTCAAACAACATGACTGACTCGATCCCTTGAATCAAAAGGACCTATCACCTGCTGACTGGAAGCTACAAGTTGTCTTATTATAGTATGCTTGCTACAACGGAACTGATACCTACATTATGTGACAATTTAGCATAGAGACATATATGTGGATTGGTACTTGGAGAATGCACTAAGTATATGGGGATGAATTCATAAGTAAAAACACCATCTCATCTTCATAATTTATAAATAATGCATGCTAAATATAAATTACTGATATAAGCAGGAATATTTGAAATACTGAAAAAAATAATCATGAGAAGCAAATCATGCTTTATAAATCTAGTAAGTCATAACATTTAGTTGTAAAAGTTTTGATTGTATTCTCCCTTTAAATCATACTGTCTAAGTGTAGAAATGACTCACTCTTAAATCTAGAATCTGAAAGCTAAAATCTGAAGCCTATATCTTTTGTAAAGCATAATTTGACTAAATACGTGAGCCTTTACACTTAGTTTGCTAATATCTTATTGGTTCTTCTTTTACTGTTAAGGAGAATACTTTATCTTAAAAATCATTGCTATTAGGCTTTTAAACCTTTAGGGAAACCTTTCAATGTTTTTCTTTACTATTAGGGAAAAATACTTTAAAATTGTTTTGAAAATCACTATCGTTAGTCCTTGAAACTTGAGGGAGATTTAGAAACTTTAGAAAATGTAGGACTTAGGGACTTTGGAACTCAGGTAGTTTCTTCTAACCAACATAAACCATGTGATCTAACATGCAGTCCAACGCCTTGCCCACATTGGCGAGAGGAATTCTACCCTTGCCATTGGAATAGAACCTTAACTTAAGTGAACACTATCTTAGCCAACTATGGGCCTTTAAAACCTAGAGTGGCTAGTAGTTCTGGGAAATGAAACCTTGGAATCATACCCAAATCGGTGCAAAATACTACTCCCATATTTGTTTCTCAGAACTTTTAGAAAATCCACCTTAAAACAACACAAGGGTTTATAATAAAAATCAATTATACTTCTCTTTGCTTTATATCATAAACTGTATGAGTAATGTGGATTACTACCTTAGCTTGGATCAAAAGATCAACTTTTCTTATCAAAATCATAAAATAGCTAATCATGGGATGCTTAATACATAGCCATTCTTTAAATTTCAACATACAAACCAAGGCTTAATGACCCATGCTTCAATTTCATGTCAAACACCATAAGGTTCATGCTTGATAATACAAATATTCATAATTCAACTTAAAATCTAGAACATATGATCATACATATTTATTTTTTGAAATTAAACATGTAATTCAATACCCAAATCATTTAAAATCTCAAAATCATGCAATTAACAACAATGGGTATAAAACCTAACCTAAATTTTAGGGAAAATCATACAAAACTCAGCAATTTGTAATTTAAAGTAAATTTTTTAGCACAAGGATGAAAGATTTATCCTCTTTCAAAACCCCACATACCTTGAATGATGAACTAGATAAACAAGTTTTCTTTTGGGATTCTATTTGTGCTCTTGAATGATGATTCTTGGTGTTCTTGAATTGGAAATTTTGAATCTTGAACTAATTTGGGAAAAGAATGGTGGAATCATTAGGATTCTAGAAGTAGAATGATGAAGCTTAGGGTTTTGGTTGACAGAAATTTTGATGAACATAAGCATAGAAGGCTTGTAATAGGGTTAAATATTTTGTTTGGACAGATTTGGGGGCTTGGAAACAGACCAAAACACCCTTCTTGAGCTTTTAAAAAACATTGGAAAAGTAGAAAAAATCTTGATTTGGATGGCCACCGAGACGCGCCACAATCGTGGTGGCTCACTGGAAAAGATGATTCGGAACTGCGCTTTCTCCGTGATGCGGAGCTATCGCGGTGCCCTATTGTTTTGTTATTTTTGCCACTGGTGCAACGCCCACTATTGTTTAGGCTTGTTGGAAATTGAAAATGTGAAATGGGAATCCTCTACGATGCGGTGGAATAGCAGAGTCTCACTGGAATTTGACAACCGACACGCTGAGAGTACACGTGACACATTGTCAACTTAAAAGTGCTACAACTCCTTCACCGAGTATCGAATTCCAGCAAATTTGGTATTTATGGAAAATTTATTTAATTTTCCACACAATGGAAAGTGGAAATATTGAAAATTCTACATAGAATAAATAGACCTACCATAATCATGAACCTTACAGTGCGATCATACCAAAATAATTATGGCCCAAGGATAGAGATCATAACCGGATCAGTGACCACTGACACTTGGATATCAAGCCCTCTAGATTCATTTAGAATCTCGTATATATAAATGAACTATTTAACCTTACTAAATTTGATGTTCCTAACAAGATGGAACAATTGGATTTTTCATCCAAAGTTGTTTTGACTAAATATGGATCCCATAAATATATTTTGATTTTTTCAATTTTCTGACCAATAAGTCAAAATAAGCCTGGGTGTCTTCGGACCCGAACAAAAGGTATACCTAGCATAAAATTGATATTTTAGAATTGCTCATATAGTTATAATTTTCATACGAGATTGTTTAACTAAAGATTTTTCCCGATGGCCATTTTGGAATCATCAAATACTTCAAAAGGAAGAAATTTACTCTAAAAGCTAATTGAATAGCCTGGTATCCCTATTGTTAGTTCCAACAAGTCATAAATGACTTGGGTCATTTGTAAAAAAGCTTTACTGATGAAAATAAATGGAAATATAGAAAATGATCTAAATGGTCATTGTATGGGATATGCTTGATATAGATGTTACTTTTCCAAATGAGCAGGTTTTGGTAGCACCTCAACACTTTATCCCCTATTTTGGATAATTCATCCAACTTTTTTTGAAGTGATATTGTCTTAAAAGACTTATCATTCCATTAGCATAAGTAGTTCATGCATGAGGTAAGAAAGTTTTTTTGGAATGAGCCATATCTTTTTCTTGTTTGTGTGTATACAGTTACTCGAGTAGTTATTTGAAGATTTATTCCTAAGAGGGATAGGATGAGCATTCTAGAGACTGTCATTTATCACCAATTAGAGGTGAGGATGGTGGTGCCCAAAATACCTATAAATTTTATAGTATGGGTACTATTGGTTGACTATTTACAAGAATGCTATTGATTTTGCTGAAGCGTTTGGTCAATGTCAACGAAGAGTAATATATTGTGAAGCATGAATTCCCAAAGACACATACCTTTGAGTTAGAGATGTTTTATATGTGGAGAATTAATTTCATTAGTCTCTTTGTGAGACCTTATGGGATGAAGTAATATACTAGTAGCAGTCGACTATGTTTCTAAATGGGTAAAGGTGGTTACCCTTGCAAACAATGAAGGTTGAAGTGTTATTGAATTCATAAAGAAAAATATATTTTCTCAATTTAGCACTCCATATGCTATTATAAGTGATGGTGGGTCCCACTCACATAATCATATTTTTAAAGCCCTACTTAAAAATATGGCGTGAAGTACATGGTGGCAATACCTTACTATCCTCAAATGAGTAGGCAAGTTATCCAATTAGGTCCATATTGGCGAAGACTATGAATTCCAAAATAATGTTCTGGTCAAGAAGGTTATAAAATGCACTTTGGGATTAATAGATAGCTCTCAATACCTGCATAAGTTCCTCTCCATATCCGTTTGTGTATGATAAGTCATGCTATTTGCTGGTTGAACTTTAGCACAAGTAACTACGGGCATTAAAAAAGCTTAATTTGACCGAATGATGCAACAATTTTGATGTTGAGCAAGGTGAATAAGTTGGATAAATTCCATCTACGATATTATAATATTTCAAATTTGTATAAGGAGAAAAATAAGTTGTACAATGACAAAAAGATCGAGAAAAGAGTTATGGAACTTGGTGTGATGGTCCTATTGTATAATTTAAGACTTTGCTTATTTTCTGGCAACTTGATTTTAAGGTGGTATAGACTATTAACTATGCTTTTAATGTTCTTCCATAGTGATATTGAGATAAAATGAGTTGGTGAAGCCCTGTTTATCGTGAACAAGCAGCGTATTAAGCACTATATGAGAAATAATGATAAAATGAATGTTTGTATTGATGTGAGACTTGGCAAAGTCTGAGTAGACAAGGAAACTGAGTCATGCTGTGACGTTAAATTGCGAGATTTATGAGAGGCAACTGATGAGGTTATTGATGAAGTTTGGGCAATCATTATAGCCATATCGTGCCGAGATGATAAATCAAGCACTAGTTGGGAGGCAACCCAATATTTTTACGTTCACCATTTTTTAATTTTTATAGGTATAAAGAATTAGAAAACAACTGGAAAAGTGGTAAAAAAAATTGTATAATTCAAAAATTTCTACGTACAAGGACTTACTGGCCTACTTATGGGCATCATCAGTCCCACATACACCAGGTAAGTGATGCTTTAGATGTCTAAGTAAAAATTTGAGAATTTTGAGGTCTCTAAAGTAATAATACTAAAACAACTTATGGGAGTCATAATTACCCTTACTACCCCATAATTTGGGTCATTGCTCACACATATGAAGTTTAGAATGATGCTAAATTTTGGTCCACATATGATGGACCACTTACAGGAGATAAGTGGCCCCATAAGTGGTCAAAAAATCTAGTATCCTAGATATTAAAATCTAGGTCATACCCAAGTAGATCAAACTTGATCTGGCACACCAACAAATTAAAAAACCCAATACCTAATCCTTTCCCCCCTTTCTCAGATATTGTAATTCACTACATTAATACAAACTCCCCACCTCCATTTGTTTGCTATAAATCAATGAATGACTTCTGGTCTCTCTCACATGCATGCACAGGGCTCACAAAGTAGGGTTTTTATCATGCTTAATAACTTTCTACTTCCATTACTTACAACTAAGGTAATGTTCTTGGCTCTTGCTGGTTATGATTTTTAGTTTAGCAAATAAAATGAGTTGGTACTTGAATATACCAAATAATAAAGTAAAACTCAAAATTCTTGATAGTAAGGTGCCTAAAATAGTCATAGACTAAAATTTGTTGTATTTGTTATTAACTGTGAAACATGTAATGTTGCCTTACACATAAGTAGAAATTAAATAAGTAGGTGAAAATCTATTACTACTGTATATACCTATAAAGTTTAACTAGACAAAGTTTGTTGCTTATGAAATTGGACATAGAATCTAAAAATACACTATGTAGATGAAAAATTTGGGAAGCTTTGAAGTACCCTCAAGAGAGTACATACGGAGGTACTTAGGAGATGCGTAATTTGTAGTTACGGGTTGTAAGTGACATCGTAGGTTCAGACCTGAATTACTAAAGTTTTAGGGCTTTATCTAATATTTACATAAGCACCTATGACCCCTATAGTGGAACCTAGGACAATTAAGTAGGGTAATACGTACCATGCACTGGATATTTTGATTTTTTTAAAAAAAATTTGTAACACCTAAACTTTGAACCAATGAAAAAAAATTCTCCCTTAGATGTCACTGAGGTGGGTATGACAAAGGAACTAGTCGTACCTCCTGAATAGAATAGTATCCTCCCTCCCCTACATGGTCGTATCCTAGGAAGTATGGTGAGGGTTCCTTACTATCCTAGGTATGAGTAACCCCCTCCTTAATCATACCTTAAGTATAAGAGTCATACATAATATGATTGCATAGAGGGAAGTCCTAGCTTGAGTGGATAGTTTTGGGTTCGGGTGATGTATATGAGTTACGGGATGAGTCATACCCTTTGGATATAATCCAAAGGTATGTTACCATACCCTTTGGATATAATCCAAGTGTATGTTACCGTACCCTTAATAGTTTGGGTGACCTAGAAGAATCATGGGTTATGAGTCAGGGTACCACTCGTACCGTAGGGTATAGTTCATAAGATGAGTCGTATCCATGCACAGGTTTATTTTACAAATTTGAACTAAGGGCCTTGTTGTCATTTCCCATGACTTAAACCCTAAGTACCTTAACTATATAAGTGTATACCAACTCTTTAAACAGACTTTGAGTGGATCAAACATCAAAAACTTACTCTCAAACTCATCTTTGAAGAATTGGAGGTTACGGTTTCAAGGATAATCTTTAACAGGGAAAGTGAAGTCATGTTTCTTAGGTGAATCAAGTAATATAAGGCATATACCTCTTACCATTGTTAAATAACTCTAAATCTATTTATTTTACACTTGGATTATTAATTGTATGTGGTGATTTTGAAAGAAAATGAAAATGGTTATGTTGTCTAATAAAGAATAATTTTGATTTTTTCTTAGACCTATGTTTATACATATCATTGATGATGATTTTTATATGTGAGTGCTTTTTTTATGTGTTTTAACATGAGGGTATTGATTAACCTTAATCTTTATGATTTCTACCATAAAAATATCAATGTTAAAGCTATGCACATGAGGTGTTTGTGAAAATATCTAAGTGAATTGTCTAGTCACATATCGTTATGTGTGGAACTAGTTCAATGGCCCAATAATTATCAATAATTTATAAATTATGTTGTAATGGTATTATGATTCATGCATTTTAAAATGATGACCTTGTTGAGTTAGTGACTAATAAGGGGTTGAAGTCCTTAAATATGAAGATGAACTAGAGTTATGTGATGAGCTAATGTGTAAGAGGATTGTAAATTAAATATAAATAGTTTATGAGGGTCTTGATGACCATAACTTTAATTGAATAATGGATTGAATGAAGGCTATGGCCTATTAAAATTGTTGAACAATGAAGGCTCACATAAGGACCATGAGGTCATGTATAGTGTTGAATTAGTTTAAAGGTTAACGTCCTTGAGTGTTGTTTGGAATTAGTGTTGGTGCATGGGAAAAGGTGTTAAAGTTCCAACGTTAACTAATGAAAGTTTTGATGGATTAAGGTTGAAGTCTTTTGGCTTACGAGATGGCTCGAGGTTGAAGTCCCTTGCCTTATGAAATGTCTTGATGTAGGAGTCCCTTTGCCAATGATATTTCTCAAGGTTAAAGTCCTTTGCAGAAAGAAATATCTTAAGGATAATGTTCCTCACCGAATAAAATGGCTTGGGGTTATAGGCCTTTGGCAAGAGGTTAGAGTCCCTTGCCTTATTATTTAGTATAAGGATGGAGTCCATTGCCTAGATGAATGCGCATGTGGTTAGATTCCCTTGTTTGAATAATTGTGTATGTGGTTAATGTCCTTGCATAATGAATATGTGAGAATGGTTAAAGTCGCCGCATGACATAGGGGCCATAGCATCATCTTCTCTTCCTTCATAGTGATTAGGTGGTTGAAGCAATGCACATATTGAATACAGAGTGGTAAGATTCCTTATTTTAGAACACATTCATTCTTGGTATCCTATATTATGGTCAGTCTTATTTTGACTTTGTTTGGCTATTGTCAGGGGCTTGTCCTAACATATACATTTCTAAACATTTATTTGTATAGAGGTATTGTGGATGACTGTGGAATTGGGTGTATTGGTTACTGTCTTGATATTTATGAAATGCATAGATATTGTTAAGTTGTGACTTTTAGTATTGTTTTTTAAATCTTATTATGTGTTCGGGATTCACCCAACCCATGTGATTGATGTGATGATTATGATAGGTTATCAAGCAACCTTCGATTGTTGGATTGTAGTGCCTATGCACCATGGACCAATTTTGGGTCGTGTCAAGTTGGTATTAGAGCCGAGGTTCATGGTCAGTTGCATGTCCATAATTGTGTTGAGTACAGTTTCTGTAATAGGTATGAAGCATGCCACACATATAAAAGAGGATCTATGAAACATTTTAGGAAATGTTTCCTCTTTAGTGTTTCAATCTAAAGCTATAAAGTCATATGTCTTGCATTGCTATAATTGTAATTTGTTGTCATTCAGATCACGCCTCCAAGAACACCTAAGACTCACGTAAACCCTTCTAAGGGCCCTATGGACGAAGCTTATCTAACTTTTAGAATTCAGACCATGGTTAGGGTTACGGCATTTGACCATCTTTATAGGGTTTTACCTGTCCCCACCAACCGCAACTATGAGAGTGACCCTCCTATTCTATCACCTCAAAGGGATGCTACTAATGCCTAGTGTCATCGCTCTATCAACCTTTTGACTCAATTGATAGCTTCTCAATTAGAGTGTGGTACTTCGGCTATCATTTTTTTAGGCCACAAGAATTGACCAATTCATAAGGTTAAGCCCTTCTTATTTCTCTAGGACAAGGGTTAAGGAAGATCCTCAAGGCTTCATTAATGAAATTGAGAAGATCTTCCAAATCATGCATGCTTCAGAGATTAAGGCCATTGAGTTTGGTTACTATAAATTGAAATATTTACTGTACCAATGGCATGAAGGGTGGGAGTTTGCTAGAGTTGTTGATGCTTGTCCCTCCAAGTGGGAGGATTTCTTTGAGGTTTTCTTAGACCGCTTCTTTTCTTAAGAGGTGACAGAGGCAAAGGTAGAAGATATTATGAACTTGAAGTAAGGGGTGATGTCCATTCAAGTGTATGCCTTGAAATTCCATAAATTGTCAAGGTATTATCCAAAGATAGTTTCTAGCATGAGGGCTAGAATATGTAAGTTTTTCATGAAATTTTCCCGTGAGTTAGTCCTTGAGATCAAAACTGCCTTGTTCATTGAAAACATAGATATTTATAGGTTGATTGTGTATTTTCAACAAGTGGAAACAGAGGAAAATAAGCAAGTGAGCTTAGTGAGAGGCAAGGAAAGAAATTTAATCCTTCTGGGAATAGTGGTATTGATGGTGGATAGTGGCCACTAAAGAAGTGAGGGAGGTTAATCACTTTCTCTTTGGCTATTGTTCGCTATTCTTACCCAAAGTTTTTTAGGTAGTCATCGATGTCATTTTTGTGGTGGGTACCAATCACAAAGTGCCTAATTCTAGGCTACTGGAGGCTGATTGGCTCCATCCCTCCCTTCTTTAAAATCTTATGGTCAGAGTCATCATGGTCAGTGTTAGAATAGGATAAGCAAATGTTTTAGTTGTGGTCAGAATGGGTACATGCAACATTAGTACCCCTCTCGAGTAGCTTCTTGGGCCAATAGGGGCCCTATTGCTACTCAATCTACTCCCACACCAATGGTTGCTTTTCTTTTGAGGCATCTCCCGATTTTGTCATGGGTATGGTGAGAATTTTCTCCCATGATGTGTATTGTTTTCTTTATCCTGGGTCTACTCTTTCTTATGTGACCTTGTATATGGTTATGTATCTTGATTGTCTTTCCGATAGTCTGTCAATTCCTTTTGCTATTCCTACCATTATTGGAGACCCTGTGATTGTTAAAGGGTTATATAAAGGGTGTGTGATATGAGATGGTGGTGAGGATACTCTTGTAGACTTGATAAAGTTGGACATGGATGATTTTGATGTTCTTCTAGGGATGGATTAGTTGCACTCTTGCTATGCTTTTTTAGATTGTCGGACCTGTAGAGTCTGGTTTTGATTCCCTAAGCAGCCATTCATTGTATGGAAAGGTGGTTCCCTAGTGCCTAAGGAAAGATTCATTTCTTTCCTAAAGGCTTAAAAGTTGATTTCAAAGAGGTGTTTGTATTATTTGGTCCGAGTTAAATATTCTAACTCAGAGTAATCTTTGCTAAAATTTGTTCCCATGGTTAATGAGTTTCCCGAGGTTCCTGATGATTTTACCAGTATTCAACTCGATAGGGAAATTGATTTTGTGATTGATCTTGATTCGACTACTCATCCGATCTTTATCCTTCCTTATTAAATTGCTCCGGCGTAGCAAAAAAAAGCGTAAGGAGTAATTGATAGAACCTTTTAGATAAAGGTTTTATTCTCCCTAGTGTGTTTCCATGGGTTTGTCACATCTTATTCATTCCCAAGAAAGATGGTTCCCTTTGTATGTACATTCATGTTGATTAAAGTGATCATAAAAAAAATGTCCTCTTCCTAGGATCGATGATTTGTTTGATCAACTTCAGGGTACGAAGTATTTCTCTAAGACTGATCTTAGGTTGAGTTATCATCTACTTAATATTAGGGATGCTGATATCCCTAAGACTACCTTTAGAACTTGGTATGGTCCCTATAAGTTTCTTGTCATGTCATTTGGGTTGACCAATGTCCCAACGACATTCATGGACTTGACGCATAGGGTTTTTCATCTCGTCTTTGACATGTTTGTCATTATCTTCAATGATGATATCTTAGTTTTTCAAAGAGTGAGGCATATTATGTTGATCACCTCCGTGCTGCGTTGCAAACTTTGAAGGATCATCATTTTTATGCCAAATTCTCCAAGTACATTTTTTTGTTTACAGTCATAGCTTTTCTTGGTAATGTTTTCTCTAGTGAAAGGATCACGGTAGAACCCCAAAAGGTCATGGCGGTTAAGAAGTGTTCTAGACTTACGACTCCAACCGATATTCTGAGCTTGTTTGTTCTAGCCGATTACTATAGAAGGTTTGTGGAGATTTTCTCTACTATAGCTTCCCCATTGACCAACTTGCCCTAAAAGTAGGCCAAGTTATTGCGGTCCGATGCGTGTGAGGGTATTTTTGAGAAGTTAAAATATAAGTTGACTTTGGCTTTGATTTTAACCATGCCTAAGGGTAGTGATAGTTTTGTGGTATATTGTGATTCTTCTCATGTCAGTCTCGATTTATATTTGTTGTAGTATGGTAAGGTGGTGGAATATGCTTCTAGGAAATTTATAATTCATGAGAAGAACTACCGTACTCACGACCTAGAGTTGTTACTTGTGGTGTTTGCATTAAAGATTGGTGGCATTATCTTATTGGGGTTCATGCCGATATCTATTTTGATCATAAGAGTCTCCAATATGTGTTTACCTAAAAGTAATAAAATCTTCGACAAAGAAGGTGGCTCGAGTTGTTGAAAGACTATGATATGAGTCTTCATTACCCACACTGTAAGGAAAATGTTGTCACTGATGCTCTTAGTAGATTATCCAGGGAAGTTTAGCCTATGTTGATTTGGATGAGCGGTAATTAGGGAATGATGTTCACCGTTTGGCTAATCTTGGAGTTTGAGATTTGACTCCAAGGATGGTGGTGTATTTTTGCATCCGATATCTCAGCAGTCTCTTTCTTTTCAGATAAAGGAGAAGCAAGCATTGGATCCCAACTTGATGAAGATCAAGGGTAATATAGGTCAACAAAAAGTTGAAGACTTCGAGATTAGTAGTTATGGTATATTAAGATCCCATGGTTGACTATATGTTCCCGATGTTGATAGATTAAAGAAAAGGGTCATGGCCGAGGCTCATGAATATCCGTATACTATACATCCCAATTCAACAAGATGTATGAATATCTTAGAGCGTTCTATTGGTGGGGAAATATGAAGCGTGATGTAGCTATCTATGTGGTTAAGTGTATGGTGTATCAACAAGTGAAAGTCAAGCATATGAGGCGCGTTGGGTTATACCAAGAAATTTTGTTGCCCGAATGGAAGTGGGAGGAAAATAATATGGATTTCATTACCGGTCTCCCTAAATGACTGAATTAGCGTGATTCTATTGGGTTAATTGTTGATAGAATGACCAAGTCCACTTGTTTTTTGTCCGTGAGGCCAAATTACTTAGCAGAAAATTATATGAAGTTGTATCTTTTGGAGATCGTGAAGTTGCATTGTGCTCTAGATTCTACTATCTTGGATCCTGTTTATCCATTTTCATCGCACTTATGGAATTCGTTCCAAAAGGGTTTGGGTACTAGATTTTTCCATAGTACCACTTTCCACCCGCAAACGGATGTGCAAGTGATGCTGGGTGAATTTATGTATTCTAGTGTTAGTATTCTACCCTTTTAGCCTTGTTTTGAGGATGATTCGTGTGCTATATGAGTGTATAATGAGATGAATGTGTGTATAAGTGTTAAAGCATGTGTTTATGATGTTCAAAATTAATTCCAAATAAAGTGTACTTTAAAGAGTCATTTAGAGTTCAACCCATAAAACTAGTATTACTAACTTCCGCTAGGTGCTTGTCTAGTTGATCCCGGTGGATTCTTGTGTGTTTAAATTGTTCCTTACGGTTTTAAAGTGTAATTATGAGTGGAATAACTTTTTGGTAGTGAGAAAAGTTCAATTTGATGGAGTGTACAGCTGGAACAATAAGCTGAAGATTAGCATGAACTAACTAGGCCTAGCTCTTTTTTTTATTCATCATTATGGATGTAGTGTTGTTGAAATTGCTAATTCTTGTGGTGTTATTACGTAGTTTTATTTGAGAGATAAATATGATGATATTTTGAAGTTAGAAAGGCTTGAAATCCATAGGAAGACGCCACAATACAAGGTACTAATAGGGGAGACTTAACACTTACCAAAAATTCGCAGAGCAACTTCCAAAGGCTTAGGGAAAGATTGAGGTGCCGCCGCACCTAGAGCAGGGCCATAGCCTGGGAACAACCTTGATTTCAGCGGTTCTCAACCCAAGGCTCAACGTTGCCTAGAGAGGGGCAATAACTAGGGCGTCGCTCTATGCATTCGCGTGCTTAATAACTGACAGTTTCCAACTCTTACATGGACTTGGCTTATTCCTATACTATAAATATATGTTTTATCTCATTTTTACATATCTGTGGACATATGTTGGAGATCAAAGGGATGCAAGAACTTCTTCATTAGGTTTTTATTATTTTGATTTTCTTCATTCATGTTTTTAGTCGTTATTTACATCCTTGTGATTACAATTATGACTATGCATGGCTAAACGCCCTTTCTCTGGGGTTAAATCCAATAATATGAGTACTTTAGTTTGTAATTGAATTCGTTAAACTTTGCTTATCATTATTGGTTGTGTGTTCATCTTTGACCTAACTATTTTAAGGGTTCGTGATCCTTAGAATTGTGTACCTGTTGATCTTAGGAGAGGGAACTGGGGATACAATACGGAGATGAAGAAATTATGGTGTGTATTCCTTGATGAAAAAGGAATTTGAATTAGTGTCTAGGACAAGGATGTACATAGATATCTTACTTGATTCACATGTAGGAGGATAGCTTAAAGGAATTAAGAGGACTATCACATCCCCACTCAAAAATGTAGTTGTAAGGTTTAAACTTAGGTAAAGGAAAAGAGGTTGGAAATCAATAATCATACGATTAACCCT
This sequence comes from Capsicum baccatum var. pendulum, assembly GCA_030864225.1. Taxonomy (NCBI): domain Eukaryota; kingdom Viridiplantae; phylum Streptophyta; class Magnoliopsida; order Solanales; family Solanaceae; genus Capsicum; species Capsicum baccatum. The sequence continues at coordinate 204,184,749 of CM061550.1, forward strand.
ATGAATCAACAACCATTATAAAAAATTTAATGAACGGAGTTCAACAACATAGTATGATTATTCAAAGTTCTTTAGCACTGGGTTTTCTCCTTTTGATTCTTTCAAGATCTTTACATTACGCATTGTTTATTTAAGCTGCAAAATTCCAAACTGTTTTTTTTTTGTTATGTTTGCATCAACTGCATCTAAATTGTGAACTAAAATAGAATTCTAATTGAATCAAGTCTTTGTGGAATTTATATTTGGCAATCCTTAGGCTACTTTACTAACTGATAAGACCACGTACACTTGCGTGTGCGCTTGGGAAATGTCATGTCGTTAGCGCCACTATCAGGGACTTATTATTTGGCAACTATTTATTTTAGTTTTACTTTAAGGTTTATTTGGAGTTTTTGTGCTTGGTCTTGGTTTTGTGATTGTAGTAAATTGGTTTTAAGGTTAAAAAACTGGCAATGGATAGGGATTTAGTTAAACCAAGACCTGAACCCAAAAAACACTTCCATTTATGAAAGAGAGACTCAATCTGTCTCCCTTAATTCTAGCGAATAAAAGAGGACCAAGTAGTTCCAGCTCCAATGGTTAAGGAACAAGCAGCCGGCAAGATAGTGAGGGAAGTGGCAGTCCGACTTTCGATGAACTTGATTTCCATAATTCAAAAACCGCATGCTGAGGGGAATTTTGAGTTAAAGCACAACATGGTCCAGCTTCTCATCAGTAGTGGACAGTTTCCAAGGATTTCAGTCGAGGATCCACAAGTCCACTTGCAAACTTTCATTGAGATTACTGACAAATTCATTCCGACTGGGGTGAGTATAGATTTTGTGAGGCTGACACTTTTTGCCCATTCACTTTTGGGGGAAGCTAAAAGGTAGTTGAATGTAGAGCCAGCCAATTCAATCACATTATGGGATAACTTTTCCAAAAAATTCATCATCAGATTATTTCCATCTGGCAAGACTACGAGGCTTTGTAGTGAGAAAGTGAGATTTAAATAGAGGGCAGATAAAAAACTATATCATACTTGGGAATGCTTAAAGTATCTTCTTCGAGATTGTCCACACAACCAACAATCTAATGAGGTACTTGCTCCTTTTTTGGTAGAAGCACTTGATAAAAATATGAAGATTTTGCTAGATTCTATAGCAAGTGGTCAAGCACTAGAATTGACTTATGATGAGTTGTACGCATTATTGAACCTCATAGAATAAGTCAATCTAGAGTGGCATTAAGATTCTAGAAGTAGCACTAAAATAATTGAGGGTGTATTAGAGGTGGACCAATTCAAAGCCTTATCAGCTCAAGTTGTGTCACTGCAAAATATAATAAAAACTTGTTCAACATCCTGAAATTGGGAGATCCATAACCTGTAGCCACAGTCAATGCCATCCAATGAGCTACAGATTGGTGTGAAGTATGCAGTAATAGTGGTCACTTAGCAGCTATGTTTGCTTCAAATCCAGAATTAATGATGTATGTAGGTAATGCACAAAGGTAAAATTATAGTAATTCCTACAACATGGAGTGGAAGACTTAGTCATGGAACACCCAACAACAACAAATTCAGCAACCCCAGGTACAAGGGAATAAGTCAACTAGCAACATGGAAGAAATGTAGAAGAAGCTCATAGCTAGACAGACACAATTGGCTACAAATATAAAAAACTTTCAAGCATCTCAGAGAAGTTTAGAGATTCAAGTGGGGAATATACAGTAAGAATAAAATACAATCCACAAGGTGGTTTGCAAGAAGATACCGATAATCCAAAGAAGGTTATGGCAATCACCTTGATGAGTGGTAAAGAGCTTCAAGGAGAACCTCCAAAGGCAAATAAGGAGGCGGATGCTTATGTGGTCGCTGAACAGGTAAATGAACAAGTTGCTAAAATATCAAGGAAGTCTAAGTACTTGAAGGAAAAGTTGCTACAGAAGAAGTGAAGAAGTACCGCCACTACCCTTCCCTCAGAGGCAAATTAAAGTGAAGGAGGACACAATGTTTAAAAAGTTCTTTATACATTAAGAGAGCTACACATTAACCTACCTTTGCTAGATATTTTATAGGGTATTCCCAAGTATGAAAAGTACTTGCGGGATGTAGTTGCTAATAAGGTAAAATTTTAGGATGTGGGGCAAATAACACTCACTGAAGAGTGCACTTTAATGACCTATAAAATCCCTAAGAAATTTGAAGATTCATGGAAATTTACTTTAAATATCAAAATTAGGAGTAAAGTGGTCCACAAAATTAGTGACTTAGGGGAAAGCACAAATCTAATACCTCTATCTTTGAAACTAGTAGATGGATCTATGACATATCTCAAAGTAGTCATTGAGGATGTCATCATAAAGGTTGGTAAATTTGTTATTCCTTCTGACTTTAATGTTCTTAATTTTGAGGCACACGAAAAATTACTAATCATCTTGGGGCATCCATTCTTAGAAATTGGAGGAGCATTAATGGATGTTAGAGAAGGAACTCTCAAAATGAGTGTAGAGGATGAAGAGTTGGCATTTGATATTTACAATGCACCTATAATAACATCCCACTATAACGATTTATGTATGATCAATCTTATTGATGGGGGAGAGTGTGGGGTATTTTGACCACCAAAGAACTCATTTGACTACCTAATTGAGAAGCCTAATATTATACCGGCTAAGCCTAATTTGATGCTAATTGATGAACCTGAAAAGGCTAAATTTGAAAAATCAGCTACACTTGATAGTTTGCACCTAAGAGGGGTAAAGAGAATAAGAAGATGGAGACTGAGAGTAAGAGTGAGAAAGATAACAAGTCATAGTTGGGTCGTGACGCAATACTAAATTAGGCACTTCTTGCAAGGAAATCCAAGTTAATTAGGTATGTTTCTCTTTTTAGTTTTTATTTTATATAGTTTTTGTTTTTGATTGAGTCATAGGTTAATAGGATGTCTGAGTACCAGAATCTTGAGCTAAGGAGCATGGCAAAAAATAGAGTGTGGGGTCCCATAGATCTCATTATATGTGAAGATTTTACAAGCTAGGCCTAGAGTCCTAAGATAGTTCTTCTATCTCTTGCTTTTAAATTCACTTTTGGGACAAAAGAGGTTTTTAAGTGTGTGGTGGGGAAATTCCTATGTTTTTGCTTAATTTATAGATTTTTGGAGTAAGATATTCTTGATGGTGATATTTTTTATTGCATAGCGCAAGTGTTTTAATGGTAAAAGCATGTGGAATAAGTGAATTGCTACTTTTTAGACTCTTATACTTATTTTATTAACTCTTATTCTTTTTGTCTTAAATATGAATTCATGGTATTGTGTGGTGAGGAGTCCATGATGAGCCTATTGAGTTGATCATATACCATGTGCGCATGAGATTTTTGTACATTCCTTGCTGTATGTGATGTCTAGAACTTTCCTGGTAGGTGTGTAAATCGTAATAAAGAGTGTGGGTTTAGGATATGATTTAGGCATTTCATTGATAGGCTCGTTTTATACATTATATTTGTCCTACCCTTTGTGCATTATCCTAGTTAACCCCTATTGAGCCTTTAGTCATTTCTTTGGTAGCCTCATATGTTTCCTAATCCCCTTCTTTGATAGACCATAATTTGATCCAAAAAGCTCCTAAGTGCTTTAATGAAATATTGATTTAGTAAGGAGTTTGAGAAATTGAAAGAGAAAAAACTAGAATTGATGCCCCAAGGTAATAGTTATTAGTGCTTATAATTGACATGTGGTGGTTTAGAGTGATATGAATGGTGTTAGAAATATTCCCATGATTGTAGAAAATGAGAAAATAATTAATCTTGAAAGAATCAACAATACGCCCATCCATGTTTTTGTGAAAATGATTAAAAGAGTTGGGGCATAAACAAAAGATATGGGTGGATGAAAAAGTGTAATTTGGTTGTTGGAGATTCGTTTTAAATGTATAATATAGTGTATTAAAGTGCTTAGAGAGGTTAGTCAGTATTATCAAATCGTTCTTACCCATCTCTGAGCCTATATTACAGCCCAAACAAGACCTATTTCATCCTAAATTTATCATTTTGATATTAGTGGAGAGTTATACTAAGGTAAAGGTAATGGTTCATTGTGTCTAACTTGTGCATTCCTTGTGAGAGTGAGCACAATTTTTTCTTACACCTATCATGTTTTAAATTTCTTAATTATGAGTGATTATGGGCAACTCTCTTATTGTGAGGGAAACATGTTTGATTAATGTGGGTGATTTGTAAGATGTCATTCATTGAATGATAAGAATAATTTTCCTACTAGGTAAGTCAATTCTTGAGGCTAGGATGTTTTGGAGTAGTGTTCATAAGCTTGTAGTTGTGTTTGTAACATGCTTAGTGTAGAAACTTGCATTCGTGTAGTCATTGTAGTACTAGATTGAGCGTCTTTCATGTAGTATAAGTGAAGAGTCTCCAGCTTATGATGTTTTTAGTTTAAAGTTGTTCCAGGACGAACAAGGATTTAAGTGAGGGTTGGTAATGTTGGGTGTATTTATGCATTCTAGGTTCACTGTTCTAGCCTTGTATCCATGTTTTGAGGATTATTCGTGTGATATATGGATGGATAATGAGATGAACTTTCATATAAGAGTTAAAGCATGTGTTTATTATGTTCAAAATGAATTCGAAACAAGTTTTTACTTTAAAGAGTCATTTAGAGTTCAACCCCGAAAACTAGCGTTACTAGCTTGAGATAGGTGCTCTTCTAATTGATCACGGTGGATTCTAGTGTTTTTAAAGTGTTCCTTATGGTTTTAATGTGTAAATATGAGTGGAATAACTTAATGATAGTGAGTAAAGTTCAATTTGATGGAGTGTACAACTAGAACAATAAGTTGAAGATTCACATGAACTAACTCGGCTTAGCTCTTGTTTTGATTCATCGTTATGGATGTAATGTTGTTTAAATTACTAATTAGTGAGGTGTGCTTATGTAGGAAGATTTGGGATATGAATATTATGATATTTTGATTTTAAAAAGGCTTGAAATCCGTGGGAAAGACACCATAATACAAGGGACTATGAGAGGAAAATCAACACTTAACCACAATTCAGAGAGCAACTTCTAGAGGCTCAGGGTTATGTTGAGGCACCTCCCTACCTGCAGCAGGCCAATATATTGGGCATATACTTGCTTGGAGAGGTGCTTAACCCAGGCCTCAGCTTTGACTGGAGTGGGGCTATAGCCAGGGCTAGACCCCATCCACTACCGAGCTCAATAACTGATTGTTTCTAACTCTAACACGGATTTGGCTTACTCCGATACTATAAATAAATATTATATAACGTTTTACATATCTTTGGACATATTTTTGAAATCAAGGGGCTGACAAAACTTCTTCATTAGTTTTTTATTTAGTTTATTCATGTTTTTAGTCGTTAATTAAAACATTGTGATTATGATTATGACTATGCGTGGATAAACACCCTCTTTCTAGGTTAAAGCCAAGAACATGCATACTATTGTTCTAAATTAAATTCCATTAAATTTTCTTATCATTATTAGTTGTGTGTTCATTTTTGATTTAACTTTTTTAAGGATTCACAACCTTTAGATTATATCATTGTCTACCTTTTGATCTCGGCAGAGGGAATCGGGGATATAATATAGAGATGAACAAATTATTGTTTGTATTCTTTATGAAATAAGGAATTTGAATTAATTTCTAGGATAGAGATGTACTTACATACCATACTTGATTCATAGGTAGGAGGATAGCTTAAAGAACTTAAGTGGACTATTACATCCCTGCTCGACCATGTAGTTTTAAGATTCAACTTAGGTTAAGGATTAGAGGTTAGAAAACCATAATCATGAAATTAACCCTACTAATCAACAAACAAGATAATAAAGTTAACGAATAAAGTTCAAACACATAGTATGATTTTTCCAAGTTCTTTAACCCTGGGTTTTCTCCTATTGATTGTTTCAAGGTCTTTATATTACGCAATGTTTACTTTATATGCAAAAGTCCAAACTTTCTTTTTGGTTACTTTTGCATCAAATGGTTCTAAATTGTGTACTAAAATAGAATTATTTTAGAATCAAATCTTTGTGGGATCAATACTTGGCTATCATTAGGCAACTTTATTACATGATAAGACCAACTACACTTGCGTGTGTGCTTAGGTGCTGTCAGCAAGTAAAAAGGACCATCCAAACATTTAAGGTTACATAGTGGGCTTGTGTGATTGAATATAGTTGTAATTGGTATAACCACTTGCCTTTGATTGAGTTCGCCTATTATAACAATTTCCACTCTAGTATTGGCATGGCTCTATTTGAGGCATTGTATGCTAGGAGATGTCGATCTCCTATTTTATGGTACAAACTTGGACAAGGCTAGTTGTTTAGCCCTGATTTAGCACACCAAGCCTTAGAGAAGGTGAAGGTGATTCCTGATAGGTTGAAAACTGCTCAAAGTCTCTAAATATCCTATGCATATATGAGGCATATGGACTTAGAGTTTAGTATTGGTGATTGGGTATTCTTTAAAGTGTCTCCAACAAAAGGGAGAGATGAAATTTAGAAAAAAAGGAAGCTTAGTCCACGATATGTATGACCCAACTTAATTGTGATGAGGTTGGCAAGGTTGCCTATGAGTTGGAGTTTCCTTCTAGAATGAAGTGCATTAACCTGATTTTCCATGTCTCTATGTTTCAGAATATGTGGGTGATCCTTTGTTGGTTATTCCCTTGAGGGATATTAATATCTTAGACTCTTTGTCCATTGAGGATATCCCTAAGAGGAACATGGATCGGAAAGTTTGCCGATTGTGAATGAAAGAGGTGTCTTCGATGAAGGTTCTATGAAGGCACCAAAAGTCCAAGGAAGTTACATGGTAAGAGGAAGAAGACATAAAGTCTAAGTATCCGCATTTGTTTCCCATTCCAGAAACTTGGGATAGAGGTATGTGTTTATCCCCTTGCTTAGATTTATGTCTTCGATCGACAATGGGTTAAAGTTCCCAATGTGTTGAGTTTATTTGTGTTTTGTTATACCATGGGTTAAATTCCCTAATTCTTTGAAACTATAGTTCTCCATGTTGTGATGGGTTTATGTCCCTAGTATCTCGAGTTGATTCAGGTCTTTAGTAAATAAAGGGTACTAGTCCCTAATCCTTGAATTGAGCCTGTATTCCTGTTTTGTTGACGGGTTGAAGTCCCTAAGTTATGAAATAAGTAATTTTTGATATGTAAGGGTTTAAGTACCTAAGCTTTGAAATGAACAAGTTTCTTGATAAATAATTAGTTTGTGTCCCATAGATGATGAAGGGAATGTATGGTTAATAATTAGCATGATGTGCATAATATTCTTTTTATATGCTTATTCTAACTTATTCAGTGGCTGGTTTGGAATGTGATAATGTAAGACCCCGGGAAATGTTTCATTGAAATTTTGTGCGTAAATGTATTGGGTCCTATCTTCTAGCATAAATTATAAATTATAAATTTTCCATACGGAATGTCTTAGATTATGACCCACCATTGCGTAGAGTATCGAATAAGCTTTCTAACGATATGTGTATAATCCCAAACGAACACTTGAGTGACGAGTTATGAACATTCCGATCGAACTGTGAATAGTAATGAACAGTAAAACGTGTAGGAAAAAGTACTGAGGCCCGGCGTATTTTTTCTCCAACATTAAATGATTATAACTTCTTGTACATAATAATCTGGGTGATCTACAATATATAAATGGAAAACTCTATTACTCTTCTTTCTGATGAAATTGGTTTCATCCAATTTGTCTATCGGAGAAAAATGTTATGGTCGATCTACTTCAGCCTATCAAAATTGAATTTTTGGGTAACCTTCAAATGATCATAAATCCTCGTAGACAAAGATCTGGGTGAGATACTATATATCAACGGAAAGATATGAGAGTCCTCTTTCTAATGAAATTAGTTTCATCCAATTTGGATATCTGAGTAAAACGTTATGGTTGATCTACTTCAGACTATAAAAGGACAGATTCGATAATTTATTTTATTTTTAGGGGCGTTTTGGTCATTCCCCCTAATCTAAAATCCATCCAAACCCTATATTAAAGGCTATTAGAAGCAATATATATTATATTTTATCAAATTCCCTCGGAAAGAAAACCCTAAGCTCCTACATCCAACTTCAAGAACCTCCAAAGTTGACCATTAATTCTGCAAATTTATTCAAGATTCCAAGTTCCTTGTTCCAGAACTCCAAGAACCATCATTCAAAGGCACGATTAACATCTAAAAAATGAGTATCTATCTAAAGTTCATCATTCAAGGTATGTGGGGTTTTTCAATAAGAACTCTATTTCGTTCTTGTGCCCAAAAGTAATTTTCTTTGCAAAGGCATAATTCTTGTTTGATTTTTACAAATTTCGAGCATGAACCCATATCTTTTGATGATTATTATAAAATATTGATGTTTATGATTTTGAAAGATGAATTTACAAGTGTGGAGATATAAAGCATGAATCTTGAATGATATTTATCATGATTTTGATATTTGGGTCGTGAATCCCCATTAGAAATTGTGTTTTTTAGGAAGGGTGTGTTGTAAGCACGTTGATGTTGAATAATTGAGATATTTTAAATGATTTGACCTTTTGGTCTTAATGGAGTTATTTTGAACTCGACTATGAAAAAAATCCACACGTTGTTGATTTTTATAGATGGGAAGCATGATGCCTCCCAATGTATATTTATATATTACTGATATTGTTTTGTTGTGGATTATCTTTGAAATGATCTGAGCTAAGTCCGGGTGAAATCTTTAGCACCGAGTGAGAGGTATAAAGCTACCTTACTTCCCTAGAATTACGTATCCCCGTAGGAGTGAGCTTGAGGCTGATTTATATATTGACCACTAGTTTGTATGGATTTGATATCGATAGTACTACATCAATGGCAAGGATAGGACGGTTGTCCCCAATATGGGTTGTACGTTGGACTCCATGTAGCTCACATAGTTTATGTCGGTTATAGGATCTCCCAGTGTGTGTGTGTTTTCTTGTGTCTATGGTGAATGGTGAAGTGATTTGAAAGTAGAATTGTGAAAGTTATTCTTTAGAAATATTTAAATGATATTACATTATGAGAATTGATATTCTTGATGAATTGAAAGAGATTGACAAATTATATGATGACTCACATGTGTTATTGTACTTATTTCATCCTCTAATGATTATGAGGATTTTCTTCGGGCTATGTGAGTTGTTTATTCATCTTGCTTATTTCTTATAAATATTTCTGATGATGATGTTTATATAACTGCATACACCCCCATATACTCGGTTCCTTTCCATGGTACTGACCCACATCTTTGGATGTGGGCTACATTTTCTCAGATTGTAGGTTCAGGTGCTCAGTTCTACGTTCAACAGTTATTCTTCGGGCATGCTGTTCTACATCCTCTGTTGTGGTGACTCCTCATGGTCTGAGGACATGATATCTGATATTGGTTTCATGGAATTATTTACATTTGATAACTGAGTATGAGTCAGTTGGGGCATGTTTTAATGGCTCGCTGGTTTTATTGATTTTCTCAAAGGCTTGTCAGACTAGTATAGATGTTGAGAGTTTGCCTAATAAGTCATATTTTGTTATCTTTCTGAAATTCTTTTATTCTTGGATGATGATTACTCGGTTTATATTTGAGGGTTATTTATGGAAACCCCATTTATTTGTGTTGAATTGAATGAAAATAGGTCAAAGGGTTAGCTTAGGGCTACTCGTAGCCTTAAGCTCCGTATGATGCTCCGGGACCTATTTTCGGGGGCATTAGAGATAATGTGTTAACTTGTGTTTATTTCTTTCCTTACCCATCATTCGCAGATGAATGATCTATGTGGGTGAGAATTGAAACACCTAATCTTTGAACCATCAAAAAAAATATCCATTTGATGTCCCTTAGGTGGGTATCACTAGGGGCACAAGTCGTACCCCTTGGATAAGAGTTGTATCCTCCTTCCCCTTCTTTTTCATATCATAGGCAGTATGGTAAGGGTTACTCACTATACTAGGTACGAGCAACCCCCTTCTCAATTGTACCCTAAGTATACGAGTTGTACCAAACATGATCGTATATAGGGAAGTCAAAGCTTGAGTAGACCATTTTGCGTACGAGTGGTTTATACGAGTTCGGGGATGAGTCTTACCTTTGGATACAACTCAAGGTTTTGTTACCATACCCTTAATAGTGTAGGTGACCTAGGTGAAGCCTAGGGTACGAGTAAGGGTACCATTAGTAATGAGTCGTACCCCTGTATGAGTTTATTTTAAAGCTTTTAAGTAAGGGCCTTGTGGAAATTTCCCATGCCTTAAATCCTATATCAATTCACTATATAAGCTTATAAGGTCTAAATAAACAAACTTTGAGTGGATAAAACAACTAAAACTCTCTCTTAAACTTATCTCTGATGAATTGGAAGCTAGGGTTACAAGGGTGATCTTCAAGAGGCAAAGTAAAGTCAGGCTTCTTAGGTGAATCAAGTTGTCTAAGGCATGTACCTCTTCCCGTTGTTAAATAACTCTAATCCCATGTATTTTACACTTTTATTAGTAAGTGCACATGGTGATTTTGAAATCAAATTAAAAGGGTTTTGTTACCTAATGATTAATAATGTTGATTCAATCATAGACTTATGTTTATACATGTCGTTGCTGATGATTTGCATATGTGAGCACTTGTTCTATGTGTCTTAAAATGAGGGTCTTGAGTAACTCTAATCTTTATGATTTTTACCATGAAAAAAGCCTTGTTAAAGGTAATCATATAAGGTGTTTATGAAAATTTCTAAGTAAATTGTCTACTCATATATGGCGATGTGTGGAACTACATTAATGGCCTAATAAATATGAATGACTTTTAAATGATGTTGTAAAAGTATTTTGAGCCATTTATTGTGAAATGATTAACTTGTTGAGTTAGTGATTAATAAGGGGTTGAAGTCCCTCAATATGAAGATGCACTTAAATTGTGTGTTGAGCTAAGTGTGGTAAGAATGTGGTATATGATTGTTAGTGAAATATGAATAGTTTATGAGGGTTTGAGCTAAAGTGTGGTAAGAATGTGGTATAGGATTGTTAGTGAAATATGAATAGTTTATGAGGGTCTTGATGACCATAACTTTAAATGCAAGATAGATTGAATGAAGGCAATCGCCTGTTGAAATGTTTGAGCAATGAAGGATCCCATAAGGACCATGATGTCATGTATAGTGTTAAATTAGTTAAATGGTTAAAGTCTTTAAGTGTTGTATGGAATGAGTGTTGATGCATGGGCAAAGGGGTTTATTACCCTATGTCAACTAATGAAAATTGTGATATCTTTAGGTAGAAGCCCCTTGCCTTACGAAATAGCTTAAGGTTGAAGTCACTAGACATATCAAATGGCTTTAGGTTGGAGTTCCTTGCCTTATGATATTACTCGAGGTTAAATTCTAATGCATAAAGAGTTTTCTTAAGGTTAATGTACCTCACCGAATGGAATGGCTTGCGGTTAGAGTGCCGTGGAATGAGCTTATAGTCCCTTGTCTAACAAATGGTCATTAGGTTAGACTAGCTTAGATGAATATATGTGTGGTTAGAGTCCCTTATATGAATAGTTGTGTGTGTGGTCAAAGTCCTTGGCTAATGATTGTGTGAGAATGGTTAAAGTCCTTTGTCTAATAGTATGCTATTGTTGTTAAATTCCTTTACCCAAATAGAATTGTTGAATCTAAGCGTGGAAGGTCGGACTTCAAGTCTATTAAATGAATCTTCAGTAATGTTGTTGAGCCTTGATTTATTGATTAGCATTAGATATACCTATATGTAAGGAAAAGTATGTGGAGATGATTGAATATGATATATTTTCTTGTTGTTGAATAATGATGCTATTTTATCCTTATCCTTGAGTTACATACTAGCTCTCCAACCGCTAACTATTTCAAGATGCTAGGTCCCCATACGACATTGGGACCGGAGCATCATTTCATCTTCTAGCGCAGTGACTAGGTGATCAAAGCATTTCAAGCTTTGACTGCGGAGTGGTGAGCTTTCTTATTTAAGAAGACATTCATTTTTTGTCCCCTATCTTTAGAATTAGTCTCATTTTATCTTGGTTTGGCTATTTTTGGGGGCTTGTCAAAAATTATATATTTATAAACATTGGTTTGTATAGAGGTATTATGGATGAATGTGGACTTGGTAATATTTGTTATTGTATAGATATTTATGAAATAGTTAGATATTGTTAAAATGTGACTTCTAGTATTATTTTTGCTATCTTAATATATGATTGGGAGTCAACATACCCTTATGATTGATGTAATGATCCGTAAAGTAGTAACCAGTGAGCCTTGGCAAAACATTAGCGCCACGATAAACCAAGGGTTGTGCTCAGAGACAGGTTATAGCTGCAACTATTTTGGCCACATTAAGTAACCTGCCTGCTCTAACACTAATTTATCCAGTCATTCTTACACCATCATAGATCAAAACCTGGACAAAATTACTTAGACCTTTTCCCAAGTAAAGGATTAAGGCAAACTAGACCTCACCACCATACTTTTCCCAATAAAAGGTGGAAGAGGGTGCTTCTGATGATAGTGTAGAGAATGAGGTAGATTTACAATTTTAGTATAGAAATGAGGTTTAGTCGGAGAAAGTATTTAGTCCTATAGAGGAGGAGGATTCCAGTCTGAGGAGGGGCTAGAGGATACATTAGGATTAGAGAGTGATAAAGATTCAGGATAGTTGCATCAAATCTAAGATGGGTAAAAACTACGTTCCACAAGAGATTTCTTTATTATTAGCACAATATGCTCCGCTAGTTGACCATGACACCAATTCCCCAATTACACAACCTATAGCCCCAGGGTGTGACTCAACGCACCTCTAGGCTATATATATAGCTGGGATAAACCTGAGATGGTGTGTAAAGGGGATGCAATTTATATTTGATATGGACACCCTCATCATGGAGAAAGGTTAGTCTAAGAGGATTATTATAGCTAAGATGAGGGTCGACTTAACTGGCTAGCATGCGAAATAGATCTATGGGCCTATTTTGATCGGTATTAGTTAGGGTGGATAACTCGGGCTCACGGTTCATACATCTTGACACTAGTCTTAGAGTTCAATGCTTTCTATGCCTCTACGATATACTTGGTTTGTCTAAGATATGGTAGAAGAGCAGAGTGGCCCCAATTAGAGCATACTTTGTGAGACGGGTTAGATTGGACATATCTAAAGCAACCATTTACCTAGTACTATTTGGGTTAGAGCATACGGGATTGACATCTACAATAGAGTTTGATTTGTTGATGAAATTATCATGGCAATAATGTATTTTTAGAGATATTAATTTCAGATAAAAGAGACTTGAATAGTATAGGTTGATAGTTGTCCATATTTCTAATTTAGTAATTGATGCCCCTGGATAGAAGGGAATGGAGAGATAAAGAAGGTAGCACTATATTCTACAAAAAAAAATATTATTGACCTTCGTAGGATTTAGGTTGATTTTAACTTTGTAACACAATATTCTTACATGGTGGAGAGCCATATTGAATTCTAGCTTGCTTAAGGGTTATGAGATAGATTTTGTGGAACGGATTCCAATAGAGATCCATGTTAGAGCATTCAGAGAAATGACTACTCTCCTTTTTGCTTACCTGATCTAGGAGCTGTGTGATGTGGCTGATATGATGGATACCCTGCTGTTGATCATATGATCAAGGTAAGGAGTATAATATAAATTAGTGACATCAAGGATCTGGTGATCCAAGTCCTTGAATAGAGAGCTCAACCAACTCTTATTGTGATTCTGGTACATCATGAGAGACCTTTAGCTCCGTTTAAGCCTATTGATGGCCATAACATTGGTGATGATATTGAGATAGGTGTGTATAGAGCCGATCTTGATGTTGATTTAGAGAGAGAGAGGGCCTCAACTATATATACATTAGCCCCAACTTTAACATCTAAGCTAGATGAGGCATCCACTATGCCCCCTCGCCTTAAAACTATTGGTCTTACTATGGTGCCACAAGAGTTCCTACAAAATTTGTTTTATTATCAGGATGATATGAAAATGTGCCTCACTGATATAGAGACTCATCTTGCCATATTATATTCATAGATCCAGCCTTGGTTTTTAAATACCGTCAAAACTACTGAAGCTTGGATGAGGGCTGAGATAAGGGAAGAGATGGTGGTGTATATGAGTGAGTTGAATACCCAGATTTTTGCCTCTGTGTTCTGAGTGAGTGTACGGTATGAAGAGTTTTAGGCTTAAGATTTCTCAGTCATTCGGAAGGAGATCGCCACATTACATACAAAGGTATACTCTCTAGCAAAGAGAAAATTTTGATTATTCCCCCAGTTTTCCGTTTATTCACACAACTGTTACCTCCACATCCATCTATGAATTTTAATCTACTTTCTAAGAAGGACATGTACGATTTGTTAGGACAAAGAGAGGCCTTGAAGAGGATCTGAAGGACCCTATTATACTATTTTTTTTGGACCTTAAAAGGGCTTCTCATATTTCTAGGGTGTCTTCGACAATTAATATATGGAGACAAGATTAGATAGTAGTGGATGTGTTCTCTAATCATGTCCACCATCTCTTTATGTTAAGCCAAGAGATTCTCTAGTTGAGACAAAGTTAGCTACAAATGCTTAGAGCATGCCAGGTATGTCCTTATTCCATTTTTTTATGTAATGACCTAATTTCTTATGATTAATGTGAAGTATTTATTTATTTATTTATGATTTGACCATTTTGTCCTTCCCATGGTTTCTTTGTTGTAAGTTGGGGTATATGATTTTCATAGTTTCACATGCACTTCAGTGTGATTTATGAGATATTGTGGTTTTGGGTAGATTTAGAAGCCTTATTGTTGACTTGGGTCAATATTTTTGATCTGTGCATCGAATGACAAAAAATATTGAACCAAAAGATCCAGTTAATATATTTCAAGGTGGTAACATGGTTGGTATATTTTTATGTCTTTTATATCTTATTTCAACACTCAGTTCAAAAAGTTGTGAAATTGGGTTTCTATGGAAACTTAGTGAAAATTAGTTTTTTTTTTAAAATTGATTTCATTATTAAGTTCAGAGAGTCAAAGTTAATAGTATAGAGTAATTTGTTTGGGTTCTCGAGATTTTGGATGAATCTCGAGGTGTTCACATAGAATTTTAAAGTCTCAACTTGGTTCTATGCACTCATAAATGCAATGGGTTAGTCACTTACCCAACTTAGTTGATCAGAAAAGGTGTCACGTACGCTATATCTGGTTTGGGATGACAAGACACGCATATGCAGCAATAGGTTATCTTATGTGATACCTTCCCTCTAGCAAGGTATCATGTATGTGATGCTTGGTTTCTTATGTGATAATTCTATATGCGACCCAATTATCATGTATGTTATGCTTGGGTCATTTATATATCCATATTTCACTATTTATGAGACATAGAGTTTAGTTGTTGTGATTTTGAGATATTTCTTCCACTTTCAGGCTTCAGTAAGCTACATGACACTAATTTCAACTATACTCTCTAAACTTTATCAAGTAATTCTTGTTTAAAAGTAAATTTAGAAGGTAGAAATTTGGAATATTTTCTATTAAGGACTAAATATGTTAATTCTCAAATTTAAATCCCAATTTTTACCTATTTACAGTTGCATGAGTTTCTAATTTTATAATTACAACTTTTAAATTGATTTATCTTCAAAGCAACTTCAATTGCTGATTTTAAAATGAATTTCGAGGATTTTTGCCAATAAATCTTAAGCATGGTTTTTCTTTGATTTTGACCTTGTTTTTAACTTGTTCCTTTTGGATTTTTAGTCATAGACTCCTACAAATATGAACAATATATTTCTAAAACAAAATTATGATACTACTATACTTTTTATAAAATGGGCCTATTTTGACCCCATTGTGAAAATAGTCAATATAGGTATCAATGACTTTCTTTTGATGCATAGATTCAATATTACTATGTATTGGGAGACTCCAAGTCAGTTTGTAAGAAGTATGGCTTCACATTGGAGGCTTGTAGGCAAATTTTTGGCATTTGAGGTAGGTTATGGCTTAATTATCTTTAGACTAGGCTGGGTAGCTAATGTTAATAAAAAATTATCTTATGAACATGTGAAATAATCATTAAAATCGTCATATTTATTATGTTGTTTCCCTGTGGGGGACTATATAGTGATGTTATTAGGTGATTTTGAAGTATTATTTGCTATGTGTAACTATGTACGATATTATTTGTCATGTGTATGCGATATTTTATTTGATATTGTTTATGATAAAGCCTTTGTGGTTTGAATGGTGATGTTTTGATGTACCTTATTCTATTGGCATACGTATCAAATTGGATTCATGGAGGGTTGTATTAATGAATAAAAATTTGGCTCAGTTTGTTACTATATTGGCCTGATAGGAATCACTCATTTTGGTTGGTTATGAGCAGTATATCCTTATATCATATTAATTCATGAAACATTGGTACCGCCATAGAAAACCTAGAAATACTAGAAACAATGTCATTTTCTAATAGAAAATGTGCAATCTTAAAAACCCTCTACCAAAGGATCTGCCGAAGAGGAGATATGGATATTTGTATTACATTAGTTGTATATAGGTTATTGAATCACCCATGGGTACAACATCAGAAAGTTTTAGCTGAGTAGGTTTATATGGAGGTTGTCCAACAACACCATGCATCACATCATCATCATCATCATCATGATCATCACCACCATCTTCATGGTCTTTTACATATTATTCTTATGCCATGGTTGTGTTTTTATCTTTGACTCTACATTGTACCTTTAATTCTTTTGCTCTACCTCCCCATATAGTTACCTATCTATGTGTATTTCCTTCTTATACTTGTATTTGTGATACAAGTAAACTTGTGTTCCCTTCTCATAATTGTGATGATGTATGTAAATATTATAAAACTATTAATAGAGATAGTGTGGGCTACCATTTGGGACATTCTTTGGTTACAGGTGTCATGCCCTTAGTGTGTATTTTTTATGCCTTATTTTTTACTTTTCTTAGTCAGCCTATGATACCTACTGTGTACAAATGGACCATACTCACCCCTACTTTACTCTTTTAGAGCAGATGATGGTTTAAGTATGCCTCATGGTCATTGATTCAGGTAATATTTTGAGCTTTTCAAAGTAGCAATTGATTTCATACATCCATAGTTGACTACTACATTTCCTTATTTAGACTATATCTTTCTTTATATTCAATGATAAAGGTATATCTATATAGGATATCTTATGTATTTTGGTCTTGAGTTCTATTCATTAGTTCTTGCACTGTGGCACTCAGTTTGTGTATTTGTTTTGGTACTTTTTATATTATTTTGAATTTTGCTAAATATATATGTAGCTTGACTCCATTCTAGGGATCTTGCCTTTGTATTGGTATTGATTTCTCCTTTTCTATCAGTTTGGGTAATATTCACACTTTCTAAGGCTTGCCGCAACAAGTGCAATCTGGACCCTTGGTTTTTGGGTCATGATAAATTTATTTCAAAGTAGCTAAGTTTATTTTCTCTTAACAGTGTAAGAATGGGATAACTAATAGAGTCTTGCGGATTGGTACATAGACATTTGTGTCAATCTTCAAGAGGCAATAGATGTCTATAGAAAATTTCTCTTTTTTACTCATAATTATTCAAATTCACTTTATAACTTATTTTCTAAATTTAATTTTGCTGTTTTGGAATATATGGTGATTAATAGGTTTTATGAGTTAGAGATGCAGAGCATTTATTTGAGGAGAGAGCCCAGTCTAGGGGGTTTTCCCCAGAGCCTCACATTAATCATATTAGAGATATGGGTCGTACTTTGATTCTATTTAGTTCTTGTTTTCCTATCTTGGACGGGTTATTAGCTTTCCTATTGATCCATTTAGATAGTTCCCATTTAGACGCTCCTGGTGTTCCTCCAATTTTGACTATGGATCATGTAGTAGTACTTATATCTTCTTTTGGTAGTCAACTGACTTCGAGTGTTATTCTTCCTTCAGCTCTTGCATTCAACTATGGTACTCAAAGGTTGAGAGTAAAGACGTCATGTTTTTTTCCTTCATGGGTAGTATTCCACCCAACCAAATTCATCGTGCCTCGTCGTATTGCAGGTATATTTATGTTCTCTAAAGATCAAAAGAGATTTTAGAGTTTCACTTATTTGGGTCTCCCTATGTTCAGTGGTGATGTGGGCAAGAATGCCTATGCGTTTATGATTGATTGTCATGAGAAGTTGCATAACTTAGGTTTTCTTGAGTCACATGGTGTCACATATAATGCTTACCAGTTAGAGGATACCGCTAGAGATTGGTGGAGGTTATTTATAGGTTATAGACCTTTATATTCTCCGAGGTTGCTTAATATTAATTTATTGAGGACACTTTGGAGAGGTTCATGCCTTATAATATGAGGGAAAGGGTAAGATATGAGTTTAATTGCCTGGAGCTTGGATCTATGTTTGTTGTAGAGTATGAAGCATGCTGTCATGCCTTCTCTAGATATGATAATGCCAGTATTGCCATAAAATCTAAGAAGATTTGAAAGTTTATGAAGGGGTTGGATTTTTCTCCTCAGCTGGCTACAACTCAGATGGTAATATATGGAGAATATTGTTAGAGTATAGTGTATCATGTTAAGATGAATGAGGGTAGTTTTTGAGAGTCACAAGAGGATACAATAAGGTGTTCCATATGGGAGAGTTCATAGGTGACATCTATCAAGGTAAAGATTCTAGAGGTTTCTATGGGTGTCATAGTAGACCTATGTAAATAGCCTTGCATAGTTCAGGTAGTGCATCTTCTAGTTCGGACACCTTGGATGGCCATTTTTATTTAGTTGTACGTTCTACAATTATGTTGGCCTGCAAGGCTTGTTTTCATGTAATAAGAATGGCCATTTGGCCAAGGACTACTTATGTCGTGTGTTCAAAGCTACTTTAATTTCAATTGTGAGAGGTAAGGGTTCTATAAGGGGTGCGCAAAGTAGAAATAGTGGAGCCCGTGGTGTTCATCGCATGGCCACCAAGTAGTTGATGGTTGTGGACAATATTATGCTATACCCTTTGAACTGAGGAAGAAGATTCTAATGTTGTTATCACAATTATCATACCCATTATTTCAAATCCACATCTATCTTATTTGATTTGAAATTGACTTTATCCTATGTGGCTGTCTTTTTTGCTTTGGGATTTGACTCTTCTAGTAAACCCCTTGACACACATATTCATGTATCTACCCCTGTAGGATACTCTTTAATAGTTAATCGGGTACATTTATCCTTTTTTGTAACTTTTACTGGGCTTGAGACTTAGGTAGATTTGTGTAAGTTAGATATGGTTGAATTTAATGTTATTTTATGTATAAATTGGTTATCTCTTTACTATGATATCCGAGATTGTTATTTTAAGACTGTGATGTTAGCTCCACTTGATGAGCCAGGGATTGCTTTGAAGTGTGTGCTTCCTCAATTCCCAAAATAGTTATATCTTATATTCAGGGTTGTGCTAGGTGGAGAGCGGATATTAGTCTTGTTTTTCTCATATTTGTGATACTAGTGTCATTTTACCTCTTTCTTTTAATTTGGTACATATGGTTCATGAAATCCTAGGTATCATCACCATATATTTACCTAGTATGCCTCTAGATCATGATACTGACTTTTCCATTAATGTTAATCCAGTCACTAAGCCTATTTTTATTCCTCCCTATAGGATGGCCCCAGCTGAGTTACAAGAATTCAAGGATCAGTTACAAGAGTTGTTGGTGAAGGGATTTATCTGACGTAGTGTATCACCTTAGGGTGCACCTATCTTATAAGTTAAGAAGAAGGATATGTCTATGTGCATATGTATTGATTATCGACAATTGAACAATGTGATGATCAATAATAAGTACCATTATCCACGTATTGATGATTTGCTTAACAATCTTTATGGTTTTTTTGGTGTTTTCGAAGATTGATTTGAGATCTAGGTAACACAAATTATGGACTAGAGCTTCAGACAACTGTTCAACCTAGATACAGTCATTATGAGTGTTTGGTCATATCCTTTTATATGACCAATTCCCTTTCCGCATTCATGGAGTTGATGAATTGGTAATTTTATCCTATATATATATATTCCTTTATTATTGTATTTTTAGATGATATCTTGGTTTATTCAAAGAGTGAGGCTAATAATAAAGAATATTTAAGGTTCGTGCTTTAAAGACTAAGCGATGAGAAGTATAATATTTAAGTGTGAGTTTTGGTTGGAGTGTATCTCTTACTTGTGTCATGAGGATACCAAGGATTGTAACTTGGTTGATCCAACAAATATTACAGCAGTTCGTGATTGGGATAGACCCACTTTTTTTACCAAAATTTAGAGTTTTATTGGCATGGCATGTCACAACCAATATTTTGTTGAAGGTTTTTCTTCTATTGCAACTTTATTTACCAAGTTGACTGAGAAGATGATTTCTATTCAATTTTCTAATTTTTGTAAGTTGATCTTCCAAAAGATTAAGGCTTGCTGACATTAGCTTAGAACTTGACATTTCCCAAAAAGGATATGGGCTTTGTCGTCTTTTATGGTGATTCAAGTGTTGGGTTAGGTTTTTTGTTGATATAGAAGGGTAAGGTTATTGCATATGCATCTTGTCAGTTAAAGTGTCATGAGAATTGTTATCCTACCCATAATTTAGAGTTTTATGCTGTTGTTTTTGGTTTAAAGTTATGGAGGTACTACTTTTATGGTGTCTATTGTAAGATTTTCTCAGATCATCGTAGCCTTAACTATATCTTAACCCAGTGAGATTTTAATATAAGGCAACAATAGTGGCTTGAGTTGCTTAATGTTTATGACTTGACTATTCTCTATCATATGGGAAAGGGTAATATGGTTGCAGATGTCTTGAGCCAAAAGTTAACTAACATGGGGAGGTTGGTGCATATTTTAGCCTAGGAGTTTCCATAGCCTTAGAGGTTCAGTTTTTAGCTACCTAGATAGTCAGGCTTTATATTCCAACAGATGGGTGTATTTTGGAATTCATGAAAGGTAGGTCTACTTTATAAAAGTAGATTCGACCTTATCAGTTTAATGATGTTGGGTTAAGAGTAATTTGGGATATGGTGTTGAGTGTTGAGGTTAATCAATCCTCACCTAATCCAAAGAGTATTTTGAGGATTTAAGGTTGAGTTTATATACTGAGAGAGGGTGAGTGGATTATATTTATTTCTGAAGGGGCCCATTGTTATAGATATTGTATCCACCTGGAGTGAGTAAGATGTATCATGACTTGAGGTAGCATTATTGGTGGGGTGTTATGAGGAGAGATATAGCCTATTTTGTTGCTCATTGTCTATGTTGCCAGTAGGTGAAGATCGAGCATTTGAGACATAGTAGATTGCTTAAGAGGTTACCCATTCTTGAGTAATAGTGGGAATAAATTACTGCGGATTTTGTGAATTGGTTGTCCATACATCACATGGTTCTAATAGTGTTTGGTTCATTGTTGATTGATTGATCAAATCTGCTTACTTCATTTTAGTTCAGGTCTCTTTCAATGTTGAGAGGTTTGCTAGTACCTATATTCGTGAGATTGTGTATCTTCATGGTGTGGCAATGTTTACTATCTCAGATTGTGCTTTAGTGTTCATATTTTACTTTCGCAAGATCTTTCAGGATGAGTTAGGTACTCGGGTTGTTCTTAGCATTACATTTCACCCCTAGACTGATGGTTAGTTTGAGTGGACAATTTTGATTCTGGAGGATATCCTTTAAACTTATGTGACAGATTGTAGTGGTCAGTGAGGGCAACATCTAGCTTTGGCAGAGTTTTCATATAATAATAGCTACCATTGCACTATTGATATGGATCCTTTTAAGACTTTGTATAAAAGACATTGTCCCTCTTTGTTTGGTTGGTTTGTGGTTTCTAAGATTAGACCTCTAGGTACGGACTTGCTTTGTTTTTCTTTGGAAAAAGTTTGGGTCATTCATGATAGATTCGAGCGGCTCAGAGTAGCCAAGTGTGGATTGTACACTTCATACTTTGAGTTTTGAGGTAGGTGATCGTGTTATTTTTTGATTTGCGCCCATGAAGTGTGTAATGATGTTTAGGAAGAGGCAGAAGCTTAAGCCTAGTTCTATTAGGCCATTTGAGATATTTCAAACTATTGGTGATGTAGGTTATGAGTTGGATTTTCCCCCTAACTTTATAAGGTGTTCATCCAGTTTTTCATGTTTCCTTTCTTTGCCTTTACATTCCAGATGAGTCTCATGTCATTCATTGGGATTTGGTTCAGTTAGTTGAGAGGTTGCCTTTTGTTGCAGAGCCTGCCTCCATCATTGCTAGGTATTATACAATTATGTTTTAGAGATATTCTAGTAGTTAATGTATAGTGGAAACATCAACTTGTTGATGAAGCTACATGGGATGTCAAATTTAATATGGTTAGTTCTTGTCCATAGTCTCTTTTCGAATTCAGGTACTTCTATTTCCTTTAGTTCGAGGGTGAACTAGATTTTTTTTGGTGGATGACAATCTAACTACTTGATTTTTGATGATTTATGTGAAACATTCTATTTTTTATGATTTGATCATTTTACCCCTCCTAGTGGCTGCTTTGTGGTATTTCTAAGGTGTAGGGATAATTTGCATGATATTCGATACATATTGGTGTGAATTATGTGATATTGTGGGTATTGGTGGTTTTAAAAGCCTTATGGTTGACTTCGATTAATATTTATTGATATGTGCATCGGATGGCAAAATAGATTATGCCGGCAGATCTGAAATGTCAAATGTAGGTTGGTAAGATGGTTGTATTGTTTTATGGCTTCTATAGCTCATTTTGAACCTCGATTCGAAAAGTTGTGAAATTGGGTTTCAGGGGTCAACTTTGTGAGAATGACATTTTCTTTAAAATATAATATTGCCATTGAGCCAGGAGCAACTAATTTTATAGATTAGCATACTTCATTTGCATTCACAGGATTCTGAATAAATACCGAGGGGTCTGCGGACACTTGGAATTATCTAAGTCTCCAGGGTATTGGTGCACTCGCAATAGGGATAAGCCAGTTACTTATGTAACTCAGTTGATCAGACAAAGTGTCGCGTACGACATCCTGGTTGGATCGGAAGAATCACTTATGGAACAACAGGTTTAGCCTATGCAATACCTTTTCTCAGTCATGGTATCACATAGGTGACATTTGGTTGTCGATGCGATAGTCACATATGCAAACCAGTGATCACGTATTCGATGCCTGGGTCCTTTATATACCCATGTTTCAAAAACATTCACTTTTTTTGAGACATAGAACTTAGGGTTTTATGATTGTGAGCTATTTCTTCCACTTTAAGTTTTGGTAAACTCCATAACACCTATTTCTACTAGTTTCTTAAAATTTGATCAAGTAATTCCTGTTTAAAAGTGAATTAAAAAGCTAGAAATTGGGGATTTTGGCCTATAAAGCCTAGAAATTATATTTCTCCCATGTAAACCACTATTTCAACCTGTTTTCCCTTGGATGAGTTTCTAATCTTATAATTACCACTTTTTTTATCAATTTCATCTTCAAAACAACTTTAATTCTTGATTTTAAAATTAATTTAAAGTATTTTTGGTGGTAAAGCTTGAGCACAGCTTTTCTTTGATTTGGACCTTATTTTAAATCCCTTTTTGCTTGTCTTATAAACTGCAGACTCAAATAAATATGTGAATAGGTTTAGAGAACAAAATTATGGTTTTACCCTTTTTTAAAAAAAAACCATTTTGGGTGTCTAATTAGACCCTACTTTTAAAATAGGCAATATGGGTATCATAAGACTTTTTTAATCGAAAGATTCTTTATTTTTATGTCCTAGTTGATTCTGTGCACGTTCGTGAGGAGTAAGGCTTCAGATTAAAGGTTTGTAGACTAATTTTTGGTATTTAAGGTAGGTTATGGCTTACATTTCTTCAGACTAGTCAAGGTAGCTGATGTTGATAAAAAATCATGTTAAGGGTGTGGGAAGGGATTATGAAAATTACCATATTTATTGTTTTTTGACCATGTGGGGGCCTATATATTAATGTTATATGGTGGTTTTGCAACATTATTTGTTATGTGTAAGCGTGTGGGGTCCTTTATGATAATTTTAGCCATGTGTCTGTAAAATATTTTGTATCTTGTTGATGAAAAATCGTAAAATGGTATCAATGGTAACTTTTTCATTGATTTTATTTTATTGGAAAACACATTTGGTTGGATTCATGGATGTTGGATAGACTAACAGATCTTTGGCTCACATAGTTGTTATATTAGTTGGATATGGAATATCCTTCTGGTTGGTGGTGAGCATTACATCTTCCTATCATATTCATTGATGAAAATTTTTTACCACTGTGGGAATACTGGAAGCACTGGCTTTTTCTTACATAAAATATGACATCTTAAAATCTTTCTACCAAAGGATATGCCCCAAAGGAGATATGGATATTGGTATTAGATTAGTTATATATAGGTTGAAGAACCCTCCATGGGTCCTAGGTTAGGAAGCATTAGCTCCATAGGTGTTTGTGGAGTTGGGCGACAACCTGATCCATCACATCATTTTCATCATCATTTTTATTACATTTTACATATTGTGCAAATGTTGTAATTGTATTTCTGTCTTTACGAAACACCCTAGGTTTTGAACCTTAGAAAATTTCTTAGGTTTTGGCTTCTAGACATCATATGACTTGGGGTACTTCTCATATCATGTGATATGGTTTGGTTGGTCTTGGTCTTATGGTAACAAGTGTGTATTTGCTAGTTTCTGTCCAAGTTACTGTTCAATCATACTAGTCGTATCTTTGGGTTCTAGTTGTATGTTGTCAATCGTATGTTGCCTTATGTTTATCCTAGAGGATTCTATTCATCGTATTGTACAATTTTAGGTTAATAGTTGTATAGTTAAGTACGATTTTGACATGGTGGTCATATGTTGGACTATGTTGGGATCTAAGGGGATTCCAAGAGTATGAGATGAAGGTACCACTCATACCTTAGGGTACAGTTTAGGGGAGGTTGGTCGTACCTTCCTATATGAATTTTATACAATTTAAGTTGGGGGTAATTTGGATATTTTCCCTCTTAAATTTTGAAGGCCCCATAACTTATAACACTATTGGGACATCATTTACCCTATTATTCAAATCTTAAATACTGGGAACACTCTCTTACATTCAGTCAAGGCTCTTGGGTCAAAGAGGGCTAGAGTTTCATCAATAAGATTAATTTGAGGCCTATCAAAGGGTGGTTTCTCTCTGTCGTATTCGTAATCTAATGCATATTACTCCTCTCTCATTGTTAGTTCAACTAAATGAGTGAATGTATGGGTTTTGATTGCACAATTGTTATATGGTTTTGAGTTTTCAAGAATCTGTTTGGGGTACTGGTTATAATGATTGGTTTTCGTTTTCCTATGTACTGTACTTATGATTTTCATGATTATGATGGTGGTTTGAACCATTGATCTCATGGGAATGGTAAATTGGTACTTAGATTTTGTTTTGGAAACTAAATACCCCCAATGTATTTGTTAAAATGCATATGAGAATGCTTTTATTACATAGTTGATCTTTTAATGATTATATTGCATAGTATAGCTTAGTAATAGAACATAAGATAGATCGGATGGCTTTAAAAGGTTAAATAGTAAAGTTTTGGTGATTATGGTTTTGTTAAATTAAAAGCCTTATGGGATAAAAGGGAATCCCCCTAGAAAACTAAGTAATGAATATACTTGCGGGGTACATGGGAATCCATCCAACAAACTTATTAATGTCATCTTTGGGTACATAGGGAATCCCTTATTCTATAAAAGTTTAGCTACGGACATTGGTTGTAATCTATAGTCGATACAACGATACCACTTCTTATAGCCTTTGTTAATAATAAATAGAATTGGTGGTTTGGTTGTGTGCTAATGGTTTTAATAATTCAATAATGGCAGGGTGTGATAGCTAACCGTGAAGGTTTGAGTCTAATGGACGGACACTAGAAACTCATGTTTGCTGACAATACGATTGGTCATGACGATCATATACTTGTGGGGTACACAGGATTTCCCTAAGTTACACTTGTATACATGTATCATAGAGGGAAAAGGTTATAGAGGAATCCCCTACCACTATAGTATCTCCAATTCATGATATTACACCTACTATGGGTCATCCAGGATGTAATACTTTACCCCTATAGCCTGTGGGTTGTTCAATTATGGTTAAAGCTTTCCATACCCAGGTTAACAGTTTTAAAGGAATGTGTAACACCCCGATTCACTGAACCGGAGTGCTACACGGTGTTCATGACCCCAAGGGACCACAAGTTAACCCATGACTGATATTTTTACCTGTACTGCAAATCATGATATAAAAATGCGGAATACATAGAACTATATGGCCATAAGGTTCAACTGAATACAATCATGTGGGTGAAAATACCCAAAACAACTCAATCTGAACGTAAATCTAAACATAAATCTAAAAGCCTATAAATTATCTGAATAAGGAGTTGAAGGAACATGTCTCCTACTAACTCCATAAAACTGAACTTAAGAAATAAATAAATGAATCAAATCATATTGTCCTTGAATCAATGAGGACTCAATGTGTCTCTATGACTGGAATGCTACCGCTACTGATGGACTAGAGCTCGTGTCTTGGAACCTATTGTGTAATATGAAAAGAAAGAACCATAGCGCAAATGAGTCAGTACAACTGGAGTACTGAGTAAACGAGGAAGGTAGGCTGAACATAAAGGGCTTTATACATGAACAACACTAACTAACTAACATGAACGTGGGAGTGCAAATACACATATATAGAAAATGGGACAGTGAATACGTGATAGCATGACCTGTAAGATAATAAATGGTTTACTGATAACTATCATGACTTATACTGAAACTGATAACATTGATGACTATATCTGACAGTCCTGTGTATACTGAATTCTGAAGAAGGCCCTGAGTTCTTTTACTGAGACGATACTGAAACTATGGGAAGTAGTGTCTAGCTGACATACCCCATGTATGCTGTTATGTCTACGCTGGGGTCCAATCTCTACCCCAACTGGAGGGGTGTCAATACCGTGCCACGGGAAAGAATAGCTTGCAAGTGACCCTTATCTGGCGGGTACTCAATGAGAATGGTGGGAACCCTAAACTAATGGGTTAGGCTATCTCATCAACCCTAATCTGACTGGTTAAGATGTCTCAACCTACGCTGGCTACGTAGTTCTGGAACACAAGGATGACTACTAAGAATCACACCCTGAACAGGCGAGTGTTAATCTCTACTCCCATTTAGAGGGACTGGACATTAATAACGTATTGTGCATGACTTAATCTTACTGAATTCCATTGATGGGCGAAATTTTACTTATATCTGACGACTGAGTAAGATCATGAGGTTTTCCTGAGTCAGATGACTGACTGAAGTCTATGGAATCATAGCTTGATTTCGGATAACGTGAAACATTACATGGCTCTAGGTACACAGCTATAGTTTTTGGGTACAATTATCCCCAGGACTCGATGGAAGGAAACTGACACACATGACTGACTTGATCATAAGAGTAGAGTTCATAATTTGAAATATCATAAGTAGGGATCTCATACTAAGCATGGTTATCAACAATGTCTTGCATGGAAAGGATTTCATATCACAAGGAAGTACTTGCACAATCTTAATATCATGATCATTGCATAATCATATTGGCAACACATCCGAATAGCTTGGAAGTTCATGTGGATTGCATTGTTATCATAAATCTTGTTCATAAGTAGGATTTGCAAGTAAACATAGCATAATCTCATAAGAATAGTTCATGAGTATTCTAACAACATTTACATGGTACATTATCAACATAGAAGTCATTGGAACGTAAGGGCATATCATGAATCCTTTACTTAGTCACAATTTAGATATATTGCATGATTCCTAGTTTCTTAGGCATTTTATCAAACACCTTACATGCACATCTTAAGAATAGGTTAGATCATCAAATTGTACATCAAGAACAACAAAATTTACATGTTTCCAACTTATATGATATCATAAAATTCAAAAAAATATCTAAACATTCCATCTTGGGAATCATCCAATATCAACAACATGATCATCAACACCCAACAATATAGAAATCATACTTTATAATGAAAAAGAGGGTTTTTGAGCTTTATGGATGAAAGGGATACATAAATCAACTCACGCATACCTTAGAAGGAAGATTCTTGATGATTGAAGGAGGAATTTCCTTGAAATCGAATCTTCAATCTTAGTTACAAAACCCTAGTTGTTTTTCTCTTTTAGTGATCTTGGATGGTGAGATTTGAGATGATAATAGGGTTCTAATATATTTAGAAGCTTTATACTTCGTAGGGTTAAGTTTAGGGATGTGTAGGGAGTATTAAAAAACTTAATTACTCTTCAAATAACTCAAAACGAAGTGTTTTTGGCACCTGGAACTGACTTAGAAGGTACCCAAGTGATTTCCTAAGCTAGGTTGGGCGGTGCCTAACCAATAGCCTATGTTTGGTTGGGCGGCGCCTAACATATCGCCTATCCTTACTGTCTCTCACGAAAATGGGTATAACCTTTCGCTCGGGTATTAGATTAAGGCAAATTTGATATCCTTCGAAAGATAATTTGATTCTCCACAATTTGGTGGGTCTAAATCATCCAAAATACCACATAAAAATGGAGTTATACAGATTCAAAGATGACCCTTGCACAATCGAACACTAAAACTTGATGGATTCAAAAAATCTTAGCTTGTATTACCTTAAGTGACTCATATGAACATGCTTAATGCATCATAAGCTATCCTATCACTAGGATATTTATTGTATGTCATGTACTCAAGTATGAATCACAGGATAGGAAATTTCATACATAGGAATACTTATTCACTTCCTAGCTTAGAAACATGTGGGGTGTTCCAATATCTCCCCCTTGGGAACATTCGACCTCGAATGAGAATTTAATGAGAAGGGATACAAGACAATAGAACCTGAACTGAACATTGAGAACTGAAACTTGATCTCATGACAAACATGCTAAACATACTAAACACATGTATATCTGATAGACGAACAATTGATAAATGAATGCATGATTGAGTATGAAACGGTTAATAGGTACAAAGTTTTTACTGGAAATATGAACGTGAAACTGAATAAGATTAAGGAGAACTGTTACCTTGAGCTTGATCTGAATTGGCGGGGAAGAGGTGAGGATACTTGGTATGCATATCTGCTTCTGCTTCCCAAGTAGCTCCCTCATGAGACTGACTTCGCCAAAGAACCTTGAATAGGTGGACTTCTTTGTTCATCAATCTACAAGTTTGATTATCTAATATTTTGACTGGAATCTTTTCATAAGAGAGGTTGTTCTGAATTTTGATGCTCTGAATAGGGAGAATAACTGCTGGGTCACCTATGCACTTCTTTAGCAAAGAGACAAGGAAGATTGGATGGATTGAGGCTAGATCTGAAGGTAACTGAAGCTCATAAGCTACCTTGATGAAGTGGCAAAGAATTATGAAGGGACTGATATACCAGGAACTGAGCTTCCCTTTCTTACCAAACCTCTTCACACCCTCCATGGCAGAGATCTTAAGATAGACATAGTCATTGACCTCTAACTCGAGATCCTTTCTACGAATATCTGCATAGGACTTCTGTCGGTTCTGAGCAGCCCGGAGTCTCTGTATGATCAACTGAACTTTCTCTAAGGCGTCGAATACTATGTCAGGACCTATGATTAAGGCCTCACTAAATTCGAACCAGCCAATCAGAGATCTACATCTCCTAGCATAGAGAGCTCCGAATGGATCCATCTGAATACTAGAATGATAGCTATTGTTGTATGCAAACTCAATCAAAGGAAAGTGGTCATCCCAACTTCCCTTAAAGTAAATTACACACGCCCTTAGTATATCTTGAAGAGTCTAAATGGTCCTTTCTGCTTGACCATCTATCTGAGGATGCAATGATGTGATGAGATGGACTTGGGTACCGACACCCTTTTGGAACGCTTTCAAAAAGTTAGAAGTGAACTGGGTACCTCTTTCTCAGATGATAGATAGGGGACCACCGTGTAACCTAAATAACTCCCTGATATAGAGTTTGGCATAATCCTCGGTGGAATAAGAAGTATGAACAGGAAGGAAATAAGCTGACTTGGTCATACTATCTATAATGACCCAGACTAAATTATGCTAATGACGAGTTCTAGGCAAAACCGGTACGGAGTCCATGTTAACTTTTTCCCACTTCCAAGTATGAATGGTGAACTCTTGCATGGAACCATTAGGTTTCTGATGCTCTATCATAACCTACTGATATGTATAACACTTAGCCACAAACTCTACAATATCTCTCTTCATTCAACTCCACTAATAGATCTCCTGCATATCACGGTACATATTAGTGGCCCCTGGATGTATAAAGTATCACGCACCATGCGCTTCTGCAAGAATTCACTACCTCAATTCATCTACACCTGGAAGACATAGACGAACCTAAAAATAAAGAACACCATCTCCCACTTGGGAGAAAACCTCGACTTTCTAATTCTGAACTGACTCTTTGAGCTTGACAAGAATAAGATCCCTGTCTTTTTTCTCTTTTACCTCGAAAACTAGAGATGACTCTGAACTACTTTGAATACATACACCGCCCTGTGATGAATCGACTAAGAAAATGCCTAGTCTGACAGGCTGATGGATCTCCTGAGCCATTTTTTTTTACTATCCTCAATGTGAGAAATACTACCTATGGAGAGTCGATTGAGAGCGTCGGACATAACATTGGCCTTGCCCGGATGATAAAGAACACTCATGCCGTAATCCTTCAAGATCTTTAACCACCTTCTCTTGTAAAAATTGAGATCTTTCTGGGAAAAAATATGCTGGAGGCTTTTATGGTCTGTGACGAAATCTACATAAACTCCATAGATATAATACCTCCAAATCTTTAAGGCAAAAAACTACCACTGCTAACTCAAGATCATTAGTAGGATAATTCTTCTCATGTGGCTTTAACTATCTGGAGGCATAGGCTATGACCTTACCATGCTGCATGACGACATAACCTAAACCCACTCTGGATACATCACAATAGGCTACAAAACCGTTTGAACCATTTGAAATAGCTAGAACTGGAGTTGAGGTGAGTCGAGTCTTCAACTCTTGAAAGCTCTTCTCGCATAAATCTGACCACTGAAAATTAATCTTGTTCTAAGTCAATCTTGACATTGGAGATGCAATATAAGAATATACCTCAACAAACCATATGTAATAGTCATCCAAACCGAAGAAGCTCCTAATATCTAATGGAGATATGGGTCTGGTCTCGTTTCTTACAGCCTCAGTTTTCTGAGGATCTACTCTAATGGAATCACCGAAAGTAATATGGCCAAGGAACGCCAATAATCTTAGCCAAAATTTGCACTTTTTGAACTTAGTGAATAACTGGTGATCCCTGAGAGTCTGAAGAACAATCCTGAGATGGTATGCATTATCACGCTCTGTGCGAGAATAGATCAGAATATCATCTATAAAGACTATGAAAAACATGTCCAAGTACTGCTTTACCACTGAGTTCATCAAATATATAAAAGCTATAGGGGCATTGGTAAGACCAAATGACATGACTAAAAATTTAACGTGACCATACCAAATACGGAAAGATGTCTTCGAAATGTCACATTCTCTAAATCTAAGATGATGATAGCCTGATATGAGTTCTATCTTGGAGAAGTAACTGGCACCTTGAAGTTGGTAAATAGATCAACAATCCTAGGAAGAGGATGTCTGTTCTTGACTATGACTTTGTTGAGTTGACGGTAATTAATACACATCCTGAGAGAACCATCTTTCTTGCACACGAATAATATTGCCGCACCCCATGGGTAAATGTTAGGTCTAATGAATCCCTTATCTAAGAGATCCTTCAACTAATCTTTTATTTTCTTGAGTTCTGCTGGTGCCATTTTCTATGGCAGAATAGAAATAGGTTGATTATTCGGAAGAAGGTCTATGCTGAAGTCTATTTCCCTTTTGGGAGGAATGCCTTGAAGATCTTCGGGAAAGAAATCTGAATATTCATTAACAACAGGGACTGTTACCAAGTTTTTAACACCCCGATTCGTTGAACCGGAATGCTACACTGTGCTCATGACCCTGAGGGACCACAAGCTAACCCATTACTAATATTTGTACTTGTATACTGCAAATCATGATATAAAAATGAAGAATACATGGAACCTTAAGGAAATAAGGTTCAACTGAATACAATCATGTGGGTGAAAATACCCAAAATAACTCAATCTGAACGTAAATCTGAACATAAATTTGAAAGCCTATAAACTACCTGAATAAGGATTTCAAGGAACATGCCTAACTAACTCTGTAAAACTGAACTGAAGAAATAAATAAATGAATCAAATCATATTATCCCCAAATCAATAAGGACTCACTGTGTCTCTACGATAACAATGCTACTGTTACTGCTAAGGTGGAGCTCGTGTCTCGGAACCTATGGTGTAATATGAAAAGAAAGCACCTTAGCAAAAATACGTCAGTACAACTGGGTAACTGAGTATACGAGGAAGGTAGGCTGAACAAAAAGGATTTCATGCATGAACAACACTGACTGATTAATATGAATGTGGGAGTGCAAACACATATATATAGAAACTGGGACCTTGAATACGTGATAGAATGACCTGTAAGCTAATACATAGTTTAATGATAACTATCATGACTGATAATAAAACTGATAACATGGACGACTGTATCTGATAGTCCTATATATACTAAAATTTGAAGAACGCCCTGAGTTCTTTTACTAAGATTGATACTTAAATTATGGGAAGTTGTGTTTAACCGACATGTCGTATGTATGCCATTATGGTTAAGCTGCGGTCCAAAATCTTCCCCAACTAGAGGGGTGTCAATACCGTGCCATGGGTAGAGACATCCTGTGACTGACCCTTATCTGGCGGTTACTCAATGAGAATAGTAGGGAGCATAAACTAAAGGGTTAAGCCACCTCATCAACCCTAGTATAACGAGTTAAGATGTCTCAACCTACGTAAGCTACGTAGTTCTGGAACACAAGAATGACTACTAAGAATCATACCCTAAATTGGTGGGTGAGTTTCCATCCTTGGGTTCAGTCCGTGCTAACCTCTACTCCCATCTGGAGGGACTGGACATGAATAACTGACTGTACAAGACTTAATCTTACAGAATTCCATTGACTGGTGGAATTTAACTGATATCTGACAACTGACTAAGATCATGAGGTTTTCCTAAGTCACTTGCCGGATTAAATTCTATGGAATCATAGGTTGAGTTCGGATATCGTGAAACATGACATGGCTCTAAGAACACAACTATAGTTTTTGGGTATAATTACCCCCAGGGCTTGATGGAAGGAAACTGACATAAATGACTGACTTGTTCATAAGGGTAGAGTCCATAAATTATAATATCATAAGTAGGGATCTCATACTAAGCATGGTTATCAACAATGCATTGCATGGAAAGGATTTCATATGACATGGAAGTACTTGCACAATCTTAATATCATGTTCATTGCATAATCATATTGGCAACACATACCAATTGCTTGAAAGTTCATATAATTGCATGGTTATCATACATCTTGTTCATAAGTAGGATTTGCAAGTAAACAAAGCATGATCTCACAAGAATAGTTCATGAGTATTCCAAAAACATTTACAAGGCACACTATAAACATTGAAGTCATTGGAAAGTAAGTGCACATCATGACTCCTTCACATAGTCACAATTTAGCTATGTTGCATGATTTCTAATTTCTTAGGCATTTTATCAAACACCTTACATGCACATCTTAAGCATAGGTGAAATTATCAAATTATACATCATGAACAACCAAATTTACATGTTTCCAACTCATATGATATCATGAAATTCAAAAAAACATATAAAGATTCCATCTTGGGAATCACCAAATATCAACAGCATGATCATCAACACCTAACAATATAGAAATCACATTTTATAATGAAGAAAAGGTTTTTGAGCTTTATGGATAATAGGGATCCATAAATCAACTCATGCATACCTTAGAAGGAAAATTCTTGATGATTGATGGAGGAATTTCCTTGAAATCGGATCTTCAAGCTTAGTTACACAACCATAGTTATTTTTCCCTTTTAGTGCTCATGGATGATGACTTTTGAGATGATAATAGGGTTGTAATATGTTCAGAAGCTATATATTTTGTAAGGTCAAGTTTAGGGACTGTAAGGAGTGTTAAAAGACTTAATTACCCTTAAAATAACTCAAAATAGAGCGTTTTTGGCACCTTTAACTGACTTAGGTGGTGCCCAAGTGATTACCTAAGCTAGGTTAGGCGGCACCTAACCAATCGCCTATGTTTGGTTGAGCGGCGCCTAACCTATCGCCTATCCTTACTATCTCATGGAAATAGGCCTAACTTTTCGCCCGAGAATTGGATTAAGGCAAAATGGGTATAGTTGGAAAGCCAATTCAATCCTCTACAACTTGGTGGTCTAAATCAGCCAAAATACCGCATTAAAATCTGTTTATACTCATTCAAAGATGACCCTTGCATAATCAAACACTAAAACTTGATGGATTCAAAAACTCTTAGCTTGTATTACCTTAAGTGGCTCATATGAACAAGATTAATTCATCATAAGCTATCCTATCACTAGGATATTCATTGTAAGTCATGTACTCAAGTATGAATCACTGGATAGGAGATTGCATAGGTAGGAATACTTATTCACTTCCTAGCTTAGAAATATCCGGGGTATTACAACATGCTAAACCTAGTTTCCTTTCCAAGTATGGATTTTATATTTATATATATAGAGATAGAGATGTGTATGCATATGGTTGTTACTTGGTTTTAAATATTGACACTATTTTATCATTATCTTTAGTGCATTCTAGCTTTCACATGCTAAACCATCTTTAGGAATTGTATCCCCCCATAATAAAGGAACCAGTTGTTCAAACCTTCTGGGTCAATGTTCAGATTCGAGATTTAGCTTATGTCGGATTGAAGTGGTGAGCTTCTGTACTCAAGAAGGCTACATTTCTTTTAATGATTTTCTTTACTATCTTTGGACATTTCATAGACTTTGGTTTAGGCTATGGTTTGGGGCATATCCCGATCGTATTTTTTTTCTTTAGATAGAGGATTTGTAGGACTACTATATGTGGGTATAGGTGTTGTCAGTTTTGGTGTCAACCTTGGTATTGGTATTGGTATTATTGTTGTTATTAGTTCACCTTATTTGATTTATGATTCTTCCATCTTCTTGTGTTCTCGAATGGTTATAGATTGGTTTGTGGTATGGTTTTTGGTTTTGTATAAGGAGGTTTGATTTATTTGGATTAGTCATGGTCATGGACCTATCCTAGAGCCTTGAATGGTACATAACTCTGTCTTATTATATGTTTGAAATTCATCTGACTCTGAGTATGTATTTGGAGGTTGGGTTGGGTATCTGTTGTGGTCCCTATCCTTATTGGTCTTGGGATGCCCATTGTGACAAGACCCAACTTTGGGTCATGTCAAGTTTGTATCAAAGACCTAGGTTCATAGTAAATTAGAAGTCCACAAATCCTTATCTATTATAGTCTCTTTTGAGGGGTTGTAGCATGCCACACTCACAAGGAAGAGTCTATAAGAAATTAAAAATGTTTTTCTTTCTTGTGTTTTGATTTAAAGCATCAAATTCTAAGGTCCTAAAAATCCTTTCTAATCCTAGTTTTTTTGGTTTTCTAATCATGCCTCAATGATTTGATACGCACAAAAACTCCTTTATCCTAAATGGGTATGATGTTTATGGGATACACTTTACTTATGAAATCCATACTTGATCCTGGGGTCCCTTCCCTGATTATTCTGGAGTTTCACCAGTTCTCTCTACTCTTCCTCAGGATCCTCAAGCAGAAGTGACTAATGCAGAGTTTCGTCAGGAAATTCATCTGATTGCTTAGTATATAGCTTTTTAGGTTGAGCATGGTCCATTTGATATTCTATCTTCTGATACTATAAGGGTTGGCCAATTCATTTGGTTAATTCCTCTAAATTTCATTAGCGTTAAGGTGGAGGAGGATCCTTAGGGTTTTCTGGATGAGATGGAAATTATCTTTAGGGTAAAGTATGGAATGAATGTGTAAGGGGTGGATTTTTCTACCTAACTACTGGATGATGTGGCGTACCAATGGTACGAATAATAAATAGGGCAAGGGGTGAGGTTGAAGATTCATCTATTTTTCTAGACTGCTTCTTTCTTTGGGAAATGAGGAAAGTGAAAGCATTGTAATCTGTTAATCTAACATAGGTAAATATATTGGTCATGGAGTATGCCTTAAAATTTCACTAGCTGTCTCAGTAAGCACTAGAGATGGTGTCTGATATTAGGGCAAGGATAATAAAGTTCGCTTTAGGACTGTCTCGTGAGTTGATTCTTAAAAGTAAGACTGCCTTGTATATTAAGAATATGGATATTTCTAGGTTTGTTGTTCATAGGCAATAGGTGGAAAAGGAAAATAGAAAGCAAGTAGAAATATGGGAGAGGCATGAAAAGAAGTTTAGGTTCTTTGATCAGAATGAAGGGAAATAAAAAATTGTAGGGATGGTGGTAAATGACCAAATATGATCTGGTGGAGTTCTTGTTCTTTAACCACAAATAGTGTTCCCTACCCTAAGTAGTCTTGAGATATACATTAGCAGGATGGCGATAAATTCTAGGCATAGGGTGATCAATCTAAGGCTGCTGGGGCTCATTCTGCTTTATCATGTCCTCTTTGTAGGTTCCATTGGGTATTTTGTGATGAGAATAGGGACAAGTGTTTCAAATATGGTCAACTAGACCATATTCTTAGAAAATATCTGATTGGTAAGGTTTATTTGAGAGCAAACTATATTCTGGTTTCCTTTTCATATGTTCCTGCACCAAAGGGTGTTGTTTCTACATCTTTTTTTGCATCTGGTACTGACAAAGGCTGGAATTAATTATATGCTTTTCATTCAAATAGGAGTTTGAGGCATCACCTAATGTCATCACTGGTACATTATAACTCTTTTCTTATGTTGTTTATTATTTACTTGTTCTGGGGTCCATAAATTCTTAGGTGACCGCATTTGATGTTGTGTTTTTTGGTTTTGATCTATAGACAATTTTGGGTCCTTTTTTTATTTTTACCCTAGTTGGTGACTCTGTAATTGCTAAGATAGTTAATAGGTGGTGTGTTGTAACTGTTTGTTAGTAAAGAGACATTAGTGGATTTGTATGAATTGGATATGCTGGATTTCGATTTTATCCTGTATATGGATTGGTTACAGTCATGTTTTGCATCATTATATTGTCAGACCGGTGAATTTATCTTTAAGTTCTCTAGTGAACCGGTTTTTGAATGGAAGGTTGGTTCCCTATCTCCTAATAGTAAGTTTATATCATATCTTAAAACACTTAGACTAATTTCCAAAGGGTATCTCTATAAATTAGTGTGGTTTATAGATCCTAACTCGAATTGTCCTTCTTTGCATTCTGTTCTGGTGGTGAATCAATTTCCTGAGGTCTTCCCAAATGACCTTCCCGGTGTTCATTCGGATAGTTAGATTGTGTTTGGGATTGATCAAGTGAGGGGATCATGGTTGATGAACAAAAGGTTGTGGTGGTTAAAAAGTTCCCTAGACCTACGACTCCAACCGACATTAAGATCTTCTTAGGTTTGGCTAGCTACTACAGGAGATTCATAGAGAGTTTCACTTCTATAGCTTCGCCATTGACTAAGTTAACTGAGAAGAAGGTAAATTTATTTATTCGGATGCTTGTGAGGGAAGTTTTGAGAAGTTAAAGGACAAACTTTCTTTGTCTCTAGTTTTAAATTTGTCATAAGGTACAAATGGGTTTGTGGTTGACTGTAATACATCCGGTTGGGACTTGGTTGTGTTTGTATAAAGCATGGCAAGGTGATTGCCTATGCTTCTAGTCTATTGAAGGTGCATCAGAGGAACAATCCTTCTCAAGACTTTGAACGCTTAACTGTGGTGTTTGTATTGAAAATCTGGTGGTACTATTTATATGGACTGCTTGAGGATATTTTCTCAGATCATAAAAGCTTGAAGTATGTGTTTACTCAAAAAGTGCTTAACCTCAAGCAGAGAAGATGGATTGAGCTACTCAAGGACTATGACATTTGTCTTCATTACCATCCTGGTAAAGTTAATGTATTTGCTGATGCTCTTAGCAGGTTATCCATAAAGTGTCTAACTTATGTTGACAAAGAGAAGCAGGAGTTGGTAATGATATTCACCACTTAGTTAACCTTGAAGTTCTCCTCTTGGACTTTGAGGATGGTGGTGTGTTTATTTAGAATGTGGCACAATCATCTTTTAGTGCAGATATTAAGGAGAAGCAAATGTTCTATCCTATCTCATTAAGGATAACAGATGATATTGGTGGCCAGAAGGTGTTGGCCTTCGAGATTAGTATAGTTTGAGATGACTGACTTTGATGTCATTCTCGGCATGGATTGGCTTCATTCCTACTATGCCACAGTCGACTGCAGAAATAGGATAGTTTAGTTTTAGTTCCCAAATAAGCCCATCCTAGAGTGGAAGGATAGTACTTCAGCGTTCAGGGGTCAGCTTTTTTCCCACCTTCGGGCAAGGAAAATGATTTCTAAGGGATGTGTGTATCATCTCATACTTGTTAAGGATTCTAGTTCCAAATCTCCTAATTTTAAATTAGTCGCGGTGGTTAAAGAATATTCTGATGTCTTTCCCGAAGATCTTCTAGGAATTCCTCGTGAAAGGAAAATAGACTTTGGCAATGACCTTCTCCCAGATACTCAGCCTATTTCTATTCTACCATACAGAATAACACTAGCAGAACTCTAGGAACTAAAAGATCTGTTGAAGGATCTCTTAGATAAGGGATTCATCAGGCCTAGTGAATCCCCATGTGGTGCACCAGTCTTATTAGTGCTAAATAAAGATGGTTCTCTCAGTTTGTGTATCGATTATCGTCATCTCAACAAATTTACATTCAAGAATAGGTATCCACTTCCTAGAATAAAGGACTTGTTTGACAAACTTTACGGTGCTAGTTATTTCTCCAAGATAGACCTCAGATCAGGCTATCATCATCTCAGATTTAGAGAATGTGACATCACGAAGACAATTTCCCATACTCGGTATGGTCACTTTGAATTTCTAGTTATGTCCTTTGGTCTTACTAATGCCCCAGCTGCATTTATGGATTTGATGAACCGTGTGTTCTAGTAGTACTTGGACATGTTCGTCATAGACTTCATAGATGATATTCTTGTCTATTTTCATACTGATCATGATCATTCAAATAGTCTCAAAATTATTCTTCAGACTCTTAGGGATTATCGGTTATTTTCCAAGTTCAGTAAGTGCAAAATTTGTTTAGTAGAATTCCTTGTCCATATTATTCTTGGTAATGGCATTAGAGTAGATCCTCAGAAGACTAAAGTGGTAAGAAACTAGACTCGCCCTGTATATCCAATAGATATAGGAGTTTCTTGGGTTTGGCTGTCTATTATAGATGGTTTGTCAAGGGATTTTCTTCTATTGCATCTCCTATGTCTATATTGACTTAGACAAAGGTTAAGTTTCAATGGTCAGATTCATATGAGAAGAGTTTTCAAGAGTTGAAAACTCGACTCACCTTAGCTCTAGTTCTAGTTCTTCCAGACGGCTCAGACGGGTTCGTAGTCTATTATGATGCATCTCGAGTGGGTTTAGGTTGTGTCCTTATACATCATGGTATGTTCATATCCTATGCCTCCAGACAGTTAAAGCTCCATTAGAAGAATTATCGTGCTCATGATCTTGAGTTAGAAGTCATAGTATTTTCCTTGAAGATTTAGAGGCATTATCTTTACGGAGTTTATGTAGATGTCTTTATAGATCATGACAGTCTCCAGTATGTATTTTATCATAAAGATCTCAATATTTGTCTGAGAAGTTGGTTAGTAATTTTGAAATATTATGACATGAGTGTTCTTTATAATCCAAACAAGGCTAATGTTGTGGTCGATGTTCTCAGTAGACTCTCCATGTGTAGAAGCTCTCACATTGAGGATAGCAAGAATAAAATAGCTCAGGAAATCCATCAGCTGGCCAGACTAGGCGTTCTCTTAATCTACTCTTCAGAGGGAGGTGTATGTGTCTAGAATAGTTTAGAGTCATCTCTAGTTTCCGAGGTGAAAGAAAAGCAAGACAGGGATCCAAGCCTTCTCAAGCTAAAAGAGTCAGTACAAAATTAGAATGTTAAGGTTTTCTCCCAAGGGGGAGATGGTGTTCTTCATTGTCAGGGTCATTTGTGTGTTCCATGAGTAAATGGCTTTAGGCAGTGAATACTTGCAGAAGTGCATGGTGCGCGATACTCTATTCATCTAAGGGACACTAAGATGTACCATGACTTGGGGGAGATCTATTAGTGGAGTGGGATAAAGAGAGATAATGTAGAGTTTGTTTCTAAGTGCTATACATGTTAGCAGGTTAAGATATAGCATCAGAAACCTAGTGGTTACATCCAGGAGTTCACCATTCCTACTTGGAAGTGGGAAGAATTGAACATGGGCTTCGTAACGGGTTTGCCTAGAACTCATCGTTAGCATGATTAAGTTTGGGTCATTATAGACAGAATAACCAAGTCAACTCATTTACTTCCTGTTCTTACTTCTTATTCGACTAAGGATTATGCCAAACTCTATATTTTGGAGTTGGTAATATTACACGGTATTCCATTATCTATTATTTCAGAAAAAGGTACCCACTTCACCTCTCACTTTTGGAAAGCATTCCAAAAGGGTCTTCGTACCCAAGTTAATCTCAGTACATCATTTTCTCCTCAGATAGATTGTCAAGCAAAAATAACCATTTAGACTCTTGAAGAAATGCTAAGGGCGTTTGCATACAAAAATAGCTATCATTCCAGTATTCAGATGGATTTATTCGAAGATCTCTATGGTAAGAGATGTACATATCCAATTGGTTGGTTTGAAGTTCTTGAGGCCTCAGTTATAGGTCCTGACTTCTTATTCGATGCGATAGAGAAAGTTAAGTTGATCCGAGAGAGACTTCGAGCTGCTCAGATCTGATAGAAGTCTTATGTAAATATTTGTAGAAAGGATCTCGAGTTCAAGGTCAATGACTATGTCTACCTCAAGATCTCTCCCACAAAAGGAGTGAAGAAGTTCGGTAAGAAAGGGAAACTCAGTCCCCGATAAATTGGTCCCTTCAGGATTCTTAGTAGGTTCGGCAAGGTAGCTTATGAGCTTGAATTGCCTTCAGATCTAGCCTTAGTTCAGCATGTCTTCCATGTCTATTTGCTGAATAAACTCATAGGTGACCCAGCAATTGTAGTCCCTATTCATAGCATTGACGTTCAAAATAGTCTCTTTTGTTAAGTGATGCCAATCAAAATCTTAGACTATCAGACTTGAAGAATGAGGACCAAAGAAGTCCCTCTAGTCAAGGTTCTTCGGAGAAATAGTCTCATGAGGGAGCTACTTGGGAAGAAAAAGCAGATATATATACCAAGTATCCTCACCTCTTCTCCACCAATTCAAATCAAGTTTAAGGTAACAATTCTCCTTAAGCGTACTCAGTTTCATGTTCATGTTACCATCATAAACTTGGTACCCATTATCGTTGCATGCTTAGTCATGAATTCATGTATCAGTACAGTGTATAATTATGCGTCAAATATGTATTCTTGTTTGGAGAACTTAGTTATCAGAAGTCTCAGTTATGCATTCATGAATCAATTACTCATGCATCTGATATGTATGTCCAGCATAATATGTTTATCTTATCATTCATATCCATCATGGGATCATGTTCCAGTATTGTATGTTTTGTATGTACTCTAACTTATTGTCTCTCCTTATTTCAGTCAGTCTCATTTGACGATAAATGATTCCAAGGGGTACAAAATGTAATACCCCATATATTTCTAAGCTAGAAAATAGACTGTTGTTCCTACACATGCTACCTCCTATCCTATGATTCATATTTGAGTAAATGAATTAATATTAGTATCCTTGTGATAATAGAGCTTATGATGTGTTAAGCATGTTCATAAGAGTCACTTAGAGTAAGCCAAGATAAGAACTTTTGAATACACCAAGTTTTCAACTGTGATTTCACATAGCTCATCTTTGAACGAGCATAAATTGGTTTATAGGTGGTATTTTGGCATATTTATACACTCCAAATTGTAGAGAATTGAATAAGATTTCTGTCGATACAAAATTCACCTAAAAGGCGCACCCGGTGAAGAAGTTATGGCGATTTAAAGTTTTAGCAGCGTTATTTCAGTCAGTGGTGCGTCGCGCTGTAAGCCAAAATGACTTTCATCAATTTCCAGTGTCTCTCCATGATTTCAGCGCATCGCGGTGAGTTTCCATGTCACAAATTGGTGGAAACGTGATGTCTCTGTACCGCGTCAAGGGCCCAAATTGGGTAATTCTCATAGAAATTAAATGATGCATCTAGAGGGCTATTTGGGTCATCTTCCCCTCCTATATAAGTTCCAAACATGGGATTGAGGCCCCAAATAAGCTCTTTACATTACTTTTTATCAAAATTCTCTCAAGAACAACCAAGAACAAGTCTAAGGTTCAAATGGGGGTTTCAAATTTCAAGCTTATTTCACTACTATCATCATGGATCATTCATCTAAGGCATGTGCAGTGTTCATCTATGGATCCAATCCGTTGATAGAGCTCAAAAACCATGTTTTAAATACTATTTTGTGAACTTTTTGTGGTGATATGAGCATGTACATGTTGATGATTGTTGTTTAAGTTTTAACATGATATCTAAAGGTGTTTTCATGGAATATATATGGTTGTTAGTTGAAAACTATGAACTTTAGGAGGTGTAATATGGTGCAGGTTATGAAACACACCTATGCCTTAAAGAATGCATGATAGGTGTTTGATAAAATGCTTGGGATGTTAGGAATTTATGTTTACATTGTTCCATGATATCTAAATGACAAGTCTGTGTTAGCTATACACTTAAATATTAATTCCATGCTATTTATATGTTTCTATTATTGCGGTATGAAGCATGTATGATAATGGATATATATAATAAGTACAAAAAATATATCCATGCAATCTGTACATTGTTTAGGATGTTGAATAACTATATGAAGTATAAGATCCCCTACTTATGATACTATGAATTGTGGACTCCAATCTTATGATCAAGTCATGTCATTTTGTCTGTTCCATTCTATGGAGT
This sequence comes from Capsicum baccatum var. pendulum, assembly GCA_030864225.1. Taxonomy (NCBI): domain Eukaryota; kingdom Viridiplantae; phylum Streptophyta; class Magnoliopsida; order Solanales; family Solanaceae; genus Capsicum; species Capsicum baccatum. The sequence goes on from CM061550.1 coordinate 204,228,143, forward strand.
CCTGGGGGTATTCAAACCTGAAAAATATAGCTGTCTGGCTTAATCCATGTAATGTTGTCATGATAATCTCAGTAAAGTTATAATCTATATAACTCCATCAGTGATGTGAATCAGAAAATCTCAGAAATCTCATGATCTCAATTAACTCTCAGATAGTAGTACTATTCCATTAGTCAACGAAAGTCAGTTAATTAGTCCATGAACAATCAGTTAAATCATGTTCAGCCTCTTAAAATGGGAGTAGAAGTTAGCACCGAGTAATCCCAAGGATGGGAATTCCCCTACTAGTTTAGGGTGTGATTCTTAGCAGTCATCCTTGTATTCTAGAACAATGTAGCCATCATAGCTTGAGACATCTTAACCTTTTAGATTAGGGTTGATAAGGTGGCTTAACCTGTCAGTTCAGGGTTCCCACCACTCTCATTTTAAGTACCTGCCAGCTAAGGGTACTCACAACAGTCCTTACTAGTGGCGGGGTATTGACACCTCCAGTTAGGGTAGAGATTGGACCCTAACTTAGCCATAAGGGCATATATGGGGCATGTCAATTAAACAACTACCTCCCACAGTTTAAGACTCAGTGTCAGTAAAAGAACTTAGACAATTATTCATATATGAGTATGCCAGGACTGATTGATACAGTCAAATTTAGTTATTTCATGGGATTCAGAAAGCTCCATCAGATTCAAGATTGTCAGACATAGTCACCCTTGCTATCAAAACTACAATTTCAGCCATGTCAATTATCAGTAAACCATGTATTAGCATACAGATTTAGCTATCATGTACTCAGGATCTCAGTTACTAAGTATGTATGTTTGTACTCTTACATTCATATCAGTCAGTCAGTTAGCATTATTCATGCATGTAGACCTTTTGCATTAACCTACCTCACTCGTATACTCAGTACTCCAGTTGTACTGACGTATTTATGCTATGGTGCTTTCTTTTCATATTACACCATAGGTTCGGAGATACGAGTTCTAGACCAGTAGTAGCAGCTATATTCCAGTATACAGAGTTGCAGTGAGTCCTCGAATACAACAGTATTCCAATATACAGAGTTGCACTAAGTCCTCTTCATTTGAGGATGATTAGATATTATCTTATTTCTTTTATTATTTCAGCTCAGTTTTGCTAGACGGAGTTAGTTAGAGATATGTTCCTTCAACTCTTTCTTCAGACAGTATTTAAGGGCTTTCTGATTTAGTTCTAATTTGATTCAGTTTTCAGTTGTTTTGGGTATCTTTCACCCACACAGATGTTACTATTTTACAGATTTTTTATTAAGTTAAACCTTATGGCCTACATGTTCATGTTTTCCACAATATTACATTATATATTGTAGTGCATAGGTATAAATTTCAGTCATGGGTTAGCTTGTGGTCCATCGTGGTCATAAGCATCGTGTAGCATTCCCGTTCGAAAAATCAGGGTGTTACAATAGATTACTCAAATACTACTAAGGACTGAACTGAACACTTAAATACTACTAGATTTGTGTTGGGTGTAGAACTAAGGTTAGAGTACTATCGATACAGAGATTACGACAATTACAGAGATTACTGAGATTTCTTAAGTTCTGTATCTGTCTAAGAATATAGGGTTCTATAACTCATAGAGTTATGAGAATCATGAATCGACTGGAATTATTGTGAAACCTAACAAGGGCTCTAGACAAAAGCTAAATTATCAGGTATGAATACCCCAAGACTCGATACCATAAAAGTAAAACACAACCATTCTTAAATAATCAAGAACATGGACAATTATTCACCATTACAATCACTTAGGCATCACTTCAAGAATTTAGGAATCCTAAATATTTTATAACATAGGGGTACATGCTATTGGATCATACTCCATTCAACAAGGTCTTGCCTTAAACACATGGCATGTATTAAAATGTTAGCATGTATCGAAGAGCACATAATTGGAGAATTTCATGCTATCATGCCACAATTCATTCACTAAGGCTTTTTAACAAACACTTGGCATGTATGGGCTTGCATGCAATTGGTGATTTCTAGGAAACATACTACAATAGCTATAAGACCTTCAAATAATTATTTTATCAAAGATACGGGGAGCATGCTTTTCTTATTCAATAATTTCTATACTTAATTGACATAAACACCCCACTTAAGAAGCAACTTGAAGAGTGCTTATCATGATCATCACATAATATCACATACTAAGATCAAAGCTTGAAAAACTTGTAAACAAACATGAATGACAACTCAATAGTAGTATGAACATAAATTTCAACTCACATGAATTATAAAAACTCATAAATATAAAAGCTTTGAAATTTAGAAAAGGGTTCTTAAGCTTCTTGGATGAAAGGGACCCAAGAATCAACATCTGCATAACTTAGAGAAACTCTTTCTTGAAATCCCTTGGAGATATTCTTTCTTTCTTGATTTATCTAGAAGAAGAATAAAGGTTTTTGATTTTATCTAAAAACCCTACCACTTTTTCTTGTACAACTTTGAGAGAAAACAAAGATATTCTGAGTGAAATAAGGCCAAATCCCGTGTTAAGGAGTATACATAGAGATTGGGAAAAGACCCTTTTCTCTCTTGGAATTAAATTGAAAAATCTCGATTTTAAATGCTAGTGCAACGCGCCATAATAATAGCAGATCAATAAAAATTAGACAATCGATATATTGCTTGATGACGTGATGCGGTGGAAATCGCATTGCCACCTTGGTTGGGAAATGGAAAGGCATCGTGATGCGGTGGAATTCTGTTGGTGCACTAGAAATTGATAATTCTAAAATTAAGCCTTAGCATGACGCACCAAAATCATGGACGCTAACTATATTTTGATGATTTCTATTTTGGCTAGGTCTGCATTGTGCTAAAGCGCTAGGTGGCACACTATCTCACTACAATAGCTTTAACTCTTTGCCCTAGTGTCATATTTGAGAAAATTTGGTATCGATGGAAAGCTTATTCAATATTGATATTTAGGAAATTCTACATGGTTAACAATACTCTCACTTGTGAAGACACTTCTCAAACTTTTATGGACGGATGAACACTACACTGAACAAGCTCTAAAGATCACACTACGAGAGAATTTTAAATGGTCTTACTGCTTTTCACATGCAGTCGAATGGGAAACCATATAGGGCTATTCAAATGTTACATGATATGCTTTGTGAATCTGTGATTGATTATGGTCGTACTTGGGTTGATAATTTATCTATAGTAGAGTTTGCTTACAATACTAGATTTCATTCTAGTATTAGCATGGCCCCTTTTGAGGCATTTTATTGTAGGAGGCGTAGATCTTCTATTGAGTGGTTTGAGCATGGTTAGGCAAATATGTTTTTCTTGGATTTTGTTTACTAGGCAATGGTGTAGGTGAAGGTAACTTAGGAATGGCTTAAGCCTGCCCAAAGTCACCTAAAGTCCTATATAGATATAAGGCAAAATGACTTAGAATTTAAGGTTGGGGAGACGATGTTCCCGAAGTTGTCTCCCATGAAAGGAGTAATGCAGTTTGGGAAGAAGGTGAAGCTTAGTCCTTGATGTGTTGGTCCTTATGTAATTTTGAGAAGTGTTGGTAAAGTTGCATATAAATAAGAGTTACCTTCTAGTTTGACCTCCATTCATATGCTATTCCACGTCTCTATAATGAGCAAATGTTTAGGTGATCCTTCATCGGTTGTTCCATTGAAGAATTGGATATTCCATTGGAAGAGTTGGGTATCTCTTATTCCTTATCTTATGAGGGAGGAAGTCCCGGTTGAGATCTCAGATCAGCAGGTTCATTGCTTGTGGGACAAGGATGTAGCTTTAATTAAGATTTTATGGTGTAACCACTAGGTGAAAGATGGTACCTGGTAAGTGAAAGAGGAAATGAAATCCAAATATCCATTCCTACTTTTTGCTCCTGGAATTTGTGTGATAGGTATGTGTTATTCATTATTCTTTTGTTTTCAACCATTATTAAAGGAAAGATTAATTCCCTTTCTCTTTGTTTTCTAACCTATTTAAAGGTTGAAATGGAGGTGTTGGGCATAAATAGTGCTTATATTTCCTTGTCCATTATTCGAGGATGAATGATCCAAGAGCAGGAGAGTTGAAACACACTGGGTTTTTGCCCTTTGAAAATTTCTCAGTTTTTTGCTTCTGGACATCAAAAGACTTAGGGTACTTCTCATATGATGTGGTAAGGTTTTGTTGTTCTTGGTCATATGTTAACTAGAATGGGTTAGTGTAATGCCCAGAAATCTGATCTCAAGATGTCACATGGTGCTCCAGACTACGAGTAACCTTAAGTTAAACCTGTCTGCATACTACTGAACCTGAATCTTATAATAATGGAAATATAGACATCAAAGTCATGCTAGAATGCAGAAACGCTTTGTAATATCTGAGAAAAATCTAAACACATCATCTGAAACATCAAAACTAAATAATCTTCATCAAAACAAGTAGTCTGACAAGCCTTTACTACTAATATTAGAGAGTCACTGGGACAAACCCCCATCTTACATGAACTGTCTAAAAGGAAATGCTAAATCTTATAAATTGATAAACTGCACATTCTGAATGAATAAGTGCCCAAACTATGAGGACTCACCAAATATCGAATGTAGATGGAGATGCTCGAACTATCAGGCTACTAACACTAAGCACCTGAACCTATATTATGAGATAATGTAGTACATAAACGTATTTGTGGATCAGTACTTTGAGGATGTACTGAGTATATGGGGGTGATATGCATAAGTAAAACATCATCTCATAATCAACATTTATAAAACAATGCATGCTAAATGTAAATGACTAACATAAGCTGGAATATCTGAAATACTAAAATATGTAGCAATAAGAAGTAAAACATACTTTATAAATCTTGTGAGACATAACATTTAGTTCTAAAAGTTGTACTAAAACTCTGTCTTTAAAACATACTGTCCAACTGTAAAATAGTTCACTCAAAATCAGAAGCTATTATCTTTCTATAAAGCATATTATGAATAAAACTGTGAGCCTTTACATTTAGTTTTCTAAAAGCATTTCTTTCATTCTTTTACTTTGATTAGAAGGGAGGTTCTCTTAACCGACATAAACCATGTGAGCTAACATAGAGTCCAATGTCTCGTCCTCTTAAAGAATAAACCTCACGTTGGGGAAAGGTGTCATACTCTTGCCAAGGAGTATAACCTACCATGTGATCGATCACAAGATAAATCTATCATCCATATAGAAATGGGAATAATCTTATAATTTACACATACGTTGCCTATGCAGTTCTAGATGTAATATGTGCTAAACCAACCTTTCTATTCGGTGCTAAATACTACTTCATTTTTATTTGCAATGCTCATTCTAATAGAAATCCACTTTAAAACTAGCATAAGGGTTTATCTAAAACCAATTATGCAATCAGCTGAGTAATTTTGTAAATAATGCTATTCTGAGTTCTGTAATCTATAATAATCTAAAAAGTAAATTCCACAGCTAAAGTGGGGATCAAATGATTAAAGCTTTCTCTTTAAATCTGTAAAAAATCTACTCATAAGATACTTGAAGCATCATCTTTCTTGAAATAATATTATTCGAGCTTGGGGCAATAACCTATGCATAAATCTCATGTCAAAACTTCATAATAATCATGCTTGATAATGGAAGCAATGATAATTCATCTCAAAATCTGTAATTTACAGTAATGGGTATAAAATTATGAAAATAGACATGCAATTCATCTTCAAAATATGTTAAAAACTCATAACTTTGTAAATACCATTAATGGGTATGAACCCTAACTTGAAATTCATGTATAAACATTCAAAATCATATGAATTTGTAATTAAAACTTTGTTTTGGGTACAAGGATGGAAGAAGATCCTTCCTTATAAAACCCATATACTTTGTTGGATGATTAGATGAAGAAACCTTCAATTTTGGATTCCTATTAAGTTCTTTATGATGGGTTCTTGATTATCTTTCGTTGGGATCCCTTAATTTTAAGCGTTCTCGGACAATCAATGGATGATTTTGATTTCTTGGAGATGAAGCTTTGGAGCTCTAGGGTTTTATTTGAGAGAAAATTGATGAATAACGAGTATAATAGGTTTAGAATGAGTTTAATCTTATGTTGGGATGGATTGAGGGCTTGGTAATAGTCCAAAATACCATCTTTAAACTCCTAAAAAAACTATTAAAACGTAATTGGGGTGCTTATTTAATGGGCCACCACAACACGCCACTACCCCGGTGGCTCACTGGAATTTGACTATTGGAAAATTGGGGGTCTCCAATGCGGAACTATCGCGTTGTCCCCTTGGGATTTTGACAATTGAGACATGGAAATTCAACGCGATGCCCCACCATAATTGTGCCTTATAGGAATGGTATGTTGGCCTTCGGCGCAATACGCCACTATATCGTTGGACTACTAGAAACTGTCAAATGGCACACCAATATCATAGAGGTCCACTAGAAATTGACAATCAACAATTTAACCATCTCTGCAATGAGGTGACTTCTTAGGTGGCATACTGCTAACTTAAACACGTCTTAACTCTTTCACGAGTGTTGAAATACGTCGAATTTGGTCTTGATGGAAAGCTTATTCAATTTCCCACACGAAATCAATATTCTTCATTTTGGAAACTATTACTTAACATTCTAGGAGTGAATTTAAGATAAGAAAATTTATGGGGTATTATAATATCTTCCCCTTGGAAACATTCGTCCTCGAATGCGGCTGGTTAAGCTGAAAATACTGAGTAGTTTGAGGCTACAAGCTATCATGCACAACTAATATAAATTGAATGACTGATGATCAACATACTGATCTACTGAAATGATCTCAAAGTTCATGAATTCTTATGAAAATATCTATATAGATGAACCTGAAACTTAGAATAGAACTAAATGAAGGAAACTATTACCTTCAACTAAATCTGAGTTTGTGGAGAAGAAATGAGGATACTTGGTACGTATGTCTACTTCTGCTTCCAAAGTAGAGCCCTCAAAGGACTGATTTCTCCATAGAACTTTGACCAAGCAAAGTTCTTTTTTTTCTTATTCTACGGATATGATGACCAAGAATCTCTACTGGGACATCTTCATATGAAAGGTTATTCTAAATATTTGTATTTTCTAGAGGAACTACAATAGCTGAATCATCCAAGCACTTCTTCAACAAGGAAACATGGAATACTAGATGAACTAAGGATAAATCTGCGGGTGGCTCAAGCTCGTATGACACCTTCCCAAAACTATTCAAGATACGGAAGGAACCAACATAACGTGGACAAAGCTTCCCCTTCTTTCCAAATCTCTTCACCCATTTCATGGATGAAACTTTCAAATACACAAGATCATTAACCTTAAACTTAAGATCTCTTCTTCTTACATCAGCAAATGATTTTAGATGACTTTGGGCTATTTTCAATCTCTCTCTAGTTAATTGAACATTCTCTATGGTTTCAAACACCATGTCTGGGCCAATTAAAGTGGCCTCACCCACTTCGAACCAACCAACCAGAGCTCTATGTCTCCTTCTATAGAGAGCCTCAAATGGAACCATCTGAATACTAGCATTATAACTATAATAATTAGTGAATTCAATCAGTGCCAAATGCTCATTCCAACTACCTTTGAAATAAAGAAGACAAGATCTCAACATATCCTTTAAAGTTTGAATGTTCCTCTCTGCTTGATCATCTTTCTGTGGATGAAAAGCTAAACTAAGATTAATTTGGGTACCAAGACCATTCGAAAAAGCTCTCCAAAACTGAGAGGTAAACTAAGTACCCCTATATGAGAAAATGGACAAAGTAACTCCATATAATATAACCATCTCTCAGATATATCTCTGAGCATAATCCACATCTATATAGGACATATGAATTGGCACGAAATTCATTGACTTAGTCAATCTATAAATAATAACACAAGTTAAATCATGATGACGACGTGAATGGGGTAAACCAGTAACAAAATCCATATTCACCTTTTCCCACTTCCAAGTAGTGATACCAAACTCTTGCAATGTACCACCAGGTTTTTGGTGCTATACCTTAACCTATTGAAAATTTGCACACTTTTCCACAAACTCTACTATATCTTTCTTTATACCACTCCACCAATAGATTTCCCATAACTCGTGGTACATCTTGGTAGCGCTGGGATGAAAAGAATAACGCGCACCATGCGCTTCCTCTATAATATGCTATCTCAATCAATAAACACAAGGCACATATAATCTACTTTGGTATCTCAAATCATTTCCCCCTTGGGATAAAACCTCTACCTTTTGGTATTTAACTGATTCCTTCAGTTTAACAAAATTAGGATCCTTATCTTGCTTCTCTTTCACTTCCGAAACTAGGGAAGATTCAAAACTACTCTAAACCCAAATATTTTCTTTGGGGGAATCAACTAATCTAACACCCAATATGGGTAATCGATGCATTTGTTGATCTATATCTTTCATATCATTCTCCACATGAGAAATACTACCCATAGTACTAAGGGCGTCTGAAACTACATTGGACTTGCCCGGATGATACAACACACTCATATCATAATTCTTCAACAATTCTAACCATCTTGTCAGATGGAGATTCAAATCCCTCTGAGTAAACACATATTGCAAACTTTTATACTCCTTGAACACATTAACGTGCACCCCATAAAGATAATGCCTCTAGATTTTCAAAGCAAACACCACAACACCTAATTCAAGATCATGGGTTTGGTATTTCTTTATATGAGGCTTAAGTTATCTAGAGGCATAATCTATGACGTTACCTCTCTACATTAAAACACAAGCCAAACCAACTCTGGAGACATCACCATGCACAATAAAACCATCTGTACCATCGAGTAATAATAGGACTAGTGCTGATGTTAGTCGAGTCTTTAACTCCTGAAAACTCTTATTGCATGAATAAGACCACTTAAAATTAACCTTGTTTTGGGTTAATATAGACATAGGGGATGCAATATATGATAAACCCTCAATAAAACATTTTTAATAATAGGAAAGACCCAAAAAACTTCTAATGTCTGACAGAGAGATAGGTCTAGGCCAGTTTCTTATGAGTTCTGTCTTTTGGGGATCAGCTCTGATACCCTCACTAGAAAAAATATGACTGAGAAAGTCTACTAATCTTAGCAAAAATTTATAATTGCTAAATATGGTGAACAACTGATGATCTCTAATAGTTTGCAACACAATTATATAATGGTATACATGATCATCCTCACTACGATAGTAGACAAGGATATCATCTATAAAGATTATGACAAATATGTCCAGATACTATTTAATACTTTGTTCATCATGTCCATGATGGCTGTTGGGGCATTGGTTAATCCGAAGGACATGACTAGAAATTTAAAATGACCATACCGTGTTATAAGGCTATCTTTGGAATATTGCATTCCCTTACTTTAAGTTGATGATAGCTGGATCTAAGGTCTATCATTGTAAAATAACATAGACCTTGTAGTTGATAAATGATGTCATCAATTCTTGGAAGGGGATATTTGTACTTGACTTTAACCTTATTCACCTGATGATAGTTAATGCACATTCACAATGAACCATTTTTTTACATGAATAGGATGGGAACGCCCCCATAGAGAAACACTAGGCCCTATGAAACAATCTAGCAGATCTTTGAGTTTATCTGTCAACTCCTTAAAATCTGTAGGAGCCATAGTATATAGAGGGATAGAAATAGGTTGAGTATTGCGAAGAAGGTCAATATCGAATTGTATTTCCCTATCGAGAGGTACCTTGGCAAATCTTTAGGAAAAATATCTGGACACTCATTAACTACACTAACTGACTAAATTGTTAGAGTCTTAGACATAGTGTCCTTTACTCGAATGAGATGATAGATACATCCTTTGGAAATTAACTTTTCAACTTTAATATAGGATATGAAATGGCTTTTGGGAGACACTGAATTACCTGACCGCTCAAAGACTGGCTCATTGTGGGACTAAAATTACACTACATGGGAGCGACAATCTATAGATGAATAATAGGAATAAAGCCAATCAATACCAAGAATAAGGTCAAAGTCAACCATATCTAACTCTATTAGGTCTGCTAACATGGCTTTATGAAAGACAGTGACAGGAAACTTTTTATAAATTTGTTTAGCTATAATTGACTCACCTACTTGAGTAGAAACCAAGAAAGGTTCAGGGATCTTTTCAGAATATATCTAAAAGATTACTACAACTAATGGGGACACATAAGAGAAACTTGACCCAGGGTTTAACAACATAAAAATATCTAGATAAAAGACATGAAGCATACCCATAACTATATCTAGTTAATATTACTACTCCTAGTGGGATGGTAAAGCACAGAACCAATTCTACCATTGACCACCACTGGTACGGGATGATGCGCCCTTAGGAGGAGCTAGGTGACCTAAAGATTCTAGTGCATTAGTAGCCTGAGTCTGGGGACAGTAATCTCTGTTCACTTACTTAGTATGCTGACAATATCTAATGTTGTGACTCAATTTTCCATATCTGATACAACCTTTATAACTAGCCAAACTCTCACTAGAATGATTCTTACCACACTTAGTATATATAGGATAATTGGTCCTACCACCCATACTACTCTAGGATCTGGACTTAGGAGACTTACCCCACTACTTCTATCTACCCCATAGGAGTAGGAGAACCAGATGAAGATGGTACTGGTTTGTATGAATGAAACTAAAATTGTGAACGATTCCCTCCTCCACACCTATTTTGACCATAATCAAACAGCCTTATTCTAACCTTCTTATTTACTCTCTCACTTCTCTTTAATATCTCTACCGCAATCTGCTGAGCAAGTATCATCTATCTAGTAAGATCCATATCTCCAATAAGTATGGAAATCCTATACTTCTTAACCACCAATCTAGGCACTCGAGTCACAAACTTACTCATGCTTGACCTAGGGTTAGCCATCTGATCAGGGGCATACTTAGACAACTGGTTGAATTTGAGGCAATACTTCTTCAATGTCATTGAGCCCTACCACATGTTCATGAATTCTTCTATCCTAGCTTTCCTTACCTCATGGGAAAACAATTTATCTAGAAACGAATCTTGGAATATCTACCAAGTCATGGGAGTTCTAGCGACCTAATTTTCTGGTATTGGAACGCCACACGGTGCTCATGATCCCAAAGGACCACAAACCAAACCTCTACTAATATCTGTACCTTAACACTTTAGAGCATAGATAATAAATGCAGAAATTGGCCATAAGGTTCAAAAAATCTAAAAATACTTAAAATTGATAATTGAATACAGATACATCTATCTGAAAAACATCTAAATTGTATGAACTATAGGTTTGATGGGAAAGGTTCCCAACTAACTCCGTCTACTAAAAATAAACAAAATATAATAAAAAAATGATAAAAGGATCATCCTCGAATAAAGAGGACTCACTGCTATACCTACTATTGCTGACTAGGACTAAACTGCTAAGGGTACTCTTGATCTCGTTCCTCCGAATCTATGGTGTCAAGTAAAACACCACAGCACAAATTCATCAGTACGGGAATATACAAGTATGCAGATAAGGTAAGGCTAAATGCAAGGTCTTATTCATGAACAATTACTTAACTTAATAATCATGATACTAATAAATGAGAAGACATGAATGAATGCACAAACCATGATTACAAATATCATAAATCTGAGTACTAAAACTCGGGTACTGCATTACTAACATCTGAACGCACTACTAATACTTAGATACTGAACAACAAAATTATTTGATACTGATAACTAAGTACTGAGGTGAGATAAGTCTTATCTAGTGATGTGTGAGCAATTGCTAACATATTTAAAGCCTTTGAAAGACTATAATTGAAAAGTCTTAAGTAAATTTTTTATTTGTTTTTGTTTGATTTTACAGTTTAAGCTGATGAAATAAAGAACCAACAAGAATGGAATACAAAGAAGTTGAAATCTTGAGAAATCTGAAGAAAAGTGTGGCTGAAGACGTTTGTGATAAGTCTTCAGCCCTATGATAGGCTATCACAGTTGTCATCAGACTTAACTAGAGACCTGGCATGAATTAAAGCTTGTGACGATATCTGGTGATAGGATGTTAAAAGTGTGATACGCAATCATGAATATCATCATCATTAACCAGAGAATTAGCGTGAGTTGAAGCTATGACGACAGTTTGTGACAAGGCGTCAGAGTTGTGATAAGGCGTCAAGATCATCATCAACCTTAGGAAGAAATTATAAAAAGAAAAGAGGAACTGGCGACATCCATGATACGTTGTTAGGATTCTGATACATCATCATCCACATCGTCAGCCTTAAGAGGATCTTGTGATCATTGAAGAAAATTTAACACCATGCCCGATATGGCGTCAGACCCTTGATAAGGCATCACTTAATGGTGTCATCAGTTCGAGAAATTTACTAAAGTTGTTATTATATTTCTGTAATTAGAATCAAGTATAAATAGTATATTTTATGATTTTGTAATTATTATTGCCATATCCTGTAATATATGTGTGACAATTTTTGTCTCTCTCTCGAGTTCTAATATGCTGTAGAACATTATTTTTAAGAGAAGATTGCCCTCAACATTTTGGGAGTGTTGTATTAAGATTCATTTCAAGTTACACTTCTTGATTTTCATCATCATTGTAAGTTAATCTACCCAACTATGAATTCAACTTGTGTACTTGTTTATTTCATCATTAGTGGCTAAACTCCACTACTTGAACTATGGTTTCTAGGGTTAGGTCTTTATAAGGTGATAATTATTCAAGATTCAATAGGTGGTAGGATTTTTGGATAATTCTGAATCCTTAATTAATGTCTGTTGGTTGCAAATAGTAGACACACCTACTTTTATTTTCTTGAGAAAGAAATCCAATATTGTAGGAAGTGAATTATCAATATGGACTCGAAAATACTTTATTTCATAATCAATGTTGTAACAAGGTTGGTTAACCTGAGGTAAAATCTAGGAAATGAATAGAAATTCCATAAGTCCGAGAGGATTAGGAAATTAAATGCTTAAGTAGGTCGAGAGACATTTGAGCATAACATCGATAAAGATAGCTTGTTATACTACCCACCATGAGAATCTTGAATCACTTATAGTATCTGTGATGTACTGTAAGTCCTAGTGAACATAATTCTAGTTATTTCATAAACAGTTGGTTAGAAACAATGAAATTAAAGTGACAAACAATTATTCATGAAACTTAAACCCCGTATATCAGGAAACAATAAACTATCAGAAAATTAAATTGCAAACAACTTGAGTTCACAACTTATTCCCTGTGGGATTTGACCCCAACCTAGTTGGTTTTTATATTGACAATGATTGCTTACACCCATTCAAGAGTTATCAAAAATTGTGTCATTGCCGGGGAATACGGTTGTAAATTAAAAGTTTGTGTGTGCTAATTGACTGTTAGTTAAATTTCGTAGATTTACATTTATTTATTGTTTTTCTTTAATTGCAAGATCCTTCTTGTTTATGCCAAGAAGAAGAAGTTCCGGAGAATCATAATGACCAATTAATCTGGAACCACAGTTGAACGGGAGAATGGAAAAATAGTAAGAGGCTAACAGACTGGAAGCCTTGGCCAAGGGTCAGGTGAACCTACAAAACGAGGGTTAACAAGTACATCGTCTAAACCTTGGTGATGAAGACTTGGGTGATGAGGAATTGTTGAATCTTCAAAACCCAAGGCGTATAGAGAGTGTTATGGTTAATAACCTATCTAATATGACTTTGATGATATTGATGAAGTAATGGATGGAGCGGGTACAGCGGGTGCGATCCTTTCTCCACCGTTGGCACCTGGTACAAAATTCAGCATAACAAGTACAATGATTTGTCTCCTGAATCTAAAGAGATTTTTCGGTGGCCTACCTAGTGATGATTCGAACATGCACTTGGTGAACTTTATCACCATCTTCAAATCATTTGATAATCTGGGAGTGAGCCAGAATGTGAACCAGTTGGGATTGTTTCCATTGTCTATGTAAGGAGAGGTAACAATGTGGTTAAATAAGCTTACGCCAGATTCCATCACCCATTGGAGGGAGTTGAAAGAAGAATTCCTAGAATGGTTTTTTCCACCCTCCAGGAGGATACAATTAAGAGACAATATCAGTAACTTTAGATAGCTCCCTACCAAATCTTTGTATAAGACATGGAAGAGGTTCAAGAAGTAAATGACATAGCGTTTGAACCACAATATAACGAACCTACACTTGATGGGGACTTTGTATAGGGCTCTCAACTCTGTAACAAAGCCGATTGTAGATAATGCTTCTGGTAGTTTTTTTGTTGATTTGTCTTTTCAAGATACTTCAGATATGCCGAGTAGGATGAACAAATAGAGTCAGGCTTGGCATACAAGGGATTCTGTGGCTGCTAGCCCGACTATTTTTCTTTGTATGACTATAGAAAAGCACAGAAGAGATAAGGAACAAAGCTAAGACATAGCCTACCTAATGACACAGACGAACTTGCTATCAAGAAAGACTGAAAAAGGTCAAAGATGTGGAATCTCAGTGCATTGTGGCTACTAATATAGATGAGGAGGCAAACTATGTGAGTAATCAGGGGGGTTTCTGAGGTAATATCTAAGGGAATCAAGGTCAAAAATTTATGACAAGCCTGATTATAAAGATAGAGAGAAAGGAAACATGAGGAGTAATAATGATAGAAGTGGTTTATATATTCCTCCTAGAAATCGGGAAACTACAGCAGCTAGCTTTAGCAATATGTCCATAAAGGACATGATGGAAAAATTATTAAAGGGAGTTAAGGCTAATAAATCAGGGGAAAGTACTATGAAGAGTGAATTTTCTACCCTGAGTTAGTGGGTTAATTAACACTCCACTTCTATCAAGCAATTAGAGCAGCAGATGAGTTAACTTTTTGCAACACTGAACTAGACAAAAAGTGGTATTTTACCAAGTGATATGGTTCATAATCTGCGGAATAATATGGTTTATGTATGGTGATTACCACTAGGAGTGTAAAGATGTTACTTGCCCCAGTTATGGGAAAATCTACAGATGGTAACGTAGTTGTTGATGAATCCAAAAAAAGCAATCTAGTGGATTCTGAAAAGCAGGATAGTTTTGTTGATACTTCGAATAAGGAAAAATAGAAGGACGAGGAAGTGGTGTTGAAAACTATCCCAATACTACCACCTCACTTTCCTCAACTATTGAAGAAGACAGTTGATGATGCAAAATTTGGCAAATTCATGGCAATGCTCAACCAATTGACAATAAATATGCCTTTGGTTGAAGCACTTGAGCAAATGATAGGATACCCGAAATCCATGAAGGATCTTATGACTAAGAAAAGAGTTGTGAGCTACGAATTAGAGGAAAATATCCACCATTGTAGAACTATTTCTACAAGGACCTTGGTACAAAAGAAGCCAGACCCAGGCGCATTCAATATTCCCTGTACAGTCATTACTATGGACTTTTCCAAGGCATTATGTGATTTGGGAGAAAGCATTAATTTGATGTGACTATCTTTTTATAGAAATCAGGGTCTAGGAAATCCCAAACCCACCAACAATAGACTAGTGATGGCGGATAGGTCAGTAAAGCGGCCTGTTGGCCTTTTGTATGATATGTTAGTAAAGGTGTCCAACTTTATATTCCCTGTAGACTTTATTATTCTGGATTACAACGTGGACTTTGAGGTGTCCATAATCTTGGGTCAACCTTTCCTCACAACCAGAAGTGTGTTGAGTAATTTGAGAGCAAATGGGCTCTTATTTAGGATCAACGATGAAATGGTACAGTTTGACGTGGGAAAATCAATGAAGCAGCATGAAGAAATGAGTTTTTTTTTTAATATTTGATGTGTATTATGAGGAAGAACAGGATGTGTCCATAGCTGAGCAACTTGTTATCAAACTTTGGCCGCGGTCTTGATGAATTATGTTAGAGAAGGCATTGGGGAGTACAAAGAGATAGTTTATGCTTTGATAGAAATAGGTTCATATCCTTATGCTCCTAAAAATCTAGACCTTGATTTGGCAAATCAACCAACACCACCAGCCAAGCCATCGATTGAGGAGTCTCCGGTGTTGAAATATAAGGAACTGCCTGGACACTTACGGTACGTATTTTTGGGTAGCGGAAACACGCTACCTTTTATTATTATAGATGATTTAGGTGAGTAATGCACTTATTTTAGTACTTCAGAGGCATAAGAGATCCATAGGGTGGACCATCGCATATATTATTAGAATTCCTCTGGGCATCTGCACACATAAAATTCAACTTGACAAAGATTGTATTCCAACCATAGAGCATCCTCGCAGTCTTAACCCACCAATTGAAGAGGTAGTTAAGAAGGAGATTATTAAGTGGTTGGATGTAGGTGTGGTTTACCCAATTTCTGACAACAGTGGGTGAGCCCAATTTAATATGTACCCAAAAATAGGGGTATGACAGTGGTTTCTAATAAAAGGAATGATCTGATTCCACTCAGGCCGGTAACTTGGTGGAGAGTTTGCATGGACTACCACAAGCTAAATTCTAGGACTTTGAAAGACCACTTTCCGATGCCCTTTATGGACCATATGCTTGATTGATTGGTTGGAAGGAGGTGTTATTACTTCCGAGAAAAATTGCCTCGGTACGCAGATTATGCAAATTATGTTGTGAGAGAGGTCATCCCAGATAATCTTTCTTTCCATCAAAGGAATAAATTCCTGCATGATGTGACATATTACTTCTAGAATTAGGCGTATCTTTTTTTGTGATGTGTAGACAATATTATAAGGAGATGCATACCGAAAGTAGATGTATTGTGCATATTGGAAGCATATTGTGCTTCGCCGATTGGGGGTCACCATGCAGGTGACTGATTGGCTAGAAAGGTTTAGCAGAGCAGCTATTACTGTCCAACATTGTTTAAGGATACCCATGAGTTTATGCTGAAATACGACCAATGTCAGAGGCAGGGGTCAATCTCTAAATGACATGAGATGCTCTTGATTAAGTTGCGTAAAGTGGAATTGTTTGATGTTCGAGGCATTGATTTCTGGGTCCTTTTGTAAGCTGGTATGAGATAAAGTATATTTTAGTTTCTGTTGACTACGTCTCAAAATGGGTCAAAGTTGTGGCCTTGTCCGATAATGAAGGGAAGAGGGTTGTTGCATTTCTCATGAAGAACATCTTCTCTTGCTTTGGAGTACCACATACTATCATAAGTGATGGAGGATCTCACTTTTACAACAAAATGTTTCAAGCAACGTTGGCAAAATATAGGGTAAAACAGCACACAGTGGCTACTCCATACCATCCACAAACTAATGGGCAAGTGGAGCTGTTAAATCGTGAGATTAAAGCTATCCTATCAAAAATGGTGAACTCTAGCTGGAAAGATTTATCTCAAAAGCTCGATGATGCTTTGTGGGCATATCAAACAGCTTTCAAGACACCCATTGGAATGCCACCATTTTAGCTGGTTTATGGGAAAGCTTTTCACCTACCAATAGAGCTAGAGCACAAGGCCTTATGGGCAAGTAAAAGTTTAAATATAAATTGTAAGAAAGTAATAGAGTTGAGACTAGGGAAATTGAATAAGATAGATGAATTCCATCTCAGAGAATTTGAACGGGTAGATCTATATAAAGAAAAGATGAATATGTACCATAATTGGAGAATAGAGAAACGAGAATTCCAAAAAGGTGACTTGGTGCTTCTGTTCAATTCCAGACTAAAACTGTTCGTAGGTAGGATGAAATCTAAGTGGTTAGGCCCTTTTAAAGTTAGTCAAGTACACTCATCTGGAGTACTGGAACTTGAAAATGAAGATAAAAGTACATTCAAGGTAAATAGGCAAAGTGTTAAGCTTTACATTGGCCCAAAATAATCATTAAAAGTATCATGATTTTCTGTCTCGATGAAGTCTAAAGTAATTAAGATATTGAAGTCATTCCATGATGTTAAATTAGGTGCTGCATGGGAGGAAACCCATGACCTCTAAGATTGATCCATTCCAAGTATACCCTAACCCTTAGTTTAGTTTTACTTTGATTTTAAGTTGAGGGTGTAGGGTATTTTGTTGTTGTAATATATTTTTTGTTGACTAGGAAAAATACAAGTAGAAAAAGAAGCTGACATGTTTTGATTGATGTTTGAACACCTCTCTAATGTTTTGTTTTCAAAACTGTGTGAATAACATTTACTTGTGACGATTGTGAATTTTGTTCTGGCGTTGTTCTAGCTACTTGATGATCATTGCTGAGCAATTGCATGAACTAGATAAGTGATAGTCTGAGATATACTTTTGTGCCATATATGTGTGATCAACTACTTAATTCCCTTTGTATGCTAAACCTAGAACTTGCCTAGTTAGTTATACCATAGTTGAAGGGTAGGGTAGGAAAGGATCATAGGTCATTTTGTGATTAATCCATTTTTAGCCTAAATAGCCTTCCCTGTGTGCATAATACCCCTTGATCCCTGTTTTGATCCTATATTGACCATTTATTTGCTTATGACGCCTTTCACCTTCCCATTTATACCATAATGAACCTATTTTGGCCCTAGTCCTCCTTGGACATTGTACACCTTGACTTGGCAAACAGCCTAAGTTAAGGGTAGCTATCATAGGGGTGTATTATGTAAAATGAGGGTGAAGAAGGGTAGAATAAAACAAACTGAATAAAAGTTGGGTGCTAATTTAAAAAACAAGTAACTTCAATATGTGTGATCAGAAGAAGAGAAAAAAGAAAGAGGTTAATGAGTGAACCCCTATAGAGTAGTGTAGTGTCAAGGAGTCATAGTCACTCTAAATGTCCTTGAATATCATACCAGCACCAGCCTATATTACAAGCCTAAAAGAAGTCCTATAGTGATCCTAGCTAGCCTATTTGAAGGTCTTGCTAGAGAAAATAAGGGCAAGACTATGGTACTTTGCATACACTTACTGGAACTTTGTTATGAGAGTGGGAATCCATTGATGACCCCAATGTTTACATTTCATTCCTTACATCAGAGAAGGGATATTTCTTTATTGTGAGGGCACATTGGTATTGTTTCTAGCTACTTGCTTATTTAGATAGTGTAGCATTGGTATATGAATGGTTGTTATGGCTAAGATTGATTCCATCACTTGAGTCCATTGTGTTACATGATTGTTTTTCAATGGTATACACAGTTGGTTTTAATTTGATTGACCTTGGAAATGGTAACTATGTCCTTAGCTTAAATGGAAATATAGCTGTTGAATATGCTATGTATTATCGTTCTTGGATGAGTTGCTTGAGGACAAGTAATTTTTTTAAATTCAGGGTGTTTATGTATAAGCAATTGCTAACACATTTAAGGCCTTTCACTGAGAATAATTGAGAAGTCTTAAGAATATTTTGTTGTTTTTGATTTTATAGTTTGAGATGAGATGGAGAACCAACAAGAATGGAAGTAAAGAAGTTGAAATCTAGAGAAATCTAAAGAGAAGTGTGCCTGATGACATTTGTGACAAGTCGTTAGCCTTATGATATTCTATCATACTTGTTGTCAGACTTTTCTAGAGACTTGGCATGAGTTGAAGCCTGTTTTGACATGTGGTCAGAGGACGTCAAAAGTGTGATATGCCATCATGAATATCGTCATCCTTAATCAGAGAATTGGCATGAGTTGAAGTTGTGATGATATTGTATGACAAGGCATCAGAGTTGTGATAAGGCGTCAGGATTATCATCAGCCTTAGGCAAAAATTATAAAAAGGGAAGAGGATATGACAACATCCATAATACATTGTCAGACTTCTCATACGTCGTCATCCACATCATCTGCCTTAGGTGGAGCTTGTCAACATTGAAGGAAATCTGATGCCATTCATAATAACGAGTCAGACCCTTGATAAGTTGTCACCTAATGACATCACCTATCTGAGAAATTTACTTAAGTTGTTATTTTATTTCCTTAATTAGATTCAAGTATAAATAGCAGCCTTTAGTGTTTTCTGATTATCATTGACATATCCTGCAATATAAGTGTGATGATTTCTCTCTCTCTCTCTCTCATGTTTTAATATGCTTTAGAACATTATTGTTTAGAGAAGATTATCATCAATATTTTAGGAGTTTTGGATTAAGATTCAGTTCATATTACAATTCTTTATTTTCATCATCGCTGTAAGTTAATCTGCCAAACTACGAATTCAACTTGTGTACTTGTTTATTGTTTCATGAGTGGCGATACTTAATTAACCTGAATTATAGGATCTATAGTTAGGTCTTGATAAGGTGCTAAGTATTCAAGATTCAATAGGTGGTAGGATTTCTTGATAATTCTGAATCTTTAATTAACGTTTGTTTGTTGAAAAAAATAGACAAACCTGCTTTGATTTGCTTGAGAAACAAATAAAATATAGTAGAAAGTAAATTATCAACCGGGACTCAAAAATACTTTATTTCAAAATCAAAGTTACAACAAGGTTGGTTAACCTAAGGTAAAATATGGGCAATGAATATAAATTCCTTAAGCCCGAGAGGAATAGGAAATTAAATGCTCAAGTAGGTCAAGAGATATTTGAGCATAACATCGATAAAGATAGCTTGTTATCCTACCCACCATAAGAATATTGAATCACCTTTAGCATCTGTCATGTACCATAAGCCCTAATGAACATAATTCTGGTTATTTCATAAACTCATAGTTACAAACATCGAAATTAAAGTGACAAACAATTATTCATGAAACTTAAACCCCGCATTTCAGGTACTATTAAATTATCAGTTAATAAAATCGCAAATAACTTGGGTTACACCTTATTCCCTATGGGATTCGACCCCAACCTAGTTGGGTTTTATATTAACAATGATCGGTTACACCCATTCAAGAGTGTAATTTAAGCGTTATCATCTAGTGAGTGATCTCAAAATTTGAGGATACTGAAGCTGATTAACTTTATATACTCACATCAATGACTAAATTTAGGGCATTCTACTCTCAACTGACTGCATCGGAGATCAAACCTCTCTAATGGATGATTTTGGAGTCTACTATCAATGATGAGAAATGATCATGTCCAAATTTGACTAGAAGAAAATTCAACTAAATTTGAGACTGAGATCAAGCCTATATAATGGGTGATCTCTACATCTGATAACAAGAATACTCAACTAAATATGAGACTAAGATCAAGCCTATCTGGCAGGTGATCTGTAGATTTGATAATGAGATTACTCAACTGAATTTGAGACTGAGATCAAGCATATCTAACGGGTGATCTAGGGATCTGATATTGAGATTACTCAACTGAATCTGAGATTGAGATCAAGCCTATCTTATAGGTGATCTCAGGATCTGATAATGAGATTAATCAACTAAATCTGAGAATGAGATCAAGCCTATATAACGAGTGATCTCGAGATCTGATAACAAGAATACTCAACTAAATCTAAGACTGATATAAAACTTATCTGACGGGTGATCTCTGGATTTGATAACATGATTACTCAACTAAATATGAGACTGATATCAAGCCTATCTGATGGGTGATCTCAATATTTGATACTGAATAAATTTATATGGGACCAAGCCTATATGACGGGTGGTTCATGAATTAATGGAACTATCTGATCTTCTTATAGAGTTAGATAACTGTATATGACAGTCTTGATTTCTGAGGATTGATACTGAAACTATAGTTATGGGAAGTAGTAACTTAACTGACATACCCCGAATCTCAACTGGTGGGGTCCAACCTGTAACCTAAGTTGGAAGGGTGTCACTACAATTCCACCGATAAATACCTCTCTGGTCAATCCTATTTGTCGGGTGACCCTCACAGGAAGTCAAGCCTAAGCCAATATAATAGTCAAGAGTATCTTATGGGTGAATAACCTTTCCTAACGGGTGACTCCTGTATCCTGTACTGGCTATGAAATTCTGGAGTTCAGGGATTACTTCTAACGACTTTACCTCTCTGATGGAAAGCCTCAATCCCTAACCTCACTCAGTGTTAGCTTCTACCCCCAAATGAAAGACTCTAAAATGATTCATAACTGAACACAAACTAAGCTAAATTTGATATTGATCTTTTTTCTCGAATAATCTGACTGAATTAAGATGAATTTACTTGGTTTCGTATCTAAGGGAATACTACTAAATCTCGTTATTTGACTAAACAACAATAAGCTTAGGATTGATTACTCGAATACTTATAAGGACTGAACTGAACATTTAAATACTACTAGATCAAAGTTGGGTACAGAACTGAAGCTAGATTACTAACGACACTGAGATTACGATGATTACAGAGATTACTAAGATTTCTTAAGTCCTATATCTGTCTAAAAATACAGAGTTCTATAACTCGTTCAGTTCTAAGAATCATGGATCGACTATAATTATCGTGAAAACTAACATGGGCTATAGACAACAGCTAAATTATTGGGTATAAAGAACCCGAGGACTCGATAAAATATAAGTAAAACATAACCATTCTTGAATAATAAAGACTATGGGCAATGATTCACCATCACAATCACTAAGGCATCACTTCGAGCTTTTAGGAATCCTAAACATGTAATACCATAGGGGGATATGTTATTGGATTATAATCTATTCAAAAAGGCCTTGCATCAAGAACTTCGCACATATTTAAGTCTTGGAATGTACGAGAGAACACATAATTGGGGGACTTCATGTTATCATGCCACAATTTATTCACTAAGGCTTTTCAACAAACATTGGCAGGCATGATCTTACACACAATTGGGGATTTCTAGTCACCATGCTATAATGGCTCTAATTCATTCACATAAGCATTTTATCAAGAATATGGGGAGCATGCTTTGGTTATTCAACAATTTCTACACTTAATTGACATGAACACACCACTTAAAAAGAAATTTGAAGTGGGTTTATCATGAACATCACATGAATAAGACATACTAAGGTAAAAGCTTTAAAACCTTGTATACAAACATGAATCACAACTTAATAATAGCATGAACATCAATTTAAACTTACATGAATCACGAAAACTCATTATCATTAAATCTTTGAAATTTAGAAAAGTGTTCATGGGCTTATTGGATGTAAGTTACCCAAGAATCAACATCTAAATACCTCAGAGAAACTCTTTCTTGAAAGCCCTTGGAAAGATTCTTGATTTCTTGAAAAGTTAATGGAGGGATCTTGATGATTGGGGTCTTGATTTAGGAACCCTAGCTCTTGTTCATGAAGAGAATTGAGAGACAACAATGATATTTTAGGTGAAATGAGGCCTAATCCCATGTTTAGGAGTATATTTAGGGGTTGGGAAAAGGCCCTTTTTGCCCTTGGAATTAAAATGAAAAATCCTAATTTTACATGCTCGCGCGACGAGCCATAATCATTCTAACTCACTGGAAATTGGATAGTCGAAAAACTCCTTGATGGTGCGATGTAGTGGAAATCGCATTGCCACCTTGGTTGAGAATTAGAAAGGCATCGCGATGCAGTGGAATCACATTGGTGCACTAAAATTAACAATTCTAAAATTAAACCTTGGCGTGACGCACCATAATCGCGGAGGATAACTGGATTTTAAATATTGCCATTTTGGATGACTCCACGATGCGCAATAATTATGCAAGCTCACTAGAAATTGGAAAATCATAAAACTGGTTGATGGTGCGACGTGGTGGAAATTGCGTTGCCACCTTGGTTGCAAATTGGAAAGGCACTGTAACGTGGTGGAATCGCGATGGTGCCCTAGAATTGACAATTCTAAAATTAATCCTTGGTGTAATGTGCCATAATCATGGAGGCTCACTGGATTTTCATGATTACTATTTTTGCTGCCTCTGTGATGCGCTAAAGTACCAAGTGGCACACTGTCTCACTAAAATGGCTCTAATTCTTCGTTCAAGAGTCGGATTTAGGTAAATTTCGTATCGACAAAAACTTATTCTATTTTCTACGTGAAAAGAGTTTGATATTTGTGAAAGTCTACAAGGTTTAAAATACTTCTCACTTTGGAAGACACTTCTCAACCTTTTAGGTCCAGATTAACACTCCACTAAACATGCTCTAAGGCTCAAACTATGAGAGAATTTTGTGGGATCCTATAGGAGCTACGTGATCCCATCTACTCTTTTTCCACATCACTACCCAGTTGTATGCAACATCCTTCGGCCTATTGGATGCCAATTCTACACTCTTCTCTTGAGAAACATGCATAATTTGGGTGATCTTCTTCACGTCATCAAGATACAACTGTGGGTCCTCACCTTTCTTTGACCCAAAGAACTTTGGTGGGTTTATTCTCATGAAATCCCAAATTATGGTTGTGGCTAGGTCCCCATCTTATAGATGTGGGACTACAGCCTAATGATTTCCCTGAACATTAGCTATCACACCTTAGGTTGGTGGCTGAAAGGCAGCCCAAAACTTTGCATATAACATATTTCTCATTTAAAGGATTAGTGGGCTGAGGTGGCTGGTTATTGTTTCTACGGACATTTGCTCGATGAGAAGGCATTTTCAACTTTCATATGAAAGCACCAGTTAAAAGTAGATAGAAATACTATAAGCATGATAGATCATGAAAGACAGAGATGATATCCTAAGAATATTCCGTAGCCTTTTGGTCATAAATATGGCGTTCTTCACACCCATGAATAAGACCTTAGGCTCTGATAACACAGCTTGTCTGACTTCCTAGGACACTTAAAAATCTTAGGCTCTGATACTAAGTTTGTAAAGCCCCAATATCTAATCTAGAGATGTCACACGGTGCTCAAGACTACGAGTATCCTTAATATAACCCCGTCTTCATACTAAGTCTAAATCTTATAATAATTGAAATATAGGCATAAAATTCATTGTAGAGTGCAGAAATTATTTGTAATATCTGAGAAAAATCTGAACATAACATCTGAAACATGAAAACTAAATAATATTCAAGAAAACTAGTAGTCTGAAAAGCCTCTACTACTAATACTAGAGAGTCACAAACTTGAACTGTCTGAAAGGAAATACTAAATCTCCTAAACTGATAAACTACAAAATCTGATTCAATAGGTCCCCAAACTATGAGGACTTAAAACTATCAGATGTATATGGAGATGCTTGAACTACTCACAGTACTAACAATGAGCACCTGAATCTACATTATGAGATAATGTAACACATAGACATATTTATAGATTAGTACTTTGAGGATGTACTATGTATATGGGGGTGCTATGCATAAGTAATATGGGGGTGATAGGCAAAGTAAAAGATTATCTCATAATAATCCTTTATGAAACAATGCATGCAAAATGAAAATTACTCATATATGTTGTAATTTCTGAAATACTAAAATATGTAGCAATAAGAAGCAAAATATACTTAATACATCTTGTGAACTATAACATTTAGTTCTTAAGGTTGTACTAAGAATCTTTCTTTAAATCTACTGTCCAAATGTAAGAGAGCTCACTCTAAATCTAAAATCAGAAAGCTAAAATTTAAAGCGATTATCTTTCATTAAAGCATATTCTGAATAAAACTATGATCCTTTACACTTAATTTTCTAAAAGCATTTCTTTTATTATTTTACTTTCATTAGCAGGGAGGTTCTTTTAACTAACATTAACTATGTAAGCTAACATAGATCTCAACATCTTGTTATCCTAAGGAAGAAACCTCACTAGGGAGAGGTATCATACTCTTTCAAGGGAGTATAACCTACCCATGTGATTGATCACAAGCTAAGTTTATCATCCATATAGAAATGGGAATAATCTAATAATTTATACATGCATTGTATAGATATTTTTTTTAAAGTAGGATGCGCTAAACCCACACTTCCCGCTCGGTGCTAAATACTACTCCCTTTCTATTTGTTATAATTATTGTGTTGGAAATCTATTTAAAACTAGCATAAAGGTTTATTTAAAACTAGTTTTGCAATTAGCTGAGTAAATTTGTAAATAATGTTGTTCTAAGTACTATAATCTATAATAATCTATAAAGTGGATTCCATAGCTAAATGAGGATCAAAAGATCAAAGCTTTTTCTTAAAATCTATAAGAAATTGCTCATAAGATGCTTAAAGCATCACCTTTCTTGAAATAATATTATTCAATCTTGGGGCTATAACCCATGCATAAATCTCATGTCAAAATATCATAATAACAATGCTTGATAATGGAAACGATGATAATTCATCTCCAAATCTGCAATTTACTACAACAAGCATGAAAATATGAAAATAGACATGCAATTCATCTTCAAAATATCTTAGAAACTCAACAATTTTTGAATAGCAATAACGGGTATGAACCCTAACTTTAAATTCATTTATAAACATCCTTAATCATATGAATTTGTAATTAAAATTTGGTTTTGGGCACAAGGATGGAAGGAGGTCCTTGTTCATAAACCCCATATACCTTGTTGGATAATTATATAAAGAAACCTTGAATTTTGGATTCTTATTAAGTTATTGAAGATGTGTTATTGATTATATTTCCTTGAGGTCCCTTAATTTTTAGCTTTCTTAGAGAATCAATGGACGATTTTGATCTCTTGGAGAAGAAGCTTTGGAGTTCTAGGGTTTTGTTTGAGAGAAAATTGATGAATAATGAGTATAATAGGTTTAGAATAAGTCTGATCTTGTGTTTGGATGGATTAGGGGCTTGGTAATTATCCAAAATGCCCCCTTTAAACTGCTAAACAAAACTAGAAAAACATAATTGGGCTATCATTTAATGGGCCACCTCGATGTGCCACTATCACGGTGGCTCACTGGAACTTGATGATTGTAAAATTAGGGGTCTCCGCAATGTGGTGCTATCGTGTTGTCCCACTAGATTTTTACAACTGGGACCTGGAACTTCAACGCAATGTGCCAACAACGTGGTGCCCTATAGCAATGCTATTTCGGCTTCGATGCAATTAGCCACTATAGCGTTGAAATATTGGAAATTGACAAATGAAAAAATTTACCTCTCCATGATGTTCCAATATCGCAAAGGTCCACTGGAAAATGGAAAATATGAATTTAACAATCCCTGCGACGTGGCGACTTCCCAGGTGGCACATTGAGAACTTAAAAATGTCTTAGCTCCTTTACCGAGTGTTAGAATTAGGCGAATTTGGTAAAGATGGAAAGCTTATTCAATTTCCACAAAAAATAAATATTATTTATTTTGGAATCTATTTTTTGACATTCTAGTAATGAATTTAAGCTAAGAAAATTTATGGGGTATTATAGTTTGTTGGTTTCTGTTCAAGGTATAATTGGGTAATTCTAGTCATTTCTTAGGGTACTAGTAGTATGTTATCAGTAGTATTTTTCCTAATGTTTATCATAGAGGATTCTATTCGACCTAAGGTAATGTTTTAGGGTACTGGTCGTATGATTGGGTATGATTTGTCAATGGTGGTGTATGTTTTAAAGTGTTGGGGTCAAAAGAGAGGACTACGATAAAAGATAAGGGTACCACTGGTACCTTATGGTATGGTTGGGAGAGGGTGGTCGTACCTTCTTTTAGCAATTTATACTGTTTAAGTTCAAAGTAATTTGGATATTTCCCGTCTTAGCCTCTTAATGTTCCAAGACTTATAAGACAATTGGGACATTATTTACCCAATTATTCTAATCTTAAACACTTAGAACACTCTCTAAAATTCTCTTAAGGATCTTGGGTCAAAGAATTCTAGGGTTTCATTAATCGGATCAATTTGCAGCTTCCAAAGGGTGTTTCTATCTGTCTTCTTCATAATCTAAAGCATATTACTCCGCCCTGATTATTAGTTTGACTAAAGGCAAGATTTAATGTATGGTTTTCATGGCAATATTGTGTTATGGTTTTGATTTTTCAATTATATGTTGGTTTTTTTTGTTATAATCATTGGTTATGTGTTTCCCATGTCTTTTACTTAAGGTTTTCATGGTTATAATGGTGATTTGAACCTTTGATTGCATGGTAATGGTATATTGGTACTTGTTTTTGGTTTTGAAAACTATATACAACCAATGTGTTTGTTAAAAAAAACTATGAGAATTCTTTTATTACATAGTTGGACTTTTAATGAAACTATTGCATGGTGTAACTTGATAATGGAACTTAAACTAAATTGGATGGTTTTACTTTATTAAATAATAATGTTTTGTTTTTCATGGTTTGGTTTAATTGAAAGTCTTGTGAGGTATAAGGAATCCCCCAAGCAAACTAAGTAATGAACATACTTGCAGAGTACATGGGAATCCCCTAAGAAAACTTATTAATGTAATCTATGGGTACATGCGAATCCCATCTTCTGAATAAGGTCGGCTAAGGACATTTCTTACAAGATATAATCGGCATGATGATACCACTTCTTATTGACCTTGTTAATAATAAATAGAATTGCTGGTTTAGTTGTGTGCTAATAGTTTTAATTGGGAAATAATGGAGTGTGTGATTAATAATCATAAAGGTATCAGTCCTATAAACGGACACTGGAAACTCATGTTTACAGATATAAAGATTTGTCATGATGACCATATACTTGTGGGGACACGGGAATCCCCTAAGTTACACTTGGATATATGTATTATTAAGGGCAAAGAGTACAAATGTATACTCTACCCCTATGGTATCTTCAGTTGATAAGATAATATGAACTGGGTCCCATCCAGGGGGTAATACTAGACCAATATAGCGTGTAGGTGGTTCTAGGATGGTGAAGCTTTACATCCCCAGGTTAATGGTTTTAAAGACATGCTTAACCGATTCCATATCCCGATATGGATTTAATATATACACAAACATATATATATATATATATATATATATATATATATATATATATATTTGTATGCATATGGTTGTTACTTTGTTTTAAAGTTAGTCATTATTTTATACTTATCCAAGTGAATACTAGTGTTCAGCCTCTAAATCTTTTTTGGGCTCTATATCCCCTTGCCATATTGGAACCTTCCATTCTACTCCTCTTGCTCAATAATCAGTTTTTGGATTCAGCTTGTGTTGGACTGAAGTAGTGAGATTCTATAATCTAGAAGGATCTATTTTTAGTTATTATTTTCTTTGCACACGATGGTCATTTAATAGGCTTTGGTTTTGGCTATGGCCGTGGGTATGTCCTGCCCAAACATTTTTTTACCTTTGGATAGAAGCACTATTGGACATTAATGGGTTGGTTTGGGCAGTGTCGATATTGGTTTCATCCTTGGCATTGGTGTTAGTATTATGGCTGATATCGGTTGACTGTATTTTATTTATGATTGTCCAATCTTATTATGTTATAGATTAGCTATCGATTAGTTGATGTTATAATTATTGGTTTTGTATAGGGTGGTTTGACTTGTTTCAGTTGGTCATGGTCATTGAACTATCCTAGAGTTTTGAGTGGTAAATAACTCCATCTTGGTACATGTTCAAAAGTCATCTGACTTTGGGCATGTGTTAGGAGGTTGGGTTGGGTACCAAGGCTGGTCCCCATTCCTTGTTGGACTTGGGATGCCCATTACGATAAGGCCTTGATTTTGGTTGTGTAAATTTCACTCTATATTGTACCTTTAATTATGTTAGTCTATCTACCCTGATGCTTACCTATCATGTAATACCTCTTACTTTGGCTAGCTTGAAATCATTTCAAGAATATTAGAAGCATTAAAGCCTTTTTAAAAGGTGTTTTTTGTTCTTTTACCAACCGTTTATATACATAATTATATCTGACCAAAGCTCAGAAATTCATTATTCTTTCACAATAACAAAGCTAGGGTTTTCTCTCTAACATTAATCTCCAAGAACAAAATCTAGATCTTCTTCAAGAACTAAGAGATTCAAATTCTTCAAGTTCAAGACTTTCAAGAAAACTCAAACTAGGTAAGCATAGTGTTCATTCATGGACTCATTCCATCCATAAAGCCCAAGAATCTCTTTTCAAAGTTTAAGTTTATGTATTTTCTTTATTAATTTCATGATTGGGCTGCTCCCTTGTTCATGTCGGTAATAAGTAATTTAATTCTATTCTATGTTGGGGGATAAATTTTATGTGTATTTGATTAGTATAGAGGTAGATTCATTGAAACCTATGATTAAACCCTTGAATAATGAAATTAGAATTGAATCATGATGTTAAATTGTTGTATCATGTTTTTACACATACCGTGCCTACATTGTGTTTGTTTAAAATCCTAGATGAGGGAAAATGCCCAACTAGCATGAATTCATGAAATCCCCGCGTAAGTATATGTTTATGCAAATCACATATTTGATGAAATACTTGAATAAATGTATTACGGATTATCATATTAGTGATGTGTTCAAATAGGTCATGCTTTGTCATTTTTGTTCCAACGAGTCGTAGGGGTACTTGTACAAAAAATATTAGTTGTGTGCCTAGAGCCGCAATGTTTCCACGATACTCTTAGTCAAGCTATGATCCTTAGACTTCAGACGGTCTTATTACTTAGAAAATCTCCATAATCTCATAAACTCAGTTAGTTGTCAGATATTGGTAGTATTTCATCAGTCAACAGAACTCAGTAACTCTGTCCATGTTCAATTCAGTAAATCATGTTCAGTGTCTATTCAGATGGGAGAAAAAATTAGTACCGAGTGAACCCAAGGATGGGAACTCATCTGTTATATGTGTGTGTGATTCTTATAAGCAATCCTTGCATTCCATAACTATGTAGCAAGCATATGTTGAGACATCATAGCCTGCTATATGAGGGTAGATGAGGTGGCTTAGCCTGCTATATGTGGGTTCCCACCATTATCACTAGATTTACCTATTATATTAGGGTCACTCATATGTTGTTCTTACCAGTGTAGCGATATTGACGCACTTCCAATCAGTGAATACATTGGACCCCAATCCAGCTATAATGCATCATTTGGGGCATGTCGGTTAGATGACTACTCCCACAGTCTCAGTATCAGTCTCAGTAAATGAACTTTGATAGTTCTTAAGAATTCAAAACTATCAGATACAACCAACTCAGAACAATAAAGAACTCAGGTAGTTCCATCAGATTCAGGACTATCAGATACAGTAACTCATAGTATTAGTTATCAAAATTCAGTCATTAGTTATGTTAGTCATCAGCATACTCATGTTATCACAATTTTATATATAGTTAGTATGTATACGTGCATGTATTCTCACGTTCATATTAGTCAGTTAGACAATATTATTCATGCATATAAACCGACACATTAAGCCTACGTCACATGCATACCATTAAATTCAAAGTATTAATGCATCTATGCTATGGTGTCTTATACCATAGATTTAGAGACACGAGCTCCAAAGCATCAGTATATTCCAGATATCAGCAATCAGAGTTATCAGTGAGTCTTCATCCTTCGAGGACATGATTATTTCTCTATTATCTCATTAATTAGTTTGTTAGACGGAGTTAGATGGGGAAATGCCCCATCAACTACTTACTCAGACAGTTCCATCAGTTAGAGGCTTTCCTGACTATTATGTTTAGACAGTTATTTTAGTTGTTTTGGGTATTTCATACCCCATTTAGATGTTATGTTTTACTTTATTTATGTGTACCTTATGTCCTTTCAGTTCATGTTTCCATGTTATTCAATATATTATACAGTATATAGGTATAGTATCATCCATGGGTTAGCTTTTGGTCCTTCGAGGTCATGAGCATCATGTAGCGTTCGGTGTACTAGATTCGGGGCATTACATATCTACCTGAATTTTATTCCAATACTTGTATGTGTGTTAACTATATACTTGTGTTCCCTTCTCATAATTGCTATGGTTTATATGATATTCAAGAACTGTTAGTGGAGACTGTGTGGGCTACCCTTTGGGAAATTTTTTTATTGTAGATGACATGCCTTTAGTGTTTATTTTGTATGCTTTAGTTTCTAATTCACTCAGTCGGCCTCCAATACCTGTATAGTATAAGTGAATCATACAAACCCCTGCCATGCCTTTTTATTGCATATCCTAGTTCGATTACCCCTCAAGGTGGTTTATTAGGGAAACATTTAGAGCTTTAGTGTATGATTTCATGTGTTTGCAATTGACTACTACCATTCCTTATAAATATTATGTCTTTATTTGTATTCTTAGACAGAGTTGTTCCTACTTTGAATGTCTTGTGTATTTTGATCTCGAGTTGTACTTGTTAGTTCTTACAGTATGACGCTAGGTTTTGAGAATTGGTTAGATATTTTTTATCCTATTGGGCTTTTTTATACATATATATTTGGCTCGACTCTATGCTCAAGGTCTTCCCTTTGTTTCGGTATTGATTTGGCTTTTTGTATTAGCTTGGGTGATAGTCTTACTTGTCAATGCTTGCTATGAAATGTGCCACAATGACCCGCGGTTTTTTCATCATGAAATTTTATTTTATAGTTTTGTACTCGGGAAAGTTTATATTCATTTGTTCATATGAGGTTGTACCACAATCAATTTTTTTGCTTGCCATCCTTCTTTTCCCACTTTCTGCGCTTTCATAGTCGAACTTGCATATTTAGGCTATTTTATGTTTTTGTGGTACATGTGTTGTGTTTTGTTTGTGTTTAACTAGGAGAAAAAGAAGTGACCTAAGGGTTGTTGATAATATTTGTTTGATTTAAAAATGTTTTGAGTAAAATGATACCCCTCCAAAAATATTTTATGGACTGTATAATGTGAATACATATGTAACCATTGTGAATCTTGTTTTTGGTATTAGGATTTGGGACAGAATAATCATAGCTTAGCATTTCCATGAACTGGATAAGTAGTAGTTTGTAATGCAACCCTATGAGCGGGGGACTTTTTAATTATGAGGGTACAAGGGTTGAGTTTCTAGCTGCTTATCTGTTCGGGTAATGTAACTTGTATGTCCTCTTTGTTTTTTGTTGCTAATATAATATCATATATTGATACCTTTTTGTTGCATTGTAGGGTTATATTTATCTACAAGGTTGGTTTTGAAAAGTTAAAAATAGAAGGGGGTGATGTTTTAGATTTGAAATTTAATTTACTACCACAGGTACCTTAGGTTTCTCTTGGTTAAGCATCATCATATTATTTTTTTATGTATTTGTTACCTGAGGAAATGCAAACATTTTATGTTGAGGTTGTTGATGTGCCACAGTTTCAAGTTACTTTCAATTTTTAATATCGAAAATATGTTAGTAAGTCGGTCCATTTTCGCTAGATATTATGTTTTTTGTGCTTGTTTTGTAAGAAACTAGGTGTTTTCATTGAAGAAAAGAAAATATGATAAAAAAGTGCAGAAGGACCACATCCGGGGCCACTTACGTCATGTATGTGGTACCTAACATGGTCCTATGTTCCTACGTAGGAGACAAAAACAAAGTTGTGAGAAGCTGAATTCTGAAGGTTGTCCTATGTTTTATAAAATAGCCACTTACGAGACATAAATGCCACTAAACGACTACCATGGGTGGCAACATAGGTGTCATAAATAGAATGCTTGGAGTTTCTAAATTTTATGATTTATTACTATTATGAAGTAGCACTTACGGCCATCATAAGTTCCTTCGTAAGTGGCACTCCTGTAACATTAAAATCTTCTAACACTTATGACCCACAATGGGGCCCGTAAGTCGGTTCGTAAGTTGTCACCGACCTAGTTTCCTTATCCACTTTGGTTAGGATTTTGATTTATTCAATAAATACCCTTTTTTTGTTATAGTATTAGTTTACGTACTCTTGACATTCACAAACATATACTAGTTCTAAGATTTAACTTTTGATCTTGGAATCATTTGTTCTTCAGTATTTTGTTGATTATTAATTTGAGATATTGGGTTTCCTTCGTAAATTATTTTGAGATTGATCTTACGCTTTCGTTTAGCAATTTCATAGATATTATTGCAAACATTAGCAGATAAACCACCTAGCTAGGATTGTGGAAACCATGGAAGAATAACAAAGTAGGGGAAATGCGAGGCCCTTCTAAATTATTCTTAGGAATGTATAGTGATGTTATTCAGTTATTTTGTTTTCTTAAATACTGCAGAGATTAAGAACTTGCATGTATTCGAGATCGTCTTCACATGTGAGGTTATGATTAGGAAAAGAAGATTGCAACGATAATTCAAGGATACCAACGCTTGTCTAATTAACCTTACACCTAAAATGAGATAGTTATTTTGAGTATAAAGAAAAGGGTTAGTCATGCAACACTCTGAGACTCATAATGTAATGCCCCGATATCACACCTTGGGCGTCACATGGTGCTTACTGTCCCGAGGGACCATAAGCTAACATATGAATTGGTGCCTACTGTGAGCACTAGATAACATGATCATTAATGTGGAATAATACTAACATGCCATAAGGTTTTAATAACTGAATTCAAAAATGAAATATGATTCT
Organism: Capsicum baccatum var. pendulum; assembly: GCA_030864225.1. Lineage (NCBI taxonomy): Eukaryota > Viridiplantae > Streptophyta > Magnoliopsida > Solanales > Solanaceae > Capsicum > Capsicum baccatum. Next base: position 204,262,500 of record CM061550.1, read on the forward strand.
ACAGAAATAACTGACTGAATCTGATAAAATACTGATAAACTAGATCACTAACTATAATGTCTGGACACTAAATAACTCACTCTAATGTCTGATAAGCCTTTAAAGCTAAATTACTATGAGTTGATGGGACAATCCCCAACAAACTCCAACTTACTACTAAACTGAGACATGAAAAAAAGTAAGCTTGTCCTCGAAGTATGAGGACTCACCACTGCTACTGCTAAGGATCTAAAAAGTCTAATCATGAATTGGGAACTGAGCATCAGAACCTATGATATAACACATCATACAACAAAAGAAAAGGTATGCGATCAGTAATTTTAATATACTAGTATGTTAGTGAGGTAGGCTGATATGTATGGTGTCATGAGCGTAAAGAATAACTATCTGAATATATATGTAAAACATAGAGTACTGAATAGAATGCATGAAATCTATAGGTGCTGGGAATATGTGGAAATCTATAAATACTGAGTATGCATGAAAATATATAAATAATGAAGACACATGAAATTCTAGTGATACTCGGGATGCATGACCAAGCATATAACATGGACTGAGTAAAATCTGTAAACTAAAATACTAAAATAACTTATATCTATATGCTTTGGTCAAACAACACTAAGAATGAATAACTGAAGTGGGACCATAACTGAGACTATATTTGAGACTGTGGGAGGTATTATCTAACCGGCATGCCCCAATATGAGCTAATTAGAGTCCAACCTATAACCCCAGTTGGAAAGATGTTAATACAGTACCACGGGTATGAAAACTGGTTTTGTGGATGCACTAAACTAATATAATGTCAAAAGAACTAAGAAAGTCAAGCCTGATATGACAGCTGATCCCTACGAGATAGTTCAGCTTAATCTGATGGGTGACTTCTCTCAGCCTACCTTGGCTACGAAGTTGTGGAGTTTAGGGACTAATAATAATGACTCTGCCTATGTGATGGGGAAGCCACCATCCCAACACTCCCTCGGTGCTAAATCCTACTCCGAACTGAAAGACACTGAAATACAAGATTTTACAGAGTTTAACTGACTGATATATGACTATTCTGATAATGCTCATTATATGTTCTGAATACTATTTTGTAATGTACTGAGACTAGAATACATAAACAACAATGGATTTTGGGTATTCAATAGCCCCAGGACTTAAAAACAATAATAGAAAAATGACACTAAAGCTTGGGTGACAAAGCATGAAGGATTTTAGTAAATCAATCACTCTTGTAGGCATTTTATCAAACACTTGTAGTTCATGGTTTAAAACAATCATAGGAAAGTCATGGAACTTACAGAAATAGGTTGGATTAAACATAATAGTACTAAATCATGATTTTAATTCAATAGATAATAATATTAAAACATGGACGATTGAATAACAACAATAATTTTATCGAATAATTGTATAAAATCAATAGTATATGGAGATTCATGGGTGAAATCACAATTTAAAATCAATTAACTTGCAAAGATCAATTTTTTTTAATTTAAATAGGATACTAGGACTCCATAGATGAAAGGAATACATGGATGAATGTCTAATATACCTGGGATAATGAATTTAGGAGGATTGATGGAGAGTTCTAGAGATTTGGCGTTGCATTTGAGAGATAGGGTTCTTGTTCTTAAGAGTGTTAATTTTAATTTGAGAGAATAATACAAAAGTGAGAAAGCAATGCCCTCTTAGGGTTAAATCCCGTGTTTAGGTAGATTTGGGGCCATGGAAAAAGACCAAATGACCCCTGTAATTTAAAATCACAAAACTACAAATATTCCTAATTTTCACCCTTGGCTCGACACGCCACTATCACTCCATGCCACTGGAAAAGGGACAATTGGGAAAATGCATGGTGGAGCAATGCGGTGTAATTCTGTTGCCACCTTATTTGTGACCACGAAGCTTACTGCGACGCATTGGAATAGTGCTACAACACTAGAAAATAACAAATGCCAATCTGGAGTTTAGCGCGACATGCCAACATCATGATACCTCACTAGAAATTGCCAATCGTTATTTAAACTTGCTCCACAATGCACTAAGGGTTGAATGTTTAATTATTAAAACATAAAATTGCCATAACTTCTTAACTAGTTATCAGATTTGGGTTAATTTTATACCTTTGGAATGCTACTTAAATTTCCTACGCATTGGCAGGCTGTAAATTGACAAATAATGAGTGATTTGAAAATTTTTTATATGAATACTCATGTATTGGCACTTAGATTACGCTAAGGAATACAGGGTATTACAATATCTCCTCCTTGCGATTATTCGTCCTCGAATGAGACTGGTTAAGCTGAGGGAAAACTGATGGCTTGAGCTTACATACTGAACGTGCATATCTGATGCATGGAATGCATGTCTGAACTGACTCATGAATGCATGATTTTCATGAACATGATGTGAAACTAAAACTGAGCATGATAGAGAAAAATATTTGAAAGATTAGTACCTTAAACCGAATCTAAATTCACAAAGGAAAGACAAGGGTATTTGTTTCGTATATCTTCTTCTTATTCCCTAATGGCTCCCTCAATGCACTTACTCGGCCAATGAATTTTTACTAATGGAACAGGTTTGTTCCTTAATCTACGAACTTGATGATCAAGAATTTCAACTGGAACTTCCTCAAAGAAAAGACTATTTTGAATATCTACACTTTCTAAGGGAACAACTATAGCTGGATCACCAATACACTTTTTCATCAATGAGATATGGAACACTGGGTGTACTGAGACTAAATCTAAAGGCAACTCAAGATTGTAAGTTACCTTTATGAAACAACTAAGAATTTCAAAGGGACCGACATTTTGGGAATTGAGTTTGCCATTCTTTTCGAATCTTTTCACTCCCTTCATGGGAGAGATTTTTAAGTACACAAAATCACCAACCTCAAACTCGAGATTATTTCTCCTCACATCAGCATAAGATTTCTGTCAGCTCTGGGCAGCCCTAAGCCTTTGTTTGATAAACTGAACCTTCTCTAATGCATTAAACATAAAGTCAGGCCCTTCTACTATGGCCTCACCTACTTTAAACAAACTAATTAGAGATCTACATATCCTACCATAGTGAGCCTCAAATGGATACATACAGATATTGGAATGATAGTTATTATTATATGCGAGTTCAATCGACGTCAAGTGGTCATTCCAACTATCTTTAAAATCAACTGCACATGATCTCAGTATATCTTCTAGTGTCTAAATGGTCCATTCTTCTTGACCATCTGTCTCAGGGTGGAAAGTTGTACTAAGATGGACTTGGGTCCCAAGACCCTGTTGGAATGCTTTCAAGAAGTGACATGAAAAATAGGTACCTTTATCTTAGATGATAGATAAAGAAACACTATCCAACCTAACCAACTCTCTCAGATAGAGTTTGGCATAGTTCTCTGCTGAATAAAAGGTATGGAATTTCTTAAAATGAGCTAATTCGGTCAACATGTAAATGATAACATAAATGGAATCATTTTGATGATGAGTACGAGCCAGACCCATCACAAAGTCTATGTTAACTTCCTCCCATTTTCAAGTGGGAATACCAAACTCCTGCAGGGATCCACCAAGTTTCTGGTTCTAAATATTAACTTACTGGCATGTAGAGCACTTAGCCATAAAATCTGAAATATCTCTCTTCATCCTGCTCAACCAATAGATCTACCGCAAATCGTGGTTCATCTTTATGGACCCTAGATGAATAGAGTAACGTGCACTATTCTCTTCTTCAAGAATTTGTTGCCTCAAATCTTCTGTATCAGGCACATATTATCTACCATAAAAATGCAATAGACTATCGCCCTTTGGAAGAAAACCTCCACTTTTTGATCTTTGACAGATTCTTTCAACTTAACTAGACTGGGATCTATATCTTTATTTTTCTTCACCTCAAAAACAAGAGATGATTCAGTGCTACTCTATACCCATACACTACCTTCTACTGAATCGAGTAAGCGGACACCTAGTTGGGCAAGCTGATGAACTTCCTAAGCTAACTTCTTCTTACCATCTTCAACATGACCAACTTTACCCATAGGCAATCTACTAAGAGCATTAGCCACTACATTGGCCTTGCCCAGATGATACAAAACACTCATGCCATAATCCTTCAGTAACTATAACCACCTCTTCTGACATATATTCAAATCGTTCTAATAAAATGCATATTGAAGGATCTTATGGTCAGTGACCACATCAACGTGCACCCCATATAAGTAATTTCTCAAAATCTTTAAGATGAATACTACAACTGCTAATTTGAGGTCATGAGTCGGATAATTCTTCTCATGGGGTCTTAGTTGTCTAGAGGCATAGGCTATGACCTTACCTCTCTACACGAGTAAATAACGCAAACCTAATTTGGATGCATCATAGTACACATCAAACCCATCTAAACCATATGGCAAGGTAAGAACTAGGGCTGAGGTGAGTTAAGTCTTCAACTACTGAAAACTTTTCTCATAAGAATATGACCACAAAAACTTAACTTTCTTTCGAGTCAATCTAGAAATGGGGGATTCAATAGAAGAAAAAACCTTAAAAAACTGATGGTAATAGCCAGCTAAACCCAAGAAACTCCTGATGTCTAATGGAGATATGGGTCAAGGCTAGTTTTTCACCGCCTTAGTTTTTTGAAGATCAACTCTAATGCGATCACCAGAAATAATATGGCCAAGGAAAGCTACTAATATTAGCTAGAATTCATACTTACTGAATTTAGAGAACAACTGGTGATCTCTAAAAGTTTGTATTACTATTATGAGATGGTCTGCATGATCTGTTTCACGACTGGAGTAAACAAGAATGTCATCAATAAAGACTATGATGAACATATCCAAGTACTACTTAAAAACATGGTTCATCGAGTCCATGAAGTATGTTAGAGCAATCCTGAGACCAAAGGAAATAAGCAAAAACTCGAAGTGACCATATCGAGTTCAGAAAGTTATTTTTTGAATGTTATATTTCCTGACTCTAAGTTGATTATATCCTGATCTGAGGTCTATCTTTGTAGATTAGATGGCACCCTAAAGTTGATCAAATAGGTCATTGATTCTAGGAAGTGGATATCTATTCTTGACTGTGACTTTGTTAAACCAATGGTTGTCTACGCATATTCTGATAGAACCATTTTTCTTACGTACAAAAAGAATAGCTGCACCCCACGAAGAGATATTGGGTGTGATGAATCCATTATAGATAAGATACTTTAACTATTTTTAACTCATTGAGTTCAGCTGGAGCCATTTTTTATGGAAGAATAGATATGGGCTGAGTATCTAGATTAACATCTATTTCTAAGTTGATTTCCCCTTTGGGAGTAATGTCGAAAAGATCTTCAGGAAAGAAATTTGAGAATCATATACAATTTGATGTGATTCAAGATTTGAACTTTTTGAGTTAGAGTATTTGACTCACACAAGATGGTAAATACACCCCTTCGATATCATCTTTCTCACTCTAAGGTACGAAACCAACTAACGCCTACGAGCTATGGTACTACACCTCCATTCAAATGATGGTTAATTTGGGAACTGAAAATAAAATATTCTATTTCTATAATTAACTGATGCATAGAATGAGTGGAGTTAATCCATGCTGATAATGACATCAAAATCAGTCGTCTCTAACTCCATGAGATCAACTGAAGTAACTTTTTGAGATATAATGACTGGACAATTCCTGTATACCTGTCAGGCTATAATGGTAACACCTAGAGGGGTAGGCACTGAAATGGGCTCTGCTAGAGCTGTAGGATTGGCTCCGAAATTGATGGCTATATATGTAGTTACAAAAGATAAAGAAGCTCCAGGGTCTAGTAAGGCATAAACATATAAGTAAAAGACCTGTAACGTACTAGTAACTACATCAGGAGAATTTTCCTGATCTTCATGGGACAGAAGGGCATATAATTTGTTTGAATGTTGACCACTATTTGCACTAGAAGCCACACCCTGCTGAGTTGGGCGACAGGATGGAACTGATCATTAATAGGACTAGCCTTATTGGCACATATCCCAACCTTTGGGAGAAACTACCCCCACACTATCGAATATGATGGCCAAGCATGCCACACCAAAATGAAAAATCATTACCCGCTCAATACTCACCCTGATAGTGTCTGCCATATTTGTCACATAGAATATTTGTACGAGCACTGCTAACACTAACCTGGAAATTAGATCCTAGAACTCTATACTGATTTTCATTTCTGAATTTAGGTATGGGAGAACAGGGTGAAGAGGGTGTTGGGGCTGAAGTCCTCTGATGAAACTGAGGACGATTACCACGCTCTTACTTTTGCTGACTAAATTTAAAACTACCATTCTATCCCTCTTGTTTCTGCTATCCCACTCCTTAATCTTCTGCTCCTCTATATGTTAAGAATGGACTATCAGTGTAGACTAGTCTATCTCACTAATCCGCATTGTGGTCCTACACTCAATGATCACACTATCAGATAGTCTAGACACAAACTTACTCATTTTTGACCTGTTATCAGCTACCACATGAGGAGCATATCTATCTAACTGAGTAAAATTGAGGGAATATTCCCTTATGCTTATGTTTCCCTGCCTTAAGTTAATAAACTCTATCATCTTGGCCTCTCTCAACTCTAATATGAAGAATCTATCTAAGAATGTTGTGGAAAACTCTTCCCAAACTACAGGCCCTACATTTAAAACCCTATAAACCTTCCACATTTTAAACCAAGTATGGGATACATTGTGTAACTGGTATGAAGCCAAGTCAGCACTCTGACTAGATGTTACACCCATAGAATCCTGTGGATCCTCTTCAGACTTGGATCCTGTGAAAGAAGGAGGATTCATCTGGATGAAATCCTAAATTATGATTGCAACAACTTTGGCCACTTGGTTGGCTAGAACAATAGCTGACCATTCATTTTGTGCTTCTATAGAGTTTGCTAGACTAGTGAAAGCAGCTCTAAATTTTGCATGAGAGACATGCTCATCCAGAGGATCTTCCTGGATGGAGAGGGCTGGCTAGTTTCCTGTTCTTCTACCGTTCTTCTAGGGAGGCATGCTCAATAAACGGAAGGAAAAAATGGATTAGACAAGCAGTTTAACTTCAGCTCATGCTCACTCGCATGAAATGAATACTGAAAGAATGGAAATATTTTCCTAAACGCCTTATAGTCTCTTGTCCATAAGTGTGGCATGTAACACACCCATACATAAGACACTACTTGACATGACTTTCAGACTTGCTAGGATAATTTAAAACCTTAGGATTTGATACCAAGTTTGTAATGCCTCGAGAGCACACCTTGGGTGTCACACGGTGCTTACAGTCCCGAGGGACCACAAGATAACCCATGAACTAATACATGTTGTAAGTACTGGATAACATTATCATAAATGTAGAAGAATACTAACATGCACATAAGTTTTAATAACTGAATTCAAAACTGAAATATGTGTCTAGATAAATAACTGGGTGAATCTAATAAAATATTGATAAACTTAATAACTCATTGTAATGCCTGAATACTCAATAACTGAGTCTAATGTCCAATAAGCCTCTAAAACAGAATGACTATGAGGTAATGGGATAGGCCACACTAACTACAACTAACTACTAAACTGAGACATGAAATAAAGTAACCCTCTCCTTGATGTATAAGGACTCACCAGTGCTAGTGCTGAGGGTCTGATAAATCTAATCGTGAACTTTGAAATAAGTGTCAGAACCCATGATATAATACATCATATCACAAAAGACAAGGTATGCAATTAGTACTTTGAATATACTAGTATGCTAAATGAGATAGGCTAATATGCATGGTGTCACTAGCATAAATAATAACAATCTAAATATACACGTAAAACATAGAGTACTGAATAGGATGCATAAAATCTGTAGGTATTAGGAATATATGCTAATCTGTAACCACTAAATATGCATAAAAATCTCTAAATACTGAAGATACATAAAAATCTGTAGAAACTGAGGATGCATGACCAAGCATATAACATGAACTGAGTAAAATTAATAAACTGAAATACTTAAATAATTGAAATTTGTATGTTGTGGTGAAACAACAATAAGACAAAATGAATGAGCTAATCTGGGTCTAACCTATAACCCCACTTAGAATGGTGTTAATACCATGCCACAAGTATGAACACTGGCTGTGTGGATCCACTAAACTGATATAATGTTAAAAGAACTAAGGGTGTTAAGCCTGAATTGATGGGTAACCCCTGTGAGATAGTCAAGCCTAATCTGACAGGTGACTTTTATAAATCCTATGCTGGCTACGTATTTCTGGAGTATCGGGACTATAAATAATGACTCTGCCTATCTGACGAGTAATCCTCTATCCCAACTCTCGCTCGGTGCTTAATTCTATTCCCAACTAAAAGACACTAAAATACAAGACTGTTCTGAATTCCCAACTTTCGCTCGGTGCTTAATCCTATTCCCAATTGGGGACATCAGTACGAAATATGTACTGAGTATGTAAAGCTTTAGATAATAAAAAATTATATAGGAGCTCTACAGAAATCAAAAACAAGTGAATAAATCGTAATAGGAGTTGACCACACTTACTAGAACTTGTGATGACCTGTACATTGTATTTATTCTATCATTTTACCTTCGTTCTTATCATCTTTGTAATCATTATTGTACTGTACTATGACCATTAGGCTACCTCCACTACATTACAACTGGGATCAACCCATGATAGGCTTATTCCCCTGGGATGCCACCCATAAACACATAAACAGGGATCGATCTATGGTACGCTTATGCCCTTGGGATACCACCCGATAAGAAAAAAATTCCATCACTTAGTTCAATTAATCTTTGAGATTATTATTTCGGTCGCCACCACATTTTTCATACTTTGAAACAATGATACATAAATAAGAGACATATAAATAGACCATCAATGCAATAACAATAAAGTGAGAACTCATTGTCATATCAGTGAGGTGTTTTGGTGTCATCAATACCATAACAATGAAGTAGGAACTTATTGGTATATCAATGAAATGTTTTGGAGTCGTTAATAGATCATGGATCTTGTTTGAGTAACAGCATACCTTCTGACATTCACTAGTGCAATAAACATGTAAGATTTGGAAAACAAGTAAGTATTGGAATGTCTTGACATCTTGTAGGGTGGAAACAAGTTCATTGGTAATGTAAGACATCATACAAAACCATTTTGGATCAGATGTTATTAAATAACTTTGGAAACTTTTTTAATAGAACAATTGTTCACTTTTATGCCAAAGATAAGGTATAGAGCATGCTTTACATACCTGACTTTCAACCTTCAATACTAGTTCCAAATGGACTTCTTGTCTTTTCGATTACTTATCTACAATGAACATATAGAGAAATCTAGTATTAGCAACCAAATATCACAATTCAATTATTTCAATGCACCAAACTAGTGGTTAAGTAGTAAGCCTTAATTACACCATAAAGTGTGTCACTTTGACCCTCTTATACTGCAATTACATTCACATTCCATGCAAATTCAAACAATATCCTCCAATATCAAGTTATGATTCATTTATCCTTCCACCCAATCTATTAAACCAAATTGAGCCATAGACATAAATAATCATCAATTTCATAGTATATCACCATATACACCTTCCATAACTAAATTACCATATCCACCATCCATAACTCAAATACCATATCCACCTTCCACAATTCAATACAACAAAACCATGCAAAATAGTCCATAACCCTATTTCCATCACATTTCAGTAACAACCAATACATATAATCCTCTATCACATATACACATATGGAAAAGAACAAAGGCAAACAATATTAATACCATACAATTCGCCTCTTGATTATGCAATCCTTTTTGAAAAAATAATAGGTGTCATTCGAAGCTCTCGAGATGACAAATGCAGTTATCGGATTACATTGGAATTTCTACGGTTGAATCAAAAGTAATTTAAAAGTCAAATTTTTCTAGGGTTTGTTGTTCCTCAATAATTGATGATGAACATGTGTTTTTGAACTCATATACATGTATATATACACATATTCCTGTCCATAATATAATAGTAAATGACCAAAATGCCTTAAAAATTTAAATAATGTCAAATTTGTACTTTGGTGGACTATTTTTCTTAGCTAAAGTAGATCGACCATAAAATATTGCTCCGATATCGGATTTGGGTGAAATTTGTATCGTTGGAAGGATAATTCAAAGGGCTTTAATTTAACAAAAAGTAGGCCACCCAGTTCGTTATGTACAAGGAGTTATGGTTGTTTGAAGTTGACCCAAAAAATCTATTTTGATAGGCTGAAGTAAAACAGTATAACTCCTTACTCAGACATTGGATATGGATGAAAACAATCTCATTGGATAGAAGACTCAACGATATTTCTTTTCATATGTCGCAGCTCTTGCAGTTAATTATATTAAGGGAGTTATGATCATTCAAAGTTGACACAAAAATTTGCCTGGCCTCAGTAGTTTGTGTGCAGGAAATTTTCCTGCACATTTACTATTCCCAAATATCTTGGGCACCATTTTATAGTTTCGAACATGCTCGATTATATCCGAAATCTATCCGTTTTTTGAATCTTTATATCGTTGGACAGATTATTCAATAACCTTCACATGGAACCATCGATGGGCAAATTCCGGTATAAATAAAATAAAAAAAATAATACCATATAAATATGACCAATACACGTACTTGAATACACCAATACACGTACTTGAATACGGGGTGTTATACCAACTAACTCCAACTAATAATATAATCAATGAAATACAAAAAAAAATCATTATATCCTCGAAGGATGAGGACTCACATCTACTTTAACTGTTGAATATGGAATTTACTGTTGATCTGGACTCGTGTCTCTGAACCTATGGTGTAACATAATAAGAAATCACCATAGCGCGAATGCATTAGTACATTTGTACTGAGTATAATTGTGTGGCAGGATAAATGCAAGGTTTCACATGTATGCTAATGCTAAATTATTGTCTAACATGAAATGCATACATAATAACGTAACTATAACTGACAACATGATATCATTATTTCTGATTTTGTATACTAATAACGTGACATACTATTAACTAAAATGACTGATAACATGAAGGACTATATCTGAATAATACGGATAACATAGGTGACTGTATCTGAGTATAACTGAAAATGTGGGTGACTGTAGCTGATAGTCTTGAATCTAATGGAACTATCTGAGTTCTATACTGTATCTGAGTTGACTGTATCTGATAGTCCTAAAATCTGAAAAACTATGTGAGTTCAATTACTGAGACTAATTGACTGTATCTGACAGTCCTGATTCTATAACATGAAACTGTGGGAAGTAGTATGTAACCGACATGCCCAAAATATGCTATGATAGTTGAGCTGGGGTTCAATCTATGCCCTGATTGGAAATGTTTCAATACTGCGCCACTGTTAAGGAAAAAATATAAGTAACCCTCATATAACAGGTAACTCTAGCGTGAAAGGTGGGAACCCTCACATAATAGGTTAAGCCACCTCATCTACCCTCATATCGCAGGCTACGATGTCTCAACCTATGTTGGATACATAGTTCTGGAACACAAGGATTGCTTCTAGGAATCACAACCTCGTATAATAGGTGAGTCCCCATTCGTAGGTTCACTCGGAGCTAATTCCTACTCCCATCTAAATGGACACTGAACATGATTTACTAAACTGAACTCAGCATGGACTGAGTTACTAAATTTCCATGACTGATGGAATACTATTCATATCTGATAACTGACTAAGTCATGAGATAATGGAGACTTTTCCTGAGTCATAAGACTATCTGAAGTCTAAGAGTTCATAGCTTGACTGAGTGTATTGTGAAAAACATGGCATGGCTCTAGGCACACAGTTAATATTTTTTGTTTTAGTACCCCCAGGAGTCGATAGAAGGAAACTAACATAGCATGATTTACTTGAAGGCTTGACTAACATCATAATACATACTATATTCGTAGGATCCTTTCATCAAACATGTAATAGGCATAAACTTGTACATACATGGGGATTTCATGGTGTCCAAATGACATAACAAAAATATAGAATCCAACCAAAACTAAAGCTTGTAAAGAATGTAGGTCAACTTCTCGTGATGCAAATTTCGAATGACAATCTTTAAGTGCTTTCAAAGATTGACCTCATTCTTAGAATAAACCAAGATGTCATCTATAATTATAATCACTAAAGAGTCAAAAAATTGAAAAAATACCCAGTTCATGAACTCCATAAATGTTGTAGGGGAATTGGTAAACCGAAAAGACATGACCAAGAACTCATTATGACAATATCAAGTCTGAAAAAGGCATCTTTGGATTATCCGAAGCTCTAATATTCAATTAGGAATACACAAATATCAAGTCTATATTCGTAATTACTTAAGAAACATGATGCTGGTCAAAAGGATCATCATTATGAGGAAGAAAATACTTTTAACTTTTACTTTGTTCAACTCCCTATAATAATGAACATAAGCATAAACCCAATTTTTCTTTATGAACAAGATAGGAGCAGCCAAAGAGATAGGATCAGTTTAATGTGCCCCTTATTCAACAGATCCTACAATTGCTCGATCAATTCTTTAAAATTAGATATGGCCATCATATAGGGAGGTAAAGAAATGGGATTTGTGCTAGACTTTACATCATTAGCAATATCAATGTAACAATCTACACGAATGCTAGGCAAATCCATAGAAAACACATTCATGAACTTGTGAAAATCCCTAATAAAATTCATAGATGGCGGTAAGGTACCACTAGTATTAGGTACATAAATTCCAAATAAAACAAAAACCCTTGTTCTACTATGCGATGAACATGTAGAAAGGATATGAAATCTTTTAGACCCAAATTCAGCATACCTTTCTAAACTAACCTTGGAAAACTCGACATAGCAACACTCATGGTCTTGGCATAAAATTCCAAAATCACATTATATGAAGCTAACCAATCTATACCTAAAATTACATTAAAATCAAACATCTATAGGATAATCGAGTCTACCCAAGTGTAAAGGCCCCAATGGTAATCACACAATATAGTTACACCTGATCCACCACTAAAAAGTCTTCTATTTGTGTAGAAATATTAAGAAGCATAGAAATGCATTCACATGCAACATCAAACCAGAGGAAAAATATACAGAAACATAGGAGAATGTAAACCTTTGGTCAAATAACATGAAGTAGTTTTGTAGCAGAATAGGATGATACCTATAATAATTATATTACAAGACTTTGCCTTGGGTCTCCTAGTTAAATCATAACATTGACCACATCCACTACCAAATTAACTGCACGACTACCACCATGAGCTCCCCTACCTCTAACTGTAGCACCTCTATCACTACTAAAGCTACACCTGCCACTTTGCGAATAGCCTCTGACTATAGATATCTGAGTAGGGATAAGCTAAAGCTTAGAATCCTACTGAATAGGTCTGTACACACATCGAGGACAATTCTTTGAAAAATGGACAGCCTCATAATATAAAAAACAACCTTTATTCCTTAACTCAATTTGAGGGATACAAATAAACTAAGACAATTCTCTGGCTTGTAGAACTGAAACTTGAACCTTTACTTCCATGACCAAATGCTTGGCTACCTGATATCATAAAACCTGAAGGTTTACTAACCAATCTCTATAAATAATCTTAAATGTCCTACCATGATAACAACGAGAACATATACTCGATAAATACATATAGTGGGAGGATCGATCATTAAACACACTCTGACATTGCACCTTCTTTATTCCCCTTGAGTATCCTAGGTAATAAAATCGGTTATCTTAGCATGCTCAATAATACTCTATAAGGAATCTACTAAAACAAACATATGGGAAACAATTAACTGATACCTCTAACCCCTCTACAAGATTATAAATCCTTTATGACTCAATAGAAATATTAGCTGCTAAATGCGTGGATAAAGTATGGAAATGTGCCTCATACTCAATAATAGACATGGAGCCTTATTCCAAATGATCAAACTCATCTCATATATTATCTCTTAATTTAGGAAACATAAACCTCTCTAAGAAGGCCTAAAAATTATTTCATAGGCCATAGATGGAAAAACAAAAGGCCTATAATTGGATAAAGGCATCCACTTATCCCTAGATATATTTATAAACTGATAGGTAGTATAAGAAACTCTATAAGAGTCAAGTGATCAAAGATTATGTAATTTCTTCTAGAATTCAGTCAAACACCCATAGGAATCCTTGCCAAATGCTCTACTAAACATGGGATAAACCAAACATTAATCTTCTCAAACCTATTTTTATCAGCAGAAGTCATTGATGTCTCCAAAATTATACGTCCTAAAAAGTACAATGCAACTTCTGTCAAATAAAGAATCCAATAAATTTTGGGGTAGAACCCAAAAGAATTAGGTTGAATCTCTACCAAGAACTTGTTGATGTAGTCGGGAAAGTTCTGAAAGTAAATTAGGGTATTTTTTACAAGCAAGAGTAGTAGTAACAATACTTGAACACCTTAGGTTAAATAAATATTAAATGAAAACTAGTATTTTGTTTCTACTGACATCCTTACTTCATAAAATTATTGTAAACATCAAACTATCTTGATGCCTTGCATGAGAATCGAACAAGTCATGTATCACTCACTGTCTCTCCATACCTTTTTGTGTATTTCACTTATCTATACTCGATCTCAGTGTGTCACATTACTATCCTTTCTCCTGGATCCTAGATTAACTATCTCTTTTTGGTATCAAGTTAAATAGATGAAGGTTGGTAGATTCAAATTACTGTTGTGATCTTCTTTTATAAATATTAATCTCTCTCTATCAAGAGAGTATCAAATACAAGTTAGTTGTTAGTGTTTAGAATCATTAAGAAAACAACCAATATGAAGAACACTACAATACTTGCAAGATCACTAACCAACAATGACTTTGTACTTTATTTTCTTTGTTATTTCATATGCATTCTCACAAATGTAGTCAACAGGTTTAGCCTCTCAATATTGCAAGAATACACATAGAATTAATAATTTAAAGTGTATGAATAATCTCAGAATGAAAACAAGAATCGTATATTAATATCAAATCCTAAGAGCTAAGATCTAGAATTCCAATATCAAAAGTGTATCTTCGAACTCAATATAATGTTTTGTGTAAAGTTATAACGGAACATCAATGGCATATTTAAAGGATACATCCTAAAACCTAAAAATCCTAACAAAAACCAAATTTGAAAATTATGTCGGCACCTACCTATGACCTACTTACGGGTCGTAGGTACTACCTACAGGTCCTAGGTTGGTTTATAGGTCTTGGAGGAAATCAGAAACCTTCAGAGCTCAATTTATGAGTGGTTCTGAAGGGGGCGTAGGTACCACCAATGCCTTCTAATTATGCCTTCGTAGGTCTTCAAAATAAAAATCAACTTTCAGTAACTCAACTCTACTATTTACGCGACGTAAATAAAACTTACGCCAACCCTATGTGGTCTCGTAAGTAGCCATACAAAACTTACTTTGCTACAAAAACAACATAAAAACACATCTTATCTAACAAAACAACCTATGTACTTGTATATTTCCTTATTTTAACATCAAAAATGCCAAGAAAACATGGAACATCAACACCTTTAACTTATAACATTTGTATGTCCTTAGAGAACAAACACATATCAAAGACATATGATATTCAATTAAAAACGCTTAAGTCACCTACGGTAGTCAACTAGATTTTAGCTCAAAACATCTTTACCCCTCCTATTTCAAACTTTTTAAAACCACTGCATGGATACATGTAGCATAATGGTATGACCTAAAGAAATCAAGTAGTGGAATTACATTAGGAACAAAAACGAAGAAAATCCTAAACTTACACTACCTGAATAAATAAGGAGTTTACAGCACAACCCAAGTACCCTCATAGAAATAAAGTCTCAACTCTCACAATATAATCATTCATGTAAACACAAGGGACTAAGTCAGGACTCTCACTGTCACAAAAGAAGTTCTAATCAATATTCCTCAAATAACATAGGCTTACCATTATTTACTGAACCTTAGATTTTTCGACACTTGGACTAGAATGACTATAACACTTTACTTGGCTTGTAATGCAGACTTGGGGATCAGGTATGGTACATTTGGGATATAGTTACTCACCCTACTTGACACTACATACTCATTTTTTTATTTTATTTTTCCTTTTCATGTTTTCCAATTTTTGTTTCTTATATTTTATATTCTACCACACCCAATGTTACTCTATTTATTCTTTTTACACCCTTATTCATAACCATTTTCAGCTATACACCCATATGATAGTAACCCTCAACTTAGGAATTTTTCCTGAGTTAAGGTGCACAGTGTCCAAGGAAAGACAAAGGCCTATATAGGTTTATTTTAATTAATAGGGAGAGTGAAAAAATAAAAAAATAAAATAGGTCAATGTAAGCTCAAAATAGGAATAAAAGGATACTTATTCACATTTGGTCTATTATTTAGGCTAAGAAAAAACTATGTCAAAAATGGGCAACGATCATGTCCTAACCAACTATCATACAACATAGGCAAGACTAACAAGGCAAGCTCTGGATTAAATACACACAAAACTAGGTAACTACCTCACACCTACATGGTACAAGGTTATAACACCAACTATCACCTATCCAGTCAATACAATTCTAAGATGTGGTTATTTTGTCACTCATACTAATTACATGATAAAATTCACATAATGGTAACATAGATATTTATATCAAAGGGTTCATAAAATTTTTGAAGAGGTATTATTTTTTTTCAGCATTTAAAAATTGGTCAACTATACTTTGGTTCCTTATTTTTCTCCTAATTAAACCTAAACAAAACATAATATATAAAACAACACAATCATAACCTAAACATGTCAATTCTACTCGGATACTACAGCCAATGGGAAAAAAACATGGAATGAAAAATGTTCAACTGTGGCACACCCTTAACCCCAACTAAAAAGTATTGCATTATCACCAATGCATGTTTGAACATCTAAAAAAATGGTGTAGGGATATAACTAGGATACTTTGGCATCCGAACCTAACATCCCCCCATCTAGGCATTCTATGTTTTAATTGAAGGAGATGGTGGCAGGGAGGAAATAAAAAAGGTGCCCACTTATATCTCAGCACACTTCGCTCATCAATTAAATAATGAATAATTGACTCATGAGTTTTCCTTTTCAAGTCCTGCTTATAATCTATCCCAAGGTCCTGTAACTTCTCCCCATGAACTCTCTTGTTCCTAATAACCAGTGATGGGTAATCCTATGCTAATAAATCAAATACTATCGTAGAAAGTAAAGGTAATGGCTTGGGAAACTATGGAATGACTAGAGTAATAGCTGAAATATAATTCTTAGTTAAATATTGTACCTCTAAGTAAAATGTAGATATCTCCATGCGTAGAAACTATAAGTTAGATTCCTAGACCTTGCACAGTTTTGCACTCACCCGTGTCCCAAAACTATGCGTATGGACATGTAACTCTCTAGTGTACTCCTTCATGGATGGCATCTTCCATAATTTATATATAGCCATAAAAGCCTCTAATGTGGTTCAGATCAATGGCCATATTAGACCGAATAACATGGCTAACTAATTATCTATCTAGGTAAGGCACTCTGTCACCTTCTACTATCTCTAAACCATCTACTATAAGATCTCCTAAAGCATACTAACAAACCAGTAGCAATAAGCCGAAGGTGCAAAGTAGAGGCCTCAGCTAAGCTTGGTGTAGATAGGCCCATAGCTTCCTTACTGCCTTTAGTAGTCATGGGATCTGCACTTTGAATTCTTATATCAGCATCAATACTCTCAACTAGCCTCATACCAGGTTCGCTCAAAATAGAAGGTCCCTAAAATGGGTTATACCAGAAGAAGAAGCAGTATATGCTTTCTATAACAAGGTCGGCTTGGATGCATCCTTAATCATGCCAACATATTCCATGCTAGCCACCTCGATCCACTGATCCATCTCTTCAATAGGAACCACTCTAGCCACATCATACTAATATTCACAAAATATGGTAAAGTCAATAAATACTCTCTCATGGATCTAAGTTTATATCCATCTAGAAAAATTTATATATACCCATCTATAAAGTTAGAAATAAATATTGCTCTATCCTAGGTGAGAATTTTCTCTATAAATGTCGGACTCAAAACCACTATCCATCAAAATATTTTTACAAAGTATAGTGATATCTTCTTGATCTCACCCCTCTCCTCAAACTAAGGGGCATCAATGCCCAATATTTCTATCGATATGTCTACCCATGTATAAAACTCCACTCTCAATGCTCTATGCTCAGCATCCCTCATATGGTGCCTACTCTTTGCTATCCTCATACAATTGTTAATCTCTGTTGTGGTAGTCATTCCTACATACTATGGCCTAAAAAACACCCGCCTAACTACCATTACAAAAAAATCAACCCTAACCCCTGTGAGTAATCTGTGGGTCAGCTGGGACTGGTCAATTAATCTACTCTCAAATGGGGTAACCAAGTATACTAATGATCTATATTAGTCATAGAACACCCAAAAAATTGTCCAATTGTATAAACCAAAATGATAGGTTATCTACACAAGAATATATCTATCAAATAAAGCTTATAGGTCTTTAAATCATCCTAAATAAGGCAACTCTGTCCTAGCCTCACCCAAAACACTACGTCATGGTCAAACCAAAATAATTATAAAGCTATCACTATCATAAAATTTTTATATGCTCTCTAGACATTATCTCAAATGAATTTGAGATGTAGGCACTATAGAGACATTTGTGGAGTTTGATACTTGAGCAATAGATAATGAAGTCTTTGGATGAGTACCCAGAGTCATGGCTTGAGTACCCAGAGCTGAGGATGTAAAGATTTTATAACGAACCCAAGCAATATTGACACCCTACTTAGATTAGGATATAGTTGAGCCTGGTGCATACTTACTCTCGACTAATTCTAATGCAGAGTCTGAACCCTCCTAAGAATGGAACCCATCTATATCCTTATCATCTAGAAAATCAAAACCTTTCCTTAAATTAACCTCCTCATCTAAAATAGAAGCTAACTCCTCCTCTCCTTTATCAGACTGTGGTATGTGTAGCTGTGAAGTAGTAGATGACTTTAGTTAATGCCTAGGTCGGACAAAGGCTGTTGATGAAGTCTATGGCCTAGCATGTGGTGGTGCTTGTGATTCTTGTGGTGGTGTGGGATGAATTCCTAACACACCAACAACTGTTGTAGATTCAACCTGCTTCTATGACCAGACTCGAGTTTGGCATGGCGCCAATGGTGTAATATCCATCCTCATAAGATACTTCTTAATAGAACAACTTCACTCAGGAGTCTCATTATATATTTTGTACTGAATTCCCTTTTTGTAAGTAGCATTAGGTGCCATCGTACATTAAAAATAAGTTGTTGTTGGTTAAAGCATAATATCAAAACAGAAATTTGAATAAATTAGACTACCCAAATCATTGCCTCCCTATGACCCCTGCCTATAGGTTATAGGTAGTACTTAAGATGGTTATATGTAGCCATGGTAAGTACCAGACAAAGTATTAAAGCTTCACGGCTTTAAATATAATATGCACAAGACCACTTACACTTATGAGATTGTTAAAGATTATCTGAATGTCAAATTTCATGTTTATTTTGGGTACTATGACAAATTCATTTGTGAAGAACAAATTTTAACTAAGTTTGAGTAAAGAATTATTACCTAGATTGAAGATTTTTGTAGAATTTGAAGAAAAAATTTTCACCCTAATTATCTTACAATATGCATACAAGTACCGAGTTTATGAACGGGATTTTCCTTTTATAGTTGTAGAATAAAGTTGAAGAGTTTTAATGGAAGAGGGAAGTTTGAATTTGTAGTGTTTAACAATTAATGGGTCGGTTTCTCAGGTTTTATTATGTTCGGGATGTCAGATCGGGTTGGGTCACATAACCACCACCCATATTATAAAAACTAGACTAACACTAATTTAACCCACTTACGACCCTACATACGAGCTGCAAGTACTACTTACAGCTCCCATAAGTGAGGCCTTAAGTTCATCCTGAAACCCCTTCTCACTGATTTCTATGACCCCAATATATGGGATAATAGGTTGTACTTACCGCCTACCTAAGTAGCATCTCTAAGTACAACATCAGAGACCCAAAATATTATAATACATAGGACATCAACTTATATGTAGTGGGTTGGACTGACGTAACCCGTAAGTAGGATCATATCTCCACTTACCTGCACTTGTAAAAAATTTGTAATTTTTTATCATTCTCCCATTTCTCAATGTTTTTAACCTTCAAAATAGAAATAAAAGAAAAAACTAAAACCTTGGGTTTTCTCCCAAGAAGTTTGAGGCATCACAATGTTGATATGTTGGATACTCAGACTTCACCATCAAGCCCATGGTTGCCTCTCATGTAGCGCCTAATTTAAGGTCGGAACATGACTCAGCTACTCAAACTTTTCCAAAGCGTACATCCTCACAAACCTTATACTTCCTGTATAATTATTTACATAATACCCATTAACCATGATTGGGGCATCTCCATCTCGTTTCATCTCAGTTTCACCACTTAGAAATACTCTAACCATGATGAATGGTCCAAGACACCTAGACTTTATCTTACCAAAAAATATTCAAAGTTTTGAATTATAGAACGAATCAACATCACAAGGCCAATACCATTTTCTCACTCTTCTTTTCATGGTGCAACTTCATCTTCTCCTTATATAATGCAAAACACCTACACATACGTAGATGAAATTTATCTAGGTCATTGTTGGCCTTTAGAGTTGATGATGTCCAAGCAACACCTCCTTTTAGATGATGATACAATCTCTCTCAAGATATAGTAACCTTAGTAAAGTTGGGGTTAAATCCAAAAGGAACACTTGGTTCGAAGTTATCAGCAGTTGTATTCTACAGGTAGTATTTAAAAGTAAATGAGGGGTTTTGTTTGTTGTAATCTCAAGCATATAACAATATTAACTCTGGTTGAAATTACTTATTTTTGAACTCTAAGTTTTTGTTCCCCTGGCATATTAGCTTCGTAGTTACGTTATTTGTTTCTCCTCTCCTACTCCAAAACTGATTTTTCTGCAAAACCAACCTAAAAATACATCATATCTAACAAAATAGCCTATTTACTTGCATAATTTCCTTGTTTTAATCATCAAAAGTTCCAAGAAACCATGGAATATCAACACCTTTAACTTATAACATTTTTGTGTCCTTGGGAAACTATCACATATCAAAGACACATGATGTTTAATTAAAAAAAACTAAGACACGTACGGTAGTCAACTTGATTTTAGCTCCAAAAGTTTTAACCCCTACTATTTCAAACTTTTCAAAACCATGGCATGGATACATGTCACATAATAGTGTGACCTGAAGTAATTAAGAATACAACACCAAGTGAATATGAAACTTACACTACCTGAACGGATAAGGAGTTAACAACACACCCCAAGTACCCTCATAGAAATAAATTCCCAACTCTAATAATATAATTATGCATATAAACACAGGGGAATAAGTCAAGAATATCACTCTCACAAAAGAAGTTACAATCAATATTCATAGACTACCATACGCTTGCCCTTATTTTTGATACCCTAGTTTCTTGGGTAGTTGGATGAGGATGACTATAGGACTTTACTCGGCTTGTAATGCAGATTTGGGGGAAGGTATGGTAAATTTGGGGTATAGTTACTCACCCTCCTTGTCACAACATATACATTTTAGGTTCCACTTCTCAACTATTCTCCTTTTATGTACCCCTTTTCTACTTTTTTTATTTTTGTATTTGGTGTGGTTTTTTTTTTCAGTTATTCATTTTTTCTTTTTCTTTTCCTTTTCATGTTTAGCAATTTTTTTTCATTATTGGTCCTTTTCAAGGCTTACTGATAATCTATCCTAGGGTCTTCTAACTCCTCCTCAGGACCACTCTTGTATGCAACAATCAAGGATGCATCATTCTTTAGTAATAAGTCAAATACCACAGTAGGGAGTCAGGGTAATGGTTAAGTAAATGATGGAATGTCTAGAGTGACGATCATAATATGACTCTCAGCTAATAATGGTATATCTGAGTGAAATATAGCTATCTTCATGCGTAGTCCCTATAAGTACAATACCTGGACCTTGAGTAGTGGTTCACATACTTATTCCTCAAACATCTTTCTAAGGACATAAATTTCTCTAGTGTAATCCTCAATGGATTCCATTATCCTCACTTTATATCTTGCCTTAAAAGCCTCAAATGTGTTTTAAATTAATGGCCTTATTAGACCAAATAGAATGGCTAAAAAAGTCTCTATATGGTTAAGGTACTTAGTGACCTTTGAGTATCTATCAACCATCTACTACAAAAACTCCAATAACACACTAAAAACCCTAGTAGCTATTGGTAGAGAGGCAAGGTTAAGGCCTTGGGTGGGACTAAAATAGATACTTGGTCTAGCGCAGATTTTTCCATAGCCCCCTCAATGCCTGTAATAGTCATGGGATCTACACTTTGACTTCTTCTAGCAATATCAATACTCCCAACCAGCCTTCTTCCATGCTCAGTAGAAATAGAAGGTTCCTCAAATGAGCCATACAAGAAGATGTAGAAGAAGGATATGCTTGCTATAATAGGGTCAGGTTGGACGCATCCTTAATCATTCCAAAATATGCCATGCCAGCCATTTAAATCCACTGATCCACCTCTAGAACAGGTACCACTCGAGCCGCATCCCACTACTATTATATCGAATAAGAAAAAAGAAAGGTGTTGAACTCGTTGAATGCTCTCTCATGGATTATAGTTCATATCCATCTCAAAAAAATTATTATATGCCCATATATTAAGTTAGAAATCAATGTTTCTATATCCTAGGTGGGAATGTGGTCCACAAATGTTAGACTCTTATAATGTCTCACCGCTACCCACCAAAACTTTGTGGTAATATATAGCGACACCTTCTTAATATCACCATCCTCTAAAACCAATGAAAATCAATGCTCAACTCTGCTATCTGTATGTCTACCTATCTATCAAAGTCCACTCTCATTACTCTTTGCTAAACATCCCTCCTAGTGTTCCTACTCTACTTTATCCTCGTATAATTTTTAAACTCAGCTATGGTGGATGATCCTACATACGTCGGCCCAAAAAATACCCTCCTTACTACCTATATGAAAAAATCAACCCTAACCCATGTGACTAATATGTGGATCAATCGGAATTGGTAAACTGATCTACCCTCCGCTGGGGTAACCAAGTATATTAATCATCCCTATGAGGCATAGAACTCTCAAACAATTTCCCTATTATATAGACCAAAATGATGGGTCATCTACCCTTGCCGATATATATCGAATGAAGACTATATATCTAAAGATCATCCTAAATCAGCCAACTCTATCCTAGTCTCCCCCACAATACTATATTATGGTTAACCTTATACAATAATAAAACAATCTCTATCATAAAGTTATTATATGCCCTCCAGGCACCATCTTAAATAAATTTGAGATATAGGTGCTATAGAGACATGTGTGTAAATTGTAAAGAAAACATAGGATGAGTACCCTGAGTACTTAGAGATGAAGGGATTTTCTAACGATCTCAAGCCACATCAACATCCTTCTTAGATTTGGATGTATTTGATCCTGATGCAGAATAATTCTTAATTGATTCAAATTTAGATGCCCACCCCTCCTAAGGCTTGAACCCATCTGCATCCTCATCCTCTAAGAAATCTAAACCTGACCCTCAATCAACCTCCTTATCTAAACTAGTATCTAACTCATCCTCTCCCTTATCATATTGCGGGGTATGTAGTTTTAAAGTATTTCTTAAGTTTAATGGAGGACTTGTTCGAACAAAGGCTATCGGTAAAGTCTATTGTCTAGCCTGTGGTAGTGCGAGATGAGTTCCCAACTTAGCAACACCTATTGAAGATGTAACCTACCTCTATCACCAAAATCAAGTTTGGAATGGAACCTATAGTGCACTATCTATTCTCACGGGATACTCCTCAATGGATCTACTTTTCTCTAGAGTTCCATTGTATATTTTAGATTGAATTCCTTTTTTTTGTGTAGAGCATTGTGTGCCATCACACATTAAAAATAAGTTGTTCCTAGTTAAACCACTATATCAGAACCTAAATTTGAACAAAATACACTACCCAAGGTAGGGCCTACATATGATCCCTACCATTGGGTTGTAGGTAGTATTTATGATCGTTGTAGGTAGCCAGCCTAGGTACCAAACAAAGGCCTGAAGCTTCAGGTTTTCAAGCTTAATACATTTAAGGTGATTTACACTTATGGGCTTCGTAGGTACTGCTTACGATCTCTTAAGTAGCTTTATACGTACCATTCTGAGCTTAAGTTAGTGTTTACCCAATTTTTTCTTCCATCACTAATATAATATAAATTTTATGAAAAAGGTTGAATCACAACAACTTGCAACATAGGTGTTTCATAGGTATTGCACACACTGTTAACTCTGTTGAACCTCCACTTTCATTTATATTTATGATCATAGGCTTCCCAAACAAAATTTTATGCAACCAAATAAATTTAACCAAGTTTAGGCTCCACATATTTAATGATTTTTAGAATTTTAAAATTTCATGTTTATTTTGGGTACTATCTCATATTCAGTGGTCAAGAACAAATTTTAACTAAGTTTGAGCCAAAAATTATTACCTAGATTTAAGATTTTAGAAGTTGAAGTAGATGACTAGATTTTAACCCCAATTCTTTTTGAATATTCATTTAAGTAAGGATTTTATGAATGGGATTTTCCTTTTATAGTTGTAGAATTAAGTTGAGGATTTTTAATGGAAGAGGGAAATTTAAATTTGAAGAGTTTGGCGGTTAATGGGTCTATTTTTAGGGCTTTATAGTGTTAGGGGTATTGGATAGGTTAGGGTCACACGAGCTCGACCCAAATTTTAAAAACCAGGTCCACACTATTTTAACGTACTTACTACCATACTTACGGGCTGCAAGTACTACTTACAGCTCGCATATGTGGGCCTTTAAGTTTTACTTTCAACCTATTTCTCACTGATTTCTATGACCCCAACATATGGGGTCAACGCTTGTACTTACGAACCATTCAAGTAGGTTCTCTAAGTAAAACATCAGAGACCCAAAAATTTTTTAATATCCAGGACTTCAACCCATATGTAGTGGGTTGGACCTACGTCCTCCATAAGTAGGACCTCAGGTCCACTTACCAGGACTTGTCTTAAATTTGGAAATTTTTCTCACTGTCCAATTTCTGCATGTTTTTAACTTACAAAATATAAACAAAAGTCAGCACTAAAACCTTGGGTTTCCTTACAAGCAGTGCAAAGTAGCAAAATGTTCATATTTTTAATACTTAGACTTCACCATCAAGCCGATGGTTGCATCTTATAAAGTGCTTGATTTAAGGTCACAGCATGACTCAGTTTCCTTAGATACTTAAACATCGCCAATGATTATATCCTCACAAACCATTAATTCTCCATACTTCCAATATAATGATTAACATGATGCCCATTAACATTGATTGGGGAATCTCCATCTTGTTTAATCTAAATTTTACCATGTGGAAATACTCCAACAATGATGAATGGTCCAAGCCACCTAGACTTTAGCTTTCCAATAAATAAGAAAAGTCTTGAATTACACAAGAAAAACACATCACTAGGATTGAATACTAGTTTATAAATTTTTTTGTCCTGGTACAACTTCATCTCCTCCTTATATAATGCAAAACTCCTATATACACGTAGGCAGAATTTATCTAGCTCATTGTTTCCTTTATGGAAAGATGACGGCCAAGTAACACCTCCTTTTAGGTGATGATACGGCTGCTGTCAAGATATTGTGACCCAAATAAGGTTGGGGTCAAATAACAAATAAACACGTGGTTTGCAGTTATCAGCAATGGTAGTCTAAAGGCAATACTTAAAAGTAAATAGGAGTATTTGTTTGTGGTAGTCTAAAGCAAGTAATAATGTAAACTCCAATCTAAATCCTTTATTAGTTAACACTAGGTATTTGTTCTCCCTGGCATCTCAACTCCATAGGTTCATCATCTATTACTTCTTTTCTACTCCAAAACCTATTGTCATGCAAAACCAAACTAAAAAACATCATATCTAACAAAATGGCCTATGTACTTGCATAATTTCCTTATTTTAGGGATTGAAAGATCTAAGAAACCATGGAATATCAACACCTTAAACATATATCTTTTTTATGTCCTTAAGAAACTAACACATATCAAAGACACATGATGTTTAATTAAAAAAAAGCATAAGTCACCTACTGTAGTCAACTAGATTTTAGATTAAAATGTCTTAACCCCTCCTATTTCTAACTTTTCAAAATCACTACATGGATACGTGTAGCATAATAGTGTGACCTAATGATATAATCCGGAAGAGCTCCAAGCCATTTACTAGAAGTCAAGACCGGGAGCTTCAAAGTAT
Source organism: Capsicum baccatum var. pendulum (assembly GCA_030864225.1). Lineage (NCBI taxonomy): Eukaryota > Viridiplantae > Streptophyta > Magnoliopsida > Solanales > Solanaceae > Capsicum > Capsicum baccatum. Next base: position 204,289,088 of record CM061550.1, read on the forward strand.
CCAAGGATTGTTCATGGAGAGAGAGGTACTTGAAGAAGCCTCCTTACCATTAATAGGGTTTTATTTTTTTATGATCTCAATCACATTGGTCTAAGGATCATTGGAGAAGTCAAGAAAAGGAAAAATAGGGCAAGAAAACTCTTTGGAAAGGACTTACAGCAAAGGTACTTTGGATCTAATTTTGATGTGCTCTCGCATTACAAGAGCAGATAAAAACAGCCCCTAGTTGGACTTATCATGCAATTGGGTCACTTTTGGTCCAAAAAATTGTAATAATTAACCTAATCTATAAATACTTTTAAGGCTAGCTCATTCTCTTAGTTTTGCTTGATTATTGATGAATTGATGAATCCTTATCCATTGAGTGAGAGTATTGGACAACTTTTTAAGATTTTTTTTTTAGAAACATTGGTTTAGAGGGTATTCATCTCCCTCTTGGTCATCGTAAGAATTAGGTGTATGATTAGATTGTGATTGAGGGTATTAGAGTTTGAGATACTCTTTTGTTATTGGTTACTTCTTTTCTTGTGTCTAATTATCTATGTTACTAATTATATTTCATTTTTTGCATATTCTTTGTTTTTTGAAATTCAGTTTTGTATCATTTGGTATCCGAGCCGAGCTTGATTTCATTTCTATAAAGTCAATCTTGAGTATAGTCGTCCAAGAAAATCAAAAATCACAAATAATTACTATTCATATTTTAGGTCTTAAGTTATACTTAGAGTTTCTTATTTTTGTGTTTTCTTGTGTTTCTAGTTTTATAATTTTGTTCCCTAACACTATACGAGTCTATAAAAAAAATTTGAATCAAATCAGAGCTTATTTGAGAGTTCTATCCTTGTTGGAAGCTTGGGTTGAAGACGTTTGAAGTGGATTGAAAATCTGAAAATTTTGGTGAATAATTTGGAGAAATTGATTTTTGGAATGAGTTTAGAAATCTAAGAATTCCCTATGTTTAAATTTTCAATTTATTCCAAGCTCCAGAGAAAAAGTTAGAAAGATTGATGTTCTTGGTGTTCTAGGTTTGTTCTTGAGGATATTGTTATATTCATATTGAAAATTCATCTAAAACATGGTGTTTGATCCAAAAATAAGGAATAAAAAGAGTTAAAGTGTGTTTGTTTTGGATCATCTAAAAAGATTTCAAGAATATTCCAAGATAAAATTACACAAAGGGCATTTTTGGCCTTGGAACAAGCAAGGGGCGGCCAACTTGCCCTTGATCTGCGCCCAAGGTGTGCTGCAGCTGCTCCCAGTTACTGTCGCACATCAAGGAAGTGTGTAGGGGATCTCCTACATCCCACCGACAGTAGAGGTGCATTGGAACTGCAGCCACAACTCAAAATACTGAGCAACCTTCCCCTAAGGATTTAGTCAGGAACCTTAGAAACATTAGATCTCTCTCAATATCAAGCTTTAAGGTATGCGTAGTGTTCATCTATGGATTCAATTCGGTCATATAGTTCAAGAACTATGTTTTAAATATTATTTTGCAAATTTTTTGTAGTGATATGAGTATGTACATGTTGACGATTGTTGTTTAAGTTTCAATGTTATGTCTAAAGGTGTTTTCATGGAATATATATGATTATTAATTGAAACCATGAACTTTAGGTTGTTTAAAGTAACGCCCCAGAAAATGGGTCCTGGAGCGTCACACGAAGCTCGAGGCTACGAGTAGCCCCAAACTAACCCTTTGATCTATTTTCATTGAGTTCAACACAAATCAACGGGGTTTCCATAAATAACGCTCAAATATCAACAGGGTAATCAACATCCAAGAATAAAAGAATTTCAGAAAGATAACAAAATACGACTTATTAGTCAACTCTCAACATTTATACTAGTCCGACAAGCCTCTAAGAAATTCAATAAAACCCGCGAGCCATTGAGACATGCCCAAACTAACTCATACTCAGTTATTAAATGTAAATAATTCTGTGAAAACAACATCAGACATCATGCCCTCGGACCATGAGGAGTCACCACAACAGAGGATGTAGAATAGCATGCCCGAAGAATAACTGTTGAACGTAGAACTGAGAACCTGAACCTATATTCTGAGAAAATACAACCCACATCTGAAGATATGCGTCAGTACCATGGAAAGGAACCGAGTATATGTGGGTGTATGTAGTTTTATAAACATCATCATCATAAATATTTGTAAGAAATATGCAGGATGTATGAATACTCACATAGCCTGAAGAAAATCATCATAATCATGAGAGGATGAAATAAGTATAATAACACATATGAGTCATCATATAATTTTTCAATAACTTTCAGTTCAACAAGAATATCAATTTTCATAAGGTAAATAACATTTAAATCTTTCGAAAGAATAACTTTCACAATTCCACTTTCAAATCACTTCACTATACACCATAGACACAAGGAAACACACGCACACTGGGAGATCCTTTAACCAACATAAACCATGTGATCTACATAGAGTCCAACGTACAACCCATGTTGGGGAAAGTCGTCCTATCTTTGCCATCGGAGTAGTACTATCGATATCAAATCCACACAAACTAGTGATCACGATATAAATCAGCCTTAGGCTCACTCCTATAGGGGCTCGTATTTCTAGGGAAGTAAGGGCACTGTATATCTCCCATTCGGTGCTAAAGATTTCTCTTTCACTTAGATCATATCATTTCAAAGACAACCCTCAACAAAAAAAATTAAGTAATATACCAATATACATTGGTAGCCATCATGCTTCCCATTTATCAAAATCCACCACGTTGTAGATTTCTTTCACACTCGAGTTCACAACAATTCCATTAAGACCAAAAGGTCATATCATTCAAAATATCACAAATATTCAACATCAACATGCTTAAAACACACACTTTCTAAGAAAAATAATTTCCAATGGGTATTTATGAATCAAATATAAAAATCATGATTAATATCCTTCAAGATTCATGCTTTATATCTCAACACATATAAATTCATCTTTCAAAATTATAAATATCAAGATTTCGTAATAATCATCATAAGATATGGGTTCATGCTTCAAATTCATAAAAATCAAATAAAAATCATGCCTTTATAAAGAAAATTACTTTTGGGCACAAAAATGAAAGAGAGTTCTTGTTGAAAAACCCCACATACCTTGAATGATGAACTTTAGATCGATACTTGTTTTTGAGATGTTAGTCGTTCCATTGAATGATAGTTCTTGGAGTTCTTGAACTAGGAACTTGGAATCTTGAATAAATTTGCAGAATTAATGGTGAACTTTGGAGGTTCATGAAGTTGAATGTAGGAGCTTATATATAGGGTTTGGATGGATTTTGGGTGAGTGAGAATGACCAAAACGCCCCTAAAAATCAAATAATTCTTGAATCTGTCCTTTGGTGGACTATTTTGATAGTCTGAAGTAGATCAACCATGACGTTTTACTCTGATATCCAAATTAGATGAAACTAATTTCATTACAAAGAGGAATCTTATATATTTCCATTGATATATAGTATCTTACTCAAATCATTGTGTATGAGGAGTTATGATCGTTTGAAGTTGATCAAAAAATTCACTTTTGATAGGCTGAAGTAGATCGACCATAACTTTTTGCTCTGATAGACAAATTTGATGAAACCAATTTCATTGGAAAGAGGACTCAAAGAAATTTCCATTGATATATATTAAATCACTCAAATCATTATGTACAAGGAGTTATGATCATTTAAAGTTGGAGCAAAAATACGCCAAGCCTCAGTACTTTTTCCCGCACGCTTTACTATTCACTACTATTCACGATTTGATCAGAATGTTCATAACTCGTCGCTCGGGTGTTCATTTTGGATGATCCACATATAGTTGGAAAGATTATTCAATACTCTCTCAATGGTGGGTCATAATCTAAGACATTCCACATGGAAAATTTATAATCCATTCTAGAAGATAGAACCCAACACGTTTATGCACAAAATTTCAACGAAAAATTTCTCGGGGTATTACATTTAATATGGTGAAAATATGAAATTCAACTATGCATTAAAGAATGCATGCAAGGTTTTTTATAAAATGCTCAGGATGCTAGAAATTCATTTTTGTATGGTTCTATGATGTCTAAATGAAAAGTCCATGTAATCTATATACATTAATATAAATCCCATGCTTTTCATGTGTTGCTATTATATTGGTATGAAGCATGTAAGATAATGACAATATTTACATGAAATATATCCATGCATTCCCCACAATGTTTAAGATGATGAAAAACTATATGAAATATGATATCCCCTACTTATGATATTATGAATTATAGACTCAAATTTTGTGATCAAGTCATGTCATGTGTGTCAGTTTCTTTCTATCGAGTCATGGGGGTATTCGTACCCAAAAACTATAGTTGTGTGCCTAGAGCCATATCATGTTTCCTGATATACAAAATTAAGTCATGATTCAGTAGAATTCAGTCAGTCATGTGACTCAGGAAACCTCATGGTCTTAGTCAGTTATTAGATATCAGTAGTATTTTGTCAATCAATAGAATTTATTAAGTTCCACATACATACAGTCAGTTAATTCATGTTCAGTCTCTTCAGATGGGAGTAGGAGTTAGCACCTAGTGAACCCAAGGATGGGAACTTACCTATATATGAGGGTGTGATTCTTAGCAGTCATCTTTGCATTCAAGAATTATGTAGCCAGCATAGGTTGAGACATCGCAGCCTGTTATATGAGGGTAGATGAGGTGGCTTAACCTGTTACATGAGGGTTCCCACCATTCTTACTAGCGTTACCTGTTATATGAGGGTTGCTCACATATTGTCCTTACTAGTGATGCGGTATTGACATCCTTCTAGTCAAGGTAGAGATTGGACCCCATCTTAGCCATAATGGCACATATTAAGCATATCAATTAAACAACTACCTACAACAGTTTCAGTATTAGTCTCAGTAAAATAATTCAGACAGTTTTTCCGATATAAGTATACCAGGACTGCTAGATACAGTCAAAATAGTTATAGCACAGAAATCAGAGAGTTCAACTAGATTCAAGGTTGTCAGATACAGTAATCCATGTTATCAGAACTATGGTTCCAACCATGTATTAGCATATAGATTTAACCATCATGTACTTACGATCTTAGTTACTATGTATGTATGTTTGTACTGTTATGTTCATAATAGTCTGTCAGTAGTATTATTCATGCACGTAAACCCTTGCATTAGCCTACCTCACTCGTATACTCAGTACTCTAGTTGTACTAACGTATTTACGCTATGGTGCTTTCTTTTCATGTTACACTATAGGTTCAGAGGCACGAATCCAAGACCAACAGTAGCAGTCACATTCAGCATACCGAGTTGGAGTGAGTCCTCTTTATTCAAGGACAACATTATTTGATTTACTCATTTATTTCTTCAGTTCGGTTTTTTTTCAGAGTTAGTTGGAGACATATTCCTTCAACTCCTTATTTCAGATAGTACTTAGAGGCTTTTGGATTTACGCTAAGATTTATCTTTCAGATTCAGTTTTTAGTTGTTTTAGGTATCTTTCAGCCTCACGGATGATACTATTTTATAGATTCTTTTTTCAGTTGAAACTTATGGCCTACATATTCATGCTTTCTGCATTATTACATTATATATTGCAGTGCACAGGTACAAATATCAGTCATGGGTTAGCTTGTGGTTTTCCGGGGTTATAAGCATCGTGTAGCATTTTGGTTCAAAAAATTTAGGTGTTATAAACTTGGTATCAGAGCCTAAGTTTCACTTGAGTCTTAGAAATTCTGAAACCTGCATCTAGTAGTGTCTTGTGCATGGGAGAGTTTCGTGCCACATTTATGTATAGGAGGCAATGAGATATTTTAGGAACATTTCCCTTTCTTCAGTATTCATATAGTGCTAGTAAGCATAATTTCAAGTCAGTCTCTCGGTCTAATTAACTCTTCTTTTATTTCAGAAACATTTCTCTAAAGAGAAGAAATCAGCTAGCTCCTCATCCCAAAGATACTTTGGGCAAACATATTTCTTATGCGAAGTTCAGGACCATATTTACCACTCTTGCTAAGTCTGAAGCTACCCAGAATAAACGACCAGTAGTCATTTTGGCCAACCCAGTGGCCAATTCAGTAGTAGCTATGATTCGAGATTTCACCCGAATGAACCTGATGATAGGCGAATTTACGCGCCTATATCAATATATTTTGCCCATATTTTAGCCTAGTTTTGAGAACTAATTATCTATTTCATACACTTTTAGTCCTTTTTCCTGTAAATGAGCTAACAAATGTGATTAGGAAAGTTTCAGGTATAAATGATGTAAAATACAGCAATTTATGGCTTACTTGACGCAAAAGAAAGCTCACGAACGAAGTGGAAAGAAGCTGGACGCCTAAAGGACTAAATCTGCTGCATGGAAAATCTGTCCCGGGCTAAAACAGCAATTCTGAAGACTTTGGGGACTTACAGACACAAAGCTGGATTTTTGCCATAATACATTAACCTAGTGCAATTAGGTTATGTGTTTTATTATTCTATTTGGATTATAATTTTGTAACCTTACCCTAGTACATTTGGGTCAAGGATTTCATTAGTATATTAGGATTTGGTTATTTATTTCATTAGCTTAGTAGGAGTAGGATAGGAGTATTATAAATACCCTATCATGCTAGAGATTTAGAGACACATTCTTACAATTCATTCAACTCTTCACTTAAGACATCTTCCTACAATACATTCCTAATTCTTCATTCTTCTACTCTTAAATTCCACAACAAGAGAATCGTTACTTGCTAAGGAATCACTAAAATCACACGCCAAACACCTACTATTCACGCCATCCACCATGCAAAACGTGATATCCTTCGCATTCATGGGTAACTAAACCTCTTAGTTGGGGTTATGGAAGCCAAATGAGTTACTATCTATTGCTATGAGCTTGTGAGTTCAAGACACGTATATTGCTTATATCATTATTCTCTTCATCTTAAATCTACATCCTTTGCGGTTCAAACACAAGAACACACCATTCTAACATCTAACCTGTTCGAGAGAAAGGTTATTTGTCTAGAAAAGAAGACGCATAGACCAACGCCAGTCTAACATTTAACTTGTTCGAGAGAAAGGTTATTTGTCTGGAAAAGAGATAATGTCAAGGTAGTAGGACACCCTTTCCTATTAAAAAGCTAGTGCCGTAACTGGACTAACCTCTTGGAGAATTCGTACCGCTAGACACACTTTAAGCTCGAGAGAGTTAAAGTGAAATAGTCCTTGTTTAGGTCGACAGACGCTTGGATTTACCATCGACTACAATTCTCTATAAGCAATTGCATGTCAAGACTCTACACACTCATAGCCAATAGAGACGTATACCTCAGAAGGTGGACATAACCCCAACGCCTCAATTCTCATTGTTTCACAACCTACGAAATACTCTCTTTTTACTTTATTATTTTCAGCTTTTATTTCATTACTTTAGTTACTTATTACAATCCCCCCTTCTTACGAGACTTGCACCAAAAGTCTATTAATTTTGCGTACTTGTTGACCAAGCTATTCCCTGTGGGATCGATACCCAACCCAGGTTGGGTTCTATATTTGCTATCGACCGCTTTACACTCAAACGAGAGCTGTAGATTGAGCGTTATCAAAAATTGGCGCCGTTGCCGGGGAATACGAGTGTCAATCAAGTTCATGATAATTACTAGACCCTTTGGTCAAAGATTCTCGTACTTTTACATTTAGTTTTTGTTTTTTTTTATTGCAGGTTTTTCTTTTTAGTGCATGCCCCATACTAGAAGTTCTGGTCAACCGTTATTACCAATCAATCCGGAACCACAACGAATTAGAAGAATGGAAGCACAAGCTGAAATCGACAGGATGGCTGCTCAACACGAGCAAGCAAGATTAGCTGCTCTTGCCGTTGCTCAAGTCCAACAACAAAACATTGATAATCCTGGGCGAGCAACAAATCCTGACGATGAAGATTTAGGTGATGACGAGTTACTAAACCCAAGGCATGGCGCTGAAATTGCAACACCTGCCAATCGAAGAGGTCGACAAGCTCGGTACAGATATGATCGCCAACCTTTGCAACCAGCTTTCGACGATGATGATGATGATCTTGATGGTGCCGGAGCCACTGGAGCTATAATTCCACCACCATTAGCGCCCGGAGCCAAGTTCAACATCACAAGCACCATGATTCAGTTATTGCAACTCAAGGGATTATTTGGTGGACTAGCAGGCGATGATCCGAATATGCATCTCATCAACTTTATTTCTACATGCAAGTCTTTTGACAATCCTGGTGTTGGTCAGAATGCTATTCGATTACGTCTATTTCCATTGTCTCTGTCTGGGGAGGCAACATTATGGTTGAATGGGCTGACTCCTGATTCTATTACAAATTGGAGGCAATTGAGAGACGCTTTCCTAGAAAGATTCTTTCCGCCATCCAAGAGGGCTCAATTGAGAGATGAAATCAGCAACTTTCGTCAGCTTCCATCTGAAGCTCTTCACGAAACATGGGAGAGGTTCAAGACAAAGCTAGCGAGATGCCCAAACCATCACATGACCAATGTCCACTTGATGGAGATCTTATATAGAGCCTTGAATTCAGTAACTAAACCAGTGGTGGACAACGCAGCTGGAGGTTCTTTTATGGACCTCACCTTTGGTCAAGCAAGCAACATGCTAGATCGTATGACTAAACAAAGTAGAGCTTGGCATACCAGGGATTCTGAGGTAGCAAGCCCCACTTTATCTATTGGCATGTCTGCAGACCAAAGAAGAAGAGAAGAAGAACGTGATCAAGATATGGCGCACATGAAAACCCAAATGGATCTTCTTACAAAGCATCTATTAGGGAAGACTGAAAAAGTGAAAGCTATTGCATCAAAAGGAAGAGACGAATCCGATTCAGAAGAGGAGGCCAACTACTTGAACAATCAGGGGGGTTTCCGTGGGAATGCCCAAGGAAACCAAGGTCGGAACTATTATGATAAATCTGGAGGTAAAGACCAAGGTAGTTGGAAGAAAAATAATGAAAATAGTGGTTTGTACGTTCCCCCTGGTAGACGTGATACCACCACATCTAATTCTATGGAAGACATGATGGCTAAGTTATTGAAAGGAGTGGAAGCGACGAGCGCGGGAGTTAAGGAGGTGATTGACGATTTGGCCTCCATGAAGCAATTAGTTGATTCTCATTCCACTTCTATCAAGCAAATAGAGCAGCAATTAAGCCAACTTTCAGCAGCATTCAATCAAAGAAAGGCTGGCACCTTACCGAGCGATACAGTCCAAAACCCAAGGAATGATGGGTCATGCATGGCCATCACTACGAGGAGTGGTAAGGTGCTGGAAACTTCAGCAGAAGGCAAGCAAGTAGTTGACGGAACAGCAGACATGGACGCCACACCTAGTGACGCCACTAGGGAAGACGCCGCAATATCCACTTCCAACGACAAGGACGTGTTGCCTAGTGACGTGCAGCCTGAAAAAAATAATAAACGGAAGCAAGAGGAGAAGAAAGCCATGGAGAGAACACTTCCATACCCACCACCACCTTTTCCACAAAGATTGAAGAAGGTGGCCGATGACACTAAGTTCAGCAAATTTATGACCATGTTGAAGCAGCTGACTATTAATGTCCCATTGGTAGAGGCACTTGAACAAATGCCTGGGTATGCGAAGTTTATGAAAGATCTTTTGACTAAGAAGAGGGCAGCAAGCTATGAGCTGAAAGATGATGTGCATCATTGTAGTGCAATCGCTACCCGATCCATAGTTCAGAAGAAGGCCGACCCCGGAGCTTTCACTATTCCTTGCACCGTCGGATCTTTGGACTTTGCTAAAGCATTATGTGACTTAGGAGCCAGCATCAACCTGATGCCATTATCAATCTACAAGAAGTTGGGGTTAGGAGATCCTACACCAACTAATATGAGGCTTGTCATGGCGGATAGGTCGGTAAAACGACCGGTGGGTATTCTATGCGATGTCTTGGTGAAGGTATCTTCATTCATATTTCCGGCAGACTTTGTCATTTTGGATTGTGAAGCAGATTCAGAGGTTCCCATAATCTTGGGACGCCCTTTCCTTGCTACGGGAAGTGTGCTCATAGATTTGAGAGCTAATGAGCTTTCATTCCGAATAAATGATGAAGTGGTGCGCTTTGATGTTTGCAAATCAATGAAGCAACCCAAAGATCTAAGTGTATTTTCTGTGGCTGATGTTGTCGTTGATGACGAGGATGAGTTACTTGCTGAAGAGCAAATTCTTGATGATCCTTTGGAGGTTTTGCTCATGGAAGAAGATGATGATGATGCTGAAATTTCTGAAGATAATGTTTGTGCTCTATCAGGATTAGGAGCATATCGCTATACTCCTAAGAAGCTGGATCTTGATCTCAAGAATCGACCCACACCACCAGCTAAGCCATCTATTGAAGAACCACCCACATTAGAATTAAAGGAGCTGCCAAGCCATTTGAAGTACGCATTCTTAGGAAGCGGAAACACTCTTCCAGTCATAGTGGCAGCCGATTTAGGTGAGCAACAAGTTGCAGCTCTTATTGCAATTTTACGCAAGTATATTAGAGCTATTGGATGGACCATTGCGGATATCCTTGGTATTCCACCTGGGATTTGCTCTCATAAAATTCAGCTCCATGAAAAGTGCACACCCACCATCGAACACCAAAGACGTCTAAACCCACCAATGCAAGAGGTGGTGAAGAAGGAGATTATCAAGTGGTTAGACGCAGGAGTTGTGTATCCTATTTCTGATAGTACATGGGTAAGCCCAGTACAATGTGTTCCCAAGAAAGGAGGCATGACGGTGGTTGCTAATGCAAAGAATGAGCTTATTCCACTCAGGACCGTTACTGGATGGAGAGTATGTATGGACTACCGCAAGCTGAATTCTTGGACTCTCAAGGATCATTTCCCCATGCCATTTATGGACCAAATGCTAGATCGATTAGCGGGGAAAGGATGGTTTTGCTTTCTTGATGGTTATTCAGGTTACAATCAGATTTGTATTGCCCCCGAAGACCAAGAGAAGACAACGTTTACATGCCCATATGGTACCTTTGCCTTCAAACGCATGCCATTCGGGTTATGTAACGCACCAGCCACCTTTCAACGTTGTATGATGTCTATTTTCTCTGATATGGTAGAAGACACTTTGGAGGTATTTATGGACGACTTTTCAGTTGTTGGTGAGTCCTTTGACGCATGTTTGGTGAACTTGAGCATGGCATTACAAAGATGTGTAGAGTTCAACCTTGTGCTGAATTGGGAGAAGTGCCACTTCATGGTAAAAGAAGGAATTGTTCTTGGGCACAAGATCTCCGAAAGAGGAATAGAGGTTGATCGCGCCAAAATAGAGGTAATTGAGAAGCTACCACCTCCAATTTCGGTGAAAGGAGTTCGTAGTTTTCTTGGTCATGCTGGGTTTTATCGTAGATTCATCAAAGACTTCTCCAAAATTTCAAGTCCATTGTGCAAGCTATTGGAGAAAGATGCGAAGTTTGACTTTAATGATGATTGCTTGAAGGCATTCGAATGCCTTAAAGAAAAACTCATTGAAGACCCTATCATGGTAGCACCAGATTGGACGCTCCCGTTTGAAATCATGTGTGATGCTAGTGGTGTAGCCGTTGGCGCTGTTCTTGGACAGAGAAAGGAGAAATTATTTCATCCTATCTACTATGCGAGTAAGGTCCTCAATGAAGCCCAAAAGAACTACACTGTCACTGAACAAGAGCTCTTAGCGGTTGTGTATGCGTTTGAGAAGTTCCGTGCCTATCTATTGGGTACTAAAGTGATCGTTCGTATAGACCATGCAGCTCTTAGATATCTAATGACAAAGAAGGATGCAAAACCAAGGCTGATTAGATGGGTATTGCTGCTGCAAGAGTTTGATTTCGAAGTCAAAGATACAAGAGGTTGCGAGAACCAAGTGGCTGATCACCTATCTAGACTTGAGAATGAGTATGTGGCGCAACCAGAAAATCAGATTGACGATGCATTCCCTGACGAGGAGATACTAGCGACAACAATGGAGAACTTACCATGGTATGCCGACTTTGCAAATTTCGTGGTGAGTAATGTGTTACCTTCCAATTTATCTTACCACCAGAGGAGGAAGTTTATGCATGACGTTTAGCACTACTATTGGGATGAGCCTTATTTGTTTCGAAGATGCGCGGATGGTATCATTCGACGATGTATATCCCATGAAGAAGTGCCTACTATATTGGACGCATGCCACACTTCGCAAGTTGGAGGACATCATGCGGGTAATCGAACAACAAGGAAAGTCTTGCAAAGTGGTTATTATTGGCCTACAATATTCAGAGATGCACACGACTATGTGAGAAGGTGTGACCAATGCCAACGTCAAGGTGCTATTTCAAAACACCATGAAATGCCCATGTCCAAAATTATGGAGGTAGAACTCTTTGATGTGTGGGGTATTGATTTCATGGGACCATTCGTGAATTCGTTTGGAATGAAGTACATCTTGGTTGCTGTGGATTATGTGTCAAAATGGGTTGAAGCTGTAGCATTGGCCGATAACGAAGGAAAGCGTGTTGTAGCGTTATTAAAGAAGAATATCTTCTCTCGCTTTGGGGTACCTCGTACTATCATAAGTGATGGAGGATCTCACTTCTGCAACAAGCTATTCAAATCTGTATTGGCCAAGTATGGAGTCAAGCAACACAAGGTAGCTACGCCTTATCATCCCCAAACTAGTGGACAAGTAGAGGTTTCCTATTGTGAGATCAAGCAAATCCTTGCCAAGACGGTCAATGCGAATCGGAAGGATTGGTCTCGAAAGCTAGATGATGCACTATGGGCGTACAGGACTGCATTCAAAACACCCATTGGCATGTCACCTTATCAGCTAGTTTATGGGAAGGCTTGTCATCTACCCATCGAGCTTGAGTACAAGGCATTGTGGGCATTGAAGCACTTGAATCTGAATTGGGATGATGTGAAGAACCTGAGGTTGGAGCAGCTGAACGAACTAGATGAATTCCGTCTCCATGCATATGAAAGATCAGATTTATACAAGGAGCGGATGAAGAAGTATCATGATCAGCGGATTGTTCGACGAAACTTCCAAAAAGGTGACATGGTACTACTCTTTAAATCCAGATTCAAGCTCTTCCCAGGTAAGTTAAAATCAAAGTGGTCTGGTCCATTTAAAGTCACCCAAGTCTACTCGTCTGGAGTAGTCGAATTGGAAAACAATGAGGGTGTTATCTTCAAAGTGAATGGCCAACGTGTCAAGCCATATATCGGTCCTCTTGACTCGATAAATGACATGGCCATCACTTATCTCGACGAAGTCTAAGTACTCGAGACTACTACGTCGAGCCACGACAATAAATAAGGCGCTAGATGGGAGGCAACCCATCGTTTTATCGTTTTATCGTTTTATCGTTTCGTCGTTTTAATTTTTTTTCTTTTTGATAAATGAAAATCCAAAAATAAGAGTCGTGCCACGACCAAAACTAAGGCGCTTGGTGGGAGGAAACCCATCGTACTAATCGTTTTTATTGTGTTTTGAGCAAATATAGGTGCAAGAAGTATGCAACGAGGAGATTGATTTCAATTGACGATTTGGTCGCATTGTATGGTAAAGTCGGTAAGTTAGGAATGGTGATGCATAAGGCTATGAATTGAGCCTTTCTCACGTCATAATAGGCTTCGAGGAAGGCTAGGCCTTGGTATAAATAGGCCACGAACGATGCACAACCTATTCTATAGCCTAAGGACTCGAAATCTAGTGTGCAATACACTATGCGCCGCCTATTCCTAGGTGTTCTTTTGACTATGCGCCGCCTATGCTATGGCATTTGAGATACTGAGACCAAATGCCATAGGATATGTGCCGCATATGCCTAGATATGCCATAGGATATGCGGCGCATATGTCCCATTATGCCATGGACAATGCGCCGCATATGTAAGTGATATGCCGAGGGATATGCGCCGCATATGCTGTGATTTTGTCCCCAAATCCGATTGTAAATGGGTCATAACCCGACCCATACTCTTCCTATATAAAGGGGACTTGTTTTTTTTACACAACCACATTAGAAACAACCCTAAGGGCGCCGCATATCACTCCAAATCCTCTCAAATTTTTCTTCCTTTGTTCTTCCAATCCACATCAAACTTCTCCACACTCTTCAAGCAAGTAAGTGCTCTCTTATTCTTCATCTATTTATCGTAAGTACTACGTTTCTATGCTTATTACAAAATGCTAAATCATAAGAAATTGGTGGTGATGTTCATGTGTGTGGATAATTGTTGCAAAATCGTGTGATTGAATATATACGTATGGAATTCTTGACTTGTTTCCGACTTGAATTTTGTTTCAATGGAATTGTTATGATACTTGCTGAACATATGTGGCTATGAATATTGCTTGAGAGTGTTGTTTGGATGCTTGCATGATTAACCATCCCGGCCATCGGGATAAGGTTATAGTGACTATCGACGTAGGAGGTAGTGTTTGTTGTACGAATAGCAATTCCATGCGGTAACTCCTATGTTGTAGTGTCGCTATATGCACCATGAAATACGTCCAAGTGGCTGCTCATAAGTGATGTAATGCTGATTTTCTTGTCGGAATACAATCCTAAAACGTATGTCGACGAAGTCTGAGTACTCGACCACTTTCACTTCATTGATTTGTGCTAACAAGATTAAGTGTGGGGTGGTACCCCTAGTGCTTGAATGTAGATTGTATAAAGTGCGATTGTGCTGCAACTAACATTATTTTTAGTCTCAGGTACAATGGCACCGAAAGCAAGGCAAGGCAAGGAGAAGGCTACCACAACCCGAAAGGATAAAAAGAGAAGCCGAAAAGACCAAGGAGAATCATCTTCAGCACACCTACCACGCTGAATGTTCGGAATCAAATGGGTTCTTGAGGAAGACGCCAAGGCATGGTACAGCAGCAACAAAGAAAAGAAATATGTGCACGTCGACTTAATCAACAAGGAGACCTTAGCAAAGAAGGAGCCGCAAATGTTGGCTAAGATAATGGCTCTGAAGCTGGATTTCATCTTCCGTGACATGGGAGAGTGCAATCTTGACTTGACAAGAGAGTTTTATGCCAACTGGTCGCCAAACACAACAGGCAACGAAGTCAAAATTCGGGGCCAAGTGTTACAGCTTACAGCGGATTGGTTCAACTCGTTTCTAGGCCTACCTTCGGTCGACACTGCACCATACAAAGAGCTGTACAGCAGGCCTCCTTACAGAGCAATAAGACACACGCTTTGTGGAAGCAGATCAATGACAAGATGGGGCAGACATAAGGAAACAGGCCGTCACAACACATTCCCCTATGCTCCACTAAATAGGGAAGCAAGAATCTGGATGCGCATTGTCAACTCATGCCTTATTCCTGGGACGCAATACACAAAGATATCGAGAGATAGAGTGTGTTTGGTTTATGCGTTGATGACGAATGTCCCTATCAACTTTGGGGAAATCATTCGATCTACCATGAGAAAAGCCAGACTCCACAGCAGGTCCCATTTCACATTCGGCAATTTGTTGACAGCAATGTTGCGGAAGGAGGATATAGAAGAGGAACCAGCTGACCACAAACTCCCACATACCCCAAAGAAGGTTGACCTCACCAAGGTCAAAGATGCTGAAACAACGCATGGAGTCAACCTTACCACTGCGGAGAGACACGCTCGTGATGAGAGTTTCTTCCGTCATCTCTATGGCATGACACGATTCACTATGATGAGTGGTGGACGTATTCCAACTGCTGAAGAGCTCCAACAGCTGGACCACGACTACCCAATGAACAGACATGCCCAGGAGATGTGTGGAGTGGGAGTATATTTCGAGGAACCTCTTGATGATGACGTGCCAACTGATGATGATAGACGCTTGCCTGATTCTGATACTGAGGAGAACTCTGACGATGACTCTTACGATGATTCGGACGAAGGGGGTATGACCCCCGACATTGAGGAAGAGTCCGACTAATCAGGTTCTTCGACTTTATTTTCCACTGAGGGCAGTGTCTAGTCTAAGTGTGGGGTGTCGGCAGAATCTGCATGCTATGTTTGTATGTTTGCTTGTTTATTTTGTTTTGAGTCCAAATTTTTATTTTTTTGTGATTTTTTTCGTGTGACGTTTTTTATTAGGAGGAAAATTTTTCTAGCTACGCATGAAATTATTTGGATAGGCAGCATGAGATTAGAACAAGAGTATGTGCTACAATTGTGACTATTGAAACATTTAGGCTCTAGTTGTGACTCATTATGTGATAGTGTGTGATTCAATTCCTTAACTTGTTGGGTCGAGAGTCTATATTACTACCAATCAAGTCGACCATGTGCCTTGTGTGTGTGAGGTAATAGTATATTTTATGTATGTGGCTGATGCTAGAACTTGCCTCGTATGTATGCAAAGCGAAAATAAGGAATGTAAGTTTAGGATATGATTTAGGCATTTCTTTGGCAACCTATACATGTTTACCTTCAGTTTTTCCTACCCATGTAAATCATCCTAGTTAAACCCTTTTGAGCCTTTAGCCTATTTCTTTGACAACCTTGTATGTAAGCCTAATCCATTTTTTTTCAAGACCGTAATTTGATCCAAATTCCTAAGTGCTTTAAAGTGAATAAGTCATGTGACAACATAAGAGGAAATTGGGTGAGTATGATGCTTTAAATTGTAAAGGTTCTTGAATGTGTTATGAAAAAGAAAAAAATGCTATCATAGGAGGTACGTTGTGAAAAGAAAAAGGAAAAGAAAGCTGAAAAGTGAGTTGTGCTTAAAATTGAAAAACAAAAGATGAGAACAAGGGTGAAAGAATAAAATAAAGAAAGGTTGAAAGAAAAAAGTGTCATAGATACAAAGTGATGTATTAAAGTGCTTAGGAACCTAGTCACTATTCTTGGCCAAAATAGTCCTACCCGTCCCTTAGCCTACATTACAACCATCTAAAGACCTACTTGATCCTAATCTTAACATTCCGACATTTAGTAGAGTAATACATTAAAGGCAAGCTTATGGTCACTAGTTGCTACATATGAATTCTTTGTGAGAGTGAGTGCAAGGATATTTTGATACCCATGTTTGAAAATATGCTATACTTGTGAGTGATTATGGGTACTATATTGTGAGACACACATGGTTGATGAGTCTTGGATAGTTGTATATGATTCTATGCACCTTAACGTTTGCATGCGAGTTGATCACCATCACGAGTCTATGCTTGAGGTTAAATTGTTTCTACTTATAATCGGAAAGCAACTCTTCGTTGATAATTGTTGTGCTTGTCTTGAAGAATGTTTTGTGTTGTTTCTGTAAAAACCTTAAGTCGATGCTTAGAAGGACATGATATGTTGTTCGAGGACGAACAAAGCTCTAAGTGTGGGGTGTTGATGATAGGCGAATTTACGCGCCTATATCGATATATTTTGCCCATATTTTAGCCTAGTTTTGAGAACTAATTATCTATTTCATACACTTTTAGTCCTTTTTCCTGTAAATGAGCTAACAAATGTGATTAGGAAAGTTTCAGGTATAAATGATGCAAAATACAGCAATTTATGGCTTACTTGACGCAAAAGAAAGCTCACGAACGAAGTGGAAAGAAGCTGGACGCCTAAAGGACTAAATCTGCTGCATGGAAAATCTGTCCCGGGCTAAAACAGCAATTCTGAAGACTTTGGGGACTTACAGACACAAAGCTGGATTTTTGCCATAATACATTAACCTAGTGCAATTAGGTTATGTGTTTTATTATTCTATTTGGATTATAATTTTGTAACCTTACCCTAGTACATTTGGGTCAAGGATTTCATTAGTATATTAGGATTTGGTTATTTATTTCATTAGCTTAGTAGGAGTAGGATAGGAGTATTATAAATACCCTATCATGCTAGAGATTTAGAGACACATTCTTACAATTCATTCAACTCTTCACTTAAGACATCTTCCTACAATACATTCTTAATTCTTCATTCTTCTACTCTTAAATTCCACAACAAGAGAATCGTTACTTGCTAAGGAATCACTAAAATCACACACCAAACACCTACTATTCACGCCATCCACCATGCAAAACGTGATATCCTTCGCATTCATGGGTAACTAAACCTCTTAGTTGGGGTTATGGAAGCCGAATGAGTTACTATCTATTGCTATGAGCTTGTGAGTTCAAGACACGTATATTGCTTATATCATTATTCTCTTCATCTTAAATCTACATCCTTTGCGGTTCAAACACAAGAACACGCCATTCTAACATCTAACCTGTTCGAGAGAAAGGTTATTTGTCTAGAAAAGAAGATGCATAGACCAACGCCAGTCTAACATTTAACTTGTTCGAGAGAAAGGTTATTTGTCTGGAAAAGAGATAATGTCAAGGTAGTAGGACACCCTTTCCTATTAAAAAGCTAGTGCCGTAACTGGACTAACCTCTTGGAGAATTCGTACCGCTAGACACACTTTAAGCTCGAGAGAGTTAAAGTGAAATAGTCCTTGTTTAGGTCGAGAGACGCTTGGATTTACCATCGACTACAATTCTCTATAAGCAATTGCATGTCAAGACTCTACACACTCATAGCCAATAGAGACGTATACCTCAGAAGGTGGACATAACCCCAACGCCTCAATTCTCATTGTTTCACAACCTACGAAATACTCTCTTTTTACTTTATTATTTTCAGCTTTTATTTCATTACTTTAGTTACTTATTACAATCCCCCCTTCTTACGAGACTTGCACCAAAAGTCTATTAATTTTGCGTACTTGTTGACCAAGCTATTCCCTGTGGGATCTATACCCAACCCAGGTTGGGTTCTATATTTGCTATCGACCGCTTTACACTCAAACGAGAGCTGTAGATTGAGCGTTATCAGAACCCTCTGTCCTTCTTTGTGTCTAAGCCATATGAGGATTCACAGGAATTCATCGACCAAGTTCATAAGGTCATTGATATCATAGGAGTCACTTCTTCTCAGAGTTTCGAATTAGTCGTATACTAATTATCGGATATCTTTAATACTTGGTACAACCATTAGTTAGCAGAAAGGTTAGAGGATGCAGGTCCTGTTGAGTGGGAAGAATTTGTCATGGCTTTCCTAGACAGATTCTTTCCCCAAGAGCTGAGAGAGGCCAAAGTTCTTGAGTTTATCAATCTCAGGCAGGGAAATATGATAGTTAGAGAGTATTCTCTTAGTTTTACTTAGCTAGCTAGATATTCCCCACAAGTGGTTGCAGTTAACAAGTCTAAGATGAGCAATTTCGTGTAAAGGGTGAATGATAACATAGTAAATGAGTGTAGGTCTACGATGCTGAACACTGATATGACTTTAGCTAGGCTCATAACCCACGCTCAACAGATAGAGGAGCAGAAGGTTAAGACTAGGAAGAAGCAAATCAATATAGCAAGAGCAGGCAGTTTCAGTTTTACTAAGCCCAAATTAGAGAGAGAGAATCATTTGCAGTTTCATCCTAAGTCAATAGTTCTACCCCTTTCCCCTGCTAGTGCCCCAGTGCTGTAGTTTAGGGGCAGCAACAGAGATAGGGAACAAATATCTAAATCTTAGATCAGTGTTATCAGTGACCGTAATTATCCTGATTGTCAGACTTGTGGTAAGCACCATCAGCGTGTGTGTAGAGCGGGTCAAGGCATTTGTTTTGGTTATGGCAAGCCAGGCCACAAAGTTAGGGACTATCCTAACACAAGTCCTCAGGATCAGCAGAATCGTTCCACTGCTTAGTACGACCGACCGAACCTATACGGTGCCACTACTAGTGCTACTAGTGGGAAATACCTAAACAAACTCTATGCTCTTCAGATTCGACAGGATCAGGAAAATTCTCCTGATGTCGTTACTTGTATGTTACAGATTTTCCATGTTTATGTTTATGCTTTGCTAGACCCAGGTTCATCCTTGTGTTTTGTCACTTCATACATAGCAGGCGATTTTGGAATCAATCCTAAAATTTTAGTAGAGCCCTTTTCACTCTCTACCCTAGTGGGTAAAATCATCATAGCCCGGCAGGTATACAGGAACTGCCCAGTTATGATATTTCATAAATCCACATCAATAAATTTAGTCAAGTTAGAGATGACTGACTTTGATATCATTCTCGGCATAGATTGACTTCATTCCTACTATACCATAGTCGACTGCAGAAATAGGATAGTTCATTTTTATTTCTCAAATGAGCCCGTCCTGGAGTGGAAGGGCTGCATATTGTCTTTCAGGAGTCAGCTTTTTTCCTACCTTTGGGCTAGCAAAATGATTTCTAAGAAGTGTGTTTATCATCTCGCGTATGTTAAGGATTCTAGTTTTGTATCTCCCAATCTCGAATTAGTCCAAGTGGTTAATGAATATTGTGACATCTTGCCCGAAGATCTTCCAGGCATTCCTCCCAAAAGGGAAATAGACTTTGGCATTGACCTTCTCCTAGATACTCAACCTATTTCTATTTTGCCATATAGAATGGCACCAGCAGAACTCAAGGAACTTAAAGATCAGTTGAAGGACCTTTTAGATAATGGATTCATCAGGCCCAGTGTATCCCCATGGGGTGTGCAAGTCTTATTCGTATGCGAGAAAGATGATTCTCTCAGATTATGTATTGATTACCATCAGCTCAACAAAGTCATGATAAAGATCAGGTATCCACTGCCTAATATAGATGAATTGTTTGAGCAACTTTAGGGTGCCAAATATTTCTCCAAGACAGAACTCAGATCTGGCTATCATCATCTCAGAGTTAGATAATGTGACATTCCAAAGACAGTTTTTTGTACTCGGTATGATCACTTTGAATTTATAGTCATGTCCTTTGGACTTATCAATGCCCCTACAGCTTTCATGGACTTGATGAACCGGGTGTTCAATCTGTACTTGCACACATTCTTCATAGTCTTCATAGATGATATTTTGGTCTATTCTCGCACAGAGCGTGATCATTCAGACCATCTCATAATTGTTCTTCAGACTCTCATGGATCACTGGTTATTTACCATGTTTAATAAGTGTGAATTTTGGCTAAGATCAGTAGTATTCCTTATCCATATTATTTACGGTGATGGCATTAGAGTAGATCCTCAGAAAACCAAAGTGGTTAGAAACTGGCCTCGCCCTGTCTTTCCATCAGATATCAGGAGTTTCTTAGGTTTGGCTAGCTATTCCCAATGTTTTGTTAAGGGATTTTCTTCTATTGCATCTCCTATGTCCAGACTGAATCAAAAGAAGGTCAAGTTTCAGTGGTCACGACCTTCTGATAAGATTTTTTAGCAGTTAAAGACTTGACTTACCTCAGCTCTAGTTTTAGCACTACCCAATGGTTCCAATGGATTCGTAGTATACTGTGATGCATCTAGAGTAGGTTTAGGTTGTGTCCTCATGCAGCATGGTAGAGTCATATTCTACACCTTCATATAGTTAAAGCCTCATGAGAAGAATTATCCTACTCATGACCTTGAGTTAGCAACAGTTGTATTTGCCTTAAAGATTTGGAGGCATTATCTATACGGTGTTCATGTAGACGTCTTCATAGATCATAAGATCCTTTAGTATGTCTTTGCCCAGAAAGATCTCAATCTTCGTAAGATAAAGTGGTTAGAGCTTTTGAAGGATTATGACATGAGTGCCCTTTATCATCCTGGAAAGGCCAATGTAGTGGCCGGCGCACTCAGTACACTGTCCATGGGTAGTGTTTCCCATGTTGAGGATAGTAAGAAGAAATTAGCTCAGGAGATTCATCAGCTTTCCATACTAGGCGTTTGATTAGTCGACTATTTAGAGGGTGGTATAGTGTTTAGAGTTGTTTAGAGTCATCCCTAGTTTCTGAGATAAAAGAGAAGCAAGACAGGGATCCTAGCCTTGTCAAGCTGAAAGAGTTAGTTCAGAGTCAGGAAGTGGAGGTTTTCTCCGAAGGAGGAGATGGTATTCTTCGTTGCCAGGGTCGTCTGTGTGTTCTCGGTGTAGATGACTTGAGGAAGCGAATTCTTTCATAAGCATATGATGCATGATACGCTATTCATCCAGGGGCCACTAAGATGTACCACGACTTACGAGAGATCTATTAGTGGAGTGGGATGAAGAGGGATATTGCAGAGTTTATGGTTATGTGCTCTATATATCAGCAGGTTAGGATAGAGCATCAGAAACCTAGTGGTTATAGGTAGGATTTCACTATCCTACTTAGAAGTGGGATCAAGTAAACATGCACTTTGTGACGGGTTTTCCTAGAGTAAGTCATCAGCATAATTTAGTTTGGGTTATTGTAGACAGAATGATCAAGTTAGCTTATTTCCTTCTAGTTCGTACCTCTTACTCAGTTGAGGATTATGCCAAACTCTATATCATGGAGTTGGTCTGATTACACGCTGTTCCACTACCTATTATCTCATATAGAGGTACCCAACACCTATTGCTTTTGAAAAGCATTCTAAAAGTGTCTTGGGACCCAAGTTTATCTCAGTACAGCCTTCAATCCTCAGATAGATGGTCAAGCAGAACGGACCATTCAGATTCTAGAAGATATGCTAAAGGCGTGTGCAATTGATTTAAGGGAAGATGGGATGAAAACTTTCCTTTGATTGAGTTTGCATACAACAACAACTATCACTCCAGTATTTAGATGGCTCCATTTGAAGCTCTCTATAGTAGGAGATGTAGGTCTCCGATTGGTTCATTTGAAGTTAGTGAAACTACAGTCATAGGGCCTGACTTCGTATTCGATGCCTTAGAGAAAGTTCAGTTGATCAGAGAAAGAATCCGGGCTGCTCAAAGCTAACAGAAGTCTATTGCGGATGTTTGTAGAAAGGATCTCAAATTCGAGGTCAATGACTATGTATATCTCAAGATCTTTCCCTTGAAGGGAGTTAAGAGATTCGGCAAGAAGGGAAAGCTCAGTCCCCGATATGTCGGTCCCTTCAGGATTCTTAGTCGCTTCGGCAAGGTAGGTTTTGAGCTCAAATTACCTTTAGATCTAACCTCAGTTGATCTAGTCTTCCATATCTCTTTGCTCAAGAAGTGCATAGGTGACCCAGTAGTTGTAGTCTCTATTTAGAGTGTTTATATTCAAAATAGCCTTTCTTATCAAGAGATTTTAGTTGAACTCCTTGACTATCAGACTCATACGCAGAGGAACAAAGAATTCCCTCTAGTCAAGGTTCTTTGGTCGAATTATTCCATGGAGGGAGATACTTGGGAAGAAGAAGCATACATGCGAACCAAGTACCCTCAACTCTTCCCCGCTAATTTAGACTTAGCTCGAGGTAACCATTTTCTTTAAGCTTGTTCTGTTACATATCCAAAATTCCAGTATAAAATTTGTATCAAATATCAGTGCATAGCTTATCATGAAATCATGAGTTCAGCTTATCAGTCATGCATTAGATATGCATGTTCAGTTGGGATATATTCAGTTTAGAATTCAATTCAGTCCTAAAATCATGTGCCAGTTGAGCATAAAATCATGTGCCAGTTGAGCATGATCAGTGTATGCATCGTTTTATCTTCTCTCCCCTCTCAAGCAGCCATCATTCGAGGACGAATGTTTCCAAAGAGGAGATATTGTAATACCCCAAAAAATCCAAACCAATATTAAAGCAATGTACCAAGATTATGCATAGTACATCATGGTTCTTTTATAGTTTTATGTGTAATTTAGATGTATATTAAGGCTTCAAATAACTCCCAGCTATAAGAGAAATCAAAACATTTCTTACCGATTGAATTCTTGAGAAAGATATTAGTATAGTCAACTTCAAACGATCATATCTCTCATTATACTTAGAAATTTTGAGCTCATGACCTATCAACAGATAGATAATTGAATTATATTTCCAATGATACCAATTTTTCCTAAATATTATATTAGAGAAAAGAGTTATTCCTATTTTACTCTAGCATGTCAGGCTGGAAATAGTGTGACAACATTTGCGGTAGCTTACCACATTTGTGACGCCCTACCATGAAGGTCGTCATCCTTAGGCAGAATCCAAGACTTACGTGACAACATTTATGGTAGCTTACCATATGTGTGACGCCCTACCACAAAGGTCGTCATCCTTAGGCAGAATCCAACTCCTGTGTGACGACATTCGTGGTATCTTACCATATTTGTGACACCCTGCCACGAATGTCGTCAGCCTTAGGCAGAAACCAGCTCTTCTGTGATGACACTTGTGGTAGCTTACCTTATTTGTGATGCCCTACCACGAAGGTCATTGGACTTAGGCAGAAACCATCAATTCCATCTCCTGTGTGACGACATTTTTCACGGCTTACCACACTTTTGACACCTTGTCACAAATGTCGTCAGCTATGATTTTCAGCAACTGAGAATTTATTTTATAAGGGTATTTTGGCCTTTTTCCTTCACTTCCCACTACTTATAACCCTCAAGGAATGTATTATATTCCATTCTCTTTAGTTAAAACATCTTAAAAACCCTTTCTTGCACTTTCAACCACAAGATTAGGGTTTTCTCTTAAGATCATCTCCTCAGGAACAAGTGCAGTATTTCCCAAAGGGGTTAAACCCTAGTCAAGAAAAATCAAGGGCAAGCCTAAGGATTTCTGTAGGAACCTTAGAAACATTAGATCCTTTAAGAGTAAGCTTTACCGTATGTATAGTGTTCATCAATGGATTCAATTTGTTCATAATATTCAAGAACCATGTTTTAAATATTATCTTGTAAACTTTTTGTGGTGATATGAGTATGTACATGTTGACGATTGTTGTTTAAGTTTCAATGTGATGCCGAAAGGTGTATCCATGGAATATATATGGTTTATAATTGAAAACCATGAACTTTAGGTGGTTTAATATGGTGCAAGTATGAAACTCACCTAGGATGCTAGAAATTTATGTTTGTATGGTTCTATGATGTGTAAATGACAAGTCCATGTTAGCTATATACATCAATATGAATCCCATGCTTTTCATGTATTGCTATTGTGGTGGTATTAAGCATGTAATATAATGGAGATATACAATATGTACACGAAATATATCCATGCATTCCCTACAATGTTTAAGATGTTGAATAACTATATGAAATATGATATCCCCTACTTATTATATTATGAATTGTGGACTCAAATATTGTGATCAAGACATGTCATGTGTGTCAGTTTCCTTTTATCGAGTCCTCGGGGTATTCGTACCCAAAAACTATAGTTGTGTGCCTAGAGCAATGTCATGTTTCATGATATACAAAATCAAGCCATGATTTAGTAGAATTCAGTCAGTTATGTGACTTAGAAACCTCATGGTCTCAGTCAGTTATTAGATATCAGTAGTATTCCATTAGTCAACGGAATTTAGTAAGTTCCACTTACATACAATTAGTTAAATCATGTTTAGCCTCTTCAGATGAGAGTAGGAGTTAGCACCAAGTGAACCTAAGGATGGAAACTCACTTGTATATGAGGGTGTGATTCTTAGTAGTCATCCTTGCGTTACAGAACTATGTAGCCAGCATAGGTTGAGACATCGTGGCCTGTTATATTAGAGTAGATGAGGTAGCTTAACCTGTGATATTAGGGTTCCCACCGTTTTCACAGGAGTTATTATTATATGAGGGTTTCTCATATATTTTCCTTACCAGTGGTGCGGTATTAACACCTTTCCAGTTAAGGCAGAGATCGGACCCCATCTTAGCCATAATTGCACATATAGGGAATGTCGGTTAAACAACTACCTCCCACAGTTTTAGTATTAGTCTCAGTAAAGGAACTCAGACAGTTCTTCAGTTATCAGTACACCAGGACTGTTAGATACGGTCAAATTAAGATATAGCATGGAACTCAGAGAGTCCAACCAGATTCAGGGCTATCAGATACAGTCATCGATGTTATCAGAACTATGGTTCCAGCCATGTATTAGTGTATAGATTTAGCCATCACTTAATCACGATCTTAGTCACTATGTATGTATGTTTGTACTCTTACATTCATATCAGTCAGTTAGTAGTATTATTCAAAAACAAAAACCCTTGCATTAGCCTACCTCACTCGTATACTCAGTACTCCAGTTGTACTGATGCATTTGCGCTATGGTGCTTTCTTTTCATGTTACACCATAGATTCATAGGAACGAGTCCCAGACCAGCAGTAGCAGTCGCATTCATTATACAGAGTTGCATTGAGCTGTCTTCATTCGAGGACAACATTATTTGATTTATTCATTTATTTCTTCAGTTCAGTTTTTTCAGAGTTAGTTTGAGACATGTTCCTTCAACTCCTTATTTCAGACAGTACTTAGAGGCTTTCTGATTTACACTCAAATTCAACTTTTAGATTCAGTTTTCAGTTGTTTTGGGTATCTTACACCCTCACGGATGATACTATTTTACAAATTATTTATTCAGTTGAACCTTATGGCCTACATGTTCATGTTTTCCGCATTATTACATTATATATTGCAGTGCACAGGTACAGATATCAGTCATAGCTTAGCCTGTGGTCCTTTGGAGTCATAAGCACCATGTAACATTCCAGTTCAGAAAATCGGGGTGTTACAACTTTGGGCTAAAATCAAGCCCTAAGTTAAATTGGAGGTTTGGGTCCAAACTAAGAAATTCAAACATGAATTAAACAAATTCTTACCTTAATCTTGAAGATAATTGCGATAAAAGATGATAATTAAGCTCCTAAGTCACCCTGGATGACCAATTTTAAGTTATTGCACTAATTTTTGGGTTTCAATGTTTAAATAGTGTAGGGAAAATGCCCCAAATGCGTGTTGGGACCTTTATATAGCCCCAATAGGCAAGGAGTTGTTTCTGTCGTAGTAATACGGGTTGCGATCGCACTCCCACAATTGCATACTCTTGGCCATGATCGCGGTTGCACCAGATGATAGCAAACTCAAAAATAAGTTTGACCCTCAGAACACAACCGGAATTCAAATAAAATGATCCAATAGTGAATTTTGAGTTTAAAACACATTTTAAATCCACTGCAATTGTCAAAAATTTCCTCATATATCATTTAGGCAAAAATTGAGGCCCACACGTATAGTTTCATCACTTTTTATAAAATACGCTCAATAGCCCAAAATAAGTCTGGTAGAATTGGGATCTGAACCTAGGGTCTCCCTAGTCTAAAATCATTGTTCTGGATGTGATGGCAAAGCCAGAATTTTAATCTGAGATCATTTTAACCAAATGTAGGTCCCACACCCATTCTTTCTAATTTTAAATTTTCCAACCAATAAGCCAAATGAGCTTGGGTTCGAAAAGGTCTACCTAAACTAAAATCTATATTCCATATCTATTGGTTCAGTAAAAATTTGTATCCTAGATTATTTCACAAATTTTTTTTCCCGATGCCTATTTGGAAACAGAGAAGATTTCAAAACTGGGAATTGGGACCTAAGAAATAAATGAACTACTCGGTAACTGAACCATCGGTCCCAAAAAGTCATAACTGACTTGGAGTAGATATGAAGAAGCTCAAGCATTGAAGATAAGCATAAATATGGGAAATGACCTGAAGGATCATTATAATATCCACTACTAAAATGACTTTCTTCCTCAAAATTTAAGGGATAGAAGGAATCCCAAACATGAAAAAATGAGTTACTGGGCCCGCATGTTCCAAGCATTATTTCCCAGATAACCACAGTTGAGATAAAACACTTGCAAGGGATTTTCCCATAGGTATCCATTTTTGGACCATCCTCCCATTCTACATCCAATATAGCCAAATCAACTTAACCATTAACTGGCCTCTAACTTTGCTGAAAAGGTTGATGCACGCACAACTAAATCACATCATGCTTATACCATCTCTATATGCGTATAAATCAACAAAGGCTCATCCAAAACCAAGCCTAAATTAAACAAAGATATGAGTCCTAAAACCGACTCCAAATCCAAAAAATATCTTTCTTTACCTTTTTGCACGTGCTATCTACTCTAAGCAAGGAGGAAAATCACTTGCGTCTCGTCCACATAGTCTCATCACGGAGAACTCAAAGAGCTGAAGTTGATATGCTAAAAGTCCATCAGGCCAACATAAGAATAAGCTCATAAATCTCTATCTGGGTATACAAATGAAGAAAATTATAGAATACAATCCATGCCAATGCTGCAACCAGTGGATGAAAATCAAACTAAGATTTAAAAACCTTAGGTATAACTACTCATCACAAAATATTCCACTTTAGGATGTCTCATCCACTGACAATGATGACGTGCTGAACCCAACTCGAGAATATTACTCCCCCTAAGTAAATTATAAAAAATTCTCAAAGAAAACTGAAACTCGAGATCAAAACTGGAATATCCAATATGGGGCGCATGGGCTATCATCTGAACACTATCAACTTTAATTTAAGCAACCACGGAGTAGGTTTAACCAACCTATAAATGAAATCTGAACAAGGAGAAGTCTAAAACAAAAGTTTCATGCAAGCTCTACATCTCCAAGCTTAAATCTCAATACCTAGGCTGAGCCGCTCAATCTCAAATATGTAAATCAAAACTAAAAAAGGGTAGGCATTAATGCCCCAAATCTATCAAAGTCCCAAATTACCATTCTAAGGAGTAAAAATTAAAAGTATGCTAATAAAGCTATATCAATGTCAACTATCTCAAATAGACTCTAGTATCCAGATATTACATATCCGAGATAAATCAACCAAGACATGGATGAGACATATCTAAAGAGTGAAATCACCACAGAGATAACCACTGACTGATAGCACAAGCAACCAACTCTATATTAGCTAGAGGGAAAGAAACATAGCCGCAAAATAAGAGTCCTGCCAAAGGAAAAATCATTGGCTGAAAATGCATATAACCTACTCTATATCCACTAGATGGTATGACTTATCAAAATATACTCAAAACTTCTCAAGGCTGAGAACCACACCAGTGAAGACGAAAAATTTAGCAACTCATAGAAATGTAACTTAAGATATAAACAACCAATGCAATACTCTATCCAGGCAAAGAAATAGCTACAAGTTCATATCATCGGGGAAAGTAACTCCACTAAGCCTCAATAGGCTGAAAAATTACAGATATGGGGATTTCCTAAATCAACCCAAGAACAACATCGTCAAAGAAGAAATGTCGATCTCAAAACCAATCTAAAAGTCGAGACCACCACTAAAGAAGCAAAAACTTAAAATTAAGAGTTTCAAATTTCCCAACTTAAGAAACTATCACAGGAAAGGCCACCTACCTCTAACTCTCTAACAACACTAAAGGCAAAACCATATCATACCAATAAAGAAGTATCGAACCTGCGTACTAGCAATAGGGAAAACCATCCCAAAGGAACAAACCCAACCTACCAATGAATTAAATCCACAACTGCAAAATCACTATCGGGCGATGAAATATTTAGAAAAGAAGAACGAACCTCCAACTGGTCCATCTCACGAATGGATTATTGAAACAGGGATTGCCAAAACAAAATCCTTCACAGCCTAGGAGGCAAGTCTAAGGATCTCAAACTCAAAAACAGTCAACATAACTGAATTGCTGACTCAAAATCCAAAAAACCCACAAAAGGTCAACTTAACCTCGATACCACAACACATGCCTGAATCAATCTAATATAGCTAATAAGAAGTGAACGCAGTCAACTTTGCTCTGATGGTGGGAAGAAATCACCAAATTGGGCTATATCTACGCAATCCACTAAATAATATCACAAGAAAATAAAAGTTTACTAGATCACACTAGTCTATGAAGCTACCCAGCGAGAATCAAATTCATCATGTTACAATGTCAAGTAATAATATCAAGTAATATCAATAACCTTACATACTGGCAGCAATAGGAATGCCAATATTACTATCAACATACTGAACAAGCGGTACAAAAATAAATATCAATATAATATACCACTCAATGGCCAAAATAGGGCTAATATGCAAAGATAAATGGGACCCAAACCCAAAACCACATCCATAAGGGAAAACATCAATATATATCTACTCCATCCACTACTAAAGGAAATAAACCAAAGACTAGTTACATAACCATTAATTCAACAACAAGGCAAATAATGATAGATTTAAATTTATCAAGGCATATAATTATCAATGCGTATGAAAAATCCTATACCCATAATAGGACATAAATATGGGAAATAAAAACACACTAATCATTGTGACATTCATAGTCACATGTCTGATGGAAAAAGGAAAATTAATTTCAACGGGTATAAATTAGAACGACCGACTTAATCATCAACTGAAGCGCCAAGCGCACCATCTCTAACTAAAGATATTGCAACATTACAAGTATATCTAACTAATTTGAATGATTGGAATATTCTGTCAGGGACACTCTCTTAACTAGTAGTCTATATGTCTACAGTCATAGTAATTCCTAAAGCATCAATATAGGGAGAACAAAAACTGAGCATAAATTGCTGGTCAAGTAATGCTAAGAGAAATTCAAAATATTGCGTCCAAACTTTTGAAATCACAACTTATCTTAGGAACTCTATATTGGCGGTAAATACAAGCTAACTCTAGCTTATCACCTATCTCATACCAGGGGCATTCTATAAAAAAGTGTCACATCATAACATAACCAAACAAAGATCCTAGAATACTTTAACATACTATCCCTCATAACCCAAAATGGTCTCCATGGACAAAAGAACCATACCACACTCCACAAGTTAGATGGGGACTCTCCTCAAGTCCTTTTATTGCCACTGAGGATCTTTTATATCCATCTCTGATCCTCTAGTGCGATGTTGCACCAAAAATCTAGAAAGGCATGTTGGAGTCTTATATGCATCTATCGATAATATCACATCGTCCTACAACTATAGAATAAAGCCAAAGAATGTTTTCAAGGTCTATAGGAATGTGGACATATGATAAGGAGTTATGAAATGAATTTCCTAAAATGTCACTACAGCCTCTCAAAGATAGGTTATGGACGTCTCCACACAGATCCACAAAAGTCAACTAAAACTTAAATCTTGCACTAATACACCAATAAAGCAAAGGGTCTAATACCAATTTGTCACGACCCAATTTCCTCAGGTCATGATGGCGCTTACCAAATCCCACCACTAGGAAAGCCAATTAGTAGTCCAAAATGTATAGTAACAAAAACTACACAATAATACAAGGAAACAAATATGGAACATATGAAATAATGATCAATACATAAAAGAATCCCAAATCCTCGTTGTATCAATAGAAGAGATTCTAATATAAAAAGAGTATAAAAGTAAAATATCAAGAAAAATACACTGATACAACTTAACTTTGAATACTAGTAAGAGACTAGTCTTATACATAAGATATGGCTAAGTAATACTTAAAACATTAGGAGTTCACTCCAAGTCACTAAACAATAGCTGCTCCACATGATGTGCATATCAATAATGATAACATGTACTATGATCTATAGGTTGCAGAAGTGTAGTATGAGTACCAAATAGATGGTAATCAGTACGCTATTGCCAACTGATCTCCATAGATAAAATAGATATATACAACATATAAATAGAATGGAAACTACACCCAAGAGTCTAGAAATCATATGGCAAATTCATAAAATAATAAGGAACAACTATCTTGTTCATGTCCTAGAGCCCAACATAATAATACTAAGGAAGTATCGGGGTGAACTATAATATTCAAGCTACATTCAATATAAGTCCATGCTATACCTTATATCACATGTCAATATATGAATATAGAGAGAAAGAAAAATCTATATTAATATACAAGAAGAACAAACAACTATACAATATGAACAACGAAGGAAGGGATATACAACAGTATCATAGTATCATATAGCTAGATAAATA
Organism: Capsicum baccatum var. pendulum; assembly: GCA_030864225.1. Taxonomy (NCBI): domain Eukaryota; kingdom Viridiplantae; phylum Streptophyta; class Magnoliopsida; order Solanales; family Solanaceae; genus Capsicum; species Capsicum baccatum. Next base: position 204,320,899 of record CM061550.1, read on the forward strand.
TAGGAATATATGCATAAAACATGAGGTCATCTCAAGGCATAACCAATATCATACTATTTTCATTATAAGACATCATTACAATACTAGAAGGATTAAATACTATCATACTTATGATATCTAATCCACATGGATAGACATGAAATAATCATGCATATTAATGAAATCAAAAGATAGTTAGAGGTCGAAGACATACCTCAAATCCCGATACTAGATTAATGACTAATTTGACACAAGCAAGCCATCATAATGATCATAACATTGTTAACAACAATATCTATAACAACGTAAGTAACCAGCTACTCTAGACAACCAAATACCTAGCCGAGCCTATGTGTACCCACTTTGTCCCAAGCTCGGAAGGTGCAATTAACATATAATAACACAAGGTATATTTTTCACCCATATATATAAAATCATCCTATACAGGTTAATAGACATAGGTACATACTTGTGATAGAAAATATGCAGGCAGGAATGAATGCATAGTACACAATCAATATCACAAATCATCATAATAGTCCTCATCAGTACCATCCCCATCGTAATTAACCTTTATCCATGTTAGCTATAAATATATCATCAATTTATCTTCTTGCTTTATCGGGTATCAAAATCATCAAAATGGTATCCTATGGCCCTACTTAGTATCAACATCATCACAACTGTATTCTCTAACCTTATCGGGTATCAACATCATCACAATGGTATCCTCCGGCCTTGCTGGGCAGTAGTATCAGCAAAATTCTATCCTTTATCCTTATCGAGTATCAATGTTATCAAAATACTATCCTCTGGCATTTTTGGTTATCCATAACATAGAAATAGTATCTTCCGGCCTTGTCGAGTATCAATATCAAAACAATTACCATTATTGAATAAGATGCACTAAAATACACATAAACATAGACATATCACCATAGAATATTTATCTAGTCAATACTTCCCAACTACTTGTTATTGGTTAACCAACACTTATTATAATAGAATCACTAGTCATCACATAACCTCTAGTTATTAGCCTAAACATTATCCTTATTCACAGGATAGAAACTAACTATAATTTATTAAATAGCCAACATCTAATATCTACTCAATATCCATCACTGCAGCAAAACAACCATTTATCCACCATTCATTATTATCAACTAGTCATACTATATCTGTTAATAATTAATAGACAACAACTTACCTTTTATCATATAACCATTCTTTGTTAACTAATATTATGCATTAACTAACTATCATTTACCAACTAATCCTTATTTATCAACTATTAACAGTATTATTAGCCATGTATCAATCATCCCTAGTTATCATATCTAAACTAAGCAGGGTTCATTAATTAGTACATTAGATTCCAAGTCATCAAGTGTTATAGTCCCCTAATAGACAACACGTAACCACATAGCTTAACCTTCTTATAAGAAGAGCATTCATGAGATCATATTTCAGCTATAATCACATTATTTATAATAGTGAATAATCATGAACATAACAAATCTATGCAAGCCATCACCAATATTCAATCAATAGAATAATAAGCATCACATCACATATTTATCCATCCCATACCAAAGAGGTATGTGTAAAAACATATACATATTCATATTCATAAATTGTTCTCAGATCATTTATAAAGATAAATACTTCTTGGCTACTGAATCAATATCATAACACGACCCTTAGCCCATTAATTTATTCGAAATAATCATAACATCATCATCATGACCTTAGACACTTACACATATCTAGCACTCATATAAGTAATCATATTTATATGCCATATCATATCTCTAATCATCTCACATATGGGAGGCATCTCACATATAGGAGGCATAACATCAATGAGCATGTAACCACCTCTTACGCAAGAGGTATCTCACATCTAGAAAACATAATTAAATAATTTTGTAATAATAAATAAAATATATTATTTCAGTAGGTCATGCATCGTCACTTTGAGGAATATCACTTCTCTAGGTCAATTTATATATCCAAGAGAAACATCGTCTTTATTGGTCCAACAATCATGACTAAAGGAAATATCAACTCTATAGGCCAATTATCAAGTCTAATTAGAAATATCATCTCTATATGCCAGTCATCACATCTAAGAGAAAATAGCATATCTATAGGCCAATCATCAAGTATAAGAGGAAATAGCATCTCTATAGGCCAATCATCAAGTCTATGAGAAAATAGCATCTCTATAGGCCAATCATCAAGTCTAAGAGGAAATATGCATCTCTATAAGCCAATCATCAAGTCTAAGAAGAAATAGCATCTCTATAGGTCAATCACAAGTCCTAAGAGGAAATATAATCTATATAAGCCACATAACATATCTAGAAGGAATATTATCTCTAAATTCCTTATACCACTTTCACTAGGAATATCATAGCCATAACTCAAAAGCCACAATCTACGAACATCAATACAAGTGAGTAAATTACGAAGTTACCTTATTCTAAGATGTACTAGCCTCATTTATGTCTAACATCTGTACTAAGTCCTCAAGACTTAACACAAACTTAGGCCTAAGTGAGTCGAACGATCCTACTTATAATCCACAATTTCCATAATTAGGCATACTATGCCCCATACTAGAATAAGGTATCTAGTTCATCTTTTAGATGTAAAGTAATTTGTATTCAATCCTAAGATAGCAACTTTGACTAGAAATAAGGGCACTCAATTCAACTCTACCCGACTTACGATTTGAAGAATACTACACTTGCCCAATAAGGATAACTATGCAAATCATGCTTCAAAATCTAAAACAATATTCCAAACATATCATTATATCATATCCATGCTATATCTAATCTAAACTAAAGAGAGAAAGGAATAGGATCAAAAAGGGTCGTAAAAACGCCATCTTACCGGTCCAAAATCCTCATCTATTACCCAAAACATCAACAATCAAGGCCAAGTTATCCTATTCATAATCAAGCCTAACATCCTATTCACACATAATCTATGAAGAAAACTAGATACAAGCCTACCTCAAGATCAAACCACAAATCCTCACTTCATGCACCAATTGCTCGTCTTCACTTTACAATCTCAATAATGTCATCACACTATCAGAACCATAATGTACTCATTAATAAGAGTTTGATAATACCCGTATTACACTATTGTGCTTTGGGTCAAAAAATGATATCATATACCTCAAGTGAGTTTCACATACAGAAAATAAGTTTTCGAGACCAACGCAATATTCACACATGATAAGGTATGATAACCCTTAAAGAATGGGTGAAAACTAATCATACTTTGGGCTAAAATCAAGCCCTAAGCTAAATTAAGGTTTTTGGTCCAAACTAAGAAAATCAACAATGAATACAAGATATTCTTACCTTAATATTGAAGATAATCACGATAAAAGATGATAATTAAGCTCCTAAGTCCCCATGCATGACCAATTTTGAGTTATTGCACTTATTTTGGGGTTTCTAGGTCTAAATGGTGAAGGGGAACTGCCCCACACATGTATTGGGACCTTTATATCACCCCTTCATGTAAAGGTATGGTTCTATCATGGTCATACGGGCTGTGATTGCACTCCCGCAATTGCACACTCTTGGCCACGATCACGGTTGCACCAAAATTACAACAAACTCAAAAATAAGCTTTTGATCCTTAGAACTGATTCAGAATCCAAATAAAATGATCAAATAGTGAATTTTGAGTATAAAATGCATTTCAAATCCACTGGATTCATTAAACTCTCCTCAAAGATCATTTCGGCAAAAGGTGGGGTCCACAACTTAAGTTTTATCACTTTTTATAAAATTTGGTCAATAGCCCAAAATAATTCTGGGAGCCTTAGAACTTGAACCAAGGGTCTCCCTAATCTAAAATCATTGTTTTCGACTAAATGGAGAAGTTGGATTTTCAATCTAAGATCGTTTCAACTAAATATGGGTCCCACACCTATTCTTTTTAATTTCTAAATTTTCCGACTAGTAGGACGAAATGAGCTCATGTTCATTGGGACCCAAGAAAAAGGTCTACCTCGAGTAAAATTGATATTTTAGATCTACTAGTGCAGTCAAAATTTGCATCCGGGATTGCTTCACTAAACTTTTTTCCTAGTGGCCATTTGGAGCCAGGAAGACTTCTAAATAGGAAATTGGCTCTAAAAAAAAAATAAACTAATCGATAACTGAACCATCAGTCCCAACATGTTAGAAATAACTTAGGATAAATATGGAAAATGACCTTAAGGATCATTACAATATCCACTACTAGAAGGACATTCTTACCCTAAAAGTTATCGAGCGAAAAGAATCTTAGAAGCTCAAAAGAATGAGTTGCTGGGCTCTCATGTTCCAAGCATGACTTCCTAGGTAACTAAAGTAGAGAGAAAACACTTATGGATTTTGCCACATGTATCCCTTTTTGAAATAGCCTCTCATTCTATTACCAATATAGCCAAATGAATATAACTGTTAACTGGCCTCTAACTAGGCTGAAAAGGTTGATGCATACAAAGATGAACATACCACAATGATACCATCATTATATTCAGATAAATCAACAAAATCTCATCTAAGTCCAACCATAAATCTAACCAATACATGAGTCAAAATTTAAGTGGGTTTGGCATATGAAAAATAACACTAGATACCCATAGTACACTATTGTACTTCGGGTCTAAAGATGATACCAAAAGCCCCAAGTAGGTTCCGCAAATGAAAAATGAGTTTCCAATACCAACCAAATGTTCACACATGAATGTGGTATCATAAACCTCAAAGAAGGTGTGAAAACTATTCATACTTTGGGCTAAAATCATGCCCTAAGCTAAATTGGGGTTTTAGGTCCAAACTAAGAAATTCAAGAAATTATTACCTTAATCTTGAAGATAATCATGATATAAGATTATTATTAACCTCCCAAGTCACCACCATGACCAATTTTGAGTTATCGCACTCATTTTGGGGTTTCAAGGTTAAAATGGTGAAGGGGAAATTCCCAAACACATCTAAGGACCTTTATATAGCTCTTAAATGTAAATAGATGCTGATATCATAATCATATGATCCGCAATTTCAATCTTGCAACCGCACACTCTTTCCAATGATAGTGGTTGAACCAGATGACAACAAGCTCAAAAATAAGTTATTAACCCTCAGAACTCATTTGGAATCCAAATAAAATGTTCCAATAGTGAATTGTAAGTATAAACCATATTTAAAATCCATTAGATTCATCATAACTTTCATCGATGATCATGAAGGAAAAAAATGAGGCTCATACCAATAGTTTCATGACTTTCATAAAATGCACTTAATAGCTCAAAATAAGTCTGGGAGCCTTGGGACCTAACCAAAGGGTCTCCCTAGTTTAAAATCGATATTCTATATACGATGGAGAAGTTGAATTTTGAATCCAAGATCTTTTTGACAAAATATGTGCCCCACATCCATTCTTTGTGTGCCCCGCACCCATTCTTTCTCATTTCCAACTTTCCAACAAATCTATCATAATGAGCTTGATTTTATTGGTACCCGAGCAGATGGTCTACCAAGACTAAAATCGATATTCTAGATCTAGTGACGCAATCCAAATTTGTATTTGAGAATGTTTCACTAAAATTTTCACCTGGTGGCTATTTTAGCCTAGTGAAAACTTTAAAATAGGGAATTGGCTGTAAAAAATGAATTTACCAATAACCAAGATGTCGGTCCCAGCAAGTCATAAATGACTTGAAAAACATATGGAGAAGCTCAAATGGTGAAGATAAGAATAAATATGAAAAATAACCTAAAGGGTCATTACAACATTGTATAGGAAAGTGATCCTTTATGTCCAAGTGTTCATCTTTTAATAATCCATGCGCACTCCTCATCCCATAAAGGGTCTCATAGGCACTAACTAATTCTTATCATTAGGTACCATAGGTATCCCACTCCTTTTAGGTACACATTTAACCTAGCTCACCCACTTTCTATCGACAGTAGGATAAAGGAAACCATTATCTAATAACATTATACTCTCTTTCTTACGACCTCTTTCATAGGTTGCTTCAAATGATACTGATGATCGATACTAGGCAAGTCCTCCATTTTATATTGAATCTTATGAACATAAATTTTGGGTGGAATCCATACAATATTTGTAATAGTCCAACTGATGGCCCATTTAAACCCTTATAATATTGAAATTAAGGCCTGAACCTATACCTCTCACAAATCTACAACAATAATAATCAGCAAGGTATTGTTATCCCAAAATAATGCATTACATAATTAGGAAGAAAAGGCCTTCAAGTCTAAGGCTAGCATTTCCTCAATAGATTGTCGAGCTGGTGGGGTCGCTCTATTTTTCAAATAAAGATCTCACTTTCTATGGACATAAGAATTAGAACCTCTAACCACAAGAGCATTAACCATATCATTAAAAATCATTATACCATCACTATCAAAGTTCATGATCATTATTGATAATGCCTTGACACTAAGGCTCTCTTATATCAGAATAGTCAATGAATTATCATCCACGGTGTCTATAGCAAAATATATTTGAATATTTTTTTATTGTCGTATCAAGTGACACACATCAAAGGTAACATGTTGACCATTGTGTCAAAGTCTTATCTTCCCCATCTCTATATTTACAAATTCCCTAACAAAAGCTAGGAAAGGCAGTCCCAAGATGATAGAGACACCAAATCCACCTCACAGTCAAGAATCATAGAATCATCTAGGAATATAAAAGGAAATACCTTCACAAGCATATCACAAAATATACCAAATAGCTTCTTCATAGTGTGATCGACCATCAATAAACTTATAGATGTTAACTTGGGTGATCCCAACCCCAACTACTTATACAAATTAGAAGACATCAGGTTTATGCTAATTCCCAAATTACATAATTCCCGTTCTTAGTTAAAGGATGCAATAGTACATGAATTACTGAAATCTCTAAGATCATCCTTCTTCTCAACTAAAGAATGAGAATAAATAGGACCATAATGGTTCATATTATCAAGGGGCTCAAAACTCACCATCTGCTTCTTAGTCACTAAGTTATTTATGAATATAGCATAGCTAGACATCTTCTCCAAATCTTCTACAAGTGGAATATTTAAAGATAATATCATCAACATCGACATAAATTTTTTATATTTCCTTTCTTCTTGTTTATTCTTAAATCGTAGAGGAAAGGGTGGGGAAGGTCGTGGAATGGACTTCAAGAATGGTTCTACATCCTTACCCTTACATTTTTCTTTCTTAGCCTATTTCTCAAAACTCATTAATTTCGGTGATAACTCATAATTATTTGCCAACTTTTTAGTATTTTATTTGGGTGCATCATCAATATCAACAACATCATTCCTTACCTCACCAACCATAAGCATAAATGGGTAAATAGTAGCCTTAACAATCCGTGTGTTGATGGTTTGGCAGTCACTGATGTTCTTTGGATTTTAAATAGTGTTACTTAAAAGAGTGCCCGATTGACTCTGATTCAAATTAGATGACATCTGACCAAACTACTGCTAAAGATACTTAATTGCAATAACATATGATTCTACTTTCTTCCACAATCACGATATGTCTGCCTTAATCTCCTTAAGGAAACTGTCTTAATTCTCTAAGCCTTTGACTATCTTAAAAAGTAAAGCTTCAATCATCAAATCAACATCATAGTTTCCTGGTGGAACATAAACACCACCCTCCTTATTATAGTAATCCTTTCTCTCTTCGTTACCATTACATTCTCTACTGCTATCCTTATACCTATTCCCATAATGGTTGTATTGAATCTCTTTAATCCGGTTTCAAGTGTCTTAACCATACCCTTCGACATTGTCTTGAAAACCCATCATATCTCCATCTAATTACTTTACTTGTTCATTAGTATAAAATTTATATTGCCTAGAATAATTATCTTGTGTGCCCAAAACATTCACCTTTTCTTCTCTAAGAGTTTCAAACTACTTTGTAAGTACCCAAATATCACTCCTAAGTTATACTACATCTTGATCTACTATCTAATATAGGACTCTTTACTCTTTGGAAACACTAATAGCACAAGTGTCACCTACTTTTTTGCCTCCCGGTTATGTCACCCTCAATTGATTTTAGAGATCCAGTCTAGGATTTTCCCAACTAGATCCCAATTAAGACTTATGAAATCCCCACATGTGATAGTGTCAGCAATAGCCTTAGTGTTTGCATTCAAGGCTCTATCTGATATCTCATGATAATTCCTCCCTTAAATTCTGTAAGTAGGCAGATTCATCAACTTTTTTGTGAATCTCAACGAACTCTTACACAATGCCTCTAAATATAACTATGTAAAATTGTAAAACTCATCCTTCAACTATAGCATTCACTAAGTGGAAAAATCTATCCAAAATCTAAGTCCTCAACTCATTCCAAGTGGTGATAGACCCACTAGGTTATTCTCATAACCATAATGTCGCTTCACCTATAAGAGAGAATGGGAGCAACATGAGGTGCAATACTTCTTGACTCACCCCCGGTAGATTAAACAAAGTATAGATCCATATAAAGTTCATAATGCAGATGTTTGAAGAATATTCGGAGAACCAACAAATACACCCCCCAAATTTAACAAGTAACTTATTGCACTCGTAATATCAAACTTCATTCCTTTGAAAAACTCAACAAGGAACTATTTCTCCTCACTTAATTTGTTAAACATAAACCAAATCATCTTCCAAATCATTATAAATTCGTAAGTACAAATAAGTGTGGGTGGTTTAACTCTATTCTTTCTGACTCTTTATCATGCAAGTGTTGCACGATGCTCTTTATGATGCCTTACTCTTTAATCTTGAGTTGCACATGGGTATTGTCTAGTAAATTATATTATATAAAATTGAGATTCCCATGATGTTCCTCATGTGTGTGTTTGCATCAATAGTCAGTAAACCAGCAAACTAACCCTTTAAATTAAGAAATTGAATCATTGCACTAAATATAATAAACTTTATTCCTTAGGGAAACTTGGGAAGGAATGATGGCTCTTGGCTCAATTGGTTTAATATACCACAAATCTTCTTCTAGATCATCATTAACTGGTAAGTACTAATAAGTAAAGGGTGGTTGAACACTATTCCTTCTAACTCTATCTTACCTGAGTAATACTCGACATTTTTCCCTTCATCTTACTCTGTCCTATTAAGCTACACGATGGGCATTGTCCAACCTCATATTTTTTTCAACTAATAATTAAGTAGTATTTTGTGTGGATATCTCTTGAACACCATGAAGAATAGGCGTATTCAAATATTTAAGTTCATCTTGAATTCCCTCGTATTGAGCTTCATGCTTACATTCTGCTATTCTATAATTCTATTGTAGGATTCGTTCAAGCTCAATATCATTTGATTAATGGATGGCCTTAAATCCAAGTACTAGGCATACACCAGTGTATACTGATACGCCTAAATTACAACACTACTTAGAAAGTGTAAGCAGCCGTTATTAAATATAGAACCTAACTAGGTTGGGTGTTGAATCCCACAGGGAATACTGTTCTTACTAAGAATTGTAATCGTTGCTGGACTGTTGATTAGAGGTTCCTGAATAAGGGGGTTTTGATTTGTAACTTATAAATTAATTGTAACAGGAGTATTCAAATGAATGATTTTCTTTTTAATTATTAATTTAAATGAAATTAAATAAAACAAGGCTATGGTTACCAAAGTGCTAGAAAAACTAGGGCTGTAAATCACTTAAGAGTTTCATTTAGCAAATTCAATTGCAAGATGGGTTGAATCCTATTCTTTATCCCCTATTTTCTCAACCTAAGTGGATAAGTTACCCTCTAATTCTCTCAAACTCAAAGGATACATTGTTATTTAAATCATTTTCACATGTAAGCTAATCCTGTTAGAGCATTTTCCATTAATCCAAAGGTTAAAGCCCTTAGAATTCATGTAAACACTTCCTTTTCCCAACAAACACTATCCTTTCAGACAAGTAATGTTCTTGGGCTCACTTTTCAAGTTTGCAACCAAGAAAAGCCATTAGATTAAATAAAGGTTTATAAAATATCATCTATTCAAGGAACTCAATTTGATTCACAACCCATAGATACTTTTCACCTTAAGGATCCCATAACCCTAGTTATGGGAACTTAGCCATAAAATTCCATACAAGAATAAGAAATAATTCTTGTATTATTCAAAAATAGAATTAGAATTCACTTACACAAATATCAAGAATCAATTCTCAAATCTTCAACAAAGAATTAAATGATTACCTTCCCTAACGATATAATTTAATCCCCAAAGTACTAGGTTACAGAAAGTTTCAATAGATGATAAACTTGTTAAAGATCCAAAAGTGATCTATTAACCCTACAATTTTGTATTTATATGTTCCCAGATAAAAAGGAATTTAAAATTTAAAATCAGAAAAGCCGCATCCAAGATAACGGTCAAAGTGGTGATCCATCGAAAGTCTGACGGTCCACTATTTGGTCTGTCACTAATTCTTTAAAAAGTGGTTTCTGGATAAGGCCTGATGGTCCAACTGATGGTCCGTTAAAGTTTTGATGGTCTACTATTTGATCTATCACTGAGTCTTTCAGGATAGTGGCTTCTCGATAAGGACTGAAAGCATACCTGCTGGTCCATCGTAATACTGACGATCCACTATTTAGTCGATAAACTGAATCCTTTAGGAGGCCATATTCTGGATAAGGCCTGATGGCATACCTGGTGGTCCATTGTAATACTGACGTTTTACCATTTGGTCCATCACTGATTACCATCAAATTCTTTTTATTGCTACTTTTTCCATGTTACTTCTCTAGTTTACTCCTTTCCCTAAAACACTAAAAAGACTCATTAAATACCACCTTGTTTTCTTGGAAACATACAATTTTTCCAAGAAGATGATGGTAAATGTTCCATTAAAAGCCAGAACATCAACAACCTCAAGATAAGATAATTTCTTGTCCTCAAGAAACTCAGCACCTAATTGCCAACATAAACAATACAATGACCAGCAATCAACCACTGAAACATTTTGATGCAACTATTCACCCACCATTTCACTTATATAAATTGAACACATCAGGGTCTACACCCGGCATTGATCATAATTCAGCACACAAACATGGATATTACATCCCACAGTGAATAGCAAAATTCAGTAAAACTCTAGTTGCCCTCACTATAATGAAATCCACTACTCATCAGATTAGGTAAGGATATGTTTTTGGATAAATTAACTAATTAAGATTTAACCCTCCTTTTCATTGCATTACTGTAACCCAGATTAGCTCATTTACTACTTCTAAAAATAGGCTCTTCTTCAGACATAAAACATCCTCTTTTTTAATTGAAAAAGACAAGCATCAATAGTCACCCTCAACTTAAGGTGCACAATTTCTTTGAACTGATCAAGGCCAAAAGCTTTTAGACTAAAATTTACACTTGATCTCTATTTAGCATTTGCACCTTGACAAAAGTCACCCTCAACTTAGGTGTTTTGCCTATGTTAAAGTGCACGATATCTAAATATTGGTCCCAGGATAGAGTAGGATTCTAACGCACAACAAAGAGTAAATAATCATTATTGGAATTGAAAAATGGTCCTAAAGAACAAGAAGAGTTCAAATGAGATAAAAACCTTTTTGTGGGGTTATTTATTTAGGCTAAGTGGGCTAAAAGTACATGAAGGCCTGTTATCCTATCCTGATGAATTAGTAGAAGACCGTATCAATGACTCTGGCAAGTTCTAGGCATTAGACTATGCAATAACTGAAAGTAATTCCTCACTCCCATAGGCAACTGAACTAAACTTATTTTGCAACTCTTAGAATGTTCATCACATGATTCATGCACCTCTTACAGAATAATGCCAAATGCAGATTTACTGAAGGTTATGTACACATATTTGCATGAATAAAGTAAATAATTATATACACATGCTCATAGTCTTATGCCAACATCATTCATTATCCATATTTAAAACAAAATACTGAAATAGAACTATTTTATAGGTAATCATTAAACACAAATATTTACATCACAAACTGCAGAATTTGAAATGTAATGATAAAAACACCCTAGACATGACACTTCTACTAGATAGTACATGATTGGATTTAAAAATAGGAAAAAAAATCCAACCATGATGTAAATACACCTAACCCCACACAGAAAGATAAGCATTGTCCTTAAAGCAATAAATTATCATACATGGGATTGGATTAGGATATTTACTTTGCCTCTTATTCCTCTGAGGAATCTGTCAAGTAGGGTGAGCTTCCTGCATCCTTACCTAGTGTAATGTTGGCCCCTATGGTTGTTGGAGAACTCACAACCTCACCATCTACAATTTGAGGGATCGTCTCCCAAACTAAACCTGCACTTCACTCCCTTTCTGGGGCAGCACTAGTAGAGACTGTTGTCGCTTTATTTTTTGCCTCTTTTCTCTTCTTTTTAGCCTCTTTCTCTGACTTCTTTGTAGCTCTTTTTATGTTATGTTGGTCTAATTCCTCAGGTGATATTGCTTCTTTCTTCCTCCTCAGGATCTTCATATTCTATCCTGAACAGTATCCTATTAATTATTTGGGCTGAGATATCAATGGTGACCCCTAGAATTACGAGAGACTCCCTATTTGATCTATTTGAGATTGGAGTCCCCTTTCAGCATTCTTTTTTTACCAAACTTAGATAATTTGCAAAAAATTTCCTTACCCAGTTCGGTTGGTACTCTCCTGGTAGTCTGCTCACCCATACCAGTCCATATTCATTGAACTGGTGCTCTAACTCAGGATACTCATGAAGTTTTGTTGTCATAATCTGATATTCTTCTATGAATGATCTTCTGATCCCTCGAGCTATGGGTGTTAACCTATCATAGAACATATTATATGCCCCCTCTATCTACCAATTGATAGATTCTTGAATCAGTGGATCCTTTTGCTTGATAAAATTATCACCCTCAGGTTCAGCTATAGCATCAGGAACTCCCATTTGATCCTCCACATTAACAGTTTTAGTATCACCCTCTACAGGTAATGGTTGAGTTGCATCAACAGTTGCCTCATCGGGGCTTGAACTTGTATTGCTAGAGGTACTCTCACTCACCTTCTCAGACTGAGAGAGTATGAGATCTTCTCTTTCATTTTTCTGGTGTTGTAAGTTGGTGTAGACTCATTCCAACATCGTTGAGATCTTTCTCCTCTAGTTTGTGAAATTTAGGGGCCATAACACCTGAAAAATAAGTGATGAATTAGTTCAAAATTCAAAAATAGTTAGATCATATAATTTTTCTTTGTGATGGTCAATTTGGTAGTCCGTCATAAAGTTGACGTTCCACCAATTCAACCATCACTTCTTATCCAGAATGTTCCATCTCGGAGTGCTTTGTGATGGTCAAGTTTACGGTCCATCATAAAGTTAATGATCCACCATTTTGATCGTTGGACCTTCGTCTTCAGCCATAATCTTAGGTTTGGCCCCTTTTTTTGTCGAGTAATTACATATCAGATCAATTTCCCACTATCAGCAAAGCACTAAAATCATATTTTATGTAGATTCTTCAAATTTTACAACTTATGCTACTCAGATTTCACACAAATTGGAACATTGAAGTCCAAATAAAGTCATTCAAACTCAACGCAATAGGAACAAACCAAGAAAAATAAATCAAGTTCTTAAATTTAATATGGAAAACCAGAAGAGAATGGTGTGCACATACCTAGATTTTCCAAGGATACTATGCCCTTGAAACTTCAGAGACACAGCTAACTTATAGATTCTAGCTCTTGCATAACTTTTTATTTGTGATGATGAGAGCAAAGAGGTGAGCTAGTTTAAATAAGGTAACAAAAATAGAAGAGATAGGGAGTCTCAGATGAGGTAACTCCCTTCAGGTTCTTCGAATCTTAAGAATGTGGAATAGCAAAAGGTCATGTAATGGTTACAATGAATGTATCCGCTCAATTTTATCCTTAAAATCTCTCTTTCGATCAAATACAGAGTACTTATAAATAGTAATGATATTACCCGGCTTGATTAAGAATTAGGGTTAAATTGATGGTGACATTGACGGTACGTTATAAGTGTGGCAAACCACCACTCTTAATGTCACTGATCACCTGAGTTTGTGTGTTTCTACTTTGGTGTGATGGAAAGTGGGATGGTCCACCAAGAATATAATGGTCCACCAGTATGACCATCACTTCGTACTAGAATGTAGGTTGTTGATATTACTTTTGACGGCTGTAATGACGGCCTTCTAGGTTTGTAACAGTCCACCACCTAGACCGTCATGGCATATCCAGTAAATAAAATTTCTTGCCATTTCGTGATGGTTGAAAGTTGTGGTCCGTCAGAAGGGCTGGAGGTCCGCTAAGTTGTTTGTCACCTTGTTCCAGTAGCTCACTTGTATCTGTCTTTTCCTTTTTTACTGCATTTCTGGTCCTGAACACTTCACCAATACATCAAAATTACACAAAAAAAATGAAATTAACTCTAACTATTGTTACAACAATATGTTGTGGGTTTCCTCCCACTAGACCTGATTTATCATCGCGGCACGACTCAGTTATCTCGATTACTTATACTTCATTGAGATAAAAAATATCAATACTTCATATCGAGTGTTTTGGACCTATATAAAGTTTGATTCATTGCTCATTCACTTTGAAGACTGCACCGTCTTCATTTTCAACATCGAATACTCCAGATGAGTAGACATGACTAACTTTAAATGGTCCTGACCACTTAGACTTGAGTTTACCTAGAAATAATTTAAGCCTCAAATTGAAAAGAAGTACCAAATCACCTTTCCAAAAGTCTATACTTTCAAACGGTAAATGGCATGGTTTTCCATAGACTAGTTGTTACAGTGACATGCTAATTTGACTCTAAAAAGTAGTCCGATATGCCCACAAAGCATCATCTATCTTTCGATCCCAATCTTGCCAATTAGCATTCACTATTTTTCCTAGGATAGTTTTAATCTCGCAATTCGTCACCTCCACTTTCCCACCAGTTTGTGGGTGATATGGAGTTGGTACTATATGTTGTTTCACCCCATATTTCACTAAAGCTTCCCGGAATACTTTGTTGTAAAAATGGGATACTCCATTACTTATAATAGTTCGTGGCACTCCAAAGCAAGAGAAGATGTTCTTCTTAAGAAATGTGACAACTCTCTTCCCTTCATTATCAAAAAAGGCAATAGTTTTGACCCATTTAGAAACATAATCCACAGCAACTAAAATGTACTTCATTCCATACGAGCTTGCAAAAAGCCCCATGAAATTGATGCCCTATACGTCAAACAATTCCATTTCAAGCATCTTGGTTATAGGCATTTAATGCCTCTTGGAGATAGATCCCTGCCTCTGACATTGGTTATATTTAAGCACAAATTCGTGAGTGCATCCTTGAATAATCATTGCACATATTAGCCACTCTACAACACCTTTCTCGCAGTTCAATCACCAGCATGGTGACCCCCGACTGGGGAAGCATGACATGTTTCCAATATGCTTAACACATCCACCACTGGAACACATCTCCTTATTATATTATCCGCATATCACCGAAAATATATGGCTCATCCCAAAAGTAATGTGTCACATCATCAAGAAATTTCTTTATTTGATAGAAAGAAAGATTTTTTAGAATCACCTCGCTCACCATATAATTCGTAAAATAGGCGTACCAACGTAGGTTCTCCAAAGCAGCAGCTAGGATTTCTTCATCCAAAAATGCATCATTGATATCTATCTCAACTCTAACTGCTAGCTCACCTTCTGTCCCATACAGATGATCTGCCGCTTAGTTTTTGTAACCCTTTCTATCTTTGACTTTAAAGTCAAATTCTTAGATTAGTAACACCCATCTAATCAACCTTATTTTCATATCTTTTTTAGCCATCAAATAACTTAAGGCGTCATGGTTAGTGTGGACCGCCACCTTGGTTCCTAGAAGATAAGCTTTAAATTTCTCAAAAGCATACACTACAGCAAGGAGTTCCTATTCAGTGATTAGTTCTTTTTCCCTCTTTTACCCCAAAGCAGCTCCAAGGGCAACACCGCTTACGTCATACATGGTCTCAAATAGCTTGGACCAATCTGATGCTACAATGATAGGGGCTTCCACCTGTTTCCCTATAAGGCATTCAACTGCCTTCAAGCAATCCTAATCAAAGTAAAACTTTGCTTCCTTCTCCAAAAGTTTCCAGAGTGGGTTTGTAATCTTGAAGAATTCTTTAATAAACCAATGATACAAACCAGCATGGCTGAGAAAATAGCGAGGCCCCTTCAAAGAAATTGGAGGTGGTAGTCTCTCAATTACTTCAACCTTCGCTCGATCAACTTCAATTCCTTTTGCTGAAATTTTTTGACCGAGAATAATGTCCTCCTTAACCATAAAGAGGCACTTCTCCCAATTAAGCACAAGATTGAATTCCACAGATCCTTGCAAGTCCATACTCAGGTTAGCCAAACACAACTCAAATGAATCTCCTACAATCGAAAAATCATCCATAAACACCTCCAAAGTTTCTTTAACCATATTTGAGAAAATAGACATCATGTACCATTGGAAGGTGGTAGGTGCATTACATAACCAAAACAACATCTGCTTGAATGCAAAATTTCCATACGGGCATGTAAAAGTGGTATTCTCCTGATCTTCAAGAATAATAAAAATATAGTTAAATCCAAAATAACCATCCGAAAAGCAATACCATCCCTTTCCTACCAATCGATCAAGCATTTGATCTATGAAGGGCATTAAAAAGTGATCCTTTAATGTCCATGAGTTGAGCTTTAGGTAATCCATACACACCCTTCACCCAGTAACAGGCCTGAGTAGGATCAATTTATTCTTCTCATTGGCTACCACTGCCATGCCCCCTATCTGGGGTACACATTGCACAGGACTCACCCACTTACTATCTGATATAGGATATAACACCCCTGCATCTAACCACTTGATGATTTATTTCTTTACTATCTCTTGCATAGGTGGGTTTAGGCGACGCTGATGCTTAATAGTAGGCACATAATCCTTCTTTTGCTGAATTTTGTACATACATATACCAGGATGAATACCAATGATATCCGCAATAGTCTAATTAGTATCTCTCTTATATCTCTTAAGAACAGAGATAATAGCTTCCAGATGTTTCTCACCTAGATCAGCAACAATAATGACGGGTAGTGAATTACCACTACCCAGGAACCCACACCTCAAATGACTGAGTAATTCTTTCAATTCCAACATCGGTGGTTGTTCGATTGATGGCTTTGCCAGTGGTGTTAGTCAATTCTTAAGATCAAGGTTGAGAGTCTTTGGAGCATAAGAATATGATCCCATTCCTATCAAAGCACAAATGGTCTCTTCATAATCCGCACTATCTTCATGATCAAAATGCATAAGTACTATGGCTAATGGCTTAACAGTAAGTTATTTCCCTATTGCTACTTCCTTGTTGTACTCATAATATATATCTAAAAATTGAGAACACGCTCCTCTCTTTATGTTGTTTCGTTGATTTTCCCACATCAAAATGCACCACTTCATCATTCATCCTAAATAAAAGCCCATTAGCTCGCAAATCTGTCATCACACTTTCAATTATGGCAAAAGGTCGACCCTACATTATGCGTACGTCGAAGTCCACCTCGCTATATAGAATTAGAAAATCAGCAGAAAAGGTAGCTACCTTTACCAGCACATCATACAAAATACCAACAGGTCATTTTACCGACTTATCCGCCATCACAAGTCGCATGTTGGTGGGTGTGGGGTTTCCCAAACCCAATATTTTATAAACAGCTAGCGGCATTAGGTTAATGCTAGATCCTAGGTCACATAAAGCCTTAGAAAATTCCAAGGACCCTACCATGCAATGAATAGTTAACGCTCTAGGGTCTTCCTTCTTCTAGACCAAGGACCATGTAGCAATAGCACTGCAATGATGGAGATTATCCACCGGTTCATAGCTCTCTGATCTTTTCTTTGTCAAAAGGTCCTTCATAAATTTGGCATGCCCTGGCATTTGCTCAAGTGTCTCACCCAAAGGCACATTTACCGTCAACTGCTTTAATATGGCCAAGAATTTGCTAAACTTCATATCCTCAGCCTTCTTTTTCAATCTTTGAGGAAAGGAGGTGGTGGTTTTGGGAGAGTTTTCACCACTAATTTCTTTTTTCTTGTCTTCATCTCTTTTCAACTCATCAGCCTGCTACCTATTGGAATTAATATCATGAATAATGTCATTCAATTTTTTAGACTCTACCGAAGGGTCATCAACTGCTTCATTAACATTATCTACCATAATATCTACCATAGGCTTACCAATAGATCGACTTTCCAGTACTTTACCACTCCTAGTGGTAATTGCCATGCACGAGCTATCATTTCTTGGATTATGAACTGTGTTACTTAGTAGAGTTCTATCCTTCCTCTAATTAAACGTAGTAGAAAGTTGGCTCATTTGTTGCTCCAACTATTTTATTGAAGTAGAGTGTGAGTCAACCAATTGATTCATTGAGAATAAATCATTTTTCATCTCTGCTACTCCAGTATTGGTTTCTTCCACCCCTTTCAATAATTTAGCCATCATATGTTCCATGGACATTTTCCAAGAGCTTGTTGCACTACCCTCATGATTTCCAGGAGTCACATACAAGCCACTCCTATCAATTTTGTTTTGCCAATTTCCTTGGTCTCAGTCCTTGTATCCAGATTTATCATAGTAGTTTCTACCTTGGTTTCCTGGTCCACTGCCTCAGAAACCCCCCTGATTATTTAAATAATTGGCTTTCTTCTCAAAATTAGTGTCAGCTCTACCCTGTGATGTAAAATCTTTAACCTTCTCTATTTTTTCCTGATTATAAATTCTTAGTAAGAAGTTCTACCAATGTCTTCATATGAGCCATATCTTGGTTACATTCTTCTTTCCTTCGCTTTTGTTCTGCAGTCATACCAATAGATACAGTAGAGCTTAGTACCTCAGAATCCCTAGTATGCCAAGCTCTACTCTGCTCTGTCATTTGATCCAACATATATTCCTCAGGAAAAGTGAGGTCCATAAATGACCCACCCGCAGCATTATCCACCACTGGCTTAGACAACGAATTCAAGGACCTATATAATATCTCCTTCAGGTGGATGTTGGTCATCTGATGATTTGGGCACTGAGAGAGATTTTTTTTTAACCTCTTCTAAGTTTCATGGAGAGATTCAGTTGGAAACTACCTAAAATTACTGATTTTATCTCTTAACTATGCTCTATTGGACGGTAGAAAGAACCTTTCTAAGAAAGCATCTTTCAATTACCTATAATTTGTAATAGAATCGAGGGTTAGCCCATTCAACCATAAAGTTTCTTCTCTAGATATAGACAATGGGAATAATCGCAGACGAATAGCATTTTGTCCTACTCCATGATTATTGAACGATTTGTATGTCGAGATAAAGTTAATCAAATGTATATTCAGGTCATCACTCACAAGTGCACCAAATAGTCCCTTAAGATAGAATAATTAGATCATGGTACTTATGATATTAAACTTAGATCCAGGTGCTTGGGGCGGAGGAATAATAGCCCCTATAGCACCAGCCCCATCCGGGTCATCATCATCATCATCTAGAGCAAACTGTATAGCTCGGTGTTCAGGTCTCATTCTAACCTGGAAATTTCTGTTTATATTCCTATTTTTTGGTGCGGCTACATCAGCTACACATCTTGGGTTAAATAACTCATCATCACCCAGGTCCTGATCATCTAGGTTTACTTCTTTACCATCATTGTCTGCATTCTGTTGGTTTACTTACGCGGCTCCTAAGACTGCTAATCTAGCTTACTCCTGCTAAGCAGCTATTCTTTTTGGGTCTTGTTAACCATCCATTCTACCATTGAGCTGTGGTTCTGGATGAATAGGTAATAATGGTTGACCTGATCTCCGCGAATTAGCATACAAGAAACTCAGCCTACACAAAATAAAAACAACAAATAAAGAATAAAATTTGGGAATCTTTGACTAAGCGGTCGATTAACAATCACAAATCTAGTTGAGAACAGTATTCCCCAGAAATGGAACCAAAATTTGATACGCCCTATTTACAACTCTCGTTATAAAGTGTAAGCGATCTCTATCAAATATAGAACCCAACTAGGTTGGGTGTCGAATCCCCTAGGGAATACTGTGCTTACTAAGTATTGTAATCATTACTGGACTGTTAATCAGAGGTTCCTGAATAAGGGGGTTTTGATTTGTAACTTATAAAGTAATTAATCGTAACAAAAGTATTCCAACAAATAATTTTCTTTGTAATTAGTAATTTAAATAAGATTAAAAAAACAAGGGATATGGTTACCAAAATGCTAGCACAACTAGCGTTGTGAATCACCTAAGAGTTATATTCAGCAAATTCAATTGCAAGAAGGGTTGAATCCTATTCTTTATCTCCTAGTTTATCAACCTAAGTGGATAGATTATCCTCTAATTATCTCAAACTCAAAGTATACATTGTTCTTTAACCCATTTTATTATGTAAGCTAATCATGTTAGGGCATTTTCCATTAATCCAAAGTTTAAGGCCCTTAGAATTTATGTAAACACTTTCTTTTTCCCAACAAACACTTTTCTTTCAGACAAGTGATGTTCTTGGGCTCATCTTTCAAGTTTGCAACCAGGAAAAGCCATTAGATTGAAGAAAGGTTTATACAATATCAGTTATTCAAGGAAATCAATTTGATTCACAACACATAGATACTTTTCACATTAAGGATCCCATAACCCTAGTTATGGGAACTTAGCCACAAAATTCCATAGAACAAGAAGAAATAATTCTTTTATTATTCATAAATAAAATTAGAATTCACTTGCACAAATCTCAAGAATCAATTCTCGAATCTTGAATAAAGAATTAAATGATTAACTTCCCCAAAGATATAATTTAATCCCCAAAGTACCAGGTTACATAAAGTTTCAATAGATGATAAACTTGTTAAAGATCCAAAAGTGCTCTACTAACCCTATAATTTTGTATTTACATGTTCCCAGGTAAAAAGGAATTTAAAATTTAAAATAAAAAAAGATTGCGTCCAAGTTGACGGCCAAAGTGGTGATCTATCGAAAGCCTAACGGTCCACCATTTGGTCCGTTACTGATTCTTCAGAGAAACAGTTTCTGGATAAAGGTCTAACGGCACACCTTGTGGTTTATTTTAATAATGACAGTCCACTATTTAGTCCATCACTGAGTCCTTCGGGAGGCCATGTTCTGGATAAGGCCTAACAGCACACCTGGTGGTTCATCGTAATACTGACGGTCCACCATTTTGTCCATCACAAAGTCCTTCGAGAGTCCATATTTTTTATAAGTCCTGATGATCCAACTAGTGGTCCATCACAAGTCTGACTGTCCATCATTTCAACTGTCAAATTCCTTTTACTGCTACTTTTTTCATGTTTCTTTTGTGGTTCACTTCTTTCCCTAAAACGCTAAAAAGACTCATTAAATACCACCTTGGTTGCTTAAAAACATACAATTTTCCCAAGAAGATTATGCTAAATGGTTTGTCAAAAGAAGGTACATCATATACCTAAAACAAATATTTAACAAAAAACCAACAACCTCAATAAACTTGATCAACTAATCCATAGTCGTACACTCTGGCAATTATGCCAAACTATTATTTTACCCAAAATACACATCCTAAAAAGTATAACACAATCACTGCCAATCAAATCACCTAATTCTAATTCCCTAAATCTGTACCACAAACGCTACACGGTGCTAACAATCTCGTATGACCACTGCTAACCCATGACAAGTACCTATTGTAAGCACTGAATAATAAAGATACTGTGATAATAGAATAAGGAAGTAAATGTGGAAACTGCCATAAGGTTCAAACTAAAAAATAATACCGTATATGGAAAACAATATGCTGGAAAACATTTGTCTGAAAACACTTTAGTTTGATAAGCCTCTAAGCTGTCTGAAATATGGAGTTGATGGGATAAGTCCCCAACTTACTCAGACTATCTATTGAAATAACTGAAATGCTAAAATTAATTATGTAATCGAAATATAAGGACTCACCACTACGCTGTCTGCATTGAATTTGTACTACTGAGGGTGCTCTGGGGGCCATGCATCTGAACATATGATATAAGACATTATAGTGCAAAAAGTATGTATCACTAGTTTGAATGTACTGGTATGCTTAGTGAGGTAGGATGAATTACATGGGATCATGATGCATGAAAAATACTTGCTAAATAACATAAATATTACTGAATAGGAGTGCATGCATGAATATGTAAACTGTAACTGCAATCGTTATAATACAAGATTCTAAGTCTGAATACTAATTTATCGATATTTCAGTTTACTATTACTATATTACTGATTATCTGGATAACTGTATCTAATAGTCCTAAAGTCTAGAGAACTAAACTGACTTTTACTCTAAGACTGAATCTAAAACTGAGACTGTGGGTGGTAATCATCTAACCGACATGCCCTTTTTTTGAATAGATCTTGGGGTCCAGCCTGTAACCCCAACTGGAAGGGCGCCAGTACCATCCCATGGGTTAAGACAACTAAAAAGATACCCTGATTTGGTAGGTACCCTAATGAGAATAGTGGAACCCTAAACTGACAAGTTAGAACACCTCATTAACCCTCGACTAGTAGGTTTGATGTCTCAACCTACGTTGGCTACGTAATTCTTGAATGTAAGGATTTATTCTAAGATTCACACCCTCTATTGGCAGGTTAGTTCCCATCCTTGGGTTCACTTGGTGATACATCCTACTCCCAATTGAATAGACACTGAACTGATTTCCTAGTTCATACTAGGCTTGACTGAACTGTTACTAAACTGGACTGGATTAGTACTGAGTTGATTTAGTTTTCCTAGATTCTGGAACTGATTAAAAGTACCACTGATCGTGACCTGACAGAGACTATTCTATAACTAACACTGATACTAGCTCTAGGTTTACAACTAAATTGTCAAGTATTAAATATCCCCAGCACTTGATAGCATAAAGAGTAAAGCGTAACATAAATCTTGAAGGCACGACAATGGCCACATTTCCATAATTCACTTTCTAACGTATTTCGTGAAACACTTGTAAATCTTGAACTTGTACATATATAGGGATGCATGCTAGCATGTCATAAATACACTAACAATTTTCATAGTCATTTCAACAAACACCTTCAAGGCATAGAACTAACATGGGAGTCCTTTATACATGTTGTTCTTTCATTGGATAAAATTGCCCAATTACTTCACTTAGGCATTTTTAGGAAACACTTGGGAGGCATCATGTTAACGCTCAAACTACAGCTATCGTAAAAGTGTAAGTGGTCGCTGTCAAATATAGAACCCAACTAGGTTGGGTGTCGAATCCCACAGGAAATAGCTGGTCACTAAGTAAGAAAAGATTAGTAGATTTTTGGTGAAAGTTTCATAAAAATGGGGGAGTAGTAATCGTGCAATAATGTAAACAAAATAGTAGAGTAAAAATGGAAAATAGCAAAGTAAAAAAGAAAGAAGGTTTAGTGAGATGTTAATCATTGAGAATTGATAGTTGGGGTTATGTCCACCTTATCAGTTATACGTCTCTATTGGCTATGAGTTATGCGGTATTTAGACATGCATGTACTTATAGAGAATTGTATTCTATGGTAAATCCAAGCTTTTTTTTGACCTAACAAGGACTATTTCAGTTTAACTCTTTCGCTATTAAAGCGTATCTAATGGTACGAATTCTCCAAGAGGTTAATCAAGTTATGGCACTAACTTTTTAACAGGGGTTTGGTGCCCTATTACCTTGACATTATCTCTTTTCCAGACATGTAACTTTTATTTCAAACAAGCTAATGCTATACTGGTGTATCCTATGTGTTTGCAACCACAAGAATTTAAATTAAGATGAAAAGAATAATGATATAAGAAGCATACGTGTCAAGAATTCACAAACTGATAGCAATAGATAGTATCTCATAAGACTTCCATAACCCCAACAGAGAAGTTTAGCTACTCATGAGTGCAATGGAAATCACAATAGACATTATCATTATACCAAAGTAAAGATCTCATGTGTAATAGGGTTTGGTATGGCTTGTGGAGTGAATTTCCTGTTAGAATAGCATTTCTCTTGTTGTGAAAATTAAGAGTCGAATAGATGAAGAGAATAAGAATTGAAAGTAGAAGTATTCGAATTAATGGAAGAATTTAGAATGATTGGGAATTGAAGAATTGTTGAATGATAGATGTTGTCTCCAAAACTTCAGCAAAATAGGGTATTTATAACACCCATATCCTATTCCTACTAAGCTACTGCATTATTTAACCTAATCCTACTAGGTTACTGCATCATTATCCTAATCCTACTATGTTACTCCTGATCCCCAAAGTCTTTAAAAATGTTGTTTTTGCCCGGGACAGATTTTCCATGTGTCACTTTTGGTCCTAGGCGTCCAAGCTCTCCTTCCCTTCTTTCATGAAGCTTCCTTTGGCGTCAAGTTATCCATAAAATGCTGAATTCTGCATCATTTATACCTGTAAACTTACTAATCATTTTTGTTAGCTCACTTATAGGAAAAAGGACTAAAAGTGCATGAATTATATATTTTGTCCTCAAAACTTAGATAAAATATGGGTCAATTATAGCACTTTAGGCGTGTAAATACGCCTACCATCAACACCCCACACTTAAAGCTTTGTTCGTCCTCAAACAAAAT
This sequence comes from Capsicum baccatum var. pendulum, assembly GCA_030864225.1. Classification (NCBI taxonomy): domain Eukaryota; kingdom Viridiplantae; phylum Streptophyta; class Magnoliopsida; order Solanales; family Solanaceae; genus Capsicum; species Capsicum baccatum. The sequence continues at coordinate 204,345,646 of CM061550.1, forward strand.
ATCATGTCCATCTAAACATCTACTTAGGGTTTCATAGTAACAACACAAAATATTCGTCAAGACAGGCACAACAATTATTAACAAAGAGTAGTTTTCTGATCACTACTAGAAATAATTCAACCTCTAACATAGACTCGTGATGATGGTTAATTGGTATCCATAAGTTAAGGCACAAAGAATCATACACAACTATCCAAAACTCATCAACCATGTGTGTCTCACTATATATCACCCACAATCACTCACAAGTATTGCATATATTTCGAACATGGGTATAAAATTATCCTTGCTCTCACTCTCACAAAGAATTCATATGTTGTAACTGATGACCATAGGCTTGCCCTTAGTGTAATGCTCCACTAAATATCAGAATCCTAAGCTTAGGATCAAATAGGTTTTTTACAGGTTGTAATGTAGGCTAAGGGGCGGGTAGGACTATTTTGGCCAGAAATAGTGACTATGTTCCTAAGCGCTTTAATACATCACATTATGTCGTTAACACTTTCTTTCAAACAACTTTTCTACATTCTTTTAATCTACCACCCCTTCTCACCTCTATTGTTATTCAATTTTGAACAGAATTTATCTTTTTTGCTTTTCTATTTCTTTTTTCTTTTCTTCTTTTTTTTTATAACACACCTCTATGATAACCATTCTTGTTCATAAAAAATTCAAGTACCAATACACTTTAAGGCATCTCTCTTACCCAATTTCCTCTTATTTTATCACACGATTTTACAATTTAAAGCACTTAGGAATTTGGATCAAATTATAGTCTTGAAAGAAAATGGATTAGGCTTACATATGAGGCTGTCAAAAAAAATTGGCTAAAGGCTCAAAGGGGGTTATCTAGGATGATGTCCACGGGTAGGTAAAAAGAAGGTAAAAAAGTATAGGTTGCCAAAGAAATGCCTAAATTATATCCTAGACTCACACTCTTTATTTTGCTTTACATACATACCAGGCAAGTTCTAGCATCATCCACAAACATAGAATATACTATCATCTCACACACACAAGGCACATGGTCGACTTTATTGGAAGCAGTATAGACTCTTGACCCAACTGGTGAAAGAATTAAACCACACAATTATCACATAATGAGTCACAATTAGAGCCTAAACGTCTCAATAGTAATGATGTTATCACAGACTCTTGTCATAATACCGCGCTGACTATCAGAACAATTTCATACAAGGTTTGTTAAAAAAAAATTTAGCTACTTAAAAAAAAATTAACTACTAAAAAAACAAAACAAACAAAATAAAAAAATAAATGCAAATGTAGATAGAGAAGTATAGCATGCAAATACCAGCACCCCACACTTAGACGGGACACACTGTCCTCAGTGGAATAAATAAGAAGAACCTGGTTAGTCGGACTCCTCCTTTATGTCAGGGGTCATTCCCCCTTCGTCAGAATCATCATTGGAGTCATCGTCATCAGAATTCTCCTCCACGTCGGAGTCTGGCATTCGACGCTCATCATCGGTTGGCATGTCGTCATCAAGAGGTTCCTCAAAGTATACACCTACTCCACACATAGCCCTTGCATTCTCATTCATTGGGTACTCATAATCCAGCTGTGGGATCTCTGCAGCAGTTGGAACATGACCACCGCTCATCATTGTAAACCTCTTCATGCTATATAAATAGCGGAAGAAGCTTTCGACGCGAGCATGCCTTTCTGAAGTAGTAAGGTTGACGCCGTGCGTGGATTCAGCATCTTTAACCTTTGTGAGGTCAACCTTCTTTGGATTGTGTGGGAGTTTATGATCAGCAGGTTCCTCTTCGATGTCCTCCTTCCTCAATATTGCAGTCAACAGATTGCCAAAGCTGAAGTGGGACCTCTTGTGTTGCCTAGACTTCCGCATTATAGATCGAATAATTGCCCCAATGTTGATAGGGACATTCATCATCAATGCGTACACCAAGAACACTCTATCTCGTGTTATCTTTATGTACTGAGTCATTGGAATCAATCAAGAGTTACTATTCGCAGCCATATCCTAGCTTCCCTATTCAAAGGACCATATGGGAAGGTGTTGTGCCGACCGGTGTCCTTGTGTCTGCTCCATCGTGCCATGGATATTGTTCGTCATAATGTGTGTCTAATAGCCCTGTACGGAGGTCTGTTATACAGCTCCTTGAATGGTGATGGGTCAACAGATGGCAAACCTAGAAAGGAGTTGAAGAACTCCGTATTAAGTTGCAGAACTTGGCCCCGAATCTTTACTTCATTCGCTGTAGTTTCGGTGACCAGTTGGCATAGAATTCTCATGTTAAATCGAGATTGCACTCTCCCATATCTCGAAAGATGAAATCCAGATGTAACGCCATTATCTTGGCCAACATATGGGGTTCTTTCTTTGCTAGGCTCTCCTTGTTTATGAATTCCACATGAACATATTTTTTTCTTTATTGTTCTTATACCATTCCTTTCCTTCCTCCTCTAGGACCCATTTTATTCTGAACATACGGCGAGGTATTTGCAGCGAGGATGATTCTCCTTGCTCTTTTCATCCTCTTTTCTTGCCTTTTTGTGATGTGGTTGCTTTTTCTTTTCCTTGTCTTGCTTTTGGTGCCATTGTACCTGAGATTAAAATAATAGTCATTTTAGCTTCATCTCGGTGGATACAATCAATAAACAAGAAGTAGTGGCACCAACCCACACTTATTTTTTTGGTATAAACTAGTGAATTGAAAGTTATCGATTACTCAGACTTCATCCATATACGTTTTAGGCGCTATATTCCAACAATATAATCAGTGCAGTCATACGTCATGAAATCTTGGCAATACTTTCATGGTTGATATCTCTTTTGAGCAAGACTACTCCATATAGATTGAATCAAGTTTATGAATAATCACAATTTCATATGTTTGTAGTCAATCATGGTTTTCAACTTTAAAAACAAGTCATTCCAACATGTAAGATTTCTATTGACAAGATTATGCAATTTTCTTGACCATGTTAATTCCGCAAAAGTATGACAGTGCATCAAAATCAAATACAAGTTGGAAACAAGTCAAGATCATGCTTACGTATTCTTTCACTCACTTAGTTGTATCACAACAAATCAATGACATTCAAATCACCAATACTACTTCAAGATTTAACAATTCATAATAGGCGTAGTAGAGTAGTAGTGTAGTACTTGTGGAACATAAAAGAAGAACAAAGAAGTACTTACTTGGTTGATGGCCTTGGAAGATGTTCTTGCAAGGTAAAAAGAGCAAAAGGAAAATTTTTGAGAGAATTTGGAGAGCTAGGCGGCGCTTAGGTATGACTTGCAATGTGTTTTTGGTCTAAGACTAAGTTTCTAATTTATAGAGCAAGCTTAGGTCGGGTTTTGACCCATTTAGAATCGGATTTGGAGACCAAAAGTGACCATAGGTGGCGCCTAATTCTTTGCCTATGGTTGGCATAGGCGGCGCCTTTTGCAAAGCCTAGTTGAGCATAGGCGGCGCCTAAGCCATGACATTGTTAGGCATAGGCGGCGCCTATGCCATGGCATATGAGATTCAGAGACAAAAGGCTTTGGCATAGGCGCCGCCTATGCTATGGCATTCTTAGGCATAGGCGGCGCCTATGCTAAGGCACTCTAGAATCCGAGAGCTTAGGCCATAGCATAGGCCTTGCCTTGTTCGTTGCCTAGTTTTACCTAGGCCTTGCCTTGTTCGTTGCCTGTATTTTCATAGGCAATGCCTATCCCGTAGCCTTTTGCTTATACATTCCTAACGTACCACCCTTAACATGAACTACTTCCAAATCAAAATTTGAAACTGATCTCCTCCTTTAAATCTCTTGTACCTACATTTACTCAAAAACAACAAGAACGATTAGAACGATGGGTTGCCTCCCATGAAGCACCTTATTTTTGGTCGTGGATCGACTCTTCTTTTTGGAGTTTTATTTATTGAAAACAAAAGTAAAATAAAAGATAAGACAAACGTTGGGTTACCTCCCATCTAGCGCTTGATTTATTGTCGCGGCACGACATAGTTACCTCGAGTGCTTAGACTTCGTAAAGATAAATGGTGGCCATATAGTTTATCGAGTCAAGATGACCAATATAGGGTTTTACTCTTTGTCCATTCACCTTGAAGACAACACAACTATTGTCTTCTAGTTCAACTACTCCAGACGAGTAGACTTGGCTAATCTTGTACGGACCAGACCATTTGGACCTTAACTTACCTGGGAATAGCGTCAGTAAGGAATTGAAAAGAAGTACCATATCACCTTTTTGGAAGTTCCGTTGAACAATCCGCTGATCATGATACTTTTTCATCTACTCCTTGTAGAGGTCTGATCGTTCATACGCATGAAGACGGAATTCATCCATCTCATTCAGCTGCTCCAATATCAGATTCATAGCATCATCCCAATTCAAATTTTGTTGCTTCAGTGCCCACAATGCTTTATACTCGAGTTCTATGGGCAAGTGACAGGCCTTCCCATAAACTAGTTGATATGGGGACATGCCAATTGGCATTTTGAATGCAGTCCTATAAGCCCATAGTGCATCGTCTAGCTTTCGAGACCAATCTTTCCTATTAGCATTTACCATCTTAGCAAGGATTTGTTTGATCTCACGATTGGAAACTTCTACCTGTCCACTAGTTTGGGGGTGATAAGGTGTGGCTACCTTATGTTTCTTGACACCATATTTCACCAACACAGATTTGAACAGCTTGTTGCAAAAGTGAGATCCTCCATCGCTTATGATAGTACGTGGTATTCCAAAGCGAGAGAAGATATTTCTCTTCAAGAATGCTACAACACGCTTTCCCTCATTGTCGGCTAACGCTACTGCTTCGACCCATTTTGAAACATAATCTACAGCAACTAGGATGTATTTCATTTCAAATGAATTTACGAATGGGCCCATGAAATAAATACCCCATACATCAAAGAGCTCTACTTCAAGAATCTTCTACATGGGCATCTCATGGTGTTTCGAAATCGCACCTTGCCTTTGACATTGGTCGTATCTTCTCACAAAGGCGTATGCATCTTTAAATATCGAAGTCCAATAATATCCACTTTGCAATACCTTCCTTGCTGTCCGGTTACCTGCGTGATGTCCCCCAACTTGGGAAGTGTGACATGCTTCTAATATATTAGGCACCTCTACATGGGATATGCATCGCCTGATAACACCATCCGTGCATCGTCGAAACAAATATGGCTCATCCCAAAAGTAGTGTTATACATCATGCATGAACTTCCTCTTTTGATGAAAGGATAGATTTGCAGGCATCATATTACTTACCATGAAGTTTGCAAAGTCAGCATACCATGGTAACTCCTCCATCATCATGGATAAAATCTCTTTATCAGGGAATGTACCATCAATCTCAAGATCTGGCTGTGCGGTATGCTCATTCTCGAGTCTAGATAGATGATCAACCACTTGGTTTTCGCAACCTCTTCTATCTTTTACCTCGAAATCAAATTTTTGCAGCAACAATACCCGTCGAATTAGCCTTGGTTTGGCATCTTTCTTTGTCATTAGATATCTAAGGGCTACGTGGTCTGTATGAACTATCACTTTGGTTCCTAAAAAATAAGCACGGAACTTCTCAAAAGCATACACAACCGCTAGGAGCTCTTGTTCTGTGACAGTATAGTTCTTCTGGGCTTCATTTAGGACCTTGATCGCATAGTAGATTGGATGGAATAACTTCTCCTTCCTCTGGACAAGTACAACACCCAAAGCTACCCCGCTAGCGTCACACATGACTTCAAATGGTAGAGACCAATCTGGTGCTACCATGATAGAAGCTTCAATTATCTTCCCTTTGAGGCATTCGAATGCCTTCAAACAATCATCATTGAATTCAAACTTTGCATCTTTCTCCAAAAGTTTGCATAATGGGCTAGCAATTTTAGAGAAGTCCTTGATAAACCGCCGATAGAAACCTGTGTGACCGAGGAAACTACGAACTCCCTTTACGGAAATTGGAGGTGGTAGCTTCTCAATAACATCAATTTTAGCTCGATCAACCTCAATTCCTCTTTTGGAGATTTTATGCCCGAGAACAATACCTTCTTTAACCATAAAGTGGCACTTCTCCCAGTTCAGCACTAGGCTGAATTCAACACATCTTTGCAACGCCATACTTAGGTTTGACAAGAAAGATTCAAATGACTCACCCACAACTAAAAAATCGTCCATGAAAACCTCCAACGTATCTTCAACCATATCAGAAAAATGGACATTATACAATGTTGAAAGGTGGCTGGTGCGTTACATAGTCCGAATGGCATACATTTGAAGGCAAATGTACCATATGGGCATGTGAAAGTTGTTTTCACTTGGTCTTCGGGAGCAATACAAATCTGATTATAGCCAGAATAACCATCTAAGAAGCAAAACCATCCTTTCCCTTCTAATCGATCAAGCATTTGGTCCATAAATGGCATTGGAAAGTGATCTTTAAGCGTCCACGAATTCAGCTTTCGGTAATCCATGCATACTCTCCATCCTGTAACGGGTCTGAGTATAATTTACTCATTCTATTCATTCGCAACTACCATCATGCCTTCTTTCTTGGGAACACATTGTACTGGGCTTACCCATTTACTGTCAGAGATAGGTTACATAACCCCTGCATCTAAGCACTTAATAATTTCTTTCTTCACTACTTCTTGCATAGGTGGATTGAGACGCTTTTGATGCTCAATAGTTAGTGTGTAATTTTCTTCAAGCTGAATCTTGTGTGTACAAATACCAGGTGGAATACCAATAATGTCAGCGATGGTCCAACCAATGGCTCTTATATACTTCCGTAGAATAGTGATGAGAGTTGCAACTTGCTACTCACCCAAGTCTGCCGCCACAATGACTGGGATTGTAATTTTGCTTCCTAAGAATGCGTACTTTAAATGACTAGGTAGCTCCTTCAATTCTAATGTGGGTGGCTTTTCAATAGATGGTTTAGCTGGTGGTATAGGTCAGTTTTTGAGATCAAGGTCCAGCTTCTTGGGAGCATGAGGATACAACTCTAATCCTGTTAGAGCACCAATAGTTTCTTCATAATTTTCAATATCCTTACGCTCAACATTCATAAGTACAACTGCCAATGGGTCATCAATAAGCTGCTCCTCTTTAAGTAATTCTTTCTCATCATCAAAATAAACATCATCTACCGAGAATACGTTCAGATATTGGGTTGCTTCATTGATTTGCACACATCAAAGCGAACTACTCCGTCATTTATTCGAAATAAAAGCTCATTAGCTCTTAAGTCAATAAGCACACTTTCTATTGCAAGGAAAGGGCGCCCCAATATTATGGGAACTTCTGAGTCTGCCTCACAATCCAATATAACGAAGTCTGCCGGAAAGATGAATGACAAAACCTTCATCAATACATCACATAAAATACCAACATGTCATTTTACCGACCTATGTTCCATTGCGAGCCTCATATTGGTTGGAGTAGGATCACCCAACCCTAACTTTTTATAAATAGATAATGGAATAAAATTGATGATAGCTCCTAAATCGCATAATGCCTTGGCAAAATTCAAAGATCCAATGGTGCAAGGAATAGTGAATGCACCGGGGTCTACCTTCTTCTGAACTAGTGATCGGGTAGCAATTGCATTGCAATGATGAACAGTGTCTGTCAACTCATAGCTTGCTGCTCACTTTTTTGTCAAAAGATCCTTCATAAATTTTTCATACCCAGGCATTTGTTCTAGTGCCTCTACCAACGGAACATTAATGGTCAACTGTTTTAACATTGCCAAGAATTTATTGAACATGGTATCATCAGCTTTCTTCTTCAATCTTTGAGGAAAAAGTGTTGGTGGTAGTGGAATTGTTTTCTCCATGGCTTTCTTCTCCTCTTGGTTTCGAATTTCGGTCTTTTCAGGCTGCAAACTACTAGGGGTGACGTCATGGACGTCTTGGTCAGCTTCTATGGCGTCCTCATCTTCTTTATTTTCGGCCACTTGCTTGCTTTGGGATGAATTTTCCAGCACCTTACCACTTCTGGTAGTAATAGCCATGCATAATCCATCGTTCCTTGGATTTTGCATAGTGTCGCTAGGTAAAGTGCCAGCCTTTCTTTGATTTAGTCCTGCTAAAATTTGGCTCAATTCCTGCTCTATTTGTTTTATTGAAGTGGAATGTGAGTCAACCAATTGCTTCATCGAGGACAAATCATTTATTACTTCCGTTACTCCCACACTGGTTGCCTCTACTCCTTTCAACAATTTAGCCATCATATCTTCCATATTTCCAGAACCAGATGCAGTGGCATCACCTTTTCTTGGGGGAACATACAAACCATTCTTGTCATTCTTGTTCTTCCAACTACCTTGGTCCTTATTTCCAGATTTATCATAATAGTTCCGACCTTGGTTTCCTTGGGTATTGCCTCGGAAACACCCCCTGATTGTTCAAGTAGTTGGCTTCTTCTTCAGAATCGAATTCCTCTCTTCCTTTTGATGCAATGGCTTAGACTTTTTCGGTCTTCCCTGATAATAGATGCTTTGTACGAAGATCCACTTGTGTTTTCATGTGCGTCAAATCATGATCACATTCTTCTTCTCTTCTCCTTTGGTCTTCAGTCATGCCAATAGACAAAGTGGAGCTTGCTACCTCAGAATCACTGGTATGACAAACTCTATTTGCTTCGTTATACGATCTAGCATATTGCTTGCCTGACCAAAGGTGAGGTTCATAAATGATCCTCCAGCTGCATTATCCACAACTGGTTTAGTTATTGAATTCAAGGATCTGTATAGTATCTCCATTAAGTGGACATTGGTCATGTGATGGTTTGGGCAGCTCATAATCTTCGCTTTGAACCTCTCCCATGTTTTGTGGAGTGCTTCGGTTGGAAGCTGACAAAAGTTGCCGATTTCATCTCTCAATTATGCTCTTTTAGATGGCGGAAAGAATCTTTCTAGGAAAGCATCTTTCAATTGCCTCTAATTTGTAATCGAATCAGGAGTCATCCAATTCAACCGTAGAGTTGCCTCCCCAGTCAGAGACAATGGAAATAAGCATAATCGAATTACATTCTGACCAACGCCAGGATTGTCAAACGACTTGCATGTAGAAATAAAGTTGATCAGATGTATATTCGAATCATCACTTGCTAGTCCACCAAATAATCCATCAATATCATCATCATCATCGTCGAATTCTGGTTGAACTGGTCGGCGTTTATGCCTAAACCTAGCTTGATGATCTCTTTTGTTAGCAGGTGTTGCTATCTCAGTATCACGCCTTGGGTTTAGTAACTCGTCATCACCTAGGTCCTCATCATCAGGATTTATTGCTCGCCCAGGGTTATTAATATTTTGTTGATGCACTTGAGCGGCGGCTAGAGCAGCTAGTCTCGCCTGTTCCTGTTGAGCGGCCATTCTTTCAATTTCCTGTTGTGCTTTCATTCTGCCAATACGTTGTGGTTCAGGATTGATAGGTAATAACGGTTGACCAGAACTTCGAGTATGGGGCATGCACTAAATAAAAACCTGCAGAAAACAAAATAAAAACTAAAAGTAAAGTACGAGAATCTTTGACCAAAGAGTCTAGTAATTATCACAAACTTAGTTGACAACCTTATTCCCCGGCAACGGTGCCAAAATTTGATAACGCTCAAACTACAGCTCTCGTAAGAGTGTAAGCGGTCGCTGTCAAATATAGAACCCAACTGGGTTGGGTGTCGAATCCCACAGGGAATAGCTGGTCACTAAGTAAGCAAAGATTATTAGATTTTTGGTGAAAGTTTTGTAAAAATGGGGGAGTAGTAATCGTGCAATAATGTAAACAAAATAGCAGAGTAAAAACGTAAAATAGCAAAGTAATAAGAAAGAAGGTTTAGTGAGATGTTAATCAATGAGAATTGAGAGTTGGGGTTATGTCCACCATATGAGTTATACGTCTCTATTGGCTATGAGTTATGCGGAATTCAGACATGCATGTGCTTATAGAGAATTGTATTCTATGGTAAATCCAAGTGTCTTTCGACCTTACAAGGACTATTTCACTTTAACTCTTTCGAGCTTAAAGCGTATCTAATGGTACGAATTCTCCAAGAGGTTAATCCAGTTACGGTACTAACTTTTTAACAGGGGTTGGTGCCCTATTACCTTGACATTATCTTTTTTCCAGACATGTAACTTTTCTTTCGAACATGTTAATGCTATACTGGCGTATCCTATGTGTTTGCAACCACAAGAATTTAAATTAAGATGAAGAGAATAATGATATAAGCAGCATACGTGTCAAGAATTCACAAACTGATAGCAATAGATAGTATCTCATAAGGCTTCCATAACCCCAACAGATAAGTTGAGCTACTCATGAGTGCAATGGAAATCACAATAGACATTATAATTATACCAAAGTAAAGATCTCACGTGTAGTAGGGTTTGGTATGGCTTGTGGTGTGAATTCCCTGTTAGAATAGCGTTTCTCTTGTTGTGAAAATTAAGAGTCGAATAGATGAAGAGAATAAGAATTGAAAGTAGAAGTATTCGAATTAATGGAAGAATTTAGAATGATTCGTAATTGAAGAATTGTTATAGTTTAGAATGATTCTCCCTAGGCTTCACATCAACTTTCCACCATTTAAGTATTATTCCCTTAAGCTTAGTCCCTGAATATTTATACCTGCAAAATTAGCAAAGTAGGACCAAGTCCTGTTAGCAATATTTGATCACAAGAACACATGACACATAGTTTCTTGTGCTGGATTAGTATGGCACTAACACTTTGATGGACCTTCAAATCCCTATCTCCTGATGTTATAGTTTACTGGGACCTTCCCCTTCTATAACCTCCACAGAAAAAAAAAACATATTTTAAAAGGCAAGCCTTTCAACCATATATCTTTATAAGTATCATTTATCCACTCTTTTTGCCTAATATACTACCAAGCTGTCTTCATTGTAAAAAGACCTTTTGAGTCGATACTCTAAATTATTTTATCCTCTTCATTTCCTTGGCCAGGTAGATGTATCTTGTTGAGTATATGTTGGACAATTTCCTCTGGAAATAGACTGCATCACCTCCTCATTCCATTTTCCATTCTTGTCAAATCCTTGACCTGCTGATATCTCTCATCCCACTCCACACTTTTCTGCAGTATAGAATACAAATCTCCTAAACCTGTTTAGTTATCAAACAAGATATTTGTGTTCCCTTATCTAATCTGCCACAAGATATTATGGTCAATAAGATCTCTGGCAATAAGCATTTTTTTTCAAACTTGGGATCCCCCTCCATCAACTTTCCACATTACCTCCTTAGGATGATTTTTTTTATAATACTTATTGTATATGTATTTACTCCAAGTGGAATCTGTAGTTCTGAATGTCCACCATAGTTTGCAGAATAGGGCTGTAGATATATCATGTAACATTCTAAAACCTAACCCTCCTTCTTCTTCTGGTAGACACAAACTCTTCCATGACACCCAGTGTCTTCCTCTTCCCCCTATTGTACTACTCCAAAAAAATTAAGCAAATATTTTTTGTATTTTGCTTATACATTGAGAGGATAATTCATAACAGAGAGAGAATGAATAGGAATGCTTCGCAAAACATGCTTGATTAATATAGCTCTTTCTCCATAAGATAGTAACTTGCCTTTCCAGCTTTGCAACTCGCTATTTATCCTATTCATTAAGGGCTGATAATAATCCTTCTTCTTTCTTATATAAAAAATTGGACAACCTAAGTAGGTAAAAGGGAACTCCTGTCACAATATTCCTGTAGCAACCTCAGCCATTACTACTGTACCATTAGAAACTCCCTTGTGCAAATATAAAGCACTTTTATCTTTATTAATCTTCAGGCTAGACACCTTTTCATATTTTTTCCAAAGTATTTGTTACCATCTTCAAAGTTCCTATATCTACCTTACACAAAATAATCATATCTCGGGGGTCTATCGGAAACAACCTTTCTACTTCTTTAGAGGTAGAGGTATGGACTGCGTACATCTTACCCCCCAGACCCCACTAGGTGGGAATACACTGGGTTTGTTGTTGTTGTTGTTGTTGTTGAATGATAGATGTTGTCTCCAAAACTTCAGCAAAATACGGTATTTATAACACCCATATCCTATTCCTACTAAGCTACTGCATTATTTAACCTAATCCTACTAGGTTACTGCATCATTATCCTAATCCTACTATGTTACTGCTGATCCCCAAAGTCTTTAAAAATGTTGTTTTTGCCCGGGAAAGATTTTCCATGCGTCACTTTTGGTCCTAGGTGTCCAAGCTCTCCTTCGCTTCTTTCGTGAAGCTTCCTTTGGCGTCATGTTATCCATAAAATGCTGAATTCTGCATCATTTATACCTGAAAACTTGCTACTCACGTTTGTTATCTCACTTACAGGAAAAAGGACTAAAAGTGCATGAATTATATATCTTGTCCTCAAAACTTAGATAAAATATGGCTCAATTATAGCACTTTAGGCGTGTAAATACGCCTACCATCATATCACATTATACTTGGGCATGAATAATAATTCAATACATCATGGCTATATTAATCACTTCAATTTCGAATATTTTAACCCACATGCTAATATAAATTGATTAAATTCATTAAAGACATCATCTTGAAATCACACAACAAAATTAATATGAATACAAACAGCCCACAACATGAAAATCACGATTTAAGATTTTAAAAAGGGTTTCTTGAACTCCAAAGGTGAAAAGGCCCTTAGATAAAGACTTCACATACCGTTATGATTGTTTATTAGAAGATTAATGGTAGAATTCTTGAGATTTGAATCATGAATTGATAATCGTGATGCTTGTTCTTAAGAGAGTTTGAGAGAAAGAATGAGATTTTTCCCTATAAGCTGATTAATTCTGTGTTAAGGCTAAATAAGGTTGGGAAAATGACCCATTTTCTCTCCACAACCCATACTAAAATAATGTTTCATAGGGTTGTCCTCGCATTGCAACCCCATATTGGTTCAATTAGCCATCACGATGCGACCCCTACTCAGGTCAAGTAGCCATTGTGGCACTACTGTTACTTGTGTTGACTGGCCCTTGCGATGTGGGGATATTGTGACCCTTCACTATTTTGGGAATCCAAACTCACCCTTACGCTAGTCTAAAAAATACGAAACTCATTTGAGATGAACTATAAGTGATCCTGATCATGAATCAATTTAAAAATTGACTAACTAAGGCCAAGAAGGTCAGAAATAAAATACTCCAAATTTGGACGGCTAAAATGTTTCTAACTCTTGATACTTAGCTAAAATTTTCTATGTCTGTAACCCCTTAGTAGGATTTAAAGGACTGATTCAAGCTTAGAATTTTGCGGGGTTTTACAATATCCCCCCTTGGGAACATGCATCCTTGAATGAGGCTGACTAAGCTGAGATTACTGATGTACTGAAATTATTTTCTAGACACAAACAATGAACCATAATTAAAACTACGGATATACTGAGTTTTTCATACTTAACCTATATATATTAATGTAATGAATACATGATAGATTATATTGACAAACTGGGGTTGTATACTGAATATGCATATCTGAAAGTAATGAATACATGATTGAAAATAATTCATGAATGCATGACTAAAATACAACGATAATTGATACAAAGTTTTGCAAGGGAATTCTTAGTATGTTTTAAGGAATACTGTTACCTTGAGCTATGTCTGAGTTGGCAAAGAATAGGTGAGGGTACTTGGTTCACATATCAACTTCTGGTTCCCAAGTAGCTCCCTCAAATGGTTTGATTCTGCCAAAGAACTTTGATTAAAGGGACTTTTTGGTTCCTAATTCTATGAATCTGATAGTCAAGGATTTTGACTGAAACCTATTCATAAGAGAGACTGTTCTATATGCCTGTGCCCTCTATTGGGACTACAGCTGCAAGGTCACCTATAAATTTCTTTAGCAAGGAGACATGAAACACTGGATAGACTAAAGCAAGATTTGAAGGCAACTCATGCTTGTAAGCTACCTTTCCAAAATCGCTAAGAATTCGATAAGGATCAATGTTTCGGGTACTGAGTTTCCCCTTCTTTCCAAACCTCTTCACTCCTTTCATAGGAGAGATTTTCAAATACACAGTAACTAATCTTGAACTCGAGATCTTTTTTGCACACATGTACATATGATTTCTCTCGGCTCTAAGTTGTCTTAAGCCTTTCTCTAATCAACTGAACTTTTTCTAAGGCATATATACATAGTCAGACCCTACCACCGTGGCCTCACCTACTTTGAACAAAATGATGGGAGATCTATATCTCCTCCCATAAAGCACCTCAAATGGAGCCATCTAAATATTGGAATGATAGTTTTTGTTATATGTAAACTCAATCAAAGGCAAGTGGTTATCCGAACTATCTTCAAAATCAAGCACGCATGCTGGCAGCATTTCTTCTAAAGTCTTGATGGTCCTTTTTGCCTGACTATCGGTCTGAGGATGAAAAATAGTGCTGAGGTGAACTCGGGTACCAAGACCCTTTTGGAATGCCTTCCAGAAATAAGAGGTGAACTGGGTACATCTATCTGAGACAATGGACAACAGAACATCATGCAATCGGACCAAATCCTTGATATAGAGTTTGGCATAATCTTCAGCTGAATAAGAGGTTTGGACAAGTAGGAAATGAGCTGATTTGGTCATCCTGTCTATAATGCACAAACTGAATCATTCTGACGATGAGTACAAGGAAAACCTATCACAAAGTCTATGCTCAATTCTTCCCAATTACAAATAGGAATGATGAACTCCTACATGGACCTACTATGTTTTGTATGCTCAATCATAACCTTCTGACATGTAGAGCACCTAGCTACAAACTCTGCAATGTCTCTCTTCACCCTACTCCACTAATGGATTTCCCATAAATTGCGGTACATCTTTGTGTCCCCTGGAGGAATAAAGTAACCCACATCATGCGCCTCTATAAGAATTCGCTGCCTCAAGTCATCTACACTCAGCACACACAGACAACCCTGACAATACAATACACCATCCCCCTTAGGGAGAAAACCTCTACCTTCTGATTGCTGACTGACTCTTTTAACTTAACTAAACTGGGATATCTTTCCTACTTTTCCTTTACTTAAGAAACTAGAGATAATTCTAAACTATTCTAAACCTATAAACTACTTTCTGCTAGGTCGATTTAGCGGACACTTAGTCAGGAAAGCTGATGGACTTCCTGAGATAACTTCTTCTTATTATCATCAACATGACCAACTCTACCCATAGACATCCTACTTAGAGAATCAACCACAACATTCTCCTTCCCCAGATGGTATAGCACACCTATGTCATAATCTTTCAACAACTCTAACCACCTTCTCTTACGGAGGTTAAGATTTTTCTATCAGAAAACATATTGCAGGATCTTATGGTCTGTGAACACATCAACTTGCACCCCATACAAGTAATTCCTCCAAATATTTAAGGCATAAACTACTTCTTCTAACTCAAGATCGTGAGTAGGATAGTTTTTTTCATGGGGTTTAAGATATTTAGAGGAATAAGCTATGACCTTACCTCTCTACATAAGAACATAGTCTAACCCTACTCTGGATGCAACACAGTACACAACAAATACATCAGAACCATTTGGTAGGTTCAAAATTGGAGTTATAGTGAGTCAAACCTTCAACTCCTGAAAAATCTTCTCACAAAAATTTTTCCACTTAAATTTGACCTTCTTCTGAGTCAATCTGGACATAGGGGATGCAATAAATGAAAATACCTCAACAAACCATTGGTAATATCCATCCAAACCAAAGAAACTCTTGAAATCTGATGGAGAAATGGGTTTGGGCCAGTTTCTCATTTCTTGTATATTTTGGGAATCAACTCTAATGCCATCACCAAAAACTATATGGCCAAGGAAACTATATTTTGGGCATGAATAATAATTCAATACATCATGGCTACACTAATAGCTTAAATTTCAAAGATTTTAACCCACATGCTAACATAAATTGATGAAATTCATTAAAGACATCATCTTGGAAATCAAAAAACATGATTAACATGAATACAAACAACCGACATCATGGAAATCATGATTTATGATTTTAAAAAGGGTTTCTTGAACTCCAAGGGGCAAAGGGCCCTTAGATCGACACTTCACATACTTTTATTCTTGTTTTTTAGAAGATTGATGGTAGAATTATTGAGATTTGAATCTTGAATTTAAAACCCTAATGCTTGTTCATGAGAGAGTTTGGAAGGCTAAAATGATTCTAAGACTAAATACTTAGCTAAAATTTTTGAAATCTAGGACCCCATAGTAGTCTTCAAAGGACTGAGTCAAACTTTGAATTTTGCGGGGTCTTACACCAATAAAGGTTGGGGTCGAACACACAAGAATAGGATGAATCTCTGTTATGAACTTGCTGAAGTAGTAAAAAAATTGCATTATATAAATGGGGAATTTTTTAAGAACAGTAGTAATAGTAACAATTCTTGAAGACTTTAGGTTTAAATAAATATGTGAGGAACACTATGATTGTGTTCCCGCTTACTTCCTAAGTCTGGAAGCTAATTATGCTTTCTAACTATCTTGGTGTGTTGCGTGCAGATTCTAAAAATTTATGTATCACCAACCATTTCTCGACACCTTCTAGTGAATTTTGCTCATCTCCTCTCGGTATCAGAGTGTCACATTACCAATCCTTGTTTTGTATCCTACAATAACTATCTCCTCTCGATCTCAAGTTAATTAGATAAAGGATGGTAGCTTCCAATTTGTATTGTGAACTTCCTTTCCTAACATTAACCATTCTCTCAAGTTAGTATCAAATATAGGCATCTTCATAATGTTTGTATTCATTAAGAAAACAATAAATACGAAGAACTCTACAATATATGCAAGAACATCAATCAAGAATGACTTTGCACTTCCTCTAGTTTGTTATTCCATCACAGTTCCCACAACCTTATTCAAGATGTTTATCTACTCATGTTTATAAAAACACCATTAGAATTTATAATTGAAACAATATGAATAATTCACTATGAATTAAGAATGAAAACCAAAATTTCAAAAGAATACCAATCCCTAAAAGTCAAGAACAAGAATTCCAATATCAAAAGTGTATCTCAAAACTCAATATAATGTTGTAAGTATGTAAAGTATGTAAACTAATAACAAAACATCAATAGGGTATTTATAGGATACATCAGATAACCTAAAAATCCTAACATAAACAAAATAGGAAAACTAAGTCGGCACATACCTATGACCCCACATTTAAGCCATATGTACTATATATGGGCCCTAGGTGGGTTCGTACGTCTAAGAGAAAATTAGCAGCCGTACCCAACTTTTAAGGTGTACCTATATGGTCCATAGGTACCACCTATGCCTCGTAACTAGGCCATCATCCGCCTAAAAAGAATCAATTTTTAGGAACTTGACTTTACTACTTACTGGACCACCTACGGGGGTTATAGTTGCTACTTACGACCCATAAGTGTGTTTGTATGTAGCCTTCTGTTACTCTTCATCATCTTTTTTTTAAAAAAAAACAAAACCTTTTACCGCTAAATAAACAGAAAAATACATCACATATAACAAAAATACCTAAGTACTTGCATAATTTTATTGTTTTATGAATTGAAAGTGCCATGAAATCATGTCACATTAGACATCAACATACCCAAAGGCACTAGAGAAATTTTATGTTCGACATGTACTAAATCTACATGCAGGGTACTATTAGTGATGGATGTATCCCTTAAGAATGAATTCTATAAGAAAATACTGGAATAGATGGCGGAACACAGCTCAAAGTTTGAGGAATACCAGGTACACTCAATGGAACACCCTCCAAATGACTCACAATGAAAAGCAACAAGTCCTAAAGCACTGGGCATTAACTGAACTCTATATAACCTGAGATCCTCATATGTTCTATCTTATAATCATCTCCAGTATACACAATATCAAGCTCAGGATAGGAATTTAAAGCATGTCCTCTGGCTGGGTCAGTTCCTTATGCCCATCTTCTACCTTTGGGTCAACTACGATCCCTTTCTTATACTCTAACAGAGGCTCCAATATTGGTTGTCGGCTCATCATCCTCAGAATTTATTGACCTATTCATCACCATCTCCATATAAAAGAATAGAATACAATCTTATAACATTGGATATGAATAACTCGCACAATAAGGAAGCAAATTACAGATGTTTTTTCTTAAATATATCTTAAATCCTCTCAAAAATAGATATGAACATCTATGTATCGAGCTACAAGAATCAACTAGACATCTTCCTCTTACCCTTAAGAGACCGGTGAATCGAACAATCTAATACTAGTTTTTCATGGCATAAATTCAAGTGAATGATCACTCTATCGCAGCCCAGCCATGATAGTAATTTAAACATCCCAAAAGAAAAGTAAAAAAATGATATGTAAAAAAGGCCATATTAGACTTCTAAGATAAAGTAGAGTCATCACATGAAATAATATACAGAAAACAAAAATAATATCATAGAAATACCCAAAAAACAAGTATCATAAGTATAGCGCATCTAAACAATATCAAAAATATAGAAACTAGAATAATCTATTTGCGAATATGAAATAAAGACATCTAAATAATCAAGCGGACACCAAAATAATCTCTAAAGACCTTGAGAAAACTGGTACCTTGAATCACAACTTTGATAGGTAGGAAATAAGCCCTTAAGATATGTTCTCATTGTTGAATCTGCACTGAAAGGGCTTAGTAGGGGTATGCACGATCCACTGGTACTCAGTAGGTATTATAGGTCGACTGAATAAAGTAAAAATAAGATGATTAAGGAAAATAGTATGAGCATGAAACTTGCAAGTAGAAAAGTTCCCTAATGGTAGCTCACACTATCTGCACTAAAAATAATGTGTGTATATATATATGTAGGAAAAATCATGCACTAAATGTATAGATAGAATCCTAATACATAACAAGTAAAATCATAGTGAGAAATCTAGAATATGCAATGCATTGTAATGTATGCTGAAGGAAATGGTGGAAAGTCGACGCATGCCTTTCTATATATACCTATCAAGTCTTAATTCACTAAATATAGGACCCATGGGGGGTTCATAACACATATATTATATCAAATTTACAACAATCTTAGTCTCATGTCTAAATTTACCCAATCAGCATATCCCTCAGTCTAGGTTTTTTCCAAAAGTCTCATTTTTTATCAAAAATTAATGTTCATTAATGGTACCAATATCTCATAAATATGTATATATGTAACGAGGATATAAATTTCAAAATAAAATTGAAATAATGTCATTCAATCCAATCTATACATATATAAGTGAGCTCAAATAAATTCATTATACCACTAATTAATTATAACAACTCTATTTGGGCACCATGAGAATAAATGTTCTTGTAAGACATCATTAATATGATATTAACCTACAAACACAAGTAATTTATCATGAAAAGGACAAAAAGATGATCAATAAGGCCTATAATATCTATTAAAGTCCCTCACTAGGGTATTAAACTAAGAAACAAGGCATTAAATGCACAAATAAGCCCAATGATGTCAAATAAAGCTTCAACACAGGCAACATACAATATATAATATTATAAGTCAACAACAATAGAATATCAGACCCTACAAAGGTATCACACAATATGTATAGCTCAAAAGTTATATTCCATAGTTATTTTCCTTAATTCATAGTATGCTTTATTGATTCCTGAACTACTTAGTCTTGTTTGAAGAAAGTTAAGCAATAACCTCTATCTCTTTCAAAGAAAAATGATTCTTTGAGCCTTTATAGAAAAATCCGTAGAATCCCATGTTAAACCCTTAATTAAAGAGTGTTTTGATGTTATGATTCAATGTAACATAATGCAAAGAAATTTTGTAGGTTATCTATTATCAAATGTTCATGAAAACCCTAAAAATTGCCCAGAACCAAAAATCCAAGTCAAAAATGGTTAAAATTGTGAAATAAGGCTCATATACAATGGTTTTTGCTTAAGCAGCTAAATGATCGCTTAAGCAATCACTGCTTAAATGGTTAGGTCATCACATAAGAAACAAAGGTAAAATTTTTTTACCATTAATGAAGTGGATATATGAATCTTAAGAGATAGAGGTTCAGCTCACCTAGCCGCTAAAGAAACTCATTAGTTGTATAAGCAACCCCTTCTTTAGCGACCAAATAATTAGGCCCTTGAGATCCATGTATAATCCTATGAACATAGACAAACTATGCTACTAGGCTAAGTTTAACGTTCTTGATTTAGTAGCGATGTCATATTTTATAGAAAAGATAGTTTTCCATCAATTCACCCCAAGGACCCTATTATGGCATATTTCACTTATTTTTTAAATAATTGACCAAAATACAAACTAAAGGATCTGAACCCTAACTAATCTAGCTAATATACAAAATTTGACATTTTAGACCTAATGGAACTGTCCAAATTGCCATCTAACATGTAGGAGAACAAATGTTGACCAAAGTCACCTCGTGAACTTTCAAAGCTCCAAAACTCCTCAAACTCTCCCAAAACCCTCATGAAGACATTGGAAACATGTAAACCATTTCCATAACCCAAAATCAACTTTTACAAACTATGACGAGTGAAATGATCAAATCATATATGTAGTAAGATTTCACAAATTAGGTCATTGCACTTAAGTTATGCCACAACATCACCATAATTCATTCTCATAACTATACTCTTGCTAGCATCTTCCATTTTCCAAACACACATAATAAGAGGTTATCTTTTTTTAAGGAATTAAATGAGCAATTATATTATATGCTTCAATGATCTCCTTATAATATTCTATGTTTATGTAATTCATATTATGATCCACAATGGAGTTATACAAACATAAAACACACATCAAGGATTATACATTTACCTAATAACACATAATAAATCCCTTATAACATTAAATTATTATTTTAACCATCCAAACTTCATAATCATAGGCCTAAGCATGATATATTCCATCAACTCAATATTATCGATACAATTACTAACCATAACCTACCTGGGTGTCAAGCTGCTTCAATAAATAAGCTATATCATGGATGGTCGCCTTCCTTCATCACATTTCCAAAGGCTAAATTATCTAATAAATAGTAATTATAAGAGAAATTAATGAACTACTATTCTAACAAAAACCTTAGGAATTCAAACGTACTAATTTTACCCTTATTCATATACTACCGATTTATCCAATGCTCAATTAATCATCAAATTAGTTTTATCAAACTCAAACCCACTCCTTTAATGGAGTTTTGAAGCTAAATGTCCTATGTTTATTGAATTCAAGGTCCCCAAACTATTAACTTTCATGCTTTTAACCATAATTTCATACTAGAAAGAGTTAATTCATAAACTAAAATCAACTCTAAGTGAAAATATGATTACACTTTGGTATTCCCCATAATTCCATGAGCTTAGAGCACTAAACCACAAGAATTTCACCATAGATTCCCCAATATAGTGACTCTAGAAGATAAATAGATAAATCAATTTTTTAAAAAAAAGTAAAAATTGATCTTCAACGAAGGATTTCCACCGAAACAAGAGAAAGTAGCCCCTCTATGGATTAGAAATAAAATTTTGGAGTTTGGGGGTACAAACCCATCAAACTAAGTATATAAACAACTTTTACAATGCTACTGTGACACGCCATCGCTATAGTGACCTGAACCCACAGTGGTGCCCTAAGCTTCTGAGCATGAATAGTCTTTCGTAAAATTATCACAAATTTTTGTTTAGGAAGTAGATTAATGAATTATTTTTTTTTGTTTGAAAGAAGACTTATAGATCTTTAATTTTGTTGGTATTAGGCCCTATAGCTCTCTATATTCTAGAATAAATATGCATTTTAAGATGAATCTATCTAAAGTTAGCCCAAATATAAATTGGTAAGGAGACTTTTAACTTAATATTTTGCTAAGGGTATTGTAAGACCTTTGTACATATGAAATGCACTCCAGTACTAAATAATTTATCTTAAACATATGACTAATGAGATTTGTATATCTTTTATCATATATATTTTTATTAATGATGAAACTAGTCATCATACTTAAATCAAAACATCTCTCACAATAAGGTAATAGAGTCAGCAGACCCCTAAACATTGAGATAGAATTGATGTGATCTAAAATTTGCACATTTTTCAATGTGATCCCGTTGAATAAACAACTTGATCAAACCTTGTTTTTGCAAGCAATAGAGTAAATATTTATCAAGTTATAAAAACCCTCTAAGCTATTTTTTACATTTCCATACCTTTTACCTATTTAGAGCTTTTGAATAGCTGCAGTAAGTTATTTATGATTTGCTCAAGCTAACAGTTTAGTTATCTCATATTTTGTTTAATTTTTTGAGCTAATTCTTTATTTTGGAGTCTTTGCTGGCAAGGATTAGTTATTGATCATTAGCATTAGCTTAATGACCACATAACCAAATTCCAATAGTTTCACGAGATCTAGAATATTGATTTTAGTCTAAGGGGCCTTTGGTTTGGGTCCTAAGGATTCCAAACTCATTCCATGCTATTTGATAGATTTTGATGAAATTGGCTTTGGGTATAAGGCTCATATTTCATCAACATAACTCTAGATGAAGTTATAATGGCACCCCTATGTCAAAAATTTTAAATTCGTAATGCAACATAGTTCATTTATGTTCAAGAAATTCAAAACTAATATCAAAGGGTCGATGTAAACATGGAAAAAACTAAGTTGTAGCTAGTGTCTCTCTTGAAACAGCCTTTTGGCAACTTAAGCAACCAAGAGAGCCGCTTTATCAAAAAAGCTGGGTCCCTGCTCAGCCACTTTAATAGAGAGCTGACTATTATATCAAACATCACTTAAGTGATGTCTTGTCACTTTAGTGAAAGGTATGTCTGAGGCAAGGTTCACTTAAATAACTATGTGTCGTTTAGTGGTGACTTCTTAAGTAGTCAAATGGTTGCTTAAGTGGTAACTGCAAGGGAATATAATTCTCCACTAACCCATTTTTCTCTTATTTTATTCAAGCCCAAGTACATCAAAATCCTACAAAGCTTAGATACTTAGAAGATCGATCCTTGGGTGATTGTGGGGTGTTGGTGAGCTCAAGAAGGTTATTTCTATTTTGAATTCCGTGTAAGTTTCGATTTAATTATTCATTTAATTATGTATTTTTCCATAAATCACTATCTTCTTTATGGGTTTATTTTGGTATAGTTTGAGTACAAAATCTCTTCATTCTTAAGGATAAATTATGGAATCCATATGGAATTTTGACTCAAGTTTTGACCCAAAGCATTAAAATTCAATATGGGTATCATTATTATCATATCAATTTATAGATCACTATTAGATAGTGTATTATCATATAAAGGGTTATTGAAACAAAAAATCTCATATTTAGTAAGGGGGCAGTCTTCTGCGTTCAGGTAAGCTAGTCTTACTCTACTTATAGATTAGGATTCATTATGGTATTGGAATGATATTATGCTTGTGTTTTATTGGTAAATTATGAATCGATTGTATATTTAATGAAATTCAAGTAATTTAGCTAGTTAGTAAGCCGTGTTTAGGTATGTTTGACCTATCCATCCGTTCGTTGAATTGACTGATAACTTTAGAAGTTAATAAGACTTATTTAGAAAAATGTAGTATGACTGTTGAACCTTAGCCTATATTGGGGTATAAATTTCCTATGAATGGACTTTTGGGTTAGATGTGAGCCCCTTCAGCCCTTTTTAGGGAAATTTATAATTAACTCCTTGTATACGTAAGAAGCCTTCTTCTAGAACCCTATTTATATTTTTTAGTATTATGAAGGATTTAGACACCTTCTACCTTTTGACTTGACTTGTATAAAAAATTTAAATTAAGAGCATTTTGTGTGTGACTATTATTATAATAAGACTAGTTCGAATATGTTTTTTATGGTAAGGGAGAATCCACCACTATAGCTTTAAGATTTGGATACTTAGGGATAAGTACTATAAGTTGTTTCTTCTTGATTGTATCCATTTGTCTTATGAGGGGTGGGGTGGATTATCTACCCTTGCTTGCATTTTTTTGCTTCTGGGTCCAATTAGGATATAACTTCTTTCTTTCTATTTACTATTATTTACTTGATTATTTATTTTAATTATTCAGAGTATTGTTTTAGTTTACCCCTTTATGTGACCTTATTTTACCACCTCACATCTTATTGTACTTTTATTATGATTTATCATAGCCGGTCGATGATGCCTACTGAGTTCCAAGTGTTTTGGTATTCATACTACATTTTTGCATATTTTTATAATACAATTTTTTTAATAACTTCCACTCTCCCTTAATTATGGTTCTCTAAACATATTTTAATGAGAGGAGTCCTTTATGCTTATGTACATAGTCCTTGGTTTATTTTTCTAGTATGGGGGATGAGTTGGCCGAACTTAGTAGGCTAGCTAACTTATGAACCTCAATAGTATTGGAGGTAAGGTTTACGCACCCTCCTTGTATTTGTTTTTTATTTTTTTCTAACAAGGCCTGGGGTGGTTTCTCATCCCTTGACCCCCTCAAGTGTCATTAAAATAAAAATAAAAATCTATTGCCCTTATTTTTAAAGTCTAAAGTTCTTCTTTTGCCAAAATTTTGACCTACCTTTATTTATGGGATATTTGAAAAAAAGATCTTTAGAAATCTCAAAAATTCTCTCTTTCTTGAAGAATTTGTTTGATTATCCATGTGAAAGTTGCTAAGGTAAAAGGGGTGCTTTTGTTAAAGGGATAAGTAGAAAAGATCTCCTTATCTCACAAGGTGGCTTTAATTGATAGAGGATTTGAACCTAAGGACAATGAAAGAGGGATGAGGGTCAAAAGAAAGTAAGGATATGGCAAAATCTTCTTTTTGGATCAAATGGGTTTTTGTGAGAAATGGAAAATTTGATACATGGATTTTTATATAACGTCGACTTTGGAGTGCTTGTCGATGATGTGACACATAGGTACTTTCTATCTTCTCGAGGGGTGAGATAAGGGTCCCAAACATAGCTTGTTTTTTTCTCTGAAGAAGTGCTAATGATATCATGGAAAATGATAACATCTTACTATACTTTGCGATCATGCCAAACACACTCCTACTTTCTTTTTGATAATAATTTTATAATATTACATAATTTCAATAAATGGAGTCTTGAGAAGTAAAAAATCTTTCTGGAAAAAAGTAAGAAGTTGATTGTAATATTTTAATGGCCTAAAAGATCAATTTTAGAAAGAGCCAGAGCTTTCTCTCGAACAGAGCTCGTTATAGATATTCTAGATCATTCAAGAAGAATAAAAATTCATCTTATGTATGTCCCAAAAGAGAGCTCTCTTTTATGGTTTTGAAATAACTTTGATTGAAAAACTAGTCGATAATGCCATAAGTCAAATTCCTTTCTCCTAATGGGTGGTTTTTCATTTTAAAAAGTATTATTCAATTAATCAATCCTTAAAGATCAAAATAGAGTTTGAAAGTAAATCTTGGAACTATTGAAACATGATACGCTTATAGCCCGGAATGAACTTCTTCCCGGGTGGGGAAAACTAGCTAAGTTGATTAACATAAGGCGCCTGGTAAAATTTTGAAGCATTGCTTCTTCTAAAAAAATGAAAAAGGAGTGATATGATTCTGAGGCCAATATCACTATATATATATTAGAAAATGAGTGTGATAAAGAAAATCTCTAGAATCTTTACAATGAACATAAGAATACATCTCACCCTTAAGAGAGATGTAAGTATCTTTACAAAATAAAAATAGTATCTCATCCACCCTTAAGAGCTATCTCCACCCCACCTCTTCCTTTAGTTGTATTTTTGGCTTATTTTTTCCTCCACATTAAAAACATCTCAACAGTAACAAATAAACTAGTAGTAGGCATGTGTATAAGCGTACCCATATCAAATTATAGTACCTAACATTACAAAGTAGTTGCGTATTGTGTTATAATGTTTATTACTATTAATATATTAATATTTAATCAAATAGATAATATAAAATGTATATATTTTATTATTTAAATTAATTATAAATCAATTGTATTATAGATAGTTTTCTAATGTATGCATTAATTATAGCATTATGGTTATATACTTAATTATCATTTTATTATTTTATACTAGTGCTGGTCGGAGTTCAGTGATAGGGTGAGCTTTCGAAGCCAGAGCTAACTTTCTCTCATTCTATATTGATGGTGTTTCTATTTGAGACTACTGTAAACTTGATACATATAGTACTCTTATTCATTTTCTAGATGTTGTTGTACCAATCTTACTAGGTCATGGGATATTTCTACTCTTTTTTTAATTAATATTCGTTGTGCTATCACCTTTATATGTTATGGCCTACAATATAATTTCTTGTATAATTTTGATATTTGATGAACTTTTCACCAACCCTATTTTTTGTCATTCCAGGCTATGGTTTGGCTTAGTTGTTGGTGGATTAAAGTAGTTTCCATCATGACTCATGAAATTGGGTTGTGACAAATCGGTATAGGATCCTAGGTACAATGGTATTATGGGTAAAAAACAAGTGTCCAGTAGATTACCACAAATTGATATGATAATGCCCACTTCTTATCTATTGATGGCAATAGGACATTATTAGAAAATATTTGCATTCTGACACTATAAAATCCCAGCTTAACTTAATCCTTTAGAGCATGAAAATAGGTTCCAGACTTAGAAATTCCAGCTAAGTGTTTATACTTAGAATTATTTTTAGAATTATTTTTATCCTTCATAATTTGGCGATCTTAGTTTGCGACCCTTATGACCTTAAAATATTTTCCCTTTAATTAAATCATGATTATAATTGTCCATAGGTTACTTCGAGTGAGTTTCAGATTTTTTGGACCTCATTTGAAATGTATATGGGTCACCAAAAAAGTTGATTGACGAAATTTCGACGCGTCGCATCGCCCATCGCATTGATGGATATTCTCCCCAGTGTTAGAGTGTAAATTCTAGTGACCCAATGCAAACTCGATACCGGACGTCGACCATCGCATCAACCCCATCGACGTGATGCGTTGGTCTGTGCATCATTGGGTGCAGTTTTTGCTCTTTTAATTCTGCATCTAGAGGGGTATATTGGTCAATTTTACCACTATTATTCATCCTAAAACATGATATTCATCCACCCTAGAGGCAAAATTCATTCTTTATTTTCATATTCTCTCAAGAGCAAAATCCTAGGGCTTTCAAATCCAAGTCCAAGTTTTAAGAACACACTATCAATCTTCATGAATTTGATTACCAAGGTATGTTAGGTGTTCATACAATGGTTTTATTTAACTCTCGGAGTTCAAGAACCTCTTTTAAAACTACAAATTGATTTCTTTTCATGAATTTATGTCGAACTTGATTGTATTCATTTTCATGATTTTATTTAGGTTTCAATACATGATTTAATACAAGTTTCATGGAATTAAAATAACATGTGTGGTGAATTATATGGTTTTCATGTTAAACCCTTGAAATTACAATTGATTATTGTATCCATGATTCTCATGTGTTAATGTTTGTTATGGGAAATAACCATGCTCTCCAAGTACTTGATAGAATACCTATGTGAATTGAATTGTAAAATCGTAACATGTCATCATGTGTTCCCATTCTTGAACAAGTTCATGTATCTCAAATGTTTGATAAGATCCCTAGATGAATGTATTGTTAACAATTATTTATTGTTATTCTTTTCAAGATCATGCCATGTTTTACTTTCTATGATTTTGAGTCCTGGGGGTATTCAATACCCGAAAATCTAGTTGATTACCTAGAGCAATAGCAGTTAAAGAATAGTCTTAGTAATGTCACAAATAGTAGTACTCTGTTAGTTACACAACTCAATGAAACACAGTATCAGTCCTATTCAACATAGTATCACGAGCACTGTATTAACTCAATTAACATAACTCAGTGAACTTAGTCGAGTTCAGTCCGTTAGAACGATCAGTAATAATTTAGTCAAGCCTAGTACAGTTTAGAAATTAGTTCAGTGTCTATTCAGTTAGGAGTAGGATTCAGGACTGAGTGAACCCAAGGATAAGAGCCACCTGCCAGTAGAGGGTGTGACCCCTAGTAGCAGTCCATGCATTCTAAAACTAAGTAGCTAGTATAGGTTGAGATATCAACCTGCCATTTGAGGGTTGATAAAGTGTTTTTCCTATCAATTGAGGGTACCACCATTCTCATTCTGGGTACCTGCCATATGAGGGTGACTCTTCATCTTTCCTTTACCCGTGGCACGATACTAACACCCTTCCAACTGAGGTTACATGTTGGGCCATAATCCATTCAGAAAGGGGCATGTTAGTTATATGATTAACTCCCACAGTTTTAGTTTTAGTTTCAGATTTAGTATAGAACTCAGTTCAGTTCTACAGAATCAGGACTTTCAAACACAATCCCTCATCTCAGTATAGAACTCAGTTCAGTTCTACAGAATTACGACAGTAAGAAATAGTCACCTAGTTATCAGTAATAAATTTATTAGTAATCTAAGATATCAGTAACTTAGTTATCAGAAATCAGACTCAGTTTCAGTAAGAATCTCAAATATAGTATATATATATATATGTACAGCATTACATACTCAGTATTCACAGTAGTTTCAGTATTCCATGTGCTCTCATTCAGTTTCATCATATCATTCAGTCAGATACTATTCATGCATATGAACCCTTGCATTCAGTCTTACCTGCCTAATAATACTAGTGCATTCCACGCACTGATGCATACTTTTTCATTGAGCAATGATGTCTCATATCATAGGTCTGAACACTCAGGTTCCCGACTGTGCTTAGATAGATTTGGATAGCTGCAATAGTTTTAGTAATGAGTCCTCATCTATCGAGGATATGCTTCATCTTCAGTATTTCAGTGGTCAAAATTAGTTAGGGGCTTGTCCCATAAACTCCACATTATGACAATTTAGTTAGAGGTTTTTCAGACAAGACTATTACATACTATATTAATTTTCAGATATTATTATCAGATGTTATCCTTAATAGTTTTCGTATTATGAACCTTATAGAATTTCAGCTAACTTCTGCATTATTTTGGTATTATTATTTAGTGCTCACGGTAGGTGCCAGTCATGGGTTAGCTTGTTGTCTTTCAGGGTCGTAAGCACCATACGGCATTTAATATATAGACTTGGGTCATTACAATTCATTTTATACAATGAGCTTGAGTTAGTTTCTAAAATGCATCTCATTTTACTTTTTTTCAAATGGCCATGATGCTAGATACAACTTCTGTAGATTAGGACCCCGATTTTGTTACTATGGATCCTTTTGGAGGTTGTGGATAACCTAAAGTTTAAGGCAGGAGAGAGCTAAAAGTATGGCTTGATGTCTTGATAGATAGCCTACACCACCTTTTATACTAACTCCCGCACCAAAGATTCCTCTACCCCAGGCAAAGGTGGGTTAATGAGCATCCTAGGATCCACCAAAGTTTATTTCTTCATCACTTCTTCGAGATGCTTTAGTTCAGTTTTTATGATTGGTTGTTTGTGCTATATGTCATGGTTTTTAATCATTTGATTAGTGTGGCACAAAGTCAGGGTGCAGCCTGTAGTTGTGGACTTTAGAGTTGAGATCCCGCAAACATTGGTAGTTTCTCAGTCGCTTGTCACCCAGTTTGTTATGTCCATTGAGGATTAGAATATTTTTGGAAAATTGTTTAGATTGACTTCGCTTAGATTTTATGGGGTACTGAGAGTTGATGCATTTATGTTGTTGACTCATTTTGAGGTTAGGAATCATAATTTTTGCCTGGTTGAGACTTGCTATGTCTATTAAACTACTTTTCTGTTGGACCTTGTAGTTAGGCATTGGTGGAGAGGTTATCTTGATTCCAAGCACACTAAATCTCCTTCTTATACATGGACTTAGTTATTTGAGGATTTCTTGACAAAGTGTATATCTTATAGCCTTATAAAAAGTCTGAGAGGTTAGTTCTTGAGATTACAATAGGTTTCTATGACCGTCCTAGAGTTTGAGGCTCCATTACTTATGTTAGCTAGGCATGCTAAAATTGTCCTACTGAACGAGTATTGGAAGATTTTGTGTTTTGTTTGGGGTCTGAGACTTTCTCTTTGCATTGACACTCAGAATTTGGTTACCTCTGGTAGGTCTTACATTGAGGTCTCTGATTTTTCTCAAACTATAGAGGAGATGAATCAAGAGGCCCAAAGAGGAAGAAATTAGAAATTGTATTACCGTGGAAGTTTTATTGCTGCCAGAGCAGCCCATGATTCCGTGGCAGAGTTTCTTAAGGTAGGTACACTCTACGTTAGTACTATTAGTATAAAAGTTAGTCTATTAGGCCCGTTTATGCCACAATCTTTATTGTTGATAGGGGTTAGCCCAGTTACAAGAATTATCTTGTCCAAATCAGCAGTTAGTCCTCGAGAGAGATAAATTCAAGTCTTTCTAGTCAAGGTGGATATTCTAAGTCAGACAAATCTTCTACAAAGAATACGGTGCAAGGGGCATGTTATCTCGCGGCCCGATTTATGATTCATGACAGAACCTATAAAACTCCACCTGTACGTAAGCCAAATCATAGCCCGAAGCTATTAAAAATTGGGTAACTTTATGGAAACGCCCCAAGAATATCCAATAGACAATAAAGATAGAAATGAGTAGTCAGAAGAATGGTCGAAAGATAGACATGACATAGATAAATATCACAAGACCAGGTAGAGTCAATTCATGAGCACCTAATAATAATACAACTCAAGTCTCAAAATAGTCAACATAATCTTCTCTTGCAACTAAAGACTAGACATAATAAGATAGAAGAAAATGGGTGACTCCGAATCCAAGAGCTCACCCTATATCCAGCTAAACCATAGCCCGAACCTCAAAATCAAAGGCGATAACTAGTACTCAGATCTATACCAAAAGGTACAGAATAGTAGTACAAGTACCAAAATAATAGTGCCTAGTAGACATCTTTGGACGGCTAAGCTAAATCATGATATAAATATGATAAAATGCAACATAATATAACTTATAGTCAAGATAAATAATCGAACCTGAAACAACTCAAATATCTTTGTACATAATTAAGTAAATAACTGAAATAATAACGCCATATAAAGGATAAAAAATATGTAATTATAGGCACAAAATTGGCACCCATAAGCTAATAAGCAAAAAATAAAAAACCTAACTCAGGCCCCCATATGCCTGGAGGGTACAACCAAGTGAGAATAAACAATAATGTTATCACTTTCCACCAAAAATAATACCACTAGAATCAAACCGTGACAAGCCACACTATCAACCATTTTTTTCATCTTCGGACTTACCACTACCAAATTTATCAACATCATGTCCATTGCTAGGTTCAAACCAATTCCATATAATCAATATTATAGTAATAGCCAGACCTGAACCGATAATCGTATAATAAATATCGTATGCAATATCACTAATATCATGGTAAATATCATAGAAAATTTTTAGACTTGAACCAACAAGTTCATAACCAACATCATAATTATCTTTCGAGATTTAATTGGATATGTACGTCATTAAGATCATCATCAATATCCTGATGTTAATTGGCTTGTATACATACATATATACTATAAATGGCCCGCATTATGGATAATCAATAACATAATTAATAGTATAGCACATAAGCATGAACTCTCACTATCAACTTACCACAATTATCAAGTGCCAAACATTGCCAACACTACCTTACTAAGGAATATCTAAGTATATAACGAGCATTTAAAGGTCTACCGCGATTAGTGCAAGTCTTGTCCTAAGAAGGGTCAAGGGACCCACTTCTAGTCCCCCAACAAAATTTTAAGGAATTTCTACCTCAAACTAGATGAAGGTGTTTAAATGCACTTTTAGATGTTAAACATGTCACA
Organism: Capsicum baccatum var. pendulum; assembly: GCA_030864225.1. Taxonomy (NCBI): domain Eukaryota; kingdom Viridiplantae; phylum Streptophyta; class Magnoliopsida; order Solanales; family Solanaceae; genus Capsicum; species Capsicum baccatum. The sequence continues at coordinate 204,377,572 of CM061550.1, forward strand.
CGTTGTCGTAAGATAGAAATTTCATTGAGGAATTAACAAACTAAGTTAACTATGCTCAAATTACAATTTTTGGATAATCTAAAAGGACTAACTAACCCAAGTATTACCAAATCAAAAATCAACACCTAAAATTGATGCAACATTTAAAATAATATCATAAATATACAATGACATAGCTCAACCTAAGGAGAAGGGAAACCTAGCCTACCTCGAAGTCGAAGAAGCTCAAAATTCTTAAATCACCAAATCTCCCTTCTAAGAAACTTCCGCAAGGTGCCAATATACAAAAATCACAATCTACTCATCAACATGAGAATAGTGATACCCATATTGCTCCAATGTACTTCAAATGCAAAAATCACCGAAAAATCCTATATGGGTCCAACTTACAGAAATTGTGTTTCCAAAGCTTCCCAACCTTCTCTGATGCTCAAGGCATAATTACCCTCAAAGTAGGTAAAATTGGAGCTATATTAAGGATAAAATCAATCCCTAATTTCTTGGATTTTTGGACAAGGAATGGGAAAATTAATCATGAAAATAGAAGAACCTTACCTCAAATCTGAAGGAGAATCAAGAAGTAAACATTAACCAAGCTCCCCAAATCACCCACATGCATCAATCCTAAGCTATTTCACCTTTTAGGTTTTAAGTTTAAAGATAATGGTGAAGATTGGGAAAAAACGTGTTGGAAATGGTCTATTTATATCTATTCCAAGTATACGAGTATCGTTATCACAACTTGGGACATGCGATCTCCATATATTATGGTTGTTATGGAGAGTTTCTATAAAGACATATGCCTCCCAATCACGACACTTGGTTCCTTCCAAAGGTATCGTGATCATGGACCGTGGCATCGTGACTAGTGATTACATAAGATACAACTGAGACATAGAATTCTCCAAGTTTTTGCAAAGGACTCAGCATTCATCTTGAATACCATATATGAAAATAGACTATGCAACTATACCAAATATGACATTTCTGACTAAATGGTGTATTATAAGTTTTTATCCAAGGTTTTTTCAAGAAAGAGTGGGTTCAAAAACTAATTTCCAGTTTTAGAACTTTTCGACTAATAGGTCAAAATGATCCTGGGTGCCTCTGGATCTGAACCATGAGTCCACCTACCCAAAAATCGGTATTTGGGAGCTATTGGAAACGTCAAAATTGGCATACGAGGTCATTTGATCAAAGTTTTCACGCATTGGCCATTTTGAACCAATGAAGACTCTAAAATTGGACATTAGCTCTAAAAAATAAATGAACTTTCCGATAACCAAACTATCAGCTCCACTAACACATAAATGACTTGTGGCATCTATAGGAATGCTCTAAGGGTAGAAATAAGAGGAATTATGGAAAATGAACTGAAGGGTCATTAAATATTACCCCTTTTAAAAGGACTTTAATCCGCAAAAGTTAAGGATTATGATGTTTCTAAAGTCTTGAATAGGTAAGAATACTCTATGCTCATCTCCCTTTTAATTTCCTAAGTAGCCTCATCTACTAGGAGGTGCCCCTATTAATCTTTAACTACTACAATCTCCCTAGTATACAACCACCTGATATCACTATCCAAATTCAGAATAGGCTCATCCATAATGGTCAAACACTCGTCCAAATGAATTAAGTCCCATCTAAGAACATGAGATGGATCAGGTATGTATCGCTAAATTATAGAAAAATTAAACCAGTTAGTCTACAACAAAATCTAGTTGTACAGCTAACTCATAATCAACCTCATCAACTGTGTGAAGTATCTTGAAAGGTAACACCTTTCATTGGCAACACACAGAGTAACACCAAATCACCAACTATAAATTTTAAAGCGCGAAGCCTACAGTCTGTATAGTCTTTCTGTCTACTTTGAGATGCTCTTAACCTAACCTAAATCACACTTAATCTATCAAACAACTCCTAAAGCAAATCAGCACCACAGGGTCGAATCTCAAAAGTCTCAAACCATCCAATCGGAGAAAGTAATATCCTACTATACATAGCCACAAAAGGCACCACCTTAATCCTTTAATGATAAATGTTATTATATCCAAACTCTACCAAGGCCAAGTGCTCCTCCCGCTGGCCTCCAAAATCCATAACACACACTCGATGCATATTCTCACGAACCTTAATGGTCCACTCAATTTGGCCATCTGATTGTGGATAAAAATGTTTGCTAATGTCCACCTGAGTACCCAAATACCCCTAGAAAGCTCTCCAAAAGCTAGAAGTGAACACAGAACCATGGCCTAAAATAATTATATGGGCAAACCAAGCATATGGACTACCTCATACACATAGATACAAGGTAGCCTCTCAACACTTAAGTATATCTGAGTAGGAATGAAATGTACTAACTTGGCCAATCGATCTATAAAGACCTAAATACCATTAGAACCACGATAAGTATGAGAAAAACCCTTAGTAAAATCTACAGTGATTTGATCCTATTTCTACTTGGGAATAGGCAATCTCTGAATCAAACCACCTCATTATTGATGCTCAATTCTTACCTACTAAAAACAATGGTAACGAACCATAAATTCTACCACTTCTCTAATCATGCAAATCCACCAACAATACTACATCAAATCTCTATACAACATAGATGTACCCAGATGAATAGAATACCTAGAGCTATGAGCCTCCTGTAAAGTCAACTTAATCAACACATGAACTCTCTAAAAATAAATGCATCTATAAAATCAAGACATCGTCAAAATCTATGATAGCCCTCTGTAAATCACCACTTAACACCTGATCATGGAGAATGCTAAGTCTATTATCCTAAAACTGATGATCCCAAAATTAATCAAATAGTAAGGACCTATTCTTAATACTAGCCAAAATACTCTAAGGGTCATAAAGTCACACAATAAGTTGTATAAGGTCTAAATGTAAAGTGCCAATGGTCCCTGAGAAACTAAAATGCAAGACAGGCTACCCATACTTATTGTTTTTCAACTCAAAATACCTGCTATAATATTGGCCTTGCCTGAATCATACAAGATGGAGATATCATAATATTTAAACAATTCCATCCCTCTACAATGCCTAGCATTAAGCTCCCTCTAGATCATAACATTCTAAGACTGCGGTGATTGGTGAAAATCTCATAATGCATACCATAAAGGTAATATCACCAAATCTTAAGCGCAAAAACTATCGCTGTAAACTCCAAATCATGAGTGAGGTAGTTGCGGTCAAATGCCACAAGTTGCCTCAAAGAATAAGTGATAACACAATGTTTCAATATGAATACAAAACCTAAACAAATACCAGAAGCATCATAATACATGGTGAATCCCTCATCCTTAACAGTAAGAGAAAAAATAGGAGCCAAACTAACAAATTCTTTGGGCATACAAAAGCTCGATTCACACTCCTCAAATTATCAAAAATGAATCTCCTTTAGGGTTAATCTTGTCACAGGCGTCAAAATTATAGAAAAAACCTCAATGAAACGTCTATAATTACCAACAAAACCAATAAAATTACAAAAACATATTGGAGATATAGGCCTAACCCAATCATAAATAGCCTTAACTTTCACTAGGTCTACCATAATCCTATCCTTGTACACCATGTGTCCAAAGAATATCACCGACTCAAGTTAAAACTCATACTTAGAAAATTTCGCAAAAAGCAAATAATCACTCAAAGTATTGAGTACAATCCCCAAATATTGTGCATGATCCTTCCTACTCCACAAATATACAAGGATTTCATCGATGAACGCAATCACAAAAGAATTAATAAGGCACGAACACTTAGTCCATCAAATACATGAATGTTGTTGTGGATTATCAACCCAAAATACATAACTAGGACCTTATAATGACCACAATGGGTCCTAAAAGTTGTCTTTGGTATATCTTCCGCCTGAATCCTCAATTGAATATAATTAGGCCTCAAATCAATCTCAAAAAACACCACTACACCCTGAAACTAGTAAAATAAGTAATCAATGCACGACATAGGATAATTGTTCTTTACTATAACCTGATTAAGCTGCCTATAATATATACACATACATATGGATCCATCTATCTTATTTACAAACAACATAGGATCTCCATAGGAGACATACTCAGTCTAAAAAAACCCTTATAAAAAAGAACTTAAAGTTAAGAATTCACCCCTTTAAACTTGATAGGAGCCATATGATAAGGTGACATAGAAATAGGTTGGATGTGATTCTCAAGATCAATGAAAAACTCAATCTCATGAGAAAAAGCAATATAAGGATAATCGGTTGTGAAAATATCATGAAGCTTGCAGACTAAAAAATAGAGTGAAAAGAAGGACTCTCCATGCTAAAATCATGAATATAGGTGAGATACGACTCACAGACCCTTAAAATAATTCTCCTAGATCATATAATAAATAATCACCATTGTATCAGGGATAATAGCTTTCTTCCACATGATTGGCTAAGGGGCCATGCACAGGTATGGTAACGGTCTTGGGAAAACAATCCATGACTGCATGATAGTGGTATAACGAGTCCACGACTAAAATGACTTCAAAATCAACTATATCTAATATAATAAGATCAGCATGATACTAACATTCACAAAAAAAGGATTTTAAAACCTGATCCACTACTAAGGAATCACCCATGGAGCAAAATAAAAAGATATGTATGAATAAGTGGTTCTAATATCAAATAAAGAAATGGTCAAATGGCGGCACACAAAAATCATAATTGTAAAAATAGTATCCAAAAATACAGCCCTAGGGCTAGTAGGTAATGCATACAATTGACCATGCCAACCACCTTGCTAGGCTCCTGAATGATAATCTCCCTTACCTACCTAAGAACCTAGAGAACCATGTGGACCATCCCTACAACTATATAAACTACCTCTAGTTGAGGGATGAACTTATTTTATAGGGTAAATACTCGGATCTGAAGCGATCTTCATCCCATGACTAGGGCAGTCCTATGAATAGTGACCACAACATCCACAACTATAATATATACCTTTAATTATGCTAGATCAAAAAGATATGGATTACTTATAATACCCAATTTAACTAGAATAACTAAAAGTTGAACCCCTCTAAAAAATACCACTACACTAACCAGGGAAATCACAAACACAAGACTGACCTTTGCCTGTAATTTAGAGCACTTCCTGACCGGGTCTACTAGGTTGTATCTGAGGCTGATGTGACAGAAAAGGAGGATACGTACCATGAGAACTTCTACTTTTAAATAGAGAGCTATTGCAACTCCCACTAAAACTACCCTGATCAAGGTCTTTTATTACTACCCCCATGGGTTTTATGATGCATATCTTCCATAAACTGAGATTGATTAGAAACCTTAGTAAAAGACCTAGCAGTAATAACAAACCTCAAAGTAGACATACATAGAGAAACACTCAACCCACGAAAAAGCAATGAACATTTTCATGCTCAATTTGAAAATACAAGTAGTATTATAAGACAACTGATTTAAAACAACCTCGTACTCCATAACTATTATAGTACCCTGCTCAAATCTCATAAACTAATCTCTCAACCAATCCCTAAGGCTCCGAGTCATGTAGATCTCCAAGAAGATCTCAAAGAACTAAGCCCATGTCAAAAAGGAAAGATCCAGTTGGCCTAGAATGAAGATGACCTTTCAACAATGTTGATCTGCCAAGTCTAGCTAAAAAGTAGTATAGTCCACATGATTATTCTTAACAAGTACTAAATTATGGATCCTGTCCTTACAATCAATCACAAAATAATATGCATCCTTAATTGGTGTACCAGAAAACTTCAGTAGAGCTAACCTCAAAAACCTACCCAATATTTTTTGCTCTTTCACAGATATAATAGAATGGACAACTACTGGCTGATCAACTATTGACTGAGCAACTACTAATATAGAAAGAACTTTAAAAGTAGGAGCCTCAGTACTACTCTGATATATAAACGTTTCACCATCAAATGGTGCACCAAAAACAACCCCTAAAAGTTGAACCAAAGAATTCTTGATCACGGAAGAATAAATAAACCTGGTAGGCCTAGGCTGGTCCCTAGCCCACCACTAACTAAGGTAGAAAAATCTTTAGCTCAAGATTAAAAATAAGGAGTGGTGGTGGTTTCTTATCCTGGATCCTAGCTAGGCACATATATAGAGTTTGTTTAAAACTTATAGCTTATCCATGAATAACAATAGGATCCCTAGGGCCGGTCTCAAGACCCTCGTCATGTGTAGCAATAGCACGCATCCTATCCATCTACAAACAAGTAAAGTAAAGGGAATACATGACAAACCTACTCAAACACTTAGGAAAAAGACAGTGGAAGAAGTGAATAACTCCTATAAATGTCCTATAGCCTCCTAAAGATAGGAATTAAACATCATTGTTCCAATTGGTGGGACTCTACGAGACACTTTTCCTTGTATCAATAATATTAGTGTAACCTGACTCTGATACCAATTTGTCAAGACTTAATTTACATGTTATGATGGAACCTAAAAAAAACCCACCTATATAAAAGCCAAATTGTATCCTAGGGCTATTAACTATGGGATATGTTAGTGGAATTTCCCTAAGATGGCCAAATAAATAATAAAGATAGAAATGATCCAGTATAAGATCAGTTAAAAGATAGACACAAAAAGATAAATATCCCAAGATCTGGTAGAGCCAGTACATGAGCATCGAATAATAATACATTTGAAGTATCAAAATAGTCAACATAATCTTATCGTGAAACTAAAGACTAGACATAATAATATAGAGGGAAATAGGTGACTCTGAATCCAAGAGATCACCCTATCTATGAATAAACCATAAAATGAAAATTGAAATCAATGGCGACAATTATTACTAAGATCTGTACCAAAAATTTACACAAATATAGTATGAGTACCAAAACACAGGTTCATAGTAGGAATCATCTGTCAAATGAACTTAATCATAATATAAATATGAGAAAATGAAAGATAACTTAACTTAAGTCAAGATAAAGTATTGACATTAGACAATTCCAACATCATTATACATAAGTAAGTAAATAATTAGATTAATAACACTATATGAAGGATCAAACATATATCATTATAACTAAGAAATTAGCCCTCACAAGACTATAAGTGCAGAAAATAAATAGCCTAACGTCGGCCCCTATCAGCCTGAAGGGTACAATCATGTGAGCATAAATCGCAACATTATCATTTTCAACTATCCATGATAAAACTAAAATCCAACCCTATCAAGCGATACTATCAACCATTCCGTCAATCTATGGACTTACAAATACAAAATTAATCAAACATTATGTCCTTTATCGGGTTTGAACTAGTGGCATAAAATCAATATTATAAGTAATATTTGGACATAAACCACTAATCATATCATCAATATTTTATGCAATATCACCAATGCCTTATCATTAATAACCTGGCTAATATCATATAAAATTTATGAAATTAAATTGGTTGTTTCATAATCATCTTTTGGGCTTTAACCGAGTATGTATGTTGTCAAGGTCATCATTAATATCCAGACTTGAATTTATTTGTATGCATGTATACAAACAATATAGACCTCAATGCCGATAATTAATAATATAATTAATAATATAGCCCGTCAGCATCAGCTCATCATAATTACCAAGTGCCCAACCTCCTCAACATTACCTTAGTAAGCATTCTTTAAGTATATAATGAGCAATTCATGGTATAGCATGATTAGTTTAGGTCTTATCCTAAGGCGGGTCAAGGAATCCATTTCTAGTCCCCAAACTCGATTTTAAGGTAATTCTTCCCTAGACTTTACTAAGGTATATTAATAAAATTTAATATGTTAAACAAGTAACAAGTTCTCCTAAGATGGAAATTCTATTAAGGAACTAAGCAACTATGCTAACTATGCCCAAATTATGGTTTTTTGATAACCTAAAAGATCCAACTAACCCAAGAATTGTAAAATCTATCATCACTACCTAAAACAAATTCCACATTGAACATAATATCATAAACATAATTGAACACATTTATATCTAAGGATAAGGGAATCCTAATGTACATGGATGCCAAAGAAAGATTGAAATCTGATAAATCATGGGTTCCACTTCCAAGAAGCCTCCGCAAGGTGTAAAGATAACAAAGACACAATTTACTCCTCAACATGAGAATAATGATATCATATCGCACCATTGTTCTTCGAGTTCAAAAATACTCAAGAATCCCATGTGGGTCCCTCTTATGGAAATTTCATTTTTGAAGCCAACCCAACCTTATCTTATGATCAAGGATTCATTAACCTAAAAATGGGTGAAGAATGAGCTACATTAGGGATAAAATTAATCTTCCAAGCTCTAAGGATTTTGGATAAGGAATGAAAAAATCAACAATGAAATTACATCAATCTTTCCTAAATTCCAAAGAAGAATCAATATATAATCATTAACCAAGCTCCCCAAATCACCCAAAAACTTTAATCCCAAGCTATTTCACTTATTAGGGTTTATTTCTCACAAGAATTGGTGAAGAATGGTTAAAAAGGAGTTATAACTATTCTATTTATACCTATCCCACGTACCCGGGTGTCAATATAGCAACCTGAGACTCCAATTGCCATATATTATGGTTGTCAGGCCGCGTCGCTATTGAGACATATGCCTCATGATCTTGACACTTGGGTCTAACAAAATTAATCTCTATCACTGCCCCTCGCTTTGTTGTTAGATATTGCACTAGATACAACTGAGACTTGGAATTCTGAAAGTCTCTACCAAGACCTCAAGATTTATCATAAATCCCATATATGAAAAAACCAATGAATCCATACAAAATTCGATGCTCCAGAATTCATGGCACTGCCAAAATTTCCATTTTAGGCTATTTGGATAAAAAGTTGATCCTAAACATAATTTTCATTTTCTTAACTTTCTGACCAATAGGTCCAAATAGAACTAGGTGCCTTAGGACCCAAACCAAGAGTCTACCTAACTTGAAATTGATATTTTGGAGGTTTTATGATATTCAAAATAGATATACCAGGTTGTTTGAATGATGTTTTTGCCTTGTGTCCTTTTTGAACCATCATAGACTCCATAATAGGGAATTGGCTCTAAAAATCAAACGAATTTCTCGATAACCAAACAATCAATTCCAGAAAGTCATAAATTAAATGTGTCAAGTATAATAATGATATAATAACAAAAATAACAAAAAAATTAAAATTACCTAAAGGGTCATTACATATTATAATTGTAGGGCCTTCAGCCACTATTCTAGAGAGTGTCTGCATTGTGGGACAATTGTACGTGAAGCGTAAAGTGTTCTACTAATTATAATAGTTCCACCCATATCTATAGATTGTATGTAAGGTTGTTAGGTTCATCCCTAGTATTCTCAAGAAGGACCATTTCAAATTTTGATAATTAGGTTGATCTTATTGTTTTGTTATGATGGTCATTGATATGATTCTAGTCATGGACCTATTATCCCCCCACCATACACCAGTTATGTGATAGGGATATATTTTCCATGAATGAAATGGGATTATTTATTATATTTAGTCTAGGATTCTTATATCAAGGGGTTTTAAGTCTTATCCATTTTAATTCATGATGTTAGCGGAGGGAGTCCTTCACTTAGTCAGTGTCTGTAGTCTAAGATATTCCTGACATCTTTCCTAATGATCTACTTAGCCTTTATATTTATAGTGATATGGATTTTATTATTGATCTTGAGAAAAGTACCTGAACTATTTCTATGACACCTTATCATATGTCTCCTGTCAAACTTAAGGAGCTGAATTTTTAACTTTAGGATCTTTTGGGTAAGGGTTGCATTAGGCTGAGCGTTTCACCTTTGGGATATCCTTTCTTTTTTAATATGAAGAAGGATTTTTCTATGTGTTTCTTCTATTATTATAAGCAACTGAATAGGGTGACAACAAAAAATAGATTTCTCATATCTTATATTGATAACTTATTTCACTAGAATTAGGGAGTGACAGTGTTCTCTAAGACTGACTTGACATTCAGTTACCATCATTTTAGGATTTAAGGTGAAAACATCCCAAACACAACCTTCAATACTTGTTATTACCAATATGATTTCTTGGTGATATCCTTTAGGTTGTCCAAAGGCCTAGTCGCATTCATAGATTTGGTGAACTATGTCTTTAGACATTATTTAAACCTTTTGTGATGGTGTTTATCAATTACATTCTTGTGTATTTGATGAGTAGGGAGGATCATGATCAATATTTGAAGATTGTGCTCTAAACTCTAAGAGATCAAAGGCTTTATGCCAAATTCTAAACGTATGAGTTCTAGCTCGGGTCAGTTATATTTCTAGGACATATACAGTCTAAGGTTGGGATTCTGGTGAATCCAGAAATGAGTGAGGCTATTCATGATTGGTCTTGACCTATATCTTCTTTCGAGGTTTGTAGCTTTATTAGGTTGGTAGGTTACTTTAAGCAATTTGTTGAGGGTTTTACTACTATTACAACACTGATGACTATATTTATTTATAAGGAGGTTACTTTCTAGTGGTTTGATGAGTGTTAGTTGAGCTTTTGGAAGCTCAAGGATTTTTCAGCATCAGCTGTGTGTTGAGCTTTTGGAACCTCAAGGATTTTCTAATATCAGCTCTTATATTGACTTTATCTGTTATGGAAAAGGGATTCACCATATACTGTGATACTTCTGGTCTTGATTTAGGTTGTGTTTTGATGTAGAAGAACTAAGTTATTTCTTATGAATTGATGTAGCTCATGGTTTATGACATTAACTACCCCACTCTTGACTTAGAGTTGGTGGTGGTAGTCTTTGCTCTTAATGTTTGAGCCATTATTTTTAGGGCATTAATAATGAGATGTACGCTAATCATCATACTATTTGTTATGTTATGACTAAAGAAAGCTTAGTTTGAGACAATGCAAATAGATAAAGTTGCTGACGGATTATGGAATCTCTATTCTATAATTGGCATTATTTGTATGGCGTCATTATGAGTTATACACAAATCATCATACTCTTCAACATGTTATGACTAAAGATAGCTTAATTTTAGATATTGTAGATGGATGAAGTTGTTAAAGTATTATGACATCTCTATTCTATACTGTCTGGAAAAGATGAATGTGATAGAAAAACCCTTGATCCAAAAGTTGGTAAGTATGGATAACTTGGTCTCTATTTACACTTCAGAGAGGACATTGGCATGGCACATCTAGTCATGAGCTAACTTAATGGCACAACCTAATATTTCAGACTATAGTATTATCCTTGTTAGCATTAAGACTAGGTCTACTTTCTTTTAGCAGATTTAGACTCATCAGTTTGAGGATAGTGGTCTTTGTGTCATTTATGATCAAGTGCTGAGGGGTGAGTGCAGGAGGGATACCATGAATTATAAGGGTATTATGGGGTATGATAGTTGTATTTGAGTTTTGAGAGTTGGAGACTTGTTTTAGTTGAAATTATGTGAGGCTCATAACTCTAGATAATCTTTTCATCCAGGGAAAACTAAGATGTATAGGGATTTGAGGCAGCACTTATGGTGGAGCAACATAAAGAGAGATGTATCAGACTTTATACGTTATTTCCTATGTCTTTAGCAGGTGAAGGGTAAGAGTTAGAGGCTTGACATATTGATTCAAAGATTGCACATTCCTAAGTGGAAGTGGGAGTAAATCACATAGACTTTGTTATGGATTTCTTCACACCTCATATGCTTCTAATGACATTTTAGTCATTGTATAGCAGTTTAGCAAATTAGCACACTTCCTTTCTATTAAATGTCCTTTAGTTCCGAGAGGTTTACCTATATCTATGTTTGTGAGATAGTCTTATTACATGGAGTACACATAGATATAATATCATATAGGGGCTCGTGTTCACTTCTAACTTTTGGAGGACTTTTCTGGAGGAGTTGGGTACTCAGGTGGACCATAGCACCACTTTTTACCCTCAGACCAATGGGCAGTCAGAGAAGACTATTCAAGTTCTCGAGAATATGTTTTAAGTTAGTGTTACGGATTTTGGAGCTCAGTACGAACAACACTTAGCATTAGCAGAGTTTTCCTATTATAATAGCTACTATTCTACCATTGAGATGTCCCTATTTAAGGAACAATATTGTAGGTGTTTAAATGTTGGGGTACACCACCTTACGAGGGACCAGGTCCGTTAAATTAAGACACTTGCAATAAAGAAGTAAGGAAATAACACTTTGCCTAAATTTAAAGATACAATGGTTTAACGAGGAAACCTCTTTTCTCAAGCGAGGAAAAACCACGACTTTCCTTAAATAGAACTTAACAATCCACTATAATCAAAATCATGATTATAGACTCCATAGGATCAACTTGTTTGCAACAACACTATTACAAACTCTTTTTGACAACTCTTTCAAGATCTCACCTCAATATTGATTAACTTTAATCAATATAAAAATCAGGTAACTCTACCTAAGCCCTCAGCAATCACAAAAAAAGCGTTACTCTAACAACATGAGTATTTTAATTACAGACAAAGACTTGACTCAAGAACAAATAGTGCAGCCACACAAAAGGTTAGAACTTGAACAATATTTTAGTTTTTGTTAATTTCTCTCTTTGAATGATAAAATTGCAAAACCTATGAATTGAGAATCATGATCTTCTATTTATAGTAGGGTAATGATTAGGGTAGAATTTTAATTGTTCCAGGTGTCCTTCCAGGTATACAACTCACTTGGCCAGTTTGCTACACTAACAAACAGAATTGAGTAGGACAGTGACAGCTATATGCTTTTATGAAGACCCTGGGACCTGTTCCCTTCATGTCAAATGCTCATCATTAAAATAAAATATAGAAATTTTCCCCCTTTTCGATAATGACAAACCAAACACTAATTTTGAACATCAATGTTCATTCACCTCATTCAATCATAGTGACAGCCACTACTTTTGATGTATGTTCCCCCTATCACTATGTACCATGCTTCCACCTATCACCATGAATAAACATTCTTCCCCTCATAAATATCCCATCATCCTTCACAAATATACTATAAATCATTCAAATTTCCCCCTTTAATTATACCAAGACTTCAACATATCATCCCTCACACGTGTCACTATTTGTACCTGGTCCCTAACATATGAATTCAGTAGTATTTCCTCTTTTGGAATCATTAAAAAGTAAGACTAGTAAACCAAGAGTAAAGTAAGAACAAGTTATTTAACTCGTGACCACATGGGAAACACTAACATGAATAACAACTTTTAATGTAAAGAAGAGAAAGATGAAACACACAAATACGGATTCATTCATATTTTAAAGTAAAAGTCAAGTATCATTTCATTTAAAGATTTAAATGCTTCATATAAAAATCCAACGAAATTAAAAAAATTTAAAAGGGTGAAGGGCATAGGAAGAGGGTTTGGAAAAATAGAGCCATCATGTTATTTTCTGCAACAAGATATTGTAACAATTCCTTGGTTAGCTATTTCATCACTACATTTAAGCTATGAACATCGTCTGTTAGATTTGAAACTCTCCTCTTTAGTTCAACATTATCAGTTCTAAGCTCTTATGAGACACTTGGATCCTTATTAGAAAGATGCAAAATTGTCATTTGTAATTTTCTAATCTCTACATCCTTACCAGATTAGTTTAGCTTCAATTCCTCTATTTTTTTCTTGAGCTCCTCTTGAGAAACAGTACCAGGAGTACTACTTTCATGATAATACAAAAATAATCAAACACTTTATTCAACCATAATCCATAAGGCATGCCATGTTTTCTATTTTGCTATAAATACCATTATGTATGTGCTCCATCATTAAAGTAAGTAAATTGAGGACCTCAAAGATGCTAAAAAATTCCATCACATACAAATCAGTAGCTGAATTGTTCCTCTTTTATGATCTAGGTAGAATTAATTTGTTAACAAAATCAATGACTACTTGAGTGATTTCCTATTTACTATAGCAAAATATTTTCCTTTAACCTTTAGTGCATTTTCTATAAGCTCTCTTAAGAGTTATTTCTTTGATAAATTCCTTACACCACTGAGAGGAACATAAAGAATTCTCCCAAGAAATAAAGTATCAAGATTTGGCATCTTTATTTAAACTACAACGGTTATCTTCAGTTTATCTTCAAAAAAATCTAATATGAAATATAATTCCCTAATTACCTCAACAAAGACTGTCGGAATGGGTCCCTCGATAAGATGGATCCATATTTGATGATTAACAATCTCAACTAATTCGACTATACCTTTTTTTAATACACATGTGTCAAGGATCCTCTCAGTTAGCACTTTTTGATTTCTCAAGAACATATTTCACACATCTTTAGACACAAACTTTCCTTCTTTCTCTAGTGTTTCAATTTTAGAAACAACAAAAGGTTCTCCTTCAGTTATTTTCCTCTTCTCTGGACCAAGTCCTTTTGAAGTCTGCTACTTCTTAGTAGAACTTCTAGACTGCTCTTCAAGATTTCTTTTTATCTTACTAACATTATAAAATTTAGGACCAAACATGCTCTTTCATAGGAAATTTAATAGCAAGATGAGATTTTTAGCAACCTTGATATCATCCTTCAATATACAACTACAAAGGTTATGAAGCTTCAGGGATGAATATTCATGAATGTGTTGAGTGAAGAAAGAGTTTGGCTTTAAATGGATAGGAAAAGAAATTTTCTTTTCAAGAACGTTTGAGATAGGATTTTTATCCATGCAAAGTTTAAAGTCCTTTGAAATACATGAGAATCAGGAATTAACATCAATTATAAATCCTTGTCACAAGAGGGCTTTTTGTGGCTAGATTCTTTCTTTTGAAAAAAGAACATTTGGGTATAAAAATATTTAAGGGAACGAATAAGAACAAAAAGGGGATTTTTTAAAAAATGAGATGTGATCAATTTAAATTTTGGGGTCACTCATCTTTCATTTTAGGATAAGAAAAATTTTTGACAAGGAGAGAGAAGGCACGACTTTTTCTAATAGAATAAAAAAATAAACATTCATGATATTAATTTAAGAGATGGGACCAGGTCCTTCTCTTTCTTGATTGAATTCTCAAATTTGTGTCTATCTCAACAATTAACTTCTAAAGTTATTCCCAGGCATGTATGCCTGCAATGGTATGATACTGAGTTAGTCTAACAAGTACATACTTTATCAAGGATACTTGTTTCCTGATCATAGCTAATTTTAGGGAGAATAACAAATTAATCTAATAGTTTAGCTTGATCAAACCCAACCTCAAACTTTTTTTTATAAAATTGTTCCTAGTGAATATCCTTAGTAAAGATATCTGCTATCTGATCTGCAGTTTTGCAAAACATAGTGCAAATTCCTCTCTTCTCAATACTATCGCTTAGAAAATGATGGATCACAACAATATTCTTAGTCGTCTTATGTTGCACTGTATTATTAGCTATGTTAAGAACACTTTTGGTTTCATAGATCAGATTGATAGTATTTGAGAAAATCCCAAAATCCTTTAGTTGTTGTTTGATCCACAACAATTGAGCATAACAAGAAGTTGTATCTAAATACTAAACTTCATTGGTAGATAAAGAAACTATGTTTTTCTTTTTGGAACCCTAGGAAATTATGGAAGAATCTAGAAACTAAGACATTCTTGAGGTGATTTTTCTATCCACCAAGTATCTAACATAATTAGCATCAACATAGCCTATTAGATCAAAATTTTCTCTAGATAGGTAGTATAGGACCCGGTCCACTCTCCCGTTCAGCTATAAGTAAATTCTTCTTTTCAACTTTCCTAAAAGACTCTTTTGGTCAAACTTGAAATCTGGCTCATATTCCCACACTGAATATAATATCTAGCCTTATTGCAGTGAGAGATAGTAGGGATCCAATAATCCCTCTATACTCGGTTTCATTAATTAAGGGACCAAAATCATCCTTATATATCTTTGAAATGGTTCAAACTAGCATTTAAATTGGCTTTGCATCTTCCATATTATATTTCTTCAGTATCTCCTTAATGTATATCTTGTGTGTTGAGCTGGGGGTCTATCAAAAATAGGCTTTCTACTTCTTTAGAGGTAGAGGTATGGATTTCGTACATTCTACCCTCCCTAGGCCCTACTAGGTGGAACTATACTTTGTTTGTTGTAGTAGTAGTAGTAGTATCTCCTTAATGTACTTCCCTTGACAATTAATTGTCCCTTGAGAAGTTTTCTTGATCTATATGTCTAGAAAAAAGCCTAATTAACTCATCATGTTCATTTCAAATTCACACTGCATTAGCTTTGCAAACTCTGCACATAGTGATTCATTTCAAATTCACACTGCATTTGCTTGATTCCATTTTCAATACAAAATCCTTCAAACTGGGCATTCTTAAATTCAGTTCCATGATAAGATCAAAATTCAGCAATCTTACAGTTCAACTTCATTTGAATTTGCTTGAAAAAAGTAACCACAACATCATAGGTTTCATCCTTGATTCTCAAGAACATTGTCTAGGTGAACCTAGAGTAGTCATCAACAATGACAAATACATGATTCTTTCCTCCTCTACTATTAACTTTAACAGTTCCACAAATATCAATATGCAACATCTTCAAGGGTTTAGAAGAACTCACCTGCTTCTTCAGCTTAAAGGAAAACCTGGTTCTTTTCCCTTATAACAAGAATTACAAACCTTATTGTCTGGAAATTTTATCTTTGGCATGCCACAGACTAGGTCCTTTAAAATCAACTTGATCAAAAAAGAGAAAATTATATCTCCCAAACTTCTGTTCCATAGGGAAGCGTCTTTACTTTGACCATATAAGAAAGTTAATTCCCCATCATCCTCAGGTTCTAAATTAGCCATATGTAAGCTTGACATTGTAGAATCATGAAATGAGAATTTGACCTTTGTCACAGATTTGTGAAATACTTTGAAGACCGTACTTTAGGATATTCACAAAGTATATATCTTCTATTTGTTGATCTGGTGATCTTCAAATCTTTCCTACACCATCAATATATCCCTTCTTACCATTTCCAAAAGAAAAACCTCTACCTGTAATTGTTATGAGAGATAGATAGTAGTTAGTCCTCCCACTCATATGTTGTGAACATCTACTATCCATGAACCAGTTCTAACTACATTTCTTTTCTACTACCTGGAATCATAACCACTTTTTAGATTTGGGAGCCCATTTGAGTTTGAGTTCCCAATAGGAAAATAAAGATGTGGTCATGTCTTTCTTTTCCCATTTAGGTAGAGAATTCCTCTTCATATTTTTCAATGGTAATAATTTTCCTATAGGATGTATAAAGTACTACTCATTCTAGATCTAAACTACTACTAATAGGTTTCCTTCAAGTATCCATCTCTTCCATAATGAATGAATAGAGGTTTGTAAACCCTGTTTATAATACCGAGAATTACTTTCCCTTGAGACCCAAGTGATTGTGATTTATACTATTATCCAAGGCCTCTACAATTATTGACACCCTAACCAGTTAAAGTAGAAAGTATTTGAGAAGATTTGGACCATTTTAATGATTTGTCAAGTTCTTTCCTTATATGGACCAGGTCATTTTCTAATTCTTCATTCATATAGAGTTCAATCATAAGATGCTTCTGATAATCCTTTAAATTTTATTAAGGCTCAATTTGAAACCCAGAGGCTTCATTATTCCCTTTACAATCAGAATAATCCACTTTCTTCAATCTATACTTTAAACTCTGATTTCAGATTTAAACTTAGTAAATTGTTCCTTTGTTTCTGATATATAGAAAATTGAAGCAATTAATTCAAGATATTGATTATATACACCTTCTTATAGAGCATTTTTTTTAAGCAGTCTGTTGACACACAAAATCCATACACATATTTTCTATTTTCTGTATCTTTCTAGCAGAGCAGTTTTCTAAATTTTCCTTAATATCAGAGAGAGAGACCTCACATTCTTCTTCATATTTAGTGATTTCCATAAGAGCAAACAAGGAATCAGAGGAAACTTCACACTAATCCACAGATAGTATTGGCACATATTCATCCTCTCATCTTCATGAGATTCACGGGAGGAATTTTCCCACGCTGCTAGGGCCTACTTTATTATTGATTTTACAAGGACCTGGTCCCTATTCTTTCATTTGTCACCTTTAGTCATGAGATATTCCTGGTAATCTATTTTTTGCATTGGACAATCTTTAATAAAATGCTCAGGACTTTAACATTTGTTATAAACTTTAATAGTGCCTCCCTTTTTGCTGCTACTTATTCTTCTTTCAAACGGACCATTTTCTACATAGCCCTAACAATCCTTTTTGTCAAATAGGAAGTATTATTGTCTTCTTCACATGAATTAGATTTTGAAGCATTCAAAGCCAGAGAGTTTTCCCTTTTTATTTCCATCTTCTCTTGTTCTTGTTACTTTTTGAGTTCATAAGTCTTTATATTTCCAATGAGTTTGTACATTGTAGGAGTCTTCAGTTTTCCTGCCTTAGTAATACCATTCACATTTCTTTTCTAGGACTTAGGAAGAACACCTAGAATTTTTGTCACTTACTTAAACAAAGAAATTACTTTTGTTAAGAAGTGTGGCTCATTTGTGGTAGAAGTGAATCATGTGGGCATTTTTTGAATTGTCTCTCCTTCCTTCATAGATAAGGTTCATCCTGAGTAGTCAACTTGTCAATTTTTGAATCCTTCACATCAATTTTTCCTTCATGATCTGTCGTCATGCAATCCCAGATTTCCTTCACTTTTTCACTGTCAGAAATCCTATAATACTCATCAGGTCCTATGCCACAGACAAGCAGTTTCTTTACCTTGAATTTTTTATCAACTTTATTTTGATATTCATCATCAAACACTCTTATGTTTTTAACACCCATAAATTTTATGTCATCTTCTTTGACCTACCTAATAGATACGTGAGGACCATCAAGTATTGTATCTATCAACTCACTATCCTCAGCCATAACAAAGTCATACATCCTAGTTTTCCACCACCGATAGTACTGCCCATTAAATTAGATTGGTCTAGAGATAGATTGCCCTTCTTAAAGATTAGGTGGAGCAGCCATGATCAATAAATCACTATAGGTATGAAATTTTTAGAAGGCCTCACTCTGATACCAATTGTTGAAATATAGGGTTGCACCACCTTACGAGGGACTAGGTCCGTTAATGTTAGACACGGGAACTGAAGTTGTATATTAGTAAGGAAACAACAATTTGTAGAAAAGTAAAGAACACAATGGTTTAACATGTAAATGTCACTACTCAAGCGAGGAAAAACCGCGGCTTGACCTCACAAGCACTCAAAAATACACTATAATCAAAGTCATAACTGCAACCTTTATTGGAACGTAACTCTAGGATCATCTTGTTTGCAACAACTCTTTTACAAACTCTACTTGATAACTCTATCAAGATTTTACATTGATATTGATTAACTCTAACCAATATCAAACCAACCAACCACGTATTTTGAGCATCAAAGTTCCATTCACCTTATTCAATAAAAATGATCACCACTACTATTGATGAGTGTTCACCCTATCACTATGCGTCATCATTTCCCCGATAACCATATACCAAAATTCATTCCCTATTAATATTACATCAAGTTTCATAAACATTCAATATATCATACACTTTTCCCCTTATTAATATGCCTGCACCTCAATATTATCCTTCACATGTGTCATAATTAGCACTTGGTCCCTACTACATGAATTTAGTAGTAGGCTTTATTGATAAATGAATGGTATTCATATACCAAGGAGGTTTGTCCCTGTGGTATAAACTTACATTATGAATCATTGGATAAAGTTTGGGCGATTCTGGATAGGCTGAGGGTAGCTCAGAGTAGGCAAAAGGCCAATATAGATTGTAGATTTCATGTATTAAGTCATGCAATCGAAGATCAAGTGTTACTTTGAGTATCCCCCATAAAATTCATGATGAGATTAGGGAGAAAGAACATGATAAATCCCAAATAGATTGGGTGTTTTGAGATACTTCACATAATTAGTTAGGTGGCTAATGAGCTGGACTTGCACCTTTTTTCCACTGCTCATATAGTTTTTTATATTTCTAAGTTTTTTGCATTACATATTTGACAATTCACATTTTTTCAGTTAGACTTGGTTCAGTTGGTTGAGAGTTCCACCTTCGTAAAAGAGCTAATTCTCATACTAGCCCGGGATTTTAGGTAGTTGTGCTCTAGGAATATTCCATTAGTTATGTTTTATTGGAGACACCACCTAGTAGAATAGGCTACTTGGGAGATATAGATTAAGTTGTGGTACCACTGAGTTTGGAATGTCAAATGTTATAGGGGAGTATATTTCATTTGAGTTTATGTGATTTTGAATGAATCTCAAGGAGCTAATACAAACTTGGCAAAAACCAACTTTCAGTTGCTGCAACCCCTTAAGTAGGATTTTTGTCACTTAAGAAGTGGTTGCTTATACAGCCAAGAGAGTTTCTTTAGAGGCAAAGATAGGTCCCTGTCCAGAAGCTTTAGTAGAGACCTGACCGCTATAGTAGACGTCGCTTAAGTGACGTGTTTTCTGCTTTAGCATTATATATGTTTGGGTAAACGATTGCTTTAGCGACCATATGACATTTTATCAATGATAGCTTGAGTGGTTAAATGGTTTCTTAAGCGGTAACTACAGAGGCATTCCTTATTCCCTTCACCCATTTTCTCTTATTTATCTCAAGCCTATGTACTTCAAAACCCTAGAAATCTTAGAAAATCAGGAGATCGATCGTTGGGTGATCACGGGGTGTTGGTGTGCTTGGTAAGGTCATTTTCATTTAAAAATCCTTGTAAGTTTCTTTAATATTCTTGGTATAATTCTCCAATTTAGTCTTAATTCCATAGGTTTTTGATGTTGATTTTTGTGTCATTTAAGCTCAAAATTTACTAATTCTTTAGGGTAAATAATTCTTGCGCATATAGGGACGTTGACAATTTCAATGTTATGATTCTTCAAGAAGGCACCACACGGGATTTTGATTAAATTTTTGACCCAAAGAATTAAAATGCAATATTGGTATCATTATTCTCTTATTAATGAGTATATCACTATTATGATAGTGTGTCATCGTGTGGAAGAATCTTAGAAGAGAAAATATCCGATTTCGTGGACTTTAGCGAGCATTCTTTAGAGTACCGGTGGGCTAAGCCTACCCTTTTCGTAGATTGAACTTCATTATGGTATTGGTATGATATTATGCTAGTCTTATAGTTCGAAATTATAATTCCATTGTATATTTAGGAATTTATTTAGCCAATTAGTGAGCCATATTAAGGAAAATTTTACTTATCAATTTGTTCCTTGAATTGAATGACTACCTTAGAAGTTAATGAGACTTATTTAGCACTATAAGTGGGAATTTATAAACATAACCTAGCTTGTGGTAGAACTTGCCTTAGAATGTATTTTTAGGGTTTGAAGTGGGCCCCTCTGACCTACTTTAGGAAAATATTAATTAGCTCCTTGTAGGCCTAAGGCTCCCTCTTATTTCATGCCATTTATACTTTTGAGCTATAGGAAGGATTTAGATACTTTTCACCCTCTGACTAGACTTTTTCCAAGGACTTATATTAAGACTTGTTCAAGTATGGCTATTATTATATTAAGATCAATTCGAGTCTAGGTATTATGATATTAATACCAGTTTGACTGTATCTATTATTATTTTAAGACCCATTTGAGTTTGACTTATATGATATTACGATTGGTTCAAGTTTTGATATTATGATATTAAAACCAATTCAAATCTGACATATGAGATATAATTTCCAATTCGAGTGCAGTATTGAGAGGTTACCTATGATTATTAAGGAATAGTTTTGAATCTGGTGTTTATGGTATGGGAGATTTAACGATTATAGTTCTTGAAGGGAAAAATTATAATTAGCTCCTTGTAAACTTAAGAGGCACTTTTATGTCATCTTATTTATATTTCTAAGCCTTAGGAAGGATTTAGACACTTTTCGAACTTTATCAAGACCTATACCACAAATTTATAATAGGATTCGTTTGAGTATGATTATTATGATATTAAGACCAATTCATCTAAAGCTATGATGATATTAAGTCAGGGTTGACTCTTCATATGATGATATTAAAACCGGTTTGAGTCTGAATAATATGGTAATAATATTGGTTTAAGTCTAGCTATTAAGATATTAAAACAAAATAAAATCCAAACTGTGTGATACTATTTCAAATTCAAGTCTGATATTGAGAGGTTACTTATGGAAATTGAGCAACAAGTTCGAGTCTATTGTTTATTCTATGAGAGAATCAACAAGTACAATTTGAGGTTTGGATACATTGGGATTATTACTGTCAGTACTTCCATCTTGATTGCATCCATTGGGATTATGGGGCTCGAGTAGATAATTACCTATTATATGTGTCTTCTAGGATTTTAAGGGTCTAGTTAGGCTATAGCTAGTTCTTTTTCATTTGATTTATTTACTCAGTTATTTATATTCAATATTCAGAGTATTAATCTAGGTTTGCCTCTTTCCTTGATTTTTGTTTACCACCTCAAATCTTATTGTACTTTAATATGATTCTCCTTAGTCAGCCGATAATGCCTACTGATTATCTATTTTTTTGTACTCATACTAAATTCTGCATTTTTTTCTACTACAGATTTGAGTAATAGTTGTCTTCCTTAATGTTTGTACTAGTGATTGTCGGTGCTCTTAGATAGGTTGAGCTTTCAGATTCGAAGATGGCTTTCACTCCTTCTATTTTGGATAGTCTTTCTATTTAAGAATACTGTACGCTTAAAACTCATAGTACTCATATTCTTTTACTAGAGTCTCTTGTACCGACCTTACTAGGTCATAGGATATTCCTTGCTTATTTATCATAGTTGTTCTATCATCCTTACATTTTATAGCTTGTATGCAATTACTTGTGCAATTTTGGTATTTACTCTACTTTTTCCCAACTAGCCCTTTACTTGTCATTTTGGGCTATGATTTAGCTTACCTAATGATGGATTAATTTAGGTGCTAGCGTTACTCATTAAATTGGATCATGATACATGACCCAAGTCAACACTATGGATGAAACACAATCCTTAGGAAGATATGTTATCCCAAGATAACCCATAATTATGGTATATTACTTAGATCATCAATATAAATACTATACAAAAAAATAAACAATAAGAAGTAGGGAAAATTTATAGTTGAATATCAAAAAAATTAAAGTTTATTTAAATAACTTACATGGTGTCTGACCCAAGTAAAATAAACTATTTGTGTTTGAAAACCTCTATTAACAAAAAAAAAGAGTTGTTGGGGCAAGTCCCTAGCTAACTCCAATATTAAAAGTGAAATAATGAAAATAAAATGCAAATAGCCTTAAATCATAAGGACCTCATCGAGTCTGGTAAATATATGTTGCTCAAAACAAACTAATCACATATAGGAGAATGAATAACAAAACCTATATCATAATATAATATATCACAAAGAGAAGCATTTTATATGCGTTATCAAATGTACTGAGCATATGAGATATGCAATAATACAAATGTACTGAAAATATGCTTTCAACTTGTTTATATGTAATAGGTAAAACTAAATAAAATGACTAAACTATAATACCCAAAAAACAAAGTAAAATCATAAACTGCGGGGTGAAGAATAGTTGTACATCATGTAACAACTTAATTGAACTCAAACTTTGGGTCAGGTTCAAAACCCATGTTAAAACAATGTTATAGGAGGTTCTTATAACAAACATAAATCATAGGACAAACATAGAGCCCAATATATAACACCTTTGGGAGGGTGACCTATTCTTAACAAAAGCTAAAGAATAATATTTTTTTGATATATAAGCTAAGCCCATTTGGGGTAAAGGTGTCACTCTCTATAGGAGAGTGTGACAATAAGATTTTTGGTGATTTTAGTAAAATGTTTATATCTATGTGATTTGACCATTTTAACCCTCCCCAGGGTTATTTTGTTATATTATTGGAGTTTGGGAATGATTGACATGTTTCTCAATGCATTTCGGTGTGATTTATGTGAAGTTGTGTTTTCAGTGGCTAGAAAAAGCCTTATAGTTGACTTCAGTCAACAATTATTGATTTCTGCATAAAATGGAAAAATAGACCACACTAACAGATATGGAACATCTATTTTATGGTAGTAACATGGTTGGTATAGTTTTATGGCTTTTATATCTCATTTTGATCCTCCATTCGATAAGGAGTAAAATTTGATTTTGGGGGTCAACTTTGTAAAAATGATCTTCTTAGGAAAATTTTATATCTCCCTTGAGTCCGAAGCATTAAATTTTATAGGGTAGCACATATCATTTGCATTGTGGGATTACGAATTGATCCTAAGGGGTCCGCAGAGACTTGGAATTCTCGAAGTCTCTAGATGGTGTACCACTCAGATGGTGCTCTCGCATAAGCGATATTTTGGCCACTTATGTGACTTAGCTAAACATACCATGTTTCTCATATGAAATATCATGGCCGCGATCACGAGCCCTACATAAGAGTAGATAGGTCTTCTTAAGCGATACCTGCCCTCAGTCGAGGTATTGCATTGTCACAACCAAATTTCTGAGTCATGATGGAACATACTAAATCTCACCAGTAGGTAAGCCAAATCATAACGCGGAACTAACACAATGCGTTACTTTAGAAGGAAATGCGCAACATAGGAAAATTTTTAGAACACAATTTATAATTAGGCAAAGTATTCTAAATAGATAAAAATAGTCACTACAAGATAGCATCCCATGACCAGGTCGAGATAGTACAAGAACGTCGAATAATAAAACTACTCAAATGTCTAGAATAGTTAACAACATCTGTCTCAATAACAAAAGACTAAATATAAAAAATAGAGAGAAATGGGTGACTCAAACTCCAAGAGCTCACCCTATCAGTGAAATGGGCGACTCAAACTCCAAGAGCTCAGCCTATCTCAGGAAATATCAACACAGTACAATCAATGATCAATGATGACAACTAGTATTTGGATCTGCACTAAAAGGGTGCAAAAGTGTAGTATGACTACCAAAACAATGGGTAATCAGTCGACATCATCGGCCGACTAAGTTAAATCATGACTTAAGAATGATAAAATGCAAGATAAGATAACCAAGTCAAGGCAAATAAAAACTGAAACCACTTCAACATTGTTATGCATAAATAAGTAAATATATCAGAATAGTAACATAACATAAAGCATCAAGGCATACAGTCATAACAACAAAATTTGCTCCCATATGCCAACTGTTGTGTAAAGCAAATAACTCATTACAGATTCCTATATGCCTAGAGAGTACACTCAAGATAGAATTAACCAACCATTTATCATTTGCAAATAACCAACTCATTATTTAACCATTATTTCACCATTTACCAACATGGCTACCTTATCATCGTTTATACACTAGTCCATTAATACACCATCCATCTCTTATCACTAGTTAGATTATCGACTAGTCATTGTATATCAACTAGTCATCATTTATCAACTAAGCAGTATTTGTCAATTAGTCCTTCTACCACAATAGCCCATTTATGACATGCCACATTGTAACCATTTTCTCATTTTCCAACTTATCCAAATTGCTATATTCAATCCCTCACTTCAATATAGTTAATCATTTGATGTTTTATCATACCATAATATGCATATCTAGACTTAAACCGGTAAATACAATTAACAGCCAAAATTCAATCGGTAAAAAATCAATATCCAAACTTGAAATAGTAATTAATAAAGAGCCAACCTCGAACCAGTAAATATAAATAATTGTGTCATAATTATCATATGGACTCAAACCGGTGATATAATCAATGGCATAATCATCTTCTGCACTCAAATTGGGTAATTATATGTACAATCAGCATCATGAGTAGCAGTGTCGATAGCATAAAAATAGAACAATCAATAGGCATCATCCCTCACATTAACAAACATAATTATTAAGTATCAAGAGTTATCAATATTTATCCAATACAAATTTTCAAGAGTATTATAAGCATAAATGGTTTTCGCAAAGATAACATATTTCATAGCCTAAGGTGTCTTAGGAATCCACTTTTAATCCTCAAGATCCAATTTACGTAAAATATAGAAGAACATGGCTTAAGGTATCTTATTCAACTTTTATATGTTAAACAAGCCGCAATTAGCCCTAAGGTATAGATCGTTTACAAACACATTAACTAATTCCAAAGGAAACTAAGGCATCCTTTATTAATGTAAGAAACAAAGGTCAATCATACCCTAATCATTGGTGACTAGAGCATTTCCACTCAATCTCAAGTGATCTAAGGCATTCTCATACTAATCACAAGTAATAGAGTCTAATCACTTAAGGCAAAAGAAAAAAGATAAGTGTTATACTGTACAACATCAAAATTAGCCTTAATGGTAAACTAACCCAAGTCTTGTATTTTATCAATCCAACACCTAAATCCCATACCAAATCTAACATAATATCTCAAGAATACTATAAAATAGCTCAATCTAAGAAGGGATAAATTTTGCCAACCTCGATGCCGAATAAAGCTTAATGAACCACTAAACCAACTCTTCTCCCTTCGGAGAAGCCTCCTCAAGATGCCAAGCAATCCTAAGAACATTCTACTCATCAAAATAACAATAATGACACCCATATTACACTACAGTGCATGGGTCCAAGAATCAACTCAAAAACCCATGTGGGTCCTACTTTTGAAAATAGCATTTTTGAAATCAACCCAGCATTCATACAAGATCAAGGAATTAACAACCTTAAAAATAGGTGAAAACCAAGCTAAATTGGAGTTAAAATCAAGACCTATATTTTTTGGGGTTTTGAGCAAAAATTAATGAAATCCACGAAGGAATAGGTGAATTCTTACCTCAAATCGGAAGATAATCGTGAAAAGTATGTTAAATTATCTTCCCAATCCTCCAACAACATTTAATTTTAAGATCCCTTACAATTCTAGGCTTTATCTCTCAAGGGAAAAAATAAAAAATGCCCAAAATCGTAGAAAAGGGCTCTATTTATACCTAGTCAAGGTACTCGGTTATCGCTATGGAGACCACGAGGATTTCTGTCACCATATCTAGTGGATGCATAGACCAATCGTGAATGTGATGCCTACTGTGTGAATGCACCCCCGTTATCACAGCCTAGGAATGGAAATCATAGCTGCATTAGTTTTTGTCAAGCGTTCAAGATTTATTTAGAATCCCATACAAAAAAATGAACTATGTAAACCACACTAAACATGATGCTCCTGACTCACTGGCATAATTAGATTTTCCTTTTGAGGTCATTTCAACTAAATATGGGTCCCACTCCTATATTTGTAATTTATCAACTTTTTGACTAATAGGTTGAAATGAGAATGAGTGTCAAATGACTTTAACGAAAGGGATACCTAGCATAAAATCAACATTGAGGAGATGTTGTAGTAGTTAGAATTTCCATATGAGATAGATTAACTGATGTTTTTAATCTGGGGAAATTAGGAAGAAGCAAAGACTTTAAAATAGGGAATTAGTTCTAAAAACCAAATGAACTGCTCAGTAACCAAATTCTCTATTCAAGGAAGTCATAACAGACTTGGCGAAGCTATAGTGAAGCTCTAATGATCAAAATAAGTAGAAATATGCCAAATCACCTAAAGGGTGTTTACAATATCCACTACTAAAGAAACTTTCATCCACAGAAGTTAAGGATTAGTATAGACCTGAAGACTCAAACAGATGAGGATACTGGGTCTGTATCTCACTCTGAAAATCCCAAGTGGCCTCCTCCAATGGGATATGACTCCACTGCACCTTAACTATTCAAATATCTCTTGTGAGAAACCTCATGAAATCACTTTCAAAAATGAGCATCGGCTCTTCCAAAAAGGTCAATCACTTGTCCAACTTGACTGAGTTCCATCTAAGCACATAACATGGATCGAGATTATATTTTCACAACATGGAGACATAGAAATTTTGATGAGCAATTGAAAAATTCAAGAGGTAGATCTAACTCATAAGCAACCTTACCAACTGGACAAAGAATCTTAAAAGGTCTAATATATCTTAAACTATGGTTTCCCTTCATCTCGAACCTCATGAAACTCTTCATGGGAGATGCACGGAGGAATACATGATAACCAACTCAAATTCATGAACAAATCCATTAATCTTCATAGGCTTTCTTCCTAGATTGGGCCACTGTCAATCTATCTCAAATCTCTCGAAACCTAAGTAATGAATCTTGAAGAAAATTGGTACAATGAGGAATCATCTCAGAAGTCTCAAACTATCCCACTGGAGAATGACATCTCCTATAATAAAAAGCCTAAAAGGAACCATCCCAATACTCGAATGATAACTATTGTTATATGCAAACTCTGCTATGTCTAAGTTCTCCCCACACTGGCCTCCAAAATCAATAATTAAGGCTCAAAGCATATCATCAAGCACCTGAATGGTCTGCTCTAACTTATCATTGGTCTGCAGAAGAAAGGTTGTACTAATTTCCACCTGAGTACCCAACTCCTCCGAAAATGCTCTCCAAAATCTTAAAGTGAACACAAGACCACAGTATGAAAAAAATCGACACACCATGCAAATGAACTATCTCCAAAACATAGATATGGGCTAAACTCTCAATATTGAAGGACTCTAAATAGGAATGAAATGTTATAACTTGGTCAAAGGATTTACAATGACCAAAATACAATTGCAACCACTAGAAGTTCAAGGAAAACACTAATAAAATACATGGTAATTCACTCCTATATCCACTCAAGAATGGGCAATCTCTTAATCAAACCACTATGTTACTGCCGATCTACCTTTACTTGCTGACAACATAGTCAACTAGCTAAGAAGTCTGATATATCTCTCTTCATACCACTCCACCAATAATGTTGTCTCAAATTAGTCTACATCTTTGTTGTTTTGGAAATAGAATATTTAGATCATTGAGCCTCATCCAAAATCATCTAAATCAAGTCATCAATCCTTAAAGCACAAATGTGGTTATCATATCTCAAAATACCATCAAAATCCATGGTGTTCCCCTTAGAGTCACTGCTCAATACCTGATCACAAAGAAAGTGAAATGTACTATCCTCAAACTAATGATCTTAAATCTGCTAAAATAGTGAAGACATCACCTCAACACTATCAAAAATACTCCTATGGTCTGAAATTTCCAGGCGAACCATCAAGTTGGCTAAGGACTTAATGTACAGTGCAAACGACCTCTGAGAAACCAAAATACAATCCAAGATACTCACTGCCTTCCGACTCTAGGCATCCGCTACCATATTTCCTTGCTCTAACGATACATATTTGAAATATCATAGACCTTAAAAAACTCTACATGTACGCTTTCTAATATTTAGCTCTCTGAGTCTTACGATGTTGAATATTGCGATGATTGGTGAAAACCTCACAATGCACACCATAAAGATAATACCTCCAAATGTTAAGCGCAAAAACTACAGCCATCAACTTTAAATCATAAGTGGGGTACTTGCGCACATGCACCTTAAGTTGTCTATAAGCATAGGCAACTCAAATCCTGTTTAATCAATACACAAGCCAAACGAGCAACACAAGTATCACAAAAATCAATTAATCCCTCCCCTAATAGGAAAAGATAAAATAAGAGCTTAAGGAATGAATTCTTTAAGCTTTCTACAGCTTGACTCAAATACCCCAAATTATCAAAAAGGAACATCATTCTGAGTTAATCTAGTCATAGTGGATGAAATAGTATCAAAACCCTCGATAAAACATACATAATAACCATCCAAACCAATGATGCAACGAACCTCAGTCAGAGATTTAGGTCGATGATAATCAAGAATAAACTCTATCATAGATAGGTCTACCATAATACCATCCTTAGACACTACATTTTCATAAAATGTCACCTACTTAAGCCAAATCTCACACTTAGAAAACTTAGCAAAAATTGCATGATCTCTCAATGTCTGGAGCACAGTCCTCAAATATTATGCATGCTTCTCTCTACTCCTCAAATCTAGAATGATGTCATTAATGAACAAAATCATAAAGGAATCTAGATAAGGCCTGAATACTCTGTTCATCAAATCCATGAAGGCGGCTGTGTCATTAGTCAACCCAAATGATATTACTAGTAACTCATGATAACCATAACCATACTATAAGTTGACTTCAAGATGTCCTCATCCTGAATCTTGAACTATTGGTAACTAGATCTCAAATCATTCTTAAAAAAAACTGTTGCACCATAAAGATTGTTAAATAAATCATCAATTTGAGGCATAGAGTAACAGTTCTTCGCTGTAACCATATTAACATTCCGATAATCAATACACTTTTGCATGGAGCTATGTTTCTTCCCCCAAAGACAAAACAGGAGCTTCCCAAAGAGGCACACTCGGTCCAATAAAACCCTTACCGAGAAATTCATAAGTCTAAAGATTTATCTCCTTAAGCTTGGCAGGAGCCATAAAATAAGGTATCATAGAAATAGGTTGGATGCCATGCTCGAGATCAATAGCAAGCTCAATCTCACGAATAGAAGGAATACCAGGTAGGCCAGTAGGGAACATATCATGATACTTACAAAAAATAGGCATAGAGTAAAGCATTGGACACTCCATAATAGTATTACAAATATAAGCTAGATAAGACTCACAACCTCGCAAAGTAAGTCTCCTCATATATAAATAAGAGATAATCCCCATCGTCTTATAGTTAACAATTACTTACCATACTACTAGGGGTACATCGAGCATGGCTAAGCTAACGGTCTTGGAAAAACAACTCATGGCCATATAATAGTGGGATAACCAATCGATGCCAAGATTCATATCAAAATCCAACATATCTAAAATAATAAGGTCAGTATAAGTATCAACATCTCTAACACTCATAACACGTGATCTAAAAACTCAATCCACTACTAAAGAATCAACTACAAGAGTAGATACTATGGAATGAAACAAATAACAAATCACAAGATATCTCCAGTCGTGGTGCATAATAAGTAAATACATAAGTATACATGGATACAGATAAAATAAAGCAAGGTTCGACTAGTGGTACACAAAAATCATACTTGTAACAACAACATCCGAAGTTTCAATCTCAGGTCTAGGAGGTACTGTATACAACTAACCACATGTTCCATCTAGCTAGGCAACTTACCGACCTCCTGTCCCACCTATCTAAGGACCTCTTTAAGTACCTTGATACCACATCTATAACCATGAGAAACATGTTAGAATAAGGTATGAACTGTTCAAAGAGAGGGAACACTCTGAGATAAAGCAACAATCAACCCATAAAGAGAGAAATCTAGAGAATAATGACCAAGACCCCCACAACTATAACATAAACCTGGAGCAAAACCAAAACCAACAAATTTGACTAACCTAGAGTAACCACCACAACTAGAATGGCTAGAAGATCAACCCCTAGAAGAATAACCACCAACATGACTAGGATGATCACTAGCACTAGACTGACCTCCATTAATAATGTAAAGAGTTTTCTTAATCAGTCGGCTGGGCAGACTCTGAGGCTGATAGAATGGACATGGAGAATACCCACCCTGAGAACTATGACCTCTAAATTGGGAACTACTATGTCTCCCTTTGAAACAATTTGATATCTAGGTCTTTTATCTTCTCCTACTTAGGCCTCATAATGCATATCCTCCATTACTGGAGCATGATCTAATATCTTAACAAAAAACTGACCTATAAAAACTAAAAACTAAGTTGATATATGAATGGGAAGTCTGAACCCTCTAACAAAGCACCAAACTCTCTCATAGTCAGTATCTAGGATAGAAGTCAGATACCTATCCAACACATAAAAATGATACTCATACTCTACAACATTCATTGAGGCCTATTGTAATATAGATAATTGATACCTCAAATGATCTCTAAGGAAATGAGGCATGTAATTTTATGGGAATATCTTAAAGAAATAAGTCCATGATAAAGGATAAGATTTAACTAGTCTAGAACCCACAAAATATCTCCACTAATATTAAGTATGAATATCCAAAAAAAACTATGGGGTAATCCATACCACGAGTCTTAACAAGGCCTAAATTACAAAGCCTATCCTCACAAGTAATCAAAAACTCATATGCATACTCACCTGGAGCACCAGAAAAACTATACAGAGTTAATCTCAAAAATCTACCCAATATCTTTCACCCTTGGAAGATATAGAAAGTTGAGCAAACATAGGCTTAAAAAATGCCAATTGATCAACTGACGATGTAGACAAAACCTTAACTCTAGTAGCCACAGCTATTGGTTTCACCCTCGTCTCAGTACCACTCGGATCTATAGACTGTACACCATTAGATAACATAATGCCAACTATCCCAAAAAGCTAAACTAAATTATCTCTAAGCATTAAAGAATAAATAAATCCTGGTGTAGCTTGGGCTGGTCCCTGGTGCATTACTGGCTGGGAAGAAAGAATCTCTTGCTCAAACTGGGAATATAGTATGGTTGGGTACCCAAATTTGGGACCTTAGATGGGGACACATATCTAGGACGTCCACAATATTTGGGCTTTCCATGAATAGTAGTGTGATCCCTAGGCTCGATATGGGGACCGTCATCTCATGTAATGGTAACACGTGTCTTGGATATATACAAAAAGAGTAAAGTCATGGGAATACTTTTACAAATTAACTTAGACTCTTATCATGAAGTGAGTGCAAAAATGTCCATAGCTTCCTGATGATAGAAAATAGACCTCATCAATATAATTCATAAGACTCTAATATGCATTTGCTCCTATACCAATAATACCAGTGTAGCCTAGGTTTTGTAACTAATTTGTCATGATCTAACTTTTGAGTCATGCTAGCATATACTAAATTATGCTAGTAAGTAAGCCAAATAATAACCAAGAGCTAATGCAATAAGTTATTTTTTAGGAAACGCCCAACCTAGGAGAATTTCATGAACATAATTTATAAATAAGTCAAGTGTTCTAAATAGATAAAATAATAGTCACTACAAGATGCCATCCCACAACCTGATAGACCCATTAAAAGGGAATCTAATTATAATATATCTCAAATGTCTAGAATAATTACCAATATTTTTATCTATAGAAAAATATTTAAAATAATAGACAGATGGAAATGAGCGATCCAAACACCCATAGCTCACCCTATCACTGAAAATATCACCACAGTAAGATCTATGGTTAAGGAGATACCTATTATTTAGATTTGCACTAAAAAAGGACAAAAATGTAGTATGAGTACAAAATAATAGGTACTCAGTGGTCATCATCTGCCGACTGCGCTAAATCATAGTATAAGAATTACAAAATACACGATA
Organism: Capsicum baccatum var. pendulum; assembly: GCA_030864225.1. Classification (NCBI taxonomy): domain Eukaryota; kingdom Viridiplantae; phylum Streptophyta; class Magnoliopsida; order Solanales; family Solanaceae; genus Capsicum; species Capsicum baccatum. The sequence goes on from CM061550.1 coordinate 204,410,923, forward strand.
ACATAACCAAGACAAGGTATAGAAAAACCTAAAAAAAATCAATAACGTTGCACATAGATAAGTAAATAAATTGGAATAAAAAGATGACATAAAGAATCAAGGCATACAGTCATAACTAAAAAATTAGCTCCTATGCATCAATTGGTGCAGAGAGTAAATAACTCATAACAGACTCGCATCATGTAACTATTTACCAAAATTGAAACCTTATCATTATTTATACACTAGTCCATTATTCAACTCTAAATCTCTTATCACTAGTTAAATCATCGACTAGTTATCTTATATCCACTAATCATCATTTATCAACTAAGCATAGTTAGTTAACTATTCCTTCAACCACTGGAGTCCATTCATGTGATACCATATCTTAACCATTATATGATTTTGCAACTTAGCCAAATCAGTACATTCAATCCCACACTTTGATATAATTATTGATTAAAAGTATATCGTCAAAGCATAATATGTATATCCAAACTTGAACCAGTGGATATAATCAATAATAAGACTTGAATTAATAAAAAATGAATAGCTGAACTTGAACCAGTCGATAATCAATAGACGTACTCGATCTATAAATATATTAATAGTTTAATAATAATCTTCCAAACTCAAACTAGGTATATAATAAAAAGCATAATCATCTTGAAGATTCCTACCGAATATATATATATGTATATATATATAATCAACATCATGAGTAGCATCATCAATAGCATAATTAATAGCAAAATTAATAAGAATTAAACCTCTCATTAACCAACATAACTATCAAGTATCAGGAGTTCATAATATTTCTCCAATGCATATTTCCAAGCGTCTACTAAGCATATTAGATTTTATGAAAGCTAACATGTGTCATAGCCTAAGGTGGGTTAAAAGAGCACTTCTAATCCTCAATTTTAATTTTAGGCAAAATCTACTCGAACATAGCATAAGGTATTTATGTAAACTTTTAGATTATAAACAAAACATAGTAAGCCCAAGGTAGAGGTCCATCAAAAAAACATTAACTAATTTTAAAGGAGCAACCTTTATTATTGAAAGCAACTAAGGAAAATTTTAACATAAGCATGAGTGACTAGAACATTTCTATTCAATCTTGAGTGATCTAAGGCCATCTAATGCAAAATATGAGTAATGGAGTCTAATACACCTAAGGCATATGGAAACAATATAAGTGTTCAACTCTATGGTTCAATAATTAGCCTAATGGTCCAACTAACCCATGTCTTTCATTTTATCTATCCAACATCTAGAACCCATCTCAAATCATAACAATATCATAAAAATGTTATGAAATATCTTAATCATAGAAGGGATAAACATAGACTACCTCGACACTAAAGAAAGCTTAACAAACCGCTAAACCATTGCTTCTCCATTTTGTGAAGCCTCCTTAAGATGCAAAGCTATCATAAATAGATTTTACTCATCAATATAAGAATAATGATATCATATTGCACTATTATGCTTGGGTCTAAGAATCACCTCAAAATTTGATGTGGGGCTCACTTATGGAAATCATATTTCCAAAACTAACCTAATATTCATATAAGCTCAAGGAATCATTACCCTACAAAATAGGTGAAAACAAGCTAAATTGGGGTTAAAATCATGTCCTAAAGGGGTTTTTGAGAAAGAATCAATGAAATCCACAAAGGAAAGAGAGAATTCTTTCATAAAATATGAAGTATAATCACAAAAATAAAGTTATTCTAGCTTCCCAGGTCACTCACTAGCTTTAATTTTTACCTCAGACACTATTATTTGGTTTATCACTCAAGGAGAAAGTTGGAATATGCCTATAATTATGGAAAAAGGCTCTATTTATACACAGTATAGGTCATCGGGAGTTGCTTTCACAACATTGAGGTTTGTGATCGCCATACACTGTGGGTGGATAGAGCAGTCATGATCCCGACCCCTACTATATGTTTGTACCATAATAATTGCCGCCCCTATAATGGAAATTGCAGTGGCATCAGTTTAAAGTTAAAACTTGGAAATCCTTTAAAGTTTCCGTCATGCCCTCTAGATTTAGTCGAAGTCGCTTATACTCAAAAGAACTATGTAACTACACTAAATTTGATACTCCATACTCGATAAATTAAATTGATTTTCCATCTGAGGTTGTTTTTATCAAAAGTGGGTGCCACACCAATATTTCCAATTTATTAACTTTTCAAACAAGAGGTTAAAATGATCCTGGGTATCTCAAGATCATAACAAAAGGTCTACCTAGAATAAAAGTAATATTTTTGAGTTGTTGGCATAGTTATAATTTTTATACGAGATTGTTTATTGCTGTTTTTCCTGGTGGCAATTTGGAACCAGTGAAGACTTCAAAATATGGAATTGTCTCTAAAAATCAAACAAACTCTTCGGTAATCGAACTGTTATTTCCAGCAAGTCATAAATGACTTGGGCAACTATAGAGAAGCTCCAATGGAAAAATAAGAAGAAATATTGAAAATAACCAAAAAGATCATTACTTGCGTATGCGACACCTAGTATCATAAGCAATAGTCTATTAAGTGACTTGGTGACTACGTATGAATATCCTGGGATATTTAAGTACGCATGTTTCACAATTTTAACCATTTTTGAGACTTTGAGCTTAGGGTTTAGTGATTTTTTGCAATTTTATCCTTTTTTAAGCTTTGGCAACCTCTAAAAAATCTATTTCAATTTCTTCCCCTTAATTTTATGTTTTAATTCTTGTTTTAATGTGGACTTAAAAGTAGGAAATTGGGAATTTTGGATTGACAGGCCTAAAAATTGTATTTCTTAAATATAAATCCCTATTTCAACCCGTACTCACTTGGGTGAGTTTCTCATCTTATAATTTTCACTTTTCTCTTATTTTCATCTTCAAAACAACTTCAATTCTTAATTTTAAAATAGGTTTTGGATGTTTTATTGATAATGATCAAAAATATTTTTCATTTATTTTGACCCTCTTTATAAATAGTTTTTTCTTGGATTTTTAGCTATAGACTCCTAAGAGTACGGTAAATATGTTTCAAAAATAAAATTGTAATATTACCCTTCTTTTTTGAATATCTATTTTTAGGGTTTGTTTTGTGCCCTGCTAAAAAATAGGCAATATGGGTATCGCTGACTTTCTTTTGATGCATAGATTCTATATTTTTATATTTTAGTTTATTTTGAGTTTGTTTGTGGGCGTAAGCCTTTAGATTGAAGGCTTGTAGACTGATTTTTAGAAATCTAGGTTGGTTATGGCTTAACAATATTGGTACAAAAATCATGTTAAGGGTGTGTGAACTAATCATAAAAATTGCTAGATTATAATTTTGTGCTTGTATGGTGTCGTATATATTGATTTTATTTGGTAGTTTCGGAATATTATTTCCTATGTGTGAATACGTAGGTCCTTTATGATATTATTGGTCTTGTGTATGTGGAATTTAATGTAATATTATTTGATTAAAAAGCATAATGTAGTATCAATAGGGACATTTTGATGTATCTCATTCTATTGGCATATAGATTATGTTGGATTCATTGATAGTTGGATAAATGAGTAGATTTTGGCACTTGTGGTTTGTATATTGGTTGGATATGCAATATATCATTCTGGTTGGTTTTGAGCATTATATCATAATATCATATTCATTTGTTAAACACTGGTACTACTGTGAAATACTTCAAATATAGAGTCATTGGCTTTTTGTGACAGAAAATGTGACTTCTTAAAAACCCTCTACTGAAGGATGTGCCGAAGAGAAGATATGGATATTAGTATTATATATTGGTTGTGTAGGGCTGACCAATTCCTCATGGTTCCTATATTGGAAATAGTTAACTCAACAGGTGTATATGGAGGTTGTGCGACAGCGACATGTATAAAATAATTATAATCGTCATCATCATCATCATCATCGTTATCTTGATTCCATTTTATTTACATTATACCTTTATTTCCCTTGATATATACCTACCTATGAGTATTTTGGCTTTTGTACTTGTATGTATAATAATTCTATACTTGTATTCCTTTCTCGTAATTGCTATAGTGAGTGTGATTATTATAGTATTGTTAGTTGAGATGGTGTGGTCTACAATTTGGGATATTTTGTGGTTGCAAGTGACGGTCACTTAGTATGTATTTTATACACTTCATTTCCTACTTTGCTCGGTCGACTTATGATATCTACTAAATACACGTGACTATACTCACCCATGTTGTGCCTTTTTGGTGCAAATCCTTATTTGAGTTCACCTCACAATGGTTGATTTGGACGATATTTATAGCGTTTTGAGGTAGCAGTTTATTTTATGCATCCAAAGTTAACAACTACCTTTTTTTATTTAGACTATATCTTTACTTATATTTATAGATAGAGTTGTTCTTATTTTGATATCTTATGTATTTTGATCTCAAGTTGTACTGGTTATGTTCATACATTGAATCACCAAATTTTAGAATTTGGAATGGTATCATTGCCTATATATTACTTTTTTTACAATATTTGTGTCTTGTTTAACTCTTTCCTAAGATTCTCTACTTATGTTTTGGTATTGAATCTTTTATTTCATATCAATTTAGTTTATAGCCTTACTTATCAAGGCATGCCATGACTTGTGCCATTACGACCTTGGGTTTTTAGGTCATGACAAATTGGTATCAAATCATCTAGGTTCAGTGGTTTTAATAGTGTAAAATGGGATGTATAATAGAGTATCACAAATTAGAATGTATATGATTGTATCTATCTTTAAGAGGTTATAGGATGTATGTAGGAAATTTCACTTATTTTAGTTTTTTTCATGCGGATTTCTTTCATTCCTTATGTTCTAAGTTGCATTTCACTCATTTTGTGAAGATGGTGATAACTAGATCTAGTGACGTTAAGGATACAAATCCTTTATTTAAGGAGAGAGCCTAGTCTACAGGTTGAGTTTTGAGTCCTGGATGGGCTCGAATTAGTGGGTGGTCATGTTGATCTTCCCCATCTTGAATTAGTGCAAGAGGACTCCCTTAAGCTTATTGTTTATAATATTGGAGTTATGGGTCCTACATTAGCTCCATCAAGTTCTTCTACCCCAAGCTTAAAGTGGTTGTTCGTTTTCTTATTTACCCACTTCAAGGGTGCTCCTAGGTTTCCTCGAATTTTTACTATTGTACCTCTATCTGTGATAGAGTATGCCTATAGTGCTCCTCAAGTTCCAAGTGTGGATACTCTAGTAGTACCTCATTTTACCTTTGGTACTCTACAGACTCTGAGTCTTATTCCTCCTTCAATATTTATATTTGCTTATGGTATTCCAAGGTCGGGAGTCCCATCTTTATGTATGTTACCTCTTGTGGTAGGATCTTAGGTTTCCAGATGCACCATTCCTCCTCTTATTGTCAGTATAATTATGTCTTCTAATTCTCAGATGTGGTTTGAGAGACTTACTTATTTTGGTTACACTAGGTTCAGTGGTGTTGTCGGTGCGAATTCCTAAGACTACTTGATTGATTATCATAAGAAGTTGAATAACTTTGGATTTCAAGCTAGTAGCTAAAGGCTATGAAGGAGCGCTACCTATGGTATAGCCTTTGTGGGTAATTCAACACCAAAGGCACTTCCCAGGTTCAACATGGCGCTACCGAAGGCGCCGCCCAGGGTACAAAAGGCTTTACCAAAGGCGTTGCCCTTTATGTAGCCTTTGTACCCAGATTTCTCCATTACACTTCCATGTCTTAAGGGCAATTTGATCAATTTACCCATCCTATATAAGCCTAATAGCATGAGATTTGGACATAATTCATCAACTTATACTCAATTTCTCTCAAAAACTCTCAAGAACAAGCCTTAGGGTTTTCATAGAATGTTCAATTCCAAGGGAATTCACCATCAAATTACAAGAATCTCTCTGTCAATATTTGTAGAATCATAAGATAAGGTATTCATAGTGTTCATTCATGGATCCCTTTCATCCATGAAGCCCAAGAATCCTCTTTTAAATTTTATATCATGATATTTATGTGCTGAATTGATTTTGTTCATGTTTTTATGGTTGTATGACTACCAAGATTGTATCTTCACCATGTTTTCATGAAACCATGTTAGTACAGGGTTGAAATCCATGAAATAGAGAGAAATGATGGACTAAAATTGTATTTAATTGATGATCATACTTATGCCCTAAATTGTGCATGCAAGGTGTTTGATGAAATGCCTAGTATAGTAGAAATCAGGAATAATGACTCAATTGTGGTTTACATGATAAATGCATGCCAATTACTCATTTTCAATATGACTCCCCTATAATTGATTATCCATTATGCTTTCTTAAAAAAGTTTTTATGATGTTAAAAGTATGTAATTAAGACATGATTATTTGTTCCCTTAGCCATGTATAAGATCATGAAATAATCCCAACAATTGTATCATTAATTGTTGAGATTGTTCATGTGTTCAAGAAGTGTCATGTCTTGTTAGTTTCATTCTACCGAGTCCTGGGGGTACTTGTACCCAAAAATTTAGCTATATTCCTAGAGCCATATCATGTTTTCATGATACTCTCAATCAAGCCATGATAAATAGAACTCAGTTAGTCATCTGACTTAGGAAAACCTAGAAATCTCAAAAATCTCAGTAATCCCAGTAGTTCAGTAATCTCAATGATCTCAGTACTCATAATCTTGGAAACATTAGCATTTTAAATAATTTTAATAACTTCAGTTCTCTCAGTCAGTCCTCAGATCTTAGTGGTATTCTGTCAGCCAATGAAACTTAGTGAACTCAGCTCAGCTAAGATCAATAATACCAGTACTATCAGTTTAATTTAATTAAGCAGTTCAATTAATCAGTTTAGTGTCTATTCAGTTAGGAGTAGAATTCAACACCGATTGAACCCAGGAATAAGGATACACACTGTCAGCCAGTGTAGGGTGCGATCCTTAGTTGCAATCGCTATATTCCCGAACTACGTAGCTAGCATAAGTAGAGATGCAACCTACGTGTTTAGGGATTTATACAGCTTATTTGAGTTTCCTATCTGGTGGGGTTGATAGAATAACTCCCTGTTAGCAAGGGTATAATCACATCTTGTCTTTACCCGTGACATGGTATTAATACCCTTCCAGCTGGGGTTACAGGTTAGACCCCACCATTTTAGTTCCGGGGCATGTTGGTTAGATAATTACTATCCACAGTCTCTGTTTTAATCTCAGTCTTCATCTCGATAATAGAACTTAGATAGTTCATCACAATATAGACTATCAGATACTATCAACTAAGATACTGTACAGAACTCAGTTAGTTCCATCAGATTCAGTACTGACAGATACAGTCACTCATGTTATCAGTTATATCAGCTATCAGAATACATGTTATCAATATTCAGCTTTACATATGTCAGATACTATCAACCAGACCAGTTCTTCATAAAACAAAACTATCAAAAATTGTTACTCATATATCAGTAACATAGTATCAGTACCTCGGTATTCAGTAATGAAGTATCTGTTTCTCACTTATTAGTGACCCAGATATCAAGATCAATAGACTCAGATTTTTAGTATCACAGTATTTGCATACTCAAATATCAATAAATTAATGTTATCAGAAGACTCGCTAGTCAGAACTCAGTATTCAGTCCTATCACGATGTCAGATTCAGTTACGTATGCATGTATGTATTCTTACATTTATGTACATTAGTCAATTAGTATTGTTCATGCATATAAGCCCTTACATTCAGCCTACCTTTCACACCAGCACATTCAAAGTACTTGACGCATTTGCACTATGGTGTCTTATACCATAGGTTAAGAGACACGAGCTCCAGGGATCAGTAGATTCCAGATAACAAAAGTCAGTTAGAAGTGAATCCTCATCGTTCGAGGATGTTATTATCTGATTATGTCAATCTTTCAGTACTTATTTATTTCAGTAGATGGAGTTAGTTGGGGACATGTCCCATTATCTCCTTATTTAGACAGTTTAGAGGCTTTCACACTATAGCATGTCAGACAGTTACTTCTGATTCCTTGTCGTATTGATTGTACTATTTTTTGGACATTATTTTATCAGATGTTTATTTAGTTTTGAAGCTTATGGCCTTTCAGTACATGTTTTTGCATCTATATGGTATATTATAAAGTGTACATGTACAGATATTAGTCATAGGTTAGCTTGTAGTCCTGCGGGGTCATGAGCACCGTGTAGCATTTTGGGTACTAAATTTGAGGCGTTAAATAAAAGCTGCAAGAGATTTTTTAAGTCAAAACATCTCAACCATAAATTCATAGTGACCAAATCGAGTTATGAATATTTTGTTAGAATGTCATACTACCTAAGTCTAAGTTAATGATAAATGGATCTAAGGTCAATATTTTTAAAATAATATACCACTTTGAAGTTTTTCAAATAGGTCATTAGTCCTGTCATGAGATGGTTATTTTTTATTGTAACTTTGTTTAACTGGTGGTAATTAATGCACATTTTGGGAGAGTTGTTTGTCATTTAGATGAAAAGTACTGAAACATGATACGCCTAAATTATAAATTATTTATAAGTATAAAACAATCATTATCAAATATATAACACAACTTAGTTGGGTCTAATCCCATAGGTAATTAAGTTAAACTTAAGCCTTAAGTAGTTAAATGGACTTCAAGTAAATTAAGTACTTTAGGGGGTATGTAAACAAAGTTTAATTTTAGTTCACAATTGTTATTAAGTAACAATTATCATAATTTTAGTATTTATAATCAAGTAATAAAAAGAAATAGGTTTGTGATGACCATGACTTCATAACACCATCGTTTTCCTAACAACTGTAAGCTCTTGTTGAATAAAAAATGTATGGCTATTGACTCTTTCACTACATATAACTATTTCTCAAACTATTTAGATGATATTCACTTGAATTATCTCAAATTCCAAGTGATAAGAACACAAACTTCAATAACTGCCCTAAGTTTGCGAACCTTAATACAACATTACCCATCAGATGGGAATTAGAAGTTCCAAAATCCTTATTCTCAAATAATCTCCTAATTATAATCTTTTATTAAGTAGTTTATCTATAAGACACATTCTAGTGTTTGCTATCATTAAAAGTTATTTAAAATGAACGATTTGACAATACAAGTGTAAGCACTACTCATATATACACCATTTAATGGCACTATAGATGTTACTTTGTCATGCAAACCACAACCTAAAGAACGTATAGTAATAAAAGACATAGATGAATACTATAAATAAATTTAATAACCAAATCATCTTTCTAATCTGAATAAAACTGCTAAACAAAAAGAGAATAACTCATGAAACAAAAAGCATTTTTTTCTCTATAATATGAGGTGTTGTGATAAGTATTAATAGTAGCTATTTTTAGTTTCGAGAAATTTGGAATTCCAATAAGACACGGATTTTCCCGCTTTCTATCTAACAACAGAGTTGATGACCCATTATGATATTAACGTATCATCATATGGGGTGTCACTTGCCTTGAATTTGTGTTGAGATCTATTCAAGCCTAATGACATTATTGACATCGCATCACCTTGTTGACATCTTATTAACTTATCCATAACCTCAACTTTTCTTGCATCTCATTATATTTAGGTTTGATGATATGTTTGGCAGGCCATCAAAGGGTTAATGTCTGATCAATTTTTCCACCACTCCTTCTATTAGCTTATTTCTCTTATTTTCTACCTTATTGTATTTTTTGCATGCTATAAGTAAAAATGATTGAATATAATAAGATTTTCTTGCTAACCTTGCAATTAGTCATAGTTCAAAGCCTCAAATGTGTCATCAAATACTGATACATCAACACCCTTAACTTAGAATGACACTATATGTGAAATAAGAATTTAAGGAATATTATGATATCATACTTCATCATACTAAAACCCCATCATTTCATTCTTTTAAATAAAACCAATATGCATGGTCTATTATTTAAACTAACCAATAAGAATCTACGAGTGACATTATGACATAAATCAATAACATCACACACATATAGAAGCCGACCTAACAATCAATAGTTAGCAGCGGTATCCACCTTCCCTCACCACAACAAAGTCCCACAGATGAAAGATTAACTTAAATTCACATTGTAACAAATCTTTAACTCACACAATGAAGTTGTAATATCCCGTAATATCCTAGACAATTTTCTAGCTATACGTCACATGTTTAAACGATCCAAAGAAATTATTTCACACTAAGTGCAAGTGATATGGGGATTTTAACACTCCATGATTTTAAACATCTTATTTTTTACCTTTCCATGATCAAAATATTAATTAATGAGTTGAAATATATTTAGTAATGTTAAAAGTATCATCTAGGGGAGTTTAGGAATTTTTGAAAGAGGTTTGGGTGATTTTAGATCACGGAGGCACTAAGTCTTTGTGATTTTTATGTGTCGTAGAGGCTGGCACTCTGGGATGTGCCATTTGTCATAGAGTCTGGCCTCTATAATAGGCACTTAGAAACACTACAGTGTAAAATCCTATGGTCTTTATTAAGGGGTAAAGGATTTTTTGTCCTTCCTTCTCCTTAAACACCTAATCCATGACTTACAGCATTAAAAGAGGCATTATTTTCCCTTTTTTTAATTAGCTAACAACGTTTATTCCTCTCTGACATTAAAAAACTAAAGACAGGGGTTTTCTTCAAGGAATTCACTCTCCCAAGGTTTCAATTCAAACTTTTATTCAAGAATTCAAGCAACTCAGGTATGTGGGTATTTAATGAGGATCTTCTTTCATTCTCATGTCCAAAATTATGATTTTTATTCATGAATTTTATGAAATTCATAACATAGGATTCCATGATAAGCATAAATTTCATGATTCCTCTATGTAATTCTTGAATTCAACCATGAAATAGTGTTCCCTAAAAATTCCATGAGTTTTTTCGTACTCTAATCATGATAACATGTTATTTTGGTAAAATTGTTTGATCCTCTAGTTTAAGTCATGGAATTTCCTATCATGTCATTAAAATGAAATCATCATACTTAATTATATTACATTGAATGCTGGTGGGTTGTAAAAACCCGACACCTAGTTGATCTTGTCTGTTATAGTATTCAAGATTTCAAGTTAATTATATAATGTTTATACCATAAAGTTGATAACATTTTCATAATGAGCACACACAAGTATTATTTCATGCTACGTACATCAGTTAACATATTAATTATTACTTCTGATTAGACATCCATTGATATTTTTCAAAATACAATATTTGAGCACATTAGTTATCAGCGTATTCACTAATTTATGCTTTTTTGTTAATTTATTTTGGAGTAGAACTTAGCACCAAGAAAACCAAGGAATGAAGGCTCACCCTCCAGTAGAGTACTAAGACCTTTAGTAGAACTACCTAAGTTTTAGAACTATGCATAAACCATAGGTAATGAGATGTCACCCGCCAGTAGAGGACTTACACTCTTTTAGGGATCACCCGCTAGTAAAGGAATGACACCCTACTCATTTGGGTTATCAGCTTAGTGGATCCACACAACTAATATTGGTACACGTGTTAAGGTACTAACACCATTCCACCTGGGTTATAGGTTGAACACTGATTAGCTCAGATTAGGGCATGTCAGTTGAAATCTCTCCTACAATTTCAGCTAAGTATTTAAATTTTCTCAGTTTAGGTTTGTATGACAAAGTGTTCTATTTATCAGCTATTCAATTTTATAGATTATTTTAGTATACGTTTTACTTGGTTTTGAATTCATTTTATATTTTAATGAATTCATGATTAGTACTTATATGTATTTTTGTTAGTCCCTACCTCACCTCGTAGTATATTCAAAGTACTGAATGCATACTCTTTTTTGCACTATATTTATTTCATAATATAGCTTTGGATGCTCAATTACCAGATCACTTATTATTTGTCCTTGAATCACTCAGTTGTGGCTTTGGTGAGTCCTCATCTGTGGAGGACTATTCAAATTATTATCATGCTTTCTAGTACCTTATTTTATGTTATTTCAGTGATCATAGTTAGTTGGGAACCTACCCAATTAACTCATTATGTTTTGAGTTTTTTAGATAGTCAGACAATTAATATGTTTACAGTAATAGTTATTCAACACCTTTGTTATGGTTCAAATCAATTAGATATTTTCATGAATGACTTCTCAGTAGTATCTTGTTATTTTGTTTTAGTACCTTGCAACATATTCTAGTTCATGGGTTAGTATAGGGTCACATGTGGCCTTAAGCACCGTGTCATGACTAGGGGTAGTCTCAAGTCGTGACAAACTTAGTATCATAATTTAAGGTTTTTAAAGTGTCCTAGGGTGTCTAAGATCCACATTAAGTAGAGTCTTGTGCATGGGCATGAAGCGTGCTAAACTTATAGGAAAGAGGCTATGAAATGCTTTAGGAATGTTTTCTTTCTTTTAGTATTCAAGTTTAGCGAAAGAGCTTGTGTTATACTAAATTTCCCTTTTCTAATGCATCCTTCTTTTGTTTATGGAGAATGACTCCCTAAATAAATAGTGGAAGGAGAAATGAGGATCAACCAATACCACCTCCTTTTGAGGAAGTTCCTTTGAAGAGACATGTTTCCCATGTCGAGTTCAAGACTGTTTAAACCGTTTTGGCCGTAACTATGGGTACTCACAATAACCATTAAGAAGTTACACCAGTCAATCCAGTAGTGAGTATAACAAATTCTAGTATTCGACACTTTACTTAGATGAATCCTTTATTGTTCTATAGATCAAAGTCTAAGGAGGATTTGCAGAAGTTTCTTGATGTTGTGTAGAAAGTCATAGATTTATGGGTGTTACTACTAGTAACAGTGATGACATAGCTTCCTACCAATGTTAAGGAGTGGCTTATACTTGATTCAAGTAGTAGAAGAAGGATAGTGATATTGAGGAAGGGCCTATACAGTAGGATGAGTTTGCTACGTCCTTCTTAAATAGATTCTTCTAATTGTAGTTGAGGGAGGCCAAGGTATAGGAGGTTATCTGAATTAGGTAATATAAGTGTGAAGTAGTACTCTCTCATGTTTACCCAATTGGCAATGTATACTTTGGCTATTATGGTTGAGTCTAGAGACAAAATGAGTATGTTTGTGTATGGTTTATCAGATGATGTAGTCAAGAAGTGTAAAATAGAGATGTGATTAATAACATGGAGTTTTTTTCAATTGATAGTTCATGCTCAACAAATTGAGGAGAAGAAACTCAAGGAATGGGAAAGGGTGAATAAGAGGGCAAAAATTGGTAGCTTTAACTTCTCACAACAATAGTATAATGGTGGGAATCATTCTTAGTTCCATAGGAAATTTTTAGCACCAACCTCATCTTTGTCTAGTACACTAGTACCTATGTTCATGTAGGACAATTGGAATAGAAAACCAGACTCTAAGTCCAGTGTAGAATAAATAGTGGTGGCACCAATCCACTTTGCATCATATGTGGTATTAACTATCAAAGGGAGTGTAGGGCAGATAGTGATACCTATTTTAGATGCATCAAGCCAAGCCATAGGATAAGAGATATCCCAGTGGTATCCTAGAAGGCTAAAGACTTTTATCAACCAGGTCAAAATAGTTTTTTGTCATCTCTAGAATGTCACGTAACTCTACCTGGTTTCACCTCCTTTTCAACAAGTGGGAAATATCACAATCAACTTTATGCTCTCCAAGCTCAATGTGATCAGGAGAGTTTTCTTGAAGTGGTTACTAGTAAGTCACAAGTCTTTCATCTCCATTGTTTATGCATTATTAAATCTTGGAGCTTCACTTTTTTTTTGTCACTCCCTATATAGTAGTAGTCTTTGGTGATAGTCTCAAAATATTAATACAACCCTTCTTAGTGTCTACCCGAGTTAGTAGTTCTCTTACGGCTAGATGGGTATATAAAAATTATTTGGTCACAGTATCTCAGAAAGTTACCTCAGTAGACCTTGTAGAATTAGAGATGACTAATTTTGATGTTATTCTCATAATAGATTGGCTTTACTATTGCTATGCCTCTAATGATTATAGAAATAGACTTGTCCAGTTTCACTTCCCTAATAAACCTATTATAGAATGGAAGGGTAGTACCTCAATTCGTATGTGTTGATTTTTCTCTTATCTTAAGGCAACAGAGATGACCTCCAAGGGTTGTTGTTAAGATCTCATCAAAGTAACGGACGCAAATTCTAAAACTCTGAGTCTTGAGTTATTTCTAATAGTGAAATAGTTTCCAGAAGTGTTGTTCTGAAGAACTTCCCTGAGTTTATCCCTAGAAGGAAATCGACTTTAAAATAGATCTCCTTGTAGATACCCAGTCTATCTCAATCGCACCTAATAGAATAGATTTAACTAAATCTAGGAAATTAAAGGAACATTTTAAAAAAATCTTAACTAAGGGTTTTATCAGGCCTAGTTTCTCTTCTTGGGGAACTCCAATTCTCTTCATAAGCAAGAAAGACAATTCTCTTAGAATATGCATCGACTATCATTAGTTGAACAAAGTCACAATCAACAATAAGTATCCTCTCCTTAGGATTGATGACTTGTTCAACCAACTTCAGGGTGCAAAATATTTCACTAAGATAGACCTCTGTCTAGCTACCATCATCTTAGAGTCTGAGAATGTAACATTCTAAAGAAAACCTTCAAAACTTGGTATGGTCACTTAAAATTTCTTGTGAAGTATTTTAGACTAATGAATTCTCCTAGATCATTTATGGACTTTATCAGAAGGTTGTTCAACTAGTACTTTGTCCTATTTGTCATCATTTTCATATATGCCATCCGCATCTATTCTCATAGTGAAGGTGATCATACAGACTATTTGAGAATTGTATTACAGCCCCTTAAAAATCACCAGTTATTTTCTAAGTTCAGTAAGTGTGAATTATGGTTGAGATCAATAGATTTCCTTGGTCACATCATTTTTAATGATGGCATTCAAGTTGATCATCAAAAGACAAAAGTAGTGAGAAACTGGCCATGCTCGATTACTCTATCAGATATTAGGAGTTTTTTCGATTTATATTGTTAATATAGATGGTTTGTTAAAGGATTTTCTTCTATTTATCCTCCCATGTCTCGATTGACTCAGAAAAATTTCATGTTTTAGTGGTCAGATTCCTGTGAAAAGTGTTTTCAGGAGATAAAGACTCAATTCACTTCCGCTGAAGTTTTGACTCTACCAGAGGGTTCCGATGGGTTAGTAGTGTATTGTGATGCTTATAGAGTGGGTGTTTGCTCTATGTTAATGCAGTGATGTCATATCCTATACCTCTAAATAGCTCAAACCCTATGAGAAGAATTGCCCTACCCATGATCTTTAGTTGGAAGCAGTTGTTTTTTCCTTAAAAATTTAAAGGTATTACCTTTATGGGGTTCATGTTGATGTTCTTATAAACCATAAAAATTTACGGTATGTATTCATTCATAAGGAATTGAATCTTCGTTAGAGAATGTGGATTAAATTATTGAAAGACCATTTTATGAGTGTTATATAACCTGGGTACGGTCAATGTGGTGGCCGATGCCCTAAGTAGGTTGTCCAGGAAAGTGTTGCGCATGTTGAGGAGTATAAGAAGGAGTTAGTCCATGAGTTTCATCAACTTCCTCAATTAGGTAATCGATTTGTTGATTGAGCATAAGGTAATGGATTTTGAATGGTTCAGAGTCTTCTCTGGTTTCTAAGGTAATGGAAAAGCAAGACTGGGACATTATTTTGGTCAAGTTGAAGGAGGAAGTTCGAGATCAGAAGTTTTAGGTTTTCTCTCAAGGGGGAGATGGAGTGTTACTCTGTCAAGGCAGGTTATCTATTCCAAGTGTGGATGGTTTAAGATAGCGAATATTAGCAGAAGCACATGATGCATAATATTCTATACACCTAAGAGTTACTAAGATGTACCATTACTTGAAGAAAGTGTATAGGTGGAATGGTATGATGAAACATATTGCAGAATTCGTTGATTCATATTTGAATTGTCAACAGTTTAAGGTTGACCACCAAAGGCCAAATGGTATGATTTAGGATTTTAGTATCCCCACTTTGAAATGGGAAGTAGTGAACATGTATTTTGTTACAGTTTTACGTCGTACGCATCATTAGCATGATTCAATTTGGGTCATTATAGATTGAATAAAAACATTAGCCAATTTCTTGGCAATTCACACTCCCTATTTAGCTGAGTATTATGCTAGATTCTAAATCATGTTATTGGTAAAGTTGCATGGGGTTTCGTTGACCATCATTTCAGATAGAGGTACCCATTTTACCACCTATTTTTGGAAGGTTTTTTGAAAGGATCTTGGTACCTAAGCTCTTTTTAGTAAGACATTTCATCCCCAAATAAATGGTCAGGAAGAGAGGAGCATTCAAACCTCAAAGAATATGCTAAGAGTTTATTTTATCGATTTCAAGGGTAGTTGGGAGGACCACTTACTTTTGATTGATTTTTCCTACAACAACATCTATCACTCCTTTATTCAAAAGGATCTGTTTTAGGCTATCTATGGTTGAATATTTAGATCTCCTATTAGCTGGTTTGAGGTTAGAAAGGCTTCTTTAATAGGGCCAGATATAGTTTATTTGTCGATGGAGAAAGTTCAGTTGATTCTAGAAAAGTGGAAGATAGACCAAATTCACCCATAATCCTATGTTGATGTGAGAATAAAAGATCATAAGTTTGATGTTGGTGACTTAGTTTATTTGGAAATTTCACCTATGAAAAGGGTAAAGAGGTTTGGTAAGAAAGGGAAACACACTACCCGCTATGTTGGCCTATATAGGATTTTGAGACATTTTAGGAAAGTAGTGTATGAATTAGTTTTGCCTATAGAATTGGCATCAGGGCATTCGATGTCCTATGTCTTGCAGCTAAGAAAAGTTGTAACGACCCAAAATATCCTCCGAGGATGTCGTACGGTGCTTAAGACTACAAGTATACCCAATCTAATTCTTTGATCCTATCATTACATAAAATAACTCATTTCGAGAACAATCAAACAAAACACTGGTACTGACGTATCAGTGATAGGAAATGCGAAGAAAATACTCGATCCACCTAAGCTGGAAATGCTCAAGAGGTGCTCCCAATGTGTGTGACACCTTCGAAATGCTTATACATCCTTACAAACATCCAATTCAAGTTCCAATTTACTTAACAAACTACAATTTACTCAGGTTTTATTCCTTAGTTTCATTCCTTGATTCAGAAATTCAACTTTTTATTCTTAAAACTATAAACAACTAGTAATCCTCCTACTAAGTTTAATGATTATATCTTGACTCCGAATTAATTCATTGTCCCATTTATTTCAAGCTTCTCTCTTTTAATATCATTTTTAATTCTTGATCCATGTCCTTAGATCTTTATTAGAGTCCATCAAATAAGAATCCAATCTGATCAAGAGTTGAACTTGATACCTCGATTACCACATGAAGTATTAACAATTTTTTCAACATTTGTGATCCAAGTGTGATGTAAACAAAGGTATGAAGAGTTTGTGAGGTTAATTTATCTTACGCTAACATTTTATTGGTTTTTGAGTGTATTTCTTAAGAGGTACATTTGCTAAGGAAGGAAAAACTCCACAAATCATTGATAACCACTCAACAAATGCTATCTTAGCAACCATTGAAACTCTCAATTGTAAAATTGATTTTGTGGACGCCAAGATAAATTTACATGATCTTAAGGTGGATTATCTTGAACAGAATGTATAACTCATTTATGGAAGAGTGTATATCATGGAAGATTGAAAAAACACATCCCTATCAATACCTCAACACTTCCATGTTTCAACTAGTGGGCATGCTCTAAATCCTTCGGTTTATATTTCCTTGGAAAACAGTCACGAAAGCATCAATCCACCAATACTAGCACATGATTCCATTCCTCAAGCCACTATATATATATACAAAACCAAAATCCCATTCGAACACTCCAACCTCAAATCAACCAAATACAACATGTTGAATCTCAAACCTGAATACCCCAACCTTCACTTAACCAAATTTACGCATTCCAAGTATCCCTTAACCAAAACCAACCCATCCAATTAGATGAGGAAGAAAGGAAAGAACAACAAGTAGAGTTCAGAGCATTCGATATTATCAGCATATTGGTAGAGAAAATATGAGATATACCAATAGAGAAATGAGATTATCGAGGTCGAGGAGGAAGAGTTGGTTCAACTCCTAATCATAGAGGAAATTTAGGAAATAAACCTCAAGATTATTGTCAATGGATCTAAAAATGTAATAGGGATCGAGATGTGGGTATAAATTCAATTAAGGTTAGTCTTCAAACTTTCAAAGGAAAAAGTGATATCGAAGCTTATCTCTCATGGGAGTCCTCTTGTTGAAGGATTTCCAAGTTAATGATATGACCGAAGAGAAGAAGAGTTTCTATGCCATAGCCCATTTTAAAGGGTATGCTAATATATTGTGGGATTATGTTAAGATATTTGGAAATGTGTGAAATGAAGGACAACCCCCTCCATAGGATGCGTTGAAGGTATTCATGAGATATAGGTATGTTTCGGAGAAGTATAGACATGAGCTACATGCCAAGTTGTACAAATTGAGGCAAGGTAGCAAGAGTGTTATGGCATATTATGATGAATTCCAACAATTGATCTTGAATATCGACCATCTAGAGAATGTGAATCAGGAAATCATACACTTCAAGGTTAGATTGAATAAAGATATATACTCATGCATGACTATCCATAAGTTCGAGACCATTGAAGAAATCTTCCAAGTGGCCTTGAAGATTGAGAATGTTATCAAAGAAAGGGAAACTTACAAACCTAAAAGTTACTCATCTATCAATACTTGGAGTAAGAATGAAAAGGTATCCCGTTTGCCATCGAGATGGAAAAAGAACAAGGACTACAAGTCCAATAACAAAAAGCTCATTGAGAAGACCAATACAAATTAACCGCCAAGGAATGAAGGTAACAAATATCCAACTCTCAATCTTAAAGATTTTCAATATTTTTAATGTCAAGGGTAGGGACATAAGGCAAGTGAATGTCTCAACTGGACAAATATAATCCTTAAGGAAGGAAATTGTACCTTGCAGAAGAGGTGGGATTATAACATGGGAATAATTAAAAGGCCCAAGATGTAGAGGGATTCTAAGAAGATGAGCAAGTAGAGGAGGATAATAAAGATGCTTGGCCTCAAGATGGAGAGTATAAGTTTCTAACTTTTTTTGTAAGCTTTGAAATGATTAGTAAGGTGATAGATGACCCTACTCAAAGAGAGAATCTATTCCATAATAAATGTCTTATAAAGGAAAACGTATGATCTTTGATCATTAATAGCAAAAATTGTGCTAATGTGCTAGTGAAACTTTTATTGATTTCTTGATATTTCCCACAACCAAACAAGCCACCCCATACAAGATTCAATGGTTAAACGACTGTTCTGTGTTGAAGGTGACTAAGCAAGTAGTAATTTGATTAAAAGTCAGGAATTATCATAATGAGGTGCATTGTGATGTGTACCTATACAAGCTTGTCATCTCTGTCTTGGGAGGCCATGGCAATATGATTGTTCCAGCAAGCATAATAGGAGGACTAATCGGTACTCTTTAGAGTTTAATGGTTGTAAATTCACTCTCCATCCTCTTTCACCATCTTAGTGAGTAAGGGTCACAAAAAATTAAGAGAATTAAAAGAGAAGGGTAAGAAAAAAGGTAAGAAGGAGGACTAAATTGAGGAGCGGCATGGAGTGATGAGCAAGTCAATACCTTTGAAGATTTGAAGGCTACGCTTAGGTCCACTCCCTTATTATAATTACCCAATTTTGATAAGATATTTGAGATTGAATGTGATTCAAGTAAGGTAGGAATAGGTACCGTCTTAATGAAAGATAATAAAACTATTTCCTAATTTAGTGAAAAGCTCAAGGGTGCAACTCTAAATTATTCCACCTATGATATAGAGTTATACGCCTTGATTAGAGCCTTGGGTAATTCGAAAGATTATTTGTGGCCCGAGGATTTTGTGATTAGAATTGATCATGAATCCTTGAAACATCTCAGGGCCCAAAGTAAACTCAACAAAAGACATTCCAAGTGGATTGGATTCCTAGAGACTTTTTCTTATGTAATTTATTACAAAAAAGGAAAGAAATGTCTATTAGACGATGCATTTTCTAGAAAGCATGTTATTAGATCTTCATTATCTTATAAATTGATGGTATTTGAGCATTTAAAAATAATGTACCCCGAGGACCGTAAATTTTCTCAAATCTATCAAAATTTTGAAACATGTGGAAGGGAAAGGTGGGAGAGGGATAATGCTTCTATGCCCCACACCAAGTTTGTTGGTTTCTTATTCAAAGGATGAAGGTTGTGTGTGCCCTATAGCTCATGAATAGAATTTCTTTTAGGAGAGTCACGTGATGGGGGTGTGATAAGTCACTTTGGAATCGATAAAACCCTTAGAATCCTAGAGGAAAAATTCTATTAGCCCAAGATACTCCAAGATGTTGCTAGAATTTATGGACAATGCATGGATTGTAGAAGTTTGAAATCCCACCTTCTACCTCAAGGATTATATAACCCACTACACACTCCTCAATGCCCGTTTGTTTTGGGATTACCTTGGACAATGAGGGGTAGAGATTGCATTTTTTTGTGGTTGATAAGTTCTTAAAAATGGCCAATTTCATTCCATGTAATAAAATTGATAATTTTTCTAATATTGATTATTTGTTCGTTGAGCATGTTTTAAAAATACATGGAATTCCTCGAACCATTATTAGTGATAGGGACTCTAAGTTTCTTAGTCACTTTTGGAGGTTATTGTGGGGTAGGCTTGGCGCAAAATTTCTTTTCTCAACATCTTGCAACCCACAAACGGATGGAAAATTTTAGGTGGTAAGTAGAACCATGGGTTCTATGTTGTGCACCTTAGTTAAAGGAAAAATGGACTCTTGGGGTGACCACTTACCTCTAGTTGAATTTGCTTATAT
Source organism: Capsicum baccatum var. pendulum (assembly GCA_030864225.1). Classification (NCBI taxonomy): domain Eukaryota; kingdom Viridiplantae; phylum Streptophyta; class Magnoliopsida; order Solanales; family Solanaceae; genus Capsicum; species Capsicum baccatum. The sequence goes on from CM061550.1 coordinate 204,431,889, forward strand.
CGAGTTATCCATTTGGCTATTGGTATTACTCCCTTTGAATATATTTATGGGTTTAACCCTCATAACTCTTTAGATCTCACGCCTTTGCATAGTGATGTTGTCAAAAAGCATAGATAGAGAGATAAGTGGGTAGAAGCCATGAAAAAGTTTCATTAAAAGGTGAGAATTCACCTTGGGAAGACGAATCAAGTGGTGGCCATAAGAGTAATCAAGGAAAGGAAGTGGCTTGTGATCAAACCAAGTTATTAGGTGGGGGTGCACCTTCAAGAGGATAGGTTTCCAACACAATGAATATCCAAATTGATGCCTTGAGGTGATGGTGAATTACAAGTTCTTGTAAGGACAAATGTCAATACCTATAAGATTGATCTTACTTTGGAATATGAAGTACACAATACCATTAATGTTTGTAATCTTTCACTCTTTAACATGATAGAAAATGATCACCCTTTGAATTAGAAGTCAAATTCTTCTCAAGATGGAGAGGATGATATAATCTAGATTAGCTCCAAGCCATTCACTAGAAGTCAAGATTAGGAGCTTCAAAGGATCCAAAGATTGTTCATGAAGTGGGAGGTGATAACGCTCAATCTACAGCTCTCGCAGGAGTCTAAAGCGGTCGTTATCAAATATAGAACCCAACCTGGGTTGGGTGTCGATCTCACAGGGAATAGCTTGGCTAACAAGTAAATAAAATTAATAGACTTTTGCTGCAAGTCTCGTAAAAAGGGGGGAGTTGTAATAAGTAACCAAAGTAATGAAATAAAAGCTGAAAATAGCAAAGTAAAAAGAGAGTATTTCGTAGGTTGTGAAACAATGAGAATTGAAGCGTTGGGGCTATGTCCACCTTCTGAGGTATACGTCTCTATTGGCTATGAGTGTGTAGAGTCTTGACATACAATTGCTTATAGAGAATTGTAGTCGATGGTAAATCCAAGCGTCTCTCGACCTGAACAAGGACTATTTCACTTTAACTCTCTCGAGCTTAAAGCGTGTCTAACGGTACGAATTCTCCAAGAGGTTAGTCCAGTTACGGCACTAGCTTTTTAATAGGAAAGGGTGTCCTGCTACCTTGACATTATCTATTTTCCAGACAAATAACCTTTCTCTCGAACAAGTTAAATGTTAGACTGGCGTTATTCTATGCGTTTCCAACCGCAAAGAATGTAGATTAAGATGAAGAGAATAATGATATAAGCAATATACTTGTCTTGAACTCACAAACTCATAGCTATAGATAGTAACTCATTCGGCTTCCATAACCCCAACTAAGAGGTTTAGTTACCCATGAATGCGAAGGATATCATGATTTGCATGGTTTGATGGCGTGAGAAGTAGAGGATAGGCGTGTGGTTTTGGTGATTCCCTAGCAAGTAACGATTCTCTTGTTGTGGAATTTAAGAATAGAAGAGTAGATTAGAAGTGTTTGTAGTGGAAGATGAGAGAGATGGAAGAAAACTAATTGTTGAATTAAGTGAAGAATTGAAAGATTGTTAGATGATGAGTGAATTGTTGAAGAATGAATAAAAATCTCTAGCATGATAGGGTATTTATAATACTCCTATCCTACTCCTACTAAGCTAATGAAATAAATAACCAAATCCTAATATACTAATGAAATCCTTGACCCAAATGTACTAGGGTAAGGTTACAATATCATAATCCAAATAAACTAATGAAATACATAACCTAATTGTACTAGGTTAATGTATCTTTGTATAAATCCAGCTTTGTGTCTGTAAGTCCCCAAAGTCTTGAGAAATGCTATTTTAGCCCGGGACAGATTTTCCATGCAGCAGATTTGGTCCTTTAGGCGTCCAGCTCCTTTCCACTTCGTTCGTGAGCTTTCTTTTGCGTCAAGTAAGCCATAAAATGCTGTATTTTTCATCATTTATACCTAAAACTTTACTAATCATGTTTGTTAGCTCATTTACAGGAAAAAGGACTAAAAGTGCATGAAATAGATATTTAGTTCTCAAAACTCGGCTAAAATATGGGCAAAACATATTGATATAGGCACGTAAATTCGCCTATCATCAACACCCCACACTTGAAGCTTTGTTCGTCCTCGAACAACATATTATGTCCATCTAAGCATCGACTTAATGTTTTTACAGCAAAAACACAAAACATTCTTCAAGACAAGCACAACAATTATCAACAAAGAGTAGCTTTCCGATTATAAATAGAAACCATTTACTCTCAAGCATAGACTTGTGATGGTGATCAACTCACATGCAAACGTTCAAGTGCATAGAATCATATACAACTATCCAAACTCATCAACCATGTGTGTCTCACCATTTAGTACCCATAATCACGCACAAATATAGCATATTTTTCAAACACGGATATCAAAATGTCCTTTCTCTCACTCTCACAAAGAATTCATATGTAGCAACTAATGACCATAGGCTTGCCCTTAATGTAGTACTCTACTAAATGTCAGAATGTTAAGATTAGGATCAAGTAGGTCTTTTGATGGTTGTAATGTAGGCTAAGGGACGGGTAGGACTATTTTGGCCAAGAATAGTGACTAGGTTCCTAAGAACTTTAATACATCACATTGTATCATTGACACTTTTTTCTTTCAACCTTTCTTCTTTCTTTTGTTCTACCACCCTTGTTCTCCTCTTTTGTTTTTCAATTTTAAGCATAACTCACTTTTCAGCTTTCTTTTCCTTTTTCTTTTCACAACATACCTCTTATGATAGCACTTTCTTTTCCATAACACATTTAAGCACCATTACAATTTAAAGCATCATGCTCACCCAATTTCCTCTTATGTTGTCACATGACTTTTTAACTTTAAAGCACTTAGGAATTTGGATCAAATTACGATCTTGAAAAAAAATGGATTAGGCTTACATACAAGGTTGTCAAAGAAATAGGCTAAAGGCTCAAAAAGGGTTAACTAGGATGATGTCCATGGGTAGGTAAGACAAAGGTAAACATGTATAGGTTGCCAAAGAAAAGCATAAATCATATCCTAAACTTACACTCCTTATTTTCGCTTTGCATACATACCAGGCAAGTTCTAGCATCAGCCACAAACATGGAATATACTATTATCTCGCACACACAAGGCACATGGTCGACTTGATTGGAAGTAATATAGACTTTCGACTCAACAAGTGAAGGAACTGAATCACACAATATCACATAATTAGTCACAACTAGAGCCTAAACGTCTCAATAGTCACAATTGTAACACATACTCTTGTTATAATCTCGTGATGCCTATCAAAATAATTTCATGCGAAGCTAGAAAAAATTTTACTCCTAAAAAAAACAAAAAACGTCAAACGAAAAAAACAAAAAAATGGACTAAAAAAAACAAAGTAAACAAGCAAACATACAAACATAGGTGCAAACAAAAAAGTATAGCATGCAATTCTGCCACCCCACACTTAGACAGGACACTGCCCTCAGTGGAAAATAAAGTCGAAGAACCTGATTAGTCGGACTCTTCATCAATGTCGGGGGTCATACCCCCTTTGTCGAAATCATCATATGAGTCATCGTCAGAGTTCTCCGCATCATCAGAATCAGGCAAGCGTCTATCATCATCAGTCGGCACATCATCGTCTAGAGGTTCCTCAAAATATACGCCCACTCCACATATCTCCCATGCATGCCTGTTCATTGGGTAGTCGTAGTCCAGCTGTTGGAGCTCTTCAGCAGTTGGAATACGTCCACCACTCATCATCGTAAACCGTGTCATGCCATAGAGATGACGGAAGAAACTCTCATCACGAGCATGTCTCTCCGCAGTAGTAAGGTTGACTCCATGAGTTGTTTCAGCATCTTTGACCTTTGTGAGGTCAACCTTCTTTGGGTTATGTGGGAGTTTGTGGTCAGCTGGTTCCTCTTCTATATCCTCCTTCCGCAACATTGCTGTCAACAAATTGCCAAATGTAAAATGGGACCTTTTGTGGAGTCTGGCCTTCCTCATGGTAGATCGGATGATTGCCCCAAAGTTGATAGGGACATTCATCATCAACGCATAAACCAAACACACTCTATCTCTCGATATCTTGGTGTATTGAGTCCCAGGAATAAGGCATGAGTTGACAATGCGCATCCAGATTCGTGCTTCCCTATTTAGTGGAGCATAGGGGAAGGTGTTGTGTCGACCTGTTTGCTTATGTCTGATGATAGGCGAATTTACGCGCCTATATCAATATATTTTGCCCATATTTTAGCCTAGTTTTGAGAACTAATTATCTATTTCATACACTTTTAGTCCTTTTTCCTATAAATGAGCTAACAAATGTGATTAGGAAAGTTTCAGGTATAAATGATGCAAAATACAGCAATTTATGGCTTACTTGACGCAAAAGAAAGCTCACGAACGAAGTGGAAAGAAGCTGGACGCCTAAAGGACTAAATCTGCTGCATGGAAAATCTGTCCCGGGCTAAAACAACATTTCTGAAGACTTTGGGGACTTACAGACACAAAGCTGGATTTTGACAATGATACATTAACCTAGTACAATTGGGTTATGTATTTCATTAGTTTATTTGGATTAGGAGAATGTTACATTAACCTAGTACAAATGGATTAAGTATTTCCTTAGTTTAGTAGGATTTGGTTATTTATTTCATTAGCATAGTAGGAGTAGGATAGGAGTATTATAAATACCCTATCATGCTAGAGATTTTAATCAAGTCCTCCCTTAGTGGAGGCAACTCCTCCCTTAATTCAAGAAATTCATTCTTCAACTATCAATTCAACAATCAATTTTCTTCCATCCTTCTCATCTTCCACTACAAACTCTTCTAATCTATTCTTCTATTCTTAAATTCCACAACAAGAGAATCGTTACTTGCTAAGGAATCACCAAAACCACACGCCAAACACCTACTATTCACGCCATCCACCATGCAAAACGTGATATCCTTCGCATTCATGGGTAACTAAACCTCTTAGTTGGGGTTATGGAAGCCGAATGAGTTACTATCTATTGCTATGAGCTTGTGAGTTCAAGACAAGTATATTGCTTATATCATTATTCTCTTCATCTTAAATCTACATCCTTTGCGGTTCAAACACAAGAACACGCCATTCTAACATCTAACCTGTTCGAGAGAAAGGTTATTTGTCTATAAAAGAAGACGCATAGACCAACGCCAGTCTAACATTTAACTTGTTCGAGAGAAAGGTTATTTGTCTAGAAAAGAGATAATGTCAAGGTAGTAGGACACCCTTTCCTATTAAAAAGCTAGTGCCGTAACTGGACTAACCTCTTGGAGAATTCGTACCGCTAGACACGCTTTAAGCTCGAGAGAGTTAAAGTGAAATAGTCCTTGTTTAGGTCGAGAGACGCTTGGATTTACCATCGACTACAATTCTCTATAAGCAATTGCATGTCAAGACTCTACACACTCATAGCCAATAGAGACGTATACCTCTGAAGGTGGACATAACCCCAACGCCTCAATTCTTATTGTTTCACAACCTACGAAATACTCTCTTTTTACTTTATTATTTTCAGCTTTTATTTCATTACTTTGGTTACTTATTATAATCCCCCCTTCTTACGAGACTTGCACCAAAAGTCTATTAATTTTGCTTACTTGTTGACCAAGCTATTCCCTGTGGGATCGATACCCAACCCAGGTTGGGTTCTATATTTGCTAACGACCGCTTTACACTCCCACGAGAGCTGTAGATTGAGCGTTATCAAAAATTGGCGCCGTTGCCGGGGAATACGAGTGTCAATCAAGTTCGTGATAATTACTAGACCCTTTGGTCAAAGATTCTCGTACTTTTACGTTTAGTTTTTATTTTTGTTTATTGCAGGTTTTTCTTTTAGTGCATGCCCCATACTAGAAGTTCTGGTCAACCGTTATTACCAATCAATCCGGAACCGCAACGAATTAGAAGAATGGAAGCACAAGCTGAAATCGACAGGATGGCTGCTCAACACGAGCGAGCAAGATTAGCTGCTCTTGCCGCTGCTCAAGTCCAACAACAAAACATTGATAATCCTGGACGAGCAACAAATCCTGACGATGAAGATTTAGGTGATGACGAGTTACTGAACCCTAGGCGTGATGCTGAAATTATAACACCTGCCAACAGAAGAGGTCGACAAGCTCGGTACAGATATGACCGCCAACCTTTGCAACCAGCTTTCGACGATGATGATGATGATCTTGATGGTGCCGGAGCCACTGGAGCTATAATTCCACCACCATTAGCGCCCGGAGCCAAGTTCAACATCACAAGCACCATGATTCAGTTATTGCAACTCAAGGGATTATTTGGTGGACTAGTAGGCGATGATCCGAATATGCATCTCATCAACTTTATTTCTACATGCAAGTCTTTTGACAATCCTGGTGTTGGTCAGAATGCTATTCGACTACGTCTATTTCCATTGTCTCTGTCTGGGGAGGCAATATTATGGTTGAATGGGCTGACTCCTGATTCTATTACAAATTGGAGGCAATTGAGAGACGCTTTCCTAGAAAGATTCTTTCCGCCATCCAAGAGGGCTCAATTGAGAGATGAAATCAGCAACTTTCGTCAGCTTCCATCTGAAGCTCTTCACGAAACATGGGAGAGGTTCAAGACAAAGCTAGCAAGATGCCCAAACCATCACATGACTAATGTTCACCTCATGGAGATCTTATATAGAGCCTTGAATTCAGTAACTAAACCAGTGGTGGACAACGCAGCTGGAGGTTCTTTTATGGACCTCACCTTTGGTCAAGCAAGCAACATGCTAGATCGTATGACGAAACAAAGTAGAGCTTGGCATACCAGGGATTCTGAGGTAGCAAGCCCCACTTTATCTATTGGCATGTCTGCAGACCAAAGAAGAAGAGAAGAAGAACGTGATCAAGATATGGCGCACATGAAAACACAATTGGATCTTCTTACAAAGCATCTATTGGGGAAGACTGAAAAAGTGAAAGCTATTGCGTCTAAAGGAAGAGACGAATCTGATTCAGAAGAGGAGGCCAACTACTTGAACAATCAGGGGGGTTTCCGTGGGAATGCCCAAGGAAACCAAGGTCGGAACTATTATGATAAATCTGGAGGTAAAGACCAAGGTAGTTGGAAGAAAAATAATGAAAATAGTGGTTTGTACGTTCCCCCTGGTAGACGTGATACCACCACATCTAATTCTATGGAAGACATGATGGCTAAGTTATTGAAAGGAGTGGAAGTGACGAGCGCGGGAGTTAAGGAGGTGATTGACGATTTGGCCTCCATGAAGCAATTAGTTGATTCTCATTCCACTTCTATCAAGCAACTAGAGCAGCAATTCAGTCAACTTTCAGCAGCACTCAACCAAAGAAAAGCCGGCACCTTGCCTAGCGATACTGTGCAAAACCCAAGGAATGATGGGTCATGCATGGCCATCACTACGAGGAGTGGTAAGGTGCTGGAAACTTCAGCAGAAGGCAAGCAAGTAGTTGACGGAACAGCAGACATGGACGCCACACCTAGTGACGCCACTAGGGAAGACGCCGCAATATCCACTTCCAACGTCAAGGACGTGTTGCCTAGTGACGTGCAGCCTGAAAAAAATAATAAACGGAAGCAAGAGGAGAAGAAAGCCATGGAGAGAACACTTCCATACCCACCACCACCTTTTCCACAAAGATTGAAGAAGGCGGCCGATGACACTAAGTTCAGCAAGTTCATGACCATGTTGAAGCAGCTGACTATTAATGTCCCATTGGTAGAGGCACTTGAACAAATGCCTGGGTATGCGAAGTTTATGAAAGATCTTTTGACTAAGAAGAGGGCAGCAAGCTATGAGCTGAAAGATGATGTGCATCATTGTAGTGCAATAGCTACCCGATCCATAGTTCAGAAGAAGGCCGACCCCGGAGCTTTCACTATTCCTTGCACCGCCAGGATCTTTGGACTTTACTAAAGCATTATGTGACTTAGGAGCCAGCATCAACTTGATGCCATTATCAATCTACAAGAAGTTGGGGTTAGGAGATCCTACACCAACTAATATGAAGCTTGTTATGGCGGATAGGTCGGTAAAACGACCGGTTGGTATTCTATGCGATGTCTTGGTGAAGGTATCTTCATTCATATTCCCAGCAGACTTTGTCATCTTGGATTGCGAAGCAGATTCAGAGGTTCCCATAATCTTGGGATGCCCTTTCCTTGCTACGGGAAGTGTGCTCATAGATTTGAGAGCTAATGAGCTTTCATTCCGAATAAATGATGAAGTGGTGCGCTTTGATGTTTGCAAATCAATGAAGCAACCCAAAGATCTAAGTGTATTTTCTGTGGCTGATGTTGTCGTTGATGACGAGGATGAGTTACTTGCTGAAGAGCAAATTCTTAATGATCCTTTGGAGGTTTTGCTCATGGAAGAAGATGATGATGATGCTGAAATTTCTGAAGATGATATTTGTGCTCTATCGGGATTAGGAGCATATCGCTATACTCCTAAGAAGCTGGATCTTGATCTCAAGAATCGACCCACACCACCAGCTAAGACATCTATTGAAGAACCACCCACATTAGAATTAAAGGAGCTGCCAAGCCATTTGAAGCACGCATTCTTAGGAAGCGAAAACACTCTTCCAGTCATAGTGGCAGCCGATTTAGGTGAGCAACAAGTTACAGCTCTTATTGCAATTTTACGCAAGTATATTAGAGCTATTGGATGGACCATTGCGGATATCCTTGGTATTCCACCTGGGATTTGCACTCATAAAATTCAGCTCCAAGAAAAGTGCACACCCACCATCGAACACCAAAGACGTCTAAACCCACCAATGCAAGAGGTGGTGAAGAAGGAGATTATCAAGTGGTTAGACACAGGAGTTGTGTATCCTATTTCTGATAGTACATGGGTAAGCCCAGTACAATGTGTTCCCAAGAAAGGAGGCATGACAGTGGTTGCTAATGCAAAAAATGAGCTCATTCCACTCAGGCCCGTTACTGGATGGAGAGTATGTATGGACTACCGCAAGCTGAATTCTTGGACTCTCAAGGATCATTTCCCCATGCCATTTATGCACCAAATGCTAGATCGATTAGCGGGGAAAGGATGGTTTTGCTTTCTTGATGGTTATTCAGGTTACAATCAGATTTGTATTGCCCCCGAAGACCAAGAGAAGACAACGTTTACATGCCCATATGGTACCTTTGCCTTCAAACGCATGCCATTCGGGTTATGTAACGCACCAGCCACCTTTCAACGTTGTATGATGTCTATTTTCTCTGATATGGTAGAAGACACTTTGGAGGTATTTATGGATGATTTTTCAGTTGTTGGTGAGTCCTTTGACGCATGTTTGGTGAACTTGAGCATGGCATTACAAAGATGTGTAGAGTTCAACCTTGTGCTGAATTGGGAGAAGTGCCACTTCATGGTAAAAGAAGGAATTGTTCTTGGGCACAAGATCTCCGAAAGAGGAATAGAGGTTGATCGCGCCAAAATAGAGGTAATTGAGAAGCTACCACCTCCAATTTCGGTGAAAGGAGTTCGTAGTTTTCTTGGCCATGCTGGGTTTTATCGTAGATTCATCAAAGACTTCTCCAAAATTTCAAGTCCATTGTGCAAGCTACTGGAGAAAGATGCGAAGTTTGACTTTAATGATGATTGCTTGAAGGCATTCGAATGCCTTAAAGAAAAACTCATTGAAGCCCCTATCATGGTAGCACCAGATTGGACGCTCCCGTTTGAAATTATGTGTGATGCTAGTGGTGTAGCCGTTGGCGCTGTTCTTGGACAGAGAAAGGAGAAATTATTTCATCCTATCTACTATGCGAGTAAGGTCCTCAATGAAGCCCAAAAGAACTACACTGTCACTGAACAAGAGCTCTTAGCGGTTGTGTATGCGTTTGAGAAGTTTCGTGCCTATCTATTGGGAACTAAAGTGATCGTTCATACAGACCATGCAGCTCTTAGATATCTAATGACAAAGAAGGATGCAAAACCAAGGCTGATTAGATGGGTATTGCTGCTGCAAGAGTTTGATTTCGAAGTCAAAGATAGAAGTGGTTGCGAGAACCAAGTGGCTGATCACCTATCTAAACTTGAGAATGAGTATGTGGCGCAACCAGAAAATCAGATTGACGATGCATTCCCTGACGAGGAGATACTAGCAACAACAATGGAGAACTTACCATGGTATGCCGACTTTGCAAATTTCGTGGTAAGTAATGTGTTACCTTCCAATTTATCTTACCACCAGAGGTGGAAGTTTATGCATGACGTTCAGCACTACTATTGGGATGAGCCTTATTTGTTTCGAAGATGCGCGGATGGCATCATTCGACGATGTATATCCCATGAAGAAGTGCCTACTATATTGGAAGCATGCCACACTTCGCAAGTTGGAGGACATCATGCGGGTAATCGAACAGCAAGAAAAGTCTTGCAAAGTGGTTATTATTGGCCTACAATATTCAGAGATGCACATGACTATGTGAGAAGGTGTGACCAATGCCAACGTCAAGGTGCTATCTCAAAACACCATGAAATGCCCATGTCCAAAATTATGGAGGTAGAACTCTTTGATGTGTGGGGTATTGATTTCATGGGACCATTTGTGAATTCGTTTGGAATGAAGTACATCTTGGTTGCTGTGGATTATGTGTCGAAATGGGTTGAAGTTGTAGCATTGGCCGATAACGAAGGAAAGCGTGTTGTAGCGTTTTTAAAGAAGAATATCTTCTCTCGCTTTGGGGTACCTCGTACTATCATAAGTGATGGAGGATCTCACTTCTGCAACAAGCTATTCAAATCTGTATTGGCCAAGTATGGAGTCAAGCAACACAAGGTAGCTACGCCTTATCATCCCCAAACTAGTGGACAAGTAGAGGTTTCCAATCGTGAGATCAAGCAAATCCTTGCCAAGACGGTCAATGCGAATCGGAAGGATTGGTCTCGAAAGCTAGATGATGCACTATGGGCGTACAGGACTGCATTCAAAACACCTATTGGCATGTCACCCTATCAGCTAGTTTATAGGAAAGCTTGTCATCTACCCATTGAGCTTGAGTACAAGGCATTGTGGGCATTGAAGCACTTGAATCTGAATTGGGATGATGTGAAGAACCTGAGGTTGGAGCAGCTGAACGAACTAGATGAATTCCGTCTCCATGCATATGAAAGATCCGATTTATACAAGGAGCGGATGAAGAAGTATCATGATCAGCGGATTGTTCGACGAAACTTCCAAAAAGGTGACATGGTATTACTCTTTAACTCCAGATTCAAGCTCTTCCCAGGTAAGTTAAAATCAAAGTGGTCTGGTCCATTTAAAGTCACCCAAGTCTACTCGTCTGGAGTAGTCGAATTGGAAAACAATGAGGGTGTTATCTTCAAAGTGAATGGCCAACGTGTCAAGCCATATATCGGTCCTCTTGACTCGATAAAAGACATGGCCATCACTTATCTCGACGAAGTCTAAGTACTCGAGATTACTACGTCGAGCCACGACAATAAATAAGGCGCTAGATAGAAGGCAACCCTTCGTTTTATTGTTTTATCGTTTTGTCGTTTTATTGTTTTATCGTTTTGTCGTTTTATCGTTTTATCGTTTCGTCATTTTAGTATTTTTTTTTCTTTTTGATAAATGAAAATCCAAAAATAAGAGTCGTGCCACGACCAAAACTAAGGCGCTTGGTGGGAGGCAACCCATCGTACTAATCGTTTTCATTTGTTTGAGCAAATATAGGTGCAAGAAAGATGCAACGAGGAGATTGATTTCAATTGACGATTTGGTCGCATTGTATGGTAAAGTCGGTAAGTTAGGAATGGTGATGCACAAGGCTATGAATTGAGCCTTTCTCACGTCATAATAGGCTTCGAGGAAGGCTAGGCCTTGGTAAAAATAGGCCACGAACGATGCACAACCTATTCTATAGCCTAAGGACTCGGAATCTAGTGTGCTATACCCTATGCGCCGCCTATTCCTAGGTGTGCTTTTGACTATGCGCCGCCTATGCTATGGCATTTGAGATACTGAGACCAAATGCTATAGGATATGCGCCGCATATGTCTAGATATGCCATAGGATATGCGGCGCATATGTCCCATTATGCCATGGACAATGCGCCGCATATGTAAGTGATATGCCGAGGGATATGCGCCGCATATGCTGTGATTTTGTCCCCAAATCCGATTGTAAATGGGTCATAACCCGACCCATACTCTTCCTATATAAAGGGGACTTGTTTTTTTTACACAACCACATTAGAAACAACCCTAAGGGCGCCGCATATCACTCCAAATCCTCTCAAATTTTTCTTCCTTTGTTCTTCCAATCCACATCAAACTTCTCCACACTCTTCAAGCAAGTAAGTGCTCTCTTATTCTTCATCTTTTTATCGTAAGTACTACGTTGCTATGCTTATTACAAAATGCTAAATCATAAGAAATTGGTGGTGATGTTCATGTGTGTGGATAATTGTTGCAAAATCGTGTGATTGTATATATACGTATGGAATTCTTGACTTGTTTCCGACTTGAATTTTGTTTTAATGGTATTGTTATGATACTTGCTGAACATATGTGGCTATGAATATTGCTTGAGAGTGTTGTTTGGATGCTTTCATGATTAACCATCCCGGCCATCGGGATAAGGTTGTAGTGACTATCGACGTAGGAGGTAGTGTTTGTTGTACGAATAGCAATTCCATGCGGTAACTCCTATGTTGTAGTGTCGCTATATGCACCATGAAAGACGTCCAAGTGGCTGCTCATAAGTGATGTAATGCTGATTTTCTTGTCGGAATACAATCCTCAAAACGTATGTCGACGAAGTCTGAATACTCGACCACTTTCACTTCACTGATTTGTGCTAACAAGATTAAGTGTGGGGTGGTACCCCTAGTGCTTGAATGTAGATTGTATAAAGTGCGATTGTGCTGCAACTAACATTATTTTTAGTCTCAGGTACAATGGCACCGAAAGCAAGGCAAGGCAAGGAGAAGGCTACCACAACCCGAAAGGATAAAAAGAGAAGCCGAAAAGACCAAGGAGAATCATCTTCAGCACACCTACCACGCAGAATGTTCGGAATCAAATGGGTTCTTGAGGAAGACGCCAAGGCATGGTACAGCAGCAACAAAGAAAAGAAATATGTGCACGTCGACTTAATCAACAGGGAGACCTTAGCAAAGAAGGAGCCGCAAATGTTGGCTAAGATAATGGCTCTGAAGCTGGATTTCATCTTCCGTGACATGGGAGAATGCAATCTTGACTTGACAAGAGAGTTTTATGCCAACTGGTCGCCAAACACAACAGGCAACGAAGTCAAAATTTGGGGCCAAGTGTTACAGCTTACAGCGGATTGGATCAACTCGTTTCTAGGCCTACCTTCGGTCGACACTGCACCATACAAAGAGCTGTACGGCAGGCCTCCTTACAGAGCAATAAGACACACGCTTTGTGGAAGCAGATCAATGGCAAAATGGGGCAGACATAAGGAAACAGGCCGTCACAACACATTCCCCTATGCTCCACTAAATAGGGAAGCAAGAATCTGGATGCGCATTGTCAACTCATGCCTTATTCCTGGGACGCAATACACAAAGATATCGAGAGATAGAGTGTGTTTGGTTTATGCGTTGATGACGAATGTCCCTATCAACTTTGGGGCAATCATTCGATCTACCATGAGAAAAGCCAGACTCCACAGCAGGTCCCATTTCACATTCGGCAATTTGTTGACAGCAATGTTGCGGAAGGAGGATATAGAAGAGGAACCAGCTGACCACAAACTCCCACATACCCCAAAGAAGGTTGACCTCACCAAGGTCAAAGATGCTGAAACAACGCATGGAGTCAACCTTACCACTGCGGAGAGACACGCTCGTGACGAGAGTTTCTTCCGTCATCTCTATGGCATGACACGATTCACTATGATGAGTGGTGGACGTATTCCAACTGCTGAAGAGCTCCAACAGCTGGACCACGACTACCCAATGAACAGACATGCCCGGGAGATGTGTGGAGTGGGAGTATATTTCGAGGAACCTCTTGATGATGACGCGCCAACTGATGATGATAGACGCTTGCCTGATTCTGATGCTGAGGAGAACTCTGACGATGACTCTTACGATGATTCGGACGAAGGGGGTATGACCCCCGACATTGAGGAAGAGTCCGACTAATCAGGTTCTTCGACTTTATTTTCCACTGAGGGCAGTGTCTAGTCTAAGTGTGGGGTGTCGGCAGAATCTGCATGCTATGTTTGTATGTTTGCTCTTGTTTATTTTGTTTTGAGTCCAAATTTTTATTTTTTTGTGATTTTTTTTCGTGTGACGTTTTTTTTATATTTTTTTAGGAGTAAAAATTTTTCTAGCTACGCATGAAATTATTTGGATAGGCAGCATGAGATTAGAACAAGAGTATGTGCTACAATTGTGACTATTGAGACGTTTAGGCTCTAGTTGTGACTCATTATGTGATATTGTGTGATTCAATTCCTTCAATTGATTGGGTCGAGAGTCTATATTACTACCAATCAAGTCGACCATGTGCCTTGTGTGTGTGAGATAATAGTATCTTCTATGTATGTGGCTGATGCTAGAACTTGCCTCGTATGTATGCAAAGCGAAAATAAGGAATGTAAGTTTAGGATATGATTTAGGCATTTCTTTGGCAACCTATACATGTTTACCTTCAGTTTTTCCTACCCATGTAAATCATCCTCGTAAAACCCTTTTGAGCCTTTAGCCTATTTCTTTGACAACCCTGTATGTAAGCCTAATCCATTTCTTTCAAGACCACAATTTTGATCCAAATTCCTAAGTGCTTTAAAGAGAAAAAGTCATATGACAAACATAAAGAGGAAATTGGGTAAGAATGATGCTTTAAAATTGCAATGGTGCTTGAATGTGTTATGAAAAAGAAAGTGCTATCATAGGAGGTATGTTGTGAAAAGAAAAAGGAAAAGAAAGCTGAAAAGTAAGTTGTGCTTAAAATTGAAAAACAAAATAGAAGAACAAGGGTGGTAGAATAAAAGAAAGAAGAAAGGTTGAAAGAACAAAGTGTCAATGATACAATGTGATGTATTAAAGTGCTTAGGAACTTAGTCACTATTTCTGGCCAAAATAGTCCTACCCGTCCCTTAGCATACATTACAACCATCTAAAGACCTACTTGATCCTAATCTTAACATTCCGACATTTAGTAGAGTACTACATTAAGGGCAAGCTTATGGTCATTAGTTGCTACATATGAATTCTTTGTGAGAGTGAGTGCAAGGAAAATATGCTATACTTGTGATACCCATGTTTGAAAAATATGCTATATTTGTGAGTGATTATGGGTACTATATTGTGAGACACACATGGTTGATGAGTATTGGATAGTTATATATGATTCTATGCACCTTAACGTTTGCATGCGAGTTGATCACCATCACGAGTCTATGCTTGAGGTTAAATTGTTTCTACTTATAATCGGAAAGCTACTCTTTGTTGATAGTTGTTGTGCTTGTCTTGAAGAATGTTTTGTGTTGTGGCTGTAAAAACCCTAAGTTGATGTTAGAAGGACATGATATGTTGTTCGAGGACGAACAAAGCTCTAAGTGTGGGGTGTTGATGATAGGCGAATTTACGCGCCTATATCAATATATTTTGCCCATATTTTAGCCTAGTTTTGAGAACTAATTATCTATTTCATACACTTGTAGTCCTTTTTCCTATAAATGAGCTAACAAATGTGATTAGGAAAGTTTCAGGTATAAATGATGCAAAATACAGCAATTTATGGCTTACTTGACGCAAAAGAAAGCTCACGAACGAAGTGGAAAGAAGCTGGACGCCTAAAGGACTAAATCTGCTGCATGGAAAATCTGTCCCGGGCTAAAACAACATTTCTGAAGACTTTGGGGACTTACAGACACAAAGCTGGATTTTGACAATGATACATTAACCTAGTACAATTGGGTTATGTATTTCATTAGTTTATGTGGATTAGGAGAATGTTACATTAACCTAGTACAAATGGATTAAGTATTTCCTTAGTTTAGTAGGATTTGGTTATTTATTTCATTAGCATAGTAGGAGTAGGATAGGAGTATTATAAATACCCTATCATGCTAGAGATTTTAATCAAGTCCTCCCTTAGTGGAGGCAACTCCTCCCTTAATTCAAGAAATTCATTCTTCAACTATCAATTCAACAATCAATTTTCTTCCATCCTTCTCATCTTCCACTACAAACTCTTCTAATCTATTCTTCTATTCTTAAATTCCACAACAAGAGAATCGTTACTTGCTAAGGAATCACCAAAACCACACTCCAAACACCTACTATTCACGCCATCCACCATGCAAAACGTGATATCCTTCGCATTCATGGGTAACTAAACCTCTTAGTTGGGGTTATGGAAGCCGAATGAGTTACTATCTATTGCTATGAGCTTGTGAGTTCAAGACAAGTATATTGCTTATATCATTATTCTCTTCATCTTAAATCTACATCCTTTGCGGTTCAAACACAAGAACACGTCATTCTAACATCTAACCTGTTCGAGAGAAAGGTTATTTGTCTAGAAAAGAAGACGCATAGACCAACGCCAGTCTAACATTTAACTTGTTCGAGAGAAAGGTTATTTGTCTGGAAAAGAGATAATGTCAAGGTAGTAGGACACCCTTTCCTATTAAAAAGCTAGTGCCGTAACTGGACTAACCTCTTGGAGAATTCGTACCGCTAGACACGCTTTAAGCTCGAGAGAGTTAAAGTGAAATAGTCCTTGTTTAGGTCGAGAGACGCTTGGATTTACCATCGACTACAATTCTCTATAAGCAATTGCATGTCAAGACTCTACACACTCATAGCCAATAGAGACGTATACCTCTGAAGGTGGACATAACCCCAACGCCTCAATTCTCATTGTTTCACAACCTACGAAATACTCTCTTTTTACTTTATTATTTTCAGCTTTTATTTCATTACTTTGGTTACTTATTACAATCCCCCCTTCTTACGAGACTTGCACCAAAAGTCTATTAATTTTGCTTACTTGTTGACCAAGCTATTCCCTGTGGGATCGATACCCAACCCAGGTTGGGTTCTATATTTGCTAACGACCGCTTTACACTCCCACGAGAGCTGTAGATTGAGCGTTATCAATGTCTGCCCCATCTTGCCATCGATCTGCTTCCACAAAGCCTGTGTCGTATTGCTCTGTAAGGAGGCCTGCTGTATAGCTCTTTGAATGGTGCTGTGTCGATCGAAGGTAAGCCAAGAAAAGAGTTGATCCAATCTGCGGTAAGCTGTAACACTTGGCCCCGAATTTTGACTTCGTTGCCTGTTGTGTTCGGCGACCAGTTGGCGTAAAACTCTCTTGTTAAGTCAAGATTGCACTCTCCCATGTCGCGGAAGATGAAATCCAGCTTCAAAGCCATTATTTTTGCCAACATTTGCGGCTCCTTCTTTGCTAAGGTCTCCTTGTTGATCAAGTCGACGTGCACATATTTTCTTTCTTTGTTGCTGCTGTACCATGCTTTGACTTCTTCCTCAAGAACCCATTTTATTCCGAACATTCTGCGTGGTAGGTGCACTGAGGATGGTTCTCCTTGGTCTTTTCGACTCCTCTTCTTGTCCTTTTGGGACGTGGTAGCCTTCTCCTTGCCTTGCCTTGCTTTAGGTGTCATTGTACCTGAGACTAAAAATAACGTAAGTTTCAGCACAATCTCACATGATACAATCTATATACAAGCACTAGGGGTACCACCCCACACTTAGTCTTGTTAGCACAAATCAGTGAAGTGAAAGTGGTCGAGTACTCAGATTTCGTCGACATACGTTTTAGGATTGTATTCCGACAAGAAAATCAGCATTACATCACTTATTTGCAGCCATTGGACTACTTTCATGGTGGATATAGCAACACTACAACATAGGAGTTACCACATGGAATCGTTATTCTTACAATAAGCACAACCTCCTAAGTCGATAGGCACTATAACCTTATCCCGATGGCCGGGATAGTCTATCATGTAAGCATCCAAACAACAATCTGAAGCAATATTCATAGCCATATCAATTCAGCAATTATCATAACAATGCTATCGAAACAAAACCCAAGTCGGAAACAAGTCAAGAATTCCCTACGTATATATTCAATCACACGATATTGCAACAATTATCCAAACACATGAACATCACCACCAATCTCACATGATTTAGAAAATTATAATAAGCTTAGCAATGTAGTACTTACGATAAATAGATGAAGAATAAGAGAGTACTTACTTGCTTGAAGATTGTGGAGAAGTTGTTTTGAATTGGAAGAACAAAGGAAGAAAATTTTGAGAGGATTAGGAGTGTTATGCGGCGCCTTTAGGGTTGTTTCTAATGTGGTTGTGTTATAAAACCAAGTCCCCTTTATATAGGAAGAGTATGGGTCGGGTTATGACCCATTTACAATCGGATTTGGGGACAAGAACATCACATATGCGGCGCATATCTCTCGGCATATCAATGACATATGCGGCGCATTGTCTATAGCATAATGGGACATATGCGCCGCATAGTCTATGGCATTTGTAGACATATGCGCCACATAGTCTATGGCACATGAGATACTGAGACCAAATACCATAGCATAGGAGGCGCATAGTCAAAAGCATACCTAGGAATAGGCGGCGCATAGTGTATAGCACACTAGATTCCGAGTCCTTAGGCTATAGAATAGGTTGTGCATCGTTCGTGGCCTATTTTTACCAAGTCCTAGCCTTCCTCGAAGCCTATTATGACGTGAGAAAGGCTCAATTCATAGCCTTATGCATCACCATTCCTAACTTACCGACTTTACCATACAATGCGTCCAAATCGTCAATGAGATCAATCTCCTCATTGCATACTTCTTGCACCTATATTAGCTCATAACAAAATGAAAAATATTAGTACGATGGGTTGCCTCCCACCAAGCGCCTTAGTTTTGGTCGTGGCACGACTCTTATTTTTGGATTTTCATTTATCAAAAAAAAAAATATACTAAAACGACAAAACGATAAAACGACAAAACAATAAAACAATAAAACGATAAAATGATGGGTTGCCTCCCATCTAGAGCCTTATTTATTGTCGTGGCTCGACGTAGTAATCTCGAGTACTTAGACTTCGTCGAGATAAGTGATGGCCATGTCGTTCATCGAGTCAAGAGGACCGATATATGGCTTGACATGTTGGCCATTAACTTTGAAGATAACACCCTCATTGTTTTCCAATTCGACTACCCCAGACGAGTAGACTTGGATGACTTTAAATGGACCAGACCACTTTGATTTTAACTTACCTGGGAAGAGCTTGAGTCTGGAGTTAAAGAGTAGTACCATGTCACCTTTTTGGAAGTTTCGTCGAACAATCCGCTGATCATGATACTTCTTCATCCGCTCCTTGTATAAATTTGATCTTTTATATGCATGGAGACGAAATTCATCTAGTTCGTTCGGCTGCTCCAACCTCAGGTTCTTCACATCATCCCAATTCAGATTCAAGTGCTTCAATGCCCACAATGCCTTGTATTCAAGCTCGATGGGTAGATGACAAGCCTTCCCATAAACTAGCTGATAAGGTGACATGCCAATGAGTGTCTTGAATGCAGTCCTATACGCCCATAGTGCATCATCTAGCTTTCGAGACCAGTCCTTCCTACTCGCATTAACCGTCTTTGCAAGGATTTGCTTGATCTCGCAGTTGGAAACCTCAACTTGTCCACTGGTTTGGGGATGATAAGGCGTAGCTACCTTGTGTTGCTTGACTCCATACTTGGCCAATACAGATTTGAATAGCTTGTTGCAAAAGTGATATCCTCCATCCCTTATGATAGTACGAGGTACTCCAAAGTGAGAGAAGATATTCTTCTTTAGAAACACTACAACACGATTTCCTTCGTTGTCGGCCAATGCTACAGCTTCAACCCATTTTGACACATAATCCACAGCAACCAAGATGTACTTCATTCCAAACGAATTCACGAATGGTCCCATGAAATCAATACCCCACACATCGAAGAGTTCTACCGCCAGAATTTTGGACATGGGCATTTCATGGTGTTTTGAAATAGCACCTTGATGTTGGCATTGGTTACACCTTCTCACATAGTCATGTGCATCTCTGAATATTGTAGGCCAATAATAACCACTTTGCAAGACTTTCCTTGCCGTTCGATTTCCTGCATGATGTCCTCCAACTTGCGAAGTGTGGCATGCTTCCAATATAGTAGGTACTTCTTCATGGGATATACATCGTCGAATGATACCATCCGCGCATCTTCGAAACAAATAAGGCTCATCCCAATAGTAGTGCTGAACGTGATGCATAAACTTCCTCCTTTGGTGGTAAGATAAATTGGAAGGTAACACATTACTCACCACGAAATTTGCAAAGTCGGCATACCATGGTAAGTGCTCCATTGTGGTTGCTAGTATCTCGTCGTCAGGGAATGCATCATCAATCTGATTTTCTGGTTGCGCCACATACTCATTCTCAAGTCTAGATAGGTGATCAGCCACTTGGTTCTCGCAACCCCTTCTATCTTTGACTTCGAAATCAAACTCTTGCAGCAGCAACACCCATCGAATTAGCCTTGGTTTTGCATCCTTCTTCGTCATTAGATACCTAAGAGCTGCATGGTCTGTATGAACGATCACCTTAGTACCCAGTAGATAGGCACGAAACTTCTTAAACGCATACACAACCGCTAGGAGCTCTTGTTCAGTAACGGTGTAGTTCCTTTGGGCTTCATTTAGGACCTTACTCGCATAATAGATAGGGTGAAACAATTTCTCCTTTCTCTGCCCAAGAACAGCACCAACGGCTACACCACTAGCATCACACATGACTTCAAACTGGAGCGTCCAATCTGGTGCTACCATGATAGGGGCTTCAATGAGTTTTCCTTTAAGGCATTCGAATGCCTTTAAGCAGTCATCATTAAAGTCAAACTTCGCATCCTTCTCCAATAGTTTGCATAATGGACTAGAAATTTTGGAGAAGTCTTTGATGAATCTACGATAAAACCTAGCATGGCCAAGAAAACTACGAACTCCCTTCACCGAAATTGGAGGCGGTAGCTTCTCTATTACCTCGATTTTGGCGCGATCAACCTCTATTCCTCTTTTGGAGATCTTGTGCCCAAGAACGATTCCTTCTTTTACCATGAAGTGGCACTTCTCCCAATTCAGCACAAGGTTGAACTCTACACATCTTTGCAATGCCATGCTCAAGTTTGCCAAACACGCTTCAAAAGACTCACCAACAACTGAAAAGTCGTCCATTAATACCTCCAAAGTATCTTCTACCATATCGGAGAAAATAGACATCATACAACGTTGAAAGGTGGCTGGTGCGTTACATAACCCGAATGGCATACGTTTGAAGGCAAACGTACCATATGGGCATGTGAACGTTGTCTTCTCTTGGTCTTCAGGAGCAATACAAATTTGATTATAACCTGAATAACCATCCAAGAAGCAAAACCATCCTTTCCCCGCTAATCGATCTAGCATTTGGTCCATAAATGGCATGGGGAAGTGATCCTTGAGCGTCCAAGAATTCAGCTTGCGGTAGTCCATGCATACTCTCCATCCAGTAACGGGCCTGAGTGGAATAATCTCATTCTTTGCATTCGCAACCACCGTCATACCTCCTCTCTTGGGAACACATTGTACTGGGCCTACCCATGTACTATCAGAAATAGGGTATACAACTCCTGCGTCTAACCACTTGATAATCTCCTACTTCACCACTTCTTGCATTGGTGGGTTTAAACGTCTTTGATGTTCAATGGTGGGTGTGCACTTTTCTTGAAGCTGAATTTTATGAGTGCAAATCCCAGGTGGAATACCAATGATATCCGCAATGGTCCATCCAATAGCTCTAATATACTTGCGTAGAGTTGAAATAAGAGCTGCAACTTGTTGCTCACCCAAATCGGCTGCCACTATGACTGGAAGAGTATTTCCGCTTCCTAAGAATGCGTACTTCAAATGGCTTGGCAGCTCCTTCAATTCTAACGTGGGTGATTCTTCAATAGATGGCTTAGCTGATGGTGTGGGTCGATTCTTGAGATCCAGATCCAGCTTCTTGGGGGTATAGCGATATGTCCCTAATCCCGATAGAGCACAAATATCATCTTCAGAAATTTCAGCATCATCATTCTCTCCTTTCATGAGCGAAACCTCCAAAGGATCATCAAGAATTCGCTCTTCTGCAAGTAACTCGTTCTCATCATCAAAGACAACATCAGCCACAGAAAATACACTCAAATCTTTGGGTTGTTTCATTGATTTGCAAACATCAAAGTGAACCACTTCGTCATTTATTCGGAATGAAAGCTCATTAGCTCTTAAATCTATGAGCACACTGCCCGTAGCAAGGAAAGGGCGTCCCAAGATTATGGGAACCTCTGAATCTGCTTCACAATCCAAGATGACAAAGTCTTCTGGAAATATGAATGAAGATACCTTCACCAAGACATCGCATAGAATACCAACCGGTCGTTTTACCGACCTATCAGCCATAACAAGCCTCATATTAGTTGGTGTAGGATCTCCTAACCCCAACTTCTTGTAGATCGATAATGGAATCAAGTTGATGCTGGCTCCTAAGTCACACAATGCTTTAGCAAAGTCCAAAGATCCGAAGGTGCAAGGAATAGTGAAAGCTCCGGGGTTGGCCTTCTTCTGAGCTATCGATCGGGTAGCAATTGCACTACAATGATGCACATCTTCTTTCAGCTCATAACTTGCTTCCCTCTTCTTAGTCAAAAGATCTTTCATAAATTTTGTATACCCAGGCATTTGTTCAAGTGCCTCTACCAATGGGACATTAATGGTCAGCTGCTTGAGCATAGTCATGAATTTGCTGAACTTAGTGTCATCGGCCGCCTTCTTCAATCTTTGTGGAAAAGGTGGTGGTGGGTATGGAAGTGTTCTCTCCATGGATTTCTTCTCCTCTTGCTTCCATTTATCATTTTTTTCAGGCTGCACGTCACTAGGTAAAACATCCTTGACGTTTGAAGTAGTTGTTGCGGCTTCTTCTCTTGTAACGTCACTAGATGTGGCGTCAATGTCTGCTGCTACGTCAACCACTTGCTTGTCTTTTGCTGCATTTTCAAGCACCTTATCACTTCTGGTAGTGATGGCCATGCATGACCCATCATTCCTTGGGTTTTGCACAGTATCGCTCGGTAAGGTGCCAGCCTTTCTTTGATTGAATGCTGCTGAAAGTTGGCTCAATTGCTGCTCTATTTGTTTGATAGAAGTGGAATGAGAATCAACTAATTGCTTCATGGAGGCCAAATCATCAATTACCTCCTTAACTCCCGCGCTTGTTGCTTCCACTCCTTTCAATAACTTAGCCATCATGTCTTCCATAGAGTTAGATGTGGTGGTGTCACGTTTACCAGGGGGAACGTACAAACCACTCTTTTCATTCTTGTTCTTCCAACTACCTTGGTCTTTGTTTCCAGATTTATCATAATAGTTCCGACCTTGGTTTCCTTGGGCATTCCCACAGAAACCCCCCTGATTGTTCAAGTAGTTGGACTCCTCTTCCGAATCAGATTCGTCTCTTCCTTTTAGCGCCACAGCTTTCACTTTTTCGGTCTTCCCTGATAATAAGTGCTTTGTCAGAAGATCCAATTGTGTTTTCATGTGCGCCATGTCTTGCTCATATTCTTCTTCTCTTCTTCTTTGGTCTGCAGACATGCCAATAGATAAAGTGGGGCTTGCTACCTCAGAATCCCTGGTATGCCAAGCTCTACTTTGTTTCGTCATACGATCTAGCATATTGCTTGCTTGACCAAAGGTGAGGTCCATAAAAGAACCTCCAGCTGCGTTATCCACCACTGGTTTAGTTACTGAATTCAAGGCTCTATACAAGATCTCCATGAGGTGAACATTAGTCATGTGATGGTTTGGGCATCTCGTTAGCTTTGTTTTGAACCTCTCCCATGTTTTGTGAAGAGCTTCAGAGGGAAGCTAACGAAAGTTGCTGATTTCATCTCTCAATTGAGCCCTTTTGGATGGCGGAAAGAATCATTCTAGGAAAGCGTCTCTCAATTGCCTCCAATTTGTAATTGAATCAGGAGTAAGCCCATTCAACCATAGTGTTGCCTCCCCAGACAGAGACAATGGAAATAGACGTAATCGAATAGCATTCTGACCAACACCAGGATTGTCAAAAGACTTGCATATAGAAATAAAGTTGATTAGATGCATATTCGGATCATCGCCTCCTAGTCCACCAAATAATCCCTTGAGTTGCAATAACTGAATCATGGTGCTTGTGATGTTGAACTTAGCTCCGGGCGCTAATGGTGGTGGAATTATAGCTCCAGTGGCTCCGGCACCATCAAGATCATCATCATCATCGTCGAAAGCTGGTTGCCATGGTTGGCGATCATACCTATACCGAGCTTGTCGACCTCTTCGATTGGCAGGTGTTATAATTTCAGCATCACGCCTAAGGTTTAGTAACTCGTCATCACCTAAATCTTCATCGTCAGGATTTGTTGCTCGCCCAGGATTATCAATGTTTTGTTGTTGGACTTGAGCAGCGGCAAGAGCAGCTAATCTTGCTTGCTCGTGTTGAGCAGCCATCCTGTCGATTTCAGCTTGTGCTTCCATTCTTCTAATTCGTTGTGGTTCAGGATTGATTGGTAATAACGGTTGACCAGAACTTCTAGTATGGGGCATGCACTAAAAGAAAATCCTGCAATAAACAAAAACAAAAACTAAACGTAAAAGTACGAGAATCTCTGACCAAAGGGTCTAGTAATTATCACGAACTTGATTGACACTCGTATTCCCCGGCAACGGCGCCAATTTTTGATAACGCTCAATCTACAGCACTCGCAGGAGTGTAAAGCGGTCGTTAGCAAATATAGAACCCAACCTGGGTTGGGTGTCGATCCCACAAGGAATAGCTTGGCCAACAAGTAAGTAAAATTAATAGACTTTTGGTGCAAGTCTCGTAAAAAGGGGGGAGTTGTAATAAGTAACCAAAGTAATGAAATAAAAGCTGAAAATAGCAAAGTAAAAAGAGAGTATTTCGTAGGTTGTGAAACAATGAGAATTGAAGCGTTGGGGCTATGTCCACCTTCTGAGGTATACGTCTCTATTGGCTATGAGTGTGTAGAGTCTTGACATACAATTGCTTATAGAGAATTGTAGTCGATGGTAAATCCAAGCGTCTCTCGACCTGAACAAGGACTATTTCACTTTAACTCTCTCGAGCTTAAAGCGTGTCTAACGGTACGAATTCTCCAAGAGGTTAGTCCAGTTACGGCACTAGCTTTTTAATAGGAAAGGGTGTCCTACTACCTTGACATTATCTCTTTTCCAGACAAATAACCTTTCTCTCGAACAAGTTAAATGTTAGACTGGCGTTATTCTATGCGTTTGCAACCGCAAAGAATGTAGATTAAGATGAAGAGAATAATGATATAAGCAATATACTTGTCTTGAACTCACAAACTCATAGCTATAGATAGTAACTCATTCGGCTTCCATAACCCCAACTAAGAGGTTTAGTTACCCATGAATGCGAAGGATATCATGATTAGCATGGTTTGATGGCGTGAGAAGTAGAGGATAGGCGTGTGGTTTTGGTGATTCCCTAGCAAGTAACGATTCTCTTATTGTGGAATTTAAGAATAGAAGAGTAGATTAGAAGTGTTTGTAGTGGAAGATGAGAGAGATGGAAGAAAACTAATTGTTGAATTAAGTGAAGAATTGAAAGATTGTTAGATGATGAGTGAATTGTTGAAGAATGAATAAAAATCTCTAGCATGATAGGGTATTTATAATACTCCTATCCTACTCCTACTAAGCTAATGAAATAAATAACCAAATCCTAATATACTAATGAAATCCATGACCCAAATGTACTAGGGTAAGGTTACAATATCATAATCCAAATAAACTAATGAAATACATAACCTAATTGTACTAGGTTAATGTATCTTTGTAAAAATCCATCTTTGTGTCTGTAAGTCCCCAAAGTCTTCAGAAATGCTATTTTAGCCCGGGACAGATTTTCCATGCAGCAGATTTGGTCCTTTAGGCGTCCAGCTCCTTTCCACTTCGGTCGTGAGCTTTCTTTTGCGTCAAGTAAGCCATAAAATGCTGTATTTTGCATCATTTATACCTGAAACTTTAGTAATCATGTTTGTTAGCTCATTTACAGGAAAAAGGACTAAAAGTGCATGAAATAGATATTTAGTTCTCAAAACTCAGCTAAAATATGGGCAAAATATATTGATATAGGCACGTAAATTCGCCTATCATCAGGAGGTACTTGAAGAAGCCTCCTTACCATTAATATGGTGTTACTTGTTGATGGCCACTCTCACATTAGTCCAAGGATCGTTGGACGAGGCAGGCAAAATAAAAATGGGGCTAGAAAGCCCGTTGGAAATGACTTGCGCCCAAGGCGCTTTATATTCTCTTTTGATCCGCTCTAGCATTTCATGAGCGGATCATAACAACCCTTAGTGGGACTTATCTTTCAATTGGGTCACTTTTGGGTCCTAAAGTTGTAATAATTATCTTAAATTATAAAAGAAGTTTTAATCATTATGCATAGAAGACCATATGCATAGAATACCTAAAATTATAATTATTAGCCTAAAATTGTAAACACGAGGGACTAAGTCAAGACTCTCACTCTAACAAAAGAAGTTCCAATAATATGCATAGAATACCATAGTCTTGCCCTTATTTTTGATACCTTAGTTTTAAAGACAGTTGGACTAGGATGACTATAGGACATTGCTCGGCTTGTAATGTATGATTAGGGGAAGGTATGGTACATTTGAGATATAGTCACTCACCCTCCTTGACACGACATATACATTTTAGGTCCACTTGTCAACCATTATCCTTTTATTTAACCTTTTTCTACTCTTTTGATTTTTGTATTTGGTGTGGTTTTCTTTTTTTTCTTTTTCTTTTCCATTCCATGTTTTCCAATTTTTTTCATTCTTATCATTTATTTTCTACCAAACCTAACTGTACTATATTTTATCTTTATTACACCCTTCTTCATTCCCATTTTATACTACATACCCTTATGATAGCCAGCCTTAACATAGGAATTTTGCTAGAGTTGAGGTGCACAGTTTCCAAGGAAGGCCAAAGGCCAAAATAGGTTTATTGAAATCAATTGGGAGGGTGAAAAGGTGAAAAAAGATAATAGGTCAATGTAGGCTCAAAATAGAGATCAAGGGATACTTATTCACATTTGCACTATTATTTGGACTAAGAATGCTTTAAGTAAAAAAAATTGACTATGATCATGTCCTAACCAACTATCCTACAATATAGGAAAGATTAACAAGGAAAGTTCTGGATTAAATGCACGTAAAACTAGGTAAGTACCTCACACCTACATGGTACAAGGTTATATCACCAACAACACTTATCTAATTAATACAATGCTAAGCTATGGTTATTTTATCCTAATACTATTTCCATGATTAAACTTACACAATAGTAACATATATATTTATATCATAGGGTTCATAAAATTTTTGAAGGGGTATGATTTTTTTCAACATCTAAAATTAGATCAACTGCATTTAGGTTCCATATTATTCTTTTAATAAAACATAAACAAAACATAACACATATAACAACAGAACAACAACCTAAACATGCCGATTCTACAAGGATACTACAGCAAATGAGAAAAGAAACAAGGAAAGAAAAAACCTCAAATATGGTATACCCCAACCCCCCAACTATAAGCTATTGCACTGTCATTAATGAATGCTTAAAAATTATAAAACTTAGGTGCAGGGACATGCCTAGGATATTTTGTTATTTGAAGCTAACATTCCCCCATCTGAGTATCTATGGTTTAACTGGAGGAGGAGGTGGTGGGGATTAAATAAAGGAGGAACCTGCTTCTATCTTAACACACTCCACTCATCAATCAAACATTGAACAATTAACTCATGAGTGGTTTGTTTGAAGGTCTACTGATAATCCATCCCAAGGTCCTATAACTTCCCGTCACGACCTCTCTTGTCCCCAATACCTTGGGACACATCATTCTCTACTAATAAATGAAATATCATAGTAGGGATTTAGGATAATGTCTTGTTGAATGGTGGATGACTAGAGTGATGGCCAAAATATGACTCTCATTTAATTATCGTACCTCTAAGTGAAATGTAGACTTCTCTAGGAATAGGCCCTATAAGTTAGGTACCTGGCCCTTGAACATTCATGCACACACTCAAGTCGTAAATTTGTCAAAATACAAACATATAACTCTCTAGTGTACTCCTCAACGAATTACATCATTATTACTTTAGATCTAGCATAAAAAGTATGCAACGTGGTTCAAATAAATGGCTAGATTAGACCAAATAGCATAGCTACTTGATTCACTGTCTGGTTGAGGCACTTAGTCGCCTTCATTTTTCTCTTAACTATCTATTGAAAAAACTCCCGTAGCACACTAACAATCCCAGTAGCTATCAGCTAAAGGGGAAAAGTAGAGGTACACGGCTGGGGCTGAAATATAAGTTGGGGCTAGTGCAGATGGTCCTATAGTCCCCCACTTCTAGTTGTAGTTATCGGATCTGTACTTTGAATTCTTATATAAGCATCAATACTCTCAACCAGCTTCCTACTAGGCTCGATCGAAATAGAAGGTCCCTAAAATGGGTTATACCAAAAGAAGGAGAAGGATGTGTTTGCTATAATAGGGTTGGGTTACACTCATCCTTAATCATGCCAACATATTCCTTGTCAACCACCTTGATCCACTTATCTACCTCTGGAATAGGAATCACTCCGGTCGTATCACATAACTATTGTATCAAATCAGGAAAAAGTAATGTGGTCTCATGGATCTCAGTGCATATCCATCAAAAAAAATTACTGTATACCCATCTATAAAGTTAGAAATTAATTCTGCTCTATCTTAGGTGAAAATGTTTCCCATAGATGTTGAACTCAAATGAGGTCTCACCATATCCCACCAAAACTTTACACCAAAGTGTAGTAATACCTTCTTGATATCAACTCTCCCCAAAACCTCAGGGGCATCAGTGCCCAAATCTGCCATCTGCATGTCTACCCATCTGTCAAAGTCCACTCTCAATGCTTTATGCTCAGCATTCCTTACAGTGTGCCTACTCTGCACTATCCTCACATAATTGTTATACTCAGTTGTGGTGGTCATCCCTACATACTTTCGCCTAAACAACAACAGCCTGATTATCTCTATAAAAAAATAAACCCTAACCTATATGAGTTATGTATGGGTTAGTTAGGACTGGTCAACTTATCTACCCTAGACTAGGGTAACCAAGTATACTAGTGATCCATATGAGTTATAAAACTCCCAAAATTTTTTCATATTGTATAAACAAAACTGATGGTTCATTTACCTAGGCTGATATCTATTGAATAAATATTGTAAGTCTACAGATCTACCTAAAAAAGCAGTCTCTATCCTAGCCTCCCCCACAACACTACATCGTGGTCGTCCCTAAACTATAATAAAGCTATCTTTTTCATAAAGTTATTTTATGACCTCCAGATATTATCTAAAATTAATTTGAGATTTCGGCAATATAAAGACATACGGGGAGTCTAACACTTGAGCTATATGTAATGAAGTCATAGGATAAGTACCCAGAGCAGTTCCTGGAGTACCCAGAGCTAAAGATTAAGAGATATTCTAAGAAACCCAAGCCACATCAACACCCTCCGTAGTTTGGGGTTTAGATGATGTCGATGCAGACTTACTCTCAACTGATTCGAATATAGACTCTGGCCCCTCCAGAAACATTTCCACATCCTTTAAGAAACCTAAACTTGACCATGAATCAACCTCCTCATCTAAACCAACATCTAACTCATTATCTTCCTTTTCAGAGTAAGAGTGTGCAGTTGTGAAGTAGCATATGACTTTAGTCGAGTCCTGATTCAGACAAAGGCTGTAGGTGAAGTCTATTGCCCATTCTGTGGTGGTGCAAGTAATGTCTATGGTGGTGTGTGCTGAGTGCCTAACTCAGAAACAACTATTACAAATTTCACCTATTTCTATAACCAAACTCGAGTTTGGCATGGCATAACTAGTGTACAACCCATGCTCACGGGATACTCCTCAATGGAACCACTTTACTCAGAAGTCTCATTTTATATTTTGGATGGAAAGCCCTTTTTCTGAATACCATTGGATGCCATCGTACATTAAAAACAAGGTGTTTCTGGTTAAACCATAATATAACAACAGTAATTTGAATAAAATTGACTACCCAAGGCAGGGCCTACTTTGATTCCTACTTACGGGTTGTAGGTAGTACCTACGACAGTTATATGTAGCCATCATTGGTACTAGACAAAGTCCTGAAGCTTCATGGCTTCAAGTATTATACATAAAATGCACTTACACTTACGGGCGTCATATGTAATACTTACGAGAACTTAGGTACCTTATAAGTACCATTCTGAGGGTAAGTTAGTCTTTCCCCTAATTTTTCTTCCCTCACAGATATAATTTTAATTTTTTGATCGAGTTTAAATCAAACAACAGGAAACACAGGTGTTTCATAGCTATTTCCCATACAATTCACTCTATTGAACTTCCACTTCAATTTATATTTATGATCATAGGCTTCCCAAAATAAAATTTATTCAACCAATTAAATTTAAGAAAGTTTAGGCTCCATATATTTAAAGATAATAAGAATTTAACAATTTCATGTTTATTTTGGGTACTTCAAAACTTGAATGGTCAAGAATGAATTTTAATTAAGTTTGAGCTAAGAAATACTACCTGGATAGAAGATTTTTGAAGTAGAAAATGAAGACTAGATTTTAGCCCTAATTCTCTTACAATATGCAAGCAAGTAGGGATTTTATGAACGATATTTTCCTTCGATAGTTGTTGAATGAAGGTAAAGAGTTTTAATGGAAGAGGGAAGTTTGAATTTTAAGAGTATAGCAGTTAATGAGTAATTTCTAGGGCTTTATAGTGTGAGGGGTGTCGAATAAGGTAGGGTCACATGAGCTCGACCCAAATTTGAAAAACTAGGACCACACTATTTTAACCAACTTTGGACCCTACTTGCGGGCATCAAGTATCTTTACAGCTCCCATAAATGGGGCCTTAAGTTCATCTTGTAACCTATTTCTCAGTGATTTCTATGGTACCAACATATGGGGTCATAAGTTGTACTTACGATGCCCTCTATGTGTGGTCTCTAAGTACAACATTAGAGAAACAAAAATTTTCTAATACCCAGGAATTAAACCTATATGTAGTAGGTTGGACCTACATCCCCTATAAGTAGGATCTTAGGTCCACTTACCTAGACTTGTCTAAAATTTAGAAATTTTTATCATTGTCCTATTTCTCCATGTTTTTAACCTCCAAAATAGAAACAAAACTGAAAACTAAAACCGTGGGTTTATTCCTAAGCGATGAAAAGCAGCATGATGTGGATAGGTTGGATACTCAGACTTCACTATCAAGCCCATGATTGCACCTTATAAAGTTCTTGATTTAAGGATGCAACATGACTCAGTTGCCGTAGATACTCAAACTTCGCCATTGTGTATATCCTCATAAATCCTTAACTCTCCATACTTCCTATATAATTATTCAAATGATGCCCATAAACCTTGATTAGGTCACCTCCATCTCGTTTCATCTAAATTTCACCATTTGGAAATACTCCAACCACGTTTAATGGTCTAGGCCTCCTAGACTTCAGCTTGCCAAACAATAAAAAATTTCTTGAATTATACAACAAAATCTCATCTCTAGGATTGAACACTATTTTCTTAATTTTCTTGTCGTGGTACAATGTCATCTTCTCCTTATATAATGTTGAACTCCCACACACACATAGGAGGAATTAATATAGCTTATTGTGTCCCTTAAGCGTGATGACAGCCAAGTAACACCTTATTTTAGACGGTGATACGGTTGCTGAAAAGATATAGTAACCAATCTAAGCTTAGGGTCAAATCCCAAAGGAATTCTTCGTTTGAATTTATAAGTAGTTGTAGTCTACAGGCATTACTAGAAAGTAAATATGGGGTTTTGTTTGTGGTAATTTCAAGAAAGTAACTCTATTAACTCCGATTGAAATTAGTTATTAGTGAAAATTATGTTTTTGTTATCCCCAGCATCTCAACTCCGTAGGTTCATAATCTATTACTTCTCTTCTACTCCAAAACCTATTTTCGTTCAAAGCTATCATAAAAAGACACCATATCTAATAAAATGGCCTTTGTACATGCATACTTTCCTTATTTTAAGAATCAAAAGTGCTAAGAAACCATGGAACATCAACACCATTAACATATAACATTTTTATGTCCTTAGGAAACTAAAACATATCAAAGGCACATGATGTTTAATTAAAAAAACCTGAGTCACCTACGGTAGTTAACTAGATTTTATCTTAAAAAGTCTTAACCCCTCCTATTTCAAACTTTTCAAAACCACTGAATGGATACATGTAGAATAATAGTGTAACCTGAAGGAGTAAAGTAATGAAATTACATTAGGAACAAAAACCAAGCGAATCTTAAACTTACACTACCTGAATATATAAGGATTTAACAACACAACCCAAGTACCCTAATAGAAATAATGTCCCAACTCTCACAATATAATCATGCATGTAAATACAAGGGACCAAGTCAAGACTCTCACTATCGCAAAAGAAGTTCAAATCAATATGCATAGAATATCATAGGCTTCCCTTTATTTTCTATACCTTAGTTTTTTGGACAGTAGGACTAGGATGACTATAGGTCTTTACTCGACCTATAACGCTGGCTTGTGGAAAGCTACGGTACATTTGAGATATAGTGGCTCACCCTCCTTGACACAACATATATATTTTAGGTTCCACTTATCAACCATTCTCCTTTTATTTAACCTTTTTCTACTCTTTTGATTTTTGTATTGGGTGTGGTTTTATTTTTTCATTGTCCAGTTATTGATTTTTTTTCTTTTTCTTTTCTTTTTTATGTTTTCCATTTTTATTTTTTCTTATCTTTTATTCTGTAACACACCTAACTTTACTATATTTTCTTCTTATTACACTCTTCTTCATACCCATTTTCTACTACACGCCCCTATGATAACCACCCTCAACTTAGGAATTTTGCCTAATTTGAAGTGCATAATTTCCAAAGAAGGACAAAGGCCAAAATAGATTCATTGTATTCAATTGGAAGGGTGAATAGGTACAAAAAAGAAAATAGGTCAATGTTGGCTCAAAATAAGGTTCAAGGGATACTTATTAAAATTTGGACTATTATTTAAGCTAAGAGTTCACTAAGTCTGAAACGAACTATGTTCATGTCCTAACCAACTATCCTACAAACTAGGTAAGATATTCCAAATCAGACGTACACGTAATGCACGTGATCTTTCAAGTAATATAGTTATTTAGACAATCAGATATCGTTCCCACGAGGACTAAACAACTATCAATTTATCCAACTTTTAGTTTCAGACAATGAGTATTAGGAGTTGTATAGTATCAAGATTATTTTGAAATTGAGAATAAGAATGGAACTTAATAAACAAGAAATAAAATTTTAGGACTAGACAAAAGCAAGCAAAGAGTTGTAAACAGTTATGATAAGAATTCCAGGGTTGAGGCTTCTCTAACAATCATACAAATCTCTATTTGTATAGTATTCTAATTGGTTATCAAGTTGTTGGTTCGCAAGGTTTAGGCAACGATCTTGATATCCTGAACTAAATTATTTTATCTATTGAATATTGAAGCTACAACTCTTGCAGAGATACAATCATTCTTCTAGATTCATTAAGTAATCTTCTTGCACTTGAACCAAACAAGGCTTCTTGGTATATCCTTATCCTGGATTGTAATTCAAATCTCTTATTTTATAAAAGTATTAGAACCTTGCTCTTAAATTTCCTCATTCTAATCTATGATCATTCTCCCAAATTCACATAGAAATATAAATTTATTCTAATGGCAGCCAAGCATTAAAATAGTAAGCTCAAGAAATTCAGAACAACCCAGGTGATTATCCAACAAGAAACTACTATATAGAATATCGAAGAGTAACCATGTTCTTGACCTCAACCCCAGAACAATGGTATTTAGCCACTCCTATTTGAATAAAACATCAGAAATAAGTAATTAATCATACCCAAAATTAGTCTTGTAGTAAAGAAGTTCAAAAGAAATAATAATAACCTTAAAAGAAGAATTCAATTATTTTCAGCCACTACTATGCTTGCCAAAAAGTGTTTGGAATTGTGCTCATGCGTTTCTTTTATTCTTGGTAAAATTTCACCAGATCTGAAGCCATGACACATCGTGTCTCTAATCGCGTTGATCAAACCAACACGTCGCATCAAAATCACATTGATTTACTTTAATTCATCTTTGAAAATCATACTAAGTCAAAATCTTCACCACTCGACGTGACGCGTTGACATCGCATTATGTTACTGGAATTTGCTCCTCGAAATTTTTCTAATTGTCAAAGCTTTAAGCATCGACGCAATGCATCACTATCACATCGATGTAATGAAAGTTGCACTGGTAGAATATTTTAAAGCATAAAACATATGTGTCAACGTGATGCATTGACATCAAGTCGATGCACTAGAACTTGTTCTTCAAATTTTTGCTAAGGCACAAATCTTGCCAGTCGACGTGACGCGTTGAGATCGCGTCATGTCATAGGAATTTTTCACCAGTTCCTTTCTTTCACCTTGTCAATCCTCAGCTCCTTTCTTTTATCTCAACTCTCATGTAACTCCATATATTTAGGACTTTAATCCATATGGACTTTCATCTCTTCATTATGTGCATCTGATTTTCTTCTAAATTAATGGGAAATCATCATGTATTTCTAATTATATCGATTATCCACGAAACATAATTTAAATCACATTTCAATATAATTAGCACACTTTTTATTCTCAAAACAAGTCTAGATATGGGTAAATAACGGTGTTTTGAAATATAAATACGCCCAAGATCACTACCCCACTCTTAAAACCTTGTTCGTCCTCGAACAAGTTCAAGCATCTCAATCATCAAACCTTTTAATCACCAACTAAGAATAATGCTAGAATTGGGCATAAGAACATTTATTTCACACTTCATTGTTCCAACAGTGACATTAAATTTCTTGGTGAACTTTAAATAAGCACGTAATCAAGAACTCAATAAGTAATCTAGACTTTCATCCGCATGCACCCTCACAACAAGAAACTTTTCCCCATATCACTTACAATTTAACAATCTTAATCAAGAGGGGAATATTAAAATTGAATCACTCGCTCTCACAAAGAATTCATACATAATAGGAGATGAACCATAGGCTTGCCCTTAGTGTATTACTCCACTAATAGTCGGTTGTTGAAATGTAGGATCAAATAGGACTATTTATGGTTGTAATGCAGGCTAAGGGATGGGTAGGTACTATTTAGGAAATACTGACTAATCTCCCTAAGCAATTTAATACATAACTACCTTCAATCACAATCACATTTTTTCAACCAATCTTTTCGTTTCATCATCTTTAAACTTTCCATTGTTTCACCCAGATCTTTTTAAGAACATTAACAATAGTACCATAGAAGTAATTGTTTTTTACAACATCATTTACATTTCATCTTTTTTTCTTATCCCAATTCTCGTTAAGCACCCCTTATAGTAGACACCCTCAACCTAAGAAATTTTCCTTAGTTAAGGTGGTCATTGTTCTTAAAGGACCAGGGCCAAAACAGGTTCATTGTAACACACCAACTGGGTAACAATACTGAAATTTTCATCACAGGTTACTTTTTACTCCTAAAAATAACAATTAATTGCACAAATTACTTCTTTAGAGCTCCACTTTCACCTTTTTATTTCTTTGTACTTCAAATTCCCCCTCTTTCCATTATTTGTATTAAAGTTCTTAGGAAATACGGATCAAAGTAAGGTCTAATAAAGAATGGATTTGACTACATATGCGGCTACTAAAGAAGTCAGGCTATAGGTTGAACGGGATTTACTAAGGTCATGCATAAGGGTAGGTAAATAGATTTTTTACAAATTGGTTAACAAAGAAATACCACAATCACGTGGTACACCGAACACCCTTTATTTCATTTTGTAAACACAACGGGCAAGTTCTAGTCATTCCTATAAATGTAGAATACAAATGAATACTCCCCCACTCGGTGCATACTTTGAATCAATTTTGATCCTTACGTGTTCCAATATTGTAATTTATTAAATTCAACATTAAGCAAATCAAACCAAACAACACTTGTTGGAACTTTCATAAAAAAATCTCATTTTATTTAAACATAATCAAATTAAACCATTTTACTCAACACACCACATTTTTCAAAGGTAACAATCAGGGTCCCTATTATGCTCTTAGCTTCTAAAGATGCATTCACCTTAAGACAGTCGTCATCCTATCATAGGGGAGGGCAGATAACTATAACATTGAATAGTGAAAATTTCCAGAAAGGGCACATATAATACTTGTAATATAAAAATTTTACCATAAAGGGTGAAAATAAAATACTGTAAATAAAGCAAATACTTTTAAACTAAATTGCCAAAAAGGGAAATATTATCAACTTACAAATTCACCAAAAACATAAAATGAATAAAGATTGTTCATCCAATACAACCACAAAACCAATATTGTTCAAATTTGGGTAAATAAAAGAGATAAAGATGAAGATTATTAAAGACCAACTGCCACCCCACACTTAAGCAAAGCACTGTCCCAGTGGTAGAAATAAGGCATGGTGGCATAGTACTCCCTGCTCAATCAAATGACACCATGGCCATCACGTTATCAACATTAGCATCATTGCCATTACCAAAATCATCACATGAGTCATCATTATCAGACTGCTCTTTTTTCTCAAAATCATCATCAAAATACGCCATGCGTCACTCCTCATCTGTATGGACATCATCATCAATTGACTCATCAAAACCAGGCCCAATGTGCAGCAATGTCTGAGCATGAGGTTGTAGAGGTTAGTTAAACTCCACTGCATGAATCTTCTATTGTGTAGCTAGACGCCCCCTAGTTCTCAACTGTAGCATAGTTAGCCCATACATACTGGCTGTGATCTAATTAGAATGAGCATTATGCTTAGGCATTATCAAATTCACTCTACGAGGAGCTGGTCCCTTGGTGAGAGAAATATAAATTGGCCTATCACCCACAGGCGATAAATAGTCACATCCTCCTTAGGCACACCATGTTTCCTCAAAAATCTTGTTAGCATTCCACTAAAAACATATCTCCTACCTCCTAAAAATTGAGCCTTTCTCATCACCGAGAAAATAATGGCACCCACATTCACATCTACATCATCTCTCATCACAGCATAAATAAGACATACCCTATCATGGGTCACCTATGTAATATATTTCCCATGAACCAGGCAGTTATAGTTATTTTTGGCCCATAAACGAGCCTCCCTGTTCAAGTGAGTAAATAGAAGTCAAAACATGCATTCCTCATTCTTGGTGGTGAATCCACCACGCTGTATATCTAGTATTGCATAAAAGATAATGGATATGCTAATAGGGGGATTTCAATAATCATTGTCTTCAATGGCCCTGGATCCACATGGGGTGCACCTAACAACACATTAATAGTGGTTGTAGTGAAAGTTATCACATGACTATGTACATCGACCTCAGAATATTTTGAGTTCTAATTCCCATAGAATTCCCAAACTAAGCTCAAGTTGAAGGGACCCAGCTACTCAAAGAAAAAATTCTTGTGATGTGCCTATATTTTTCTCACCATCGAAGGATATTTCTTCATCAAAGTTACCCTATTGATAAATTGATCGGCCGAATATTTTTACTCTTTCTGTGGCGAGTACCAGTTTTATCCTGCCGCACCTACAAATTTGGTTCCAAACCTCTTTTTTCCCCTTAGAACATATGGGGTTGCAGGTACCCTGTCAGCGTCATGAGTCCTCTTGTGCCTAGGCTCGGACAGTCTATCTACATGTTTACCTTTACTTCTTGGTGGGTGGTTGTTCGAAATTGTACTTATTAAACATAACATCCCACAAACATATAAAATAAGAACCTTCAAATCTAATCACCACTAAATGTGAATGCACTAGGGTACTCAGACTTCTCTTTTTTAATTCATAATTTTTATAATCATTACGCCAAAAATAACACCCAAAGATATTTTTTATTTATGATACTTAACAGTTTCAATAGATGGCTTAAAGACTAAACAACATTTACAGACACAATCCTTCATTAACACATTACTCCCCCTTAACAATTTAATACGTGTTTTCCCTATGTCACTTTTAGATCTAAATCAGCAACACTCACTTTGATCATATATAGCTAACAATAAGGTAGTACTGAATCAAGATCCACCGCACACTTACTTGCCTTCATATATTGACCATCATCAACTTTCTAGCATCGGAAAAAAAGTTAATCTCACTGTCATGGTAATTCAGATATTTTCATTGCTCACATAAACTACACTTCAGTCAAGGCATTTCATAGCTTCCACTAAGGTTGTGTTGAATCACGATCCACCACACACTTATTTGTTATTATATAGTAAACCAAGCAACTCCTAACTTATTGAATTTCAACACACAGTACGGGAAAACATGTAATTGTCAGTCAATTTATATCTGAACCCCTTAGAGGAACCAAATTAGTTAAACCATGAATCCCATTTTGGAATACACTTGTTCCCACATGAGAAATATCAAACCCATAATAATATGTCATCATCACCATCTAAGGTTCCCACAAAATTTTGAAAATTAACATTCAATGAAAGTTAAAATTAATCAATCCAACCCGTGAATATTTCAATATTGTTTCAATGAAACTCGCAAAACACAAAACTTATAACAATAGTAAAGAATATGAGTTCATAAGACTTAAACACAATATATAATCAAAATTTACCTGGTCTTAGTTACCAAAATTGGAGATAAAGCTAAGACCTAGTTGCTGTTGCTAAAAATTGACTAAATTATGAAGTGAACAATGTTTAAGACTTTGGGGAAAATTAGGCCGGTCCAGCTAGGTTAGCTGAGTAATAGTTGAATGGGTAGGGTAAGGTATTTATAGAGGCGTAAATAAGGTTTAAAAATTTTTAACGTTGGGTACAGGTAATGCAACGTGTCAGGAATCACATTATAAAATTGTCACTGCGCAGCAAGTTCACATCGATTCTTTGGAAGTTACATCAAATAATTAATCTAAGTGTTGCCTACATGCCAACCAATGCGGCGTGATTGGAAAGGCGTTCATGGACCGATGCGATGCATTAGAATCACGTTGGTTCATTGGGAATAGCCTTGAAAATTTTTCTAAGTGTGGAATTTATGTCCATCGATGTGACACACCAAGATAGCATTGGTCCACTAGAAATTGCTTCCAAAAACATTTCTAAGGCTAAATTTTACATACCGAATGTATCTTTTCTTATGCCTTATCTTTTTCCCACCATGTAACAACTATTTACTTACTTAAGAGCCCATGTTCACCATCTTTTCTTCTTATCTATCTCCACTAAATTTCTCATTCCTGCACATATCAAAAATAGCAAAATTACATAAGAAAAAAAATGGGTTGCCTACCACGAAGCGCCTTATTTTTGGTCATGGCACGACTCATTTTTTTGTATTTATCTTTTTGTTATTCACTACTAAAAATTAAACTACCTATTACATTCCATTTTTGGGTTTCCTTCCACTTAGCGTCCTATTTTAAGTCGTGGTATGACTCAGCACAGTTCTACCCCTAAGTAAAGGTGATGGACTCCTTGTACTTATCCAGATGATTAACCTAATAATGTTTTACACATTATTCATTTACCTGGAACTTCTCCGTCTTTTCTTTATTCTACAACTCCACAGCTTCATGAGTTGTCATTCTCACCACCTCAAATGGTCCAGGCCATTTTGTTCACAATATATCAAGAAATAACCTAAGCCTTGAATAAGAACAAAACAAGTTGTCCAGGCTCCAATACTCTCTCTTGAATTTGCTTATCATGCCATCTTTTGGTCTTCTCCTTGTATAATTTTGCATTTTCGTAGTCATAAAGCCTAAACTCATCAAGCTTATTCAGCTGCAGTAACTATTTCTCTCCCGCAATAGTCATCTCAAAATTTAGCTTCTTCGCAGCCTAATATACTTGGTTTTCTAACTCCACAGGAAAATGACAAGCTTTACCATACACCAAGCGATATGGAGACGTCCCAATGGCCATTTTGTAAGTTGTTTGGTAGGCCCATTGTACATCATCTAGCTTTTTTGCCTAATATTTTCTCTGCCCATTCACAGTCTTCTAAAATATTTACTTAATCTCCTGATTTGACACCTCAACTTTCAACTAGTTTGGGGATGGTACGTAGTGGCAACCTTGTGCCTAATATCATATTTCGCAAGAAGATTTATGAACCAAGTATTAATAAAGTGCATACCTACATCACTAATTATCGCTCTAGGTGTACCAAATCAGGAAAATATGTTCTTATTTTCAAATTTCAGCAACAATGTTGCATCATTAGTCGGACTTGCCACCACTTCCATCCATTTAGAGACATTGTCAACCGCTACAAGAATGTACAGATTGCCTTTTGAAGGTGGGAATGGGCCCATGAAATTGATTCTCCAAACATCAAAGACTTTGACTTCAAAAATATTAT
This sequence comes from Capsicum baccatum var. pendulum, assembly GCA_030864225.1. NCBI lineage: Eukaryota > Viridiplantae > Streptophyta > Magnoliopsida > Solanales > Solanaceae > Capsicum > Capsicum baccatum. The sequence continues at coordinate 204,472,567 of CM061550.1, forward strand.
TGAGGGGCATTTCATAACGCCTAGATATAGTACCTAACCTTTGAAGTTGATCATAATTTTTCACAAAAGCAATTGCATTCCTAAACAACGTAGGCCAGAAAAATCCTGATTGCAATATTTTTTTAGCAGTCCTCTAACCCCCATGGTGTCCACCGTAAGGAGATGAATGGCAATCAATGAGCACCTTTGAAAATTCAGCCTCTAAGATACATCTATGAATGAATCCATATGGACCCTACTTGAAGAGATAAGGTTTATCCCAAATGTGGGCATATGAATTATGGAGAAGTTTTTTCTTTGTTGTTTCATGGCATCAAGAGGGTACACCTCACAAGCTATTATATTCACAATATCAGCATACCAGGGGAACTCAACTACATCTAAAAACAACAACTTTTAATTAGAATAATCTTCATCAATACTAGGAGAGTCATAAACAATATGATTTTGATTTTCCAATTGTGATAAATAGTCAGCAACTTGAATTTTAGCTCCTTTTCGATCTCGAACCTCAAGATCAAATTCTTGTATTAGTAGAATCCACCTAATCAGTTGAGGTTTTGCATCTTTATTATTCATAAGATACTTAATAGCGGCATGGTCAGTATCAACAATGACCTTAGTGCCAACTAAGTAAGATCTAAATTTGTCAAATGCATACACCACTACTAGCATCTCTTTCTCTGTAACCATATAATTAACTTAAACATCATTCAACATTTTTATAGCATCGTAGATCAAGTGAAATATCTTATCTCTTCTCTGACTAAAAACAACTTACACATAAACATCGCTAGCATCACACATCAGCTCAGAAGGTAACTCCCAATCTGGTACGATCAAAATAGGTACTTCCATCAACTTCTTCTTTAGTTTTTTAAGAGCTTTATAGCAATCACCCCCGAACTCAAACTTGGCTTATTTCTCTAACAATTTGCACATAGGGCTTGAAATCTTTAAGAAATATTAAATGAATCTCCTATAGAAACCTGTATGTCTAAGAAAGCTCTACACTCTTTTGACTATCACTGAATGTAGTAACTTTTTAATCACCTCAACCTTTGCCTTGTCCACTTCGATTCATTTGCATGACACTTCATGGCCTAGGACAATTCCTTCCTTAACCCTAAAATAGTTCTTTTCCTAATTCAGCACCAAGTTCATCTCCTTGCATCGAGCTAGGACACTGTTAAGATTCTGCAAGCACTTATCAAAAAAATAACCATAAATAGAGAAATCATCCACGATTACCTCCACAAATTATTCAACCATATTGGAAATTATCACCATTATAAATTTCTAAAATATAGTAGGTGCATTGTATAGGTCAAAGGGCATGCGTCTGAGCGCATATGTACCGTATAGACATGTGAAAGTGGTCTTGTCCTGGTTTTCCGGTGCTATGATTATCTGATTGTATCTGGAGTACCTATCCAAAAAACAATAATACTCTTGTTTCTCCAATCTATCCAATATTTGGTCAATAAAATGAATTGAATAGTGGTCTTTACGAGTTGCTTCATTAAACATCCGATAGTCAATACAGATCCTCCAACCAGTCACCATGCGTGTGGGGATCAACTCATTATCATCATTAGTTACCATGACCATCCCTCCTTTTTTGGCACATAATGCACTAGACTCACTCATTTGCTATAGGTAATTGGGTAGATAATACCACTATCTAAGCACTTGATTGCATCTTTCCTGACCACGTCTTTCATTACAAGATTCAATCTTCTTTGTTTTTGCACTCTCAGTCTGTTACCCTATTCCATGTAAATATTGTGCATGCAAAATACTTGATTAATTACTGTAATATCGGACATTTTTCAACCAATTTCCTTTCTTCTCCTCTTTAGGATTACATGCACATCTATTAATCCTGCAGACAGAAATAACATGCAAAGTATCTTGATCACCAAGAAAAATATATTGTAAATGTGGAGGAAGAACCTTAAGCTCCAAGTTAGGAGATTTTTCAAATGAGGACTTGGGCAATGGACCAATTGGCCTATTCAATGGTTCAAAAAGAACTTTTATCATCTCAGACACTGCCAAAATTAATAACCTAGACCAATTCTAACTCTTCCACATCTCCATACAGATCATGACCCATAAATGCTTTCTCTAATAGATCATCAGACAATAACAACTGCAAATAAAAATACGGTTAATAACCGACATAGATGATAACTCCTCATATATTTCTGGTAATTTTAATGCCTTGTAAACATCAAAGACTTCTACTTTATCATGGGCTCATATGTTTATTTTCCCAGCTGCTACATCAATTAGTTACTACCTTATTACTAAGAAGGGTCATCCCAAAATAAATAGAACCATAAGATCAACCTCAAAGTTAAGAATTAGAAAATCCACCAAAAAGATTAATGTTCCTACTTGAACCAAAACATAATCGATAATACCATCTGGCCTAGCAAGTGATCTATCAGCCAGCTGCCAAATAATAGTAGGGGGTTTTGGAATCCTAAAACATATCTTCTAGTACCACGATGTGGGCATAAGATTTACGCTATCTCCCAAGTCACACAATCTACGTTCACAAATAGTTTGTCCAATGGTAAATTGCAAAGGTAAACTACCTGGATCTTTAAGCTTTATGGGAAATTTGTTTTGAATCTTGAACGTGCATTCTTAAATAAGTGCAAATGTAAGATACTCGATCAATTGGTTCTTATTCGCAACTATCTCTTCAAATATTTTGCATATTTTGGCAAACTTTTTAGAATATCAACAAAAGGAAGATCTACTTGAACCTGCTTTAAAAGATCTAAGAACTTTTTGTAACTTGCCTTCTCTTAATGCTTCCTTTCTTATTGAGGAAAGGGTAAGGGAAGATTCTTCTTGTCTACATGAATTTAACCATTTTCTGTTTTTTCTTTGATTTCATTCTCTACATTGTCTTTAGCAATACCATCAATAATTATGTGACTAATTGGTTCCTGAACTTTCTCCTTAGTTTGCAGCCCACTCCTTGTCGTAACCGCAATTAACTGCATAGGATTTATTTCTATATCACAAGGTAATGCTCCTGTGGTCTTGTATTCTATGCCCCTACAATTTGACATAACTGCAACTCTAAATTTCTCAAAAGTAATTGTTGACTCTTCAACTCAGCTTCAAACTGTACATGTTGAATTTTAATTTTAGTCGTAAATTGCACTTGTTGAGCCATGAACTGCTTCATACACTCCTCCAAATTGTTGTGGATTTGGTTGCACTTATCCCATGTACTGATTTGCATTCTGCACCTAATTTCCCCCTAGGAGAAATTGGGATGGTTTCTCCAGTTGGGATTATAAGTATTACTAAAATATTATTGTCCCAACCGATTTGAATTCCCCATATAATTGATAGAATTTGGATTAGCCATTTAAGCATCAGTTGTATGCTCGCCACTTCTCTAAACCTCACACCAAGAATTTGCCTATTGGACTGCATTTGTTGTAGTTTCTTGTTAAGTAACACCTAACTTTATGTTATTAGTTTGAGTAATTATATGATTTTTCATGGGTGTGATCTGTGCCTTTAATGTAGTAAGCTAATCTACCTCCAATACCCCTGAAAACTTTTTAGGAGTACTTCTTGAGTGTGCATGCTAGTAAGGGTTTCCTTGTGAAATCAGATTCAATATGTGAACAATTCTTCATATGTCTTCTCAAGAGCTTGGCCACCTGATGCTAAATCTAAGAGAACCTTTTTATTCGACTAAAAAACTTCTATAAATGTGTAAACCCTGACATTATTCTATTGATGGTGATGAGGACAGTTCTTGAGCATGCCTTTAAATCTCTCCAAAGGTTGGTAGAGATTTTCTCCATACTTTTGTCTGAAATTGAAGATTTTACTCCTAAAATATGCAGTCTTCTGTGATAGAAAGATTCGAATAAGGAATTTCTAAGCATAATCTTCCCATGAAGTGATGGAGTGTGGTGGTGCAGCATGTAACCACCTCTTTGCTTCCCCCATTAGAGAAAAAGAAAAGAGTGTTAATCTGACATAATCAACATTCAACCCTGCAAGAATACGTATCACTTATTTCCAGGAAGGTCTGTACGTGATGCTATGGCTTTTCATGTGAAAGGATGTGGTATTGCCATGCTGAGTTTAATAGTTACACCATATTCTACTTTAGTTTAAATCAATCTCCTAGCTCGGGTTTCCGAATAATATTAGTCACATGATTCATAAGTAGAATTTCCACCTCATGAACAGGTCTTTCAGCTGGTTAAGCAGGAACAACTGGGATAACTAGAGCTAGAACATTTCCGTCCTTTAGATCAATGGGAGCATTGGGATCAAGAAAATTCAGATCTTTTATTACAGACATTTAAAATTTTTCAGTGGAATATAGAACTTTTCTCCTTTGTTGAAAGATTTTCTCTGGTTCTGCAAAAGGGTCTACTAGATCTTTATCTCTCACCAGTCCTGGATTCAGACAAGCCTGCAAAAATTCAGCCACTAAGATCAAGTTGTTAACACCTACACTTAATATGAAAAACCAAATATTTAGCAATTTACTAATTATTTTAGATCACCGGCATCGGCGCTAAAAACTTGTTGCGACTCAGATGCACACGCAAGTGCATGTGATCATTCAAGTAATATTGTGATTTAGACAATCAAATATCATTCCCACAAGGACTAAACAACTAGCAATTTAAAATACTTTTAGTATCAAATAATAAGTATTGGGCGTTGTGTAGTATCAGGATGATTTTCAAATTGAGAATAAGAATGTAAATTAATAAACAAGAAATAAAATTTTATGACTAGATCAAACCAAGCAAATGGTTGTAAGCATTTATGATAAGAATTCAAGGGTTAAGGCTTCTCGAACAATCATATGAATCTCTATTCTTATAGTATTCTAATTGGATATCTGGCTATTGGTTTGCAAGGTTTAGGCAACGATCTTGGTCTCCCGACCTAAAATCTTTTATCTATTGAATATTGCAGCTACAACTCTCGCAGAGATACAACAATTCTTCTAGATTCATTAAGTAATCTTTTTCCAATTGAACCAAACAAGGCTTCTGGGTATATCCTTATCTTAGATGCTAATTCAAATCCCTTATTTTATAAAAGGATAAGAACCTTATTCGTTAATTTCCTCATTCTAATCTATGATAATCCTTCCTGATTGAAATAGAAATATAAATTTATTCTAATGGAGGCCAGGACTTAAAATAGTAAGCTCAAGAAATTAAGAACAAAACAGGTGATAATCCCAAAAGAAAATACCATGAAGAGTATCAAAGAGTAATCATGTTCTTGACCTCAAACCTAGAACAAAGGTATTTAGCCACTCGTGTTTGAATTAAACATCAAAAATAAGTAATTAATCTTACCCAAAATTAGTCTTGCAGTAAAGAAGTTCAAAAGAAATAATAATAACCCTAAAAGAAGAATTCTATGCTTTTCATCCAGTGCAATGTTTGCCAAGAAGTGTTTGGAATTGAGCTCACGTGTTCCTTTTATACTTCGAAAATTTTCACCAGATATGGTGCCATGATGTGACGTGTTGCCAATCTTGTTGATCAAGACAATGCATTATGTTAACGTCTTGTTACTTTACTAGAATTCATCTTTGAAAAATAAACTAAGTCAAAATATTCACAACTCGAAATTTTGCTAAGTGTCAAAGCTTTACAAATCGATGTGATGCATTGCTATCGCGTTAATGCACTGGAAGTTGCACTTATAGAATTATCTAAGGCACAAAAATTATGCATCAACGTGATGGGTTGACATCGCGTTGATGCACTAGAACTTATTCTTCAAATTTTTGCTAAGGCACAAATCTTGCCAGTCGACGCGACGCGTAGAGATCGCGTCGTGTCACTGGAATTTTTCTCCAGTTCCTTTCTTTCTCCTCATCAATCCTCAACTCCTTTCTTTTCTCTTTACTCTCATGCATCTACATATATTTTTGACATTACTCTTCATTATGTACTTCCAATTTTCTTCCAAATCCATAGGAAATTAATCCTGTATTTCTAATCATATTGGTTAGCCATGTAACCCAATTTAACTCATAGTTCAATATAATTTGCACACTTTTTATTCTTAAAACAAGTCTAAATATAGGTAAATAGTAGTGTTTGGACATATAAATACTCTCAAGATCACAAGACTAACAAGGCAAGATCTGGATTAAATGCACAGTAAACTAGGTACGTACGTCACACCTACATGGTACAGGGTTATATGACCAACTGCCACTTATCCGGTTAATACAATGCTAAGCAATGTTTATTTTGACCCTAATACTAATGCCATGATAAAACTAACACAACGGTCATATAGATATTTATATCACAGGGTTCATTAAAATTTTGAAGGGGCATAATTTTTTTTAATATTTAAAAAAAGGTCAATTACACTTAGGATCCTTATTTTTCTCCTAATTAAACATGAAAAAACATAAAACATATAACAACACAACCACATCATAAAGATGTCAATTCTACTAGGATACTATAGCCAACAGGAAACGAAAAAAGGAAAGAAAAACCCCTAAATCTGGTACACCCCCACCCCCAAATAAATGCTATTACACTGTCACCAATGCATGCTTGAAAATTGTAAAACTACAATGTAGGGACATACCTAGGATACTTTGGCATCCTAAGCTAACTTTTCCCCATTTGGGCATCCTATGGTTTTATTGGAGGAGGTGGTAGTGGGGAGTGAATAAAGGAGGCACCCCCTTTTATCTCGGGATACACCACTCATCAATCTAAAAATGAACAATTAACTCATGAGTGGCCTTTTTAAGGCCTAATGATATTTTATACCAAGTTTTGTAACTGCTCCTCTCGACATCTATTGTAAAAAATAACAAGGGACACATCATTCTCTGATAATAAATCAAATACTACAGTCAGGAGTTAGGGTAATGGCACGGTAAATGATGGAATGCCTAGAGTGATGGTCAAAATATGACTCTTAGCTAATGATCATACCTCTAAGTAAAATATAGCCATCTCCGTGCTTGGCCCTATAAGTTAGGTACTTGGACCTTGTGCAGTCGTCACTCACCCGTGCCTTAAATCTTTTTATCATATATATCGCTCTCTAGTTTACTCCTCAATGAATTCTATCACCTTTGCTTCATACCTAACCTCAAAATCCTCTAATGTGGTTAATATCAATGGCCAAATTAAACCAAATAGCATAGCTAACTAAGTCTCTGTTTATGTAAGGTATTCAGTCACCTTCTTCTATCTCTCAACCATCAACTCTAAAAACTTTTGCAGCATACTAATAACCCCAGCAGCTATTGGCCGAAGAGGGAAAGTAGTGGCCTCGACTAGGGCTAAAACAGAAGTTGGTGCTGGTACAGATGAGACCATAGCCCCCTAAATAGTAGTAGTAATCATGGTCTATACACTTTGACTTCTTATATAAAAATCAATATTCTCAACCATCCTCTTACAAGGCTTCACCGGAATAGAAGGTCATTAAAATGGGTAATACTAATAGGAGGAGGATGTACTAGCTATAATAGGGTTGGGTTGGACGCATTCTTAATCATGCCAACAAATTCCATGCCAGCCACCTCGATCTATTGATGGACCTCTGGAATAGGCATCACTCCAGTTGTATCACATAACTGTTGTATCAAATAAGGAAAAAGAAAGGTGGTGAACTCACTGAACACTCTCTCATGGATCTTTGTTTAGATCGATCAAAAAATATTACTGTATACAAATATATAAAGTTAGAAATCAATATAGCTCTATCCTAGGTTAAAATGTTATCCATATATGTCATACTCAGATGAGGTGTCACCACAACCCACCGAAATATTACTGCAAAGTATAGTAATACCTTTTTGATATCAACCCACCCTTCAACATCAGGGGCATCAGTTGTCGACTCTGCTATCTATATGTCTACCCATATATCAAAGTCCATTCTTAGTGCTCTATGCTCAATATCCCTCATAGTATTCCTACTCTGCGTTATCGTCAAACAACTGTTAAACATAGTTGTGGTGGTTATCCCTACATACTCTGGCCCAAACAATACCCGTTGAACTACCTCTACCAAAAAATCAACCCTAACCACTATGAGTAATGTATGGGTCAGTTAGGACTGGTCAACTGATATATCCTCAACTAGGGTAACCAAGTATACAATGATCCATATAAGGCATAGAACTCCCAAACAATTGCCCTGTTGTATAAACCAAAAAGATAGGTCATCTACCTAATCCAATAGCTATCGAATGAAGCATGTAGGTATTTAAATCTGCATAAATCGGACAACTCTATCCTAGTATCCCAACCAATATTATGTCTTTGTCAAACCTAAACAATAATAAAACTATCTCTATCATAAAGCATCTATAAGCCCTACTAACACTATCTGTAATGAATTTGACATATAGGAACTATAGAGACATGTGTAGAGTCAGCCACTTGAGCAACATGAACTGAAGTCATAGAATAAGTACCTTGAGAAGCGGCCTGAGTACCCAGACCTGAAGATAAAGATATCTTCTCAAGAACCCTACCCACATCAACACCCTCTTTAGATTGGGATGTAGTTAAGCCTCTTGTAGACTTACTCTTAGCTGATTTAAATACAGACTGCTATCCCTCTTAAGATTAGAACCTTTATGCATCCTCATCCTATAAAAAACCCAAACCTAACCCTAAATCAACCTCCTCATCTAAACCAACATCTAAATTATCCTCTCCCTTATCAGACTGCAGAGTGTGTAGTTATGAAGTAGTAGTTGTCTATAGTTGTGGCCCAGTCCAAAAAAATGCTGCTTGTGAATTCTATGGCCTATCCTATAGTGGTTCTTGTATGGCTGTGGTGGTATGGGATAATTTCCCAACTCAACAACTACTACTACAGATGCAACCGACCTATATGACAAGAGTCGAGTTTGGCATATCACTAATATTGTACTATATGTGCTCATGGGATAACCCTTAATGGAACCACTTTGCGTAGGAGTATCATTGCATATTTTGCAATAAACTCCATTTTTATGAACAAAATTGGGTGCCATCATAAATTTTAAAAAAGTTGTTTCTAGTTAAAACACAATATCTTAATAGAAATGTGAATAAAATAGACTATTTAAGGCAGGGCCTGCCTATGACCCCTACATACGGGCTGTAGGTAGTACCTACGATGGTTGTAGGTAGCCATCATAGGTACCCAAAAAATGCCTAAAACTTCAGGGATTTAAGTATGATACATACAAGGAAACTTACCCTTACCGGCTTCATAAGTACTGCTTACGAGCTTGTAAGTACCTTCATAAGTACCTTTCTGAGGTTAAGACAGTATTTCCCCAAATTTATCTTCCCTTTCCAGATATAATATAAATATTTTGACAAAATTGAATCACAACAACATGTAACAAAGGTGATTCATAGGTATTGTACATACTATTCACTCTGTTGAACTTTCACTTCCATTTATATTTATGATCACATGTTTCCCAAACTAAAATTTATGAAACCAATTAAATTTAACTAAGTTTAGGCTCCACATATTTAAAGATTATAAGAATTTTGCAATTTTATTTTGGGTACGATCACAATTTCAATGGTCAAGAACAAATTTTAACTAAGTTTGAGCAAAGAATAATTACCTAGATTAAGGATTTTTGAAGTAAAAGTTGAAGACAAGATTTTAGCCCTAATTATCTTACAATATTAATGCAAGTAGGGAGTTTATGAATGGGATATTCCTTTTATAGTTTTAGAATGAAGTTGAAGAGTTTTAATGGAAGAGGGAAGTTTTAATTTAAAGAGTTAAGCGGTTAATGGGTCAGTTTCTACGTCTTTATAATGTTGGAGTTGTTGGGTCGGTTCGAGTTACATGAGTTCGACCCAGATTTAAAAAACCATGCCCACACTATTTTACCCCACTTATGACCCTACTTACGGGATGTAAGTACTTCTTACAGCTCCCATAAGTAGGCCCTAAGTTCATCCTACAACCCATTTATCGCTGATTTCTATGACCCCAACATATCTGATTATAGGTTGTACTTATAGCTCCCCCTAAGTATAGTCTCTAAGTACAACATCAGAGACCCAAATATTTTTGAATAACTTGAACTTCAACTTATATGTATTGGGTTGAACCTATGTCCCCCATAAGTAGGATTTAGGTCAACTTACTTGGACTTGTCTAAAGTTTGGAAATTTTTATCATTCTCCCTTTTCTCCGTGTTTTTAACCTACAAAATATAAACAAAATTGAACACTAACACCTTAGGTTTCCTCCCAAGTAGTACAAAGAATCACGACACGGATAATTTGGAAACTCAGACTTCACCATTAAGCCCATCGTTGCCTCTCATAAAGTGGTTGATTTAAGGTCGCAGCATGACTCAGTTGCCTTAGTTACTCCAACTTTGCTAGTGCTTACATCCTCACAAATATTTAATTCATCCATACTTCTCATGTAATCCTTAACACGATGCTTGTTGACCTTGATTAGGTCAACTCCATCCAGTTTTATCTCAATTTCACCATTTGGAAATACTCTAACCATGATAAATTATCCAAGATACATAGACTTGAGCTTGCCAAAAAATAATCAAAGTCTTGAATTATACAACAATACCACTTCACCATACTTGAATACAATTTTCTTAATCTTCTCGTCGTAGTAGAACTTCATCATCTCCTTATATAATGCAAAACTCTGACACACGTAGGCAGAATTCATCTAGCTTATTGTTGCCCCTAAGCGCTGATGACGTCCAAGCAACACCTCCTTTTAGATGATTATACGATTCATAGCAAGATATAGTAAACTAACTAAGGTTGTGGTCGAATCCAAAAAGGAACACGTGGTCTGTAGCTATCAGTAGTTGAAGTCTATAGGAAGTACTAAAAAGTAAATTAGGTCTTTTGTTTGTCGTAATCTCAAGCAAGTAACAATATTAACTCCAGTTGAAATTAGTTATTAGTTATCATTAGGTTTTTGTTCCCCCTAGCATCTCTACTCCATAGGTTTATTGTGCGTTGTTGAACAAACCTAATACCTTACATGCAGAATCGGTAATTTATGAACTTGCTACAGTCTTTTAGACAAGTAGGAAAATTTCACTCTTTACCTATTAAGTCTCAGAGTGTCATGTTACTAACCATTACCCTGGTCTTAGCGAAATATCACATTTTGTTGTGCAAGTTATTATATAAAGGCTAATAGTCATTCTCATATATCATTTTTTTTGCAATAGATCGACAATTAACTCCCCAAATTACTGTTGTTTTTATGTTTTCCTTGTTACTATCAATGTTCAGCGCTTCGTGATTTGATTTTCTTGCACCTTCTTTGTGTATATGTGGCCCGTAGGTCCTTCTTACGGCTACATGTTGACTTGATAGGTGTCGGGAGTCAGTTTTTTAGCTGTTTTTTGAATCTCAAGCATGTATTAATCACGATCAAGCTGGAAAACATCCCAATTATCTATAATAGCTCCAAAAGTAACCAAAACAACCTCTTTTCATCATTTCACTAACTTATCATTCAATACATGATTTACTACAAAACATACCTAATACAGATAAAATCTAACAAAGAGCCCTCAAAAACATATATAGTTTCCTTATTTTAAGCGTCGAAAGTGCTATATTTTTATAGAACATCAACACCCTCCAGTTAGAATTTTGCATGTCCTCTGGCAACAAAAAATACAATAAACAAAAACGACGCTTAACTAGAAGAATCTATGATATTAAAGACAGTCAGTCATCACATTTGGTTGAAGCATAACATCCCCTCCTACATCTTTTTTTCGAAACCAACCCTGTGCGCATGTGAAGGAACAATGTGATACAAAGGAACCAAGGTATGGCAACCACATTAGAAATAGACAATCACTCATATCTATAAATTACACTACCTGAAACAAGCATATACATAGAAACATGACTCAACTACCCTCACAACAAGAATTTCCCACTCACTCATATGAAATAATACATATAACTATAGGGATGATCAAGAGACACTCATACTCATCAAATAAATTCCAGTCAATGCATGACAAATACCATAGACTTGCCCTTATTTTCTTTTTCCTAACATTCGATAGTCATATCTAGATAACTATAGGACTTTTCTCAGTTTGTAATCTAGGCTTTGGGTTGGTTTGATAAATATGGACATTTAAAGTGACTAAGCCTCCTTAGCACTACACTAACTTTTGGGGTCTCACTTACTAGCCAATTTTCTTTTTACTCCACCCTTATTTCTCCCTCTTATTCTTTTATTACAAATTCAGGTTGGGTGTCATCTTTGATTATTTCTTTTCCACAATTTATTTCTTTTTTTTTCTTTTTCTTTTTCGACCACACCTATCCCTACTAAAATTTTCTTTTATTTTGCCCTTCTTCATACACACTAACACACCCCTATGATAGATACCCTCAACTTAAGCATTTTGTCTATATTGAGGTCCATACTATGATAGGAGGAATATGGCCAAAATAGGTAAATTGTAACACAAATGGGAAGGTAAGATGTGTAACAAGAAAAATAGGCTATAAGGCTTAAATATAGATCAAGGGATACAATTTACACATCGCAGGTCATTTAGGTTAAATGTGGGCTAGAATAAAGAATAGCCTAAGATCTATTCCTAACCAAATATCCTTCAACATAAGCAAGACTAATTAGGAAAGTCATGAATTTAACATACAAAGAGAAATAGGTAGCATCTCTCACTCACATGTCAGAGAGTTAATATAACCAACCACTACCTATTTAGTTCATACAATTGTTAGCAAAAAGTTATCATGTCCCTAATACTTGTTCCATAACAAGATCCATGAAATTCACACATATGTACATCAATCACAGTTCTAAAACATAGAAGTGATTTTTGGAGAGAATAAAAAATCAGTCAAAATTTTACTAATTCCCCAAATACACTAAATCTCCTAAATACACAAAAGATAACAAAAAAAAACACAACACACCTAAACATGATGGCACTACAAGGAACAGAACTCCAGGGAAAACATGCACGATGAAAAAAACCCAAGGCGAACATCAATACCCACAAACAGCTCCACCCCCAACTAAAAATATTGCATTATCCCTATACATCAAACTAAAATGAGAGAGTTAGGTACATACTTATGATATCATAGAAGGGAAGATACAACGTCAACCAGTTAATACGAATACAAATAACATACTTTGGGATACCTCCTTAAAAGTGACAGATTTACTATTGCAAAAGAGTTAGATCCCTTTACTACCCACACTTTGCCAAGGTATGTCTGTTTACAAACTCTAACTTCTTCTAGGTTTCCCATGTAATGTTTCACATGTTGACTGTTTAATTTAAATAGGACATCACTATCATGAATTACTTCATTAGAACCATATGGGAACACCTTATCCATAGTGAATAGTTTAGTTCATCATAACATTAGCATGCAAGAAAACAAGAGTAGTGTTAAATTGTATAGAAAGACGAAATCACCAGGTTTGAGCATCTTCTTCATGATCTTCTTATCATGGTACAACATAATTCTCTCCTTATATATGGCTGAACTCTCAGAATCGAGGATCAAGAATTCATCCAACTAATGTACCTTGCTCAACCTTAAATTTGATACATCACACCATTCAAAATTTAGCCTTTTCAATGACCAAAATTCTTTATTCTCTAGATCTACTGGTAAGTGACATGCATTGCCATAAAAAAACTGATATAGAATTCACCCATGGGAATTTTATAAGTTGTATGGTAGACTCACAATGCATCATCTATCTTTCTAGACTAGGCAATCATGTTTGCATTCACATTCTTCGCCAATATGGACTTTATTTCTTTATAGGAGACTTTCACTTGCCCTCTAGCCTATGGATGGTAGGGTGTTTCCACCATATATCTCACACCATATCTATCAAGTCAGGCCTTGAACAACCTACTGATGAAGGGAGAACCACCATCGCTAATAATATCTTGTGGGGTGCCAAATCTGGGGAAGATATCTTTCTTTAGAAAAATAGTCATACTTCTGCCTTCGTTGTTTAGTAGTGCAACTGCATCCACCAATTTCGATACATAGTCAACTGATAATAGAATGTCCTCATTCCATAGGAGTTCATAAATAGACCCATGAAATCAATCCCCTATACATCAAATAACTCCAACTCTAAGATTAGTATTGTAGGAAGGGCATGGCATCACAAAATATTGCATGAATGCTGGTATTGATCACAATCTTGTGCAAATCATGAGTATCCTTATAGATTGTAGGCCAATAGAACCCATATTTTAGAATCTTACAGGCTATCTGTGTACCACTATGATTACCCCTAGCTGGCGATGAATGACAAGCCTATAGAATGCTTATCTTCTCCACCTCTATTATATATCTCCTAGTCACTCCATTGGCATAAACCATAAATATATATTGCTCATCCCAGAAGATATCCTTACCCCCTTCATAAATATCCATCACTGATGGAAGGATAAATCTTTTGAAATGAGATCACTGGCCAAGGAGTTGGCAGAATAAGCAAACCAAGGAAAATTAGATCATGAGATTCTGGTAGCACACGCTAAACTGGAAAATAGCCATCTATATCAAGATCATTCCTTAGTTTATTGATTGTCTCTTGTTCAAGTCTTGACAAGTCATCTGCGACTTAATTTTCTTTTCCTTTTTAGACCTTGACCTTAAAATCAAGTTCTTGCAACAAGAGTACCTTATGAATTAATCAAGGTTTAGCATCTTTCTTCATCATCAAGTACTTCAATATTGCATAGTTAGTTTAACCAGTCACCTTGTTACAAATAAAGTTGAACTTAAATTTCTCAAAAGTAAATACCATCGCAAGTAGACCCTTCTCTATAATCGTGTAATATTTCTATGCGACTTTAGGACTTTGTTTACATAATAGATGGAATGAAAGATATTATCTGTTCTTTGGCCAAGGAAAACACCCAAGACCACTGTGCTTGCGTCATAAATTTACTCAAAAGGTGCAGACCTGTCTAGTGATTCAACAATAGAATCAACCTCTCCTTCAAGAATTTGATGCCCTTGGGATACTCATCATCAAACACAAACTTCACCTCCTTCTCTAAAAGTTTGCATAGTGAGACTGCAATTTTTGAGAAAGTCCTAGATTAATCTTCTATTGAAACCAGCATGACCCAAAAAAACTTTGTATACCTTTAACTTATACTTTCTGAGGTAATTTCTCAGTAACCTCTATCTTTGCTTTGACCTCCTTAATTCCATGCTTGGGGATCTTGTACCCTAACACTATATCTTTTCATACCATGAAGTTATATTTTTCCCAATTTAGCACCAAATTGCATTCTTCACATCTCTATAGTGCACTGGCTAAATATCCTAGGAAATCATAAAAAGAATCCCTGACTACTGAGAAGTTATCCATGAATACCTTGATTGCATCTTCCACCAAGTCAGAAAATATTGACCTCATACATCTCAAAAAAGTTGCAGGTGCATTGCAAAGTCCGAACAACATCCTCTTGAATGTAAAGGCCCTATAGGGAAAGTAGAGGTAGTCTTTTCTTGATCCTCGGGAGCAATCATAATATGATTATATCTCGAGTAACCATAAATAAAAAATACCAACCACTACTGGAAAGTCTGTCCAACATTTGATCGATAAAGGGAATCAGAAAGTGGTCTTTCTGAGTCCAATTGTTCAACTTTTTGTAATATCTACATACTCTCCATCAAGTCACTAGTCTCATTGGTACAAAATATTCCTATCATTTGGAACCACTATTATCCCCTCTTTCTTTGGTACACATTAAGCTGGTCTAACCTAACCACTATTTGCAATAAGGAAAACCACCCCAATATATAACTATTTTACTATCTCTTTCTTCACTACTTCTTATATAAGAGGGTCCAATCATCTCTGATTCTCAATATTAGGAATATTGTCTAGCTCAAGTTGTATCTTATGTGTGCATATACCTGGTTAGATACCCATAATGTCAGCAATGGTCCATGCAACAAACTTCTTAAATTTTAATAATACCCATATCAAAGCCTTTACTTATATGTTTGCTAAATGTTTTGCAATAATCACTTGTAAAGTATTGTTGGTCCCCAAGAATGGATACTACAAGTGAGGAGGGAGGACATTCAATTCCAATACTAGTAATTCTTAAAATTATGGTCTCAAAGAAGGTGTGGTTCTATTCTTCAAGTGTATATCGAGCTTCTTAGGGGGATACTTATAAGATCCCATATTATGTAGAGCATGAACCATCTCATCATAGTCAATTATTCCATCATCCAAAATGTTGATGATTAAATTAGATATGTATTCTACCCCTAATTTTTCATCAACAGGCATATTAACTGTGATCATGTGTTCATCTACCCCGTCAATCACTGCCACAACTCACATATCATGTTGTTGTTGTACTGTCCTTCATTTATTAAACATAATTAGCTCATCATTCCACTTGAAGGTGATCTCTTCTAATTCCATGTTAATCAATACCCTGCTATTCGCTAGGAAGGTCCAACCCAATATGATTGGAGAATGGGTATCCACTTTAAAAAATCTAGAATCATGAAATTTGTTAGATAAATGAATGGTGCTACCCTAACTTCCAATTTACAAATGATACCTACTAGCTCTTTTTTAAATTAATCCACTATCATTAGCCTTGCTGAGGTAGGCTGTATTTTGACTAACAGCAAGACCTTGTATATCGTCTATTGCATAATATTTAATCTTATTCCAGTAATTTAGGGCCTGACTAATCTCATATTGTCCGAAAGTACATAGAATATTGACTACACTTGGATCTCCTTTATTTTCAACTGTAGTTATACGAAAACTTAAAATAAAATTTTTGACTGTGTTCATGAGATCTTCGCCAATCCAATCATCATTAACATTATTTTAAAAATCATCACCCGTATAGCATAGCTTCTCAAACCATGCCTCAGGTGTTTTTTTTAGCATCACCGTCCTTCTTTTTTTTTCTCATCCTTCATAGGGATATATTTCTTGTCAAGTAAAGAGTCATCCCATGTATCAATGGCCATATGATTAATGAGTATCGGAGGATGTTGCACATTATATCAGGTACTGTTTATGACTATCTTTCCATCATAGTGAGAGAGGTTTGCCCATATTGATGCTCTAGCTGCCTAATAGAAGTTCCATGTGACTCAACCTTTTTGGCCATTCTGGATATTTTAGCTTTAAGTTCATTCAAGTAAACTGGTTGGCTCTTCTGACCCTTCATCAACATGGTAAACATCTCTTCTATATGAAACCCTACCTCTTGGCTACCATGTGGAATGTTCTTATCTCTCTCATTGTGATATTTCTAGCCTTGATTATCTTGCCCTAGGCTTGGAAACCTATCTTCTGATGATCCAAAGACTTTGCCTCCTTAGATACCCTAAATTCATTCACATCCAAATAATCGATGGTTACAAATTTCTTAACTAACTCTCTAATTTTTGTCCATAATAATGAAATCTCCTGAGCTATAGCATCCACAACTACTTTATATGTACTAGAAAATCCAATATCAGAACCTCTCAACCTCTCGAGTATGCAGCTATCGATTCGTTAATGATATTATATCCATAATTGCTAATGATATCTCCCATCATAATATCATAAAGGCTCTTCTAGAAATGATGTCTCTCATCACTCTTGAATTAGTAGTCAAGGCTCTATGGAATATCTCTGATAAGCTTATCCCTGATATTTGGCGGTTGGGTACCATACTTATTATTTTTTTAAATCGAACCCATGAATTATATAGTTTCTGAGTTCAGTTACCAGAAATTATAAATCTGGTCCTTGAGCTGCAAAACCCTGGATTGAGGAAAGAACCTATTTTAGAACTACCTAGTAGCTCCTTCTATGTAGTAATAATTATTTTTGGCATTTCCCCAGGCCATAATGATCCTTCTTCCGTAATCAAGATAGGAAAAAGCCTCAGTCATAGTGCTTTCTTATCTACCCCTAGTATGGTGTATGAAGTGCATATCTCAACGAAATTTTCCAAGTGCATGTTTGCGTCATCTGTTGGCAACCCCACAGACACACCCTTCAAGTATAAGATCTAAACATAGTGCTAAAGATATTGAATTTCACATAGAGAGATAAGGCAGGAAAGATAATGGCTCCTATATCATCCGGCTCATCGTATCTCAAATCTTCTTCACCAATTACATATGGCTGAAAAAACTGACATGCTAGGGTTTCTTGAGGTCAGCTTATTTGTTTGATTTCCACTGAGTACTTCGGTGGTCTTTTGTCTGTCACTCAATAACATCTTTAGGGAGACTGTACCTCGTTGATTCTGACATCCTACTATTTGGTTGTAGGATCCTCTCTGAAATCAGTGAGAGTAAAGGATTACCTCTACTCGATGTGCTAGGCATACATTGGCGTACATTGAACTATGAACGAGAAAATAAAACCTAAAAATAGCAACAACTTTAATCCAAAAATTAACAGTGTTCTCCCCGACAACGTCGCTAATTTCTTGATAACATCGAAGAAATACCTCATTTTAGATGATGATATGGTCCCTATCAAGATTTAATAACCTACTATGGTTTTGGTCAAATCTAAAAGGAATATGTGCTTTGCAGCTATCAGCAATTGTAATCTACAAGCAGTATTGAAAAGTAAATAGGGGGTTTTATTTGTAGTAATCGAGAGCAAGTAACAATATTAACTCTGGAAAAAATCAGTTATGAGTGAATACTAGGATTGTGTTCCCCGTAGCATCTTAACTTCGTAGGTTTATCGTACGTTGTTGAATTAACCTAGTATCTTACATGCAGAATTGATAAGTTATGTACCTCTTACTGTCTTTTGGAAGAGTAGGAAAATTTCATTCTTTACCTATTGAGTCTCAGAGTGTCGCGCTACTAACTCTTACCCTGGTCCCAGTTAACTATTACTGTTTAAGTCTCAAGTTATTAGATAAAGTCTAATAGTCATTCGCATATACCATTGTGATGCAACATATCAACTATTTACTCCCCAAATTACTATTGTCTTTATCTTTTCCTAGTTACTACCCCTTTGTTAGAGAAATTAGTAATATCAAGGAAGGATCCTAATGTTTACAACTACTAAGAAAACTATTATAATAAAGATAAATTAATGCATGCTATGGGTATTGGTCTATCATCAACAATCACACTTTTCCTTGTTCATTAATTTTCCAGGGTTTCCATAACCCTAGGTTTGAGTTTTAGCCACTCATGAATATGAAAAAATCAATAACATTCATGTTGGAAAGTAAAGATGAATCACAATGACAAGATGAAAAAAAACACACAACGAAAAACTGAATAACCAAGAAAATTAAATACAATGGAATCCAAAGATCAAAGATGGATCTTGAAATCAAAATATGTTTCTGAATCCCAAGATCATAGATGGATCTTTAAATAAAAATATGTTTCTAAGTGTTAAAAGTTTCTAACCTCTTTCTCTCATATATATCTAAACAAAAGGTAGATAGAAGGTATTTATAATATAAGAGAAACCACTAGCAACCAATCCCGAACTAAATAGGAGATAATTGGGTCGATGGCCACCATCTTCCTACACCTGTAGTCTGGTAAGGCACAGGTACTACCTATGGCCCAAGCACAAAGAACAAGTAGCGGGCACAGGTAACTAGAGAAAATATTCTACAATGTTCATGTCTATGGATTTTTACTTTCTCAAACTTGCTTTGTGTACATGTGGTTCATAGGTTCTTTTTGGGGCCACATATTGACTTGGAAGGTACCGGGAGTTAGGTTTTCATCCCTTCATTGAATCTCTAACATGCATTAATCATAATCAAGCTAGAAAAAAACCCTGTCATCCATAATCGCTCCAAAAGTAATCTAAAGCACCTTTCTAAACTTTTTCCTGAACATATCATTCAAAACATAGTTTCATTTAAAACATACCCAAAATAGATCAAATCTAACAAAAAGCCCTCCGAATCCTTGCATATTTTCCAAGTTTTAAGCATCAAAAGTGCTTTATTTCAAAAGCACATCAAGAATATTTGCAAGTGTACGTCGTCCACCCATGTAATATACTTGCCATAAAAAACCGAAGTATCAATCTCTCATGGACTTGTATTAAAAAACTATACAATTATAGTTAAACGATAAAGATTTAGAAAAGCGATAATGTAAGAAAAAAGGAATATTAAATTTAAAATAAAAAGTAAACTTAAATATATGGGAAAATAAAGGTTTGAGAAATTATGGAGAGAAACCCAGGTCTAAGGTACTACGAACAATCAAACTTAGCCATCTAAGTTCATTAGTTAAGTTAATTATTTTGGTTGTTTGTTCCCGAGGTTGATTATATGATTGGTATCTTACGAACCTCTAATATACTATCTAACCTAGGCTTATAACTACATCATAAAGAGGGAATACATGTACTATGCTAAATGCCTTAATATTTACAATTGTTTATGATCCAAGTAGGGTGTATTAGGTATATTCCTTTCCTATACTCTAATTATAACGTCAATGAATTGAAAGATCACAATCCTATTCCCTATACCCCACCTTCTATCCTATTTTCCTCTTTCTCAGCTCATAATAGAATTATCTATTTATTCTAAGGGTCTCAAATCTTTCAGATAGTTAAAAGAAGGATATTAAAGCATCCAATAATATTAATAACTAACACAGCCCGAAATTGGGCCATGTCGGATAAGCACCTCAAGCCTACATGAATCAAACGTCGCCTCGATAACCCAACCTAATCATTAATATGAATCACAATGGTGGGACGAATCCCAATCATAAGATACGATAGCCGAAAGCTACTACAAGTCATAATATAAACATGTCTAAACACTTTATTAGATTCATCAAACTAGCCATTACACCTAAGTCCACAGTCATCCTTAATACCTCTATACAAATAGATGTTTAGAAATGTATATGTTAGGACAAGCTCCAGACATTAGAAAAACTAAGAATAAGACCAAGTCTAAAGAGAAGAGAAAAAGAAGGAATGTCTTCTAAAGAACCACTCCAAAGTCAATGCACGAACTGCTTCTATCACCTAATCACTGTGCAGGAATAGAAGATGATGCTTCAGGCCCCTATGTAACATAGGGACATAGTCTCCTAAGATGGTTATTTATTGGAGAACTACCATATAACTCAAGGATAAAGATAAAATAGAATTATCAATCAACAACAAATAAATATATCATGTTCAACTACATTCATGACCTTATCCATACATATAGGAATATCACATGCTAAACAAGTAAACAAGTCATAACAGCATTCCCAAAGCACTCAATCATGAGACATAAAGTGGAGGAATCCATCATTCCACACTTAGATTCAGAAATTCTTATTAGGTATGGGACTTCAACTATACTCTCATATCATTTAGAATAAAGCACTTTAACCATGTATACACTAATTAAGCTAGAGACTCTAACAACATACGCATCCATTTAAGCAAGTGACTCTAACAACATACGCAGATTCATTAAGCAAAGGGACTCTAACCAAGTACCCACATATTAGGCGAGGGACTCTAACCTCATGTTGTATTAGATAGGGGACTCTAACCCAATCCATTTAATTTGGTGTGGCACTTCAACCTTAAGAGATCTCATTGTGCAATGGACTTTAACCGCAAGAATTTCTTTAGGAAACGGACTTAACCTCAAGACCTTTCATTACGCAAGGTACTTTAACATCAAGCCATTAAGACTATTATTAGTTGACATTGGGACTCCAACCCTTTGTCCATTCATCATCATCTATTCAATACACACTTAAGAACTTTAACCCATTCAGACAATTCAACCCTATACATTACCACTTAGTCCTCATGGGATCCTTTAATTCTTAACCATTTCAATAGACCAATGCCTTAATTCAATTAATTATACAATTCAATTTATGTTCATCAAGACTGCCATAATCTATTCACATGTCCTTAGCAACATTATAACATATTCATACCACACTTTAGTTCAACATGAAAATCATGTTAGTTTTCAAGTATGGGGATTTTAAACCCCGTTTAAGCATCAACCAATAAGGTCATAAATTTCACCATACATGGATCATAATATATTTACAATATCATCTAACAACTATTCATACTTATTGGGCCATTTCCCTAGTTCAAAACATCACCAACATAAGACTAGACAATTTACTTATACATTTTCACAAACACATTGTGTGCATACCTTTACGAAGGCTATTTTGATGGTATAAATCATCAATTTTAGAGTTACTCAAGTCTCACATGTTATACCATATATAACAAGAACCCACATGTGCAAATCATCATCAATAATAAGTATAAACACGAGTCTAAGAAAAAGTCCACATTAATCATCAATAGGAAACAAAACCCTTTTCATATAATTTCAAAATTACCATGTACACTTACTAATCCAAGTACAAAATACATGGTTTTAGAGTTATTTTTCAAGGGGAAGAGCGACATGCCTTAGAAAACTTGATTCACCTAAGAAGCTTGACTTTACGTTGCTCCCGAATGGACACCATTGTACCCTAGCTTCCAATCTATAACAAATTATGTTTTAGAGAGTATGTAGGGTGTTTGATCCATCAAAATTGATGTTTAGGAGGTTATAAACCCTTATATAGTGCGGGGACTTAGGGATTTAGGTGTAGCAAAGGACAACTAGGCCCTTTGTTAAAAGATGGAAAATTAGCCCATGCAGGGGTACGACTCAGTTAAGGAACCATACCCTAGGTACGAGTGGTACCCTAACTCATACCTTAGGCCTCACCTTGGACTCATACAATTTTTAGGTACGACTACACCATCCAAAGGGTACAACTTTCACCCTTAACTGTACCCCTATCTTCTAACCAAAATATACCACTTTCGTTAAAATACCAAGCACCATATGACTTACCTCGATATGACTTGTGCCTTAGTGTATGATTGGAGGGAGATAACTCATAGCTAGAATAGTTAATAACCCCCCCCCCAACTTCCTAGGGTATGACAGGGGGTCACCAGCTGATATCCAAAGGGTATGAGTGGTACCATTAGTCGTACCAAGTTCAGAGACATCAAATGAGAGAATTTTTCAATTGTTTAAAGTCTAGATGTTTCAATTCTACCCCACATGGATCATTCGTCCTCAAATGAAGGATAAGGTAAGCATAAACACAAGTTAACACATTTATTACACATCAAATAAACTTTTTAAACAAGCTAGGAACAAGCACATAATAAGGATACACCACATATCATGCTCATTATCAATCCACTATACATTTTGATTAACTTTGGGAGCCAAATCCACTACTTATCAAAGCACTTACTCATTTCGCAACATAGTGACTTTAATCCATGAACTTATCAAAGATACTTGCTTGACTCAAAGACTAGGGACTCGAACCTATCATCTATCAAAGACATGGATTAACTCAAGGTATTAGGGACTTAAACCCATCATAACTAAGAAACACATGATTTCAAAGAAATAGGGATTTCAACCTATGATCTAACAAGACATAAATCAATTCAAAGCTTGGGGACATCAACCCATTGTCTAAATAAGTAATAACTTCATTCAACACATTGAGGACTTTAACCCATTGTCAATCAAGACATAAATCAGGGTAAGAAGATTAACACATACCTTCATCACAAATCCCTGGGGCGGGAAAGAAATGTTGATACTTGGACTTCACATCCTCTTCCACAAAATTTTTGTTCCACCATTGAACCTTCACTGAAGTCACTTCTTTCATTTGCAACCAGCAAACTTGCATATCCAAGATCCTCACTGGGATCTCTTCATAGGATAAAGAGTCTGAGATATCAACATCACTCAAGGACACAACCATTGAAAGATCACCCACATATTTCGCCAACATAGAGATACAGAATACCGAGTGAATAGATATCATGATAGAAGGAAACTCCAACTCATAGGCAACAATTCAAACCCTCTTCGAAGTAAAGTAACCTACATACAGTGGACAAAGCTTTCTCTTTTTTCGAAACCCCATCACTCTCTTCATGGGAGATACTTTGAAGAATACCCAATCACCAACACTAAACTCTAAGTCCTTACACCTCACACCCACATAGGACTTTTGGTGACTTCAGGTAGTTTTCAATCAATCACAAATCACCTTAACCTTGTTTAAGGCCTGGTGAACTAAATCGGGCCCAAGAAACTTACCCTCACTAACTTTGTACCAGCCAATAGTAGATTAACATCTCCTACCATATAATGCCTTAAATGGGGCCATGCCAATAATAGTGTGGTAACTATTATTATCGGAGAACTCAATCAAAGGCAAGTAGTCTTACTAACTACCACCATATTCAATCATATAAGCCTATAATATATCCTTCAATGTTTGGATGGTCCTCTCCGTTTGTCCATCTATTTGCCAGTGGAAAGCAGTACTAAGGCACCCTCTAGTACCCAAATCATTTAGGAACGACTTCTAAAACTAAGATGAAAATGGAGGACCACTATCCTAGATGATAAAAATTGGAGAATCGTGCAACTTTAAGATCTTTATAAGATACATTTTATCATAATCTTCCATCGATTAATTATTTCTCATGGGCATAAAGTGAGCAGACGTGGTCATTCTATTAATAATGATCTAATTAGAATAATAATGATTCTGAGATCGAGGAATACCTTTAATGAAATCCATATTAATTTCCTCCCATTTATATTTGGGCAAAACAATTTCTTGGTACAAAACCATGTACCTCATGTGCTCAACTTTCTCTTGTTGATGCACAATATACTTTGCCACATGGCTAGCCACATCTTTTTCATATTGCTCCACCAATATAACTCTCCGAGGTCATGATACATCTTGTTAGAATCAGGATATATATCATATCAAGATTCATGAGCCTCAGCCATGATCCTGTCCCTCAATTCATCGACATCAGGAGCACATAGCCCTCCTTGGTATCTCAAGATACCATCAGTACCAATCACAAAGTCCGCAACTTTATGTTTACCCACATTACTCTTGATCTTCATCAAGTTGGGGTCAAACACTTTCTTATCCTTTATCTCACCAATAAGATACGACAGAGATGCCGGATGCATAAATACATCACCATACTTTAAGTCCACAAGTCGTACTCCAAGATTAGCCCAACGATGAAGTCCTTTACCAATTCCCGCTTATCCTCATCCACATAGGCCAAACTTTACATGGACAATATACTAACAGCATCAACGACTACATTAGCTTTACCGGGGTGGTAATAAAGACTCATATCATAGTCCTTGAACAACTCAAGCCACCTCAGTTGCCTGAGGTTCAAATCATTTTAAGTATATACATATTGAAGACTCTTATGATTAACTAAGATATCAACATGGAACCCATAAAGATAATGTTGCCAAATCATTAATCCAAAAACCACGACTAACAACTCTAAGTCATAAGCACGGTAGTTCTTCTTATGAACTTTTAATTTTCTAGAAGCATAGGCCACCACCCCACCATGTTGCATTAAAAACCAACAAAGACCAATTCAAGAAGCATCATAACAAACTGCAAAACCATCAGTACCTTCGTGAAAGGTCAAAAATGTAATAGAAATTAATTTATCTTTCAAATTCACAAAACTACCCTCACATGCATTATAACACAAGAACTTGACCTTTTTTTTGGTTAAACATGGTCAATGAGACATCTACAATCGAGAAACTCTCTACAAATCTTCTATACTAACCAGCTAGACCCAAGAAGCTCTGAATATCAATTGGAGTCATAGGTATAGGATTCTTCTTAACCTCCACAATCTTTTAGGGATTTACCATGATACCTTCACTAAAGATAACTTGACAAAGAAGAGCTACGACTTTAAACCAAAACTCACACTTAAAAAAGTTGGCATACAAATGATGATCCTTCAAAGTTTGCAACATGGCATAGAGGTGATCATCATGATCTGCCTCACTCTTAGAATAGACAAAGATGTCATGAATAAAGTCAATAAAAACATATGCATGATTGGATGGAAGACCCTATAAATCAAGTCAATGAATGTCGTCGGGCATTGGTCAACCCAAGATAGATGATGAGAAATAAATAGTGACCATACCAGGTACTAAAAAAAGTCTTAGGGATAACCACATCCCTAACTTATGTTAATGATAACCCGATCTAAGATCAATCATAGTGAAACACTTTGCACCCTGAAGTTAATAAAAAAACATCTATTCTTGGAATAGCATACGTATTCTTTATTTTCACTTTCTTTAACTACTGATAATCTATGCACATACGAAGGGAACCATCTTTCATGACTACCAAAAAAGGAGAGCACCTCAAGAAAATATGCAAAGATGGAAAAAAGCATTTTCTTAGAGGTCATTAAATTTCTCCTTAAGCTCTTTTAGCTTCACCAGAGCCATTAGATATGAAGGGATGGAAATCAAATAAGTGTCTTATATAAGATCAATCCCAAAATCAATTTCCCTCTTAGAAGGAATACTGGAAAGATTATCGGAAAACACCTCGAGAAAATCATTAACCACGAAATAGATTCTAGAGAAGGCTCTTCTAAGTTAGAAACTTTAACTCAGACAAAATGATACAAAAACCCATGTGAAATCAACTTTTGGGATTTAAGATAAGAAATGAATCTTCTCTTTGGTACTAAGGATCCACCTTCACATACAATGATTAGCTCACTAGGGACTTTGAATATGACCCCACGGGTTCGACAATCTAAGGAAGCATAATATGAATACAACCAATCTATCCCAAGAATGACATCAAAATCAACAATGTCCAACTTTTTCAAGTCTACAAGAGTATCTCTACCACCAATAGATACCACACACCCCTTATAGACCCTTCTATCAATCATAGAGTCTCCTACCGATGTAGAAACAAAAAAGGAACCGATAGAATCCCTAGACCACAATTAAGATGCACAACCACGTATAGGGTCACATAAGAAAATGTAGTCCATGGATTAAGTAAAAAATACATATCACAGGAGAAAAGTATCAACATTCCTGAGTCAATATTGGGAGATGCCTCAGAATACTGCGAGTAGCAAGTACATACAAGTAATTCCGGCAGGCATCGGTTGCTAGTAATAATAGTAGATGCAGACATAGAACTCTTTGGTGCAGGAGTCGATGGAGTAGCAATATGAGCCTTGTTGGCCTAAGAAGCTGATAAAGAGGGGCATTAACACTACAAGTTCTCAATCTAACCATGACTAACACGTCTGTTTCTCCTCTTATCACACTAATGACAATGACTTTAATCACATAATTTGTAACGAGGTTGTGGTGAAGCCGACTGGGCACCACTAGCCTGGAATTAGGCACCCTATGCCTAAATCCTACTAATAAAATGAGATGGAAAATCACCCAACGACTTTGGTTAGGAAAAGTGAGCACTAGCCGAGGAGAAAGAACTCAAACTCCCCCACTTCTTCAAAGAACACTTACCACCACTTCCACCACTATACTTGGAACGTCTAAAATTTTTCCCTTTCCTTTCACTCAACTCAACTTGCTTCTTTATCTCTTCTTCCACTTGTTGCATAAAAAAATCAACTTAGAGATATCCATGCTTTCAATCAACAAGGTTGTTTTGATCTCAAGGTCTAACTCATGGGACAATCCCAAAATAAACTTGTGCATCCTAACCCTCATGTTAGAAACCATATTAGGAGCATACCTTGACAATAGATTGAATTTCAAGGCATACTCTTCAATGAAAATTATGCCATACTTCGAGTATACAAACTCTTCTACCTTTGCTTCCTTCAAATCTTGAGGAAAGAAGTAGTCTAAGAAGGCCTAAGAGAAATCCTGCCACATGGTGGGACTAGCATCTACACCTCTAGAAAACTCCTACCCCTCGTACAATTGGTATGCTATATCTTTTTATTCATAGGAAGAAAACTCAACGGCTTCAATCTCTGAAGACTACATGATTTAGAAGATCTTCTCTATTTCATTAATGAAACCTTAAGGATCCTCCTCAACTTTTGTACCCATAATCATCGGAACGTTGAACCTCATTATTTGGAAAATTTTTGACCTCAAACAAAATAGTAGTCGTAGGACCACACTCTGATTGAGAAGCTACCAATTAAGTAAAAAGGTTGATAGAGTGATAAAACTAGACAAAAGTAGCATCCCTTTGAGGTGATAGAGTAGAAGAGGCACTCTCATAGTTAGGGTTTGTTGGGATAGGTGGAACCCCACAAAGATTGTTAGATGTTGTATCCTTAGCCCTAGTTCAAACTCTAAAAGTTGGACAAGCTTCATCCATAGGGCCCTCAGAAGGATTTTCCTGAGTCTCATATATCATTGTAGGGATGATCTGAAAGATAGCTAATAGTGATTAGAGGAATCCAAGACCTTAGACTCTATAGCTTGAGATTGAAACACAATAAAGGGAAATATTTCATAAAATATTTGAGGTCCATTAGGCAAATAGGCCAAAAAATCATCAAAATAGTCTCCAACAATAGAAAAATTACCCATGAAGACCTGTATAGTATCCTACACTATATTAGAAAATATTGACATCATACATCCTTTAAAGTTGGTAGGAGAATTACAAATTCTGAAGGGCATCCTCTTGAATTCAAATGTACTATATGGACATGTGAAAGTTGTCGTGTCTTTGTCTATGGCAACTAAAATCTGAATACACCCTGAATAGTTATCAATAAAATAATACGATCCACTTCTTGCAAGACGGTCTAAAATTTGGTCCATACATGGGTCATGACCCAATTTCTTCAGGTCATGATAGTGCCTACATAACCCATCACTATGCAAACCAATTTATAGTCCGAAACGGCTAGTAACAGACTACTCAATCATATAATGAAAAAAATATGGAATATTTGAAATAAAGATCAATACATCAATGAATTCCAAAACCTGGTTGTACCAGTACAAGATCTTCTAATATAAGGAGAGTACAAAAGTGAAATATCAAGAGAAATACACTGAAACAACTTCTCTCCAAATAATACTTTCAGACTAGTATAATACATAAGAGAGAGATAAGTTATACTCCGAATGTCAGGAGCTCACTCTAACTCTCTAAACCAGGACTGCCCCGCACGATGCATACATCAACGACAATAACCCATACTATAATATGTAGGCTGCAGAAATGTAGTATGAGTACCAAATGGATGTTACTCACTAGGCCTCCGCCAACTTAGCTCCAATGATAAAGCAGATATATACAACATATAAACAGAATGGAAACTATACCTAAGAGTACAAAACTCATACGGCATGTCAATGAGACAATAAGGAACAACTATCTTGTTCATGTCTACGAGTCTAACATAATAAAACTAAGGAAGCATCAGGTTGAACTACCTTATTCCGGATACATTCAGTATACATCTTTCTTATACCATATATCCCTTGTCAATATATAGATAAAGAGAAAAAGAAAGATATGTAGTAATATACAAGCAAAACAAATGACTATACAATATGAATAAAGAAAGAAGGGATATACGATAGTATTATACCATCATATAGTTAGATATATAGGTATATGTACATATAAACATGAGGTCATCTCAAAGCATACCTATATCATCCTTTTCCCATTTTAAGACCTCATTACTATACTATAAGGATTTAAATACTATGATACTCATTATTTCTAATCCACAAGGCTAGACATGAAATAATCGTGCATAATGATAAAATCATAAGATATGAGAGGTCGAAGAGATACCTCAAATCCCGATACCATATCAATGACCAATCAATAATAAGCTATCCATAATAATGATCATCACAATGTTAACAAAAATATCAATAACTACGTAAGTAACCGACTACTCTTGACAACCAAATACCTAGACGATCCTATGTATACCCGCACTAGCCCAGCCTTAGATTGTCCAATTAAAACAAAATAGCACAAGGCATATTCTTCACATATATCTATACAACCATCCCATACAGGCTAATAGATATAGGTGTATATTTATGATAGGAAATGTGCATGCAGCAATGAATGCAAAGTACATAATCAAACTTAATTAATCATAAATCATCAATATATCATCATCTTAATCAACCTCAGGCCTTGATGGGTATAAACATAACTTTAATATATCCTATGGCCTTGCGGCTATCAACATTATCACAATGGTATCCTTCATCCTTGCCAAGTATCAACGTTATCACAACGGTAACCTCCGATGTTTTCGGGTACCAACATCATCACAATGGTATCCTCTTGCACTACCTAGTATTAATATCATCACAATAGTATCCTCTGGCCTTGTCGGGTGTCACTATCACAATAGTGTCCTACGATATTTTCGGGTATTAGTAGCATCACAATAGTGTCCTCCAACCTTGCCTGGTAACAATATCATCACAATTACCATTATTAAATAAGATACACTAAAATACTCATAAACATATACATATCACCGTAGAATATCTATCTAGTCAATACTTCTCAACTACTCATTTTTAGTTAACCAACACTTATTATAATAGAATCACTAGTTCACTAGTCATCACATAACCTCTAGTTATTAACCTAACTATTATTCTTACTCATGGGATAGAAACTAACAACTATTTATTAAATAGACAACATCTAACATTAAGTCAAGGTTAATAACTACACGAAAACGACCATTTATCTACCATTCATTATTATCAACTAATCAAATTATACCTGCTAATCATTAATAGTAAACACTTTACCATTTATCATCTAACCATTCTTTATTAACTAGCATTATTCATTAACTAATCATTATTTTCCAATTAATCATCATTATCAACTATCCAACTCATTATTAGCCACGTATCAATCACCACTAGTTACGATATCTCAACTAAGCAATGTTCATTAACTATTACATTAGATTCCTAGCCATCAAGAGCTATAGTCCCCTAATAGACAGCTAGTAACAATATAGCTGAACTATCTAACAAGAAGAGCAGTAATAAGATCACATTTCAAATAAAATTACATCATTTATAATAGTAAAAAATCATGAACATACCAAATCTATACATGTCATCACTAGTATTAAATAACTAGAATAATAATCATCATACAACATCTTCGTCCATCCGATATCAAAGAGATATATATACAAATATCTACATATTCCTATTCATAAGTTTTAATACCATCATTTATAATGACAAATACTACTCGATAATTGAAGCAATATCACAAAACAACTCTGGGATAATTAATTTATCTGAAATAATGACAACATCATAATCATGACCTTAGAACCATACACATATCCAGGACTCATATCAATAATCATATTTATCAGCCGTAGCATATCTCTAATCATCTCTCATATAGTAGGCATAACATCAATGAGCATGTAATCATCGCTCACACAATAGACATCTCATATCTAGGAAACTTAATATAGATAGACATGTATTCATCTATAGGATATTATGTATGCATCATGACTATAAGGAATATACCTTCTCTAGGCCAATTTATATATCCAATAGGAATTTCATCTCTATAGGTCCAATAATCATGAGTAACAAAAATATCAACTCTATAGGTGAATCATCAAGTCTAAGTGAAAATAGCATCTCTATAGACCAATCGTCATGTCTAAAATGAAATAGAATCTCTATAGGCCAATCATCATGTCTAAGAGGAAATAGTATCTCTATAGGCTAATCATCAAGTCTAGGTCAATCATCAAGTCTAAGTGGAAATAGCACTCTATAGGCCAATAATCAAGCCTAAGAGAAAATAGCAACTCTATAGTCCAAATAACATATATAGAAGGAATAGTATCTATAAATGCCCAATATTACTTCCACAAGGAGTATCATAACCATAACTTAAAATCCACAATTCATGAACATCAACATAAGTTGCCAAGTTATGAAGAAGCCTTATCTAAGCTTTACTAGCCTCATCTAGGTCTAACATCTGCACTAAGTCCACAAGACTTAATACAAACTTAGGCCTAAGTGGGCCGAACGATCTAACTTCTAACCAACAATTTCCATAATTGGGCATATTATGCTCGAAACTAGGCTACGGTATCTAGTTCATCATCTATATGTTAAGTAAACCATATTCAATCCTAGGATAGCATCTTTGACTAGAAACAAGGGAACTTAAGTCAACTCTACCCGACTTACGGTTTCAAGACTACTACACTACACTAATAAGGCAAATATACAAATAATACTTCAAAAGGTAAAACAATATTCAAAATATAGCATTATATTATATCCATGCTATAACTAATCTAAACTAAAGAAGGAATGGAATAGGATTAAAAAAGGGTCATAAAAATGCCATCTTACTGGTCCAAAACCCTCATCTATTCCCTAAAATATCAACAATCAGGGTCAATTTATCCTATTCATAATCAAGCCTAGCATACATATTCACATGCAACATATATCACACATTATCTATGAAGACCAGTAGATAAAAGCCTTCCTCAAGACCAAACCACTAAACCTCACTTCATGCTCCAAATGCTCGTCTTGACTTTGGAATCACCAAAATGTCATCACATTATCAAAACCATAATCTACTCATTAATATAAGTATAATGATACCCGCATTACACTATTATGCTTTGGGTCCAAAAATGACACCATATACCCCAAGTGGGTTCCGCTTGTGGAAAATGAATTTTTGAGACAAACACAATGTTCACACCTGAATAAGGAATCATAACCCTCACAAAATGGGTGAAAACTAAGCATACTTTTGTAATACCCCAAAAAATCTAAGCCAATATTAGATCCATGTACGAAGCACATGCATAGTACATCATGGTTATTTTATAGTTTTATGAGTAAGTTAGATGTATATTAAGGCTTCAAATAACTCCCAGCTATCAGTCGAATCAAAACATTCCTTACCGATTGAATTCTTGAGAAGGATATTGGTATAGTCAGCTTCAAACGAGCATATTTCTCATTATACTTGTAAATTTTGAGCTCATGACCTATCATAAGATATATAATTAAATTATCTTTACAATGATACCAATTTTCCCTAAATCCAATATCAGAGAAAAGAGTTATTCCTATTGTACTCCAGCATGTCAGGTTGGAAACAGTATGACGATATTCCTGGTCGCTTACTACATTTGTGATGCCCTGCCAGGAAGGTTGTCATCCTTAGCCAGAATCCAACTCCTATGTGATGAAATACATGGTAGCTTACCACATTTGTGATACCCTTCCACGAAGGTCATCAGCCTTAGTCAGAATCTAACTCCTATGTGAGGACATTTATGGTAGCTTACCACATTTGTGACACCCTACCACGAAGGTCGTCAGCCTTAGGTAGAATCCAACTCCTTTGTGATGACACTCGTGGTAGCTTACCATATTTGTGATGCCCTACCATGAAGGTCGTCAGCCTTAGGTAGAAACGAGCTCCTGTGTGACGACATTCGTGGTTGCTCACCACATTTGTGATGCCCTACCATAAAGGTCGTTAGACTTAGAAAGAAACCGTCAAGTCCAGCTCCTGTGTGATGATATTTTTGACAGCTTTGGATACTTTTGATGCCATGTAACAAATACCGTCAGCTATGATTTTCAGCAACTGAAATTTATTTCATAAGGGTATTTTGGTATTTTCCCTTCACTTCCCACGACTTATAACCCTCAAGGAATCTATTATATTCCATTATCTTTAGTTAAAACATCTTAAAAACCCTCTATTACACTATCAACCACAAGATTAAGGTTTTCTCTGAAGATCATCTCCTCTGGAACTATAGCATATTTTCCCAAAGGATTAAACCCTAGTCAAGAAAAATCAAGGGCAATCCCAAACGACCACAAAACTAGAAATCTCAACATACCAACAATCTGATAACTAGTCTGACAAAGCCTCTACAACTCAAGTCTACAAGAGAGTCATTGGTACAGGTCCCTAACTGATTGAAACTGAACTGAAAGCAATAATATATTTACTAACGATACTGAAATTCTGAAGATAGGTCATTGAACCATGAGGACTCACCACTGTAGAGATGTAGAAAAAGGTACTTGAAAATCACTGACGAGGCTGGAATGTACTGAGCACCTGAACCTACATTATAAGACAATTTAGCACATAGATGTATATGTGGATCAGCACTTGGGAATGTACTGAGTATATGGGGGTATATGCATTTATAGAAAACAATATCCATACTCTTTAATCAAATCATGCATGCAAATATGAATGACTCACATTTCTTGAATACGTCTACAATATAAAGCTCATAAATCATGTAGAATGAAGCATGTAACACAAATCTCTTGAGTCATTATACTTTAGCTTTAAAATCTAAACTCTTCTCTTATTCTCATTACTCGTAGACTAAAGAAAGCTTTAAACAATACTTTCAAACCCATGCATACATCTCATGGAGAGTAAAACTTCTTTACGCTCAAGAACTTAAAACTCTTTTAAACTCAAGATACATGGAACTCAAAATTCTATAACTCTTACTAGTAAAGAAAAATACTTTATTCTTGGGAAAAATTTACTTCAATAAACTATTTTGAAAATCTGACTATTAGGGAAAATTACTTATCTTAAAGCTTTAGGGAAAATATTCTATCTCAAGAGAGGTTCTATTAACCGACATAAACCAGTCAAGCTACATGGATTCCAACGTCTTGTCCTCCTAAGGAAGAAACCACACATTGGGGAGAGGTGTCATACTCTTGCTATGGGGTATAACCTCAACTCAATAATCACTTATCTCTGCCTCGGTCCCATAAATCTCAATCCTATGGTGGAACATAGTTTTAGGATATGAAACCATGGTAACTTACCCAACTCGGTGATAAATACTACTCCCTTTAGTTAGCTACACTTATCTCAGAGAAATCCACTTTAAAATAATCTCACGGTTCATAAGAACCCAACTATTAAATCTATAGTCTCATTAGGTAAAGTGGATTTCAAAGCTACTATGACCATTAAGGTCAAAACTTTCTCAATAATCTCAAACTAGTCAAATCATGGGTGCTTATAGCACAAAAGTTCATGAAATTGCAAATCTCAAGTAGGGCTTAGTGAGCCATAATCAAATCTCAAGTTAAGACACATCAAAATGCCTACTAGATATCATATTGACTCATTAATCATATAGAAATCCGGAATTTACAGCAATTTGTCTCAAAATCTCAATG
Organism: Capsicum baccatum var. pendulum; assembly: GCA_030864225.1. NCBI lineage: Eukaryota > Viridiplantae > Streptophyta > Magnoliopsida > Solanales > Solanaceae > Capsicum > Capsicum baccatum. The sequence goes on from CM061550.1 coordinate 204,507,803, forward strand.
TACTCATATACTTCAATTTCTTGAGCATTTCAACCATTAAATTCTTACGGAATAACAATATAGGGTATAAACCCAACTTCAATTTCTTAAGAAAACATGTAAAATCATGCTATTTGACTATGAATTCATGGAAAACATCAAAAGCTTGCAACCAATATCAATGGGTGAAAAACCCTAATTCAATTTCAAGTAAAATCTCATAAATTGCAAAAACGTATAGTTTAAAATAAGTCTATGGGTACAAGGGTGAAAGGATTACCCTTGTTCAAAATCCCACATACTTTAGATTGTGAAACTAGATGAACAAGCCTGCTTAAAACTCTTCTTCTTACTCTGAGATAGGTTTCTTAAAGCCTTGGACTTGGGGAACTCGAATATCTACTCAATTTGTACAATATATTGTGAGTTCTTGAATTTCTCGGAGAAGGGTTTTAGATTTGCTCTTGAGGGAGAAACCCTAGATCTTTGATATTTTAGGAGATAATGAGGCTATCTGCTATATTTTGAATATATCAAGGTATTAAAGGGGAAAAGACCCAAAAGATCCTTTTAAAAGCGTCTTTAAAATAATGAATGGAATTTGCAATGGTCGGAGTGACGATCCATATCTAGTATGATAGTCCATCGGATTGTCTGTCATATGTTGGTCAGAAAAAGGCCACATTACCTTAGTTGCGATACTCCTAGCAATGGTTCGTCGCTATCTTGACGGTCTACCATCTTGGAAGTCACACTTGGGCTAGAAGAGGGAGTCACTGCATTGGTTGCGATGGTTCATCGCAAACTCAACGGTCCGTTAACCTATCCGTCGCACCTTGGTGGTTCCATCAACTCTTATTAAAACGGCCATAACTTCTCACCTCGATACCAAATTTAGATGAAATTGGTATCATTGGAAATCTATAAAATTCTCTACATGACAAGAAGCCAATATTAGGGAAGTTTTAGATGATTTAAAATATTTCTCACTTAGAAAGTTATCCCTTACTCTTCTAAAAGATGAAACTCAACTCAAAGAAAATATAGGGTATTACAATATCTCCCCCTTGGGAACATTCATCCTCGAATGTCTCTTGTTAGACCAAGAACATAGGAAAAATTGAGTACACAAAGCTGAATCAATTTGCTACATGGCTCAAAATCTTTCTAAACTCTTGAATACATGGAAAATTGTAAAAACTCATGTAACAATAGAAGCATAGCTGAACTATAGATTAGAAGGGTTGAAGTAAGGAAGAATAATACCTTTGACTTGATCTAAACTCGCGAAAAAGAGGTACGAGTACTTGGCTCGCATGTCTACTTTTTCCTCCCAAGTAGCGCCCTCAACTTACTGGTTTCACAAAAAACTTTGACCAAGGGAATATCTTTGTTCCTCAATCTACGAATCTCAAAATCTAAGATCTCTACAGGAATCTTATCAAATGAAACACTGTTCTGAATATCAGCACTCTCTGAGGATACAGTACAACAAAATCACCAAAATTCTTTTTTAAGGATAGAGACATGAAAAATAGGATGAACGGCTGATAGTCTGTGGGAAACTCAACTTCATAGGCTACTTTATCAACACAACTCAAGACTCTATAGGGGCCCACATAACGGGGACTAAACTTCCCTTTTTACCAAACCTCTTCACTCCTTTCATAGGTAAAATCTTTAAAATCACCAAATCACCTATCTAAAACTCAAGATCAATTCTCCTCATATCGACATGTGACTTTTGACAACTCTGAGCTATCTTCAACCTTTATCGAATCAACTTCACCTTTTCCATAGCATCGAATACCGCATCAGGACATATCACTGCAGCTTTACCCACTTCAAACCAACCTATGGGTTATTTATATCTTCTACCATACAAAGCTTTAAATGGTGCCATCTCGATGCTAGCATGGTAATAATTGTTAAAAGAAAACTCTATCAATGGAAAATGCTTATCCCAAACACCTTTGAAATCAAGAGCACATGCCCTCAATATATCTTCTAGAGTCTGAATGGTCCTTTTAGCCTAACCATCTGTCTGCGGATGAAAAGTGGAACTCAATGAACTTGGGCACACAGACCCAGCTGAAATGCTATCCAAAATTGACAAGTAGATTGGGTACCCCTATCCAAAATGATAGACAAGGAAAACTTCATACAATTTGACAAACTCTTGGATGTACAACCTAGCATAATCCTCAGTTGTATAAGATGTATGCATGGGCAATAAATGCACGGACTTAGTAAGACTATCTACAATAACCCAAATAGAACCATGATAACGACGCGAAAGAGGTAAACTAGTCACGAAGTCCATATTCACCTCTTCCCACTTCTAGGTGGGTTTTCCAAACTCTTGCATCACACCACCTGGTCTTTAGTGTTCTACCTTGACCTATTGCCACATTGCATACTTTGCTACAAAATCAGCTATATTCTTCTTCATACCACTCAACCAATATATTTCCCTCAAGTCGTGGTACATCTTGGTAGCGGTAGGATGGATAAAATACCGCATACCATACGCTTCAGCCATAATTCTCTGCTATAAATTATCAATAAACGGAACACACAACCTCCCCTGCAATCTCAACGCGCCATCTTTCCTTTGGGAGAAAATCTCTATCTTTTGGTCCTTAACTGTCTCCTTCAGTCTGACCAAACTGGGATCCCTATCTTGCTTCTCCTTCACTTCTGAAACTAAAGAGGATTCAGAACTACTCTGCACCTAAGTACTTTGCTCAGTAGAATCAAGCAACCTAACACCCAATCTAGCTAGACGGTGCACATCACAAGCTAACTCTTTCTTACCTTCCTCTACATAAGCAAGACTATCAATAGACAACCTACTAAGGGCATCTGTGACTACATTGGCCTTGCCCGAGTGATACAACACACTCATATCATAGTCTATTAATAACTCTAACTACCTTTTCTGCTTAAGATTCAACTCCCTCTGGGTAAACACATACTACAGGCTCTTATGATTAGTGAACATATCAACATGAACACCATAAAGATAGTGTCTCCAGAGTTTAAAAGAAAAGACCACAGCAACTAATTTATAATCATGGGTTGGGTAGTTCTTTTCATGTGGCTTGAACTGTCTAAAGGCATAGGATATAACCTTACCTCTTTGCATCAAAACAAAACCCAAACCAACTCTAAAGGCATCAAAATACACCACAAAACCATCTGTACCATCAGGAGAAGTCAACACAAAGGGTGAAGTAAGTCAAGTTTTCAACTCCTGAAAACTCTTCTCATAGGAATCTGACCACTAGAACTTAACGTTTTTTTGGGTCAAGAGGATCATGGGAGATGCAATAGAAGAGAAACCTTCAACAAAATTGTGATAGTATCCAACTAGACAAAAAACCCTCCTAATGTCAGATGGAGAGATAGGTCTAGGCTATTTTCTTAAAACTTTTATATTTTAGGGATCAACTCTAGTGCCTTCGGCTAAAACAATATAACCCAAAATAGCTACTGATCTAAGCCAAAATTCACACTTACTGAATTTGACGAACAACTGGTGATCTCTAAGAGTTTTCACGACAATTCTAAGGTGATCTGCATGGTCGTTCTCAGAACGAGAGTACACAAGGATGTCATCTATAAAAACAATAGAAAACATATCAAGATATTACTTGAACACTCGATTCATGAGGTCCATAAAGGTTATTGGGGCATTGGTTAGCCCGAAAGACATGACTAAAAACTCAAAGTTACCATAGCGGGTTCAGAAGGCTATCTTTGGAATATCACATTCCCTTACTTTAAGATGATGATAGCCGAATCTAATGTATATCTTGGAGAAAAAACTTGCACTTTAAAACTGATCAAACAGGTCATCAATTCTCGGTAGAGGATACTTATTTTTGACTGTGACTTTGTTAAGCTAATGATAGTCAATGCAAATACGGAAAGAACTATCTATCTTTTGCACGAATAAAACAGGTGCACCCCAAGCAGAAACACTGGGCCATATATGAAACCTTTTTCTAAAAGATCTTTGAGTTGCCCTTTCAACTCCTTAAACTCTGTAGGGTTTATATGATAAAGTGGGATAGAAATACTCTGAGTGTCAGGAAGAAGTTCAATCCTAAATTTTATCTCTCTATTGGGAGGTACCCCTGGGAGATCTTCCAAAAAAATATCAGGAAACTCATTAACAATGTTGACTGACTGAATAGTTGGAGCCTCGGACATAGTTTTTTTGATTCTAACTAGGTGATAGGTGCAACTTTTTGATATTAGCTTTTTGTCTTTCAGATAGAAGATAAAATTACTCTTGGGAGATACCGAACTCCAGAACCACTCAAAAATGGTTCAACAAGAAATTGAAACTTGACAACACATATACGACAGTCAATAGATGCATAGCAAGATTAAAGCCAATCCATTCCCAGAATAAGGTGAAAATCCACCATGTGTAACTCTATCAAGTCAGCATATATATATCTATGAATAATAGTAATAGGACAATGTTTATACACTTGTTTAGCAATAATTGACTCCCCTACTAGTGTGGAAACTAGGAAAGGATCAGGAATTCTTTCGGGACTTATTTCGAAATTCACAGCGAATAATAGGATCACATAAGAGAAACTTGACCTGGGGTCCACCAACACATAAACATCAAAGCAAAACACACAGAGTGTACTTGTAACAATGTCGGGAGAGTCCTCCAGTGCCTGATGGTATGGTATGGCATAGAATCTGTTCTGGCACTGACCACTATCAGTGCTAGATGAAGTACCCTAAATAGGGGTGGGACGAGGTACATGAGCTATTGAACTAGTAGTCTGTGCCTGAGGTTGAGACTCTTTGTTCCCCTGCCTAGCACGCGAATGATCTCTAAGTCTGTGGCCCAACTTACCACAACCAAAACAACCCCTTTGATCTGCTAAACACTTACCGAGATGATCTCTACCATACTTAGCACAAGGAGTATAGCAGGGTCTATTACTTACACTATTTTATGACCTAGACATAGAAGACTTGTTGCCTTGCTCCTATCTACCTATAGGTGTGGGAGCACTAACTGATGAAGGTGCTGGCATAGACTAATGACTCTGGAACTATGGACGGTTCCCTCCATGGGACCTGTCCTAACCATACTCATGGTGCTCAGATCAAGCCCTTTTGTTACCCTTCACTCTATCTATGTCACTTATCTTATCTTCCTCTATTTATTGTGCATGTATCATCAACCTAGACAGATCTATATCCCTATTCAGCATTGCCGTCCTATACTTTTTTAGTACCAAACTAGAAACACCTGTCACAAAATTGCTCATACTATCTTGGGTGTCGAAAATCAAATCACGGTTAAAATTGGACAACTGGTTGAACTTTAAGTGGTACTCCTTAACAGTCATGGAGCCCTGCCTTAAATTCATAAAATCCTCAATCTTCACTTCCCTCATCTCAAGAAGAATGAACTTCTCCAAGAATGTGCCTTGGAACACCTGTCAAGTTATAGGAGCAACACCCTCATCTCTACCCTTCCTCCATAATACAACTAAGTCATAACAATATCTTTCAACCAGTAAGATGCCAGTTCAACATGTTCTTCCTCAGAAACATGCATTACCTGTATGATCTTTCATACTTCCTCAAGGTATAAATAAGGGTCCTCACCTTTCTTAGACCCATAAAACTCTGCCGGATTCATCTGCTTGAAATCACAAATCCTAGCAGTAGTCAGATCACCTCCGTGCTGATTTGCAACTGTGACCTAGTTATTGGCCTGAACATTATCGGTGATTGCTTGGGATAATTCCTGAAAGTCCGCCCAAAACTCAGTATGCGACATAATTTTATTCCTGGATCAACAGGCTGTGGTTGCTTATTATCGTTTTGTGGGAATTTGCACTTTGAGGAGGCATTTTTTGAAATAGAAGAGCACAAATTATTAGATGAGAGGGAAAACTATAGGCATATTATAATCTGAAAGAAAGAAATAACTTTTTCTTAAAATATTTTATGGCCTCTTGCTCATAGATATGGCGCACTACACATCAATGATCAAGACTCAACTCAACGCGGCTTGTCGGACTCCCTAGGACTCCCTAAATCTTAGGCTCTGTTACTAAGTTTGCAATGACCCAAAATCTCCTTTCGGGATGTCACACAGTGCTTATGGCTACAAGTAGCCCCAAGCTAAACCTTTGAGTCTGTCACTAAATAAAATAATTTCCTTTGAGTCTGTCGCTAAATAAAATAACTTGCTTAAGAAGAAATAAATGAAAAACTAGTACTTTCATATCAAATGATAGGAAATACGAAGAAAATACTCTGTCCAAACGACCACAAAACTGTAAATCTCAACATACTAACAATCTGATAATTATTCTGACAAAGTCTCTACTACCCAAGTCTACTAGAGAGCCATTGGGAAAGGTTCCCAACTGACTTAAACTAAACTGAAAGAAGTCATATGTCTACTACCAATACTAAAATGTCTGAAGATAGGTCCTCAAATTATGAGGACTCACCACTGTAGAGATATAGACAAAGGAACTCAAAAATCACTGACGAGGCTGGGACTGAGAATCTGAACCTAAACTATAAGACAATTTAGCGCATAGACGTATATGTGGATTAGCAATTGGGAATGTACATAGTATATAGGGGTGTATACATTTACCAAAAACAATATCCATACACTTTAATCAAATCATGCATGCAAATATGAATGACTCACATAGCTTGAATATGTGCACAATATAAAGCGCATAAATCATGTATAATGAAGCATGTAAAACAAATCTCGTCAGTCATTATACTTTTGCTTTAAAATCTGAACTCTTCTCTTATTCTCATTATTAGTAAACTAAAGAAAGCTTTAAAAATACTTTTAAACTCATGAATATATCTCCTGGAGAGTAAAACTTCTTTAATGTTCAAGAACTTAGAACTCTTTTAAACTTAAGACACTTGGAACTCAGAATTTTATAACTCTTACTAGTAGATAAAACCACTTTCTTCTTGGGAAAATTTTACTTCAACAAACTATTTTAAAAATCTTACTATTAGGGAAAATCACTTATCTCAAGGATTTAGGGAAAATATTCTATCTCAAGGGAGGTTCTCTTAACCGACATAAACCATGCAACCTAAATGGATTCCAACATCTTGTCCTCCTAAGAAAGAAACCTCACATTGGGGAGAGGCATCATACTCTTGCCAGGGAGTATAACCTCAACTCAGTGATCACTTATCTCATCCTCGAGCCCATAAATCTCAATCCTATAGTGGCACATATTTCTGGGGTATGAAACTATAGAAACTTACCCAACTCGATGCTTAATACTACTCCCTTTAGTTAGCTATGCTCATATAAAGGAGATCTACTTTAAAATAATCGCATGGTTCATAAGAACCCAACTATAAAATCTGTAGTCTTATTTCATAAAGTGGATTTCAAAGCTACTATGACCATTAAGGTCAAAACTTTCCCAATAATCTCAAAGTACTCAAATCATGGGCTTTTATCATACAAAAGTTCATGAAATTACAAATCTCAAGTAGGGGTTAGTGACTCATAATCAAATATCAAATTAAGACTTATCAAAATTCCTACTAGATATCATATTGACTTATAAATCATATAGAAATATGGAATTTACAGTAATTTATCTCAAAATCACAACGTATTCATATATTTCAATTTCTAGAGCATTTCCACCATTAAATTCTCAAGGAATAACTATATAGGGTATAAACCCAGCTTCAATTTCTTAAGAAAACAGGTAAAATCATGCTATTTGACTTTTAATTTATCGAAAACATGAAAATCTTGCAACCTATAATAATGGGTGAAAAACCCTAATTTAATTTTATGTAAAATCTCATAAATTGCAGAAAACTTATAGTTTAAAATAATTATTTGGGAACAAGGGTGAAAGGATTACCCTTGTTCAAAACCCCACATACCTTTGATTATGAAACTAGATGAACAAGCTTGCTTGAAACTATTTTTCGTACTCTTTGAGAGAGGGTTTTTGAAGCCTTGGACTTGGGAAACTCAAATCTCAACTCAATTCGTAGAATCTATGGTGAGTTATTGAATTTCTTAGACAAGGGTTTTGGGTTTTCTCTTGAGGGAGAAACCCTAGCTCTTGGATGTTTTAGGATATTATGAGGCTATCTACTTCATTTTGAATATATCATGGGATTAAAAGGGAAAAGACCCAAAAGATCCTTTTAAAAATGACTTAAAATAATGAACGGGATTTGCAACGGTTGGAGTGATGGTGTGTTGGATCATCCTTCGCACGTTGCTCAGAAAAAGAACACATTGCCTTAGTTGTGATAGTCTTAGTGACGGTCCATTGCTAGCTTGACAGTCTGTTGTCTTGGTCGTCACACTTGTGCTAGAAGAGGGAGTCACTACCTTGGTTGCAATGGTTTGGGAGATGGTCCATCAGAAACTCAACGGTCTGTCAACCTATCCATTGCACCTGGGCGGTTCCGACAACTCTCAGTAAAATCGCCATAACTTCTCACCCTGATAACGGATTTGGACAAAATTTGCATAATTTGAAAGATGATTCAATTATCTACATGAGAAAAAGTCAATATTAGGGAAATTCTTCACTATTTAAAATATTTCTTACTTGGGAAGTCAGTCCTTACTCTTCTTAAAAATGAAATTCAACTTAAAGAAAATTCGAGGTATTACAAAAATATTGGCAATCCAGCTTCAGTGAGGCACTTAGAGAGTATGAATGGAAATTATAGACTCTCCTATGAATAATTCCTAGTTTAAATCCTTGACCATCGGCTTCTGTAGGCTGAGTAATAAAGAAGTTCCCTTGGTTAAAGTTCTATGGAGAAATCAATTTGTTGAGGGAGCAACTTGGGAAGAAAAAACCTATATGCAAATAATGTATCCCCATATTTTCTTTACAAATTCTAATTCAGATCTAGGTAATGTTTTCCCCTAAATTAATTCTCGCATACTTTATCTCAGCTATCCAACCATCCTCATGTCATAGCATTTATTCATAAATTTAGTTCAGTCCATCAATCATGTTTTAGCTTCAGTTATTTTTTCATAAGTCAGATGATAAGTATTCAGTACATGATCTTAGACTTCTTAGTATCTCAGCTCAGATATTTTCACTGGGGGATGAATGATCACAAAGGATAGAAATTGTAATACCCCCAAAAGATCCTAGATAAGTTTCTAGTTCTTCATCTCATGTTTAAGGGGGCAAAAGAAATTATTTCACACTAAGTACAAGTGACATGGCTATTTTAACACCCTAAGATTTCAAAACATTTTATTTTTAGCCTTCTCTTATTTGAAACATTTGTTTATGAGTTGAAAATATATAGGAATGTTAAAAGGATCTTCTAGGAGAGTTTTGGAATTCTTGAAAGAGGTTCAAAGTGGTTTTTAACCTCGGAGTTAGTAGGCCACCATATTTTTTATGTGTCATAAAGGTTGGCCCTTCACTATATACAGCATATCATGGAGGTCAGCCTCCATGATATGCAGTGTCTCATTAAGGTTAGCCTCAATGATACGCATTGTGTCACAGAGGTTTGCCTCTGCTACAGGCAGTGTGTCACAGAGGCTAGCCTCCGAAATAGGCACTGTGCCATGCTGTAGTGTAAAACTATGTAGCCTTCATTTAGACATGAAGTGTTTTTAGTCCTTTCTCCTCCTTAAACGCCCAATCCATGACCTAAAGCATTAAAAGAGGGAATATTTTCCCCTTTTCAATCAGTTAACATTCATTCCTCTCGAACATTAAAGTAATAAAGCAAGGGGTATTCTTTAAGTAATTCATTCTCCCAAGGTCTCAATTCCATATTTTCTTAAAGAATTCAAGGAACTCAGGTATATGGGTATTCAATGAGGATCTCCTTTCATCCTCATGCCCAAAATTATGATATTTATTTGACTTTTATGAATTTGATAAACTAAGATTCCATGAAAATCATAAATTAAATGATTCCTTCGTGTAATTCTTGAATTCATCCATGAAATAGTGTTCCCTCTTAAATCCAAGTAGTCTTCCGTACTCTAATCATGATAACTTATTATGTTGATGAAATTGTTCGATTCCTAAGTCATTGAATTTCCTATAATGTCATTACATTGAAACCATCATCTTTAATTATCTTATTTTGCATGTTGGTGGGTGATAACGCTCAATCTACAGCTCTCGTAGGAGTGTAAAGTGGTCGTTAGCAAATATAGAACCCAACCTGGGTTGGGTGTCGATCCCACAGGGAATAGCTTGGCCAACAAGTAAGCAACGATTACTAGACTTTTAGTGCAAGTCTCATAAAAAGGGGGGATTGTAATGTGTAACCGAAATAATAAAGTAAAAGCTGAAAATAGCAAAGTAAAAAGTGGAAGAATGTTACGTACGTTGTAAACAATGAGAATTGAGGCATTGGGGTTATGTCCACCTTCTGAGTTATACGTCTCTATTGGCTATGAGTGTGTAGAATTGTGACATGCATGTGCTTATAGAGAATTGTATTCAATGGTAAATCCAGGCGTCTTTCGACCTATTCGAGGATTATTTCACTTTAACTCTTTCGAGCTTAAAGAGTGTCTAACGGTATGAATTCTCCAAGAGGTTAGTCCAGTTACGGCACTAGCTTTTTAATAGGAAAGGGTGTCCTACTACCTTGACATTATCTCTTTTCCAGACAGATAACCTTTCTTTCGAACAAGTTAAATGTTATATTGGCGTTATTCTATGCATCTGCAGCCACAAGAATTTGCATTAAGATAAAGAGAATAATGATATAAGCAGCATACGTGTCACGAACTCATAAACTCACAGCAATAGATAGTATCTCATACGGTTTCCATAACCCCAACAGAGAAGTTTAGTTACCCATGAATGCGAAGGAAATCACAATTTGCATTGTTGTTATTATACCACAAGATTGATGATTTTCGTGTAGCACAAGTGGTAGGCGTGAGGCGTGAATTCCTTAGCAAAGTAACATTTCTCTTGTTGCGGAAATTAAGAATTGAATACATGAATAGAAGAAGAAAAATAGAATTAATAAAAAGAATTGTTTTGATGGATGGATGGATGGTGGATGGATGCAAATTAATGGAATGGGGGAATGGTGAATGAATGGGTGAATGAATAAAAATCTCTAGCATGATAGGGTATTTATAATACCCATATCCTAATCCTACTAAGTTAATCAAATATCTAACCAAATCCTACTAGACTAAGGAAATACTTAACCCATTTGTACTAGGTTAATGTAACATTCTCCTAATCCAAATAAACTAATGAAATACATAACCCAATTGTACTAGGTTAATGAATCATTGTCCAAATCCAACTAAGTTACTGCAAGTCCCCAAAGTCTTCAGAAATGTTGTTTTAGCCCGGGACAGATTTCTCATGCATCACTTTTGGGCCTTTAGGCATCCAAACTCCCTTTCCTTCCTTCATGAGCTTTCTTTAGCGTCAAGTAAGCCATAAAATGCTGATTTCTGCATCATTTATACCTGAAACTTTCCTAATCATGTTCTTAGCTCACTTATAGGAAAAAGGACTAAAAATGCATAAAATATATAATTTGTTCTCAAAACTAGGCTAAAATATGGGCAAAATATATTGATATAGGCGTGTAAATTCGCCTATCATCAACACCCCACACTTGAAGCTTTGTTCGTCCTCGAACAAAATATCATGTCCCTCTAAACATCAACTTAGGGTTTCACAGCAACAACACAAAACATTCGTCAAGACAAGCACAACAATTACCAACAAAGAGTAGTTTTCCGATCATTAGTAGAAACCATTTAACCTCTAGCATAGACTCATGATGGTGGTTAACTCATATTCAAGAGTCAAGGCACAAAGAATCATACACAACTATCCAAAACTCATCAACCATGTGTGTCTCACAATATATTACCCATAGTCACTCACAAGTATAGCATATTTTTCAAACATGGGTATCAAAATATCCTTTCTCTCGCTCTCACAAAGAATTCGTATGCAGCAACTGATGACCATAGGCTTGCCCTTAGTGTAATACTCCACTAAATGTCAGAATGCTAAGATTAGGATCAAATAGGTCTTCTGATGGTTGTAATGTAGGCTAAGGGACGGGTAGGACTATTTTGGCCAGAAATAGTGACTAAGTTTCTAAGCACTTTAATACATCACATTGTATCATTGACATTTTTTTCTTTCAACCTTTCTTCTTTATTTTATTCTACCACCCTTGTTCTCCTCTTTTGTTTTTCAATTTTAAGCATAACTCACTTTTCAACTTTCTTTTCCTTTTTCTTTTCACAACATACCTCTTATACTAGCACTTTTCTTTTTTTTCATAACACATTCAAGCACCATTACAATTTAAAGCATCAGACTTACCCAATTTCCTCTTATGTTGTCACATGACTTTTTCACTTTAAAGCACTTAGGAATTTGGATCAAATTACGGTCTTGAAAAAAATGGATTAGGCTTACACACGAGGTTGTCAAAGAAATAAGCTAAAGGCTCAAAAGGGTTTAACTAGGATGATGTCCAAGAGTAGGTTAGACGAAGGTAAACATATGTAGGTTGCCAAATAAATGCCTAAATCATCTCCTAAACTTACACTCCTTATTTTCGCTTTTCATACAAACCAGGCAAGCTCTAGCATCAGCCACAAACATAAAATATACTATTATCTCACACACACAAGGCACATGGTCGACTTGATTGGAAGTAATATAGACTCTCGACCCAACAAGTGAAGGAATTGAACCACACAATATCACATAATGAGTCACAACTAGAGCCTAAACGTCTCAATAGTCATGATGCTAGCACAAACTCTTGTTATAATCTCATGCTGCCTATTAGAATAATTTCATGCGAAGCTAAAAAAAATTTTACTACTAAAAAAACTTAAAAATGAAACACAAACAAAAACAAAGTAAACAAACATATATGCAAATAGATAATTATAGCATGCAATGCCGCCACCCCATACTTAAACGGGACACACTTCCCTCAGTGGAAAGTAAATACGAAGAACCTCGTTAGTCGAACTCATTCTCTATGTCTGGGGTCATACCCCTTGCATTGGAATCATCATCAGAGTCGTCATCCTTAGAAGTTCCTCATAAGTATCCCACTTAATTCCAAGAGTGAGTCGAAGTGTTTACATCGAGGAGGGTTCTCCTTGCTCTTTTTGTGAAGTGGTAGCCTTATCTTTGCCTTGCCTTTTGGTGCCATTGTACCTGATATCTCAATAGAGTCATGTTAGCATCATCTCAATGGATACAATCTATAAACAAGCATTGGAGGTACCACCCCACACTTAGGTTGTTGGCACCAACTAGTGAAGTGAAAGTGGTCGATTACTCAGACTTCATCGACATATGTTTAGGTGCTCTATTCCAACAATAAAATCAGTGAGTCATAATTCTTGTACTCTTGGCAATACTTACATGTAAGATTATATCAAGACTACTACATAGGGATTACATCAAGGTATAGTATCTATCAATACTCACAACCGCCTATGTCGGTAGGCAACTATAAGTCTTATTCCGATGAACAATTCATTCCAACATGTAAGTATTCAAGTGACAAGATTATGCAATGTTAATGACTATAGCAATTCCACAAGAGTATGACAATACATTAAAATCAAATTCAACTTGGAAACAAGTTAAGAGCATCCTAACGTATATGTTCACTCACTTGGTTGTGTATCAGCAATTCAAACACATGAATATCACCAATGCTTCTTCATGATATAGCAATTCATAATAGGCATAGCAATGTAGTACTTATGAAAAATGGATGAAGAACAAAATAGTACTTACGTGATTGAAGCCTTTGGAGATGTTCTTGTGAATTGGAAGAGCAAAAAGAGAAATTTTGAGATGATTTGGATGGATGTACGGCGCCTTTGGGTCAATTTCTAATGTGGTTATGTTTCAAGACTAAGTCCCCTTTATATGGGAAGAGAATGGGTCGGGTTTTGACCCATTTCCAAACGGTTTTGAAGACAAAAATACCACATATGCGGCGCATAATGCTCGGCATAGTCATGACATATGCGCTGCATAGTCTATGGCATTTTGAGACATATGCACCGCATAGTCTATGGCATTTTGAGACATATGCGCCGCATAGTCTATGGAATATGAGATCCTGAGACCTAATGCCATAGCATAGGCGGCGCATAGTCAAAAGCACACTTAAGAATGGGCGGCGCATAGTGTATAGCACACTAGATTCCGAGACCTTAGGCTATAGGATAGGTTTTGCATTGTTCGTGGCCTAGTTTTACCTAGGCCTAGACTTCCTCGATGCCTATTTTGGCATGAGCAATGCTCAATCCATAACCTTATGCATCCTTATACCTAACTTACCACCTTTCCCAAACAATACGTCCAAATCGTCATGTGAAACCAATCTCCTCGTTGAATACTTCTCGCACCTATATTTGCTCAAAACCAATGAAAACAATTAGTATGATGGGTTGCCTCCCACCAAGCGCCTTAGTTTTAGTCGTGGCACTACTCTTATTTTTGGATTTTCATTTATCAAAAACAAAACAAGTACTAGAACGAAAGAAAGACAAAACGCTAAACAATAAATGAAAAATGATAAACGATGGGTTGCCTCCCATCTAGCGCCTTATTTATTGTCGTGGCACGACATAGTTACCTCGAGTACTCAGACTTCATCGAGGTAAATGGTGGATCATTTTTTGAAAGGATTTAGACGACAATGAGGCTTACCTGTGGGCATGCGATCTTCTTCGAGATGGCTCATACGTTTCCCCAGAGAGTCACCAATTATATCATCAATAGTCCAACCCATAGCTCTCTTGTATCTCTTCAGAGCAGAGATGAGAGCTTCTACGTGCTGTTCACTTAAATCATCTGCTCTCTCCGGAAGTATATTTCTACTTTCCACGAACACATACCTTAGATAATCGGGGATCTCTTGTGATTCTAGCATTGGTGGCTCGTCAATGGGAGTCTTCGTTGTTGGTTGATTCTCGAGATCACAATCCAGCTGCTTAGGAGTATAAGACTCTATTTCTGTTAGATCACCCATAAGTTCTTCATAATCTTCATTATCCTCATGCTCAACATTCAGTGGCACAGCAGACAATGGCTCAACAGTAGGTTGTTTCTCTATAGATAATGCTTTCATATCCTCTTGATGAACATCAGCTATAGATAACTCATTCATATCGATGGGCTGCTTCATGGCTTTACATATATCAAACCGTACTACTTCATCGTTAATTCGAAACAAAAGCTCATTATCTTTCATGTTAATAAGCACACTTCCGATTGCAAGGAAAGGACGTCCTAGGATTATGGGAACTTCAGAATCCTCCTTACAATCCAGAATAACAAAGTCTGCAGGAAAGATGAATGAAGAAACCTTCACCAAAACATCATTCAAGATACCCACAGGTCTTTTTACCGACCTATCAGCCATCACGAGCCTCATATTTGTTGGTGTCGAATCGTCTAGCCCCAACTTCCTGTAGATGGATAGGGGCATCAAATTTATGCTAGCACCTAGATCGCACAATGCTTTGGCAAAATCCAATGATCCAATAGTGCAAGGAATAGTGAAAGCTCCGGGGTCGGCCTTCTTTTGAACTATCGATCGGGTAGCAACTGCACTACAATGATAAACATTATCCGCTAACTCATAACTTGATGCCCGCTTCTTTGTCAACAGGTCCTTCATAAATTTTGCGTATCCAGGCATTTGTTCAAGTGCCTCCACTAATGGAACATTAATGGTCAGCTGCTTTAACATATTCATGAATTTGCTGAACTTTGTATCATCCGCCACCTTCTTTAATCTTTGGGGAAAAGGTGGTGGTGGGTACGGAAGTGTTCTCTCCACGATTTTTTTCTCCTCTTGCTTCCGTTTTTCCACTTTTTTAGGTTACACCGTGCTGGATGTGGCGTCCTTGACGTCAGGAGTGGGTGCTACGGCATCTTCTCCTTTTGTGTTGTCATCCATTTCCGCAACTTCATCAACCACTTTTGGTAGTGATGGCCATGCATGACCCATCATTCCTTGGGTTTGGCATAGTATTGCTAGGTAAAGTGCCGGCCTTTCTTTGATTGAGTGCTGCTGAAAGTTGGCTCAATTGCTGCTCTATTTGCTTGATAGAAGTGGAATGTGAATCAACTAATTGTTTCATGGAGGACAAATCATTAATTACCTCTGTTACTCCCGCGCTCGTTGCTTCCACTCCTTTCAATAATTTAGCCATCATGTCTTCCATACTTCAAGAATTAGATGTGGTGGTGTCACGTCTACCAGGGGGAACGTACAAACCACTCTTTTCATTCTTGTTCTTCCAACTACCTTGGTCCTTGTTTCCAGATTTACCATAATAGTTTCGACCTTGGTTTCCTTGGGCATTTCCGCGGAAACCCCTCTGATTGTTCAAGTAGCTGGCCTCATCTTCCGAATCAGATTCGTCTCTTCCTTTTGACGCAATAGCTTTCACTTTTTTGGTCTTCCCTGATAATAAATGCTTTGTAAGAAGATCCATTTGTGTTTTTAGATGTGCCATATCTTGATCACGTTCTTCTTCTCTTCTCCTTTGTTCAGCAGTCATGCCAATGGATAAAGTAGGGCTTTCTACCTCAGAATCCCTGGTATGCCAAGCTCTACTTTGTTTTGTCATCCGGTCTAGCATATTGCTTGCCTGAACAAAGGTGAGGTCCATAAATGATCCTCCAGCCGCATTATCCACCACTGGCTTAGTTACCGAATTCAAAACTCTGTATAATATCTCCATCAAGTGGACATTAGTCATATGATGGTTTGGACACCGCATTAGCTTCATCTTGAACCTCTCCCATGTTTCGTGGAGAGCTTCAGTTGGAAACTGTCAAAAATTTATGATCTCATCTCTCAACTGTGCTCTTTTGGATGGCGGAAAGAATCTTTCTAGGAAAGCATCTTTCAATTGCCACTAATTAGTAATAGAATCAGGAGTCAGCCCATTCAACCATAGAGTTGCCTCCCCATACAGAGACAATGGAAATAGACGTAATCGAATTGTATTCTGTCCAATGCCCGAATTGTCGAATGACTTGCATGTGGAAATAAAGTTGATCAGATGCATATTCGGATCATCGCCTGCTAGTCCACCAAATAATCCCTTGAGTTGCAAAAGTTGAATTATGGTGCTAGTGATATTGAACTTTGCTCCAGGTGCTAAGGGTGGCAGAATAATGGCTCCTGTGGCACCAGCTTCATCCAAATCCTCATCATCGTCATCAAAAGGAATCTGCACAGCTCGGCGATCAGGTCTCAATCGCGTTTGACGATCTCTCCTCTGCATGGGTGCCGCTATCTCAGCAGTATGTCGTGGGTTTAGTAGCTCCTCATCACCCAGGTCCTCATCATCAGGATTTGTTGCACGACCTGGGTTATCAATATTGTGTTGATGCACTTGAGCAGCTGCCAATGCAGCCAACCTAGCCTGCTCTTGTTGAGCAGCCATTCTTTCTATGTCACATTGTAAATCCATTCTGTCAAGGGAACCTAAATAGAACAAAAACAACAACTAAAAGTAAAAGTACGAGAATCTTTGAGCAAAGGGTCTAGTAATTATCACGAACTTGCTTGACACTCGTATTCCCCGGTGATGATAGGCGAATTTACGCGCCTATATCAATATATTTAGCCCATATTTTAGCCTAGTTTTGAGAACTAATTATCTATTTCATACACTTTTAGTCCTTTTTCCTGTAAATGAGCTAACAAATGTGATTAGGAAAGTTTCAGGTATAAATGATGCAAAATACAGCAATTTATGGCTTACTTGACGCAAAAGAAAGCTCACGAACGAAGTGGAAAGGAGCTGGACGCCTAAAGGACTAAATCTGCTGCATGGAAAATCTGTCCCGGGCTAAAACAGCATTTCTGAAGACTTTGGGGACTTACAGACACAAAGCTGGATTTTTGCCATAATACATTAACCTAGTGCAATTAGGTTATGTGTTTCATTATTCTATGTGGATTATAATCTTGTAACCTTACCCTAGTACATTTGGGTCAAGGATTTCGTTAGTATATTAGGATTTGGTTATTTATTTCATTAGCCTAATAGGAGTAGGATAGGAGTATTATAAATACCCTATCATGTTAGAGATTTTTAATTAACTCTTAACTTAAGACATCTTCCTACAATACATTCTTAATTCTTCATTCTTCTACTCTTAAATTCCACAACAAGAGAATCGTTACTTGCTACGGAATCACTAAAACCTCACGCCAAACACCCACTATTCACGCCATCCACCATGCAAACCGTGATATCCTTCGCATTCATGGGTAACTAAACCTCTTAGTTGGGGTTATGGAAGCCGAATGAGTTACTATCTATTGCTATGAGCTTGTGAGTTCAAGACACGTATATTGCTTATATCATTATTCTCTTCATCTTAAATCCACATTCTTTGCGGTTCAAACACAAGAACACGCCATTCTAACATCTAACCTGTTCGAGAGAAAGGTTATTTGTCTAGAAAAGAAGACGCATAGACCAACGCCAGGCTAACATTTAACTTGTTCGAGAGAAAAGTTATTTGTCTGGAAAAGAGATAATGTCAAGGTAGTAGGACACCCGTTCCTATTAAAAAGCTAGTGCCGTACCTGGACTAACTTCTTGGAGAATTCGTACCGTTAGACACGCTTTAAGCTCGAGAGAGTTAAAGTGAAATAGTCCTTGTTTAGGTCGAGAGACGCTTGGATTTACCATCGACTACAATTCTCTATAAGCAATTGCATGTCAAGACTCTACACACTCATAGCCAATAGAGACGTATACCTCAGAAGGTGGACATAACCCCAACGCCTCAATTCTCATTGTTTACAACACACGTGACAATCTCTCTTTATTTTGCTATTTTCAGTTCTTACATTCTTGTTTTGGTTACATACTACAAACCCCCCTTTTCTACGAGACTTGTACTAAAAGTCTAGTAATTTCTCTTACTTGTTGACCAAGCTATTCTCTGTGGGATCGATACCCAACCCAGTTGGGTTCTATATTTGCTAACGACCGCTTTACACTCCTACGAGAGCTGTAGATTGAGCGTTATCAAAAATTGGCGCCGTTGCCGGGGAATACGAGTGTCAATCAAGTTCGTGATAATTACTAGACCCTTTGGTCAAAGATTCTCGTACTTTTATGTTTAGTTTTTGTTTTTGTTTATTGCAGGTTTTTCTTTTAGTGCATGCCCCATACTAGAAGTTCTGGTCAACCGTTATTACCAATCAATCCGGAACCGCAACGAATTAGAAGAATGGAAGCACAAGCGGAAATCGACAGGATGGCTGCTCAACACGAGCAAGCAAGATTAGCTGCTCTTGCCGCTGCTCAAGTCCAACAACAAAATATTGATAATCCTGGACGAGCAACAAATCCTGACGATGAAGATTTAGGAGATGACGAGTTGATCAACCCAAGGCATGGCGCTGAAATGGCAACACCTGCCAACAGACGTGGTCGACAAGCTCGGTACAGATATGATCGCCAACCTTTGCAACCAGCTTTCGACGATGATGATGATGATCTTGATGGTGCCGGAGCCACTGGAGCTATAATTCCACCACCATTAGCGCCCGGAGCCAAGTTCAACATCACTAGCACCATGATTCAGTTATTGCAACTCAAGGGATTATTTGGTGGACTAGCAGGCGATGATCCGAATATGCATCTCATCAACTTTATTTCTACATGCAAGTCTTTTGACAATCCTGGAGTTGGTCAGAATGCTATTCGGTTACGTCTATTTCCATTGTCTCTGTCTGGGGAGGCAACATTATGGTTGAATGGGCTGACTCCTGATTCTATTACAAATTGGAGGCAATTGAGAGACGCTTTCCTAGAAAGATTCTTTCCGCCATCCAAGAGGGCTCAATTGAGAGATGAAATCAGCAACTTTCGTCAGCTTCCCTCTGAAGCTCTTCACGAAACATGGGAGAGGTTCAAGACAAAGCTAGCGAGATGCCCAAATCATCACATGACTAATGTTCACCTCATGGAGATCTTATATAGAGCCTTGAATTCAGTAACTAAACCAGTGGTGGATAATGCAGCTGGAGGTTCTTTTATGGACCTCACCTTTGGTCAAGCAAGCAACATGCTAGATCGTATGACGAAACAAAGTAGAGCTTGGCATACCAGGGATTCTGAGGTAGCAAGCCCCACTTTATCTATTGGCATGTCTGCAGATCAAAGAAGAAGAGAAGAAGAACGTGATCAAGACATGGCGCACATGAAAACCCAAATGGACCTTCTTACAAAGCATCTATTAGGGAAGACTGAAAAAGTGAAAGCAATTGCGTCAAAAGGAAGAGACGAATCTGATTCGGAAGAGGAGGCCAACTACTTGAACAATCAGGGGGGTTTCCGTGGGAATGCCCAAGGAAACCAAGGTCGGAACTATTATGATAAATCTGGAGGTAAAGACCAAGGTAGTTGGAAGAAAAATAACGAAAATAGTGGTTTGTACGTTCCCCCTGGTAGACGTGATACCACCACATCTAATTCTATGGAAGACATGATGGCTAAGTTATTGAAAGGAGTGGAAGCGACGAACGCGGGAGTCAAGGAGGTGATAGACGATTTGGCCTCCATGAAGCAATTAGTTGATTCTCATTCCACTTCTATCAAGCAACTAGAGCAGCAATTCAGTCAACTTTCAGCAACACTCAACCAAAGAAAAGCCGGCACCTTGCCTAGCGATACGGTGCAAAATCCAAGGACTGATGGGTCATGCATGGCCATCACTACGAGGAGTGGTAAGGTGCTGGAAACTTCAGCAGAAGGCAAGCAAGTAGTTGACAGAACAGCAGACATGGACGCCACACCTAGTGACGCCACTAGGGAAGACGCCGCAATATCCACTTCCAACGTCAAGGACGTGTTGCCTAGTGACGTGCAGCCTGAAAAAAATAATAAACGGAAGCAAGAGGAGAAGAAAGCCATGGAAAGAACACTTCCATACCCACCACCACCTTTTCCACAAAGGTTGAAGAAGGTGGCCGATGACACTAAGTTCAGCAAATTTATGACCATGTTGAAGCAGCTAACTATTAATGTCCCATTGGTAGAGGCACTTGAACAAATGCCTGGGTATGCGCAGTTTATGAAAGATCTTTTGACTAAAAAGAGGGCAGCAAGCTATGAGCTGAAAGAAGATGTGCATCATTGTAGTGCAATAGCTACCCGATCCATAGTTCAGAAGAAGGCCGACCCCGGAGCTTTCACTATTCCTTGCACCGTCGGATCTTTGGACTTTGCTAAAGCATTATGTGACTTAGGAGCCAGCATCAACTTGATGCCATTATCAATCTACAAGAAGTTGGGGTTAGGAGATCCTACACCAACTAATATGAAGCTTGTTATGGCGGATAGGTCGGTAAAACGACCGGTTGGTATTCTATGCGATGTCTTGGTGAAGGTATCTTCATTCATATTTCCAGCAGACTTTGTCATCTTGGATTGTGAAGCAGATTCAGAGGTTCCCATAATCTTGGGACGCCCTTTCCTTGCTACGGGAAGTGTGCTCATAGATTTGAGAGCTAATGAGCTTTCATTCCGAATAAATGATGAAGTGGTGCGCTTTGATGTTTGCAAATCAATGAAGCAACCCAAAGATCTAAGTGTATTTTCTGTGGCTGATGTTGTCGTTGATGACGAGGATGAGTTACTTGCTGAAGAGCAAATTCTTGATGATCCTTTAGAGGTTTTGCTCATGGAAGAAGATGATGATGATGCTGAAATTTCTGAAGATGATATTTGTGCTCTATCGGGGTTAGGAGCATATCGCTGTCCTCCTAAGAAGCTGGATCTTGATCTCAAGAATCGACCCACACCACCAGCTAAGCCATCTATTGAAGAACCACCCACATTAGAATTAAAGGAGCTGCCAAGCCATTTGAAGTATGCATTCTTAGGAAGCGGAAACACTCTTCCAGTCATAGTGGCAGCCGATTTAGGTGAGCAACAAGTTGCAGCTCTTATTGCAATTTTACGCAAGTATATTAAAGCTATTGGATGGACCATTGCGGATATCCTTGGTATTCCACCTGGGATTTGCACTCATAAAATTCAGCTCCAAGAAAAGTGCACACCCACCATCGAACACCAAAGACGTCTAAACCCACCAATGCAAGAGGTGGTGAAGAAGGAGATTATCAAGTGGTTAGACGCAGGAGTTGTGTATCCTATTTCTGATAGTACATGGGTAAGCCCAGTACAATGTGTTCCCAAGAAAGGAGGTATGACGGTGGTTGCGAATGCAAAGAATGAGCTTATTCCACTCAGGCCCGTCACTGGATGGAGAGTATGCATGGACTACCGCAAGCTGAATTCTTGGACTCTCAAGGATCACTTCCCCATGCCATTTATGGACCAAATGCTAGATCGATTAGCGGGAAAAGGATGGTTTTGCTTTCTTGATGGTTATTCAGGTTATAATCAGATTTTTATTGCACCAGAAGACCAAGAGAAGACAACGTTTACATGCCCATATGGTACGTTTGCCTTCAAACGGATGCCATTCGGGTTATGTAATGCACCAGCCACCTTTCAGCGATGTATGATGTCTATTTTCTCTGATATGGTAGAAGACACTTTGGAGGTATTTATGGACGACTTTTCAGTTGTTGGTGAGTCCTTTGACGCATGTTTGGTGAACTTGAGCATGGCATTACAAAGATGTGTAGAGTTCAACCTTGTGCTGAATTGGGAGAAGTGCCACTTCATGGTAAAAGAAGGAATTGTTCTTGGGCACAAGATCTCCGAAAGAGGAATAGAGGTTGATCGCGCCAAAATAGAGGTAATTGAGAAGCTACCACCTCCAATTTCGGTGAAGGGAGTTCGTAGTTTTCTTGGCCATGCTGGGTTTTATCGTAGATTCATCAAAGACTTCTCCAAAATTTCTAGTCCATTGTGCAAGCTATTGGAGAAAGATGCGAAGTTTGACTTTAATGATGATTGCTTAAAGGCATTTGAATGCCTTAAAGAAAAACTCATTGAAGCCCCTATCATGGTAACACCAGATTGGACGCTCCCGTTCGAAGTCATGTGTGATGCTAGTGGTGTAGCCGTTGGTGCTGTTCTTGGACAGAGAAAGGAGAAATTATTTCATCCTATCTACTATGCGAGTAAGGTCCTCAATGAAGCCCAAAGGAACTACACCGTCACTGAACAAGAGCTATTAGCGGTTGTGTATGCGTTCGAGAAGTTCCGTGCCTACCTATTAGGTACTAAAGTGATCGTTCATACAGACCATGCAGCTCTTAGGTATCTAATGACAAAGAAGGATGCAAAACCAAGGCTGATTCGATGGGTGTTGCTGCTGCAAGAGTTTGATTTCGAAGTCAAAGATAGAAGAGGTTGCGAGAACCAAGTGGCTGATCACCTATCTAGACTTGAGAATGAGTATGTGGCGCAATCAGAAAATCAGATTGGCGATGCATTCCCTGACGAGGAGATACTAGCGACAACAATGGAGAACTTACCATGGTATGCCGACTTTGCAAATTTCGTGGTGAGTAATGTGTTACCTTCCAATTTATCTTACCACCAGAGGAGGAAGTTTATGCATGACGTTCAGCACTATTATTGGGATGAGCCTTATTTGTTTCGAAGATGCGCGGATGGTATCATTCGACGATGTATATCCCATGAAGAAGTGCCCACTATATTAGAAGCATGCCACACTTCGCAAGTTGGAGGCCATCATGCAGGGAATCGAACAGCAAGAAAAGTCTTGCAAAGTGGTTATTATTGGCCTACAATATTCAGAGATGCACACGACTATGTGAGAAGGTGTGACCAATGCCAACGTCAAGGTGCTATTTCAAAACACCATGAAATGCCCATGT
Organism: Capsicum baccatum var. pendulum; assembly: GCA_030864225.1. Classification (NCBI taxonomy): domain Eukaryota; kingdom Viridiplantae; phylum Streptophyta; class Magnoliopsida; order Solanales; family Solanaceae; genus Capsicum; species Capsicum baccatum. Next base: position 204,531,701 of record CM061550.1, read on the forward strand.
CCACAATTCTGGAGGTAGAACTCTTTGATGTATGGGGTATTGATTTTATGGGACCATTCGTGAATTCGTTTGGAATGAAGTACATCTTGGTTGCTGTGGATTATGTGTCGAAATGGGTTGAAGCTGTAGCATTGGCCGATAACGAAGGAAAGCGTGTTGTAGCGTTCTTAAAGAAGAATATCTTCTCTCGCTTTGGGGTACCTCGTACTATCATAAGTGATGGAGGATCTCACTTCTGCAACAAGCTATTCAAATCTGTGTTGGCCAAGTATGGAGTCAAGCAACACAAGGTAGCTACGCCTTATCATCCCCAAACCAGTGGACAAGTAGAGGTTTCCAATCGTGAGATCAAGCAAATCCTTGCCAAGACAGTCAATGCGAATCGGAAGGATTGGTCTCGGAAGCTAGATGATGCACTATGGGCGTATAGGACTGCATTCAAAACACCCATTGGCATGTCACCTTATCAGCTCGTTTATGGGAAGGCTTGTCATCTACCCATCGAGCTTGAATACAAGGCATTATGGGCATTGAAGCACTTGAATCTGAATTGGGATGATGTGAAGAACCTGAGGTTGGAGCAGCTGAACGAGCTAGATGAATTCCGTCTCCATGCATATGAAAGATCAGATTTATACAAGGAGCGGATGAAGAAGTATCACGATCAGCGGATTGTTCGACGACACTTCCAAAAAGGTGACATGGTGCTACTCTTTAACTCCAGATTCAAGCTCTTCCCAGGTAAGTTAAAATCAAAGTGGTCTGGTCCATTTAAAGTCACCCACGTCTACTCGTCTGGAGTAGTCGAACTGGAAAATAATGAGGGTGTTATCTTCAAGGTGAATGGCCAACGTGTTAAGCCATATATCGGTCCTCTTGACTCGATGAATGACATGGCCATCACTTATCTCGACGAAGTCTAAGTACTCGAGATTACTACGTCGAGCCACGACAATAAATAAGGCGCTAGAAGGGAGGCAACCCTTCGTTTTATTGTTTTATCGTTTTGTCGTTTTAGTATTTTTTCTTTTTGATAAATGAAAATCCAAAAATAAGAGTCGTGCCACGACCAAAACTAAGGCGCTTGGTGGGAGGCAACCCATCGTACTAATCGTTTTCATTTGTTTGAGCAAATATAGGTGTAAGAAGTATGCAACGAGGAGATTGATTTCAATTGACGATTTGGTCGTATTGTATGGTAAAGTCGGTAAGTTAGGAATGGTGATGCATAAGGCTATGAATTGAGCCTTTCTCACGTCATAATAGGCTTCGAGGAAGGCTAAGCCTTGGTACAAATAGGCCACGAACGATGCACAACCTATTCTATAGCCTAAGGACTCGGAATCTAGTGTGCTATACCCTATGCGCCGCCTATTCCTAGGTGTGCTTTTGACTATGCGCCGCCTATGCTATGGCATTTGAGATACTGAGACCAAATGCCATACCATATGCGCCGCATATGCCTAGATATGCCATACCATGTGCGGCGCATATGTCCCATTATGCCATGGACAATGCGCCGCATATACATGTGATATGCCGAGGGATATGCGCCGCATATAGGGTGATTTTGTCCCCAAATCCGATTGTAAATGGGTCATAACCCGACCCATACTCCTCCTATATAAAGGGGACTTGTTTTTTTATCACAAACACATTAGAAGTAACCCTAAAGGCGCCGCATATCATCCCAAATCCTCTCAAATTTTTCTTCCTTTGTTCTTCCAATCCACAACAACTTCTCCACAATCTTCACGCAAGTAAGTGCTCTCTTATTCTTCATCTATTTATCGTAAGTACTACTTTACTATGCTTATTATTAAATGCTAAATCATGTGAGATTAGTGGTGATGTTCATGTGATTGGATAATTGTTGCAAAAATCGTGTGATTGAATGAATACGTATGAAATTCTTGACTTGTTTCCGACTTGAATTTTGTTTCAATGGCATTGATATGATACTTGCTGAACATATATGGCTATGAATATTTCTTGAAAGTGTTGTTTGGATGCTTGCATGATTCACCATCCCGGCCATCGGGATAAGGTTATAGTGACTATCGACGTAGGAGGTAGTGTTGGTTGTTTGAATAGCAATTCCATGTGGTAACTCCTATGTTATAGTATCGCTATATGCACCATGAAAGACGTCCAAATGGCTGTTCATAAGTGATGTCATGCTGATTTTCTTGTCGGAATACATTCCTAAGACGTATGTCGACGAAGTCTGAGTACTCGACCACTTTCCCTTCACTGATTTGTGCCAACAAGATTAAGTGTGGGGTGGTACCCCTGATGCTTGCATATAGATTGTCTAATGTGCGATTGTGCTGCATCTAACATTATTTCTAGTCTCAGGTACAATGGCACCGAAAGCAAGGCAAGTCAAGGAGAAGGCTACCCCAACCCGCAAGGACAAGAAGAGAAGCCGAAAAGACCAAGGCGAATCATCTTCCGCACACCTACCACGCAGAATGTTCGGAATCAAATGGGTTCTTGAGGAAGAAGCCAAGGCATGGTACAGCAGCAACAAAGAAAAGAAATATGTGCACGTCGACTTAATCAACAAGGAGACCTTAGCAAAGAAGGAGCCGCAAATGTTGGCTAAGATAATGGCTTTGAAGTTGGATTTCATCTTCCGTGACATGGGAGAGTGCAATCTTGACTTGACAAGAGAGTTTTATGCCAACTGGTCGCCAAACACAACAGGCAACGAAGTCAAAATTCGGGGCCAAGTGTTACAGCTTACAGCGGATTGGATCAACTCGTTTCTAGGCCTACCTTCGGTCGACACTGCACCATACAAAGAGCTGTACAGCAGGCCTCCTTACAGAGCTATAAGACACACGCTTTGTGGAAGCAGATCGATGGCAAGATGGGGCAGACATAAGGAAACAGGCCGTCACAACACATTCCCCTATGCTCCACTAAATAGGGAAGCAAGAATCTGGATGCGCATTGTCAACTCATGCCTTATTCCTGGGACGCAATACACAAAGATATCAAGAGATAGAGTGTGTCTGGTTTATGCATTGATGACAAATGTCCCTATCAACTTTGGGGCAATCATTCGATCCACCATGAGGAAAGCCAGACTCCACAGCAGGTCCCATTTCACATTCGGCAATTTGTTGACAGCAATGTTGCGGAAGGAGGATATAGAAGAGGAACCAGCTGACCACAAACTCCCACATACCCCAAAGAAGGTTGACCTCACCAAGGTCAAAGATGCTGAAACAACGCATGGAGTCAACCTTACCACTGCGGAGAGACATGCTCGTGACGAGAGTTTCTTCCGTCATCTCTACGGCATGACACGATTCACTATGATGAGTGGTGGACGTATTCCAACTGCTGAAGAGCTCCAACAGCTGGACCACGACTACCCAATGAACAGACATGCCCGGGAGATGTGTGGAGTAGGAGTTTATTTCGAGGAACCTCTTGATGATGACGTGCCAACTGATGATGATAGACGCCTGCCTGATTCTGATGCTGAGGAGAACTCTGACGATGACTCTTACGATGATTCGGACGAAGGGGGTATGACCCCCGACATTGAGGAAGAGTCCGACTAATCAGGTTCTTCGACTTTATTTTCCACTGAGGGCAGTGTCTAGTCTAAGTGTGGGGTGTCGGCAGAATCTGCATGCTATGTTTGTATGTTTGCTCTTGTTTATTTTGTTTTGAGTCCAAATTTTTATTTTTTTTTTTCGTGTGACGTTTTTTTTTTATTTTTTAGGAGTAAAATTTTTCTAGCTACGCATGAAATTATTTTGATAGGCAGCATGAGATTAGAACAAGAGTATGTGCTACAATTGTGACTATTGAGACATTTAGGCTCTAGTTGTGACTCATTATGTGATATTGTGTGATTCAATTCCTTCACTTGTTGGGTCAAGAGTCTATATTACTTCCAATCAAGTCGACCATGTGCCTTGTGTGTGTGAGATTAATAGTATATTCTATGTATGTGGCTGATGCTAGAACTTGCCTGGTATGTATGCAAAGCGAAAATAAGGAATGTAAGTTTAGGATATGATTTAGGCATTTCTTTGGCAACCTATATGTGTTTACCTTTAGTTTTTCCTACCCATGTAAATCATCCTAGTAAACCCTTTTGAGCCTTTAGCCTATTTCTTTGACAACCTTGTATGTAAGCCTAATCCATTTCTTTCAAGACCATAATTTGATCCAAATTCCTAAGTGCTTTAAAGTGAATAAGTCATGTGACAACATAAGAGGAAATTGGGTGAGTATGATGCTTTAAATTGTAATGGTGTTTGAATATGTTATGAAAAAGAAAGTGCTATCATAAGAGGTATGTTGTGAGAGGAAAAAGGAAAAGAAAGCTGAAAAGTGAGTTGTGCTTAAAATTGGAAAACAAAAGATGAAAACAAGGGTGGAGGAATAAAATAAAGAAAGGTTGAAAGAGAAAAGTGTCATAGATACAATGTGATGTATTAAAGTGCTTAGGAACTTAGTCACTATTTCTGGCCAAAATAGTCCTACCCGTCCCTTAGCCTACATTACAACCATCTAAAGACCTACTTGATCCTAATCTTAACATTCCGACATTTAGTAGAGTACTACATTAAAGGCAAGATTATGGTCATTAGTTGCTACATATGAATTCTTTGTGAGAGTGAGTGCAAGGACACTTGGATACCCATGTTTGAAAAATATGCTATACTTGTGAGTGATTATGGGTACTATATTGTGAGACACACATGGTTGATGAGTCTTGGATAGTTGTATATGATTCTATGCACCTTAACGTTTGCATGCGAGTTGATCACCATCACGAGTCTATGCTTGAGGTTAAATTGTTTCTACTTATAATCGGAAAGCTACTCTTCGTTGATAATTGTTGTGCTTGTCTTGAAGAATGTTTTGTGTTGTTGCTGTAAAACCCTAAGTTGATGTTTAGAAGGACATGATATTTTGTTCGAGGACGAACAAAGCTTCAAGTGTGGGGTGTTGATGATAGGCGAATTTACGCGCCTATATCAATATATTTAGCCCATATTTTAGCCTAGTTTTGAGAACTAATTATCTATTTCATACACTTTTAGTCCTTTTTCCTGTAAATGAGCTAACAAATGTGATTAGGAAAGTTTCAGGTATAAATGATGCAAAATACAGCAATTTATGGCTTACTTGACGCAAAAGAAAGCTCACGAACGAAGTGGAAAGGAGCTGGACGCCTAAAGGACTAAATCTGCTGCATGGAAAATCTGTCCCGGGCTAAAACAGCATTTCTGAAGACTTTGGGGACTTACAGACACAAAGCTGGATTTTTGCCATAATACATTAACCTAGTGCAATTAGGTTATGTGTTTCATTATTCTATGTGGATTATAATCTTGTAACCTTACCCTAGTACATTTGGGTCAAGGATTTCGTTAGTATATTAGGATTTGGTTATTTATTTCATTAGCCTAATAGGAGTAGGATAGGAGTATTATAAATACCCTATCATGTTAGAGATTTTTAATTAACTCTTAACTTAAGACATCTTCCTACAATACATTCTTAATTCTTCATTCTTCTACTCTTAAATTCCACAACAAGAGAATCGTTACTTGCTACGGAATCACTAAAACCTCACGCCAAACACCCACTATTCACGCCATCCACCATGCAAACCGTGATATCCTTCGCATTCATGGGTAACTAAACCTCTTAGTTGGGGTTATGGAAGCCGAATGAGTTACTATCTATTGCTATGAGCTTGTGAGTTCAAGACACGTATATTGCTTATATCATTATTCTCTTCATCTTAAATCCACATTCTTTGCGGTTCAAACACAAGAACACGCCATTCTAACATCTAACCTGTTCGAGAGAAAGGTTATTTGTCTAGAAAAGAAGATGCATAGACCAACGCCAGGCTAACATTTAACTTGTTCGAGAGAAAAGTTATTTGTCTGGAAAAGAGATAATGTCAAGGTAGTAGGACACCCGTTCCTATTAAAAAGCTAGTGCCGTACCTGGACTAACTTCTTGGAGAATTCGTACCGTTAGACACGCTTTAAGCTCGAGAGAGTTAAAGTGAAATAGTCCTTGTTTAGGTCGAGAGACGCTTGGATTTACCATCGACTACAATTCTCTATAAGCAATTGCATGTCAAGACTCTACACACTCATAGCCAATAGAGACGTATACCTCAGAAGGTGGACATAACCCCAACGCCTCAATTCTCATTGTTTACAACACACGTGACAATCTCTCTTTATTTTGCTATTTTCAGTTCTTACATTCTTGTTTTGGTTACATACTACAAACCCCCCTTTTCTACGAGACTTGTACTAAAAGTCTAGTAATTTCTCTTACTTGTTGACCAAGCTATTCTCTGTGGGATCGATACACAACCCAGTTGGGTTCTATATTTGCTAACGACCGCTTTACACTCCTACGAGAGCTGTAGATTGAGCGTTATCACCCGGCAACGGCGCCAATTTTTGATAACGCTCACTCTACAGCTCTCGTAGGAGTGTAAAGCGGTCGTTATCAAATATAGAACCTAACCTGGGTTGGGTGTCGATCCCACAGGGAATAGCTTGTCCAACAAGTAAGAAACGATTACTAGACTTTTAGTGCAAGTCTCGTAAAAAGGGGGGATTGTAATGTGTAACCGAAATAATAAAGTAAAAGCTGAAAATAGCAAAGTAAAAAGAGGAAGAATGTTACGTAAGTTGTAAACAAAGAGAATTGAGGCGTTGGGGTTATGTCCACCTTCTGAGTTATACGTCTCTATTGGCTATGAGTGTGTAGAATTGTGACATGCATGTGCTTATAGAGAATTGTATTTGATGGTAAATCCAGGCGTCTTTCGACCTATTCGAGGATTATTTCACTTTAACTCTTTCGAGCTTAAAGAGTGTCTAACGGTATGAATTCTCTAAGAGGTTAGTCTAGTTACGGCACTAGCTTTTTAATAGGAAAGGGTGTCCTACTACCTTGACATTATCTCTTTTCCAGACAGATAACCTTTCTTTCGAATAAGTTAAATGTTATATTGGCGTTATTCTATGCGTCTGCAGCCACAAGAATTTGCATTAAGATGAAGAGAATAATGATATAAGCAGCATACGTATCACGAACTCATAAACTCACAGCAATAGATAGTATCTCATACGGTTTCCATAACCCCAACAGAGAAGTTTAGTTACCCATGAATACGAAGGAAATCACAATTTGCATTGTTGTTATTATACCACAAGATTGACTATTTTCGTGTAGCAAAAGTGGTAGGCGTGAGGCGTGAATTCCTTAGCAAAGTAACGTTTCTCTTGTTGCGGAAATTAAGAATTGAATAGATGAATAGAAGAAGAAAAATAGAATTAATAAAAAGAATTGTTTTGATAGATGGATGGATGGTGGATGGATGCAAATTAATGGAATGGGGGAATGGTGAATGAATGGGTGAATGAATAAAAATCTCTAGCATGATAGGGTATTTATAATACCCATATCCTAATCCTACTAAGCTAATGAAATATCTAACCAAATCCTACTAGACTAAGGAAATACTTAAACCATTTGTACTAGGTTAATGTAACATTCTCCTAATCCAAATAAACTAATGAAATACATAACCCAATTGTACTAGGTTAATGCATCATTGTCCAAATCCAACTAAGTTACTGCAAGTCCCCAAAGTCTTCAGAAATGCTGTTTTAGCCCGGGACAGATTTCCCATGCATTATTTTTGGTCCTTTAGGCGTCCAAACTCCCTTTCCTTCCTTCGTGAGCTTTCTTTAGCGTCAAGTAAGCCATAAAATGCTGATTTCTGCATCATTTATACCTGAAACTTTGCTAATCATGTTTGTTAGCTCACTTATAGGAAAAAGGACTAAAAGTGCATGAAATATATAATTTGTTCTCAAAACTAGGCTAAAATATGGGCAAAATATATTGATATAGGCGTGTAAATTCACCTATCATTAGTGGGTTATGAACACCAGGTACCTATTTGATCTTTCCTATTATTGTTTTCAAGATTCCAAGTTAATTATATCATGTTTATACCATACAGTTTATAACATTTTCATAATGAGCACCCACCTGTACTATATCTTGCTAAGTACATCAATAAACATCTTAATGATTACTTTAGATTATGCATACACTATTATTTTTTAGAATACCTTATTTGAGCATATCAGTTATTAGTGAATCCACTAGTTTATGGTTCTGTGTCAATTCACTTTGGAGTAGAATGTAGCACCGAGTGAACAAAGGGATGAAGGCTCACCCGCCAGTAGAGGACTAAGGCCTTTAGTAAAAGTCCCTTAGTTGCAGAACTGTGTAGCTAGCATAGGTTATGAGATGCCACCTGCCAATAGAGGACTGACACTCTCTTAGGGGCCGCCCACTATTCAACACCTTTTTTATTATTTTAAATAATTAGATATTTTCATGAATTCTTTCTGCATAGTATATTGTTATTTTATTTTAGTACCTTACAATATGTTCCAGTTCATAGGTTATCTTAGGTTCACTTATGGACTTATGCACCGTGTCACGATAAGAGGTAGTCTTCAGTCGTGATAAAATTTCAAGAAATGCTTGAACAATATCATATGTTTCCCTTATTTTCTATGATTTGGCTTATGAATAATTAAACAAGCATAACTTTATTACTTTTTCTAATTGTAACATAGTATTGGGGTAGGTACAGTTGATTGGGATTAGTGACTAAACCCACCTTGCCACTACACTACTTCTGCTCTACTTAATACTAACACTATTCCAATTTAATCATTTATTCACTCCCTAGTATCACTACGAGTGTTATTTTTTTCAAAAATTCTCTTTCTTAACTCTTTTATTTTCTACTTTGCACAAATCGCACCCCTAAATCTCTTTTATCATCAATCCCTTATTTGCATAATCTGTTATTTCATTTAATGAAACAACTAGATTTTTGGTGATTTATGTGAAATATATATTTTTATGTGATTTGATCATTTCACCCCTTTCTATTGTTTCTTTGTAGTATTTATATTTGCTTGGAGATGATTGGAATTATTCCAAGTGCATGTCAATGTATTTTATGTGATATTGTATTTTTGTGGCTTTAAAAGTCTTATAATTGACTTTGGTCAACATTTATTGATCTGTGCATCGGATGGCAAAATAGAATGATCAAATATATTTGGAACATTGATTTTAAGGTGGTGACATAGTTGGTATAGTTTTATGGATTTTATATCTCATTTCGACCCTTAGCTTAGAGAGTTGTGAAATTGGGTTTTAAGTGTCCACTTTGTAAAAACAACATTTTTCAAAAATTTGATATTGCTATTTAGTTTGGAGTATTGATTTTGATAGGGTAGCATAATTCATCTACATTTTGTGAGATTCTGGATGAATCCCAAGGGTTCTGTAGAGACTCAAAATTCTACAAGTCTCCAGCAGGAGCACTCGCATAAATGACACTTCGATTACTTATGCGACTGAACTTATCAGACCAAGTGTCGCCGACATAACATCTTTGTTATAATTGTGAGACCCAAATAAGAAATGACTGGTTAGCTTGTGGGATACCTTCCTTCAGGTAAGGTATTTCATATGCGACAACTGTTCACATAAGTAGTTGTCGCTTAAATGTCTTGATGATAACGTATGCTATGACAAGGTGTTTCTTAAAACTCAATAGGGGGTGAATTTAAATTTTTTATGTAAGACAACTACTGACTCCTTACAATTGACTCGCCTGTACGTCAGTACACCTCACAAAATATATTAGATTTAAGATGATTAAGTAAATAAATAACTTAACAGAAAGTAATAACATAAATATTTATCCTGTTTAGGAACACCTATGTGGTGCCTACTTGTAGTCCTCTTGGGTTTCAAAGTTTTCTTAGATCGTTCAATGTCAAACTCAAGTACAATAATAGAAAATATCTTCTGAAGACTTATTTTGATCTTCAGATCTTGGGACACAGCATCAGTTGATGTTATAAAGTTGACTTGATGTTACTATTTATATAACAATTATAAATGAAAATTTACAAAGCCTTATGAGACTGAGATTGAGATACTTTGATTTTTCTCCTCTAAGTTGCATAACATGTGTCCATCTTCAGTCTTCTTCTTTCATATTCTTCTACTGCCATTCTTTATAAGGAAACACAAGAGATTCATTCTTAGTCAAGGATTTAAATTGATTCCTTGATTGAGGGATGTCACCATAATATATTTCCATATTAGATATGTCCATATGTAGTGCAGTTTCCACAATTATACATTCCCATATTGATATATCCATGTACCGATTGTGGCCTTCCTTTCTTTATGTTCTTATTTGGTCTACCATGATTCTGGATTGTGATCTTGCTTTTCATAATTATATATTCTTCCATTTGGATGTCCTGATCTTGCTTTCCATAATTGTATATTCTTTCATTTTTTGAGCTAGTTCCCTTGTTCTATTCTATGTTGCTTTCTTCCTTTATGAGCTCATACAATATAACGTATATTTAACTAATGTTGACTATTTTTTAAAGTGAGTGTAGGCAATTGCACTACAAAACAATGAATGGAAGAGTGTTACAATATTTTTGAGAAAGTACATATTCTCCAGGTTTGATACACCAAGGGATCTCATTAGTCATTGAGGATTGCACTTTTGCAACCGTCTATACAAAGCCTTAACTGAGAAATATTGTGTGAAACATATGAGCGGTACCCCTTTTTATCTACAATCAAGTGGGAAAGTTAAGGTCTCCAATTGGGAGATCAGCTCTATTTTGAGTAATACTATGAATGCAAATAAAATAGATTGAGCTATAAAGCTAGATGATGTATTGTAGGCATAAAACACAACATTTAAGACTCCCACTGATGATTCCCCTTGTTATCTCATGTTTTATAAGGCATGCCACTTTTTATTTGAACTTCAGGATAAGGCATGGTGGATACTAAGAAAGTTTAATTCGCAATGGAGTGAAGCAATAAAGTTGATACTAAACCTATTTAATGAGATGGATGAATTTTGTCTCCTTACTTATGAAAGATCAACATTATAAAAAGAGAAGATTAAATCAAACCATGATCCTAGGATTAAGAAAAGAGAATTCCTTCATATGACATAATATTGCCATTTGATTCAAAACTGAAGTTGTTTCTTGGCTAGATGAGGTCAAGATGGATAGGCTCTTATAAAGTAGTGATGGTGTATCCTTATTGTACCATTGTTCTTAAAAATGGTGACGGACTAAATTAAAAAATGAATGGTCAAATATTGTAACATTACCTCAGTGATATAGATGAGGTCAAGATGATATGTGATATAGTTTTTGGTGAGGTATTAGTAACCAATAATATTTAGTCATTCTGTGATATTAAATTAGATGTTTTATGTAAGGCAACCCATACATTAGTTTGGCAAAGTTTGAGGCTCTAAACTAACAATGTTGTGGCGCAATGTTAAATCATCTATTTCTGAGAGTTCTAACCTTGGTTTCCTTTATTATTTATCCTGGAAATCCCCTAACTATTTTTTTTAGGTTTTTTGACTTTTGTTTAGAATGTAATTTAGCAGGCTTACTCAGAGAACCTAGAACTTTTACCTTTTCAGTACCACTTACCAATAATTGTTTAGTGATCAAGTCCATTTGTGTCTTTATATGGGCCATGTATTGAAGACGTTCTTCTTCTCTTCTGCATTATTCAGTAGACATGCCAACAGCATAACTACCATCTAAAACATTAGAGTCTCTAGTATCACAAACTCTATTGGTCTTTGTAAGACTTTCCAAGATTACAATTGTATCTGCATATTTGAGGGACATAAAGGCTCTTTTTATAGAATTATCAGCAATCAATTTAGTGACTGAATTTATAGACCTGTAAAAAATCTCAATCATGTGTTCATGCATCATCTTATGGTTAGGTAATTGAGTCAACTCCTTCCTCAAACATAGCTATGGTTAATGTAATACTTCACCAGGTAGTTGACTGAAATTTCTATCCATAGCCCTTAACTAAAACATAACGGTGGGTGGAAAGAACCATTTTTGGAAAGCACATTTCAACTGCTCCAATTAGTAAAGAAATTAGGTTGCTTCTCAATCAACCATAATGGCAATAGAATTAGGTTTCAACTCTATCAACCATTAGTTTGCATCCTCTAAAAATATAGTGGGAACAACCGTAATTGGATGGAATTCTTACTATCTTCTGGTACTTCAAAAGACTTACAAATACCTACGAAGTTCATCAAAAAAGGGAATTTCGAGTATTTTGAATTATTAACAAAGTTCACCTGTACTTTTAAATTGTGTAAATAACAACTATTAGAATTTTAGTGTTTGTATTTAAGTAACAAAAAACACTAGGCTTGTGATCAAAATGACTCCACAATATGACAATGTCAGTAATGATGGTAAACTTTTCTATTGTGAAGAATGCATGACTATTAACTTTTTCACAACATCTAAATGTTTCTAAACCCATTTTGATGATATTTACACAAATTCTATCAAACTCTAAGTTATGAGAGTCAAAACCTTAAAAATTACCTTAAGCTACTTAATCTTATTACAACATTGCCTATTTGAGAGAAATTGGAAGGTTTGAATCCTTATTCTCAAATCTTTTCATTTTTTAAGCATTTATCTCAAGAAATTTAACCTAAAGACATGCTCTAATGTTTTTAACTATTAAATGTCAATTAAAATTAAAGATTTGACAATACAAACATCAGCATTATATGCATCTACACTATTTAACGACCCTAGAGATGTTATTTTGTCAGGGATCCAACAACCCTAGATGTGTGGTTTTAGATACTAGGCATAATTAAGCTTTTATTTAAGATATACTTCAACTATTCTTCCAACCCCATAAGCATATATTGAATCTTTTTTAAAAAATGGACCAAATATAGTTAGTTTATCTAAATGAAAGTCTATCCCAAGTCGATTCCCATTCAAGAAGAACCCTAGGCATATCCTCAGGAAACACCTTGCGAAACATTCTGACTATTGGAAAATAACTAAATGTTGGGTCTTAGGTGTAGAGTTTTTAACCCAAACAAGATTATAGATCTAACCCATAGAAATCATTTTTCTAGCCTTAAAGTAATAGATCATACAACCTATAGGCATTGTGGATTACCCTTCAACTCTATGAATAGCTCATCTAAGATCTAATATTATATTCCTCTAGTTCTACAGTCAATTGAGGCATAATGGGAAAGTAACAAATTCATTCCAATAATGGCTTCAAAGTTTATCATATCCAACTCAACTAAATTAGTTGCGGTGACTCTATAGAGGACTAAAATTTGGCTTTTTCTATATACCCCTTTCTCTATGACTAACTCAACAACTAAAGTGGATAGAGAAAAGGATTCTAGGAGTTTTTCATGGTTGACTCAAAATTTAAAGGAAGCATATGGGATAATAAAAGTCTTATCATGCTCGTAAAAGTATCACGATGCTTTCATGCAAAATCTAACAGGTTATTATCACCTAACCATCTCTTGAACTTATTTTGGGTAAATTTCACTCATCTCCTTTCAATCTCAGAGTGTTGCAGTACTAAACCTTATTTTGGATCAAAAATTAACTATCGCCTCTCAATCTTATGTTAATTAGATGAAAATTGGTAGCTTCAAATTATTGTTGTGATCTCCATACAATAATTCCAAGATCAATAATGTATCTCAAATATCAGAACAATGTTTAAAATGTATAAAGTGCATAAAATTATAACACAAAAGCTATTAGGTATTTATATATTATAACACCCCAAGTCTATACCTCGAATGATATACGGTGTTTACGATCCCAAAGGACCACAAGCTAACTCATGACTGATATCTACTGTGAATGCTAAAACATGATACTGTAATAAATTTGAAATAATAGGCTAAAATGCCATAAGGTTAAAATCATCTAAAATACTGATAAATTATATCATCTATGATAATGTAAGTAAAACTAAACAATGACTGAAAACTAGTTAGAAAAACCTCTAAACTGAACTGCCTGAATGTGGAGTTGATGGGATAATCCCCCAACTAACTCCATCTACTGAAATACTGAATCAACTGTAATAATGAAATAAAAGAATATCCTCAAATGATGAGGACTCATGGGTAATCTATCACCGCTGGCTGAATCTAAATCTATCTATGCACAGTTGAAAACTGAGCATCCGAACCAATGATATGAGACATCATAGAGCAAAGAAAGAGTATGCATTAGTACGTGAAATGTATTGGTATGTTAGATGAGGTAAGGCTGAATGCAAGGGTTTATATGCATGAACAATAACTGAGTGCATGATATAGAGTAACTAAACATGAGAGTACATGGATAACTGATAGTGTTATAAATAATTAACATGCACTAATATGCAGTTATTGATACTAATTGACTCTATCTGAAACTCCTGATTCTGTATAACTGAACTGAGTTCTATTCTAAAGACTGAGACTGAGACTGAGAGAGGTAATCATCTAACCTACTGCCCCAAATTAGATAACTGTGTTGGAGTTCAATCTGTGACCCTAGTTGGAAGGGTGTCATACCGTGCCATGGGTAAAAACATTGAAGAGTTACCCACATCTGACAGGTACTCTAATGAAAATAGTGGAACCTTCTTCTGACAGGTTAAAACACTTCATCAACCCTCAACCGGCAGGTTTGATGTCCCAACCTATGCTAGCTACATAGTTTTGGAATACAACAATTGCTTCTAATGATCATACCCTTTACTGGCAGGTGAGCCCCCATCATTGGGTCCACTCGATACTGAATCCTACTCCCAAAAAAAAGATATTGAACTGAGTATACTTAATAAGACTGGACTGATAATGAGTTTACTAAGTTTTCCTGAGTTCTGTAACTAACTGAGTTCTACTAAATTGTGTAACTAACTAGATTCTACTAATCATGACATGACTAAGATTCTGTAACTGAAACTGGCTCTAGGAACACAACTAAATTGTCAGGTATTAAATACCCCCAGGACTTGATAGGATGAAAAATAAAGTATAATACACTCTTGAAAATCATAGCAATGTGTACTTGTCCATAGTTCTCTTATAGAGGCATTTAATCAAGAACTTGTAATGAATCTACTTATACATGAATGGGGAATACATGCTGTCATATTATAATGGCATTATTTCATTCACATAGGCATATTATCAAACATGTGGGGAGCAAGATTAGGTTATACAATAATCAAAACATATAGTTATCATGTCTACATCAATAATCTTGCAAATTGAAGGGTTTATCGTGAAGATCATGTAGTTGAACACATACAATGATTAATTACATAAAAGCATCTAATTTAATCATGGACTAAAACCCAATAATAACATGAACATGAATTCAATTCAATTAAAGCATGGAAGTTCATAATTCAACAATCTTGTATTTTAAAAATAGATTCACAAACTATATGGGTGAAAGAAAACCATAGATGAACACCTAACATACCTTGGATTGTTAATTCTTAAAGGTTCTTGGAGTGATTCTTGATTTTTGCTCTTGTTTCTTGAAGCTAGGGTTTAGCCCTTTTTGAGAGAGAATGACTTAATCTTTGAATAAATGGAATAAATGATGAGATAATGGGTTATTTAAGGGTAAATTTCATGTTTAGACTGATTAGAGCCACGGAAAAATACCCATTTATCCCTGAGAACGACTTAAAAATATGTGCTGATAAACCCAATTTTGGTCCCTAGCACAACGCGCCGCTATCTCGGCAAGCCATAGGAAAATGACAACTTAGAATATGGTTGGTGGCACGATGCGGTTGAATCACCTTGAAAAATTAGATGTGACATGGTAGATCAACGTGAAGTGGTACAATAGCATTGGCTCACTGGAAATTGACAAATGTGAAAATGAGGTGTGGCACAATACGTTGGTATCGTGGTACCTCACTGGAAACTGACAATTGCCATTTTGGCTTACTCTACGGTGCGCTACTAGCCTGAATTATCATGTTTAATGACTAAAACTTAAAATAGCCAAAAATACTTAGCCGGTAATTGGATTTAGGAAAATTTTATATCATTGGAAAACTAATTCGATTTCCTACGCAATGGTGGGCTCTAAAATAAAAAATATTGAGCATTTCAAAATTTTTATATTGGATAACTCATGACCAGAGAGTTAAGTTAAGCTTGGGAAATACGGGGTATTATATAGATACATTCAAACCTATCCTAAAAATGTAGGAAACATGAGTTTTCACAAACTCACAACCATACTTATGGGCTTTATGTTGTACCTATGCGGTGTAAGCTCATGGAAATCAAGGGATTATTCAGGATGTAGAATACCTATATATAAGGTAACCTACTAACTGTAGGTAGTACCCAGGCCTCATAGGTATTCTTTGTGGGAATCAAAGAAAGACAAAAACTTTCAATATCTTCAGCAACTCTACCTACATGCCCACCTACAGGTCCATAGGTAGGCTCATAGGTAGCGTTTCCATTTACTCTACATTATTGTTTCTCCTTCTTATCTTTGAACACTATTTTCCCACAAAATTAACACAAAATAACATCACATCTAACAAGAATACCTAAGTACTTGCATAATTTTCTTGTTTTAATCATCAAAATTGCCATTAAACCATAGTACATAACCTCAACTTAGAATGTTTGCATGTCCTCAGGAAACTAATGCATAACAGAACAACATGATACTTATCTATAAGAAACCTAAGGCGCATACACTAGTCAACTCAATTTAGCTCAAATTTCTTACCCCTTATGATTTGCAATTTTCAAAACTATTGTATGCATACATGTAGCACAACGGTATGACGTAAAGGAATCAAATGATGTTATTAGATTAACAACCAGCGACAAAGCATATATGTAATTGACATTACCCGAACAAATAAATAGTTAATAATATAACTCGTGTACTCTTATAATAAGGAAGTCCCAACTCTCACCATATCATTCATGTCAATGCATGGGCTAAATCAAACACTCATGCTCTAAAAACAAGTTCAAACAATATGCATAAATACCATAGGCTTAACCATATTTTGTATACCGTTGTTTTTCAGATAGTTAGACTAGGATCACTATAGGACTTTGCTAGACTTGTAATGTAGTCTTAGGGAAGGTATAAAACATATGGGCCATAGTGAGTCACTCTTATAGACACTAAACTTACATTATTATCTCCACTACTTAACCATGCTTCTTTTATTATCCTTTTTCCTTCTTTGTTGATTATTAGTATCAGGTGTGGTTTTCTACATTCTTCATAGAATTTCACTTATTTTTGTATCCATTTCCTTTATTGATTATTAGTATTGGGAGTGATTTGCTTCATTCTTCTCAAAATTTCACATAATTTTCAATTCTTTCTCTTTCCTTTTTTCACACTTGTGTTACCACACCCAACCCAACCCCTATGATAGCCACCGTTAACTTAGGAGATTTATCTAAGTTAAGGTACATAATATCCAAGGAAGGATGCTAAAACAAGTTTATTGTAATTTAATCGGAAGGTGAATAGTTTAAATTAAGACAATAGGTCAACTAAGGCTCAAATTAGGAATCAATGGATACTTATTCTTATTTTGTCAGACTTTTAGGCTAATAGTGGACTTATTCCAGTGAAGACTATGATCTTGTCCCAACCATCTATCCCAAAACCTAGGAAATACTACTCGGGCAAGTTCTAGATTAAATACACAAAGTGAACTAGGTAAATGCCTCTCACACACATGGTATGTGGTTATATTATAAATTGCTACCTATCAAGTTCATTCAATGCCAAGAGTTGATTATTTTGTCCCTAATAACAATGCCATAACATGATTCCATTATGGTTACACATACATTAATAACACATCATTCTAAAAAAATTTGGAGGGTTATCATATTTTCTAAACACTTTAAAACATAAAACATTTTGACGACACTTAGGTTCCCTAATTTACTTCTAATTAAAAAAAATAACACATAACACATATCATGAAACAACATAATATCTTAACATGCCGACTCTACTATATCAGAACACCCTTGGAAAAAAAGTCACAATAATAAAAATCCTACGGTGTTGGTGGATCTCACCCCTAATATAAAGTTGATACACTATCCCCAGTGTATAGTAGAAACTAAAGATTATAAAGGTGTATGGACATACCTGGATGCTATAGGAATTAGAAGAAGACTCACCCCCATCAGCGACATTAAAAGTGGCACCCCATGAAATTTGGGAATGCCTATCATCATTGACACTATATTGAATCAAAGAATCTATTGTGTCCTTTTTTAAGGCCATATATAATTCCTTGGAGTCACCTTTCTTCTCCTGCTCAAGTCCTCTCTTGTCCTTAATAATTTAGGCCTTATCCTCTTCGACAAATAAGTCAAAATTTAGTGGTGATAGTTTGTGTAGCAGTTTAATCAAAGAAGGAATCATCAGAGGGGTAACTGGGATATAGCTCTCTTCTAAAGAGCGAACCTCTAATATTAATATATCAACCTCCTGGAGCATACCCGATAAGTTAGGCACCTGAGCCTCGTGTATTCATGCACCCATATGCACCTCAAACTTATCAATAAGCCTATGCAGCTATCTCATCAACCATTCTATTACTGCTATCATCCAATTCTTTACTTTCACCTTAGATGTCTTTAATATGATCCTCACCTATTACCTAATTTGATTAAACAATATAGCTAATACGATATTGATATAAGTTTTGCAATGGATCAATTTTGGCTATTGATCAACCAACTACTATAAGAAATCTTAGGGAACAATAACAATACCAAAAAACAATAATCAATAGGGAACTATAGAAGTCAAAGTTGGTGATGTAGTAGTTGCAACCCCTTTACTGCCTTTCCTAAAAGAAGTCTCTACCTGCTGGATACTATTCCCAATATCACCACTTGGTATCAACCTATCAACATGCTCAACCTATATATATTTTCCCTTAAAGATGGCAATGCTTGAAGATGTTAAAAATTGTCCTCTATATAGAGCAACGAAGTTAGTATCATCCTTTACTAACCTAACATCAAATATGTGGGTGGCCTCAACCTATGATCAACTCTTGGAATACCAGATACCCTTGCCACATCACATAATCTTTGTACCAAGCATTGGAATAAAATAACAGTGAATTCATGGAACTTGCTCTTGTGAATCTCAGACTGGACCCACAAAGATAAATCAATATCGTAGCCAACTGTATGGCTGTCAATTATTATTGTAATGACCCTCCAATTCATTTCTATTGTATGAATACATTTCCTGCATTTCGAGCATTCCTACAATGGCTATAAATCATTTATGACATGGCAAATTTATCTGTTTGGTGATTGAATACCATTTGGATTTTAGGCTCATTTGTCTATACTGGAGCTTTCACTATTTAGGATTTGATGTTAGACTAAAAATCCTAGTAGATGATCTTGGATGAGAATTTTGATAGCTCTATCAACTCAAAAATGCTAATTTTAAGCTAGGGGGACCTTTGGTTCTAGTCTCGAGGCTTTCACACTTGATTTTTTCCACTGGACGGATTATGTGATAAATAAAACTATAGGTATGGGACCAATAATTCGTCTAAAAAATCTTGGATAAAATTTTATATAGTTCCATTAAGTCTAGAATGTCAAGTTTTGTATGGTTGCATATATTGTTTATGTGTATAGGGTTCCAAACTATTTATGAACCCCCGATTGAAGTCCATTGTGAACTTAGAAGAAAATTTAATGTATCATGTCTAGTGTGACTATGATTGCAATGGGTAAATTGTCATATACAATTATGTTTTATGACCAAATTACGATCACAAAGGTTAATCAGAATTGGTTAATGCATTTTCCTCTTGTTTGCCTGATCCACAATCATGAATATAGAATTACGATTGCAACTCCCTTGAGATGTGTCTGGGTTTCATGATTTAGAACCTGGAGTGGGTATAAATTTCTCATTTTTAGATAGATTTTAATCATTTTTCACCTATTTCTTAATAGTTAAAACCCTAGAAAATGGGAATGCTTGTGATTGAAGATTTTGGGTAACTTGGGGAATAGAAGTTGGTAATGCTTAGGATTGAAGATTTTGGGTGACTTGGGCAGCTTAGATAAAAATTATTTCATGATTCCCTTCGAATTCATGGAAAGATTCCTTAAATTTCATGATAAGTTCTTTGAAATTATCTCTTTGAATTCCTAAACTTCAAGTGTCAATTTAATACCCGACTTGTTCTTTTTTTTTGTGGTTAACATTTAAGCACAATTTCTTTATCCTTCGAGGGACCTCGTGAAGTTTCCAATTTTGATTCCATTAGCGAACCCCACAAGCCTGTTATTGACCAGAAATTTTTCTCATCTCATTATAAGAAAATATGGGTCCTATTTTACTCCTAATAATGCATAGATTATGATTTTTATAGCATAGCAGTATTTAAGGATTCTGGAGTAAAAATGTATGTTTTATGGATAATTCAACAAATTACAGTTTGTCTTTGAGGTAGGCTTCTATGTACTCTTCTTCACAAGATTATATATTTTATATATTTCATGTGAATGTGAATGTGAATGGTAAGATTGATTATGGATATAAAACTATAACTTAGTATTTATTATTGAAATTCAAGGATCTAGTGAAGGATTTGACCCATGCAGTAAAATACTTATTTATTTCTGCAATACTTTTGTATTCTTCATAGATTGAGTTAATTCGTAGAATGCTTATGCTATGATGTAAGGTTTAGGATGTGTTTTATGTCATTGGAAGTGTGGTTAGTATCATTAACCTTATTTGTACTATTTTAGTGATCTTGAAATCATAATTTAGGTGGAGTTTACTTAATTACTCATTTTCTAGGTGGAAATTCCTATCATAGGATTGACTATGATTATTTATCATCTGGAGGTTAATATAGATACATTAGCCTATTTCGGGGTATTAGTTATCAAAATAAGGATTTTGAGGTTTATTAGTAGGTTCTTTTGCCCCAACTTAGGCCAAGACTTGTTCTAACCATTATGGACATAGTTACACTTATTAGACATAGTTGAAAATATTAAGCCTTTAGAATAAAGTTACTTTATGACCGACTATATGATGGTGGTTTTCCCAGGTTTCGACTAATGGCTTGTAGCTATGATATGACTTTTGTACTTTATTTATGATATATGGCCTATAGATTTGAGATTTCTAATAGATATATTATGCCTCATAGTTATGATTTATGCCTCCAAGAAGTGAGATTCTTATTAATACACTATTCTTCCTAGATGTGTGATGCTTATTGATATAGTATTCCTCCTTGATGTGATATGACTATATATTTATTATGCCTTCTATATGTGAGATATTTTTTGTATATATTTTGCCTCCTAGATCTGAGATGCTTATTTATATATTATTCTCTCTAGATGTGCGATGTCTATTGATATATAATTCTTCCTAGATGTGATATACTTAATGATATATTATGCCTCCTAATCATAAGATGCTTATTGATATATTATGCTTCCAAGATGTGAAATGCTTATTGATATATTATGCCTCCTAGATGCGAGATATTTATCAATATATGATGCCTCCGAGATATGATATGGTTTATAGATATGAGATGGCTTATGGATATGATTGTTGATATGGGTTCCGCATATGTATATGGGCCTAAGGCCATGATTATTGTGTTGTAATTATTTTGGATACATTATTGGGACCAAGGCCGTGTTTTGATATTGGTTGGACATGTGTGAAGTGATTATCATTGTAAAGGATATGGTTTTAGTTTATGTATATATTGATGCATATGGTTTTGTTGTTTTAGTATTGGTGATGTCATGCATATATAAGCTACAATCATGATCATTAAGTAGGTAAATGATTTGATTCTAGCTAAAATATGATATTTTTATTGTTTTTCCTAAATAGAGGTTAAAACCCACTTTTCATCCTAAAAAAGGATTTCATCATTACTATAATTGCCTATCTTAATATATAACCTATGTGTAAAGAAACTGATAATAATGTTTTAAAAATTTGATCATGATAGATTGCGATCTACGATTTGATAATACTTATTACTTTGATCGTGAGAGATTCTGACCCTTTCCACACTTTTCTAATGAATTAGTCCTAAAGATTACCTTGGGCAATAGATTTATTGATTTACACTTTTTTATCCATGACTTAAGTCCGTGCACCTATTATATATCTATATACATGTATCTCTGAATAGGATAGAGGAGGTGGATCTATTGATAATATAAATTCCAAGTAAAACCCAATTACAGATTATAGTATTGATGTTACATATACATGTGTGTTAATGATATTGACTATACTCAACAAGGCTGGCGGATAATTATGATAATATTCTTATGTACCCAGCATGATCGGTGGATGATTATGATGTTATGCTTATATAACTGGAAAGGAAAAAGGATGATTATTATAATATTCATATATACCCAACAACTCTGGAGGATGATTATGATGATATTCTTTTATATCCAGCAAGGTCGAAGAATGATTATTATGGTTATGTTTATATGACGGTGGTTATGATAATTATGGTTATGATGATGGAGGTAATGACGGTGATGGTTATGATGATGATGATGATGATATTGTTGATTCGCTTTCATTCATTCTTGTATGGGCATCACCTATTACAAGTATGTGCCTATATCTATTAGCCTTATGGGGGTTTTCATAGGTATGGGTGATGAGTATGGATTGTGGTGTTTTGTATGTCGATTAAACCTTTTCCGCCTGGGGTTGTGGGGGTTCAGGAAAGGATATAATAGGTATTATTTGTCTGGACTAGCCGGTTACTGCTTTGTTATTGTTGTTGTTATTGTTATTATTATGATCAATGTTTTGGCTAGTTTGTGACAAATTTATTAATGATTTGATATCGATATTTGATGTATAATTCTAGCCCTTCTATTTTACGATTTCATTATAATGCATGATTAACTTATTATTAAATATATGGATTAGAAAACCTGAGTATTCTAGCACTATTTCCTACTTTGATTATGAGTCCTTAAGATGCTAGTTTGATAATTTAGGCTGCACTTTGAATTTACCTTGTTTATATTTACAAATATGTAACCATAACTATATGTTTCTAAGGTATTACTGCATATCCTTTCCTTACATTATTTATGAAGATTTTATATTCATTCCTTGGCCTTGTATACTATGATACATATCATTTTTTTGCCTTTTTTTATATTTTTAGGTGATATAATTATAGTGTTGAGATTCTTGATTATGGCTGAAATAGGGTAGTACATCCTTAATTCTTTCTAGCCTTATTATGTTAGTTTCTTAGACATGAATAGGATAGTTTTTCCTTATTATCTCATTGTCTTTCCTATGTGGTCGCTAGATGTTTAGATGTAGTTCTCCATTCTGTTTATATGTTATATGTATCTACATTATCTTTGGAGCTCAATCGGTAGGTGCCTACTGAGTACCACATTTTGTTTAATCATACTAAACTTCTGCAACCAATATATTATAGTATAGGTTATCTCCGGTGTTGTGCAAGTCGTGTAGAGCAGCCATGATTCAGATTCATAGAGTGATTTGTCAATGTTTGAAGTATTGCTTTCCTCCCTCCTATGTACTAGACTAGCATCTATGTGATATTCAGAGATAGTTGTATTTGTATATTTATTTGGTACCTCATTTGTATCCTTATTGTGTTAGAAGCTCTTGTAATGATTACACCAGGTTTTTGAATTATCTTATGTATGTTAGTCTCTCATTACATCTATTCTACATTATTTCCTTCATTATTGTAGTCCATTACTAGTAGTTTAGGAATACGGAGTTGGCTTTCCTATTGGAAGATTATAGTAGGTGCCATCATGACCTTAGAAATTGGGTTCTAACAAGTATAACTCAATCACATGTGAGCAAGTTATCCGCAGACGTCAGAGTTAATTGATTCTTCATAATAGTCCACCAAAACTTTTTCGCGCAGCTAAATGAAACCTTATTTACCTATACCTTCCCCTCGATCCAAGGGGCATCAGAGTCTAACTCAACAATTTTTACAGCTACCTATCTAGCCAAGTCTCTCCTCTGTTCTCTTTAATTAGCATTTCTTATAGTACTCCTACTCCTAACAAGCCACAATCTATAACCAAACTCTGTTGTAGTGGTCATCCCTATAAACTCTAACCCAAAAAAGAAACTATGAATAATCTCTATTGATACATAAACCCTAACACCTCTGTATAGTGTATAAGTCAGTACGGGATGGTCCAACGATCTCCCCTTAGCTGGGGGATTAAATATAGAGATGTTGTATACAAAGCTTAAAACACCCAAACCATCTCTAGGTAGTAAGATCATGAAGGTTGACTCATCAACCCAAGTCTCTCTCTATATATATAAATATATCAAAAGTATCCAACAAATCTGGAGCTTCTGCCAATTAGGCAAGCTCAATCCAAGTTTCCTCAACAATACATTATTGCGGTCTACCCTTCTTAGTAATAACACTATCCCTATCACAATGCACTTGCATGCAGACTTTAAAGTAGAAACATCTTGAGTATGTGGACTCTTAAATAGTTGAAGTTAAAGCAGATTCATTCTGAGTACCTTGTAAAGTAAGATCACCCTTAATAGACTGGGGTGCCTCTATGTATAGATCTTTAATACCATAAGCAAACCACACCCACTTCTTAGATTAAGGGATAGCTAAATTCTCCTAATTAGCCATAGAACTAAACTTGTCCTCTCTCACATCAAATTAAGAGAGATGGGTGTGCGTGGTGGTGATGTTTTGATTGAATTTATCCAAGGTCCTGTCTCGATACCATAAGATAGGGTATCTAAAAGGACAGCCTGAGGTATCGGTGGTTGTACAGGATGAGTAATTAGGTGAATAGTAACCCTATTTATTGCCTGTCTTGGAGTCTGACCCCTAGTCTGTCATGGATCAAAAGGCGCACTATCAACGAGACACTCCTCCACCGATCCACTCAATTTAAGAGACTCATTTCTCAACCTTGACCACATTCTCATGTATTTTGTATCCTTGGGTGTCGTAGTACCTTTAAAGTGAGTCATCGATGATTGAAATACAATAATAGAGCAGGAAACGAGAAGAGAATTTAAATTCTGAATTAGGTCCTGCCTACGCCCCTACCTATGAGGCTGTAGATTGTACATGTGGGGATGTAGGTAGGATAGTAGGTAGTAAACAAAGCCTCAAAACTTTTAGGGATTTAATTTTGATTCCTACTAGGCCAACCTATGTCATATAGGTTTAACTTATGTTTTGTAGGTGAGTTTCATGGATTCAACCTGAGGGTTCTTCATTTTCTTCCAAAAATTCCCATCTAAATCAAAAAAAAATTCAAATGATATGCTAATTTTTATAATTATAACATGCATCAATTCAGTTCCTTTTGTATTATAAACATTGTTCAAGTTAATCAGCTTCTAATATACTTTTAATTTCATATACAAGTTATTTCAATTAGAATATAGTTATCAATCAAACTTGAATCATGAAACACCTTACGTTAAATGAAGATTGTAGAAGCACAAGATGAATAATTGATTTAGCCTCAAAATCTAAGTATAATATGCAAGTGAGTGTTAATGTAGAGTAGGATTGAACTTTTGAACTTTTAAATGGGAGAGGAAGAGTTCGAATTTGAGTGGGAAGTTTTAACTTATGAATTTATGGTCTAAAGGGTTAAATTTTAGCGTTTAAATGCATAGGTGAGATGATTCAGGTCGAGTTGCATGGACTTGACCGATATTTTTACAATTTTTGGCCCACTATTTTAGACCCAACCTAAGGATCAACTTATGGTTAGTAATTCTTACCTTTGGGCCCAAAGGCAAGTTTCGTAAGTAGAGTTCTTCAACCTTTATTTCTCTGATTCCTATGAACCAACCAATGAGGCCATAGGTTCTACCTATGTGTCGTAGGTTTAAGTTCAGATAACAAAAATTTTCTTTGGATTCCCACGCCTCAATATGCATATCATGGGTTGGACTTACGACCTCGTAGGTTGAGTCATAGGTCGACTTACCTGGGCCTGTCTGAAATATTACAATTTTTACAATTTTTCAGGTCCTTCTCCATGATTCCTACCCTACAAAATAAAAATAAAGTGAACACTAAAACCTTGGGTTTCATCCCAAGTAAAGCTTAATTTAACGTCGCAGCACGACGTGGCTATGTTGGGTACTTCTTACGCCCAAGTGCATATGCAATTGTACGTGGTTTCACCAAGTAATATTAAGGCGTCTTATAAGTCAGGTATCGATCCCTCAAAGACATGTTAACAACTATCCCAGTCTATTCCAACTATTATGACTAAATTAGTGTTATTGAAACCAAAAGTAATTGTATATAAATACCAAGAATAAACTAATGAATGCTATAAATTAAAAGGTTAAACAATTATGGGGAAAATGCAAAGGCTAAGGCACTGTGAACAATTATATTAAGATATAAACTTCATTTGTTGGGTTTATTAACTTACTTGTTGGTTCACATGGTTCATACTACGTCTATGGCCTTCTGAACCTCAACTCAATCATATAACTTAGCCCCACAACTACATCATTAAGAGAGAATGAGAAAACTAAGTTAAATACGTTCATATTTCATCCTTTACTTGAACCAAATAGTTAAATACTTATATTCCTATACTATTTGAGAATTATAATTCATTCAATTGGAGGATTACAATTCCATTCTATCTATCCCATGTTCTATTTGCATGTTCTTCCTCTCGGGTTCACAAGATGAATATGTATGTATTCTAAGTGTTGAAAATCATTAAAATAATGATAAAAAGTATAAATAAACTACTAAAATTTAATAATCATAACCAATTAAATTCATAATAATAATACTCATGTTCTTGGCCTTAACCCCAAAAAAAGGGTGTTTAGCTGATCATTGACAGAACCGTAATTAGAATGAATGAATAAATATTAAAATACATTAAAAACAAATTATCTGAATAAAAAACCTAATTGAAGTGTTCTCCAGACTCACTTCAAGGCCCATGGTCGTCCAACGTGTAAAACATTACAACTAAGTGTCCTATTTATACTTGGACGAAAGCTGCCGATTATGACATTGGAGCGTGCAACACGCTTATCGAGTGGCCTACGGTCCTTGGAAAACCATAATATCTGTTATATACTGAAATTTATCAAATATGATGATCCCAAGGGAGTGTAATATCCCTAACGTGGTTCCTCAGTTATGTGACACGTCTGTGACAACAAAACATCCATTTTTGGTCAAGTCTTAACCGATGTGTTTACCCATCAACCACAAGTATTGTTACATTGTTCACACTTGATTTACAGATTTCGTATCATCAATATATAATAATTATCCATTCACTAAAAACACTATATCATCAAACATCACGAATTAAATCTCAAAACAACATAGAATCCAAGACAATGAACTAGTGACTTAACCTACGAGTACTAGTTTTGTCCTTTTGATCTTTAACTTAGTATTTTGTCTTTTGAATTGTCTCAATTGAACCTTAAAAAATATAGATAATTTATTCCAAACATAATTACACAATCATACCCTTAATAACTCCTTACAAATTCTAGAATCCATCGAGACTAACTAAACAAGACATGCCTCAAGCTAGTAACACTAGTTTTCTCATCTACGCTCTAAGTGACTAAATTGATTCCAAAATTATTTGAAACACACCATAAACATTAAAATAATTTAGTTTAACACTTATATGCTCAACTATAAAAAGAATTAATCATTAAGAACAAGAGAAGTCCTTTAAACTAAGTTAAATAACCATAGATAACAACACTGAGGTGCATATATCCACCTCAAATCATCACCACATACTTAATTTATTGCTTGTCCTCTAATAACTCTTCACTCTAAGCATCATAATTAGAGAAGACTCCACACTTCAATAATAATCTAGACATACAAGCAAGTAATATAACTGCTACACAAAATGTAAGTTTTTACACTAAGAATGATATACACTTAAACACCCTGGGTTTTTTACCATAAAATTTTTCCGAGTTTGAGTATTCTATACATCATATGTATTGTTCTTAATAGTTGTATGATATAGTTACGGTTTAGGGGTTCCTGGTCGTATGATAATCAATGTGATCTAGGCTGTATTTTTTCCAAGGTAGAAGTAGACATCATACTAATTGTATGATGATGGCACAAGATAGGTTATGGACTGGTATGATTCTCAGTGTTTAAATCCCTTTGTAGACTTCCTAAGGAACGGTTTATGGGTACCAATCGTATGATTGGATACGAGTTGGTCCTTGTGGTCGTATGTTGGATATGATTGGAGTCCAACATTGTTTCTAGGGTATGAAAGGTAGGTACCACTCATACGTTGTGTGTACCAGTTAGGGGCGGAATTGTACCCTGCTATGCATTTTTTTCATTTTTTTTGTTGAGGACATTTTTGACATTTCCCACCCCAAAAGCCTTAAGACCTACGTCCTATAACATTAATTGGTCCCTCATTCTTTACATGTAAAGATCAAATAACTCTTAAATCTGTCTTAAGGCTTTTGGATTAAATAAAGGCTAGTATTTCTCTAATATAATCAATTTAGGCCTTACAAGGGTGGTTTCTCTCTGTATTCTTTGGTATCTAAGGCATGTTACTCCTCCGTCATTTTTAGTTTAACTAAATTCATGTTTTAATGATTGGTTTTCATAATTTAATTGTGGTGATTATTTGGTATTAAATTTTATGTTGGGGGATTTTGGTTGTTAATGAATAAATATTTTTCCCAAGTTTTTCTTATGGTTTTCATGTTAAAAGTATGGAATGCAACATTTGGTTTCATGTTAATGGTTAATTGCTTCTTGGTTTTTGATTTTGGAAACGATATGCCTTCAACATGTTTGTTGAAATAACTAATAGAATGGTTTATCACATAGTTTGACTTTTATTAAAACTATTGCATTGTAGTATATGGTAATGGAACTTAAATTGGTTTGGTTTATTTTACGTTATTTGGAAGACCTTAGTGGTCATGGTATTTGTTTAATTTATAATCACGTAGTCTACATGGGAATCCTCTAAGAGTTGGCTAATGACATTGCTTGCAAGCTATTATCGGTATGATGATACCACTTTATAATGTCATGGTAATTAACACATGGAATTGGTGGTTTGCTTGTGTGCTAATGGTTTTAATTGGTCATTAATTGTGGATTTTGATAGCTTATCATGAAGGGGTATGTCCAAAGAACAAACACTGGAAACTCATGATTGCCGACATGAAGGTTGGTCATGGTGACCTTATACTTGAGGGGTACATGGGAATCCCATACCCTACCCCTATGACATCTATGATTCATGTGACTATATGCCCTAGAGCCCGTTCAGGGGTAAAACTGGTCCCATATAGCCTGTGAGTGGATTATAACGGTAATGCTACACAAACCCAGGCTAAAGGGTTTAAATACATGCCAAACCCCATTCCCTTTCTCGGCATGGATTATATATGTTTGTGTGTATGGATGTGATTGCATATTGTTATTTTCTTGGTATTAAATGTTGGCATTATTTTATCCTTACTCCTAAGTACATGCTAGCATTATCTCATTAACCTTTCTTTAGGTTTTGTATTCCCATGCGATGCAGGAACCGACCATACTACTTTTCTTACTCAGTAACTTAGAATCGGGCACAACTTTTCATTGGGTTGAAGTGGTGAGCTTCAATACTCAGAAAGGCTTTAATTCATTTTATAGACTTCTCTACATACTATTATTATTTTGTATACTTTGGTTTTTAGCTATGGTTAGGGGCATGTCCAGACTAGATGTTGTTTTGATTTTGAATAGTGGTTTTATGAGACTACTTTGGGATGGCTTAGGCGGTGTCGGTATTGTAGTCATTCTTGGCATGGTTATTAGTATTGAGGTTGACACTATTTGACTGTATTTGAATTATGATTATTCTATCTTTTTATGTTATATAATCAAAATTAATCTGATATCTAGTGTAGGGTAGTTATAGGTAGGTATTGGGGGGTTCTTCAATCCCAGTTAGGCTTGAGGAACCCGATACGACAAGAACCTGGTTCAGGTCATGTCAGATTGGTATTAGAACCCTGGGTTTATGGTCAATTAGGAGTCCAAAAAGCCATGTAAATTTGAGTCTTCTTAAAGGTGTGTAGCGTGCCACACTCAGAATGGAGAGGATACAAAGCATTTATGAATGTTTCACTTTCTTGTGTTATATTTTAAAACTATAGAGTCTAAGTCCTGAATTCTTCTCTAATTCCTATTTTTTTGCTTTTCAGATCATTTCTTGATGATCTGAAGTTCATAGAAACTCCTCTGTCCCAACTGGGGACAATGTGTATGGGACACGCTCTACTCTATGGATCCATACTCGGTCTTGGAGTTTAGTTCTTGGTTGTTCTTGATTTCCACCAATTCCCTCTAGTCCTTCTCAAAATCCTTAGGTTGAAGTAAAGAACGATGAGTTTCGTCAGTCTATTCATATATAGGCACAATTGGTAGATTCTAAGTCTGAGCATAGCATTCATGTTACACCATTTTCTGAGATTACAAGGGTTGGACAGTTCATTAGGTTGAATCCTCTGACCTTTACTTATTTTAAGGTTGACAGGGATTATTAAGGTTTTCAGAATAAGATAGGAAAAAACGTTCGTCTTATACATGCCGTGGTGGAGGGCATGGAGTTTTCCACCTACCAACTGAAAGATGTGGCATACTAATGGTACAAGGAATAGAATTAGGAAAGTGGTGACAAAAATTTCTCATCATAGTTGTAGGATTTATAAAATACCTTTTTAGATTGATTTTTTCCTCAAGAGTTAAGGGAAGTGAAAGCGTAAGAGTTTGTTGATTTGAATCAGGGTAAGATATCAGCCTTGGAATATGCCTTGATATTTCACCAGTTATCATAGTATGCTTTGGACTTGGTTTCTCATATGAGGGATCAAATGACATAGTTTTCTTTGGGACTATCTCATGAGTTGATCCTTAAGAGTAAGGCTACCATATTAATTAAGGACATGGATATCTCCAAGTTGGTTCTGTAGATACAATAGGTAGAGATAGAGAAAAAGAGGCAGGTTGAGTTAAGTGAGAGGTAGAAAAAGTAGTTCAAATTTTCTAAGCAAGGTGGTGGCCAATAGTAAAGTGGAAAATATGGTGGTAAGTGTCCCAAGAAGAAGTGGGGCAATTTTAGGTCTTACTCATTAGCTAGCACTCCCTACCCAAAGTTGTCAGGTGATAAGAGCTTCCATGGTGGTGACAACTTTAGGGTAAAGTGTACCCAATCTCAAGATAGTGGGGCTCAATCAACTTCATTATATCCTTTTTGTAGATTCCAAGGCCAGTTGCATTAAAGCTTATATGAAGAGGGAAGGGATAGGTGCTTCGGCTGTGGCTAGCCTAGGCATATGCTTAGAAACTGTCATACTGGTAATGTTGCTTCCAGGGCCGACAAGGTTCTGATTGCATCTTCTTCAACTCTTAAACCAAAGTATGCAGCATCTTTCTCTGGCATTGATCAGAATCGTCTTTACGCTCTAACTATTTGACAGGAGTTTGACATCATCTGATGTTGTGAATGCTATGTTAAAATTCTTTTCTCATGATGGGTACTATTTACTTGATCTGGGCTACACTTTTTTATATGTTACCCCATTTGTGAGTGTGCATTTTGGTTTTTGTGTGAAATGTATTTCAGGGCCTTTTCCTATTTTTACATAGCAGGTGTCTTAATTAATTGCTAAAAGAGTCTATAGGGGGTGCGTGGTATCAGTTGGAAGTAAAGAAACTTCGATGAATCTATTTAAGTTAAATATGGTGGATTTTGATGTCATATTTGGGAGGGGTTGGTTACACTTATGCTGTACATCTCTAGATTGTTGAACCTATTATGTTGTCATTAATTTCCCTAATGATCAAAAATATTAAGTGGGAGGATGGTTCCCTAGTTCCTATAGGGAATTTCTATCATATATTAGTTCTCGGAGATTAATCTCCTAGGGGTGTCTCTATCATCTAGTTTGGGTTAAAGATTCTAATTCAAAGGATCCTTCTTTGCATTTTGTCTCGGTGATGAATTAATTTCCTAAGGTGTTCCCTAATGACCTTCCTGGTGTTTCTCCAAAAAAAGATATTGATTTTAGGACCGATCTTGTTCTAAATGCTCATCCAATTTCTATTCCTTCTTATAGAATAACTTTGGATGAGTTTAAGGATCTTAAGGAGCAATTAAAGGATCTCTTATATAAAGGTTTCATCTATCTTATTGTTTCCTCGTGGGGTGAATCGGTGTTATTTGTGCATAAGAAAGATGTTTACCTTAGGATGTGTATTGATTACCAACAATTGAGTAAGGTAATGGCAAAGAATAAGTATCCTCTTTCGAGAATAGATGATTTGCTTGTTCAGTTGTAGGGTGCTAGGTTTTTCTCCAAAATAGATCTTCGATCCGAGTATCATTAGCTTAAGACTAGGGAGGTGGACATCCCTAAGACTTTGTTCCATATTTTATATGGGCATTTTTAGTTTCTGGTTATAATTTCTTAGTTGACCAATGCCCCAGTGGCATTCATGGATTTGATGAACAGGGTCTTCCATATGTTTCTAGACTTGTTTGTCCTTGTGTTCATAGATGACATTCTGGTGTACTCTAAGAGTGAGGTGGATAATGTCAATTACCTTTGTGTTTTGTTGTGGACTTGGAAAGAATAGTAGTTGTTTGCCAAGTTTTTGAAATATTAATTTGGGTTAAACGCTATCACTTTTTTAGGTCATATCATTTCTAGTAAAGTGATCATGATAGATTCGCAAAAGGTCGCAGTGGTTAAGCAGTGGCCTAAACCCACGACTCCAACCACATTCAAAGCTTCTTGGGTTTCGCATATTATTATAGGAGGTTTGTGGACCAAATTTCTCCTACACCTATCCCTTTCGTTTACTCAGAAAAGGGTAATATTCTTGTGGTCTAATGCTTATGAGGGTAGTTTTCAGAAGCTGAAGGATAAGCTAAATTCGGCTCTAATTTTGACTTTTATTGAAGGTGCTATTGGGTTTATGGTATACTGTGATGCATCTCATGTAGGGCTTGGGTTCATTTTATTGCAGCATGGAAAGGAAATAGATTATGCCACATATAGTTGAAGGTGCATGAGAGGAATTATCCAACTAATAATTTGGAATTATTAGTTATGGTTTTCATGTTAAAAATTTTCCATGACTATTTGTATGGAGTGCATGTGGAAAACTTTTCTGATCATAAAAGCATCTAGTATGTATTTTCTCAGGAAGAGCTTGACCTCAAGAAAAACAGATGGCCTTAAATGCTCAATGATTATAACTTGAGTCTACAGTACCATCCAGGTAATGCTAATGTGGTTACTGATTCCTTTTCCAGGTTATTCATAGGAAGTCAAGCACATATGGATAAGGGGAAGTGGGAGTTAGTTAAGTAAATTCACTATTTGGCTAACCTTGGAGTTCGCCTCTTGGACTTTAAGGCTGATGTTGTTTTAATTCAAAAAGTGGTACAGTCGTCATTGGGTGCTAAAATCAAGGAGATGCAAGTGTAAGATCCTGTGTTGATGATGATCAAGGGTGATGTTGGTGGGCAGAAGGTGATGTCCTTTGAGATTAGTGGTGATGGAACTTTGTAGTACTAAGAGAGATTATGTATTCTCAACATTTATAGTTTTTGAGATAGGATCTTGGTTGAGGCGCATGAGTTGTGTTATTTTGTTTATCCTTGTTTAGTGAAAATGTATCATGTCCTCAAGGAAATGGATTGGTGGTACAATGTGAAGAGGGATGTAGCAAAATTTGTGTCTAATTGTATTATATGTCAACAAATGAGTTGAGTACATGAGGCCCAAGGGATTGTATAAAGAAACTGTGTTACTAAATTAGAAGTGGGAAGTAATTAACATGGATTTCATTACCAGTCTTTCTCTGTCTCAAAATTATTTTTATTTGGTTTGGGTCATCCTAGATAGGATGACAAAGTCTACTCACTTTTTTCCAGTAAGGACTAGCTTCTCGGCTGAGGATTATGAAAAGTTGTACCTTCATTAGATTGTGAAGTTTCATGGGATTTCTGTTTCTATCATCACTAAATGTGGTATGCAATGTACATCTCACTTTTGGAGGTCATTTCATAAAGGTTTTAGGACTAAGGATAATCTGAGTACTGCTTTCCACCCATAGTTGGATGGGCAGGCAGAATGGACTATTCAGCCATTGGAGAACATGCTTCATGCTTTTGTGATTGACTATAGTTGTGGTTGGGTTAAGCATTTACCTCCTATGGAGTTTTCTTATAACAATAGACACCCCTCTTTCATTAGGATAGCCCTATTTGAGGCCTTGTTTAGTAGGAGGTGGGGATCTCCTATTGGTGGTTCACGGTTGGTAAGGCAAAGATATTTGGCATGGATTTGGTTCACCAATCCATGGAGAAGGTGTAGGTGATTTAGGATAGATTTAAAGTTATCCAAAGTCACCAAAAGTCCTATGTAGATGTGAGGTGACAAGAGTTAGAGTTTGAGGGTGGGGATAGGGTATTCCTAAAGGTATGTTAGAGTTTGAGGGTGGGGATAGGGTATTCCTAAAGGTCTCTCATGAAGGGAATTATGCGATTTGGGAAGTAGGGGAAACTTATTGCCCAGTATGTTTGTCCATACTTGGTTTTGATAAGGGTTGGTAATATTGCATATGAGTTGGATTTTCCTTCTTGTTTGAGCTCCATTCATCTGGTTTTCCATGTTTCTATATTGAGGAAGTGTGTAAGTGATCCATCTTAAATCGTTCCTATTAAGGTATTGGTATTTCAGATTCCTTATCTTATGGGGAAGTCCCTATTAAAATCATCAATCGATAAGTTCATTGGTTGCGGAAAAAGGATGTTGCTTCATTAGAGGTTCTTTGCAGGTACCATAAGGTTAAAGATGCCACTTGGGAAGCAGAAGAAGAAATGAAGTCCAAGTAACCACATTTGTTCTCCATTTCAAAAACTCATGCTTGAGGTATGTGTTGTTCTTACTATCTTTGTTTTATAGCATTGTTTAAAGGGAAGTTTGATGGGAATTATTATAATAAATCTTTCTTATGCTATACCCATCATTCGGGGACGAGTGATCCAAGTAGGTGAGAATTATAACACCCTCGGTTCTTGCCCTTAAAATTTCCTTGAGTTTTTGCATTCTGGAAATCATATGACTTATGCTTACTAGTCGTATGATGTGGGTATGATTTTGGGGGATCCTAGTCATATTATAATCAATGTGATCTAGGTTGTATTTTGTCCAAGGTACGAGTGGGAATTATACTAGTCGTATGATGATGGTATGAGATAGGTTATGGACTCGTATGATTCTCAGTGTGTCAAGCCCTTGGTAGGTTGCCTAGGGTACAATTTATGGGTACCACTCATATGATTGATTATGAATTGGATTACCATATTTTTTCTAGGGTAAGAGTGGTGTGTACCACTCGTATGTTGTGTGTACGAGTTAAGGGGGAGTCGTACCCTCTTGTCCATATTTTTTGGATTTTGAGCTGAGGAAATTTTAGACCTTTCACACCCAAAAACCCTTAATGTCCACTATAACATTAACTAATCCCACATTCTTCATATGGAAAGATCAAAACACTCCTAAAACACTCTTAAAACTCTCTTAAGGATCTTTGTTTAGAAAAAGGCTAGGGTTTCTCCAATACAATCAATTTGTGGCTTACAAGGGCGGTTTTTGTCTGTATTCTTTGTTCTATAAGGTACGTTACTGCTCCCTCATTGTTAGCTCAACTAAGTTCATATTTTAATGAATGATTTTTATGTTTTAATTATAGGTATTGTTTTGTTTTGAATTGTATGTTGTGGGTTTTGGTTGTTAATGGATGAATATTGTTTTCCCATTTTTTTTTATGGTTTCCATGTTAAAATTACAGATTTGAACTAGTGGTTTCATGGCAATGATCAACTGGATCTTGGTTTTGTTTTGGAAACTATATGTCCTCAACATGTTTGTTACAATGCCTATAAGAATGGTTTTGTCACATAGTTTGACTTTTATTTAAACTATTGCAATGCATAATATGGTAATGGAAGTTTAATTGGTTTGGTTGGTTTTAAAATTTTTTTAAAGTACTTGGTGGCCATGGTTTTGATTTGATTAGTAATCATGTGGGGTCCATAGGAATCCCCTAAGCGTTGGCTAGTGACATTACTTGCAAGCTATAGTCGGTATGATGATACCACTACATAATTCCTTTGTAATTAACACATGGAATACCTAGTTTGGTTGCATCATAATGGATTTTATTAGGCAATAATGACGGGTTGTGATTGCTTACTGTAAAGGTGTGAGTACAAAGGAAGGACACTGGAAACTCATGTTTGCCGACATAACGCTTTGTCATGGTGACCTTATACTTGTGGGGTACACAAAAATCCCCTAAGTTTTTACTTGTACATATGTATCATGGAGGGCGAAGGGTACACATGAATCCCCAGCCCTTGTGATATCTACGGTTTATGTGGCTACACGCACTAGGGCCCGTTCAGGGGGTAACATTTGACCCATATAGCCCATAGGTGGATTATGATATTAAATCTGCTCAAAACCTGGTTAATGGTTTTAAATATATGTTAAACCCGATTCCCTTTCTCGGCATGGATTATACATATATATATATATATGAATGGATGTGATTGTGTATGATTATTTGCTTGGTTTAAAATATTGGAATTATTTTATCCTAACTCCTGAGTACATGCTAGCATTCACCTGCTAACCCGTCTTTGGGTGTTGTATATCCACGTGATGCAGCAACCAACCATACTACTCTTCCTACTCAATAACTTTGATTCGGGGACAACTTTTTTTCGGGTTGAAATGGTGAGCTTCCATACTCCGAAAGGCTCCATTTCTTGTTATGGACTTCTCTATATACTGTTGCTATTTCTTAGACTTTGGTTTTAGGCTATGGTCAGGGAAATGTCCCGAACAGATATTTTTTTTATTTTTATAGAGGCTTTGTAAGACTACTTTGGGTTGGCAAGGATTGTGTCGGTATTCTTGTCAGTCTTGGCATTGGTATTGTAATTGGGGCTGGCACTATTTGAGTGTATTTAATTTATGATTGTACCATCTTTTAATGTTATATAATTAAAATTCATTCGATATTGGGTGTAGGGTGGTTATGGGTGGGTATTGGGGGTGGTCTCCGATCATGATTGGGCTTAAGGTACCTGACACGACTAGGCCCTCGGGTTGTGTCATACACACAATTGAAAGCTCAAGAATACTACTCCAAAACACCCAGCCTGAAGAACTGACTCACAAATTTGGAAAATTTATGCATGTTATTCAATAAAGGACATCACATAAATCACCACACTAGCATTAAACATGTGCCCTCACAACAAAAATAGTTACCATAATAACTTACATAGAGGCAATCTGTCACAAAATAGGTAAGTCTAATTATGCTCACTCTCAAAAAGAATTCACAAGTTACACATTATGAACCATAGTCTTTCCCTTAGTATAATACTTGATGATAGGTGGATTTACACGCCTAAAGTACTATATTTTACCCATATTTTAGCTAAGTTTTGAGGACAAATTATATAATTCATGCACTTTTAGTCCTTTTTCCTGTAATTGAGCTAACAAACGTGATTAGCAAGTTTTCAGGTATAAATGATGCAGATTTCAGCATTTTATGGATAACTTGACACCAAAGGAAGCTTCACGAAGGAAGGAAGGAAGGGAACGCTTGGACGCCAAGGACAAAAAGTGACGCATGGAAAACCTGTCCCGGGCAAAAACAGCAATTCTAAAGACTTTGGGGACTAGCAGTAACTTAATAGGATTAGAATAATGATGCAGTAACCCAGTAGGATTGGATTAAGTAATGCAGTAGCCTAGTAGGAATAGGATATGGGTGTTATAAATACCCTATTTTGCTAGAGATTTTTATTATTCCCATCCACCATCCATCCATCCATCAAAACAATTCTCCACCACCCTCATCCCTATTCGATCCTTTTCCTTTTCCTCTTAAATTCATTGTTGACATTATTTTTTATCTATTCAACTTTTAATTTTTACAACCAGAGAAACGCTATTTGCAAGGAATTCACGTGAGATTTTTATAATAATAATGTCTATTGTGATTTCCATCGCACTCATGACTAGCTAAACTTCTCTATTGGGGTTATGGAAGCCTTATGAGATACTATCCATTGCTATGAGTTTGTGAATTCGTGACACGTATGCTGCTTATATCATTATTCCCTTCATCTTAATCTAAATTCTTTGTGGCTGCAGACGCATAGAATACGCCAGTATAGCATTAACTTGTTTGAAAGAAAAGTTATATGTCTGGAAAAGAGATAATGTCAAGGTAATAAGGCACCAACCCCTGTTAAAAAGTTAGTGTCGTAATTGGATTAACCTCTTGGAGAATTTGTACCGTTAGATACGCTTTAAGCATGAAAGAGTTAAAGTGAAATAGTCCTTGTTAAGGTCAAAAGACGCTTGGATTTACCATAGAATACAATTCTCTATAAGCACATGCATGTCTGAATTCCGCATAACTCATAGCCAATAGAGACGTATAACTCATAAGGTGGACATAACCCCAACTCTCAATTCTCATTGTTTAACGTCTTACTAAAATATTCTTTCTTTTTACTTTGCTATTTTCTGTTTTCATTATTTTATTTACATCAATTGCACGTTACAATCCCCCCTCTTTTACGAGACTTGCACCAAAAGTCTAATAATCATTACCTACTTGTTGACCGGCTATTCTCTGTGGGATCGATACCCAACCCAGTTGGGTTATATATTTGACAACGACCGTTTTACACTCTTACGAGAGCTGTAGATTGAGCGTTATCAAAAATTGGCGCCGTTGCTGGGGAATACGAGTGTCAATTAAGTTTGTGATAGTTACTAGACCCTTTGGTCAAAGACTCTCGTACTTTTACTTTTAGTTTTTGTTTTTGTTTTCTGTAGGTTTTTATTCAGTGCATGCCCCATACTCGAGGTTCTGGTCAACCGTTATTACCTATCAATCATGAACCACAACGTATTGGCAGAATGGAGGCACAACACGAAATTGAAAGGATGGCTGCTCAACAGGAACAAGCGAGACTAGCTGCTCTAACAGCTGCTCAAGTGCATCAACAGAATATTGACAACCCAGGTCGTGCAACAAATCCTGATGATGAGGACCTAGGCGATGAGGAGCTACTAAACCCACGGCATACTACTGAGGTGGCGGCACCCATGCAGAGGAGAAATCGTCAAGCGCGATTGAGGCCTGATCGCCGAGCTATGCAAATTTCTTTTGATGACGATGAGGACGATCTGGACGGACCTGGTGCCACAGGAGCCATTATTCTGCCACCCTTGGCACCTGGAGCCAAGTTCAACATCACAAGCACCATGATTCAGTTATTTCAACTTAAGGGATTATTTGGTGGACTAGCAGGCGATGATCCGAATATGCATCTGATCAACTTTATTTCTACATGCAAGTCGTTTGACAATCCGGGCGTTGGTCAGAATGCAATTCGATTATGCTTATTTACATTATCTCTTTCTGGGGAGGCAACTCTATGGTTGAATGGGCTGACTCCTAATTCTATTACAAATTGGAGGCAATTGAAAGACGCTTTCCTAGAAAGATTCTTTCCGCCATCCAAAAGAGCACAATTAAGAGATGAAATCAGCAACTTTCGGTAGCTTCCAACCGAAGCTCTCCACGAAACATGGGAGAGGTTCAAGACGAAGCTAATGCGGTGCCCAAACCATCATATGACCAATGTCCACCTAATGGAGATACTATACAGAGCCTTGAATTCAATAACTAAACCAGTGGTGGATAATGCGGCTGGAGGATCATTTATGGACCTCACCTTTGGGCAGGCAAGTAATATGCTAGATCGTATGACGAAGCAAAGTAGAGCTTGGCATACCAGGCATTCTGAGGTAGCAAGCCCCACTTTATCTATAGGCATGACTGCTGAACAAAGGAGAAGAGAAGAAGAACGTGATCAAGATATGGCTCACATGAAAACACAAGTGGATCTTCTTACAAAGCATCTATTATCAGGGAAGACCAAAAAAGTCAAAACTGTTGCGTTAAAAGGAAGAGACGAATCTAATTCGGAAGAAGAAGCCAACTACTTGAACAATCAGGGGGGTTTTCGAGGTAATACCCAAGGAAACCAAGGTCGGAACTAGTATGGTAAATCTGGAAACATGGACCAAGGTAGTTTGAAGAACAAGAATGACAATAGTGGTCTGTATGTTCCCCCAGGAAGACGTGATGCCACTGCATCTGGTTCCGCAAATATGGAAGATATGATGGCTAAACTGTTGAAAGGAGTAGAGGCAACCAGCACGGGAGTAATGGAGGTAATAAATGATTTGTCCTCAATGAAGCAATTGGTTGACTCACACTCCACTTCAATAAAGCAAATAGAGCAAAAATTGAGCCAACTTTCAGCAACACCCAATCAAAGAAAGGCTGGCACTTTACCTAGCAACACTGTGCAAAATCCAACGAATGACGGATCATGCATGGCTATTACTACCCGAAGTAGTAAGGTGCTGGAAACTTTATCCAAAGTCAAGCAAGTGGTTGACAAGGCAGCAGACATCGATGATAAGGCAAAAGGAGAAGTTGTCGTAGAAACCACCCATGACGTCTATGACGTCACACCGAGTATGTTGCAACCTGAAAAGGCTGAAAAACAGAAGCAAGAGGAGAAGAAAGCCGTGGAGAAAGCAATTCCTTATCCACCACCACCTTTTCCTCAAAGATTGAAGAAGATTGCGGATGATA
Source organism: Capsicum baccatum var. pendulum (assembly GCA_030864225.1). Lineage (NCBI taxonomy): Eukaryota > Viridiplantae > Streptophyta > Magnoliopsida > Solanales > Solanaceae > Capsicum > Capsicum baccatum. The sequence continues at coordinate 204,572,618 of CM061550.1, forward strand.
CAAAGTTCAGCAAATTCATGAATATGTTAAAGCATCTGACCATTAATGTTCCGTTGGTGGAGGCACTAGAACAAATGCCTGGGTATGAGAAATTCATGAAGGACCTTTTAACAAAGAAGCGGGAGGTAAACTATGAGCCGGTAGATAATGTTCATCATTGCAGTGCAATCGCTACAAGATCGCTAGTTCAGAAAAAGGCCGACCCTGGTGCCTTCACTATCCCTTGCACTATTGGATCTATGAATTTCGCTAAGGCATTGTGCAATTTGGGAGCAAGCATCAATTTGATGCCACTATCTGTCTACAGGAAGTTGGGGTTAGGCGATCCAACACCAACCAATATGAGGCTCGTGATGGCTGATAGGTCGGTAAAATGACCTGTGGGAATCTTGAATGATATGTTGGTGAAGGTTTCTTCATTTATCTTTCCTGTTGACTTCATTATTCTGGATTGTGAGGTGGATTCTGAAGTTCCCATAATCTTGGGACGTCCTTTCCTTGCAACAGAAAGTGTTCTTATTGACATGAGAGCTAAAGAGCTGTTATTTCGGTTGAATGATGAAGTGTTCCGTTTTGATGTATGCAAAGCAATGAAGCTGCCCAGCGATATAAATGTGTTCTCTGTAGATGATTCTTGTTATGAGGATGCGAAAAACTCATTTGTAGAGAAGCAGCCTATTGATGAGCCATTGTCTGATGTGCTGTTGAAAGTTGAATGTGAGAAGGTTGAAGAACATGAAGAAACCGTTTGTGCTCTAACAGGAATAAAGTCATATTCTCATGTTCCTAAGAAAGTGGACCTTGATCTTACGAATCAACCTTCACCAACAGCGAAGACTTCCATTGAAGAGCCACCAGAGCTAGAATCGAAAGAGCTCCCCAATTATCTAAAGTATGCATGCTTGGGAAGTGGAAATACACTTCCGGTGAGTGTTGTGGATTATTTAAGTGAACAGCACATAGAGGCTCTCATCTCTGCTCTAATGAGGTACAAGAGAGCTATGGGTAGGAAGATTGATGATATAATTGGTATCCCTCCTGGGATATGTATGCACAAGAGTCATATCAAAGAAGATTGCATGCCTCAGCGTCGTCTGAATCCATTCAGAAAACGATGCCCCATCTATCTCGATGAAGTCTAAGTAATCGAGATAGCTATGTCGTGCCGCGACAATAAATCAAATGCTTGATGGGAGGCAACCCATCGTTTTTAATTGTTTTTGTTTTCTTAGGATTTTGTCGAGCCATGACCAAAACTAAGGCGCTTGATGGGAGGCAACCCATCGTTCTAATCGTTTTTGTTGTCTTTGAGCAAGTGTAGGTACAAGAGGCGTCGAAGAGGAGATTGGTTTCAAATTTTGATTTGGAAGTATTGCATGTTGAAGGTGGTAAGTTAGGAATGAAGAAGCAAAAGGCTATGGATTGGGCATTACTTATGAAAATATAGGCAACGAACAAGGCAAGGCATATGTAAAACTAGGCCACGAACAAGGCAAGGCCTATACTATGGCCTAATCTCTCAGAATCTAGTATGCCATAGCATAGGCGCCGCCCATGCCTAAGAATGCCATAGCATAGGCGCCGCCTATGCCAATGCCTTTTGTCACTGAATCTCATATGCCATGGCATAGGCGCCGCCTATTCCTAACAATGCCATGGCATAGGCGCCGCCTATGCTCAACAATGCTTTTCAAAAGGCGCTGCCTATGCCAAGCAGAGGCAAAGCAAAAGGCGCCACCTATGGTCACTTTTTGTCTCCAAATCCGATTCTAAATGGGTCAAAACCCAACCCAAGCTTGCCCTATAAATAAGAGACTTAGTATTAAACCAAAAATGCATTGCAAACCTAGCATAAGCTCCGCCTACCTCTCCAAATCCTCTCAAAAATTTTCCTTTTGCTCTTCTACTTTGCAATAACATCATCCAATGGCATCAATCAAGTAAGTACTACTTTGTTCTTCATTTATACTCCGTAAGCACTAAACTACTACACCTATAATGAATTGTTAAATCTTGAAGTAGTAGTAGTGATTTGAATGTGGTTGATTTGTTGTGATACAACTAAGTGAGTAAATGAATACGTAAGGATGATCTTAACTTGTTTCCAACTTGTATTTGATTATGATGCACTGTCATACTTTTGCGGAATTAACATGGTCACGAAAATTGCATACTCTTGTCAATAGAAAGCTTACATGTTGGAATGACTTGTTCATCGAGATGAGAATTATGGTTGACAACCAACATATGAGGTTGTGATTATTTCTAGATGCTATACCTTGATTCAATCTCTATGTAGTAGTCTTGATATATCAAACATGAAAGTATTGCCAAGATTACAAGAAGTATGACTGCACTGATTATATTGTTGGAATATATCACCTAAATGTATGTTGATGAAGTCTGAGTAGTCGACAACATTTACCTCACTAGTTTGTACCAACAAACTAAGTGTGGGGTGGTGCCACTATTGTCTGTTTGTTGATTGAATCTTCCGAGATGAAGCTAACATGACTTTATTGATATCTCAAGTACAATGGCACCAAAAGACAAGAAAAGCAACCACTTCACAAAGAGGCCAGAAAAGGGGAAGAAAAGAGCAAGGTGAATCCTCCGTGCTGCAAATACCTCGACGCACTCTTGGAATCAAGTGGGGTACTTATGAGGAATATCTGAGGAGGACGACTCTGATGATGATTCCGATGAAGGGGGTATGACCCCAGACATAGAGGATGAGTCCGACTAACCAGGTTCTTCTTATTTATTTTCCACTGAGGGCAGTGTGTCCCGTCTAAGTGTGGGGTGCTGGTATTTGCATGCTATACCTCTTAATCTACATTTGCATTTATTTATGTTTGTTTGTTTTTTTTTGTTTGTTTTTTTTAAACATTTTTTTTAAACCTTGCATGAAATTGTTCTGATAGGCAGCATGAGATTATGACATGAGTTTGTGCTAAAATCATTACTATAGAGAAGTTTAGGCTCTAACTGTGACTCACTATGTGATAATTGTATGGTTCAATTCCTTCATATGTTGGGTCAAGAGTCTATGCTACTTCCAATAAAGTCGACCATGTGCCTTGTGGGTGTGAGGATATAGTATATTCTGTGTTTGTGGCTGATGCTAGAACTTGCCTGGTATGTATGTAAAGCAAAAATAAGGAGTGCAAGTCTAGGAGATGATGTAGGCATTTCTTTGTCAACCTATACTTGTTTACCTTCTTTTTACCTACCCATGGACATTATCCTAGTTAACCCCTTTGAGCCTTTAGCCTATTTTCTTTGACAACCTCATATGTAAGCCTAATCCATTTTTTCAAGACCATAATATGATCCAAATTCCTAAGTGCTTTAAAGTGTAAAGTCATGTGACAAAATAAGAGGAAATTGGGTGAGTATGATGCTTTAGAATGTAATGGTGCTTGAATTTGTTATGAAAAAGAATTGCTATCATAATAGGTGTTATGAAAAGAAAAAAAAAGGAAAGAAGAACTGAAAAGTTAGTTATGTTTAAAATTGAAAAACAAAGGTGGAGTAAAGGGGTGGTAGAATAAAAGAAAGTAGAAGGGTTGTTTGAAAGAAAAATATAAATGGCATAATGTGATGTATTAAAGTGCTTAGGAACATAGTCACTATTTCTGGCCAAAATAGTCCTACCCCTCCCTTAGCCTACATTACAACCTGTAAAAGCCCTATTTGATCCTAAGTTTGGCATTCTGATATTTAGTGGAGCATTACACTAAGGGAAAGCCTATGGTCATCAGTTACAACACAGGAATTCTTTGTGAGAGTGAGAGCAAGGATAATCCTATACCCATGTTTGAAATATATTCAATACTTGTGAGTGATTATGGGTGATATATGGTGAGACACACATGGTTGATGAGTGTTGGGTAGTCATGTATGATTCTTTGTGCCTTAACTTGTGGATGCGAATTAACCATCATCAAGAGTCTATATTAGAGGTGGAACTGTTTCTAGAAGTGATCAGAAAACTACTCTTTGTTAATGATTGTCATGCTTGTCTTGATGAATATTTTATGTTGTAACTGTGAAACCCTAAGTAGATGTTTAGATGGACATACTAGTTTGTTCGAGGATGAACAAAGCTTTAGTGTGGGGTGTTGATTATAGGCGAATTTACACGCCTAAAGTACTATATTTTACCCATATTTTAGCTAAGTTTTGAGGACAAATTATATAATTCATGCACTTTTAGTCCTTTTTCCTGTAATTGAGTTAACAAACGTGATTAGCAAGTTTTCAGGTATAAATGATGCAGATTTCAGCATTTTATGGATAACTTGACACCAAAGGAAGCTTCACGAAAGAAGGAAGGGAAAGCTTGGACGCCAAGGACCAAAAGTGACGCATGGGAAACCTGTCCCGGGAAAAAACAGCAATTCTAATGACTTTGGGGACTAGCAGTAACTTAATAGGATTAGAATAATGATGCAGTAACCCAGTAGGATTGGGTTAAGTAATGCAGTAGCCTAGTAGGAATAGGATATGGGTGTTATAAATACCCTATTTTGCTAGAGATTTTTATTATTCCCATCCACCATCCATCCATCCATCAAAACAATTCTCCACCACCCTCATCCCTATTCGATCCTTTTCCTTTTCCTCTTAAATTCATTGTTGACATTATTTTTCATCTATTCGACTTTTAATTTTTACAACAAGAGAAACTCTATTTGCAAGGAATTCACGTGAGATTTTTATAATAATAATGTCTATTGTGATTTTCATCGCACTCATGAGTAGCTAAACTTCTCTGTTGGGGTTATAGAAGGCTTATGAGATACTATCCATTGCTATGAGTTTGTGAATTCGTGACACGTATGCTGCTTATATCATTATTCCCTTCATCTTAATCTAAATTCTTTGTGGCTGCAGACACATAGAATACGCCAGTATAGCATTAACTTGTTCGAAAGAAAAGTTATATGTCTGGAAAAGAGATAATGTCAAGGTAATAGGGCACCAACCCCTGTTAAAAAGTTAGTGTCGTAACTGGATTAACCTCTTGGAGAATTTGTACCGTTAGATACGCTTTAAGCTCGACAGAGTTAAAGTGAAATAGTCCTTGTTAAGGTCGAAAGACGCTTGGATTTACCATAGAATACAATTCTATAAGCACATGCATGTCTGAATTCCGCATAACTCCTAGCCAATAGAGACGTATAACTCATAAGGTGGACATAACCCCAACTCTCAATTCTCATTGTTTAACATCTTACTAAAACATTCTTTCTTTTTACTTTGCTATTTTCTGTTTTCATTATTTTGTTTACATCAATTGCACGTTACAATCCCCACTCTTTTACGAGACTTGCACCAAAAGTCTAATAATCATTATCTACTTGTTGACCGGCTATTCTCTGTGGGATTGATACCCAACCCAGTTGGGTTATATATTTGACAACGACCGCTTTACACTCGTACGAGAGCTGTAGATTGAGTGTTATCAAAAATTTCCACTAATATGAGAATGTTAATGGTAAGATTAAATAGGTCTTTAAGGGTTGTAATGTAAGCTAAAGGACGAGTATGAACTATTTTTGCCAAGAATAGTGACTATCCTCCCTAGGAGCTTTAATAGATCATATATACATTACGATCAACCTCTAATAACAAAAATTTCCACCGCATCTATATTCACACATATCTTTTGCTCCACCCCATGTCATTAAGCTAATTCACATAAAATGTAGAAGGGAATATTATATTTAATGCATTAATCAATTTTGAACAATTTTTATTCTTTTCATTACACACTCTAAATGTCTATACACATCAATTCTCAGCAACAATATATATATGTTTTGGGAGCTTCACTTTTACCTTTTCCCTACGTGTATTTCAACTTCTTAACTCAATTAATTTTCAACTAAAGCACTTAGGAGCTTTGGATCAAATTATGGTCAAACAAAAATAGGGAATTAAGATACGTATGAAGATACTAAATATAATAAGTTAAAGGCTCAACGGGGTTAGATAGGATTATGCAAAAACGTAGGTAAGCAGAGTATGAAACATGTCTATCAAAGAAATGCCTATATCATCTCTGAACCCACACTATTTATTTTACTTTGCACATGCACGAGGAAACTTCTAAATATCATAAAAACAAGGAACACACAAAACCTCACTTCACACATGGCACATGCTCAACTCAAAAATGATCATCACAAGCGCTCAACCAAACAATAACATGAATCAAAATTATGGCAAGAGTCATAAACTAGAGACTTGAATTCTCAAAAGCAGTAATTCACAAAATCAACATGCTCTTTACATATAGAACATCTTGCATAATGCAACCATACATAACACCAACAAGAAAATCTTACCTATCCTAAGAAAAACATTTAAAATTCATCCCTAAAAAGAAAAAGGATATTGGGTTCAATGGGCGCCCTCTTGGAAATGAACAGAAAAGAATAACCACGGGGTGGGTGATGTGTGTCTAAACTAAACTGACCCAAATAAAACCAAAAAAAAAAGTATTTTTGCAATTTTATTTATATTTAAGCAAAAACTCGAAAAATACTAAGAACTAATATCCTGCAGCATCACTTCACCCAAAACATGGAAATTTCCCCACCCCAAACATAAAACTTACTTTGTCAAAAAAGTAAAATCTAATGAATAGTTAAAAATATTCCTTGAGGTCTCTTGGCCTATCTAACAGCATCTTTAAACATCAAAAGGGTTCAGGGACCGCACACTTAGTCTCTTACATGCTCCTTAGCTCAAGTCTTCGATAATCAGACTTCCGATCAACCTGTGACTCAACAAAAAAAAACACTACATGAATTAAAAACTAAAATAATAAAACTAAAATATGTATCTTAATTTGGCTTGCTTTCAAAGAAGTGCCTGATATAGAGTTGTGAAACGACCCAACATCACTACTCAACTTAATTCCTACATCCTTTTTCTCCTACTTAGAAGTCATCTCCATACTCTCTTTTGACTATTTGAGTTTGAACTATCTAGATCAACATATTTCTTAAAATATCCTTTTTAGTCTAATCAATTAACATTACTTCGGTGTTACGTGGTAGTTGCTTTGAAACCTCAATAAGATTTTCTGAAGAGATAATTGGTAATTTGGACTCTTACCCACACTTATCAACTTCTATCACTATAATCGTACACTAGTATATGTAGTAGGAAGGTGAATTAAGTGGCTTATAAACTCTAAAAACTACCTTTTTTTCATCCAGTCTTATTGCAGGAGTGCCCTCTTATATATCTACCAAACTTTCTCCCGTGGCTAAGAATGGATGTCCTCGAATGATCTGTACCCAGTTATAAATATCATAATCTAATATAATATAATCAAAAGGAATAAAAAATTACTAACCTTTATGATGATATCCTTAATTGTTCCATTGTGCTTTTCTGTGGTCCTAATAGCCATTTGCAGCATCATAGAGCATGGTCTCGACTCACCCAACACAAGAGTTTTGAACGTAGACAGATAAATCAAATTTAAATATACCCCAAATAACTCAAGGCATGGAACTCTTCACCATGACCAATTTGTATAAAGAGGGTAAAACTCCTGGGATACTTAAGATTTTTCAATATCTTTTTCATTGCCACAAAGTTGTACTCTTCTATGAATTCCACCATCTCAATATCTTGCAACTTTACTTTATTAGTTACCATGTCCTACATATACTTGGAATACTTGGGAATTTCATGCCAAACATATAAAAGAGGAAAAATTATGTAAAGTTCACTAAGAGTGTCAAAGAACTTCTTTAAACAAACATCTTCTTAGAACTTTTTTGGCCTCTACAGGAATGGTAGTGGTGCTCTTTCAGTCACTTTCTCAACAACTTTAGTGTTTGGATGCTCAGACTTTCCTGAATTATCAATATTTTTTCCTGCAATCTGTTGTGGAACTAACTCTGCATTTACCTCTTTAGCTTCCTTTGGAGGTTTTTCATTGAGCATTTTACCATTTCTCAAAGTGATTGACATAACTTTCTTCAGAGTTTCATTATCATTTGGCAATCCACCTTATGGTCTGTTCTATGCCTAGGAAAGTTGTCCCAACTGCTTCTACAACTGCTTCAAAACCACTTGTTGATTTTTTATTTTAGAAGAAATTTCTTCTTATTTATCTAGGATATTTTTTAAAGTATCCTCAATGTTACTGGCTTATGTGTCGTGCTCCTGCTACTGATACTATTTATTATCGCCCTAAGAGTAATTTGGTGCTTGAGTCTTCCACTTTTAGTTGTAGGCATTTGCATAAGTTATCTTATGTGCATACAAATATAGAATTTCCACCACAGATATATGTAAAGTGTCCACTATCACAACAAATCTCACACCAACCTGGGGTCTTCTGCACTGGATTTACTTAAGCCAGAGTTTGATTCAAATCCAATTTGTTGAATTGGGTCATCATCTGATTCTGCATGGTTGATAATTGAGATTCTAATGTTGTGATACTATCAAATTGAATCAATCTAGTAGCCCTTTTCACTAAGATTTTGGATATTTCTCCATGCCAATTAGGATTCCCTTGAGTTATACGGTTCAACAAAGTATACAGGTCATCATAAGTCTTCTCAAAAGGTCGACCATCTATAGTTAAATCAGGAAAAATTTGTGTAATGGTCAAGAGTTTCAACAAAGGTTTGAGCTACTGCCTCGTTGGAATTTTGATGATATGGGCAATCTCAAAGAAAAGACTTGAATCTCTCCCAAGTATGGTACAGGTTCTCATCCGGCTTCTGTTTGATGCTCAAAATCTCACTGTGCAATCTCATAGTCTAGCCAGATAAAGATAAATGGATGAAGAATTTCTAGGCTAAGTCATCCCATTTAGTGATATAAGATGTCCGCTCAGTGTTCTACTACTTCTTTTCTTACCCCAAAAGTGAGAAGGGAAAGAGTGTAAGCTTTAAATAATCAGTTGCAACACCCGTAGGGATGAATGTGACACTAATTTTCAAAATATCTTGTAAGTGGACTTGTGGATCTTCATGTGATAGCCCTGTAAACTATCCACTATTGTGCAAAAGTTGTACCTATTTTGTTTTAATTCAAATATACCTTCAATAGTCGATCTACGAATAGCTGAGGACACAATAGTCATAAGTGGGATTTCCACTTTGCAAAATATCTTGTGGGCTGGTGCATCCTCAACCATAGGAGTGTGAATATTTTGTTTCTGATAATTTTTTTGGATATGGTAGAGAAGGACTATTTCTATCCTTTATTGGTGAAATAATTATTCGGGGTCAGGTTCTGGTTCAAATAACTCCCTAGCCCTTGCCAGCTTACCAGTCCTCTTAACTTGTCCCTACAATTTTAGAAGCCAATATAGAGTGAACAACACCAAACAAATCAAAAAGTAAAACTAAAACTAAAGAAGTTTCTAAATTATAAGTCCCTGGCAACGGTGCAAGAAACTTGTTGCGCCCAAGCATACACACAAATGTACGTGGTCTCACCCAATAATATAGTCACCTTTTAAAATCAAAGTAGCAATCTCTGAGAGACTTATTTTAACAACTTTCCCAGACAAGTCCGACTATTAAGATTAACTCAGTGCTAACATAACCAAAAGTAACTATAAGTTAAACAAAAAATAAACAAAGCAATACTATAAAGTAAAGGTTTGAACAATTATAGGGAAATACCAAAGTCTGAGGCAATACAAATAATCATATTAAGCTATAAACTTTGTTTATTTGGTTGATTATCTTATTTGTTGGTTCAGGGGTTCATACTATGACTATATCCTTCGAACCACTAGTCAATTATCTAACTCAGCCCCACAACTACATTGTTAAAAGAGGGTGTGAAATTAAGTTAAAAATGTTCATATTTCATCAGGTACTTGAACCAAATAGAGAAAATAGATATATTCCTATCCTAATTACAAATAATATCATTCAATTGGAAGATTAAAATTCCATTATATCTATCCTGTGTTTTATCCTCTTATTCCTTCTTCTGAGTTCATAAGATAATTATTCATGTATTCTAAGGGTTGGGAATCCTTAAAATAGTCATAAAATGTATAAATAAACAACAAAAATTGATATAAAAAATCATAACCAAATCAACTCATAACAAAAATACTCATGTTCTTGGCCTTAACCTCAAAAATAGGCGTTTAGCCGATCATGGACATAACCATAACCACAACGAATGAATAAATGTTGAAATACACATATAAACAAAATAAATGCAAGAAAAACCCTATTTGTCATGTTTTCCAGCCTCCTTCAAATCCCAAGTTCGTCCATGGTGTGAAACATAACTAAGTATCCTATTTATACTTGGACACAAGCTGCCGATTTTAACTCAGGGGCATACCACACCCTTATCGCGTGTCCTAGGGTCTATGGAACGATATAATCTCAGTGATCTACTGTAATTAGTCATTTAGGATTCTCTCAAGGGCATGGAATACCCCTAACTCGGTTTATTTTTCCCGTGGCACGTCAATGACTCCATAACATCCATTTTCATCAATCTTGTCCCATGTGTTTGTCCATCCATTAAAAGCGTTGTGGTGTTGTTCACACATGATTTATAGCTTGTGTATCATCCATATATAATAATTATTAACTCACCAATCACCCTATATCATCAAACACCACTAATTAAAGCTCAAAACAACATACAATCCAAAATGATGAACTAGTAACTTAAGCTAAGAGTACTAGTTTTGACATTTTGATCTTTAACTTAGTGTTTTGTCTATTGGATAGCTTAGATTTAACCTTAAAAACTAACAATAATATATTCCGTTCCTAATTACACATACTCTTAGTAACTCATTATGCACACTAGGATCCATCGAGATCAACTAGAATAACACACAACTCAAGCTAGTAACACTTTGTAATACCCCACATTTTGGACTAGAATGAAAATCCGTTATTCCAATGTGTGGATGTTTTAAAAGACTTAAATCTTATATAAATTTAGTGTGTTAATCAATTATTTAGTGTGGTAATCCATTTGAGCATGAATTTATATCATAGAGGTCTCCTAACTCAAGTACAAGTTTAAAGCTTTCCTATCGTTCAAGTTTTAGTGAGTGTCAAAACTTGGGTCAAATTCAATCAACCATAACTCGTTGTATATGATGAACTGGTTGGTTTAATATATATCCAATGAAATCTCTTTGAATTAGTTTTCCAATGATACCAATTTTTCCTAAATCTAATATCGGAGAAAAGACTTATGCCTATTTTACACCAGCATGTTAGGCTGGAAATAGTGTGACGACATTCGTGATAGCTTATCACATTTGTGACGCCCTATCATGAAAGTCGTCATCCTTAGGAAGAAACAAACTCCTAAGTGATGAAATTCATGATAGCTTATCTTATTTGTGACACACTATCATGAAGGTCGTCAGCCTTAGGCATAAACCAGCTTCTTTGTGACGACATTCGTGATAGCTTATCACATTTATGACGCCCTATCATGAAGGTCATCAGCTATGATTTTCAGCAACTGCAAAATTATTTCATAAGGGAATTTTTGTTTTTTCCTTCACCTGCCACGACTTATAACCCTAAAGAGGCATAATTTTTCCCATTTTTCTTCAGTTAAGTATCTTAAAAGCCCTCTCTTACACTCTCAACCACAAGATTAGGGTTTCCATAAAACTCATCTCTCAAAAGCAAGATTCAAACCTTTTTATAATATAATCAAGAATTAAGTTTTTCAACCCAATAACACTCCAGCAAATCATCAAGGTTTCCTTTCTAAGGTATGCTTGTGTTCATTCATGGACTCCTTTCGTCCATGAAGTTAAAGAACCCTTTTCTAAAACTATATATTATGGTTTTCATGTTATGAATGGATTGTTGATCATGTTTATGTATTGAGTGATTCCAAGATAGAATCTTTATGTGTTATTATGAATCTATGACATCATATTAGTTGAAAACATTTAAGTTTGATTATTTATGATAAGTAATTGTATGATTTACACCTATTCCTAAGTTGTGCATGTAATATGTTTGATAAAATACCTAAGAGACTACAAATCATGCATTATAGCTAAATTGTGACTAAGTGAAGGATTCATGATATGCAACCATATTCTAATAATTTTCATGTTGATATTGTGTCTTGGAAATGTTGTTGGGATGTTCATGAGCTAGTATTATGAGATTATGCCATGATTACTTGCAAATACTACTTATGTACAAAATGTATGATATCCATGCACTTCATGGAATTCTCCAAGTTATTATATTATGGGTTGTTGATGTTGGTCAGGTACTCAAGTTAGTAATGTGTGTCAGTTTACTTCCATCGAGTCCTGGGGGTATTCGTATCCAAAAAATATACCTGTGTGCCTAAAGTCATGTCATGTTATCACGATACTTTTAGTTAAGCCATGATCTATAGAATTCAGTCATTCATGTGACTCAGGAAAACTCAGAAATCTTAATAGTCTCAGTAGTTCAGTAATCTCAGTGATCTCAGTAGTCAGTCTGTAACTTTAGTATTCACAGTCAATATCAGTAACTTCAATACTCTCAATGAGTCCTCAGAACTCAATACATTTTGTTAGTCATCAAAATTCAGTAAAATCAGTTTAGCTCCACTAAGTAATACCTTTAGTATCAGTTAGCTAATCAGTTCTGTTTAGTTATTCAGTTCATCTCTGTTATTCAGTTTAGTGTATTTTAGATAGGAGTACAATTCAGCACTGAGTAAGCCTAGGTATGGGGACTCACCCACTATAAGAAATCCCTAGAAGAAATCCCTAAGTTGCAGAACTACGTAACCAGTGTAGGTACGAGATGTCACCTGTTAGATAGGACTGACATACTCAGGGGTCACCCATTAACACATTTCTGTGGGACTAATCTCAGGATTCACCCACTATATTAGGACTACCTCCACTATTATATTAGTTATATCAGTTTTCTGAACTCATGTATCAGTCATATCTTTATCAGAATTCATGATATCAATATTCAGCTTCAGGACTGTCAGACACGGTCAACCAGACCAGTTCTTCATAATTTGAATTGTAAAAAATAGTCATTCATCTATTCATATCTCAGTATCAGTACAATCATGTTCTTAGTATTCAGACTCAGTATTCAGTATCTCTACAAGTTCAGTTACAGTTATGTATGCATGCATGTATTCTCAAACTCATCTTAGTCAGCATTGTTCATGCATATAACCCTTTGTATTTAACCTGCCTCACTCATATACTCAGTATATTTAGACGTACTAATGCATTTATGCTATGGTTCTTTCTCTTATGTTACACTATAGGTTTAGAGGCACGAGCTCTAGATCAGCAGTAGCATTCCAGTGTCCAGAGTTTGCAGTGAGTCCTTCTCGTTCGAGGACGATATGATTATTACTATATTTACTATTTAGTTTCTAGATAGAGTTAGTTGGAGACATGTTCCTTCAACTTCTTATTCAGTTCAGTTGGAGGCTTTCAGACTAGATGTCAGATTAGATATTCAGATCTCATTAATTTTGGTATTTATGACTTGTTTTGGTATTGTTATGCCTTTTTCAGACATTTTGTTATCAGACGTTTATTCAGTTTGAACCTTATGTCCTTCGATGTTTATGTTTCCGCATTTTATGATATATTATGCAGTATACAGGTACAGATATCATTCATGGGTTAGCTTGTGGTCCTTCGGGATCATGAGCACCGTGTAGCATTTAAGTTCAGAATATCGGGGTGTTACAAACTTGGTATCAGAGCCTAAGGTTCAATAGAGTCCTAGGAAGTCTAAAAGTCACATCTAGTAGAGTCTTGTTCATGCGTGTGTTGTGCACCACACTTATGTGCAGGAGACTATAAGATATTTTAGGAATAGTTTCCCTTCTTTTAGTAATTATATTGTGCCAGCGAGCATAATCTCAATCACGAATTCTAGATATTGAGTCGCAACTCAATTCCTAGGTACCTTGATCGTTGCCTCAGTTTTCCCTCAGTATCTCAGCCAAGTCAGCATGCTTCGAGGGACCTAGTCTACCAAGGTGGAGATATGCGATGATCCCCCAAACTTTTATAATGTAAGCATCCCTTCTGTCTTCACATGATAAATCCAGTCTAGAGTAGGATACTCATAAGTGGTCTTCTATATCCAATCTCAGTCGTAGGCCATGCACTTAATGTCTCAGATCAATTCATGTATCACGTTCCAAATTCAATTATATTCTCATGTTTTCACTCATGCATATTAAGTAATTAGTCTCAGACTCATCGATATTCTTAGTTCAAGGTAACATTCTTCCTTGAAGTTACTCGTTCTCATGTTTAGATTTCTGTAACAAACTTGGTGTTCAGTTCCCTACTCAGTTTTTAGTTCAAACTAGGCATCTTTACCATTACACATTCAGTCGCACTCATGAGTCAGTTCAGTTAGCTATTCCCGCATCAAATATATGTGATCATCTTACCAATACTTTTAATCATGCATTCATATATCATGTCACTCATATAATCAGGCATCAGATATGCATCGATTCAACTTATCAGTTAAGAATCAAATATGCATTCTCAGTTGGAGAAACTCATTTATCGGAACACTCAGTCCTGCATTCATAAATCATCTACCCATGCATGAGATATGCATGTACAGATGATATACTCAGTTTTTAGTCATGTTAGCCATGAAATCATGATCAGTCACTCATGCTATATATTTATGTAAGTTGTATTTTCTCTCATCTCAACCAATATTATTCGAGGACGAATGTTATCAAGTGGGAGATATTGTAATACCCCACATTTTGGACTAGAATGAAAATCCGCCATTCCTATGCGTGGATGTTTCGAAAGCCTCAAATCTTATACGAATTTAGTTTTTTAATCAATTATGCATTTTATAAATCTGTTTGAGCATAAATCTAGATCATAGAGGTCCCCTAACTCATGTACAAGTTGAAAGTTTTCCTATCATTCAATTTTTAGTGAGTGTCAAAACTTAGGACAACTTTAATTGACCAAACTCATTATATATGATAAACTAGGTGGTTTACTATATATCAAATGAAATCTCTTTGAATTATCTTTCCAATGATACAAATTTTGCCTAAATTCGATATCGGAGCAAAGAGTTATTCCTATTTTACTCTGGCATGTCAGGCTAGAAACAGTATGACAACATTCGTAATAGATTATCACATTTGTGACGTCCTATTACGAAGGTCGTTGGCCTTAGTTAGAAACTAGATCCTAAGTGACGACATTCGTGATAGCTTATCATATTTGTGACGCCCTACCACGAAGTTTGTCAGCCTTAGGCAGAAACCATCTCCTTAGTGGCGACTTTCGTGATATCTTATCACATTTGTGATGCCCTATCACGAAGGTCATCAGCTATGATTTTCAGCAACTAGAAAATTATTTCATAAGGTTATTTTGGTCTTTTCCTTCACCTTCCACAACTTATAACTCTAAAGAGGCGTAATTTTTCCCATTTTTCTTCTGTTAAGCATCTTAAAAACCCTCTCTTACACTCTCAACCACAAGATTAGGGTTTCCACAAACTCATATCTCAAAAGCAAGATTCAAGCTTTTTTCCAAGATAATTAAGAATTAAGTTTCTCAATCCAAGAACTCTCCAGTAAATCATCAAGGTTTCCTTTCTAAGGTATGCGTTTGTTCATTCATGGAATCCTTTCATCCATGAAGTTCAAGAACCCTTTTCTAAAACTATATATTATGGTTTTCATGTTATGAATGGATTATTGATCATTTTTATGTGTTAATGGATGCCAAGATAGAATCTTTATGTGTTATTATGAATCTATGACATCATATAAGTTGAAAACATATAAGTTTGATTATTTATGATGAGTAATTGCATGATTTACACCTATGCCTAAGTTCTTCATATAAGGTGTTTGATAAAATACCTAAGAGACTCGAAATCATGCATTATATCTAAATTGTGACTAAGTGAAGGTTTCATGATATGTAACCGTATTCCAATCATATTTATGTTGATATTGTGTCTTGTAAATATTGTTGGGATGTTCATGAACTAGTCTTATGAGATTATGCCATGCTTACTTGCAAATCCTACTTATGTACCAAATGTATGATATCCAGCACTTAATGGAATTTCCCAAGTTATGATATTATGGGTTGTTGATGTTGGTCACGAACTCAAGTCAGTCATGTGTGTCAGTTTCCTTCTATCGAGTCTTGGAGGTACTCATACCCAAAAAATATAGTTATATGCCTAGAGCCATGTTATGTTATCATGATACTCTCAGTTAAGCCATGATCTATAGAATTTAGTTAGTCATCTGACTCAGGAAAACTCAAAAATCTCAGTAGTCTCAGTGGTTCAGTAATTTCAGTGATCTCACTACTCAGTCTGTAACTTTAGTATTCACAATCAATCTCAGTAACTTTAGTACTCTCAATCAGTACTCGGAACTCAGTATATTTTGTTAGTCATCAAAATTCAGTAAACTCAGTTTATCTCTACTAAATAATACCACTAGTATTAGTTCAGATAATCAGCTCAGTTTAGTTATCATTTCATCTCTGTTATTCAGTTTAGTGTATTTCAGATGGGAGTAGGATTCAGCACCGAGTAAGCCTAGGGATGTGGACTCACCCACTAGAATAGGAATGAGATCCCTAGAAGCAATCCCTAAGTTCAAGAACTACGTAGCCAGCATAAGTACAAGATGGCACCCGTTAGATAGGACTACATACTCAGGGGTCACCCGTTAGCATATTTATATGTATAGGACTGATCCTAGGAGTCACCCTCTAGATTAGGACTGACTCCACATTAGTAGTGTCTACCTGCTGGCAATAATGTCAATGAGCTATAAATTCTGCCATATCACTCTCCATACCACTAGATTATGTATTCAATTCTAAAAACTTAGCTAAAACATGGGTAAGTTATGGTGCTTAGACGTATAATACGCCCAACATCACCATCCCACACTTACAGCTTTGTTTGTCCTCGAAAAAAATAGTACATCCATGCGACTACCTAACTAACCTTCACAAGAGCAACACAAAATTTTCAACAAAAAATATATGGCAATTATTAACAAAGAGTAGATTTCTTGATCATTACTAAAAACAACTCACCCTCCAACATAGACTCATTAAGATGGTTAATTCGTATACATAAGTTAGGAAAAAAAATCATATAAAACTACCCAACAATCATCAACCATGTGCGCTTTGACAAAATGTTACCCATAATCACTCATAGTTTTGCATTTTTCAGAAATATGGGTATAAGAACTTGCTTGCTCTCACTCTCACAAAGAATTCTTAGATTACAACTGATGACCATATGTTTGCCCTTAGTGTAATGCTCCACTAATATCAGAATGCTAAGGTTAGGATCAAATAGGTCTTTACGGGTTGTAAAGTAGGCTAAAGGGACTGGTAGGAATATTTTGGCCAGAAATGGTGACTATGTTCCCTAAGCGCTTTAATACACTACCTTATGCCATTTATACTAACGTTTAACAACCACTCTACCTTCCTTTCATCTACCAACCCCCTTTCACCCATTTTGTTACTCAATCAAAAACACTACGATGGGAATATACAACTCTTTTTTTTATTATTATTATTTTTATTATTATTATTATTATTATTATTTTATTTAAGCATCCCTATGATATCCACCCTCGATCACAATAGTTTCTTGTACCAATAACTAAACTTTGGGGCATCACTTTCACCATTTTCCTCTTATTTTGCCACACTCTTTACTCAACTTGATTATACAATTTAAAGCGCTTAGGAGCTTTTGGATCAAATTATGGTCTTTTCAAATAATGGATTAGGCTACATATGGGGTTGCCAAAGAAAATAGATAAAGGATCAATGGGTGTTCACTAGGACAATGTTCAAAGGTAGGTAAAAAGAAGATAAAAAATCAGGGTTGCCAAAGAAATGCCTAAATCATCTCCTAAACTCACAATCTTTATTTTGCTTCACACACACACTAGGCAAGTTCTAGCATTAGCCGTAACAAAGAATATACAATAACCATACACACACGTGGCACATGGTCAACTTAATTGGGAGCATTATAGATTCTTGACCCAACAGATAAATAAATTAAACCATAAACAATTATCACAGAGTGAGTCACAACTTAGAGCCTAAATGTTTCAATAGTAGTGATTCAGCACAAATTTTTGTTATAATGCCATGCCATCTATAAGAACAGTTTCATGCAAAATAGCACTAATTACAACTAACTAACTACGACTAAATCAAAATGACTAAATGCGGGCAAGCAGTACGCAGTGAAATAATACCCCACACTAAGAAGGAACACACTGCACTCAGTGTAAATAAATAAGCAAAAACCTGGTTAGTCAGACTCCTCCTCTACATCCGGGGTCATTCCCCCTACGTCAGAATCATCATCAGAGTCTTCATCATCAGAGTTATCCTCCACATCAGAGTCTAGCAGCTGGTGATCATCGTCTGTCGGCACATCGTCATCTAGAGGTTATTCAAAATTTACCCCCACTCCACACTTGGCTCGAGCATGCTCATTAAGCGGGTAGTCATAGTCCAGCTTCCGAAGCTCTGCATCAGTTGGCACACGAACCTCATTCATCATAGTAAACCTAGTCATACCATACAGATGTCGAAAAAAACTCTCATCTCGATCATGTTTCTCAGCAGTGGTAAGGTTGATTACTTAAATAGTTTCTTGATCTTTGATTTTTGTGAGATCTACCTTCTTCGGATTTTGTGGCAACTTATGGTCTGTTGGCTCCTCCTCAATGTGCTCTTTCCTTAAAATTGCAGTCAACAAGTTGCTGAAACTGAAATGGGACCTTTGGTGCACCCTTGCTTTTTGCATCGACGTTCGTATAACTGCACCAATGTTGATGGGAACATTCATCATTAAAGCATATACCAAGAAGACTCGGTCACGCTTGACCTTAGTGTATTATGTCCCAGGAATTAAGCAGGAATTGACTATTCTTAACCATATGTGAGCTTCTCTGTTCAAACAAGTATATGGGTAAGTATTGTGATGACTATTATCTTTATGACAAGTCCACCGGGTGATGGACGTTGATCCACATAACGTATGTTTGATGGCTCTGTAGGGAAGTCAGTGGTAGAGCTCCTTGAGTGGTGATTGGTCCACACTTGGAGTACCCAGGAAAGAGTTGAAGAAATCAGTGTTCAATTGCAATACTTTCCCCCGAATATTTACTACATTTCCCGTAGTCGTTGGGGACTAGTTGGGATAAAACACTCGAGTTAAATCAAGATTACATTCGCCCAGGTATCGAAAGACAAATTCAAGATTGAGTGCCATAATTTTTGCCAAAATGCGAGGGAAGTTCCTTGCTAAACTTTCCTTCTGCATCGACTCCACATGTACATATTTCTTCACTTTATTGTTTCTATACCATTCCTCCTTTTTCTCCTCTAGAACACATTTGATCCCAAAAGTACGTCAAGGCACTTAATTAGAGGAGGAATCAGCCTGGTCTTTTCTTGACCTTTTTTCACCTTTTTGTGAGGTGGATGCTTTGTCCTTTACCTATCGTCCTTTCAAAGCCATGTTACCTGAGATCATAATAGGGTCATGTTAGTCTCATTTCATAAAATTCACTATAATCGAAAAAGAAAATAGTGAAGGCACCACCCCACACTTAATTTGTTTGCATAAACTAATTGAGTGAGTATGTGCGATTACTCAGACTTCATCGACATACATGTAGATGGTATGTGACACCAACATTATTAGAGCAGTCACACTTTCAACCCTTCACTTTACATAACAATTTCTCAGTTTGATATACAGAAGCAGCACACAATGGTCATGTAATCTTGACTATCATTTCCAACTTTATTTAATTCAAGCAATGCAATCTTTGAGCAAGACTACCACATAGAAATCTTATCATGCTATAGCATAGAAATAATTACACAATCTTATGCTTTTGGTTAACCATGACCATTACATCGATGAACGAGTCACTCACATAGTCAAGCTTACAACTCCCAAAATTATGCATTAACTTCAAATTTTCAACTCCATAATAATAAAAAAAATTATGACAGTGAATACCAATCAATACATGCTGGAGTAAAATCAAGAATACCCATAAGAATCCTTTCACTCAATGAGATGTATTTTTCAAAAATCATAACCAACTAACCATACTTTTATCACCAAGCACTACTACAAAATCTAGTTAACCATTATAAGCGTAGCATTGAAACAACTACGAAACATGAAAGAAAAACTTACTTGGTGATTAATTCATGATGAATAGGGAAGGTGAGCCTTCAGGATTAGATGAGAAAAGAGAAAATCTTGGAGAGGGCAATGTTGGGCGGCTCTTAGGTTTAAGAAAACTTTAGTGGGGTTTAAAGGTAGAGGATATATTTAAAAGATGAGGCATGGGTCAGGTTGGTCCATTCACACTCGGGTTAGTAGGCTGATGTTGGGCGTATTTACACACCTAAACACCATAATTTACCCATGTTATAGATAAGTTTTGAGGATAAAATAAATAATTCCTACACTTTTAGTCCATTTTCCTGTAAGTGAGCTAACCTATGTGATTAGCATCTTTTTCAGGTATTAACGATGAAGATTTCAGCACTTTGTGGACCTTTAGGAATCAAAGGAAAACTTCACGTAAGAAGGAAGGTAGCTTTTGGAAGCTTGTGGACTGAATGTGATGCATGGAGAACTTGTCCCGGGCAAAATCAGTATTTCTAAATACTTAGGGATGCAGCAGTAACTTAGTAGGACAAGGATGTTATAAAAACCTTATTTGCTAAAGTTTTCAGCATTCATTCATTTGACACTTTATCATTATTCAGTTTACAGATTCTGTAAGAAAAAAAATAGAGAAACACGGCTTTCTTGAGAAAACGGCTAAGAGGAAAAACGTCATCTCCTATTGACGCTAAAAATCATTCCCTTTGCTGAGATTATTCTAAGTTGTGGTATGATGATTATGTCTCTTGTGATTTCCGTTGGAATCATGAGTAGATAAACTTCTCTGTTAGGGTTATGGAAGCCTTGTGAGATACTATCTATTGCTATAAGTTTGTGAATTCTTGATATGTATGCTACTTATATCATTACTCTCTTCGTTTTAATTTAATTCTCATGGTTGCAAACATAGAGAACACGCCATTATAGCATTAACTTGTTCGAGAGAAAAGTTACATATTTGGAAAAGAGAGTGTGACAAGGAAATAGGGCTACCAACCCCTGTTTACACGTTAATCCCTTAACCGAATTAACTTTCTTGGAGAGTTCGTACCATTAGTTATACACGTTAGGCTCGGGAGAGCTAAAGTGAAATAATCCTTAATGGTTGGGAAACACTTGGGTTTACAATTAGAATACGAACCTCTATAAGTGCATGCATGTCTAAATTCCGTGTTACTCATAGTTAATATATAAGTAGAAATTACAAGGTGTACATAACCCTAACTTATTATTCTCTGTGATTAAACCTTACTACACTTAGCATTCCAACGTTACTTTGATAGCATTAGTTCACGCCTAAAACAATCCCTCTTTTTCCGTAGAATTTTTGACCAACAGTCTACTAATAATTGCAACACTTAGTGACCAAGTATTCCCTGTTGGATTCGAAACTCAACCCAGTTGGGTTCTATATTTGACAGCGACCGCTTACACTTTCTAACGAGAGTTGTAGTTTGGGAGTTATTAAATTTCGGCGCCGTTGCTGGGGAATACATTTGTCAACTAAGTTTGTGATAGTTAATAGACCCTTTGGTCAAAGATTCAATAATTTTACTTTTTGTTTGTTGTTTTTGTTTTGTTCAGGTTTGGTAGAGTGCATGCCAAATACACAAAGTTCTGGTCAGCCATTATTACCCATAAATCCTAAACCACAACTTATTGGCAAAATGGATGCACAATGAGACATTGAAAGAAGGGCTGCTCAATAGGAGCAGGCTAGATTAGTTGCATTGGCAGCTGCTCAAGTGCATCAACAAAGTATTGATAACCCAGTTCGGGCAACAAATCCTGATGAAGAGGACCTGGGTGATGATGAGTTACTAAATCCATGGCGTGCAGATGAGGTGGTAGCGCCTGTGAATAGGAATGTCAACAGAGATCGTCAAACTAGAATAAGACCTGAACACCGAGCTATGCAGGTTCCTTTTCATAATGATGATGACGATCTGGATAAAGCTGGTGCCACAAGGGCTATTATTCCTCCGCCCTTGGCCCCCGGAGCCAAGTTCAATATCATTAGCATCATGATTCAGCTATTGCAGTTCAAGGATTTATTTGGTGGTCTTGCAGGAGACGATCCAAATATGCATCTGATAAATTTTATATCAACATGCAAGGCGTTTGACAATCCAGGGGTTGGACAGAATGCGATCCGGCTGCGCTTATTTCCATTGTCTCTATCTGGAGAGGCAACTCTATGGTTGAATGGCATAACTCCTGACTCTATTACTAATTGGAGGCAATTGAAAGACGCTTTCCTAGAAATATTCTTTCCGCCATCCAAGAGAGAACAATTGAGAAATGAGATCAGCAATTTTCGATAGCTTCCAACTGAAGCTCTCTACGAAACATGGGAGAGGTTCAAGAAGAAGCTTATGCGTTGCCCAAATCATCAGATGGCCAATATCCACTTGATGGAAATATTATATAGGGCTTTGAACTCGGTCACAAAGCCAATGGTTGATAATGCTACAGGTAGGTCATTCATGGACCTTACTTTTATTGAGGCAAGTGATATGCTGGATCATATGACAAAGCAGAGTAGAGCTTGGCATACCAGGGATTCTGAGGTATCAATCTCTACTATATCTATTATCTTGATGGCAGAACAAAGGCAAAGAGAAGAGAAACGTGACCAGGATATGGCTCACATGAAAATGCAGATGGATCTTCTTACCAATCATTTATTATCAGGGAAGACCAAAAAAGTCAAGGCTATTGTGTCCCAGGGACGAGATGATTCTGATTCTAAAGAAGAAGCAAATTACTTGAATAATCAGGAGGGTTTCTGAGGCAATATCCCAGGAAACCAAGGTCGGAACTATTATGAAAAATCTGGATACAAGGACCGTGATCAAGGGAGTTGGAAGAATAAGACTGACAGGAGTGGTTTGTATGTTCCTCCTGGAAATCGTGAAGCTGCTGCATCTGGTTCTGAGAAGATGTCCATGGAAAATATGATGGCTAAGCTGTTGAAAGGAGTGACGGCAACCAACATAGGCGTAACTAAGGTAAAGAATGATTTGTCCTCAATAAATCAATTGGTTGACTCGCATTCCATTGCAATAAAATAGCTGGAACAACAACTGAGTCAACTTTCAGTGGCATTCAATCAAAGAAAAGCTAGCACTTTACCTAGTGACACTGTGCAAAATCCAAGGAATGATGGATCGTGTATGGCTCTTACTACCAGGAATGGTAAAGTGTTGGATAATCCATCCAAAGGCAAGCAGCTGGTTAATAATACAGAATAGAATATTATTGAATCGGATTGTGATGATTCTGTAGAAGCTGAAAATCAGAATAAGATTGTTCATGATGTTACTCCTAGATGTCACCAGCCTGAAAAGTGTGAAACTCGGAAGCAAGATAAAAAGGAAGTGGTGGAGAAAACTCTTCCCCTTCCCCCACCACTTTTTCCTCAGAGATTGAAGAAGAAAGTTGAAGACACCAGGTTCAGTAAATTCATGACTATGTTGAAGCAGCTGACTATTAATGTGCCTTTGGTGAAGGCACTGGAATAGATGTCAGGGTATGCCATATTCATGAAGAACCTGTTCACGAAGAAAAGGGCAGCAAGCTATGAACTGGCATATGATGTTCATCATTGTAGTTCGATTGCCACGATATCTTTAGTACAGAAGAAGGCAGATCCTGGTGCTTTCACTATTCTTTGCACGGTTGGATCTTTGGATTTTGCTAAGGCATTTTGCGATTTGGGGGATAGCATCAATTTGATGCCGCTATCCATTTACAAAAAGTTGGGGTTAGGTGATCCTGCATCAACCAATATGAGGCTCATGCTGGCAGATAGGTCGGTAAAATGACCTTTTGGTATCTTATATGATGTACTGGTGAAGGTTTCTACCTTCATTTTTCCTGCAGACCTTGTGATTTTGGATTGTGAGGTAGATGATGAATCTCCCATAATCTTGGTTCATCCTTTCTTCGCAACAGAATGTGTGCTTATTGATTTACGAGCCAATGAGTTTTTATTTCGAATGAATGATGAAGTGGTCTGTTTTGATGTATGCAAATCAATGAAGCAGCCTAATGATATGAATGTGTTCTCTATAGATGAAGTTTATTATGAAGATGAGAAAGAATTATCTGTAGAGAAGCAACTTATTGTTGAGCCATTGGTTGTTGTGCTTATTGACTTTGAGCGTGAGGATATTGAAGAGTATGAGGAAACTATCTGTGCTCTAACAGGAATGGGGTCCTATTCTCATGATCTTAACAAGATGGACCTCAATCTTAAGAATCGACCTTCACCACCAGCAAAACCATCCATTGAAGAGCCACCAATGCTAGAATTGAAAGAGCTCCCCAGTCATCTAAAGTATGCATTCTTGGGAAGTGAAAATACACTTCCGGTGAATGTTGCGGCTGATTTAGGTGAACAACAAGTCGAGGCTCTCATCTCTGTTCTGAAGAGGTACAAGAGAGATATTGGTTGGATTATTGAAGATATAATTGGTTAGCACAAGATTCAGCTTGAGGAAGAATGTGTACCCACAATTAAGCATTAGCGTCGTCTGAATACATTCAAAAAATGATGGACCATCTATCTCGATGAAGTCTAAGTAATCGAGATAACTATGTCATGCCGCGATAATAAATCAAGCGCTACATGGGAGGAAACCCATCGTTTTTAATCATTTTGTTTTACTAGGAGTTTGCTTTTGTTAAATAAAAATCCAAAAATAAGAGTCGATCCACGACCAAAATAAGGCGCTTGGTGGGAGGAAACCCATCCTTCTAATCGTTTTTGTTGTTTTTGATTAAGTGTAGGTGCAAGACGTATAAAGGAGGACATTGGTCCCAATTTTGATTTGAAAGTAAGCCATGCGAAAGGTGGTAAGTTAGGAATGAAGGAGCAAAGGCTATAGGCTAGGCATTGCCTATGCCAATCTTGGCAACGGAAAAGGCAATGCCTATGCTAATCTAGGCAATGGACAAGGCAAGGCCTATGTCATTGCCTATTTTCACTGCCTCACATAGGCAATAGACAAGGCAAGGCCTATGCTAATCTAGGCAGTGGACAAGGGAAGGCCTATGTCATTTCCTATGTTCACTGCCTCACATAGGCAATGGACAAGGCAAGGCCTATGATAATCTAGGCAATGGACAAGGCAAAGCCTATGCTAATCTAGGCAATGGACAAGGCAAGGCCTATGTCATTGCCTATGCTCACTGCCTCACATAGGCAATAGCATAGGCACCGCCTATGCCCAACTTGGCATTGACAAAGGCGCCGCCTATGCCCAACTAGGCATTGACAAAGGCGCCGCCTATGCTAAGCATAGGCAAAGCATTAGGCGCCGCCTACTTATGCTTTTTTGTCTCCTAACCGATTTTCCATGGATAAAACCCGACCCATGGCTTAGTCTATAAATAGATCTTCAACCTTAGAACAAAATACACTTGTTTTCTCAACCTAGGCGCCGCCTAAGCTTCCCAAATCTCTCAAAGTTTTTCTTTTTTCTCATCTTGCAAGATCATCTTCCAAAACTATCACCAAGTAAGTTATTCTTTTATATTCCGTAGTTGTTGCAATACTATGCTTATAATGGTATTTTTGATTTTGAAGTGGTGTTTGGTGATAAGAATATGATTGGCTTGTTATGATGCATCTAGTTGAGTAAAATGCTTCGTGAGGGCGTTCTTGAATTTATTTCGACTTGTATTTGATTGTTATACACTGTCATATTTTTATGAAGTCGAAATTGTCAAGCTAATACATAATCTTGAAATTTGAAAGCTTGAATGTTTGAATGACTCGTTCATCGAGATACCGATCATGATTGACCACAAGCATAAGATGTTGTGATTATTTATATGTAATAACTTGATACGATCTCTATGTGGTAGTCTTGTTTAAAAAGTCCATTCATCCAAACATGGAAAGGATATTCAAGATTACATAAAAGTATGACTGTGCTAAACATGTTGTTGGAACATATCGCCTAAAAGTATGTCGATGAAGTCCGAGTAATCGACATCACTCACTTAATTAGTCTGTGCCAACAAATTAAGTGTGGGGTGGTGCCATTACTGTTTGTTTTTCGATTGAATTGTCCGAGAGGAAGCTAACATGACTCTATTTTAATCTCAGGTAGAATGGCTCCAAAAGGACGACAAGGAAAAGAAAAAGCGTCCACCTCACAGAAAGGTCAGAAAAGGTTAAGAAAAGAGCAAGCTGAATCCTCCTCTTTGCAAATACCGCGATGCACCTTTGGAATCAAGTGGGTCCTAGAGGAGGAAGGAAAGGAGTGGTACAAGAACAACAAAGTAAAGAAATATGTTCACGTGGATTTGATGCAGAAAAAGAGTTTAGCAAAGAGAGAACTCCGCATTTTGTCTAAACTCATGGAACTAAACCTTGATTTCATTTTCCGAGATATGGGGGAATGCAATCTTGATCTAACATGCGAGTTTTATGCCAATTGGTCCCCAAAGACTACCGGAAGTGAAGTGAAGATTTGGGGCCAAGTCTTGCAACTGAATGCGGAGTTCTTTAACTCTTTTCTGGGCCTTCCATCTGTGGATCCATCACCGCTCAAGGAGATGTATCACAAAACTCCCTACAGGGCAATCAGACACACACTTTGCAGAACAAGGTCAATGGCAGATTGGATTCGCCACAAGGATACCGGTCGGCACAATACATTCTCGTATGTTTCCTTGAACAGAGAAGCTCGTATATGGTTGAGGGTAGTCAACTCTTACCTGATTCCTGGGATACAGTACATAAAGATCACACGTGATAGAGTATGCTTGGTGTACGCTCTGATGACTAATATTCCCATCAACATTGGTGCGATTATACGATCATCAATGCGAAAGGCTAGGCTGCACAAAAGGTCCCGTTCAGCTTTGGTTATTTGTTGACTACGATATTAAGGAAGGAAAACATTGAAGAAGAACTGCAGATCATAAGCTTCCACACAACTCGAAGAAGGTTGATCTAACGAAGGTTAAAGAGCCTGAAACTGGACATGGCATCAACCTGACCACTGCGGAAAGACATTCTTGCGACGAAAGCTTCTTTCGCCATTTATATGGCATGACGAGGTTTACCATGATGAGTGGGGGTCGTGTTCCAACTGATACAAAACTTCAACAACTGGACTATGACTACCCGATGAATGAGCATGCACGGGCTATGTGCAAAGTAGGGGTACATTTTGAGGAACCTCTCGATGATGATGTGTCGATTGACAATGATCGCCGACTGCCAGACTCGTACGTGGAGGAAAATTCTGATGATGATGACTCTGATGATGATTCTAATGCAGGGGGTATGACCCCAGACATAGAGGAGGAGTCCGACTAATTAGGTTTTCCTTATTTATTTTCCACTAAGGGAAGTATGTCCCGTCTAAGTGTGGGGTGCTGGTATTTGTATGCTGTAGTGTACTTCTTTACCTATATTTATTTTTGTTCATTTTAATTAGTCGTAATTAGTTAGTTAAATTTTAGATTTTAGATTTTGCATGAAGTGCATAAAATTGTTCTGATAGGTGGCATGGTATTATGACAAGAGTTTGTGCTAAAGTACTTACTATTGTGACATTTAGGCTCTAAGTGTGACTCACTGTGTGATAATTGTGTAGTTTAATTCATTCATCTGTTGGGTCAAGAGTCTATACTGCTCCCAATTAAGTTGACCATGTCCCTTGTGTGTGTGAGGATATAGTATATTCTGTGTTGTGACTGATGCTAGAACTTGCCTGGTGTGTGTGTAAAGCGAAATAAAGAGTGTGAGTTTAGGAGATGATTTAGGCATTTCTTTGGCAGCCTGTAATTGTTTACCTTCTTTTTACCTACCCTTGTACATTATCTTAGTAAACCCCCTTTGAGCCTTTAGCTACTTTCTTTGACAGCCTTATATGTAGCCTAATCCATTTTTTTCAAGACCATAATTTGATCCAAACTCCTAAGCGCTTTAAATTGTAGAATCATGTAGCAAAATAAGAGGAGAATGGAGAGTGATGCTTCAGAGTGTATTGGTACTTGAAATTGTTGTGAAAAAGAGTGGCTATCATAGGGATGCTTATAAAAATATATATATATAACAAAATAAAAAATAATAGAAAAGAAAAGAAAAAAATAAGAGAGTTGTATATTCTCATCTTTGTGTTTTTGATTGAATAACTAATTGGATGAAAAGGGGTTGGTAGATGAACAGAAGGAAGAGGGGTTGTTAAAAGAGAGTGTAAATGGCATAACGTAGTGTATTAAAGCGCTTAGAGAACATCGTCACTATTTCTGGCCAAAATAGTCCTACCTGTACCTTAGCCTACATTACAACCATGTAAAGACCTATTTGATCCTAAGCTTAGAATTCTGATATAGTAGAGCATTACACTAAGGGCAAGCCTATGGTCATCAATTGCAACATAAGAGGTCTTTGTGAGAGTAAGAGCAAGGAGAGTCTTATACCCATGTTTCAAAAAATGCAAAAATGTGAGTGATCATGGGTGATATCTTGTGTGAGACACACATAGTTGATGATTGTTGGGTAGTGTTATATTATTCTTTGTGGCTTAACTTGTGGATACGAATTAACCATCATCACGAGTCTATGTTGGAGGTTGAATTGTTTCTAGTTGTGATCAACAAACCTACTCTTTGTTAATGATTGTTGTGCATGTCTTATTGAACATTTTGTGTTGCTATTGTAAAATTCTAATTGGGTGTTTACATGGACGTAATATTTTGTTCGAGGACAAACAAAGCTTTAAGTGTGGGGTGGTGATGTTGGGCGTATTTACACGCCTAAACACCATAATTTACCCATGTTATAGCTAAGTTTTGAGGATAAAATAAATAATTCCTGCACTTTTAGTCCATTTTCCTATAAGTGAGCTAACCTATGTGATTAGCATCTTTTTCAGGTATTAACGATGAAGATTTCAGCACTTTGTGGACCTTTAGGCAGCAAAGGAAAACTTCATGTAAGAAGGAAGGCATCTTTTGGAAGCTTATGGACTGAATGTGATGCATGGGGAACTTGTCTCGGGCAAAATCAGTATTTCTAAATACTTAGGGATGCAGCAGTAACTTAGTAGGACAAGGATGTTATAAAAACCTTATTTTCTGAATTTTTCAGCATTCATTCATTCGACACTTTATCATTATTTAGTTTACAGATTCTGTAAGAAAAAGAACAGAGAAACACGGCTTTCTTAAGAAAATGGCTAAGAGGAAAAACATAATCTCCTATTGATGCCAAAAATCATTCCCTTTGCTAAGATTATTCTAAGTTATAATATGATGCTTATGTCTCTTATGATTTCCGTTGGAATCATGAGTAGCTAAACTTCTCTGTTAGGGTTATGGAAGCCTTGTGAGATATTATCTATTACTATGAGTTTGTGAATTCTTGATATGTATGCTACTTATATCATTACTCTCTTCATTTTAATTTAATTCTCATGGTTGCAAACATAGAGAACACGCCATTATAGCATTAACTTGTTCGAGAGAAAAGTTACATTATAACGCCCCGTAAAAAGTCATGCATGTATTAGACTGTAACTTCTGAGTTTTAGACTTAAGCGTTAGTGGATGTTGTAATTTGTGTCAGCTTCCATCGACCATAACTCTCTGTATCTAGCGAATTAGAGAACCTACTATGTGTCAAATGATAGGTCTTCGAGTTAGCTTTCTGACGATATCAATTTTGCTAAAATCCGACACTCGAGCAAGAAGTTATGGCTCTTCAAAGTAGAGTGCGTCGCCTGACCAATCGCACTTAGCCACTGGACTGGTTGCGCGTTACACAAGGCGGCGCATACCTTAATTTAGGCGATGCAAAGGGCGGCGCCTATCTTAATCTAGGCGATACAAAGGGCGGCGCCTATCCTAGTCTATGCGATGCAAAGGGCGGCATATACTTGTGTTTTCAGGTGACGAAAACACTTCGTTTTGAGTTACTTTAAGTGCAAGTTAGTCCTTACAAAATGCAAAATCGTCCTTACCCACTCCTAAACGGATTTGGGCCTATTAACAACATTGAATCCTCTTATAAAATCCCAAAATCTAATCCTTCGAGAACTTAAGAGGAGGAGCAACTAGGGTTTGAGAAAATAAGCTTGAAGGACCGATCATTCCGAAACTTCTTCGTGAAACAAATTACAGATGTAAATGCTCTCGACATAGGCTTCAATAGACACCCAAAATTCGTGGAGAACAAGGTACGCGGGGTTTTCCTAAAATCTCATGGGCATAGAAATCATGTTTTAAGAATGAGGTTTTCGAATTCATGTGCATACTCATGTTTTAGAAGCTTTAATGATATTGTTTTGGCCTTTTGGCTTTCCCCCAAGGTGATTTGAAAATTATATGTATATGTATATATGTGTTTGTCCTGAAATATGAATTTAGAGCATGATTTTCATGAAACCCCTCTCTTAATGTAAATTTTTCCATGTTTCGCGTAATATACAATGTTTTGAACACGAAAGAGAGGTTTGTGAATGTTGAATATGCATGTAATGAAAGAATGCATGGTTTGCCAAAATGCACATGAACGCCATATGTTTGATGAAAGATTTGCATGGATTTGACTTGAGTTTCGGAATATGACATCTTTAATGCAAATTACATGTTTTGGTGGTCTAAACTATGTTTTGAATGAAATCTCTTGCTTAATACACTATGGCTCACAAATAGGACTTGCAAAGTCTTGGTATGACGAATGACGATACCAACTCAGACAAATGCCATATCAGACTCAGACTAACAGACATTTCAGACTTTCATGATTTTAGATATTCAGAATGTTGCATGTACAGAAAAGGTTAAAAATGGGCATACAGAGACGTTAGGTGGTTCCCCGAAGAGGGCTTGAGTTCAAGCGACTCGTTGCCTAAAACTGTGGTTTGACGACCCAGGTATATTATTATGCGCTGACTTAAATGTCCTGTGGCGTATCAGAATCAGAAACTCCAACCCTTGCGGCACACTTGGTTTGGGGGTTTCCCCGCCGAGTCAATGGCAGATTCCATATAGCCCGTGGAATATTCAGAATTGTAGGGGAATACCACTTAACTCAGAAGTAAAACACAGATCATGATTTGAAATGAACAAACAGGTTGCATGTTTCCAAAAAGGTGCCCATGTACTTTTCAGAAATAGTTTTTATACATGATGTCTTGATGAAAAATTTGTTTTCACTTAATATATATATATATATATATATATGTTCCATTATACTATTTTTGGAGTGCTTCGCGTTCCAGTACTTTTGTGCTGACCCCCCCCTCCTTCCAGGTTCTGAGGCACAGTCTAGGGGTCCAGCTAATCAGTAGACATTCTCGGGTTTCCAGACTTGATCTTACAGTGGTGAACCTTCTATTATTCGGAAGGCCTAATTATGTCAGACATTATCTTATTTATTTTGTTTTTGGTTTACTAGGGGCCTTGTCCCAGTTTTTTTTTAGACAGATGTTTGAGTTCTTAGTAGAGATTTTTGCAGACTGATGTCAGTTAGTATTATTCAGAAATGTTGCAGAACTTGACCATGTTTTCCGTACTCAGTTTCAATTCCGCATTTTATTATGATTATGAATGTTTTGCATGATAACCAGACAGAGAATGGGTGTTCCGGTCCTTTATGGTTTGGGATGCTCGTCACGGCCAGGGCCTAGGCTCGGCTCATGACAAACTTGGTATCAGAGCACGGTTCATGTTCCCAGGGTGTCTACAAAATCGCGTCAGGTAGAGTCTTGTTTATGGGTGTGTAGCGCGCCACACTTATAAACAGGAGGCTACTGGGCGTTTAGGAATATTTCCCCTCTTTGTGATTTAGTTCGTGCTTCAGAGTCTAAACTGTCCCCTAATCAGTGATCTCTTGTATTACAGTGAAACACGACTATGCCTCCCCGTCACAACATCTATCAGAATGCTCAGGCAGGTATGGTCCGTCCCACCTATGGGATGCGGACCCATAATAGAGCTTCCACACAAGAACCTATCCCTAATTCGGGAGTCCCTCCAGTTCCAACCAGTTCACCTCAGGCTCCGCGGACTAATGTCAACCGTCCACCAACTGCTCAGAGAGATATCTCAAATGCAGAGTTCCAATTCCCTTGGTCTCGATCCTTGTATCCGGATTTTTCATAATAGTTTTGACCTTGGTTTCCTTGGACATTGCCTTAGAAACCCCCCTGATTATTCAAGTAATTTGTTTCCTCCTCAGAATCGGAGTCATCTCTTCCCTGTGATACAACAGCCTTGACCTTTTCTGTCTTTCCTGATAATAAATGCTTGGTAAGAAGGTCCATCTGCATTTTCATGTGAGCCATATCCTGGTCACGTTCCTCTTCTCTTCGTCTCTGTTTTGCCGTCATGCCACTAGATACAGTAGAGCTTGCTACCTCAGAATCACTGGTATGCCAAGCTCTACTCTGCTTTGTCATACGATCCAGCATATCACATGTCTCAATAAAAGTAAGGTCCATGAACGATCCACCCGTAGAATTATCTACCACTGGCTTAGTCACCGAGTTCAAAGCCCTATATAATATTTCCATCAAGTGGACATTGGTCATCTGATGATTTGGGCACCGCATAAGCTTTTTCTTAAACCTCTCCCATGTCTCGTGGACAGCTTCAGTTGGAAGCTGTCTGAAATTACTTATCTCATCTCTTAATTGTGCTCTCTTGGATGGTGGAAAGAATCTTTCTAGGAAAGCTTCTTTCAGTTGTCTCCAATTGGTAATAGAGTCAGGAGTTAGCCCGTTTAACCATAGAGTTGCCTCTCCAGATAGAGATAATGTAAATAAGCACAGCCGGATCGCATTTTGTCCAACCCTTGGATTATCAAATTATTTGCATGTTAAGATAAAATTAATCAGATGCATATTCGGTTCGTCTCCTACAAGTCCACCAAATAACCCTTTGAGTTGCAATACATGGATTATAATGCTAGTGATATTGAACTTGGCTCCGGGTGCCAAGGGCGGAGGAATAATAGCCCCAGTAGCACCAGCCCCATCCAAGTCATCATCATCATCATCAAAAGCAACCTGCACAGCTCGGCGTTCAGGTCTTATTCTAGCTTAACGATCTCTGTTGACATTCCTGTTCACTGGTGCAACCACATCATTTGCACGCCTTGGATTCAATAAATCATCATCACCCAGGTCCTCATCATCAAGATTTGGTACCCGACCTGGGTTATCAGCATTCTATTGATTTACTTATGCAGCTACCAATGCAGTTAATCTAGCCTACTCCTGTTGAGTAGTTATCCTTTCAAGGTTTCGTTGCGCATCCATTCTGCCAATGAGATATGGTTCAGGATTTATAGATAATAATGGATGACCAAAACTTCGTGTATTTGGCATGCACTCCACTAAACCTGAACAAAACAAAAACAACAAACAAAAAGTAAAATTTGAGAATCTTTGACCAAAGGGTCTATTAACCATCAAAAACTTAGTTGACAACCGTATTCCCCAGCAGCGGCGCCAAAATTTGATACACCCAAATTACAACTCTCGTTAGAAAGTGTAAGCGGTCGCTGTCAAATATAGAACCCAACTGGGTTGGGTGTCGAATCCCAGAAGGAATACTATGATCACTAAGTATTGCGATTATTATTAGACTGTTGATCGAAGGTTCCAAGATAAGGGGGTTTGGTTTAAGTGCACAATAATATTATCAGTGTAACGATAAGATGATATGTGTAATTATATTTGATCACAGAGAATGACAAGTTAGGGTTATGTCCACCTTGTAGCTTCTACTTCTCTATTAACTATGAGTAATACGGATTTTATACATGCATGCACTTATAGAGAGACGTATTCTAATTCTAAATCCAAGTGTGTTTCAACCATCAAGGATTTATTCACTTTAATTCTCTCAAATCCAAAGTGTACAACCAACTGCACGAACTCTCCAAGAAGTTAATCCTGCCAAGGCATTAACGTGTAAAATAGAGGTTGGAAACCCTATTTTCTTGTTACGCTCTCTTTTCCAAATAGTAACTTTACTATCGAACAAGTTATTGCTATATTGGCGCATTCCCTATGTTTGCAACCACGAGAATTCAATCAAAATGAAGAGAGTAATGATATAAGTGGCGTGACATATCATAAATTCAAAAACCCATAGCAATAGAGAGTATACTACAAGGTTTCCATAACCCTAACAAATAAGCTTAGATACTCATGAATAAAACAGAAATCAAAACAGACATATTCATCATACGAAAACTTAGAACAATCTTGGTGATAAAGATGACTAGCGACGCGTTTCTCTCTCTCCGTCCTCAAGCTACGCTGCTATTCTTGTTTTCAAAATAATACAGAATCTAATAATCAGTAAAAATTCAGCAATAATGCTTTTAATAACATCCTTCTCTAATAAATTGCTACTGCATCCTTAACTATTTAAAAATATTGAGTTTTCCCGGGAAAAAGTTCTTATACATCACATTCAGTCTAAAAGTTGCTTTCCTTTTTATGTGAAGTTTTTCCTTTGTTGCCCACAGGACCCCAAAGTTCTATAATCTTCCTCATTAGTACCTGAAAAGCATGCTAATCATATAGGTCGGCTCACTTAACTAAAAATAGACTACAAGTGCAAGAATTATGTATTTTATTCTCAAAACTTAGCTAAAACATAGGTAAGTTATGGTGCTTAGAGGTATAAATACGCCCAACATCAACCATAGCAAACTCAAAATCACGGGTGCGATAGTTTCGATCGTGCCACTTAAGATGCCTAGAAACATAAGAAATAATATGACCTTGGTGCATAAATACACAACCCAAACCACACTGGAAGAATCACAAAATATGGTGAATCCCTCACCCTCAACAGGAAGGCTACAACAAGAGCTAATGTAGGAAAAATTGACCTTTCCAAAGATCAATTCACTCTCCTCAAACCATTAGAAAGAATCCCCCTTCTGAGTCAACTTGGTCATAGGGGCTGAAATTGTAGCAAAACCCTCAACAAACCATCTATAATAACCGGCCAAACCAATGAAACTACGAACCTTAGTCGGAGATGTAGGTCTAGCCTAATCACAAATTACCTCAATCTTGGCTAGGTCTATCATAATACCATCCTTAGACAAAATATGTCCAAGGAATGTCATCGACTCAATCCAAAACTTGCACTTAGAGAAATTGGCAAAAAGAATAATTACTTAATGTATGGAGCGCGATCCTCAAATGCTGCACATGCTCCTCTCTTCTTCTCAAATACATAAGGATGTCATCAATGAATAGAATCATGAAGGAATTGAAATAAGTCCTGAACACTCGGTTCATCAAATCCATAAACACGACTGGGGTATTCATTAAGCCAAATGGCATCACTAAGAACTCATAAAGACCATAACGGGTTCTAAAGGTTGTCTTAAGGATATCCTCATCTCGAATCTTCAACTGATGATAGACAGATATCAAAACAATGCTACTTCCTGAATTTGTTCAAATAAATCATGAGTGTGAGGGATAGGATAACAATTCTTTACCATCATCTAATTAAGCTTCCTATAATTGATACACATGCCCATGAAGATATCTTTCTTATTCATAAACAATACAGGAGCTACCCAAGGGGGCATACTCAGTCTAATAAAAACCTTACCAAGAAGTTCCTAAAGTTGAGAATTTAGCTCCTTAAGCTCGGCAAGATCCATATGGTAAGGTGCCATAGAAATAGGTTAGGTGCCAAGATTGAGATTAATAGCAAACTCAATATCATGGGAAGGGGGAATACTAGGATGGTCGGTAGGGAATACATTAGGAAAGTCACAAACAACAAGAATAAAGTTAAGCGACAGGCTCTCAACACTAGCATCACAAATATATGTAAGGAAAGACTTGCAAACCCTCAAAATAAGTCTCCTAGTATAGATATAAGAAATAATCCCCGTTGGCTCGTGGATAATGATACACCCAAATTACACCTCTCTTACGAGAGAGTAAGCAGTCGCTGTCAAATATAGAACCTAACTAGGTTGGGTTTCAAATCCTATAGGGAATACTGTGTTCACTAAGTATTGTAATTGTTATTAGACTGTTGATCAAAGGTTCCTAAATAAGAGGGGTTTTGAGTTATAAATTGCATTCTAAGTAATTATAACAGAGTTGTTCCAACTAATGATTTTTCTGCTAGTAATAATTAATAATGTTAAACAAATTACAGTTATGGTTACCAAGATGTTTAAATAGTTAGGGTTGTGAATCACTTTTGAGTTCCACTTAATAACTTCAATTGCAAGAGCAGCTGAATTTTATTGTTTACCTATTAGTTTCTCAACCTTAATGTATAGTTTATCCTTTAACTCTTTCAAACTTAAAGAATATATTGATTATTCAACGATTTTCTCATCTAGGTTAATCTTTGTTAAGGAATTTTCCATTATTCTAAAGATTTAGGTCTCTAGATTTTATGTAAACCCTTTCTTTTCCCAAAAAACATTTTTTTATTTGAACAAGTAATTGTTCTTGGGCTCACTTTTCAAGCTTGCAACCAAGAAAAGTCATTAGATTGAAGAAGGGTTTATGCAACATCAATTACCTATAGAAAATCTATTAGAGTCACAACCCATATCAACTATTTATATCAAGGCTCCCATAACCCTAGTTATGTGAGCTTAGCCACTCATCTCCATAGAAGAAAGAGAAAGAATACTTGTATTATTCTTAAATAAATTCAAAGTTCACTTACAAAGGTTACGAGAATTAATTCTTGAATCTTCAATAGAAATGGAATGATTATATCCATAAATGTAGTTTTATTTTCACAGATTTCTACTTTACAGAGAGTATCAAAGCTAAAAAACTAAGATCATACAATCTCCAAGATTTAGTGTCCTAAATAAAACCCTAACTAGGTATTTATATGCTCTCAGGTTTAGAAGATTTAAAATTTAAACTTAGAGAAAGCCGTATCCAAATTGATGGTTTAACTAACAGCCCATCGAAAGTCCGACGGTCCATCACATGGTCCGTCGCTAGGTGCTCCAAGATGCCAGGTTCTACTTAGTCCTAATGGCTACCTTGGTAGACCGTCGATGGGCCAATGTTCTTTCGCATAGTCCATTGGTAAGTTCTCTAATATCTTGTATTCTATTTAAGCCTAACGACCAAGTTGGTGGTCTGCCGCAAACTTGATGGTCTGCCACTTAGACCGTTGCATGGGCATTCCACCAGGAACCATATGTTTATCTCTGAAGCCCCTACCAGAGGATCGTCGTATGATTGATGGTCTGCCATTTGGGTCATCAATTACCTTTTTTTGTTGCATTCCTAAGTTTTCTCCTTCAGCTATTCCTTGACCTGAAATCACTCAAATCCATCATTAAATACAACTTTAGTTGCTGGAATACACACAATTTTCCTGAGTAAAAGATACAAAATATTCCATCAAAATTTGGAACATCAACACCCTCAACTTAAGATAATTGCTCGTTCTCAAGAAATTCAGCACCAGATTACAAATATGAACAATGCAATGAAAGACATTCAACTTGCCTAACTAAATTTCACACAACTATTCACTTATCATCCTAATTATATGGATCAACATGTAAGAGTCCAGAATCGGCATTATTTCAAAATCAATACATATGCACAAACATAGATACCAAAATCTACAAAGATCAGCCGAATAAATGGTAACTCATACTGCCCTCACAGTCAAGGAAATCAACCACTCAGTATATTTTGTGGATACAAATCAAAACTCTTACACTCACCAAAAAAGCTACAAACATAGTACACATACTCATAGGCTTGCCATTATCAGCTAATACTCTCTTATAGTTGAGTCACCAAGATCAAACATGTAATACCCTATATGTTTATAAGCTAAGAGACGAACCATTTTTCCTACGTATGAAATCTCCTATCCTGTGAGTAGCATTTTAGTTCAGAAATTACAATGACTATCCTAGATATAATATAGCTTATGATCCATTAATCATGTTCATATGAGTCACTTAAGGTAATACAAGCTAAGAGTTGTTGAATCCATCAAGTTTTAGTGTTTGATTTTGCAAGGGTCATCTTTGAATGAGTATAACTTGATGTTAATATTTTATTTTGAATGATTTAGACCTACCAAATTGCAGATAATTAAATTATCTTTCCAACGATACCAATTTTGCCTTAATCTAATACCCGAGCAAAAAGTTATGCCCATTAAGTTAATAAGAGCTAATTTCAACTCAGAGTGATCGATCGCCGACCCGGGTCAGGATGAATGCAATACCAACACCAATTTTAAAGACTCAATTGAATTTGTAGTTGACCTTATGAACTCATTCATCCCTAGTTCCACCTAAATCAATTGCAATGAAATCTGTTGGAACAAACAAATGAGTTATTGGAAATTTCTAACAGATATTCATATCTGTTACAATAGATGACATACTAATTTAATTATCAAATAGACATTTACATCTATTGTGACAGATGACTGAGCTATTGGAAATTTTCAAAAAGATATTGATATCTGTTATAATAGATGATATATCTAATTTAATTATCAAATGGACATTTGCATCTGTCGTCACAGATGACTGAGCTGTTGGGATATTTAATAAATATTTATATCTAATGTAACAGATGATATATCTGATTTAATTATCAAATGAAAATTTGCATCTATTAGCTGTTGGGATTTTTAAACAGATATTTGTATTTTTTGTAACAAATGGCTGTGCTGTTGAGATTTTTAAACTTATATTGTTATCTATTACAACAAATGACATATCTGTTTGAAAATCTTTTTTTTCTTTAAATTTTAAAGCTTTATGTCCGAGTAGATAAAGTAGTAAGTACCACAAAATGCAATAAAGATGAAGAGTTTTTTTTCTTGGATAACTCAAAAATGAGTTCATTGAGTAGTCTTATCTTGTCTTTTCAATGTCCCTAGTCTTTATCGTGCTCCTCAAATTATTAATGAATATTAATTATATTATTTAATGAATATTGAAAAACCCACGTCTACGTACACAATACATCTAGAATGATCCCATCTCTCCTCAGCTTCAGCTTCAGCTTTAGCCCTAAATTTATTTTATTTATCTCTCATTTTTTTCTTTATCTCCTCTTTAGGTTAGGGTTATCACAACCTTTTTTCTCTCTTTTCTCTTTTCTTTCTCATAAAGATCTTTTTGGATCTAAACTGATCCATATCTTTCCTCGGCTGAAATTGTAGTTTTGGTCCTCTTTTGACATTATGGTATGGTTCACTATTGCTCTTTTATTCTCATATTCTTCTTTGTAAGTTATTTACATTTGTTTTTTATTTAATTACCATTTACCCATATCATAATTATTTAAAAAATTGAAGGAACTTTTAAGTGTTGAATAAACGAACAAAGAATTTTTATTACAATATGTGGTATAAAGCATGTATGATAATGGAGATATGAATTCTGTATGCGAATTATATCCATGATTTTACTACCATGTTTGAGATGTGGAATAAATAAATGAAGTATAATATCCCCAAATCATTACAATATGAACTAAACATCACATGTTGTCGTTCCCTTACGCTTGAATGGTTTCCATGCGATTGCTATGAATAGTATATGTTGCTGGAATACTCATGAACTATTCTTATGATATTATGCTATGTTTACTTGCAAAGCCTACTTATAAACAAGATGTATGATAACCATGCAATCCACATGAACTTTCATGCTAAGGGTATGTGTTGCCAATATGATTATACAATGAACATGATATTAAGATTGTACAAGTACTTCTATGTGATATGAAATCCTTTCCATGCAATACATTGTTGTTAACCATGCTTAGTATGATATCCCTACTTATGATATTATAAATTATGGACTCTACTCTTATGATCAAGTCAGTCATATGTGTCAGTTTCCTTTCATCGAGTCTTAGGGGTACTTGTACCCGAAAAATATAGTTGTGTTCCTAGAGTTATGTCATATTTTCATGATACTCTCAGTCAAGCCATGATCTATAGAATTCATTCATTCATGTGACTCAGAAAAACTCAGAAATCTCAGTAATATCAGTGCTCAGTAACCTCAGTATTCACAGTCAATCTCAGTAACTTCAGTACTCTCAACCAGTCCTCAGAACTCAGTACATTCCGTCAGTCATTGGAATCCAGTAAACTTAGTTTATCTCTGTTAAACAGTACTACTAGTATCAATCCAGTTAATCAGTATCAGTTCAGCTAATCAATTCAGTTATTCATTTTAGCTTAGTTATTTAGTTCAGTGTCCTTTAGATGGGAGTAAAAGTTAGCACCGAGTGAACCCAAGGATGGGAACTCACCCGCCAGTTCAGGGTGTGATTTTTAGTAGTCATCCTAGTGTTCCAGAACTACATAGACAGTGTAGGTTAAGACATCTTAACCCATCATATAAGGATTGATGAGGTGGCTTAACCCGTTAGTTTAGGGTTCCTATCTTTCTAATTGAGTACCTGCCAGTATAGGGTTCTTACAGCTGTCTTTACCAATGGCGCGGTATTGACACCCCTCCAAT
The DNA here is from genome assembly GCA_030864225.1 of Capsicum baccatum var. pendulum. Taxonomy (NCBI): domain Eukaryota; kingdom Viridiplantae; phylum Streptophyta; class Magnoliopsida; order Solanales; family Solanaceae; genus Capsicum; species Capsicum baccatum. Next base: position 204,613,391 of record CM061550.1, read on the forward strand.
TGGGTCAGAGATTGGACCCCAGCTTAGCTATTATAGTTTATTTGGGTTATGTGGATTAGATAACTACTTCGCACAGTTTCAGTTACAAATTTTAGGACTGTCAGCTATAGCTACCCAATCTCAGTAAAGAACTCAGATATTTCTTCAGATTTATGGACTGTCAGATACAGTCACTTATGCTATCAATCACAAAAGTTATCATAACTCATGCTATTAGTACTCAGCTTTAGAACTGTCAGATACAGTCAATCAGACCAGTTCTTCATAATTTGAACTGTTAGAAACAATCACTCCTTTATCAGTAATATAGTATCAGTCTCCTAGTATTCAGTAATACAGTATCAGATCCATCACTTATTAGTGATTTACATATCAATATCAGTAAGCTCAATCTTTTAGAATCTCATTATTAGTACACTCATGTTGTCAGTATTCAGACTCAGTAGTCAGTAACTCCACAAATTTAGTTACAGTTACGTATGCATGTATGTACTCTCATGTTCATATTAGTCAGTATTTTTTATGCATATAACCCTTTGTATTTAGCCTACCTCACTCGTATACTTAGTACATTCAGACATACTGACGCATTTGCGCTATGGTGCTTTCTATTATGTTATACCATAGGTTCAGAGGCATAAGCTCCAAATCAGCAGTAGATTCCAGGATCAACAGTCAGAGTTAGATGTGAGTCCTCATCCTTCGAGGACATGATGATTTCATTTCTATTTCAGTTTTTACTTTATCTCAGCAGTTAGAGTTAGTTAGGGACATGTCCCATCAACTCCTTATTCAGTTCAGTTAGAGGCTTTCGGACTAGATGTCAGATTAGATGTTCAGACTTCAGTATTTATGTTCTTTTTTGGTACTGATATACTATATTTTTCAAATATGTATTAGTATTGAACCTTATAGCCTTACAGTTCATATTTACGCATATTTTATGATATATTATGTAGTTTATAGGTACAGATATCATCCATGGGTTAGCTTATGGTCCTTTGGGGTCATGAGCACCGTATAGCATTTCGGTTTAGAAAATTGGGGCGTTACAAACTTGGTATCAAATCCTAAGGTTTAACAGTATCCTAGGAATTCTGAAAGTTGCATCAAGTAGAGTCTTATACATGGGCATATTGTGCACCACACTTATGTGCAGGAGGCTATGAGATGTTTTAGGAACAGTTTCCCTTCTTTCATTTCTCAAGATCGTGCTATGGCAAGTTTCTCTAAGGAACCCATGTAGATTCATATCATGTACCCCTCATGTTTACTTTACCTTACTTTTAAGATAACAAAAAACCAAAATAGTGAAGTTCAAAGTCCTAAAGATAGGGCTTTGTTAGACAGTCCCTACAGTCAGTTATGGGATTTGTGACAGACTCAAATAGTATCCTATCAGTTCATTATTATTCTAAGTTCGTACAGATTTTATACATGATCATGATAAATCATTCTTGAACCCAGAAGTTTAGTAGTAGTAGAGTTGGGATAGTATTATTCTATTTGATCAGATTATGTATTCATGGGGATTAGATCAGTATGCTTGAACAGTACGAGCTAAACACTTAAGTATATTGACTCAAAATTAAGTATGAAGGTGTGAATGTGATATTAGCAGTATATGAGGAAACAAAATTAGATAATGTGTTTAGTAAGATAGACAGGTGTTGAACATAATATACGTATGTGATGGTAGATCAAGTACCTAAGCCAGGCCCTCATATTTTAGTAATAGAGCCAGTATGTATAGAAAGCAGTAAGGGAAGACAATTCCAGACCTATTCTCATCTCAGTGTAGAGTTTTTCACTTCAGCAATCACGAAACCAACTCAGGTATTGCATACCAACTCTATGGTGACGAACTATAATCATATATGAATTTAATTTCCAGCATAAGGAGTCCCTTTTACTCCACAGTACGAGTCATGTTCTATGAGAACAATCTAATTTCAGACACTTTCCATGGGATTATGTGTGCCTTCAGTTCCCAGTATAAGGGGTTCAGTTCCAGCTCCCTCAATATTGGAATCATATCCCACGAGTACAGAAAAGTCTAGACTCAGGTCATGAAGCTCATGACTCATGTATGCATATCATGATTTCCAGTATACTTAGCTTCCATGACTCATGATATGCCCCTACAGACCAGATACATTTAGACTATGTCATGTATATCCTTAGTTCAGACCTTATAGGTAAATCCCAACTAGTGATATTTTATTCCTCATGTTTCAGTCATGTGTCAAGTTTAGTTTGTATCTATTCATGTTTCAAGTCCTCCTGATTTACTTCTCTAGTTATCTCTCCTTATGGAACAGAGTAGTGATGAGAAGTTGTTTAGATAAGAGAAAATTGTTGCATGCTTACTTTGCATGAGGGTATAGCTGTGAAGATAGGCTTGAATGTCATGATAAATGTGAAAGTAAACATCTAGAAAGGGGTCATATTTAGAAGTTAGGAAAGTAAAAAGTGTAAGTGTACATTTAGATCCTTGACTTATGTCAGTCCCTAGCATGTAGCCATCAAAAACTCAGTTGCCAACTTAATTATAGTTTCAGTATCCAACACTCAGTGATCAGTTTTTAGTCCTTGAATTCAGTACTTATGTACTTGCTATAGTCTTAGTTATAATGTCTTCTTCAGTTCAGTAACCAGATTTGAAACTTAGTTCAATTCTAGACATGCTTGACCATAGCATTTAGGTTGTCAGTACTCTGTTATCAGTGTTTCAGTACCCCAATTTATATAATACCTCAGAGCCATGCCATACTCTTGGTCTCGCATTCGAAAATAATACAGACTTCATGAATCCATGCTCAAATACCTTATTATACTCATTTAGTCCTTATCTTCTATGTATAACACTCAAAAATCTCAGCCCAGCTATTAAGACTAACTATAGTTTAGCTTTGCAGATCCAGTATTCAGCTATCAGTTATTCAGTTAATCAGAAAAGTTAGTGTATTTATGCACTCATGTTCAGCTCAGTTCATGTATCATGTCTCTGTTTCAGATCCTAGTTATTCAGTCATGACTCAGTTTCTAGGTGTTTTGAACATCACCTCAATTTCCCTCAGTAATTCATCCAATTCAGTATTCTTTGAGGGACATAGTGTCCCAATGGAGAAATACATCATACCCCCAAAAATTCATGACATAAACATGCTGCTCTATTTTCTTTTGATGAATCCAGTTTGGAGAAGGGGTTCTCATAAGTTAACCCGCAAACTCCAACTTCAGTCGTATGCCATGTTTTCAAGATTCAGTTCAGATCATGATATTCAGTATATCTACCACTTCCCATACTTAGTTATTTTGTCATGTTTCTGATCATGCATATGGAGTAATTAATCTCAAACTTATCAGTTCAAGGTAACAGTTTTTCTTAAACTTACTCGTTCTCATGTTCATATTTCAGTGCCAAACTTGGTATTCAGTTCTATTCTCAGTTTTCAGTTCAAACTTGATACCTTTACCATTGCATGTTCATGAGTAAGCTTAGTCATGAAGTCACGCATCAGATATGTGTGATCAGCTCATTAGTACTTTCAGTCAGGCATTCACATATTATGTCAGTCATATAATCATGGATCATATATGCATGTATTCAGCCTTTCAGTTTTGCATCAGATATGCATTCTCATTTTGAGAAAACATACTTTATTAGAATCCTCAATCTTATATTCATGAATCAGCTTCCCATGCATCGTATATGCATGTTCAGTATGTTGTGCTCAACTTTCAGTCATGCCAGTCATGAACCAATGCTTCAGTAGTGTATACCTTGTACTTCATCTTATCATCTATCCCACCTTACTTAATTTCCATTCGAGGATGAATTTTCCCAAGGGGTAGATATTGTAATACCCCATATGTTTATAAGCTAGGAGACGAACCATTTTTCCTATGTATGAAACCTCCTATCTTGTGAGTAGCATTTTAGTTCATGACCTACAATGTGTATCCTATCTATAATATAGCTTATCATGCATTAATTATGTTCATATGAGTCACTTAAGGTAATACAAGCTAAGAGTTTTCGAATCTATCAAGTTTTAGTGTTTGATTTTGCAAGGGTCATCTTTGAATGAGGATAACTCGATGTTAATGTGGTATTTTGGCTGATTTAGACCCACCAAATTTTAGATAATTGAATTAGCTTTCCAACGATACCAATTTTGTCTTAATCCAATACCCAAGCAAAAAGTTATGCCTATTTTCATGAAAGACAATAAGGATAGGTGATTGGTTAGGTGCCGCCCAACCAAACTTAGGCGATTGGTTAGGCGCCGCCTAAGTCAGTTCCAATGCCAAAAACACTCTATTTTGAGTTATTTTTAGGGTAATTAAGTCTTTTTACACTCCTTACACATCCCTAAACTTAACCCTATGAAATATATAGCTTCTAAACACATTACAACCCTATTAACATCTCAAAGCTCATCATCCAAGAGCACCATAGGAGAAAAACAACTAGGGTTTCACAATCAAGCTTGAAGATCAAATTTCAAGGAAATTCCTCCGTCAATCATCAAGAACCTCCCTTCCAAGGTATGCATAGTGTTCATCCACGGATTCCTTTCGTCCGTGGAGTTCAAGAATCAATCGTTAAAATACAAAAGCTTGGTTGATTGTGGTGATATGATCATACCCATGTTGCTGCTTGTTTGTTTTGATATAGAATAGTATCATGACTGGATATCTCATGAAAGATCTGTTTTTCGTTAAAAAACATAATCTTTAGATAGATTGATAGAATGCAAGTATGAAATCCACCTATGCCTTAAAGAATGCTTGCAAGGTGTTCGATAAAATGCCTAGTATGTTAGAACTTCATATTTACATGATTTCATGATATCTAAATAACAAGTTCATGTTAGTCATACACTCCAATATGAATTTCCATGCAAATTATGTGTTATTATTGTTGTGGTATAAAGCATGTATGATAATGGAGATATGAATTATGTATGCGAATTATATTCATTCTTTTCCTACCACGTTTGAGATGTTGAATAAATAGATGAAGTATAATATCCCTAAATCATTCCAATATGAACTAAACGTTACATGTTGCCATTCCCTTACGCTTCAATGGTTTCCATTTGATTGCTATGAATAGTATATGTTATTGGAATACTCATGAACTATTCTTATGAGATTATTCTATGTTTACTTGCAAATCCTACTTATGAACAAGATGTATAATAACCATGCAATCTACATGAACTTCCATGCTAAGGGTATGTGTTGCCAATATGATTATACAATGAACATGATATTAAGATTGTGCAAGTACTTCCATGTGATATGAAATCCTTTCCATGCAATACATTGTTGATAACCATGCTTAGTATGAGATCCCTACTTATGATATTATAAATTATGGACTTTACTCTTATGATCAAGTCAGTCATGTGTGTCAGTTTCCTTCCATCGAGTCCTGGGGGTACTTGTACCCGAAAAATATAGTTGTGTACCTAGATTCATGTCATGTTTTCACGATACTCTCAGTCAATCCATGATCTATAGGATTCAGTCAGTCATGTGACTCAGGAAAAATCAAAAATCTCAGTAATCTCAGTGCTCATAACCTCAGCAACCTCAGAAACCTCAGTATTCACAGTCAATCTCAGTAACTTTAGTATTCTCAACCAGTCCTCAGAACTCAATACATTTTGTCAGTCATTGGAATCCAGTAAACTTAGTTTAGCTCTGCTAAACAATACCACTAGTATCATTCTAGTTAATCAGTATCAGTTCAGTTCAGTTATTCAGTTCAGCTTAGTTATTCTGTTCAATATCCTTCTGAAGGGAGTAGAAGTTAGCACCGAGTAAACCCAAGGATGTGAACTCACCCGCCAGTTCAGGGTGTGATTCTTAGTAGTCATCATTGTGTTACAAAACTACGTAGCCAGTGTAGGTTGAGACATATTAACTCATCAGATTAGGGTTGATAAGGTGGCTTAACCCATCAATTTAGGGTTCCCACCATTCTTATTGAGTACCTGCCAGTATAGGGTTCTCACAGCTGTCCTTACTAGTGGCGCGGTATTGACACCCCTCCAGTCGGGGAAGAGATTGGACCCCCATCTTAGCTATTATAGCGTATTTGGGGTATGTCAGTTAGATAACTACTTCCTACAGTTTCAGTTACAAATTTTAGGATTGTCAGCTGTAGCTACCCAGTCTTAGTAAAGAACTCAAATAGTTCTTCGGATTTATGGACTGTCAGATATAGTCACTTATGCTATCAATCACAAAAGTTATCAGAACTCATGCTATCATTACTCAACTTCAGGACTTTCAGATACAGTCAATCAGACCAGTTCTTCATAATTCAAACTGTCAAAAACAATCATTCCTTTATTAGTAATATAGTATCAGTATCCTAGTATTCAGTAATACAGTATCAGATCCATCACTTATTAGTGATTTACATATCAATATCAGTAAATCCAGTCTTTCAAAATCTCATTATCAGTACACTCATGTTGTCAGTATTCAGACTCAGTAGTCAGTATCTCCATGAGTTCAGTTATAGTTATGTATGCATGTATGTACTCTCACATTTATATCAGTCAATATTTTTCATGCATATAGCCCTTCGCATTTAGCCTACCTCACTCATCTACTCAGCACATTCAGACGTACTGACGCATTTGCACTATGGTGCTTTCTCTTATGTTACACCATAGGTTCAGAGGCATGAGCTCCAAATCAGTAGTAGATTCCAGGATCAGTAGTCAGAGTTAGACGTGAGTCCTCATCCTTCGAGAACATAATGATTTCATTTCTATTTTAGTTTTCACTTTATTTCAGTAGTTAGAGTTAGTTAGGGACATGTCCCATCAACTCCTTATTCAGTTCAGTTAGAGGCTTTCTAACTAGATGTCAGATTAGATGTTCAGACTTCAGTATTTATGTTCCTTTTTGGTATTGATATACCATATTTTTCAAATATGTATTATTATTGAACCTTATGGCCTTATAGTTCATGTTTCTACATATTTTATGAAATATTATGCAGTTTACAGGTACAAATATCAGTCATGGGTTAGCTTGTGGTCCTTCGAGGTCATGAGCATCATGTTGCATTTCGGTTCAAAAAATTGGGGCGTTACAAAATAGGTCTTTTCTCAGGCTTTTAATAAGGCTTTGGGTCTAGGTGAGGAAGGACTTTTGGGAAAAAAAGTTTCTCAACACTAGGATTTAACTCTCTTTGCCCTCAAGTTCTACCCACCAAGGCCATTTCTGAACTAGCTCACTCACTTTTGTCTTTTTTATTTACACTTCACCATAACAAACCCCTTTTATATATTTGTATATATATTGAGATTGGCACCTATAATAATATTTAGCAGAAAAAACAAAGTATTTTCTAAAACATTTTCACGCAAGACAAATGACTCTGTTAAAAAACCATTGCTCTTATAAAAAAGCTTTCTATTTTTTTCAAAATGTAATCACTAGAAGTGCTACTGATAATAATGATCCACATAAAAGGTACGCATAGCCCAATATCATACTACTTACGTGCATTATTAACCACTCAGATTGTATACACACCAGCATAAGCCACCCTCAACTTATGCTGATGCAATCAGTTAAGGTGCATAGTGTCTTGAGTAGACCAGGGCCTGATGCTCTAAACTATACTCTAAACCAACTTTCCCTTAGACATCTAATAGCTTGACAATAGCAAACCCTAACTTTGGTGTTTTGCCTAAGTTTTGGTTCATACTACTCACTATAAAGACAGGGCCAGAGCTAAGTGTTAACAACTTAAAGAGAGTTAACTAGAGTGATTGGTGATAAAAAAAAAACAATTAACATAGGCTCAAACAAGGGTTCAAAAATGGAAAATTATTTTTGGTGGGGTTAATTATTTTGGATAAGTGGACTAAACTCACAAGGCATCCTTCTATAATTTCTTATTTCATCAACTACAACACAACATCAATTGCACCAAGCAAGTTCTAAGTAATACACTAAGTAAGAACTAATACCAATACTCTCACACACAGGCAACTGAGTCAAACTTATTCTACTGTTCCTAAGATTTACACCATATGCCATGCATATTTTACAAGTTAATGCAAACTACAGATTCACTAACAGTTGATCACATATACTAGGAGACAAAAGTAAACAGTCATACAGATATAGTCATAGCTTGATGCCAGCATCATTCATCATCCATATTCCCAACAAGGTGGTAACATAACTAGAACTTTTATTTAATGGATCAGCATTAACAACAGTACAGGACTAAAGAAATGAAAGATGCAAACCTAAAGTTAATCCTAGAAAAGAAAAAAATGCACACTTAAACATAATCCTAGACATGCAGATTCTCCTAGATAGCATGTGGGAGGAAAAAATATCGGCAACCAAACCCCCCATGTTACAAGTACATCACCCTCACAAAAAAATATATGCATTGTCCTTGAAGAATTAAATAAAAGTACAAAGAAGTAGGTATACTTGTATTGCCTCTTATTCATGTGAGGCATCTTTGAAATATGGTGAGGAACCTATGTTCTCACCTACTTCAATATTGACCCACATGGTGGTGGTGGTACTCAAAAACTCTCCCTCCAAAATAGGAGGTATAACATCTCGGACTGGTTCTATAGTTTGCCCCCTAACGATCGAAGAACTGGTACACACTCTGGCCGCTTCATCTTCTACCCTCTTCCATTTTTATATTCATATTTCCTAGATCTTTTCTTATCCTTATTCATATCATGATTCTCTTGCTTCTCCAGTGCCATAGCCTCTCTCTTTCTTCTCTTTTTAGCTTTCTATTCAGTATGATCATCTACCTATTTCTTACCTTTATCTTTCACAGGTCTCCCTATCAGATCAATAATTACTTAATCATAATCACTCAATACGAAGGCTGGATAGAAAGTGGGCTGCTGTGGTTGTCTTCTCTTCAACTCTTAGATGTCAGCCTGTGCTTTCTTTAACTCTGCCATGAACCTTTTCAGGTCTGGAATAGATAGTGAATCAAACCTTTTTTTGATTCTCTCCTCCATGTGATCCATCTTTATTAGAATGTCTTGGAATGGGAGATTTATGTCAGCTACAATTCTGTCAATAAAAGGGTTGAATTCTGTAGCCTAAGTGTCAAGATACCTTTTGAATTTCTTTTGCAATTTCATAGACTTGGCGAAGTTTTCCTACACAAACCTATATTCTACAAATTTTGCCCCACCCATTGGTGGTGCAAATTCCTACCCTACAGACTCACTTGATGGAACATCATCTGGTGGTACATAAGTGGTAATTAGAAATAGCATACCTGTTGGAATCTCTGAAGTATCTAGGGTTGGTACTGACTGAGTTTGATAAGATGGTGGTTTGGTGGACCTCATTTCGAACTTCAAGTCATCCTATGAGTTCTTAGTATCCTGCCTATGTGTTGCACAAACCTCATTATCCACCCCATGAATCAAAGGCACACCTTCCTAACTACATGATTTAGTGATTAAGCAAGGAAATGTTAGAGCACTTACTACCTTATATGCTCTCACAAATAGCTCATCGATAATGATCTGACCGAAATCAATCTTCAGTCCTGACAGTAAACTAGCAACAAGTACTGCCCGGTGAATATCGAGATTAGCATTACCTCCCCTTGGCATAATTCTCAATCAAACCACAACCTACTAGAATTTATCCTGGAAGTTAAGGGATGATTTTTCTATGTGCTCACGTGGGTTTATTGCCCAGGAAGGATTACCATCATCAATCAACACTCCACCCAACCAGGATCTTTGGGTAGATTCATTACGCAGTTGGTATTGAAGTTCTAGAATAGCAGATGGGCTTCATAATCTAGCCCAAATAGTATCCTATTGATGGTTCTGGCTATTATGTCAATGGTGACTCATTAGAATGGCACTGATTCCCTATTTGGTAGATCAAAAACGTTCGAGACCTTTAGAATATCCATTTTTGCAAATACCAAATAGGTAGCACAATTCCCTTACCAAATTCAACTGATATGATCCTGGGGGTTTGCTCATCCATGCCAGTTCGTACTCATTTAAATGATGCTCTAGCTCAGGATATTCGTGCATCTTTGTCTTTACAATCTGATACTCATCAACAAATGGCCTTTGATTGGCCTACTTACTGTTGGTGCTAACCCATCATAAAATTTATCCTTTGCTCCATCTAGCTGCCTTCTAACGGCATCTCTATTTGAGGATTATTTCGCCTATTCAAGTTGGTATCCTCAGTCTCAGGATTAGACTCATTTGCATCAGTTTGGGCCTCAACATTGGTAGCCCTAGTTTCAGCCTCAACTGGGTTGGAGTGAGATATGACTACCCTTTTCTCATCAGGACTCGAGCTAATCCTGACGGAGCTGCCATCACTCTCCTCTTCAGACTAGAAGAATATAGAAAGTGTTTGGTCCCTTTAGTGAGCGTTGAAGGCTGGTACCTCCACTCTCCTAAAAGGTTCGCCTCGACATGTTGCTTGACCACCACCTCTAGTCAATGGGATTTTTCGTTCCATAGGGTCTAGATAATGCTGAAGTTTCACTCTAGTATCTTTTACTTTAGAAAGAAAAACTACTCAATACTTTAGCCTGTGATTTCTTATTTTGTTGTGATAAAGAGGGAGGATGGGAAAGAATTTGTTTAAATAAGGGAGAACTTGTTTAAAAAACTTGTTCCATCCGACCCTTGTGATGTAATGATTATTAGGTTGTATTATCGAGGTGACCTCTGGTTTATATGAGCTTGGGGTTCCCATACAACATGGCCCAGTTTCGGTGTGTGTCAAGAATATATTGAGATCAACTAGAACAACACCTAGCTTAAGTTAGTAAAACTAGTCTTCTCGTCTAGAGTCAAAATGATCAATTTGAATCCAAACTTGTTTAAAAACACCTTTGAACATTGAAATCACATACTTAACCACTTAGATGCTTATTTATATCATTATTAACACATAAATCGCACAAATTTCCCTAAAAACAAAGGTAAATATGCTAGTATAACAATGCTAAAGTGCATAAATACACCTAATATCACCAGGGTCAAGGAACTACGAACAAGCATAATGAGCTATAGAAATTCATTGATGAGGATAATTATCTTGGTTGTTGGTTCACGGGGTCTATATTATGACTAAAACCTTTCAAACTATTTGCAAATTATCTAACTCAGCCCCACAACTACATCATTGAGCAGGGATGCAAGAGCTAAGTTAAATGCATTCATATTCTATCCCATAATTGAACCAAATAGGGCCTTTAGGTATATTCCTATCCTAAATGCAAATCGTAACATTATTCAAATAAAATTGCAATCCAATTCTATTTATCCCATATTGTACCCTATCATTTATCCTTTTGAGTACACAGTATGGTTAAGCATGCGTTCTAAGGGTTGCGAATCCCCAAAATAGTGATAAAAAGGATAATAAACAATAAAATATGATTATTAACCAAAATTAAGTCAATACATAACAATACCAATCCTTTTCTTGACCTTAACCCCAAAAAAGGGTGTTTAGCCACTCATGGACATATATGTAATCACATTAGATGAATACATGAAAAAATACAAAAGAAAACTAAAGTAATGGAAGAAAAATTCCTAAATGAAGTTTCTTAAATCCTCTCTCTAAGCCCCAAGGTCTTCCAAGATGTTTACACAAGAGTTGAAGTGTCCTATTTATAGTAGAACCAATATTGGCAATTTTGACTTAGCAGAGTGTCATACCCTTATCACGGAGGATAGGGAGAGTGGCATATGCCAATCACAGTGAAGCACTATTTTGGACACATTTATGATGTGTATAAGGGAGTGGTATCCCCTTATATTGGATGTTAAGGGGCGTGACACACCCCTATGCTAAAAAACATCAGATTTCAACCTCTTGAACTCCTTCCTTTCACCTTTGATTTCCTTGCATTCTTGGGTGTCTTTCCACTTCACTTTCAGCTGTTTTAGCTTCCTAAAATTTCTATTAAAATCATAAATGGTATCCTATAACATCAAAAAATAGATGAATTAGTTCATATAACACAATAGAATCCACCGAGATACACTAGAACCAAGCATAGCTTAAGCTAGCACAACTAGTTTTGTTGTCTAAACTCTATTTAATCTTTTTGTCTCTTTGCTTGTTTAAATTGAACCTTAAACACTATAAAAAGTTATTCACACATTATTAGACAAGTATATCCTTTGTAAATCATTACACACTAGAATCCATCGAGATCAACTAGAATAACACATAACTTAAGCTAGTAACACGAGTTTTCTCGTCTAAACTCTAATTGACTAAATTGATTATAAACTTGTTTGAAACATACCTTAAACATTATAATCAAGTATTTTAAAACTTATATGCTTAGTTATATCATTAAAACCTCATTAATCACACAATAAGTCGTCAAAATAAGGTTAAACAAGCATAGATAGTGACACTTAGGTGCATAAATCCACCTAAGATCACCACCCCACACTTAAAGCTTTGTTCGTCCTCAAACAAATCTTTAAACTAAGAATCATATCAAGTTATACTACTGATTTTTCCTACAAGTAATAGATTCAAGATAGCACAACAATGACTACATAGATAGTAAGTTCTTCACTAAGCATGTTATATACATTTGAAAGCTCAAGAACACTACTTCAAAACATACTAACCTCAAGAATTGACTCCCTAAGTTGGAAAACTCATGCATGTTACTCAATAAACAAGATCATATAACTCATCTAACTATCATCAAATATATGCCCTCACCACAAGAGAGTTACCCATATTCAGTCACAGAGATGCAATTATCACAAGAATGGATATAAGAATCAAATTATGCTCACTCTCACAAAGAATTCAAAACTCACACAAGATGAACAATAGGCTTGCCCTTCGTGTAGTACTCTACTTATATAAAAATATTAAGGCTCAAGATCAAATAAGACTTTGAGGGTTGTAATGTAGGCTAGGGGACATGTAGGAACTATTTTGGCTAGGAATAGTGACTATCTTCCCTAAGATCTTTAATACATCACATTATACTTTAAGATATCTCTATTAAAAACCAATTTCGACCACATCCATCTACACACATCTCTTGTTTGGCCCAATCTATTCATGCTCATTCATAAATACATAGTAGGGAATGTGCTCTATCATGCATGCTTAGATTTTTACACACTTTTCTTTTTTTATTACATAACTCCCTATCACAACTTATCACTATTTCAACACCAATGGATAATATATTGGGGCTTAAATTTTACCTTTTCATTTCTTATTTTATTTCTCCTTAACCAAATTTATTTTCAACTAAAGTGCTTTTGTGATTTGGATCAGTTTAAGGTCAATTAAAGAAGGGGAACATACTACACATGAGGCTATCAAAGAAATATTCAAAGACTCAATATGATTAACTAAGATTATGCAAAAGGTTAGGTAAACTTGGTCTGAAATATGGCTATCAAAGAAATGCCCATATTATTTCCTACACCCACACTCTTTATTTTGCTTTGAACAGACACTAGACATGTTCTAGACATCACATGCAATAAAGAATATACAAAAACTTTACTCTCGCATGGCACATGCTCAAATAAAGTAGGATCATCATAGATTCTCAACCAAGCAATCATACTAATTCAAAATTAAGCCAATAACACTGAAGAGTCCTAAACAAGAGCCTAGTTATCTAAAAAATATTAGGCTGCTAATATTGTGATACTATCTAGCTCAATCATGCCTACAACCTTTTATACTAAGCTCCAAGACATGTCACTATGCCAGTCCAGATTTCCTTGAGCAATGAAGTTTACCAAGGTATAGATATCATCATATATTTTCTCCAGTACTTGACCACTTGAAGCTGAATCTAGACAATTTTTTGTGTTATGATCAAGTGTTCTAACAAAGGCGTGAGATAATACCTCATTAGACTATTGGTGATTTGGACAGTACCAAAGAAGAATTTGAACCTCTCCTACGCATGGTAAAGGTTCTCATTCGACTTCTACTTGAAGCTTAAAATTTCACTGTGTAATGTTGTAGTGTTTTTGGATGGGAAGAAATCAATGAGGAATTTTGTGGCCAAGTTATCTAATGTAGTGTTTGGAACTTGCCATCTTAGTATTCAACTACATCTTTTCTTCCCCCAAAAGTGAGAAGGGGAAGAATATTGGCCTCACATAATTAGTGCATACCCTAGTGGGTATGAATGTGTCCTTGATCTCTAAAAAATTCTATAAGTGAACCTTTGGATCCTCATATGACAAGCTGGTAAATTGCCTGCTGCTGTGCAAAAGTGTAATACCCACATTCTTGAACAAGAAATCAAACTGTTATTTCTACGTGTGTAAACTCTAATCCCATCATTTATATTTGAATACATGAGTCATAATTTTTATCCTAGTGTGAGAAGTTCTTATGAGGGAAAAAAATGTTCATAGAAATCACTTGCAAAAAAGTTGAGCTAAGAGCCTTTGATTCGGCCAAATTTTGATAATCTATTCTACAAGGATCAACTTTGAACATGTATAAATTTTTATATATGTGGGATTTTTCTATAAAAGACACACAAAATTGTAGTTAATTTAATTATCTTTCCAATGATACCAATTTCTCCTTAATTCGATACCCGAACAAAAAGTTATGATTATTTTTGTAAGAACAAGTAAGATGTCACAATAATTCCTCGAGGTAGGACTAAGTTATTGTGTCTTTCTGTGTAACACGGAGTAATGTTTTCCTGTATCCGTCAATACAAGACCAAAGGGCATTTTAGTTATTTCCCTTGCCCCCAAAAACCCAAGTGATGGATTAAAACACCAAAAGGGCATTATTTGCCTACTTTTCATCATCAAATCCATATGTACTTCCCTTCCAAAGAAAAAAAATCCAAACTCTTTTCCCCAAAAATCTAGTAATTCAAGCTTCCAAGTTCAAGAATCTTCAAGAAAACATCAAGAATAGGGTTTCTTTCACAAGTTCATTATTCAAGTCCCAAGATTCAAGATTTCTTCCTCAAGAATACAATGGTTCAAGTTCCAATTTCAAGTTTCTTTAAGAATTCATTCAGTTAAGGTATATGGGTGTTCATCAATGGTCCTTTCCACCCATTGATCCCAAAAACCCTATTCTTAATTAAAAGTATGGTTCTATTCCTATTTTATGAAATCCTCCATGATACTCAAGAAATAATCCATGAAGTTCCTACTAATTCAAGTATAAGACATGTTTACAAGTGTTTCTAAGTGAATTAAGCTATTTAATGTTTTATATTCAAATTCCCATTTCATGTTTAAGTAATTTTATGTCACAATATAGAATTATGAATTAAACTATTTCAAGATGTTGTTTTCGCATGTTAACATATCCATATGTTCAAGTTCATGATTCTCACATATTTGATGAAATAATGATTTTGGTCTTTGAACCATGATCCTATACGATAGTTTTTAAGCTTTGTTATCATATTTTATGGTCATTCAGTGATGGCGTGTTATGAATACCTGATATCTATGTGTTTTACACATTTTTTTATTTTCAAGTTACGAGTCAGTCAGACCATGGTTTTATTTTCATACCCAGAACATCATGTTCATGCTGAACACTTACACATTTAGTACAATGTTATGTTAAACGACTAATACAAATGAAGTTTTTTAGTTGGGAGTAACACTTAGTACTGAGCGAACGTAGGGATGGAAACTCCCTCATTAGTAGAGACATGTGTTGTTAATATAAATCCCTACGTTCTAGACCTCTGGCTCCATCGTAGATTATAAGGGGTCCCCATCAGTAGAGGCATGACACCCTTATCCTTTGGGACATCAACCTTGTGGATCCATATCATCATTCATGTATTGGTACCCATGGAAAGGTACCAACACTCTTCCAACTGGTGTTATAGGTTATACCTTGATATCTCAAATTAAAGCATGTCAGTTATAGCTAGCTACCACAGTCTCAGTACAGTATTTAGAGTGAGGCAATTTAGGTTTGCCTGACCAAGTATTCAAATATCATTTATTCAGTTATTCAGATATAAGTTATTCAAATTATGTCAGTACATATTTATGCTTGATATTGCATTCTTATTTTTACATGTTCATGTTTTCATGATCAGTATCCATGCATGATCCTTAATGTAGTTTTACAACTTGTTTAGTTTTACATGAGATTTACATACTATATTCATGTTTTGCCATTTCCCAGCTTTAGTTCTACTTATTCTACAAAAGTAAAGATGTAAGAAACTAAGTGTATTCAGTAACTTATTAGATTATTTTTTTACTCATGTTTTAAGATACTTCAACTTTTAGTTTATTTCAGTCTCTCGGTGAGTCTACTTCCAGTTAGAATACATGTTTTAAGATTATGTACTTAATCAGTTTTACTTATTGTATTAACCCATACTTAGTACATTCTAGAAGTAATGATCCATATATATGTCTATGTTCAACATTGTATCATAATGTAGGTAACAATTGTAGCCTATAAATCATAATCGGGCATTTTGCAGCTTCTAGCCAGCTGGTGATGAGTTCTCTTATTTCTGGGACTCTAGTAAGTTATAGTCAGTGTAATTTATTTTTATTATTCATATGTATTAAATAGTGGTAGTTGGAGGCATGTCTTAGCTATCTATAGTCAGTATAGTAGAGGCTTCATAGATGGTCAGTCAGAGTCATTTATATAATTCAAGTTTCTTTCATTAGGTTTATCATGATGTAAACTTTATTAGTATTATACTTATTCATTTTTATTTTTATCATGTTTATTCTTGACAGCATTAGTTTTATACAATTTAATTCACTTTTTCAAGCAGTATACTAGTTCATGGGTTAGATTGGGATCACTTGTGGTTCCAAGCACCGAGTTATGACTAGGGGTAGAATTGGATCATGACAATCTTGGCATTAGAGCACAAAGTTCAAGTGTCCTAGGGTGTCTATGAAGTTGTGTCTAGTAGAGTCTTGAGGAATGGTATAAAGACATTCATACTTTTCTTTGAGAGGCTACAAGGCATTTAAGAAATCTTTCCCTTTTTTTATATCTCATATTATGCAGTAGAAGTGTTCTCTAAGAAACTTATGTAAATACTTATGTTGATCCATTCATGCTAACTTTCTCTTATTTTGATGTTACAAAA
Source organism: Capsicum baccatum var. pendulum (assembly GCA_030864225.1). Taxonomy (NCBI): domain Eukaryota; kingdom Viridiplantae; phylum Streptophyta; class Magnoliopsida; order Solanales; family Solanaceae; genus Capsicum; species Capsicum baccatum. Next base: position 204,630,555 of record CM061550.1, read on the forward strand.
AAAAACATGCTTACATCCTTACAAATAGAGTTTTCTCAAACAGTCACCAAAGATAGTTATAGGATCAAACATAGGCTTGAAAGTATCCTATCAATTTCTTTATGTTCCAAAGTATGAAAGATTTCATTTACTTTTATATAAATTATATTCTACTCCATAGTTAGATGTGGCCTCAGATCCCTTCTCAGAATCCTATGATAGCATATAATCTAGAGTTAGAAGAATGAACTAAGAACCTTAACATCAATAAATTGGGGATAGAGTTTATCTAATTGTAGTAGGTTATGTATCCATGGGTCTAGTTGTATGAAAGGTGATCTAAAAGGCTTTTAATAGTGTATGCAAGAATGTAAGTTTATTGATTTGAAATTAAGTATGTTTATGTGGGTATGATCTAGAGGTATACCTAAGGTGATAGAGGATCGTAGTATTTCCAAGTTTTAAAGGTGTGTTCTTATATAGTACCATTGAGTTGATAAGTGTTAATGTGGCTAGTAATGTTGTACGAGATGTTCTTACAAGCTAAGTTATGGGTTTTATGTTATTGATGTTTGGCATGTTGTTGTAATGGTAATTCTCATGGTTTAGGGAAAAATATAATTTTAGAGATGTGATATTAGTAGGATATGAAGGAAGTTAGTATGGTTCATTAAATTTTTGAGAACCCAAGCAATTTTCCTTTTTTGCACTATACGTTTTTCTCTTTGTTTGATGTACAGCCCAGTCCCAGTGACCCATTGGATTATATATGTTAAGTGTTGTAATCTAATTTTTAATTGTGTATAATTGAGCTAATAGAAAAAAGAGTTAAAATTCTCGATAGTGTGAACTCAGGGTATGGTGGTACTTATGAGGATCCTAAGTCTTTTAGTGTTTTAAGTTATTGTATGACGACTATAGGGGCTATAGAAAGCTTAGAGTTATATCTCCAAAGAAAGTACTAGCAGGTGGTTTTACACTTTTAGGTGTAGTCTTTCAAGTTGAGTTTATTATTTATGTGTATTATTATATCTTGGACTCTAGAGTAAAGTGGTTGAAGTCTAATTTAGAGTTTATTAAAGGAGTCCACAAACTTAGAATAATGCTTAAAGCCAAGGGGAAGATAATAGAACAAGTAACCAAGTCAAGCTCTATATTAGCTCGGACCCATTCTTATCTTTGTTTAAAATTTTGTACTTCAATCATCACGATATCTACTCATGCCTTATATATTAGCTCCATGATCATAGCTCAAATTCATGCACTTTCTATAGAATTATGAACACTCCCAGTTCCTAGTATGAGGTGATCCAGTTCACTCAGCAGTATGAATTATATTCCTTTAAATTATGATCTCCAAACTCATTTTATGCAACTCATAACTCATGTACCCATGCTTTACGGTATGTTCAGTTCCTGGTACTCATGCTATACTCTTAATGATCAGTGAAATTCAGATTATGTCATGTATATCCTAAGTTTTGATCTCTATAATTAATTCATATCATGCATAGTGTATTCCTCTGTCTTCAGTTAAGTGTCCAACCTATGCATAGTATTTATTTATGCTTTAGGTCCTCATATTCTAACTTTTAGTGACCTCTCCTTCTGTAATGATAACGGTGATGGACAATTGTTTATATAGGAGAGTGTAAATGTTTCTTATGGAGAAAATATTTATTGTATGTTTGTTTTATGTAAAGTTATAAGGTTGAAGAAAAATTGAGGAAATTCTTTTGGCATGTGTCCTGGTTAATTAAGAATTCCATGTGTTTCTTTATAAGAATAGTTCAAGAAAGTTGTTATTGATAATGGTTTAGAGAATATGAGAAAATTCTTTAATGGGTTTTTTCCTAGAAGTTCGTAGGTAGTTATAACGATATGCTTGAATGTTATGTTAGTATATAAGTGGATGGGTGGATTATGTTCTAGTAAATTTCAAATAAGATGTTGCATTTAGTTGTTGAGGTGGTAAGAAGAATGATCCTGGAGATGAGAAGTTGTGAAAATGCATGAGTTATTGAATTCATAGTTCAGACTAGCATTATGGTGTTATATGCAGTACCTTGTAATTTTGAGTTAGGCTTGAACATGTTGAGAGAAGGTAGTTCAACTTAGATTTTGGCAGGAGTAGTTATATGTACCCATGAGAGTTTTTAAGGTGCGAGTCTAAGCTTGAATTGGGCAGTTGCATTGCCTAAGGCCTAGTAATTCTATCCTAGTTTATGTTTCATAGGTCTATGTTCTATGTTACAAAGTTATCGACATATTAAGAGTCCTTACTCATATATCTTCTTCAAATCATACCCAAGTTCTTTGCTAGTTACTATTATTAGAACTTCTTTGAAAGAGTGTTGAAGAAATATGCCAGTCTAGTATAAGCTTTCAGTATAATTCATCCCATATAGCCAGCAATCTAGTTTAGCAATCAGACAAGATAATCTACTATAACTTTCTTTCTTTCCATCTAGTCTTCCTATTCAAAGTTTCATGAATATTCCAATTCCATGAGGTAATTTATTCACATCCATGCAAGTAGTGAATTCAATTCAGTTCATGCATCATGTTTTAGATTTAGATATTCAGTTATGATTCAGTTCGTAAGTTTTCTATTCATCAGCTCAGTCTTTCCTTAGTATTCTAACCAAGTCAGTATCATTTAGGGGATGAATGACCCCTAGAGGGATATGTTGTAATACCCCCAATTTTCATGTAATAAACCTCTCAACTTTTTTTCACAAAACCAGATCAGGCCTGAGGTAATGGTTACTCATAAGTTGACTCTCTCATTTCTATCTCAGCCTTATAAATATTCTCATGTCATTGTATGTATTGAAAAAATCAGTTTAGTTCATGTATCATGCTCAGACTAAGCTATGCAATCATGTTCGAGGTCATGCATGTTCAGTAGATGGTCGTAGTTTCATTTGTATTCTTAGTCTAACCAATCTCATTTATGGATAAATGATTCCAAGGGGGAGATAATGTAACACCCCACATTCTTGAGCTAGAAATCAAACCATTATTTCTATGTGTGTAAACTCTATTCCCATGATTTATCTTTGAATATATGTGTCATGATCTTTATCCTTGTGTTTGAAGTACTTGTGAGGTAAAAAAATGTTCATAGGAATCACTTGGAGCAAAGTTGATCTAAGAGACATTGATTCAGCCAAATTTGGGTATTTGATTGAACAAAGTATAGATATCATCATACATTTTCTCCGATGCTTGATCACCTGTAGCCGAATCTAGTTAATTTTTTTGTTATGATCAAGTGTTTCAACAAAGGTGTGAGTTAATACCTCGTTGGACTATTGTTGATTTGGACAGTCCCAAAGAAGATATTTGAACCTCTCCTAAGCATGATAAAGGTTATCATTTTACTTCTACTTGAAGCTTAATATTTCACAGTGTAATGTTATAGTCTTTTCGAATAGGAAAAAATCGATGAGGAATTTCCAGGCCAAGTTATCCCAGTAGTGTTTTGTACTTGCCAGCTCAATATTTAACTACTTCTTTTCTTCTCCCCAAAAGTGAAAAGGGGAAGAGTGTTGGCCTCACATAAATAGAGCATACCCTAGTAGGTATGAATATGTCCTTGATCTCTAAGAAATTCTACAAGTGAACATTTGGATCCTCATGTGACAAGCTGGTAATTGCTTGTTATTGTGCAAAAATGTAACACCTGCATTCTTGAGCTAGAAATTGAACTGTTGTTTCTACGTGTGTAAACTCAAATTTCATGATTTATCGTTGAATACTTGTGTCATTTTCTTTATCCTACTAGTGCCATTATCTTTATCCTAATGTGTGAAGTGCTTATGACGTTAAAAATGTTCATAGGAATCACTTGGAGAAAAGTTGAGCTAAGAGCCTTTGATTTAGCTAAATTTTGGTATTTGATTCTACAAGGATCAACTTTGAACGTTTATAACTTTTTATATATGTTGAATTTTTCTGTAAAAGAAACACAAAATTGTCGTTAATTTAATTATCTTTCCAACGATACAAATTTCTCCTTAATTCGATACCCGAGAAAAAAGTTATGATCATTTTCGTAAGAACCAGTAAGATGCACGATAATTCCTTGAGGTGGGACTAAGTTACCGTATCTAGCTCCATAACACGGAATAATATTTTCCTGCATCTGTAAATACAAGCCCAAAGGGCATTTTAGTCATTTCTCTTGACCCCAAGCACCCAAGTGATGGATTAAAACACCAAAAGGGCATTATTTTCCCACTTTTCATCCTCAAATCCATATGTACTTCCCTTCCAAAGGAAAAAATCCAAAACCTTTAACCCAAAAATCCAAGAATTCAAGCTTCCAAGTTCAAGAATCTTCAAGAAAACATCAAGAATAGGGTTTCTTTCACAAGTTCATTATTCATGTCCCAAGATTCAAGATTTCTTCCTCAAGAATTCAAGGGTTCAAGTTCCAATTTCAAGTTTCTTCAAGAATTCATTCAGTTAAGGTATATGACTATTCATCAATGGTCCCTTCTACCCATTGAGCCAAAAATCCCTATTCCTAATTAAAAGTATGATTCCATTCCTATTTTATGAAATCCTACATGAAACTCAAGAATTAATCCATGAACTTCTTACTAATTCAAGTATAAACCATGTTTATAAGTGTTTCTAATTGAATTAAGCTATTTCATGTTTTATATTCAAATTCCTATTTCATGTTTAATTAATTTCAAGATGTTGTTTTCGCATGATAACATGTCCGTATGTTCAAATTCATGATTCTCACATGTTTGATGAAATTATGATTTCAGTCTTTGAACCATAATCCTATACTATAGTTTTAAAGCTTTGTTATCTTATTTTATGGTCTTTAAGTGATGGCGTGTTATGAATACCTGATATCTATGTGTTTTACATATTTTTTATTTTCAATTAGTGAGTCAGTCAGTCCATGGTTTTATTTTCATATTCAAAAAATCATGTTCATGCTGAGCACTTACACGTATAGTACTATATCATGTTAAACGACTAATAAAATCAAAGTCTTTTAATTGGGAGTAACACTTAGTACTGAGCCAACGTAGGGATGGCAACTCCCCCGCCAGTAGATACATGCGTTGTAAGTATAAGTCCCTAAGTTCCAGACCTATGGCACAATCATAGATTATGAGGGGTACCTATTAGTAGAGGCATGACACCCTCATTCTTCGAGACATCAGCCATGTGGATCTATATCGTCATTCATGTATTGGTACCCCAGGCAAAGTACCAACACTCTTCCAACTGAGGTTATAGGTTGGACCCTAATAACTTAGATTGAAGAATGTCGATTACAGCTAGCTCCTACAGTCTCAGTACAATATTCAAAGTGAGTCAATTCAGGTTTGCTTGACCAAGTATTGGAATATCAGTTATTCAGTTATTTAGATATAAGTTATTCAAATCATGTCAGTACATGTTTATGCTTGATCTTACATTCTTATTTTTACAAGTTCATGTTTTTATGATAAGTATCCATATATGATCCTCAATGCAGCTTTACAATATATTCAGCTTTACATGAGATTTACACACTGTATCCATGTTTTACCGCTTCCCAGCTTTAGTTCTACTTATTTTACAAAAGTAAGGAAATAAGAAACTAAGTGTATTCACCAGCTTATTAGATTATTTTTGTTACTTATATTTTAAGATACTTCAACTTTTAGTTTATTTCAGTCTCTTGGTGAGTCTACTTGCAGTTAGAATGCATGTTTTAAGATTATGTACCTAATCAGATTTACTTATTTTATTCACCCCTACTTACTCAGTACATTCTAGAAGTAATGATTTATATATATGTCTATGTTCAATATTGTATCATAATGTCGTTACCAATTATAGCCTACAAATCATAATCAGGCATTTTGCAGCTTCTTGCTAGCAGGTGATGAGTTCTCTTATTTCGGGGATTCCAGTAAGTTATAGTCAATGTAATTTACTTTTATTATTCATATGTATTAAATAGTGTTAATTGGAGGCATATCTTAGCTATCTATAGTCTGTATAGTAGAGGCTTCATAGATGGTTAGTCAGAGTTATTCATGTAATTCAAGTTTCTTTCATCTGGTTTATCATAATGTAAACTTTATCAGTATTATACTTATTCATATTTATTTTTATCATGTTTTCAATCAACAACATTAGTTTAATAAAATTTAATATACTTTTTCAAGCAGTATACCAGTTCAGGGTTAGCTTGGGATCACTTGTAGTTCCAAGCACCATGTTACGACTAGGGGGTCGAATTGGGTCATGAAAAACTTAGCATTCAAGCACACAGTTCAAGTGTCCTAGGGTGTCTATGAAGCTGTGTCTAGTAGAGTCTTGCAGAACGGTACAGAGACATTCATACTTTTCTTTGAGAGGCTACAGGGCATTTAAGAAATCTTTCCCTTTTTTTTATGTCTCAGATTATGCAGTAGAAGTGTTCTTTAAGAAACTTATGCAAATTCTTATGTTTATCCATTCATGCTAACTTTGTCTTATTTTGAGATTATAGAAACAATCAAGCTTACATCCTTACAAATAGAGTTTTCTCAAATACTCACCAAAGATAGTTATGGGATTGCTCGTAGGCTCAAAAGTATCAAATCAATTCCTTTATGTTCCAAGGTATGAAAGATTTCATTTACATTCATGAAAATTATGTGCTACGCCATAGTCATATGTGCCCTCAGATCCCTTCTCAGAATCCTATGATAGCATATAATCTAGAGTTAGAAGCATGAACTAAGAACCTTAACAGCAATAAATTGGGGATAGAGTTTATCTAATTGTAGTGGGTTATGTATCCATGGGGCTAGTTGTATGAAAGCCAAAAGGCTTGAAACAGTGTATGGAAGAATTTAAGTTTATTGATTTAAAATTTAGTATGTTTATGTGGGTATGATCTATAGGTGTACCCAAGGTAGTATAGGATGGTAGTATTTCCAAATTTTTAAGGTGTGTGCTTATAGAGCACCATTGAGTTGATAAGTGTGAATGAGGCTAGTAATGTAGTATGTGATGTTCTTACAAGCTACGTTATGGGTTATATGTTGTTGATATTGGGTATGTTGGTGTAATAGAAAGTCTCATTGTTTAGGGAAAAATATAAGATTAGAGATGTGATTTTAGTAGGATATGAAGAAAGTTAGTATAGTTCATTAAAGTTTTAGGGATATATATGTTAAGTGTAATAATCTAAGTTTTAATTGTGTATGATTGAGCTAATAGAAAAAAGAGTTAAAATTCTTGATAGTGTGAACTTAGGGTATGGTGATACTTAGGATTCTAAGTCTGTCAGTGTTTTAAGTTATTGTATGATGAATATTGTGGCTATAGAAAGCTTAGAGTTATATCTCAAAAGAAAGTACTAGCAGCAAGTTTTACACTTTCAGGTGTAGTCTTTCAGGTTGAGTTAATTATTTAAGTGTATTATTATATCTCGGACTCTAGATTAAAGTGGTTGAAGTCTAATTTATAGTATGTTAAAGGAGTCCACGGACTTAGAATGATGGCTTAAAGAAAAGAGGGAGATGATAGAACAAGTAACTAAGTCAAGCTCTCAAATTATAATAGTGAGGTTGGTGTGTTGTAGAGCAACATTAGCAGAGAAAGATGTCTGACCCATTCTTACCTCAGTTTAAAGTTTTGTACTTCAGTCATCACGATATATACTCATGCCTTATATGTCAGCTCCATGATCATAGCTCATATTCATGCACTTTATATAGAATTTTGTAAGCTCCCAGTTCCTATTATGAGATGATCCTGTTCACTCATTAATACGAATCATATTCTATGAAATTATGATCTCCAAACTAATGTCAAGAAACTCATGACTCATATACCCATGTTTTACAGTATGTTCAGTTCTAAGTACTCATGCTACAATCTTAATGATCAGTAAAATTCAGATTATGTCATGTGTATCTTCAGTTTTGATCTCTTTAATTAATCCATGTCATGGATACTCTATTCCTCAGTCCTACGTTAAGTTTCCAAGCTATGTGTAGTATTCTTTCATGCTTTAGGTCCTCATATTCTAACTTTTAGTGACCTCTCTTTCTGTAAAGATAGCATTGATGGACAATTATTTAGATGGGAGAGAGTAAATATTTCTCTAAGAGGAAAGATTTATTGTATGTTTGTTTTATGTAAACTATAAGGTTGAAGAAAGATTGAGGAAAATCTTTTGGTATGTGTTATGGTTATTTAAGAATTCCATGTATGTCTTTATAAGAATAGTGAAAGAAAGTTTTTATTGATAGAGGTTTAGGGAATATGAGAAAGATTCTTTTATGGGTGTTTGCCCAGAAGTTCGTAGGTGGTTATAACGATAGTCTTGAATGTCATGTTGATATATAAGTGGATGGGTGGATTTTGTTCTAGTAAATTCCTAATAAGATGCTGCATTTAGTTCTTGAAGTGGTAAGAAGAATGATTCTTGAGATGAGAAGTTGTGAAAATGCATAGGGTATTGAATTCATGGTTCAAACTAGCATTATAGTGTTATATGTGGTACGTTGTAGATTCGAGTTAGGCTTGAACATGGTGAGAGAAGGTAGTTAAACTCAGATTTTGGCTGGAGTAGTTATATGTAACCATGCGAGTATTTAAGGTGCGAGTCTAAGCTTGAATTGGGCAGTTGCTTTGCCTAAGGCCTAGTAATTCTATACTTTTTTAAGTTTCATAGTTCTATGTTCCATGTTATAAAGTTATAGCCATATTAAAAGTCCTTACTCATATATCTTATTTAGATCATGCCCAAGTTCTTTGCTACCTACTGTTATTAGAACTTCTTAGAAAACGTGTTGAAGAAATACTCCAGTTGAGTATAAGCTTTTAGTATAATTCATCCCATATAGCCAGCAATTCAGTTTAGTAATCAGACAAGATAATCTCCTACAACTTTCTTTCTTTCTTTCCAGCTAGTCTTCCTATTCAATATTTCATGAATATTCCTTTTCCGTGAGGTAATTCATTCACATCTATGCAAGTTGTGAATTCAATTAAGTTATGCATTATGTTTTAGATTTAGATATTCAGTCATAATTCAGTTCGTAAGTGTCCTATTCATCATCTTAGTCTTTACTTAGTATTCTATCCAAGTCAGTATCATTTAGGGGATGAATGACCCCTAGGGGGAGATGTTGAAATACCCCCAGTTTTTATGTATTAAACCTCTCAACTTTTTTTAACACACCCAGATCAGGCCTGAGGTAAAGTTTACTTATAAATTGACTCTCTTATTTCTATCTCAAAATTATAACCATTCTCATGTCATTGCTTGTATTCACAAAATCAGTTCAGTTCATGTATCATTCTTAGACTCAGATATGCAATTATCTTCCAAGTCATGCATGTTCAGTATATGGTCGTAATTACATTTGTATTCTCAGACTAACCAGTCTTATTTATGGATAAATGATTCCAAGGGGGAGAAATGTAACATCCCACATTCTTGATCTAGAAATCAAACCATCATTTTTACATGTGTAAACTCTAATCCCATGATTTATCTTTGAATACATGTGTCATGATCTTTATCCTTATGGTTGAAGTGCTTGTGAGGTGAAAAATGTTCATAGGAATCACTTGGAGCAAAGTTGAGCTAAGAGACATTGATTCGGCCAAATTTTGGTATTTGATTCAACAAGGTATAGATATCATCATACATTTTCTTCGATGCTTCATCACCTATAGCTGAATCTAGATAATTTTTCATGTTATGATCAAGTGTTTCAACAAAGGCGTGAGTTAATACCTCATTGGACTATTGGTGATTTAGACAGTCCTAAAGAAGATATTAGAACCTCTCCTAAGCATGATAAAGGTTCTGATTTTAAGTCTACTTAAAGCTCGAAATTTCACAGTGTAATGCTACAGTCTTTTTGGATAGGAAGAAATCGATGAGGAATTTCGAGGCCAAGTTATCCCATGTAGTGTTTTAAAATTACCTACTCAGTATTCAACTACTTCTTTCCTTCCCCAAAAGTGAGAAGGGTAAGAGTGTTGACCTCACATAGTTAGTGGATACCCAGTAGGTATGAATATGTCCTTGATCTCTAAGAAATTCTACAAGTGAACCTTTTGATCCTCATATGACAAGTTGGTAAATTGCCTGCTATTGTACAAAAGTGTAACACCTGCATTCTTGAGATAGAAATTGAACTATTGTTTCTACGTGTGTAAAATCAAATCCTATGATTTATCTTTGAATACATGTGTCACTGTATTTATCCTAGTGTGTGAAGTTCTTATGAGGTGTAAAATGTTCATAGGAATCACTTGGAGCAAAGTTGAGCTAAGAGCCTTTGATTCGGCCAAATTTTGGTCTTCGATTCTACAAGGATCAACTTTGAATGTTTATAACTTTTTGCATCTGTGGAATTTTATTGTAAATGACACAAAATTGTAGTTAATTTAATAATCTTTCCGACGATACCAATTTCTCCTTAATCCGATACACGAGCGAAAAGTTATGATCATTTTTGTAAGAAGCAATAAAATGCCAGGATAGCGCCTCGACGTGGGACTAAGTTACCATGTCTAGCTATACGACGCAGATTAATATTTTCCTGCATCCATAAATACAAGTTCAACGGGCGTTTTAGTCATTTCTCTTTCCCCAAGCACCTAAGTGACGGATTAAAACATCGAAAGGGCATTATTTACCCACTTTTCATCATCAAATCCATATGTAAACTCTTCCCGTCCCAAGAACAAAAACACAAACCCTTTTCCCTAAGAATCCATGAATTCAAGTTTCCAAGTTCAAGAATCTTCAAGAAAACATCAAGAATAGGGTTTTTTTCACAAGGTCACCATTCAAGTTCCATAATTCAAGTTTTCTTCCTCAAAAAATCAAGGGTTCAATTTCCAATTTCAAGTTTCTTCAAGAATTTATTCAATCAAGGTATGTAGTGTTTATCAATGGGTCCTTTCCTCCAATTGAGCCCAAAAACCCTATTCTTCATTATAAGTATGATTCCATTCCTATTTTATCAAATCCTCCATGAAACTCATGAATTAATCCATGAACTTCATACTAATTCAAGTACAAGCCATGTTTACAAGTGTTTCCAAGTGAATTAAGCTATTTCATGTTTTATATTCAAATTCCCATTTCACGTTCAATTAATTTCATGTCATAGTATCGTAGTATGAATTAAACTATGTCAAGATGTTGTTTTCACATGTTAAAATATCCCCATGTTCAAGTACATAATTCTGACATGTTTGTTGAAATGTCTATGATTTGAGTCTTTAAACCATGATCTCATACTATAGTTTTTAAGCTTTGTTATTGTATTTTATGGTCATTCAGTACTGGCGGGTTATGAACACCCGATATCTATGTGTTTTATATGTTTTCTATTTTCATGTAACGAGTCAGTCAAACCATGATTTTATTTTCATATTCAAAATATCATGTTCATGCTTAGCACTTACACATACAGTACCATGTCATGTTAAATGACTAATAATACCAAAGTCTTTTAGATGGGAGTAACACTTTGTATCGATAGAACATAAGGATATTGGCTCCCCCATCAGTATAGGCCTAATTCTTTAGTAGCATTCCCTAAGTTCTAGACCTATGGGACCATCGTATATTGTAAGGGGTACCCCATCAGTAGAGTCATGACACCGTCGTCCTTCGGGACATCAGCCTTGTGGATCCACATCTTATTCATCTGTTGGTACCCTTGGCAAGGTATCAACACCATTCCAACTGGGTTATAGGTTGTACCCCGATAGCTCGGATTGGGCATGTCTATTATAGCTAGCTCCCCAAGTGTCAATATATTATTCAGAGTGAGTTAGTTCAGGTTTTCCTGACCCAACATGCAGACATCGATTATTCAGTTATTCAAATATCAGTTATTCAGATCATGTCAATACATGTTTATACTTGGTTTTGAATTCTTAGTTTTACATGTTCATGTTTTCATGATCAGTATCCATACATGATCCTCAGTGTAGTTTTACAATATGTTCAGCTATACATGAGATTTACATACAGTATTCATGTTTTACTGCTTGATAGCTTCAATTCTACTAATTCTACAAAAGTAAAGATTAAAGAAACTAAGTGTAGTGATTCACCAGCTTGTCAGATTATTTTTGTTACTCATGTTTTAAAATACTTCACCTTTCTTTTTATTTCAGTCTCTTGGTGAGTCTACTTGCACTTAGCATGCATGTTATAAGATTATGTACCTAATCAGTTTTACTTATTGCATTCACCCATACTTACTCAGTACATTACAGAAGTACTAATCTATATATATGTCTATGTGCTACATTATCTCATAATGTAGGTACTAGGTGTAGCCTAATTATCATAATCAGGCAGTTTGCAGCTTCTAGCTAGCTGGTGATGAATTCTCTTATTTTGGGGACTCCAGTCAGTTGTAGTCGGTGTACTTTATTTTGATTATTCATAGGTATTGATTAGTGGTAGTTGGAGTCTTGTTCCAGCTATCTATAATCAGTATAGTAGAGGTTTTATAGATAGTCAGGTAGAGTCATTCATGTAATTGAAGTTTCTTTCTTCAATTTTATCATTATATAAACTTTATAAGTATTATACTTATTGAAACTTATTTTGGATCATGTTTTCGGTCAACAAATTTAGTTTTATACAATTTAATTTAGTTGCTCAAGCAGTATTCCAGTTCATGGGTTAGCTTGGGATTACTTGTGGTCCCAAGCACCGTGTTATGACTAGGGGGTAGTATCGGGTCATGACAAAAAGCTGCACCATGTTCTGTTTCAACTCAAATCTACTTTCGGCAGCAGTGTGCAGATAGTGGAGTTAACATTATGCACAAGTGGGATTGTGATCACGCTTACCTATACAATATTTTTTGTGTAGGACAATCATTGTCAAATATAATAACCCAACTTGAGTTGGGGTAGAATCCACAATAAGTGTTACTAGTACTCAAGTCATATGTGTGATGGAGCTACTAAGTATTTACCCGCAATGTAAACATAAAGAAAGACATAAATTAAAATAGGGGGGGCGGAGTATGGTTGGAATGATTGTTTAGAAAAAATTTAATTGAACTTCCAATTTAGAGCAACAATTATAGGTAAAATTTCAATAGGAGAATAGTCTTGGGATTATGATTTCCTAGGGGTGAATAGTGCAAGGGTATATGAGAATCAAATGCAAACTCTAGCTAATGACTATATGGGTAGGCTAGGTTAGGGGTTTTGATGTTAGTTTTTCAATCAAACACCAAAATATCACCCATGGATCCTTTCAGATACCTCATGGGTGTGGAAAAACAATTAACCCATAACCTCAATTGGTCATTCCTATTACTAGTAAGATGCCCAAGACATAGAAAATTAACAATCCATCCTTATTTCTAAGACAAGGTAAATGAATAAGCTAACATCTAATAATTGTTCACAAATTCTTGTAATCCATATCCCATTTTCAAGGATAATATGAGATATAAATGAATACCCACATCCCTCTTTCGAGGATGATGTGGGATTTTGGGAATTTGGGGCTTTCACCCACAAATTCTAATTTAACAATCAATCATTAGTGAAATCAAACATCATTGACCAAGAATCTACACTAATAATCAATACCCACATAAATTTGAACCCTTTTCCAACATAACCACAAGATTTATGTTTTGTTGCTCATGAAGTTTTAGAGAAGAAATATACCCAAATTATCATTCAAAGTTTCTATCAAAGATGTAAGCAAGGGTGTTCTTAAATTTTAACTTCAATTACAACTAAAATCCTTACAAAATTAACTACAATAATGTTTCCCAATGTAGTAGGGTTTTTACAATGCCAAAATTTTAATTCTAGTTGTAAGGATATCCCAAAAGTGAAAGGGTTTTCACCCTACAAAGAATTGGAAAATAGCCGTGAGAAATTACATATATACCTCTGGGCTATTTTTTGCTCCATCACAATCGCTAGTGCTTGATCGTAATCGTGGCTCCCACGATCACAGTGAGCCTATCACGATCGCCACATTGACTATTTCTTACTTGTAGTGATCGCGACCCTTAGACCATGATCGCGGTAATTGAGGGTTAGTTCCTACTCCAGAATTTCCATATTTTACATTAACTTTTTCCATTTTGGTCTTTTTTCAGCTCATTTTACTTATTTTTCTTTATTTACCTGTAAACCTTCAAAGCAGGGGAATTAGTGCATTCAAATTGACAATTTACCTCATTTACATGATTTAATCATAGTAGTGTTCACAAATGTGGATGTAAATGAGTGGTAAATGTACCACTCATAAACACCCCCAACTTAGACCATTGTTTATCCCCAAGCAACACTACTACTTACTCAATGAGACTATGCAATTTTAAGCCTATTTATACGTCCAAATGATCACACTGATTTCAAACTTCATTAACACTAAAAAGTAGCTCTCAAGCATAGGTAAATCTATTCTCACAACTTCCCTTAACATTAAGCACAATCTTAAAGATACAAAAGACTCTAAATAAAAACAATGCAACAACACTAACTCTGTAGAAGTGACTCTCCATCTATAGCGACTCAACTATACTCCTTAGCCTTATTTTTGAAAGAGGAAAATTTCACCTACCTCGATTAGTCTACATGCCTCTTCATAAAAAGAAAATCTCACACACTAATTTTTCTATCTTACAACAAGGTATATAAGTGCAAACACACACTCTCATAAAGAATCTCTCAATGTGAATGAGTATCATACTATATGCTTGCCATTATTTCCAGTCGCCACTACTATGAATATACTTGATTGATGATATCAAAGGACTTTTCAATCTTGTTTAGACCATGGTCCACTTTATTTGTTTCCAACTTCACATATGCCTACTTACCTTGATTTACCTATCTCTTTGAAAGCATTTTATTCTCAATTATTTCTTTTGTGCAATCCATCTTTTCCTTCTTTCGATGATTCCTTTTCTTTTTCACTTTTTCACTTACTCTTTTTGTTTAGCTTTTATGCATCCACTTACACTACCTTGGCCAAAGGTCACCTTTACAAAAACTTACCACCCCCAACTTAGGGTTTTGGCCTCAAAATACATTTTGAAGTTCAAGGAGGTAAGGTTAAAAAAAGGGTAAACTTCAACTAGTTCAAGGCTTTTAATGTGGTTGTCAAAGAAAGATTTGAAGGCTCAAAATGGGTGACTAAGGGTAATATTCCATGTATGGGTAGGCTATTTAGGTTAAAGTGGGCTCCTATGTTCAGAAAGAAGGCCTAAGATTATTTCACCAACCAAGAATAATCATGATTTTCCTTGAGAGACTAACGGGGCAAGTTCTAGATGATACAAGAAAGCATCCGAGTTAAACAACTATGCCCACCACACATGACATGAAAACTTTTCAAGGAGACTCAATTGCATTTACTATTAAAGACAAAATGAGGTATTTACTATGTACTACAAACTAAGGAATTTGGAGTCCCAAAAAGAGGTAAAGCATTGTTACAAAATTGTTCACGTCTGTAGCCTTGGTTTTCAAAAATTTTGGATGGACAAAGGGTGCTTGCTTCACATTCACACCATACAAAATTAGCTATTGAGTTCGAAAAACCAAGGCGTCATCTCACATTTTTGCTCTCATAATGAAAACCCATATGGCTACTTAGATTTTATAATAGGTGTACGAGTGATCCCTAAATTCCAATGCTCTGGGTACTTAGACTTTCCCTGGATCTATGGCTCCAAACCCAATCATGACAATTTTTCGATAAGAATGTCATCACTCAATATATCATAGGGAAAGGATCATCCAACATCATCTCAAACAAGATTAAAATAAAATAAAAATCTAAAAAAGAAACTAAATAGTTAATCCATGAAATGTAGGCACCATCGGGATCCCCAATTATTATTATCAAAAAATAAAAATCATCCAAATCAACATAAAAACATCAAACAAATATCTCAATAATTTATACCAAGGCAAAATAAATGAATATAGAGAAAAGAACCCCCAACAAAAAGCTTGTAGTGACCTCACTGCATAGTCAATAAAGCATAAAAAGAGTAAAAGGTTCTCACTGTAATCACATCAAGGACTGTCATTGCCCTTGATATCTGAATCATAGCCACCACCTCCAACATCATCTTAATCAGACCATACAACTAGGACCTCATCATCACTATCAAATCTAGGAGAAGAAAGTCTATCCTTCGACTTCAAAACCTTTCAAGGGTCATGCACCCGTTTTGATATCTTCATGAAAAATTTATCTCTCTTTTTCTCCCTCTTCTCCACTTTCTTATGAGAATCCCTGAGCTCCCTGTGTGACTATTCCAAAGCTGAGTAGGCCCTCTCAAGCCTAGATATAGTGGCTCCCTACTTTTTTTGTTCCTCCATATACTTCTCATAATCAGATTGAGCAATATCGAAGTGATAGGTGGTAAAAGGTTCTCCCAGACCCATAGGAAACCTATCCATAATCTTCTTGAGTTTTATCATATTAACCTAGATCTCCTCAAAAGGCCCTGATATAGATGGCCTGGAAGAGTCGGAGTCCTCATCTATTGACTTACCTAAGTCAATATTCCTCTTCTTTCTCTTATAGGGTGAGATCTGACCCTGAATCTTAAGAGAGTAAATGGGGCTCTTTGGCTGCACCCAAGTATCTCTATGGTACTCTTCAACCCCGGCTCTCTTGAACAACTCAATAATCAATAGTAGGAATAAAAGCAAAGAGCCACCTTTGAGCTTGAAATATCGCATGTCTAGTAGAATAAGGAGCCCAACATTCAAAGGAATGTTATCCAAAATACATGCAATCATCAGGGCTCTCACATCAAGGACATAGGTCATATTGGTGCAAAGAGAAATTCAGCTACAAATGATAGCTAACAAAATTCGAGCCTTAGATATGAAGTCATGCAATGATATCCCCATCTTCTTAGCGGCCCATAAAACCTCTCTATCAGGACACAACTTATCTGCGAGCAAGCTCCCAGGTTTAATACCCTTCTTTTCATGTGGTTTTTTGTCAGTATATCGTAGCCTATATATGTCATATATCTTCTCATTTCCAAAGTGATCTACCTTTTCTCAAATCCTTATAACTGGGTTTGAGATAGAGACTACACTGAGATTTGCATAGAATTCTCTCACCCAATGCTCATTTGCCCGACATGGATAAAGGTAAAAGCACCTCCACCCTGTGGCCACCTAGCAGATATGAAAGGATGGGTGATTCTCTAACACCTTGTCCAATTTGATGCCTCTCTCTAGGAGTAAATTTGTTCTGGGAAAGTCAGTATAGTATAAGTTTTGGCTCTCAGCATCCATGAAATGAATTTGGTCGTCGTCTCCAATATTTAGCTTTAGAAACTTGAGAACAACATAAAAGCACTAATTATCAATATTTACATATGAAAACTAAATTATGTTATGAAATTAGGCTAATGGGGTGGTGTCTTAGCAATTACTGGTAAGAAATGGACTTAAAGGTTTTTTCGTTCTTCCTAAAAATAACCTCAGATGTCGCAATCGTAGGCCACTGATCCATGATTGTGCTAATGCAATCCCAATCCTATGCCCGCGATCACGGTAATTGAAGCATGGTTGACCAAAAGTTTCAAAATTTCCATTTTCAATGCCCATATGTGCTCCATATAAAAAATTTACATTATGAACATGAAACATAGGCCCTATATGTTCGATGATGCCCTTAGAACATATGAAAATGATTATGGATCGTTCAAGTATTTAATCGAACACTTGGTGTTCATATGCTAATCCTATTATTTTTTGAACAAATTAGGGTACTCAAGACTTCTCCATCAATGTACACACAAATACCAAAAGCTAAACACACCAAAAAGCACAATTAAGCAAAGATTTAGCATGTAATTCTCAAGTTTAGGTCATACGTAAGGTATTAATTCTAGGGACTACACATACGCATAGAAATAGAATTTGAAGCACTAACAAATTGGGGGATGTAGGGAGGATGCAATGCAAGATTGGATGCAAAAAATAAGACAAAAATGGGTGCAATATGAGAGGAAATTTGAAAGAAGAAGGAGAAAATGGGTCGATTATTCATCTTTAAATCTGAATTGACCTCAATCGTGGTAAAAGTTCCACAATCGTGGTTACATGGAAATTGTGATTGCGATAGCATACGTGCTGCAATTGCGGTAGCCGAGGCTAATTTTTTATCCTCTGTTTTCCATTATTCAGTCCATTACTCAAATGCACCACACTTTCCCTTCTTAAACCTCATTCAAAATACCTTATAGTACCATAATTTCTTGGATTAATCATAAATAAAAATGAAACCTACTATACTAGTCAAAATTTCAAAGGATACAGCTAATTTCATTGGAATGGTGGGTTGCTTCCCATCCAACACCTAATTTATCATCGCAACATGATGTTCCTCAAATTTCAAGTTGGATCCTTGGGGGATCCTTAATCCACCTCCTTATTCACCACATTAATGAAAAACACCACTTGAAGTTCCATTGGTTGGTTTTTAGTTTTACAAACCCAGAAAGACACCTCATCATTTTAAACTTGAAATTTCATTTCTCCTTACTTCATATCAACAATTCATCTCTCGATTTACAAAATGGGTCTCCCAAGGATGATGGGTATTTATTAGTGCATTTAATATTCTAGGACTACAAAGTCCTTCGGTATAGTGAAACGATCAACCTTGACCAAGACATCATACAAAACTCCAACCAGTTTCTTGATTGAGTGATCCCACATCAAGAGTATCATTATTGTAGGAGTAGGAGTGCTAAAGCCAAGACTTTGGTAAATCTCATATGGTATGAGATTGATGTTTGCACCAAGGTCATACAAGGCTTTATCAAATTTGTGTGTCCCAATGGTGCAAGGTATTGTGAAAGCTCCCGGATCTTCTTTCTTTTCTACCATAGCACTAGTCATGATAGCACTACAACCATGGGTAACTTCAATGGTTATATTATCACAAGGATCATGTTTGACATCAATGTTTTAATTAACTTAGCATATCCTAGAATTAGTGTAATGTCTTCTGTCAACGAGATATTAATTGAAAGATTCCTAAGCCTGGAAAAAAACTTCTTAAATTTGACATTTTCCTCCTTCTTCTAGAGTCTTGGAGGGAAAAATGGGGGATTTTCATTTGAGACAATGGGTCTCATTGCATTTAATCATGTTGAATGACATGAGCCACCCTGGGCCTTGTCACAATGGGTAGACCAAGTCCGACTAGGACGTGAGACCACCCCCATTACCTAACCCAACCTCTAGCCGTATGCCTCGAGTTGGCTGAATTTCGAGCATGTAACAAGATAGTGTAACATCTCACATAAAGACATTGGGATAAGATAACAACTGTGACCGACCCAACCGAGTCCAACCATCCCATACTAATAATCCAACCATACCAAAACAAGGGCCATAAACTAGGCCATAACCAAGGATTTTCCAAAACATAATATAATTGATCACAAAATTAAATAGGATGGAATAACCAATAATCTCGTCCAATGATGTCATCCCTTCAGCTTATTCTAATGCAAAGGCCGAAACCAATATTGATCCCGCCTATTCCAACCCATAGAAGTACCATAAAGCCTCTCAAAAAATGAGTAATGAAATCCGGTTGGGACATGCCCCCAACCATAGTCAAAACAAATATCCAAAATAAATCAAAATGTCTAGAAATATCCATAAGATGAAATAGAGGCTTTTGAAAAGATTGAAGCTCACCGCTTCAGTCGAAATGTTGATCCTATGTCAAATCACTATGTATGAGGAGTAGAACAGTTGGTTCCTATATAGCGTGGGTATGCAACCACCAGTACACGGGGTTAGCAAGTGATCTCTAGCATAATATCAGGGTAAGGACAAAATATTGCCATTTATAAAACCTAGTAGAACCATTCATATGCGTACAACCATACATTCGTACATACATATATACATATATACATATATATATATGTATAGAACTATGCAGGGAAAAGGAACTGGGTTTAGCATGCCTTTAAAGCTATTACCTGGGTTGTGTAGCTTTGCTATCCTAAACCACCCATGGTCTATATGGGTTCAATTTCCCTACTGAAAAGGTCGCAGTGCGTGTAGCCGCACGACCAAGGAAGAAAACCTTGGGATGAATAGTGTATCCCCCAAAATATAGTGTGATATCATGCACACGGTCACCAAGACGAACCTTATATCAACACATATGAGTTTACAGTTTTGGTCCCCCAAGACCTCCACCTTTCACGACTTAGCTACACCCCTCGCCATTATTGCCTGATTAAAAACCAATTTCCAAATAACTAGACCATTATCCATTTATTAACCATGGCCATTAATATTGGTATCATCATACCAGTCCTTACTTCCAAGTATTATCCATAGCCTATCATATAGAGGTTTAAGGGACTTTCAAGTACCCTTCGATTTACTATATTAAGCCATTTGGGGAATTCTATGTATCCCTCAAGCATAACCATTAGACATTTACTATTCCAAGCCATTTAAACCATTAATAATTCCTTTACCAAGTTTTAAAACAAGTAAGAGTTCCATTAAAAGTAGTCAATGCAATGAACAAATCTGTATAAGCATTTTGTCAAACACATTGGGGCATAATATGACTAAAACCCATTCCAATTACCTTTAAGCCATTCCCATGAAATCCAATTAGCCATAACCACCATTAATACATATAAAAGGATAACTAAAACCATGGGAAATAATAACCAATCATTTAATATCAAAAACCCCAAATCATATTTGAAAAACAAAATCATATAATCAATGAAATCATGAAAACATTCATAAAAACTATGCCTTTAGTTATAATTAATAATGAGGGAAGAGAACATGACTTAAAACAAGATGATGATGGAAAGAATCACCCAGACAATCCACAAATTGATCCTTTAGTTAAAACCCTAGCTTCTCTTGCCCAAAAACTTTTGAGAGAATTATAGAGTGTTTTAGAAAGGTTTCTAAGTGTTATTGAATGGAATAATAGTGTAAATAACCTCCCAAGTAGGTTATAAGTTATGGGACCTTATTACTATAAGTGGGGAAATGTCTAGAAAACCCTCACATAAGTTGCACCAAAATCCCGTCATTGAGGTACGACTGACCCACAATAGTCGTACCCTCCAATACGATTGGTATCCTCTACTCGTATCCTGGTCTTAACCCTTGGATCCAACACTATCAAAAATAAAAATCATCCAAATAAGTTGTATTGATAACATACGATCTGTACCCTTTATCCATACCACTGGCATATTTAAGCTCAAGAAAGATTCAGGCACTGTCCAAACTACGAGTCTATGGTAAGACTTGTACCATGGCTTACAGCTCACGATGAGCCACGCGTACAAAGATCTAACCCAAGTAACTAAGTATAAGATTAAGTTACGGAACCCAACGATCTGTAACCACTAATACAACTCGTACCGCTAATTCATATCCATTCCAGTAACAAAAATCCATCCCCCTTAGATTTAAGCCATTATTCTAAGTCTGTGGACCCTCTAATAAACCTAAAAGACTCCAGAGTTCGATTTATAACAATACAAATAAATAATAAACTCACCCTAAAAGACTATATCTTAGTGTAAAACTCGCTGCTAGTACTTTTTTATGAGATAGAACTCTTAACTTTCTATAGCCCCAATATTCATCATATAACAACTTAAATTCTTACTAACTTATAATCTTCAGAAGTATCACCATACCTTGAGTTCACATCATCTAGAATTTCAAACTCTTCTTTGTATTATCTTAATCATCCATGATTCAAACTTAGATTCTAACACTTAATATGGATATCCCCTAAATTCTCATACACTAACATCCATAGGAATGATGAAATACCAATACAAAAAAAAATTTTATAAACATACTCAACCTTAACTAACTCCTTTATCATTATGGTCACTACCTAATATCTATCTCGACTAAAGCATAAACATACTCTAAGTCGCCCTTAACTAAGAAATCTCCCTCAAAGTGCTATTAAACAAACTACTGGACACCTTTCTATCTCCATGTATACATAATTTACTAAATCTAGATAAACATAATCCCTACTTTACTGCTACTAAACTTCTAGGTTCATGCTTCTAACTATAGGTCATATGTTGTCATAGGATTCTGAGAAGGGAACTAAAGACACATATGACTTTTGATCAATGCACAATTTTCATAAAGAAGAATGAACTCTTTACAACTATGGAACATAAAGTAATTGATGGGATCCCACTTAGCCCACATGTAATCCCATAACGTGTATGGGGACTGTCTGAGTACACTATATTGATTGGAACTTAAGCTTGAATATTTTTGTTACCTTAAAAATAACACAGAGTTGGCATGAATGGAGCAAGGCAACAATCTTTATAAGTTTCTTAGAGAACATGTTTACAACATGATCTAAGATATGAAAGAAGGAAAATATTTCTTAAATCCTGATAGCCTCTCGAAGAAAAGCACAGAAATCTCTGTACCGTTCTACAAGACTCTACTAGACACATCTTCATAAGCAACCTAGGAAACTTGAACCTTATGTTGTGATACCAAGTTTGTCACGACCCAAGGATACCCCCTAGTCATAACACGATGCTTAGAACCATAAGTGATCCCAAGCTAACCCATGTACAGAAATAATAATTGAGCAATTGATTTAACATATAAATATTTATATATTTATATATATGAATGCTAAATAACTGAGGGGCGGAATAATCAATATGAGATAAGATATTTTAATACATAACCAATCAAAGTTTAAAACACTAAAATTTGAGAGAGAGAAAAACTTAAATTTCAAATAGTGACTCTGACAGACCATCTATGAAGCCTTTACTATACTGACTATAGGTAGCTAGACATGCCTCCCATTATCCCAAATCAATACATAAGGATAAGAAAAATACAATATAAGAACTTCAACTAACTTGAATCCCAAAAATAAGAGAACTTGTCACCTGGTGGCTGGAAGCTACAATTTGTCTGACCCTGGTGTGTGGGCTACATCTGATACCTATATCATGAAAGAGCTCATCCACAAATGCATATATGTGATTAGTACTTTAAATGTACTAACTATGTGATACATGCACTAAATCATAGATAATAATTAATGTATGCTTTAAAAGTCAAATACATAAGCTATATACTGAAATATGTATTTAAATCATGGTTATACGTAAACTCTATAAAACTTATTGAAATTTCTAAATCGTGAGCTAAAAATAATTCTATAAGCTAGAAAGCAATAGAAACATGAGTACCATATGTAAATCTCAAGTTACAGCTAAATAGGTTGCAAAACTGCACTGAGGATCATGTATGAACACTGAGCATGAATGCATGAACATGTAAAAGGAATAAAAGATCAAGTAAAGCATGTACTTGAATAATCTATAAAATTTACTAACTAAATAGTTGGTAAACTGAACACTTGGTCATGCAAACCTAAACTAATATGACCTGAGTACTGAACTAAAACTGTGGGAGCTATAATGTAACCGACATGCCCCAATCTGAGATAATCGATGTCAAACCTATAGCCCTAATTGAAAAGGTATTGGTAACTTTCCAGGTGTACCAACACATGGCTAATAGTATGGATCTAGAAAAGCTGATGTCCCGAAGGACTAGGGTTTCAGTCTTCTATAGGCGAGACCCCTAAGAGAATATCAGTCCTTTACTGGTGGGTGACATCTTATAACCTACACTAGCTATGAAGTTTTAGAACTTAGGGAATTCTACAAAAGGTCTTAGTCCTCTATTAGCGGGTGAGCCTTTATCCCTAGGTTCTTTTGGTGCTAAGTCCTACTCCCAAATGAAAGACACTAAAACATAAGCTAGTATATGCAATGATATTGGATATGCTCAGGTCATGGTATTATTAAAATAAGAGTGCATGCGAAATCTAAAGTAATCATGAACTCGTAAATTGATGTATTTAGCATGTTATAAAATGGTAGGTACTGATTATGACAATGTGGTAAACTTTATGGGATAGACATGATACGATTAACTTGAAATCTTGAAAACTATAACATGCAAGATCAACTAGATATTTGGTGTTCATCACCAACCAACATGTAATATAATATAATTAAATATGGTGATTTCATTGTAATGACACAATAGGAGATTCATTACTTAACTCAAGAATCCAAAAATTTCATTAATGTATCGAATCATCATGACTAGAGTATAAAAGAATACTTGAAATTATGAGGGAACATTATTTCATGGTAGAATTTAAGAATTACATAGAGCAATCATGGAATTTATAATTTTTATTAAACCCTTAAAATCAAAATAGGATTAAACTTAAGGATTGAGAAATCTTAAAAACATGGGTATATCATTCATAACTTGACAATATGCCTTTAATTCACAGTGATAACACATAAATCATGCATGGAAATAAGAATAGCATGAAAGATATATCATGTGCCTAATAAGTCATGAATATTCATTAATACATGATTATAAGTGAATTTTATATCATGGGAGATTGAAATCAAGCTTGGAGTAATAATTTGATAGAACCCTAGTTTATGTATGTAATGCCTCGGGAGTACACCCTGGACGCCACATGGTGCTTACAGTCACAAGTGACCCCAAGATAACCCATCAGATGAAGCCTGCTGTGAGCATTGAGTAAAACTGATAATAAAAGAACATGTGTGGAAATTAACTAAAAAACGCTATCAGGTTTTAAATACTGGGAACATTTCAAAGTTATAAGTCTGAAAACAACTATTTGAAAAATAATAATCTAACTATCTGTCTAAAATGTCTAAAAGCCTCTAAGACTGACAGAAAACTAAAGAGTTAATGGGACATGCCCTAACTAACTCCAAATAACTACTGAAACTAAATACCGATGTACTAAATAAACATAAATGGTCCTCATTATATGAGGACTCACCTTGGCTGCTGATAGGCTGATCTGGCTAAGTGCGGTTAGGAATCCGAGCATCCGAACCTATAATATAAGACATCATAGCGCAAAGAAAATATATTTGATTAATACTTTGAATGTACTAGTATGCAAGATGCGGTTAGGCTGAAATGCATAGGCTTCTGTGTATGAGATAATGACTGAACAAATAGCATGAGATGATTGAGTTCAAATGCATGAAAATTGTAAAATATGAGAATGAATGACCATGCATATAACCTAATTCTAAATTAGTCTGGAAACTAAAATATTGAGATACTGATAGTTGAATAACTTATAATTATATGCTATGGTAAAACAAAATTAAACTAAGTTCTAAATTGAATACAAGACTGAGACTATGGGAGGTATTATCTAATTGACATGCCCCATTATGAGCTAATTAGGGTCCAACCTATAACCTCAATTGGAGGGGTATCAGTACCATGCCAGGGATACTAACAATGGATGTGTGGATCTACTAAAGAGTAACCCTCAACTGGAAGGTGCTCTAATAAGATATGTGTTACCCTCAACTAACAGGTTGATATATCTATCCTACGTTGGCTACATAGTTATAAAACTAATGGATAGCTACTAAAGATAACACCCTCTACTAGAAGGTGAGCCCCCATACCTAGGTTTGCTCAGTGCTAAATCCTACTCCCAACTGAACTGACACTGACTATAGGACTGAACTGTGCTAAACTGAACAAACAATTGATCATGATTAACTTGACAAAATGATAATTCTCGTAGTTTATCCGAAATTACTCTGAAGATATCAAAAATTTGTAAACAACTAAATTTTGGGTATTCATAACCACCACGACTCGATAGTAATAACAATAGGACCACATGCTAAAGCTTCAGAAACATAATAAGGGATCATCATCCAAAAATAAATCATTTAAGCATTTCATCAAACACTTGATATTTATAGACTTAATTATGGGAATAGTTAAAACACACAATACCAATATAATTACAACACAAAAATCATGGGTTAAAGATTAATCATGCAAATATCATCCTTTAAACGTGACAAGAGCTAATTACAAATAAAAACACATGCAAACATAGTTTGTAATCAAAGTTTATAATGACTTCAAGAAGCTAATTCATAATAACATGTAAAAATCATAAGTTCAAACTTAAAAATAGATTCTTGGGCTCCACGGTTGAAAAGGTCCCATGAATGAACATCACACATACCTTGATTGAAGAATTCATGAATGTTCTTGGTAATTTCATAATGTTTAACCTTGAATTTTTAAGAGGCTAGGGTTTGCTTTTGAGTGAGAATTGATTTTTTTTGGAGAATTGTGAATAGAATGATTAATATTTCCTTTTGGGACCCTTAATCCCTTGTTATGGACCAATTTGGTGAAAGAAAAAGACCCAATTGTCCTTGGAAAAATATGACTGAAAGATAAAAATTAAGGGGGGCATAATAGAGAATGCGTCACGGGCTCTACCGCAGGCACCCTTACCAGTGGACTGGGGCACGCGACACAGTATTATCATGGTGGTGCAACTATTTTAGACTTCCAAACATGCCCTTATGCTCGTCAAAATATTTCAAAATACACCAGAGATGTTTGACATCCCCGATCATGAATCAAATTTGACATCCTCGATCATGAATCGACTTAAAAATTAACTTTCCAATGTTGGGAAAGTCAAAAATAAAATCACCAAAGTTTAGGAGCTTTAGGAATGACTAAGTTCTAACACTTAGTGAAATTTACCAAGTCTTTGACTCCTTTAACATACTATGGTGAGCTGATTTGAGCTAGGATCATATGGGGTCTTACAATATCTCCCCTTAGGAACATTCATCCTCAAATAAGACTAATTAAGTTGAGAACACTGAGAAACTAAGATCACATGCTGAATATGTATAACTACGAACAATACCACCTGACTGAGTCGAAAACATGATGAATGACTGAAGTGATTCATGAATGCATGTAACGAAATAGATTACTTAGCTCAAACTGAGAACTAAAAAAAGTCAGTCTGGGGAAAATCATTGCCTTAAGCTAATTTTGAGTTCACGGAGAAAAGATGAGGGTACTTCGTTCGCATATCTTCTTCTGCTTCCCAAGTGACTTCCTCAACGGATTGATTCTGCCAAAGAACTTTGATCATAGGAACTTCTTTGTTCCTTTTTTTGCAAATCTGACGATCTAGGATGTCGACTGGGATTTTTCATATGAAAGGATATCCTGTATATCTATACTTTCTAAAGGAATAACTATTGATGGGTCACCAATACATTTCCTTAACAGAGAAACATGGAACTCTGGATAAATAGATTCCAAATATATAGGAAACTCAAGATTGTATACTACTTTACCAAAATAGCTCAAGATTCTGTAAGGGCCAACATATCAGGGACTGAGTTTCCCCTTCTTGCCAAATCTCTTCACTCCCTTCATGGGAGAGATTATCAAATACACCAAATCCCTAATTGTAAACTCCAGATCTCTCTTACGCATATTTGTATAAGATTTTTGATGGCTTTGGTCTATCTTAAGCCTCTCTCAGATTAACTAAACTTTCTATAATGCCTCAAACACTAAATCAAGCCCTATAAAAAAAGTCTCACCTACCTCAAACAGACTAATAGTAGATCTATATCTCCTTCCGTAGAGACACTCAAATAGAGCCATCTGAATACTAGAGAGATAACTGTTATTCTAGGCAAACTCTATCAATGGTAAATGATCATCCTAACTACCCTTAAAGTTGATGACATATGCTCTCAACATGCCCTCTAAGGTTTGAATGATCTTCTCTGCCTGACCATCTGTCTGAGGGTGAAAGGCTGTACTAAGACAATCTTGGATGCCAAGATCCTTATGAAAAACTTTCCAAAAGTTAAAGGTAAACTGAGTATCTTTATCTGAAATGATAGACAACAGAACTCCATGAAACCTAACCAACTCTCTAGTGTTGAGCTTGGCTTTATTCTCGGCTGAAAAAGAAGAATGAACTGGCAATAAATGGGATGATTTCATTATTTTGTCTAAAATAACCCATATTGATTCATGTTGATGATGCGAATCGGGAAACCATATTACCAAATCCATGTTCACCTCTTCCCACTTCTAAGTAGGAATGCTGAGATCCAACATAGTGACACTAGGCCTTCAATGCTCAACCTTAACCTGTTGATAGTTAGAGCACTTAGCTACAAACTCTATAATGTCCCTCTTCATACCAATCCACCAATAGATTTTCCACAAATAGTGGTATATCTTAGTGGTTCTTGGATGAATATATTAATGTGCACCTGTTCTTTGGATAGAAACCCCTGTCTCAAGCTATCAACGCACGACACACATAGCCTACCCTGACATCGCAACACACCATCTCCCCTTTGGGAGAATACCTTTACTTTCTGATCTCGAACTGACTTCTTAAACTTAACTAGACTGGGATCCCTATCTTGGTTCTCCTTCACTTTGACAACGAATAAAGATTCTGAGCTATTTTGAACCCATACACTACCCTCGACTGAATCAACCAAATGAACACCTAGTCTAGAAAGATGATGAACCTCCATGACTAACATCCTCTTATCATCCTCAACATAAGCCACACTACCAATAGACAATGTACTAATCATATATTACACTGCATTAGCCTTGCCCGAGTGATACAAAACACTCATATCATAGTCTTTCAACAATTCTATCCACCTTCTCTAATAAAGATTAAAATCTTTCTGTGAAAGAACATACTACAAACTTTTATGATCTGTGAATACATGAACATGCATCGCATAAATATAATGCCTCTAAATCTTTAAGGCAAATGCAACAACTTCTACCTCAAGATCATGGGTAGGATAATTCTTTTCATGGGGGTTAAGTTATCTAGAGGCATAGGCTATGACCTTACCACTCTGTAACAAAATGCAATCCAAGCCAACTTTGGAAGCATCACAGTACACGACGAACCCCTTTGAACTATCTGGCAAAGTTAAGATTGGGGCTAAGGTGTGTTGAGTCTTCACCTTCTAAACTCTCTTCTCACAAGAATCTGATGACTGAAAATTGACTTTTTTTAGTCAATATTGACATGGGGGACACAATAGATGAAAACCCATCAAAAAACCTTTTGTAATATCCATCCAAACCCAAGAAACTCCTGATATCTGATGAAGAAATAGGTTTGGGCCAGTTTCATACTACTTCAGTATTTTAAGGATCAACTCTATGGCCAAGGAAAGGCTCTGATCTTAGCCAAAACTCACACTTACTAAATTTAGCAAGCTACTAATGGGCTCTAAGAGTCTGCAATACTATTCTGAGATGATCTGCATGTTTATTTTCACTACGGGAATAAACAAGAATATCATCAATAAATACAATGACAAACATATCCAAGTACTATTTGAACACTCAATTTACTAAGTCCATGAAATCTGCTGGAGCATTTGTTAGACCAAAGGACATAAATGGAAATTCAAAGTGACCATACTGGGTCCTGTAAGCTATTTTTGGACTTTGAGATGATGATAGTCAGATCTGAGGTCTATCTTAGAGAAGTAATTGGCAACCTTAATTTATCAAAAAAGTGATCCATTCTGGGAAGTGGATACTTATTCTTAATAGTGACTTTGTTCAACTGGCGGTAATCGGTGAATATTCTAAGAGAACTATCATTCTTAGTCATAAAAAGTAGTGTAGTACCTCATAGGGATATACTGGTCCTAATAAATCCCTTATATTGAAGATCTTTCAACTGTTCTTTCAATTTCCTAAGCTTAAATAAAGCCATTCTGAGGATGGAATAGAGATAAGTTGGGTATCTGGAAGAGGAATTATACCAAAATCGATTTCCCTTTTAGGAGGAACTCTGGGAAAGTATTCAAGGAACACATATGGAAATTCCCTCTCTACTGAAATTGACTCGAGATTGGGAGTCTCAAAATTACAGTCTTTAACTCGAACAAGATGGTAAACACACCCCATGGATATCATTTTTCTCTCTCTAAGGTATGAAATAAGTTGACTCCCAAGCACTGAGGTACTACCCTTCCATTCAATCACCGGTTCACCTAGAAACTAAAACTAAAAGACTTTGTTTCTATATTTAATTGAATCAAAGCAAGAGTGGAGCCAATCCATGTCGAGAATAACATCAAAATCAATCAAATCTAACTCCACAAGATCAATTAAAATAAATTTTTAGGATATTATGACCGGACCATTCCTGTATACCTGCTTGGCTACTATAGAGACACCTACTGGGGTAGATATTAAGAAAGGTTTTGCTAAGGTTTTAGGACTGACTCCAAAGTTAATGGTTATATAAGGGGTTACAAATGAAAGTGAAGCCCCAAAATTTATTAAATTATAAACATGTAAATAAAAGTCTTGCAATGTACCTATAACCACATAAGGAGAATTTTCCTGATCCTGTTAAGATTGAAGTACCTATAATTGATTAGGGTACTAACCACTGGTTTTGCTATAAGCAACACCCTACTAAGTCGGGCAATCGGATGGTATTAAAGGATGGATGGACTGACCCTGTTGACCACTCTTTGGTCAATCCCTGAATCTTTAGCCTAGATCACCATACCTAAAGCACACTTCATTGCTAGATCTACATATACCCTAATGATTTCTACTATATTTCTAGCAAAAAGAATTAGTGTGGACACTGTTCATACTGGCCTAGGACTTAGAGCCTGGTTCCCTATCCCAACTATCATTTTTGTACTTTGGTACAGGTGCACTAGCTGAAGATCGAAGAATTTTAATAGAATTAAGGAAGGTTACCACCTTCTGACCTCAGCTGAGCAAAGTTAAAACTACCTATCCTAGTCCTCTTATTCTCTCTTTTTCTCTCCATAGCCTTCTACTCCTCAATCTACTGAGCATGGACCATAAACTTAGACAAGTCTTTTTAATTAACATTGTGGTCCTAAACTCCTTGACCATGCTATCAGCTACACCAAAGAAACACTTACTCATCCTAGACATGTTATCAGACACCACATTAGGAGCATACTAGGCTAGCAGAGTAAACTTAAGTAAATAATACTTCACCCTCATGTTCCCCTTATTTAAATTGATAAACTCATGTACCTTAGCTTCCCTCAACTCCAAAGGAAAAACCTATCCAAAAAGGCGGTAGCAAACTCTTGCTACTCTACAAGCCCTGCATTTGTGCCTCTATTCCCTTTTTACTACTTAAACCAGGTGTGAGATACATCCTACAACTGGTAAGCAGCTAACTCTACACTCTCACTAGAAGTCACACCAATAATATTTGTTACCTTCTAGACTATGTGATGGAACTCCTATAGATCCTCATCAAACTTGGATCTAAAAAACAAAGGAGGATTTATTCAGGTGAAATGTCAAATCCATGTTGTGGCAGTATTAGACACTGAGTTAGCTAGAATAGTACCTAGATTATTGTTCTGAACTTTTATCGAATGGGCTAATGTAGTGAATACAGCTCTAAACTCAGTATGAGAAACATGCTCATTCAGGGGATCTTCCTAAATGAGTTGAGGTACGAGATGATTTCCATTTCTTCTTCTGTTAATCTTTCTAGGAGGCCTATTCGATAAATAGAAGGAATAATAAAATAGAAAAAGTGTTTAAATCGGGTTCATGCTTATTTGCATGAAATGAATACTGAAAGAAGGGAAAATTCTCCTAATAATAACTTGGAGCCTCTTGTCCATAAGTTTTATGAGCTTTGCATATATGCACAATACTGTAATCAACATGATTTCAGACTCCCTAGGACACTATAAAACCTTAGGCCCTGCTGACATATTTGTAACGCCCCAGGAATACACCCAGGATGCCACACCGTGCTTACAGTAACAAATGACCACAGGCTAACCCATCATCTGGTACCTGCTATGAACACTAAATAAAACTGATAACAAAAGAACATGTGTGGAAATTAACTAAAAATGTCATAATGTTGTAAATACTGGGAACATTTCTGAATCATAAGTCTGAAAACAATTGTCTAAAAACTAATAAAAGTTGATAATCTAACTGACTTTTTAAAATGTCTTAAATTCTCTAAGACTATCTAAAAAGCAAAGAGTTTATGGGACAAGCCCTATCTAACTCCAAAAAGTTACTATAACTTAATATTGATGTACTAAAATAAGCATAAATGGTCCTCGATATATGAGGACTCACCACAGCTGCTGATAGGTTGATCTAGCTAAGCCTAGTTAGGAAATTGAGTTCCTAAAACTATGATATAAGATATTATAGCACAAAGAAAACATATGCGAGCAATACTTTGAATGTACTGGTATGAAAGATGAGGTTAGGCTAAAATACATAGGATTATGTGCAAGAGATAATTACTGAACAAATAGCATGAGATGACTGAGTTCAAATCCATTAAAACTATAAAATTTGAGAATTCATGACCAAGCATATAACTTAATTTGGAATTAGTATGTAAACTGAAATATGTAGATACTGATAGCCGAATAACTAATAACTATATGGTATGGTCAAACAAAACTAAATTGAATTCTAAGATAAATATAGGATTGAGATTGTAGGAGGTATCATCTAACCGATATGCCTCAACATGAGCTAATTGGTGCCTGACCTGTAACCCCAGTTGGAGGGGTGTCAGTACCAGGCCATGAGTACTAATAATGGCTATGTGGATCCGCTAAAGAGTCACTATCAACAGGAAAATACTTTAATAAGATACGTGTTACCCTTAATTGGTAGGTGAACACTTTATAAACCTTCAACTAGTAGGTTGATATCTCTAACCTATGTTGGCTACGTAGTTCTAGAACTAAGGAACGACTACTAAAGGTCACACCTTCTACTCTCAAGTGAGCCCCCACCCTTAGGTTCACTCAATTCTAAATCCTACTCCCAACTGAACTGACACTAATTACAGAATTGAACTATGCTTAACTGAACAAACAACTGATCATGATTAAATTGATTGAATAATAATTCTCATAGTTTATTTGAAATCATTTTAAAGATACTAAAACTATGTAAACAACTAAATTTTGGATATTCATAACCCCCAGAACTCAATAACAATAACAATAGGACCACATTCTAAATATTCAAAAACATAATAAGGGATCATTATCCAAAAACCCAATCATTTAAGCATTTCATCAAACACTTGATATTCATAGACTTGAGTATGGGATAGTTAAAACATACGATACTAACATAATTATAACACAAAAAACATGGGTTAAAGATTAATCATGCGAATATCATCCTTCAAACATGACAAAGTCTAATTCCAATAAAAACACATGGAAATACAGTTTGAAATCAAAGTTCATAATGACTTCAAGAAGATAACTCATACTAACATGTAAAAATCATTACTTCAAGCTTAAAAATGGATTCTTAGGTGCCATGGGTGAAAAGGACCCATGAATGAACATTACAAAATACCATAATTAAGGAATTCGTGAAGGTTCTTGGTGATTTTTTAATGTTTAAGCTTGAATTTTTAGGAGGCTAGGGTTTTTTGTTGAGAGAGAATTGATTTCTTTTCAGAGAATTGTAAATAAAATGATTAATTTTGCCTTTTGGGAACCTTAATCCCGTGTTATAGACCAATTGGGTAAAGGAAAAAATACTCAATTTCCCTAAAAAAATGTGACTGAAAGATGAAAATTAAGGGGGACATGATGGAGCATGTGACACGAGCTCTAGATAGCCGAATTGGAGCACGAGCCGCGGGCTCTACTACGGGAACCCCAACTAGTGGACTAGGGAACGCGATGCGGTCTTATCTTAGTGGTAGTACTATTTTGGAATTCCAAACATGCCCTTACGCTCATACAAAAATTTTGAAACCCACTTGAGATGTACCTTTGACATCCCCGATCATAAATCAACTAAAAAATTAACTTTCCAATGTTGGAAAGGTGTAAAATAAAATCATTAAAGTTTAGTACCTTTAGAAATGACTAAGTCCTAACACTTACTGAAATTTTCTAAGTTTTTGACTCCTTTAACATACTATGGTGAGCTAAATTGAGCTAGGATCTTACGGGGTATTATAATGTAATTCATAAAGTTCATGAATAAAATCATAATTTGGGCATGAGGTTGAAAGGAGATCCTCATTGAATACCCATATACCTGAATTCCTTGCTTCCTTGAATGGAACTTGGATTTTAGGACCTTGGGAGATGAACTTGTGTAATAAACTGTTGTTTCTTATTCTAGAGAGATTGGGAGGAATAGGGATCATGTAATTTGGGTTATGGGAAGATCAATTTACATTACTAATAGTGATAGATATTTTAGGGTGTAAATGATGTGTTTAACCTAGAAAAATTAAAGAGAAATGCGGGTTTTAACATATCAAAACAAGGTCCATTCCATGGTACATATCGTGGAGCTTAAAGTCTGTGTCATGCTGCTTATCGCGGATCCTTACTGGTTCCTCACAAAAATGCTAATAACTTTTTGCTTAGGTATTGGATTAAGGCAAAATTAGATGAGTTGGAAAGAGGAAACATTTATCTATAATTTAGTGGGCTTAAGCTCCAAAATTCCATATATTCCAAAATTTATATACTTTCAAAGTTGACCCTAGTAGAATGGAATACCAAAATTTGGGTTGAAAACAAAGGCTCTTGACTCAACTTTGCTCCAAGTGTTTCCTATGAATATTTTTTCCTCGGTATCACTTTACACACCAAGTAAAAGGTCATGAAACTTATAATCATATACAAATCATGGTATTAGAGTTTATATATATAGAACTGATGGTTCAAATTGTAGCCTAAAATCTAGGGTGTTACATCTAGTCACCATCTCTCTCTCTACTCCGATAACTATATCTATCCCCATAATTTTGAAATTGGTTCCCTTGCCTTGATTTCTATGTTTCTTGAGCAGAACCTTGGCCCTTATCTTGAAAACCCATCAGCTCTCTATCCAGGTACCTCACCTCCTCTTTAAATTTAAAATCATATAGCTTAGGTGTTTTACCTTTTGTTCCCACAACATTCACCTTCTCAAAATTCATTATTATTAATTGATTAGTAAAAAGCACAATCTCCATCCTTAGATACACAACTTCTTGAGCCACTACATCATTTATAATTCTCAACTTACTAGAGAACCAGTTGCATAAGTTCCAACACCTATTTATGCCTCTTAAGTATGCCATTCTCAGTTGGTAAGAGAGA
Source organism: Capsicum baccatum var. pendulum (assembly GCA_030864225.1). Taxonomy (NCBI): domain Eukaryota; kingdom Viridiplantae; phylum Streptophyta; class Magnoliopsida; order Solanales; family Solanaceae; genus Capsicum; species Capsicum baccatum. The sequence goes on from CM061550.1 coordinate 204,665,705, forward strand.
TTCGATCTAAAATTTTTTATGTTGCTTCTCAATACAGGCTCATGAATAATCTTCTCATAATTGTGTTCATCCTAACTTTAAAACTAGTATTTATGGAACAATAAAAATTTCTTGCATATTTCTTCTCAAAATTCTGTGATTATACGCTATCATTGATTTCTTCTTAAATTAAAACCATGCCTCATGCATAGATTCAGAATGCAATTGCCTATAATTATAAATTTCATCCTTCAATTACAGTATTCTAGTCGGAGGGAATAAATGGTCAAAGAATTTCTTCCACAGCTTATTCCAAGAAGTATTGGATCACGAGGTAGTTCCTCTAACTAGTATGTCACTTCACTAGCTAGAGAGAATGGGAAAAAACTAAGTCTCATATCTTCCTAAATCACCGCAGGAACATTATGAGAAGTGAATATTCCAACAAAATTTATGATGTGCATGTTTGTGTCATAGGTTGGAAAACCCACAAACACACCCTTCATACTTAAAAGTTGAATCATAACACTTGTGACATCAAACTTTGTCCCCTGGAAAACCTCAAGAGGAATGATAACTCCTATCTCTATGGGCTCAACATACCCTTGGTAATTCTCTTGATCATCATATACGTGCACGTACTGATTAGCTAGGAATATTGGAGATCTATCTCATCTATCTCTATTGAGTTTTACTCGACAATCAGCTTCTCGTCTCTATCTCATCTCTAGGCTTGTACGATGGGCAAGCTCATTATCCCTTCTCATATTTGCATTCATGAATCTTCTTAGTGTTTTGCATAGATATATCCTAAAAACAATGCAGAGTTGGGGGGAGTCAAGGGGATCATCTCAAATCCCCTCATGATGAGCTTCACGGTCGTGTTTTGACATCCTACAATTCTAGCATAGAGTTCTTTCAAGCTCTGGATCAAGTGGGATAAAGGAATTTCCTTCACTACTAGTATTGGGAATACATCAGCATACGCCTCAAGAAGAACAAAAAAATATAACCCTAAAACCTCAACAAACTCTGCCAATCTATTTGTAGTTGTATGCCCCTACAATAAGGCCAAAATTTGAGTTCACCTAAACTATACCCTCCAAGAAGATACAATATGGCTGCTATCAAATTATTGTAACCTAACAAAATTTAGGGTCAATTCCATAGGGAATAGGTCAAATATCTCTCATAATCTGTTAAAGTATCCAAAAAATGCAAGAAAAGTAAATTGAGGGTTCTGCCGTGAAAATAGTAATGTTGAAATAATTCTTGAATGATTTAGTTGATGTCAATCTAACATGAATACTATGACTGTGATCCCCCTAGCTTCCTAACTTCTTAGAATTATCCTGCTCAATTTGACTAAATCAATGCAACACATACAGAATTTGGCAAGATAGGTATAACCAATCCAACTAAGTGTCAGAGTGTCGCCTTACTAACCCTTGTCTTTAATCCCAGTTCAACTATATCCTTTTTGGTGTCAAGTTGATTAGATGAGGGTTGGTAGCCTAAAATTTCTATTGTAACCTTATTTTCTTAATCTTGACCTCTCTTGTGAATATGGTCTCAAATACAGGCAAGTTCTTAACCTCTGCAGTAGTTAAGAAAGCATACAAACCGAAAAATATCACAATACATGCACACACACATAATGATTTAGAAAACTCCCACACTTCCCCTACTTTGTTATTTAACTAGGATTACCACAACTCTAGTTAGGTGGTTTAGTCGTGCATAGTTGCAAGAAGATCCATAGAATTCAAAAAAGGAATCATAGAAACAACCGCACAACAATTAAAGAACAAAAACCATATTCTTAAATTAATACTCAACCAAATAACCAAGAACAAAGTATTGCCAGATCAAAAGTCAAATATTTAAATCAATATATGTTTTTGAATGTATAAAGTGTGTAAACTAATACGAAATCTCAAAAAGTTATTTATAAACTATATAGTAACCCTAACAATCCTAACAAAAATAAATAGGATAAACTAGGTCAGTGGTAACTTACGGACCCACTTATAGGCTATAAGTGGTACTTACATCCCATAGGTGGGTTTCATAAGTCACCCAAAATCTTCAACTATCAAAATGTTTCAAGTTCTACACCTACAAAAGTACCTAAAGGGCATATGTGGTACTTACAACCTGTAGGTAGCTGCATCGTAACTATCAGATAAAATATTCAAATTTTAGAGTCTCTAATATTCAACCTCTAACACCCACAATTGTACTTTTGATGGTTAAGTGGTACTCACACCCCATAAGTAGTCCTCCATAAAAATCAGACAAAAACTTGAACTTTTAGGGCCTCTAAACTTTACATCTCTAAGATCCATGAGACCACCCACGATGGTCGTAGGTAATACCTGGTCCAGGTAGGCAATCTCGTAGGTGGGGTTTCCTATACAACTTTAACTTTTTTTCTTCATTTAAGGTCCAAAACCTAGTTTTATAAAACATAGACACCAAAACACATCATATCAACCAAAATAGACCTAAGTACTTGCATATTTTTTGGTCTTAAGTATCGAAATTCCCATTAAACCATGGCACATTATGGGAATGGTATGGTGCATTTGGGAACTAGTGACTCATCATCCTTGACACTACAATTACATTTATTGTCCACTTCTCAACCAACTTACTTTTATTTCTCCCGTATTTTTCTTTAATTGCTTATTCAGGTTAGGTATGGTTTATTTATTCTCTTTTTTTTCTTTTTCAATTTTCATTCTTTTTTCTTTTTTCTTTTTTGATTTTATTCTTTCTTTTTTCATTTACCACACCTAACCCTACTTTCTTTTCTCATATTCAAACCATTCTTTATACCTAATTCTAGATATGCACCCCTATGATAGCCACCCTTAACTTAGGAAATTTGCCTGATTTGAGTTACATAATGTCTAATAAGGGACCAAGGATAAAGCAGGCTCATTGTAATTGTATTAGAAAGGTGACAAGGTGAAAACAATAAAATGGGTTACCTTAGGCTCAAATTCCCGTATCAAAGGATACTTATTTATATTTGGATGGTCATTTAGGCTAAGAGTGGACTAAATTCAAAAATGGACTATGATCACATCCTTACTAACTATCCAACAACCTATGCAAGACTAATGGGGTAAGTTCTGGAGTAAATGCACCAAGAAAAATAGGTAAGCATCGCACACACACATGGTTGTAATACCCTAAAAATCAAGACCAATACTAGAACCATGCTTCAAGATCATAAAAAATAAATTATAGTGCTTTGGTAGTTTTACAAGTTATTTTGATGCATATTAAGGCCTTAAATGACATTTAGCTTTTATATAAATCAAAATATCACTTATCAATTGAGTTCTTGAAAAGAATATTGCTACATTCAACTTCAAACAAGCATATATTTTATATTACTAAGATTTTTTGAGTTTAAGACCCACCAACAAAAAAATAATTGAATTAACTTTCCAATGATACTAATTTCGCCTTAACCCGATAACGGGGTAAACAGTTGTGCCCGTTTTACCAAAGAGGTGTTTATCTGCCGAGGTGCGATGGCAAGATGACGAACCGTCAAGACATTGATGGCCCGTCAACCCAGGCCATCAACCTAAGGCAGAAAGGTCAAATTTTTTCAATATATTAATGATTAGAGTGACGGTCAATCACCAGAATAACGGTCCATCAACCTGGGCCATTCAGTGATTAAATAAAGTTTTAAATAGTGTTTTTTGGTCTTATCACACCCTTTTAACCCCTATTTACATCAACTTAAATAACATAAACTCCTTATTCACTCTCAATATAAAATTGGGGTTTCCTTTCTATATCATTCCCCAAGAACCATCTTCAAGCCCTTCTTCAAGAAAACCAAGAAATTGTGCTTCCCAATCCAAGAATGTTCAAAAAATGTTAATACTCTTTCAAGATTAAAGTTTTAAGGTATGTGGAAGTTCATCCATGGGTCCCCTTTAACCTATGGAGCCCCAAAAGCTTTTCTTTAGTTAAAGATACAAACTTTTTCTTTTGTTTATGAAGTATCATGTGTTCAAGAAAAATTTAAATGATGAATTCCTCAGTAATTTGACTAAATTCATGTCCAAGTATGTTTTCATGAAAATTTAGGTTATCTCATGCTTTGTGTTTCGATTCCCACGACGTATCCAATTGAATTTCATGTTATAAGATTGAATTATGAACTTTGCTATGTCCACAAGGGTTTCAAAGTGAATTAATCCATTTATTCTTTGAGTTAAAAGTTTCCATGTCATATACCATTGATTTCATGTTAAATACCAAACATATTAATTTACTCATGAACTCATGATGTTTTCACATGTATATCATATTCCTATGTTTAAGAGCATGACCCCATATGTGTTTAATAAAAATCCTAAGTGTTGAATTTTGAATAATAATCCTTGATTATAGTTTTTAAAGCTTTATATATCCTTATTGTTAATTCTATTCAGTGTTGGGGGTTATATATACCCAAAAACTTAGTTGTTTACATAGTTTCAATATGTATAGAACGGTTTAAGATAAACCATGAGCATTATTATTCAGACAATTATTAAGATCAGTTGTTTTTTTAGTTAAACTTAGTGTATTCCAGTAATCATTGTCAGTTCAGTTGGGCGTAGGATTTAGCAAAGAGCAAATGTAGGACGATGACTTCCCCGTCAGTTAGGTAGAGTCCTTAGCAACAGTCCCTATATTACAGAACAATATAGCTAGCGTAGGTTATGAGGAGTCACCCAGTAGTTTAGGCTTGATTTCCTCTTAAGAGTCACCCACCAATTTAGGCTTGACTTTATCATGGGGTCACCTATCATTTTAGGCTTGATTCTGCCCAGGGGTCACCTATCAATTTAGGCTTGACACCCTGGTTTTTATAGGATAATAGCTTAGTGGATCGACACATCCCTGATTAGTATCCATGGCATGGTAATGACATTCTTCCAACTGGGATCACAGGTTGGACCCCAATTAGCTTATATTAGGATATGTGAGTTAAATGATAGCTCCCATAGTCTCAAACCAGTATTCAATACAGAGTTTAGTTTCAGGTTTGCTTGACCATAGCAAAAAGTTACTTGTTATTCAGTTATCAGTATATCAGTATTTTAGTTTACAGTCTATTTTAGTATTATTTTATATACTTGGTCATGCATTCTCATATTTTAAAGCATTCAAGTATTTATATTCAGTAACCTCAAGCTATTCATTTAGTCAGTTATTATTAATGCACATAAACCCATGCATATTAGCCTAACCTTACCTAGAATACTAGTACATTCAAAGTATTGATTGTACACTCATTTCTTAGGCTATGATGTTTAATATCATAGGGTTGGTTGCATAGGTTCGGACCGTACTTAGACATTGTATCATATTAGTAGCAGTAATAGTGGCGAGTCTTTTTCTATTGAGCATATGGTTGTTATTTCAGTTTATTTCAGTATTTTATTTCTGTTAGACAGATGGAGTTAGTTGGGGCCTATCCCATCAACTCTCTTTCAGATTGTTTTAGAGGCTTTTAGATATTTTAGATAGTGAGTCAGTTGTTATTCTTTTCTGTTAGATTTTTAATAATTTCAGATATGTTTCAAAATCTTGGGTTTTGAGTTGTATTACTTTAGATTTAAAACCCTAAGGCATATTCAGTTATTCCGCACATGTGTATTTTGTTATTATTATTCAGTTCTCACAGTAGGTACTAGTTCATGGGTTAGCTTATGGTCTTTCCAAATTGTAAACATCATGTGGTGTTCAAGGTGTATTTTCATGGTGTTACAAACTTGGTATCAAAGATTAAGTTTTTAAAGTGTCCTAGAGAGTCTGAGAGTCGTGTTGAGTAGAGTCTTGTGCATGGGTGTAAAGCACGCCACACTTATGGACAAGAGGCTACAAGAAGTTATTAGGAGAAGTTTCCCTTCTTTTAGTATTTATGTTCTGCAAATGAGCATGAGCTCAAATAAAACTCCCTTTTTAATCTAATCTTGCTTTTTTTTACAGTGAACATACCTCCCAGAAAGAACAACAGAAGAAGAAATGGGAATTAGCTCGCACCTCTGCCCATTCAGGAAGATCCCCTTAATGAGCATGTTTCACATGATGATTTTAGAACTACATTCACTACTCTGGCTCACTCTATAGTAGCTCAGAACAATCATTCAACTGTTGTCCTAGCCAAACTAGAGGCTAATACTATCGCAGCTAAGATTCGAGAATACACCCGAATGAATCCTCCTCTATTTTTGGGATCCAAGTCAAATGAGGATCCATAAGAGTTTCTTGGAATGGTTTAGAAGGTAACAAACATTATCAGTATGAATTTTAGTAAGAGTGCAGAATTGGCTGCTTATCAGTTGCAGGATGTATCTTATACTTGGTATAAGTAATGGAAAGGCGATAGAGGCACAAATATAGGTCCTATAGAATGGAAGGAGTTTGCTACAACCTTTTTAGATAGATTTTTTCCTTTGGTGTTAAGGTAATCGAAGGTGCTGGAGTTCATTAATTTGAAGCATGGAAATATGAGTGTGAAGGAGTATTCTCTTAAGTTTACTCAGCTAGCTAGGTATGCTCCTCATGTGGTGGCTAATAATATTTCTAGGCTAAGCAAATTTGTATCTGGTGTATTTAATAGTATGGCTGAGGAGTGTAGGACCGTAATGTTGATTAAGGAGATGGAATTATCTATGTTTATGGTCTATGGTCAACATATTGAGGAGGAGAAGGTTATGGAGAAAGAAAGAGAGAATAAGAGGGCTCGAATAGGTAGTATAAACTTTGATTAGCCGAGGTTAGAGGGTGGTAACGTCCCTAGTTATGTTAGAAATTTTAAGCTTCGGTTTTATCTTCAGCTAGTTCTCCTATGCCAAAGTTCAGAAAAGACAATCGGGATAGGGCGCCAGGCTCTAAGTCCTAAGTTAGTGTAAACAGCGGTCCCATAAATCCTATTTTCCAAAATGTTGTAGAAACCATCAAGGTAAGTATAGAGCTTGCAATGATGAATGCTTTAGATGTGAAAATCCAGGCCACCAAATCTGGGAGTGTCTAGTTGCTTTAAAGGGAAGAGATTTGCACCAACAGGGCCTGTCCTATCTGTCATCAGCTCCAACAGGTCTCCCAACTCAGTAGGGCGCCACGTCCAGTGCCACCAGCGGTCAGTTCCAGAATAGACTATATGTACTTGAGCCCAAATAGGATTAAGAAAGTTCTCCTGATGTGGTATTGGTATGTTACAGGTATTTTATTTACATACATATGCTTTTTCAAACCTGGAGCCTCACTTTCTTTTGTAACCCCCTATATAGCTGTTAATTTTGGTGTCAGTCCCAAATCCCTAATCGAACCCTTCTTAGTGTCCACTCCATTAGGTGTCTCTCTATTGTATCTAGGAAGATATACAAGAATTGTCCGGTCATAATATCTCAGAAAGTTACTTTAGTAAAACTTGTGGAATTAGCGATAACAAATTTTGATGTTAGTCTTGGCATGGATTGGCTCCACTAATGTTATGCCTCAGTTGATTGCAGAAATAGGTTCATTCAATTTTAGTTTCTGAATGGACCATTCCTTGAATGGAGGGATAGCACTTTAGACCTTAGGAGTTAGCTTGTTTTGTATTATAGAGCAAGAAAAAGGATATCCAAGGGCTTGAGTCAAAGACTCTAGTTCTGAGACTCCCAATCTCGAGTCAGTTTTAGTAGAGAGGAAATCTCCATATGTGTTCCTTGAAGACCTTCCCAGAGTTCCTCCCAAAAGGGAAATTAACTTCGGAGTAGACCTTCTTCCAAATACCAAACCTATCTCTATTTTGCCACATAGAATGGCTTCATCTGAACTTAAAGACTTGAAAGAACAGTTAAAAGACCTCATAGATAAGGGATTCATAAGGCCCAGTGTTCCCCTATGGGGTGCTCCAATCCTTTTCGTGCATAATAAATACGGTTCCCTTAGAATATGTATTGATTACCATCAGTTGAACAAAGTCACCATCAAGAATAAATATCCATTCCCCAGAATCCATGACTTGTTAAACCAACTTTAGGGTACTAGTTATTTCTCTAAGATAGATCTTAGATCCGGCTATCATAATCTCAGAGTCGAAGAATGTGACACTGCAAGCAAAACTTTCAAAACTCGATATGGTAACTTCAAATTCCTAGGAATATCTTATGGACTAATGAATTCCTAGTATCTTTCATGGACTTGATGATCAGAGTGTTCAAATGGTACTTGGACATGTTCGTCATAGTCGTCATTGAGGACATTCTTATCTATTCCTATAGTGAAAATGATCATATAGACCATCTCAGAATTGTAATGCAGACTCTTAGATCCCATCAGTTGTTTGCTAAATTCATTAAGTAAATTTTTTTCTAAGATCAGTAATGTTCCTTGGCCATATTATTTTTTATGATGGCATTAGGGTTGATGCTCAAAAGATCGAGAAGTAAGAAACTATCCCAGACCCATATCTCCATCAAATATTAGGAGTTTCATAGGTTTGGTTGGTTATTACTAATGGTTTGTTGAATATTTTTTAGCTATTGCTGTAATACCCAGTATTTTTATCTATCTTTGATTCATCTTTAGAGCATCAAAGATCTTGCTTCATAGCTGAATACCTTTTATTATTTGTGGTTTTTTAATATTTTAACTTTTTATCACGTGGGAAATCAAATAACCTTTACGTGGATACCAAATTCACACAAATCCGACACTCGGGCAAAGAGTTAGAGCCATTTTAGTAAGACAGTGTACCACCTGGTACTTTAGCGCGTCACGGAGCCAGCCAAAATGGCAATCGTCAAAATCCAGTAACTCTTCGCGATTATAGCGCATCGTGCCAAGGCTTTATTTTAGAGTTGTGAATTTTCAGTGCACCAACATGATTCTACCGCGTCGCGGTGCCTTTCCAGTTCGCAACCAAGGTGGCAACGCGATTTTTACCACATCGCGCCACCAACTATTTTCCCAATTGTCTAGTTTCCAGTGAACTAGCACGATACCACCGCGTCATGCCAGCATATGAAATTGGATTTTTAGATTCCATTTATAAATTTCAAAGACCATTTGGTAATTTCCTAAATCCCCAAACCAGTCTATATAAGGGATCTATACCCTAAATAACAAAAATACTTCATTATTCATCAATTTTCCCCAAATCAAAATATTTTCTATCTCAGTAAGCCAAGAACCCTAGCCAAGAAATCAAGAACAAGCGTGAGGATTTCTTCAGGAACCTTCAAGAAAGAGTCTTCTAAGGTATGTTAGATGTTGATTCTTGGGTTTCTTCCACCCAAGAAGTTCAAGAATCCCTTTTTAAATTCAAAAATTCAATTTTATGATTTTTTTTATTCTTCATGTGAATTAAAGTTCATGTTCAAGTTTTTGTTGAGATATAGTTCGTGCTTTAAAATACAAGTTGCAAGCTTTGATCTTGATTCGAGTTGAATTGCATTATGTCCATGTTAAATCCCTAAAGTTGCATGTTGATTGATGTATTTATGATAATTAGGTGTAGAAATTGTTGAATAACCCAAGCATTCCCCCCATATGTTTGAAAAAATACTTGTGGGAAGAAAATAGGGCCATTATAGTATGTTGACAAGAAATCCCCAATTATGTATAGGTCCATGCATACCAAGTGTTTGTTGAAAATTCTTAGGGAATGAATTATGACATGTTAGCATAAAATCCCCCAATTATGTGTTCTTTAATGCATGTTAAGTATTTGATGCAAAACCTTGTTGAATGGAGTATGATCCAATAGTATGACTCCCTATACCATCACATGTTTATGATTTCCAAGTGCTTGGTGAGATCCTTTAATGATTGTAATGGTGAATGAAAGTCCATTGTCATGATTATTCAAGAATGATTATGTTTTACTTTTATGTTATCAAGTCCTGGGGGTATTTATACCCGATAATTTAGCTGCAAGTCTAGAACCCATGTCGTTTTCACGATAATATTAGTCAAGCCACAATTCTTAGAACTCAATTACTTACAGAACTCAGTACTCTCAGACAGTTATAGAACTTAAAAGATCTTAGTAATATAAGTCTCATTAGCATTCTAGCTTCGGTTCAGTACTCAGCTTAGATCTTAGCAGTATTCAAGTATTTAGAACTTAGTAGCATTCAGTCAAATAACGAGATCCCGTAGCATTCTGTGAGATAATGAAACCAAGTGAACTCAGTCAGATCAGTCAAACAATATGAGCAGTAAGAAAATTAGCTAAGTCTAAGATTAGTTAAGAATTAGTTCAGAGTCCTTCAGGTGGGAGTGGTAACTAGCATCAAACGAGTGCAGGAATGACAGCTTCCCCGTTAGAGAGGCAGATTCGTTAATAAAAATCCCTAAACTCTAAAACTGTGTAGCAAGCGTAGGACCAGGAGTCACCCATTAGATTAAAGCTTGACTATTATACTGCCTTAGGCTTAACTTCCTTTTCAAGGTTACCCATTAGAGAGGCTTAACCATAGCAGAGGTCTTTACCTGCGGCACGGTATTAACACCCTTCCAACTGGGGTTATAGGTTGGACCCTACTAGTTCAGAGTTGGGGCATGTCAGTTAAGTGAGAACTCCCACAGTTACAAGTCAGTCCCAGTCATCACAGTAGCACTCAGAAATAAGGACTGTCAGATACGGTCATTCAGCTCATTGAGGAACTTAAATAGTTCCATAGATTTATAGACCACCCTCTAGAAAATACTGGTCTTACACAAAGTTAACCAGTATCAGTACTAATCTATTCACAGTAGCCCGCTAGATAGGCCTCATCTCAAACTCTGATTCAATCATTCCTTATCATTATTACTAAATTTAAAGATCATCCACTAGATAGGTTTGATCTCAGTTTTATTCAGTTGATATTAGTAATCTTAGAGTTCAATCAGTAGTAGATTTAGTTATTCAAACTCTCAGTTTTAGTAAACAAAGATATCAGTATCAGCAGACTTAGTTGTTAGAAGTTTAAGTATTCAGAAGGTAGTATTCAGTCCATGTATATATCCTCATTCAATATTCTTATGTTATTCAGTTAAGTTATGCTCATGTATAAGCCCTTGAATTTATACTTACCTGATCTACTATACCAGTACATTCAAAGTACTAACGCATACTTTTCTCCTGCATTATGGTGTCTTATACCATAGTTTCAGACGAGCGAGAACTAGAGTACCCTTAGCTGTCCCAACTCAGTCAGCAGTAGTTGACTTAGCCATGAGTCCTCATTATTCGAGGATGATCCTTATTTTATTATGGCATTAGACTCAGTTTATTTTCAGTAGACAGAGTTAGTTAGGGACATGTCCCATCAACTCCACAGTTTAGACAGTTTAAAGATGAGGGTTCATCCACAACCAGAATTAGAGATTTCATGAAAATAAACTCTCCAGAATTATTTGGGTCAGCAGTATATGAGGACCCATAGCTTTATCCTAACGAGGTGAAGAAGATCACCCAGATTATGCATATTTCTGAGGAGGATAGTGTAGAGTTAGCATCCTATAGGCTAAAGGATATTACTCATTTTTGGGTAGTGATGTGGAAGAAGAGTAGAGGGGAGGATGCAGCTCCCATAACTTGGCAAGTATTTCAGGACGCCTTCTTAGATAAGTTTTTCCCATTAGAGAAGAGGGAAGCTAAGGTGGTAGAGTTCATGAACCTGAGGCAAGGCTCCATTCTAGTAAAGGAGTATTTTCTTAAGTTCAATCAGTTAGCTAAGTATGCTCCTGACTTGATAACTGACCCTAGAGCTAGCATGAGTAAATTTATGACTGGTGTATCCGGGTTGCTATTGAAGGAGTGTAGAACTCCTATGCTTAATAGAGACATGGATCTTTCTAGGTTAATAATCCAGCAGGTAGAGGTATATAAATCAAAAGAGAGAGAGAGAGAGATGTAACAAGAGATTCAAAATAGGTAGTTACAACTTTTCTCAGATTGGGTCACAGCGGGGTAGTCATTCTCAGCATAGACAAAAAAATTTAGTTCCAGCTCCATCCTCAGCTAGTGTACCCACACCAAAGTTCAAGGATATCAGTCATGATAGGGCGCTAGGCTCCAAAACTCAGGGTAGTTCCAGCAGTGTTCTTACCTATCCACTTTATGAAGAGTGTGGCAAGAATCACCTAGGTGTGTATAGACCAAATAGTCAGGTATGTTTTGGATATGGTAAGCCAGGCCATAAAATGTAGGATTGTGGAGTGATAGCTCAGAAGGGTAGAGATTCACGTCAGCAGAGCGCCACTCCTAGTACCACTAGTGGTCATCATCAAAACCGACTCTATGAACTTCAGGATCGCCATGACCAGGAAGGTTCCCCTAACATAGATTCAGGTATGTTATAAGTCCGTTATATTTATGATATGCATTGTTAGATTCTTTTCTCCCATTAGAGCTTATGTTTCAGCATGAGTTAGTTAGTAAAGCCAGCAAGTCAGTTTAGTATTCAGACAGCCAGATTCGTATAGTTTGCTTTATCACCTTTTCATCTAATCATTCTATCAAAAATCTCAAGGAAAGATATCTACTCTAAGGTAGAAAGTTCTAGTAGTTGAAAGATAAGTTCAGTTCATGAGTTATGCATTAATTTCAAATTCCCGAGGTTTAGTTATGATCCAATTAGTAGGCGTCTTGAGCACCGCCTCAGTTTTCTCAAGTATGTCAGTGAAGTAAGTGTTCTTAGAAGGACATAGTGCCCCAAGGGACAGATACCCTATAACTCCCCGATGTTTTCCATTCCTTAATTCCATTCAGTTGTATGTTCAGATGTTTTTCACAATGCTAGCATCAATTATCATTGCACAATCAGTTAAGCATTCAAAAGTCAATTCAGTCAAGTATTCATGCATTAGATATGTATGTTCAGTAGAAAAGCTCATCTTATCAGTGTATTTAGTCATGCATTCATAAGGAAAACTCGGTCATGAATCCATGCATCAGATATGCATGTACATTATGAATTAAGCTTATGAGTAGCTTCAATCGTGTATTCCATGCATCAGATATGTATGTCTGGTATAAGAATTCAATATGTCTGTAATTTCAGTCACATAGTCATGTTTCAGATGCTCAAGTCTAGTAAGTAATTTTAGCCTGCTAGTATTCTCAGCTTAATCAGTCTCTATCGAGGATAAATATTTTCAAGGGGTAGATATTGTAATACCCCATATTTCTATCTAGCTTTGATTCATCTTTTGAGCATCAAAGATCTTTCTTCATAGATATATACCTTTTATTCCCTATGGTATTTTTAATATTTTGACTTTTTATCACGTGGGAAATCAAATAAGCTTTACGTCGATATTAAATTCACCCAAATTCAACACTCGGGCAAAAAGCTAGAGCCATTTTAGTAAGACAGTGAACCACCTAGAACTTTAACGGGTCGCGGAGCCAGCCAAAATGGAAATCGTCAAATTTTAGTGAGCCTCCGTGATTATGGCATGTCGCGCCAAGGCTTAGTTTTAGAGTTGTCAATTTCTAGTGCACCAAAATGATTTCACCGCAGCGTGGTGCCTTTCCAGTTCGCAACTAAGGTGGCAATGCAATTTCTACTGCGTTGCGCCTCCAACCAGTTTCCCAATTGTCCAATTTTCAATGAGCTAGCGTGATTCCGCCACGTCACCCACCATGTGAAATCTGGATTTTTAGATTTTGTTTTTAAATTTCAAGGACTAATTGGTTATTTCCTAAAGCCCAAAACTAGTCTATATAAGGGATCTATACCCTAAATAACGAAAATACTTCATTATTCATTAATTTTTCCCCAAATTAAAATATTTTCTCTCTCAAGAAGTTAAGAACCCTAGACAAGAAATCAAGAACAAGACTAAGAATTTCTTCAAGAACCTTCAAGAAAGAGTCTAAGGTATTTTAGATATCGATTCTTGGGTTTCTTGCACTAAAGAAGTTTAAGAATCCCTTTTTAAATTCAAAGATTCGATTTTATGAGCTTTTTTATGTTTTATGTGAATTGAAATTTATGTTCATGTTATTGTTGAGATATAGTTCACGCTTTAAAATACAAGTTGCAAGCTTTGATCTTGATTCGAGTTGGATTGCATTATGTCCATGTTAAATCCCTAAAGTTGCATGTTGATTGATGTATTTCTGATAATTAGGTGTAAAAATTATTGAATTACCAAACATACCCCCATATGTTTGATATAATGTTTGTGTGAAAGAAATAGGTCCATTATAGCATGTTGACAAGAAATCCCTAATTATGTGTAGGCCTATGCATGCCAAGTGTTTGTTGAAAAGCCTTAGGGAATGAGTTGTGAGATGTTAGTATGAAATCTCCCAATTATGTGTTCTTTAATGCATGTTAAGTGTTTGATGCAAGACCTTGTTGAATGAAGTATGAGCCAATATTATGTCTTCCTATACCATCAAATGTTTCTGATTTCCAAGTGCTTGAAGAGATGCTTTAATGATTGTAATGGTGAATGAAATTCCATGGTCATGATTATTCAAAAATGATTATGTTTTACTTTTATGTTATCGAGTCCTTGGGGTATTTATACTTGATAATTTAGCTGCAAGTCTAGAGCCCATGTCATTTTAACAATAATCTCAGTCAAGCCACAACTCTTAGAACTCAATTACTTACAAAACTCAGTACTCTCAGACAGTTACAGAACTTAAAAGATCTTAGTAATATAAGTCTCATTAGCATTCTAGCTTTAGTTCAGTACTCAGCTCAGATCTTAGCAGTATTCAAGTATTCAAAACTTAGTAGCATTCAGTCAAATAACGAGATCCTGTAGCATTCTGTTAGATAACGAAACCAAGTGAACTCATCAGATCAGTCAAGAGATATGAGCAGTATGAAAGTTGGCTAAGTCTAAGATTAGTTAAGAATTAGTTCAGAGTCCTTCAGGTGGGAGTGGTAACTAGCATCGAGCAAGTGCAGGAATGACAGCTTCCCCATTAGAGAGGCAGATTCGATAATAAAAATCCCTAAACTCTAAAATTGTGTAGCAAGCATAGGACCAGGAGTCACCTATTAGATTAAGGCTTGACTATCATACTACATTAGGCTTAACTTTCTTTTCAAGGTCACCCATTAGAGAGGCTTGACAAGAGCAGAGATCTTTACCCATGGCACGGTATTGAAACCCTTCCAGCTGGGGTTACAGGCTAGACCCTACAAGTTCAGAGTTGGGGAATGTTGGTTAAGTCAGAACTCCTACAATTACAGTTCAGTATTAGTCGCGCAGTATCACATAGAATTTAGGACTACCAGATACGGTCATTCAGCTCAGTGAGTAATTAGATAGTTCCATAGATTCATAGACCACCTGTTAAAAAGGCTTGGTATTATATGAATTTAACTAGTATCAGTACTAATCGACTCAGAGATTGCCCGCTAGATAGGACTAATCTAAAACTCAGATTCAATCACTCCTTATCATTATTACTAAATTTAAAGATCATCTGCAAGATAGGTTTGATCTCAATTTCAGTCAATCGATATTAGAAAGCACAGAGTTCAGCCATCAGTAGACTAAGTTATTCAGACTCTCAGTGTTAGTAAATATAGATATCAGTATTAGTAGACTCAGTTGTCAGAAGTTCAAGTATTCAGAAGGTAGTATTCAGTCCATGCATGTATCCTCATTCAGTACTATTATGTTATTCAGTTAAGTTATGCTCATGCGTAAGCCCTTGTATTTAGTCTTACCTCATCTAGTATACCAGTACATTCAAAGTACTGATGCATACTTTTCTCTTGTGCTATGGTGTCTTATAACATAGGTTCAAATGAGCGAGAACTGGTGCACCCTTAGCAGTCCCAAATTAGCCAGTAACAGTTGACTCAGTAGTGAGTCCTCATCATTCGAGGATGATCCTTATTTTATTTTGGCATTAGAATCAGTTTATTTTTAGTAGACGGAGTTAGTTGGGGATATGTCCCATCAACTCCACAGTTTAGACAGTTTATAGGCTTTTCAGAGAGATGTATCAGTATTTAATTTTTAGTATTGATTATTTTAGATATTTAAACTTGAACCTTATGAAAAGTTTCTGCCAATTTTCCATATTTAGTTTAGTATATTATGTAATTCTCAGTTACAGATATCAGAAAGGGTTAGCTTATGGCCCTTTGGGGTCATGAGCACCATTTGGCATTCCGATTCTAGAAAATTAGGGCATTAAAATTGCGTCCCCCTTATCTTGATTGACTCAAAAGAAAATCAAGTTTAAGTGGTCAGATTCTTGTGAGAAGAGTTTTCATGAGTTGATGGCTAGACTCACCTCAGTCCCAGTTTTGACGTTGCCATATGGTATAGAGGGATTTGTTGTTTACTGTGATGCTTCCAGAGTTATTCTTGGTTGTGTGTTGATGTAGAGAAGTAAGGTCATAGTCTTTGCCTCTGGACAACTTAAACCCCATGAAGAGAATTATTGTACCCATTATCTTGAGTTAGCTGTTGTTGTGTTTTCTTTGATAATTTGGAGGCATTATCTCTATGGGGTGTATGTTGGTATGTTCACGGACCACAAAAGCTTACAATTTGTATTTTCACAAAAATATTTGAATTTTCATTAGAGAAGATGGTTGGAGTTGATGAAAGACTATGATATGAGTGTTTTGTATCACCCAGCTAATGCATATGTAGTGTTAGATGCCCTTAGTCTATTGTCAATGGGTAGTGTTACTCATGTTGAGAATTATAAGAAAAAGTTAGTTCAAGAGGTTCATCAACTTGCTAGATTAGGTGTTCGATTAGTTGATTCATCTTAGGGTAGTGTTTGGGTTCAGAGTAGTTTGAAATCTTCATTGGTTGCCAAAGTAAAAGAGAAGAAGGATAAGGATCCCAGTTTAGCTAAGTTGAAAGAATTCGTAAGAGAATAGAAAATTGAGGTTTTCTCCAAAGGGGGAGATGGTATGTTGTGTTGTTAGGGTAGACTATGTGTTCCATGTGTTGATGATTTGAGGTCGCGGATTCTTGTAGAGGCACATGGTGCACGTTACTCTATTCACATGTACTACGATTGATGGGAAATTTATTGGTGGAGTGGTATGAAGAGAGATATTGCAAAGTTTATAGCTAAGTATTCTAACTATTAACAGGTTAAGGTTTAGCACCGGAGGCCGAGGTGGCACCTAATAGGAGTTTAACATTCCCACTTGGAAGTAGAAAGATGTGAACATTGATTTTGTGATAGTCTTACCTCATACACATCGTCAGCATATTTCGATATGGGTTATTATAGATAGAATGATCAAATCAACCTTGTTTTGCCAGTTCATACTTCCTATTTGGCCAAGGATTATGCTAAGCTCTATCTCAGAGAATTGGTTAGGTTACATGGAGTCCCATTAACTATCATTTCAGATTGAGGTACTCAGTTTACCTGTCACTTTTAGAGGGCTTTTCAAAAGGGTCTTGGCACCCAAGTTCTTCTCTGTACAGATTTTTATCCTCAGACAGATAGTCAAGCAGAGAGAACTATTCAGACCCTAGAGGATATATTGAAGGTATGTGTTCTAGATTTCAAGGGTACTTGGTAAGATCATTTACCCTTAATTGAGATTACCTACAATAATAGTTATCACTCCAGTATTCTGATGGCTTCATTTAAGGATCTCAATGGGAGGAGATATAGGTCTCCTATTGGTTGGTTTGAGGTAGGTGAGACTGTATTATTAGGGCCTAATTCGGTATTTCATATAATGGAAAAAAATTAGTTAATTAGGGAGAGGCTTAAGACAACCTAAAGTCGATAGAAATCCTATGCAGATGTTAGGAGAAAAGATCTTGAGTTTGAGGTTGGTGACTTGATCTTTTTAAAATTCTCTCCCGTGAAGAGAGTGAAGATATTTTAAAAAAAGGGAAAGCTCGGTCCCCGATATGTTTGCCCTTACAAAATCTTAAGCCATTTTGGGAAGGTAGCATATGAGCTAGAGTTACCTGAAGATTTTGTATCTGTGCATCCAGTGTTTCATATTTCCTTGAAAATTTTTTTATTGGTGACTCAATTGTAGTAGTTCCATTGGAGGATATGGAGATTAAAGTTAGCCTTTCCTTCGAAGAAATCCTAATTGAGATTCTTGATCATTAGACTGAGGAACAAAGAAGTTCCCTTGGTCAAAGTTCTTTGGTGGAATCAGTCCTTTGAGGGAGCCATTTGGGAAGCAGAATTAGATATGTGTACCAAGTACCCTTATCTTTTCTTTGCTAATTCAGATTCAGCTTAAGGCAATGATTTTTCCTTAGATTGACTCTCTTTAGCTCTCAGGTTCAGCCGTGTAATCCATCTTATGTCATTGCATGAATTCACGAGTGTCACTTTAGTCTATGTATCTTGTTTCATACTTAATTATGTTCTCATGTTCCCATTCATGCATGCTTAGTATATGATCTCATATTCTTCATTACTCCCATCTAAACATGCCTCATTCGAGGACAAATGTTCCCAAGGGAGAGATATTATAATAGCCCAAAAACCTAGACAACTATTAGAACAATGTTTCAAACTTATGCTAAATAAATTATAGTGCTTTGGTAGTTTATGAGTTAGTTTGATGTATATTAAGGCATCAAATGACTCATTTCTTTTAGATAAATCAAAATGTCCCTTACCGATTGAGTTCTTGGAAAGAATATTACTATAGTGAACTTCAAATGAGCATAACCTTTGTATTACTAATATTTTTTGAGATCACAACTGACCAAAAGATAGATAATTGAATTAGCTTTCCAACAATACTGATTTCACCTTAATCTAATATCGGGGTAAAATGTTATGCCCATTTTACTATAGAGGTGTTTGTCTACCGAGGTGCGATGGCCAAGGTGACGGACCGTCAAGCAGATGACGGCCCATCAAACCAGATCATCAACCTTAGGTAGAAAGTTTGAATTCTGGCCATATATTGATGGTAGGAGTGACGGTCAATCACCAAAGTGACGGTCCATCAACCGGGACCATTTAGTGATTAAATGACGCTATGAATAGGGTTTTTTGGTCCTTTTCAACCCTTTTTCACCACTATTTCCATCAACTTAAACAGCTTAAACTACTCATTCACTCTCAATATCAAATTAGGGTTTTCTTTCATGATCATTCCCCTAGAACAAGCTTCAAGCACTTCTTCAAGAAAATTAAGAAATTGTGCTTTCTAATCCAAGAACGTTAAAGAAAAGTTAATTCTCTTTCAAGATTAAAGCTTTAAGGTAAGTGGGAGCTCATCCATGGGTCCTCTTTCACCCATGGAGCCCAAATAGGTTTTGTTTAGTTAAAGATATGAACTCTCTCTTTTGTTTATGAAGTATCATGTGTTCAAGATCCATTTAAATCATGATTTCCTTAGTAATTTGACTAAATTCATGTCCAAGGATGTTTTCATGAAAAGTTAGATTATCTCATGCTTTAAGTTTCGATTCCCATGATGAATACAATTGAATTTCATGTTATAATATTGAGTTATGAACGTTTCTATCTCTACAATGGTTTCCAAGTGAATTTATCCATTCTTGCTTTGAGTTGCAAGTTTCTATGTCTTATCCCATTGATTTCATATTAAATCACCAACTTTTGAATTTTGTTATGCACTCTTGATGTTTTCACAGGTATATCATATTCCCATGTTAAGGGCATGACCATACATGTGTTTGATGAAATGCCTAAGTGTTGAATTTTGAATAATGATCCTTTATTATGGTTTTTAAAGATTCATATATCCTTATTGTTAATTCCATTCAGTGCTAGGGATTATGAATACCTAAAAACTTAGTTGTTTACACAGCTTCAATATATATAGAATGGTTTTAGATGAACCAAGAGCATTATCATTCAGTAGGTTATTAAGATCAGTTGTTTGTTTAGTTAAACTTAGTTCAGTCAAATAATAAGTGATAGTTCAGATAAGAGTAGGATTTAACACTGAGTCAATGCAGGACAAAAGCTTCCATGTATGTTAGGAAAAGTTGTTAGTATCCATCCCTCTGTTCCAAAACTACGTAGCCAGTGTAGGTTATGAGGAGTCACCCATTAGTTTAGGATTGATTTCCTCTGAGGAGTCACCCATCTATTTAGGTTTGACTTCCTCCTAAGGGTCACCAGTTAGTTTAGGCTTGACTCTGCTCAGGGGTCACTCATTAGTTTAGGCTTGACACCTTGGTTTTTCCAAGACAATAGCTTTATGTATCCATACAACAATTATTATTACCTATGGTACGGTACTGATACAGTTCTAACTAGGTCACAGGTTAGACACTAATTAACTCGTATTCGGGCATGTTGGTTAGATGATAGCTCCCATAGTCTCAGACAAGTATTTAGTAAGGAGTTTAGTTTTAGTTTTTTTGACCATAGAATATAGTTACCAGTTATTTAGTTATCAGTATGTCAGTATTTCAGTTTATAGATCATTTTAGAATCATATTATATACTTTTTCATGCATTCTCAGATTTCATAATTTTCATGCATTTATACTCAGTTACCTCATGTTATTCATTCCTTCAGGTATTTTTCATGCACATGAACCCATGCATATTAGCCTAACCACATCTAGCATACCATTACATTCAAAGTAATGATCGTATACTCCTTTCTTGTTCTATGATGTTTAATATCATAGGTTTGGATGCTCAGGTTCCCGACTGTACCTAGACATTCCAATGCATCAAAAGTAGCAACTGTGGTGAGTCCTAATCTATCAAGGACTTGGTTGTTATTTTAGTTCATTTCAGTATTTTATTTTAGTTAGATAGCAGGAGTTAGTTGGGGCCTGTCCCATCAACTCTCATTCAGACAGTTTTAGAGGCTTTCAGACATTCTAGATAGCCAGTTAGTTGTTGGTCTTTTTAGTCAAATTTTTAATAATTTATCATATGGTTTAGACTTTTGGTCTTTCAATTGTATTACTTTCCGACTTAAAACCTTAATGCATATTCAATTATTTTGAATATGTGTATTTTTTTATTACTATTCAGTGCTCACAGCAAGTACCAGTTCATAAGTTAGCTTGTGGTCTTTCGGGACTGTAAGCACCGTGTGGCGTCCATGGTGTATTTTCATGGAGTTACAATGGTATAGGGTTATATATCAACTAATACCTATCAAGTTCACGCAAATGTTAATCTATGAATATTTTTTCCCTAACCCTAATGCCATAAAAAGATTCACATTAGTCTCACTGATAGTCACATCAAACAGTTAAAAAAATCTTTTAGAGGAGTATCAATTTTCCAAACAAACACTAAAAACAATCAGAATATGTCAATTTCCCTTAGGTTCGTAATTTTTATCCTAATTAAACTCAAATAGAACATAACACATATACAACACAAACACAAAATAACCTAAACATGCCAGTTCTACGATGATAGTGCTACTGACTGGAAAATAAACATGGCAATAAAAACCTTCGGCTATAGTACACCTTTACCCCAACTAAGACTGTGCTCTATCCCTAATACATAACTATAATAAAAAAAATAAGGGAATAAAGACAAATCTGGGCATATTAGACGCTGAATTATGATGTCTTAGTCTTTGGAGCCTCAAAACAGGACCCACTCATATCAATTGTAGTCCCATCAAGGACCGAGAAACTTTTAGCAACTCTGGAACCAATGATGGTTAGTGTGCTCAATGGTATCTAGCTCTTGGGGAGTAAAATGGAGACCCACTTATATTTTTTGAAGAATCAGCAGTCATCTTAACTATTTCGAAGCTACCAACTCCTTTTCTCCTATCTCATTGACTCTAGTAAGATGGTCCTATGAAGTCTACACGCTGACTATATGTGCTAATCATACATAATCTTTGTTCTTTCTCTTTTTTCTCTTCCTCCTTGCTCTCTTACTAACTTTTTCTTTAGTAGACTTGTCTTTTCCTTTAATTCCCCAAGTATCTAGAAAATTATCAACAAGTATCCCTTCAATAATTAAGAATATAGGTAATGTCCTTGCATACATCTTCTTAAAGCAGCCTAGAGTGTGACCAACTCCTCATGCATGCCTTCAAGATTTATGGCCCGATCGCTCACCGGATTCTGGCTAATCCTCCACTCGAATCTTCCAAACTAGGTTTATATACCTCTATCACACTCTTGATATCATTCTTTACCTGAGGCTTTACCTCCTGCTCAATGTTTGTCTCTCGTCGCTCTAGGGTGCCTAGACTATTCAGTATAGTAGTCAAGAAATTCTAAGGTACTCAAGCATAGCCATTGGGAAGTGGCCAAGATATGTACAGTGTCATAGTCGGGGCCTGTGAAGAATCTGAAGCATCAGTAAAGGCTTGAGGCTCAAAAAGGGAAGTCTCAACGAAGACATCAATAAGATTGGAGAAACCCAGAATCTCAACACCCATCTGTCCTCTAGCCTAGAAAGCTACCTGAAAAAGCAAAACACCCAATATGGCATGACAGATTGGGTTATCAAAATCCTGATCAACCCTAAATCTATGGTTTTATGGATCATCATAAGTTGATCAATACCCAAAATCTCTGGTACCCCCTCTTCCAGTTATATTTGCGTGAACAAGCATAGGAAAGCCAAGGTAGTATCTATACTAACCACCCGATCATGGATCTCTCTCGATATGATCTTGGTTATATCTATCTCATAGCCCTCCATATTTTGTGTAATAAATGTAGCTCTATTGGGAATCAATACATGTTTCCCCTTCGTGAGACTCAATTGATGATGGACCAACATCCACCAAGCCTTTCCTACAAAGCATAAAGTACTCATTGTAATCTTTGTTGAAGGGCCCAAACACAAAGCACCTCCTTCTACACCACAACTACTATCCTAGAATCCATCTAATGTGCATAAATTTGTTGTCCGACCTAATTTTCTTGATCTTAACTTTTTTTCATTTCCTTCTTGTAGTAATAAATCTCTAAACTATTTGTAGGGAGCTCAAAATTTGATCCAAACACCACTGATTAATTCTGAAAATATTGCATCACCACCCTTCTACAACATACCTTATAGATAAACCCTCTTCACCTCTATCTAATAAGCTGTATAAAATTCACAAACTAGTGTCAGATGTATCTACCTGGGCCCTTTTCATCAATTCAAAATGATATCTCTTTAATGGAGCCTCAAACTCTAACATCTCAAACATTCCCACTTTACTTAATCTGGGGTTAAGATAGAACCCTATCTTCAGCCTTTATGTAGCGGGGATGATGGCACTTCTCTACTTATATAGGTCCTGTATCATGGGGTACCCCTATCGATTAATGATGGGTATGGGGTGTCTCAATCTGGAAGGGATGAACTAGTAGAGGTGAAGGTTTATCCAACGGTGTACTTTAATGCAACTCTTATTCATCCTTCTCATCATCATCATCTTTATCATTCTCCAACCCTTCATTCTCAGACCCACTTCTAGATGTATCATTATTTGTTTTATTCTCACCCTCGGTGTCTGAGTTAGGCACTT
Source organism: Capsicum baccatum var. pendulum (assembly GCA_030864225.1). NCBI lineage: Eukaryota > Viridiplantae > Streptophyta > Magnoliopsida > Solanales > Solanaceae > Capsicum > Capsicum baccatum. Next base: position 204,689,125 of record CM061550.1, read on the forward strand.
CTACCTTTTTAGACTAGGAGGGGAGATGACTGATTGGGGTTCTTCATTCGAGACCTATATTACATAGGTGATTAGCCCGAATATGAACCCTTAGTGCTTGAGGAAAGATAGCCCTTGGTTCTACCGCCTCTGCCAGTGGAAACTCTTATATGGATCTGCTTAAATTATTGTCAGTGGCCTTGTACCTTAGATGTCAATGGATGGATGAGCCTGCTTCTTTGGTTTTTACTTGGTGGATACATTCTTTGGTGCCTTTTGTACCAGATGAAAAACATATATTAGTTAATTAAAAGAAAAGAAAAGAAAATAACAATATGTATAAATAGTGGTTAGGCACCCTACTAGTCAGGCTATGACTTGTTGTAAAAGGCTAAGAGTCATCCTGACACTCATTAGGTTAGATGGAATATTAAGTATTGATAGTGTTCATACTACAAGTCCATCTAACAACTCTTTGGGTCACCCGAGAATTCTTATAGTGACTCATACTTTGATATGAACATAATTTCTCATTATCTTTCCTGTCTGGTCACAATGAGTCAACACTATGAGTCACAGGGATAGATAATAAGTCATAGTGTGAGTCATAATATTACCATACACAACTCATCCTTACCTACCCATGTTACCATTGGCTATGAGTGACTTAACGAATTATTAGGTTACAGTCCCAAAGTGACTGAAACATGCATTGTTAAGGATGCTTGTTTTGTATTCCCATTCCAAAGGTACTCAGACTTACCCTTTCAATTTCACCCAAAACTTAGTTCATAGACTATTTTCCACAACAATTTCTACTTCTTATATAAATAAAAAGAAAAAATCTCAAGAAACCTATCATATTTAAGTCTTAGCTATGGAATAAACATAGAATCCCAAAAAAAGTTTAGTAACAAGCACAAAAAGAATCAATTTTTGCACAAAATTGTAGCAAACGTACTTCCGATTAAGACGCAATGCTTGGATTCGTATGCCTTTTCTTGCCCTTATAATTATTATTTTTTGCCTTGTTTCTTAGAGTGAGTAGAAGTTGAATGCAAAATTTTTAAAGTGATTGGGAGTGATTTTAAGGTTAGGGAACCAGTTACAGAATGTAGAGGGAGAAGAGGCATTCAAAATGGGAAGTTGAAATGTTAGGAATTAATTACCCTATTTTTGTTTCACCCAATTTAGACTGGATCGGTCCTTAGGGACCTCAATATCATGTCTGACAAAGACACATGACAACGAATCTTATCCCTTAGCTATAAGTCGTACCCTTTCTTCGTTTAGTATTCTAACCTTTCTTAGGTTTCTAGTCATAACAAATCTAGGTAATGAGTCGTTATCACTGAGAACAACTCATTCAGAGAGTCATTATGACCCCAGAGATAACTTACCTGAGAGATGTCATATTTGTTACTCCTGATGGCTCTGGTATTGAGTCGTAGGGTGTTCCTATGACTCGTAGGGACCTAGGAACCAAAAGCATTTTTGTTCTTTTCCAGCAATTGTCAGCCCTGCACACTAGACACCAACGTTATCCTATAATGTAATAAGTACAAAACTCAGATTGGATTCTACTCAACACTTGATTTAATGTTGCAACATTACGTGGCTATGTTGGATACTCATTCTTCACCAACAATCCCATGGGTTGCCTCCCATGTAGTGGTTGATTTAACGTCGTGGCACAACTCAGTTTCCTTGGCTACTCAGACTTCATCATGGTTTAAATCAACACATACTTTCACTTGATCAGTATTTCCCATATAGTGCTTAATACACTGTCCATTCACCTGGAATGGGGCTTCGCCATATTGATTTAACTCAATAGCACAATGAGAGAACAGTGAATTACCTATACCACCTAGACTTCATCTTGCTCGAAAATAAGCAAAGTCTCAAATTATAAAACATGACCATATTATTGGGATCAAACATTCTTTACTTGATATTTTAGCGTGATACAACTTCATTTTCTCCTTGTAAAAAGATGAAATATAGTACGATTGGAGATAAAATTCATCAAACTCGTTCACCTTGCTCATCCTCAAGTTTGTTGCATTAGTCCACTCAAAATTGAGCTTTTTAATGCCCACGGTGCCTTGTTCTTAAATTTGACTGGCAAGTGGTATGCCTTGCCATACACAAGTTGATATAGAGAGGTATCTATGGAGGTCTTAAATACAGTTCGATAACCCCAAAGAGCATCATCTAGATTTCTTGACCAGTCAGTCCTGTTAAGCTTCATAGTCTTTGCCAATATGGACTTAATCTCATGATTAGAGACCTCAACCTTCCCACTCATCTACGGATGGTAAGGTGTTGCCACTTTATGCTTCACACCATATTTTTCAAGTAGGGCATTGAATAAATAGTTATAAAAGTGAGATCCACCGCCACTAATAATAGTATGTGGAGTGTCAAACAAAGAAAAGATGTTTTTTCAAGAATGTGGTGACACTTTTGCCCTAATTATTGTGAAGAACAACCACCTCCACATATTACTGAGAACAGTCTCTATCACCAGTATATACTTTAAATTCATAAACAGACCTATGACATCAATTCTCCATATATCAAACAATTTTAACTAAAAAATAAGTGTCATGGGGATTTCATGTTTCCACAAAATGTTACATTTTCGTTGACACTGATCACAGGATAGAGCATAATCATGAGTATCTTTGCAAATAGTTGGCCAATATTACACACACCACATAATTTTGTGGTTTGTATAGGTACAACCATAATGACCCCCAATTAGCGAAGAATGACAAGCCTCAAGGATGCTCATCATCTCCATCTCAGGAATACACCTCCGAATAACTCCATCATCCGTACCTAAACAAGATAAGGCTCATTCTAGAATAACTTGCGTACCTCATGCATGAATTGTTTGTGTTATTAAAATGACATATCTTTTAGGACAAAGTCACTTGCTAAAGAGTTGGCAAAATTAGCAAACCAAAGGATCAAGTCTTGAGACGCTACCAAGACTCGCTCATCTAGAAAAGTAGCATTTATTTCAAGCTCATCCCCTAGTTTCAATATTGTCTTTTCTTTTATGTGAGATGGGTGGTCTGTAACCCCATTTGCAGTGCCTTTTTTTGTCTTTCACCTTAATGTCAAATTCCTGGAATAAGATAACCCAATGAATCAACCTCGACTTTGCATCTTATTTCAATATAAGATACCTCAATTCTTCATGATCTGTAACACCCTATATTTTTGGGCTATAATTTAAATCATTGTTCTTAAGTATACAGACCTGACCTCCAATTATTCTATGTCTAAATATGTGTGATTATCAATTAAATATTATAGAAATATCTTTTTATATGTATTGAAGTCATAAAAATCTCCTAACTCAAAGATGAGTTGAGTACTTTTCTATCGATAGAGTTTTGACAAATTCTCCAACTAGGGTCCACTTTAAACCAGTGTATATTCTAGAATATTATGATTCCTGTGTCCTACTATATATCAAATGAAATATCATCGAGTCAACTTTCAAGAACATCTAGTTTCACCTTAATCCAATATTGGAGTAGAAATTTATTCTCATTTTACATCAGAGTGTCTCTCTTCCAACAAGGTAAAGACTTGAGGTGATAAGCCATCAACTAAATGACGAGCTATAAACCTCATCATTATCCTTACATAGAATGTGACCAGATCCAATCATAATGTGATGAGTTGAGGTAATTATCCATCAACTAAGTAATGAGATATGAACCTCGTTGTCAGCCTTAACCAATCCAGCTATAAGGTAATGACTTGAGCTGATAAGCCGTCAACTAAGTAATGAGCTATCACCCTCATCGTCAACCATAATTATCAATTATCCACGTCCATCTATGGGTTTATTACTAAGTTTATAAGCCATCAACTAGTTTATAAGAAATCAACTAGTTTATAAGCAATCAACTAAGTCATCAACTAAAACAACCTTGTTATTGTTATTTAGTTTCCCTAGGGGTGTTTTGGTCCTTTTCTCACCACAAACCCTATCCCTAGGGCTTAAATCACCATATACATGATATTTTCATATCATTAGTAATTTTTCAATGTTTATTCTCCTCTCCACTCTCAAGAGAAAATAAACTAGGGTTTCTTCCCAAAAATAAGAAATTCAAGCTTTCTACACCAAGAACTCAAGAATTCAAGTTCCAATTTCAAGTTTTCTTTAAGATGTCATCTGATTGAGGTATTTGGTGTATTCATCAATAGGTCCCTCTCACCCATTAAGACAAAAAAACTCTTTTGATTTAAAGTATGAATTGTATCCTATTTTTCAAAATTATCCATGCAACTTGTGAACTTAATCCGTGTATTTCCTAGTAATTTGAATTCAAGCCATGTCAACATGTGTTCCCATATGAACTATTTTATTTTATGCTATAGATTTCAATTAATCATGTTCTATTCAAGTGATTATATGTCCAATCTTCAGGTTATGAATTATATCATGTGAATATGTTGACTTCTCAAGTTTAACTTATACACATATTCAAGTTCATGTATTTCACTCAATTATTGAAATGTATTATGATTTGGGTCTTTGAGCTATGATGTCATACCACTATTTTAAGTGTTTTTATTGTATTTTGTGCTCATTCAGTGTTAGAGGGTTATGACTATCCGATACCTATATATTTTACATGTTTTCATTTTCATGTAAAAAGTTAGTTAGATTATGATTTTATTATCAGACTCGGATTATTATGTTAATGTTGAGCATTTATCAGTACAATACCATATCATGTTAAATGAATAAACTACCCGTGTCTTTCAGTTGGGTGTAACTTTTAACACTAAGTGAACATAGGAATGGTGGCTCCCCCATCAGTTAGGCATAAGTTTTAGTAGTTTTCCCTAAGTTTTAGATCTATAGCACCACCATAGATTATTAGGGGTCCCCCGTCAGTTAGGCATGACACCATCATTCTTCTAGTCTTTAGCCTTGTGAATCCACATTGTAATTCATTTGATAGTACCCGTGGCAAGGTACTGACACCCTTCCAACTAGTGTTATAGGTTGGACCCTAATAGCTTAGATTGGCCCATGGCAGTTATAGCGAGCTCTCTTAGTTTTAGCTAGCATTTTGTTTATCGCAATTTAGGTTTGCTTGACCAAGTAATCAGACTTCAATAATTATTAAGCCATTTTTAAGGATTATTCATGTAATTTAGATCATCTCAGTACAGGCTATACTTGGTATTGCATTTCAGTTTTACATGTTTATGTCTTTCATATTCAGTATCCATACATGACCCTCAATTCAGTTTTATAGCATGTTTAGATTTACATCAGATTTACATATAGTATTTATGTTTTACCACTTTCCAGCTTCAGTTCTCTTTATTCTACAGAACTAAAGATTTAAGAAACTAAGTGCAGTGATTCACCAGCTTATCAGATTATGTTTCTTACTCATTTCTTAAGATACTTTAGTTTTCAATTGATTTTAGTCTCTTGGTGAGTCTACTTGCACTTAGCATGCTTGTTTTAACATTATGTATCTATTCAATTTCACTTATTGTATTGACCCCCACTTACTCAGTACATTCCAAAAGTACTGACAATATATACATCTGCGTGGATACATTTTATTATATAGGTACTAAAAGTAGCCCACACACTAGGGCCAGACAGTTCTTAACTTCCAGCCAGTAGATGATGAGTTCTCCTATTTTGAGATCTCCAGTCCATTGCTGTTCATGTGTTATATTCTAATCATCCATATGTATAGATTAGTGGTAGTTGGAGGAATGTCCCAGCTATCTATAGTCACTATAGTAGAGGCTTCATAGATAGCCATTCAGAGTCATGATATGTAAATCAAGTACTTTCTTCAGTTTTATCATGTTGTAAGCTTTATCAGTATTACATTCATTCATATTTTCTCATGATTATGCTTCCGCTCAGCAAATTAAGTTTTATTATATACATATTAATTCAATTGCTCCACAGTATGCTAGTACATGGGTTAGCTTGGGATCACCTATGGTTCTAAGCATCGTGTTATGACTATGTGTAGTCTCAGGTATTGAATGATCAGTATGAACGTGAATGTGGTCCCTATCAAATAGGAGTGAATTTTCTCAAAAGCAAAAACCATTGTGAGTAACTCCTGCACAGTAACTGTATAATTTTTCAATGTGGGCTTTAATAGTTTGCTGGCATAGTAGATAGGGTAAAGTATCTTCTTACCTTCTTGGCTTAAGATAGACCCTAAATCCATACCACTAGCATATCACATCACCTCAAAAGTCAAGGATAATTCTAGATATACAATAATAAGAGACGAGATCAACCATTCCTTAAGGGACTCAAAGGCCTTGAGACACACATCACCAAACACAAACTTTACCTATTTATCTAGAAGCTTGTGTAATGAATTCATAATTTTAGAGAAGTCCTCAATGAATCTTCTATATAACCCAGCATAACCCAAGAAACTTCTAATACCTTTAATTGAAATCGGTGGAAGTAATTTTTCAATCACCTCTATCTTCGCCCTATCAACCTCAATACCTCTTTTTAAAATCTTGTGTCCAATAACAATCCCTTCCTTCACCATAAAGTGGCAAGCTTAATAATTTAAAACCAGTCTGCACTCTTTACATCTCTAAAGTGTATTGGCCAAATGGGCTAGAAAGTCATCAGATAAGTTCCCAACTACTAAAAATCATCCATGAAGTCCTCAATAGTGTCCTACACCATATCAGAAAATATCAATATCATACCATAGTGAACAGTTGCAGGAGCATTGAAAATTCTGAACGACATTTTCTTGAACACAAACATACCATATGGGCATGTAAAAGTAGTCTTCTCTTGGTCTTCGAGGACAATAAAAATCTAAATTTTCCCTAAATAATAGTTAAGAAAAATAGTACAAACCTCCCTAAAAGTCAGTCAAGCATATGATCCATAAACGACATAGAAAAATGGTCATTTTGTGTCCAAGAGTTCAACTTTTGGTAATCCATGCACACTCTCTATCCAGTAACCAGTATCCTGGGCACTAATTCATTCTTATCGTTTATGACCACAATTATCCCACCCTTCTTAGGTATATACTGGATCAGATTCACCCACTTGTTATTTGTAATGGGGTAAACCATGCCTATGTATAACCAATTTATAATCTCTTTTTTCACTCCCTCTTGCGTTACTGGGTTCAAATGATATTGGTGCTCAATTCTGGGCACACAATTTGGTTCAAGCTGAATTTTAGGTACAAATGCCAAGTGAGATTCCCATAATATCTACAATAGTATATCCGATGGCCCTTTTAAATCTATTTAAAACTAAAATCAATGCCTCAACCTCTGTATCCAATAAATCAGCAATAATAATAATCGATGGGGTACTATCATCCCCTAAAAATACATATCATTGAGAAGGAAGGGCCATTAATTCTAACACCAGTTGAGTCTTAATAAATCGTTGACCTAGCGGAGTCTTCTTATTCTTCAAATTAAGATCTAGAGTTTTTGGTGTATAAGAATATGACCTCTTCCATAAAGTGCACTCCCCATCTCATCATATTCATCAATGCCATCACTATCAAAGTTCATGATCACTACCACTAGTACCTCAACACCAAGTCTCTCCTCAATGGGCACACTCACAGTATCATTCTCAGTAAAGTCTATTGCAGACATCACTTTTATGTCTTTTGGCTGCCAGATTGACTGAACCACCTTAAAAGTAACTTGTTTATCATTGATCCTGAATTTTATATATCCCATCTCCATGTAAACCAATGCCCTACACATGGATAGGAAGGGCCTTCCTAATATAATAGGATCATTAAAATCCACCTTATAGTCAAGGATCACAAAATCAGTTGGGAAGATGAAAGAAGCTACCTTTATCAAAACAATAAACAATATACCAATTGGTTTTTTCACAGTCTGATCATCCATTAATAATCTCATCAACGTCGACTTAGGTATCCCCAACCCCAACTGCTTGTACACCACTAGTAGCATCAAATTTATTCTAGCTCCTAAGTTACACAATGCTTGAGAAAAGTCTACATACCTAATAGTGCAAGGAATAGTGAAATCTCTAGTATTCTCTTTCTTCTCAACCAAAGATCGAGAGGCAGTAAAACTATAATGGTGCATATTATCAGTTGGCTTAAAACTTATCGTCCACTTCTTAGTAACTAGATCTTTCATAAACTTTGCATAGTCAAATATATTTTATAATGCTTTTATAAGAGGAATATTAAGAGATAGTTACTTCAACATTGAAATGAACTTCTGAAACTTCCCTTTCTCTTGCTTCTTCTTCAATCTCTGAGAAAAAGGCGAAGGAGGTCATCAAATCTTCTTCCCTACAGGATGGAATTCCTTCCCCTTACTTTTATCCTTCTCAACTTATTTACTAACACTCGTCTATTTATGATAACTCACCACTAGTCACCAACTTTTTAAATTCTTCTTTAGGCTCATCATCAATATCAATAACATCATCCCAAACCTCATCAACTATAGGCATAGGAGGAACAATAGTAACCTTACCACTATTAGTGGTGATCACTAGGTAGTGACTGTTGTTCTTCAAAATTTTTACAGTATTGATCGAAAGAGTGTCAGGTTGACATTGCTTCAATATAGCCGACATTTGACCAAAATGCTGCTCAAGCTTCTTAATCATTATAGCATGATATTTAAATATCTAGATCAGTCCTAAAATATCTTCCTTAATCTTCTTAAGGAAACCCTCTTGATTCTTTGAATAATTAACCATATTAGCCAGCAATTCTTTCATCCCCGAATTAGTTTCATGGTTCCCTGGAGGAACATATGCACAACCCTTCTAATTATAGTTATCCTTTGATCTCCAGTGACCACATCTCTCTTTTTCATTATAGTTCCAACTCTGATTTTATTACCTTGAGTTCCAAATGTCTTGATTAGACCTTGGGCCTTTGGATAAAACTCACCATCTCTCTATCCAGGTACTTCACCCCTTCATCAATATTTGAATCATATAGTGATCTCTCTATCTAGGTACTTTTCCTCTTCCTCATTATATGAATTATATAGTTTAGGAGAGTTACCTTATGCACCTACAACATTCACCTTTTCTAAACTCAAAGTTGTGTATTGATTGGTTAATACCCAATCTCCATCCTTAGTTGTGCAACCTTTTGAGCCACTTTATCATCTATAATTTTTTACTCAATGGAAGAACCAATAGAATAAGTACCGGCTCCTTTTTTGGCCTCCCAAGTATGCCACCCTTGGTTGGTCAAAAAGACTTGAGCTAAATTTTCTAAAGCTAACTCCTAATGCAAGCTCATAAAAGCTCCACCAATAATATTAACTATAATAGCTTTGGTTTTAGAATTTAGGGCTCGATAAATCTCTCAAGCAAACTTCTCCCTGAAATCCTATGATTGGGCACCATTAAAAACTTTTTCTTGAACCTCAAACAAGCCTCTCACAATGGTTTAGAATGTAATTGCCTGAAATTATAGATCTCATTTTTCCACAACATAATTCTAGAAGGCTAGAAGAATTGGTCCAAGAACTACTTTCTTAGCTCATTCCAATTAGTGATAAACCCATAATCTGGTTCCCCTTGCTATAATATTGCTTCCCTAGTTAGAGAGAATGGGAACTACTTGACTCTTAAAGCTTTCTGGATAATCCTAGGTAATTTATATAAAATGCAGATCCCAATCAAATTCATCATGTGCTTGTTTGCATCATCAGTCTACAAACAAGAAAACACACCTTTTAGATTGAGCAGTCAAATCATAGCACTCATAATATCAAACTTCACTCCTTAGGGTAATTCTTAAGTAATGATGGCTCCTATCTCTATATGCTCAACATACAGCAAGTCTTCCTATATATCATCATATGCTAGCAAGTACTGGTGGTACTTGGACTCTATTTATTCTACCTCTGTCAAGTTATGCTTGATGCTTTCTTCCTGCCTCTATCTTTCCTTTTAATTTGCATGATAGGTAATTTTATCCCTTCTCATATTGGATTTATCAATAAACTGCACAGTAGTTTGCATGACTGTCTTCTGAGCACCCAACAGAGGTGGAGGATTAAAGATAAGTAGATCATCTTAAGGCTACTCATGAGGAGCTTCATAATCATGTTCCAATATCTTACGACTATGTCGTAGGGTAATTTCAAGATCTAAATTAGGTGGTATTAAGGGATTGCCTTGACTCCTAATACTGGGCATACAACGGCGTACAACCCAAGAAATATAGAGAAGTAAAATCCAATGCCTCAACAACTTTAATCAATCAATCCGTAATTGTATTCCTAAAAAATGATACCAAAAATTTGATGTCTCCCAAAATTACACCTCTAAGAAGTATAATGTGATTATTGTCAAATATATAATCTAATACAAGCTGGGGTCTTACCTATAGAGAATAGGTAAAATACCTCTCACGTATTTGCTGAAGGAGGCAAAACAATACAAAAAAATAAATGGGGGACTTGTTATGAATACAATGAAGTACTAACAATTCTTGATTGCTTTAGGTGGAAATAAAACTAAATTAATGCCTTGCATGCATAATCTAATACTATATGTATCACCAATTATCATGTGAATGCCTTTAATAACTTTTACTTTTCACCTTGTGAGTCTCAGAGTGTTGTCTTACTATTTTTTATCTTGGATCCCAGTTTAACTATCTTATTCTGGGTGTCAAGTTAATTAGATAAGGGTCGGTATCCTCTAAGTACTATTGTGATCTTCTTTTCCTAATCTCAACCTCTTTTGTGAAGATGATCTCGAATATAGGCAAGTTATTAAATTCTACAGTAGTTAAGAAATCAACTAAGCTAAAGATGATCACTATACATGCATAAATACTAATTTAGATGGACCTCATACTTCCTCTACTTTGTTTTTCTGCTAGGGTTCCGACAACTCTGTTAGGTGATTTAGTTGCTCTTATTGTTAAGAACGTCCATAAAATTCATCAAATAAAGCTTTGAATTATCTTAAATAATTGAAGAATAAAACCCTGAATCTCAAATTAATAATCAATTGTAAAGATCAAGAACAATGGATTCCAAGATTAAAAGTCAAATTTTGAAAGCAATTTATTTTTGAAAATATAAAGAGTGCGTAAACTAATACAAAGAAATTAAAGGAGTATTTAGTATTATAAAATAACCTAAAAACCCTACCAAAACAAACAAGGAAAATAAGGTCAGCAGTTACAACGTCTCAAGCAGCAAATTGTCTAAACCGATGATGACTTATTATCGGTTCCATTTCTTGTCTTCTGTCTTCACTGTTGACGACTCATCACATCTCCTTATGAGTTTTTGGCTGGAGTCATCATATCTCCAGAGAAATTCCATCTTTCAAATCTTTTCTTATTATCCATAGAATGGTAAGAACTACGAGTCGTAACTTGACACTATGACTCATTGCCAGCCTCGTCTCTACTGGGATTTAACTTGTAAGATCTCAATACCTTTCACCATATTTTCTTAGAATAATTCCTACCCATGACTCATAGCTAGCTTTAACTTTTCCTCTTTTAAAAACTTCTTACATGAGTGGCTCACTAAGAGATGTAAGGATATGTTACGAGTTATGAGGTCTAAATCATAGGGTGTCTAGTGTATACTCCAAATGGGTTCTTTGTTGATTATGAGTGGGAACTATGAGTTGTAAGGAACCATTTTTAATCTTGTTGCTGAGTCATAAGGTCAAAAATGTTAGGTGCTTCAGTGGTTCTTCCCTAGATACAACTCATGGTGATAAGTCGTAAAGAGTGGTTACGAGTCGATGCTTGACTCACAGTAAAAGATGACCCTTTTTCAACTTTTAAGTTAAGGGTATTCTAGATATTTCCCCTCTTACCCAACTTGAAACCAACGTATTATAGACTCATTTGGGTATCATTATCCCTTATAAACACATCAAAGTAACTTCTTAACACTCTTAAATTCCTCAAGGTCAAGAACACTTATGGTTTTTAAGAGGTTGATTAACTATGACTTTCAAGGCTGATTTCTCTCTGTACATCTTACTATTTCTTGCATGTGACTCTTCCCTCATAGTTAAATTGATAAAAAAATGTGTATTAAAGTGTAATTCATATGGAATTATTTTTGTTTTGAAAACAAAGGTTGTGGTCTTTGAATGCTTATTGTTGAATAATGTTTTTCAAAGATTTAATTATGATTATTCATGATTTAAATATGGATTTGAACTTGTGGGTGCAAGGGTATGGTGGATGATTAGGGAATTGTGATTATCCCAAACTTATGACTTTTGAAACGGTTATGACCCTAACCCATAGTGTGAAATTGGTTTTGAGTTATAAGAAAGGTAGGAATTTGTAAAATTAAACCATCCTTGAACTATTACATGATATAAAGCAGTATTTGAAACATAAAGGTCTGATTTATTGAACAAAGGGAGTTGGTGTCCCCCAATTTGTATAATTGAACAACGGGAGTTAGTTTCTCCAAATTAATGGGAATTATTTTTTCATATTGTTGTTACCTTGCAAGTGTAATCGGTATGATGATACCAATAATATATACCTTAATATGGAATGTGATTCATGAATAGGATTGTGTGATGAATATTTTAACTGGGATATAAACAGGGCTTTGTAGCTGAGTCATAAAAGTAGATGTCCGGGTGACCAACACTGGAAACAACATTTGTTGATGTAGGAGTAAAGGTAAATAGGAAGGTTTAAGTCCTCTTTATTATTAATTTATGATTAGGGAGGTTTGGGTCCCTTATAAATCACTATATGATCGGGTGCATAAGCTACCTTAGCATATATTTGGAGATTTGAGTCCCTCATGTGCACATATATGAGATTATTCTCTGGTCCATACAGCTACATACACTGGGACCCAATTAGAGGGTAAGAGATGGGGCCCATATCGATTGTGGGTACCAGTATATAATGATTAAGATACACAATCCTAGTTAATGTTTTAAAGTGAATGTTAAACTTTGTTCCCTATCCCTACATGACATGTATATATGTATTTGCATATGGTTAATGTGCATTGGTGACTTTATTTGAATTGATTGAATTATTTTTTCTTTATCCTTGAGTTACATACTAATATTCACCCCACTAACCGTCTTCGATGTTGTATCCTCACCTGATGTAGGAATTGACCATACTTTTAATTTTCCTGCTAAATGATCATGTATTAAGCGAGAGTCAACTTGAGGTGGTAAGTATCATTCTTTGGAAGGCTCCATTTCTAGATTATGTTTCTCATTTTCTATAGACTATCAAATACTATTTTTGGCTATACTTGGGGGTATGTCCCGACACTTATTTGATATTTAATTTAGTTCACTATTTAAAATGTTTTTTCAAGACTACTGTCATTATTGGGCGGTGTTAGTTGGTTGTTTGATCGATATTCGGTGGTTGGTTATAGATGTGAATTAGAACTTTCTTAAGATATTGTAAGCTATCTTGGTTATATGTTTAGCATTCATCTAACATAGTGTAAGGTGGTCTGTTATTAGCGGTAGTGGGGGTTATGTTTGGTCTTTGTTCGACTTGAGATACCCATTAAGGTTTGGGTAAGCTATCCTGGTTTGGGTCGCATTAAGGTGGTATCAGAGCCTAGGTTTGTTTTTATTGGGTTTCCAACAAAGATATGTCAACTAGAGTCTTATTTATCGATGGGTAACGTGCCACACTTATAAAGGAGAGGCTATGAGGCATTAAGGAATATTTCCCTTTCCTGCAGTTTTACTTCGAGATGTTGAGTCTGGGGTCATGAAATGTCCTCTAACTCTCATTTTTTTATTTTTCAAAATCTTCCTCCCAGATGATCTGAACCTAATGGAAACTCCTCTATCCTACTTTACAACAACATTAATGGGACATACCCTGCTTATGGGGTATAAACCCAGTCTAGGGGTCCAATTTCTGAATATCCTTCTAGAGTTTCACTGGTCCCCTCTAGTCCTCCTCGAGCCCCTCAGGTTGATGTGTCAAATATGGAATTTCTTTAGTCTTTTCATATGTTGGATCAGTTGGTAGTTTCTCAGTCTGAGTGTGTAGCTTTTGTTACTTTATCTTTTGAGGCAAAAAGGGTTAGTAGTTTATGAGGTTGAATCATTCTTTGTTCACTAGTTCTAATGTTGAGGAATATCCTCAAATGTTTATCGATAAGATGGAAAAGATCTTCCATGGGATGCATACTTTTAATGTAAAAGGTGTAGAATTTTCTACCTATTAATTAAAGGATGTAGCATACCAATGGTATGAGGAATGGGAACAGTCTACGGTAGACAATGTTTAATCAACACCATGGGATAATTTCTCTAGTGGTTTTCTAGAACGCTTCTTTTCTCAAGAGTTAAGGGAGGCAAAAGTAGAAGAGTTTGTTAATCTAAAGAAAGGAGGGATGACAGTCTAGGAGTATGCCTTAAAATTTTATTAGTTGTCTTGGTATGCTCCTAAGTTAGTTTTTAGCATGAGGAATAGAATGAGGAGATTTCCTTCTGGGTTGTCCCATGATTTGATTCTAGAAAGTAAGGTTTCCATATTGAATAAGGATATATACATCTCTAGATTGGTTATGTATATGCAATAGGTTATGTGAGAAAACAAAAAGAAGAAGTAGGCAGAGATAGGGGAAAGGTAGAATAAGTAGTTTAAATTTCCTTATGAGGGGGGAGGTCAGCAACAGAGTGGTAGAGATGGTGGAAAGTAGTCTAATAAGAATTAGGGAAGTTTTGATTCTTCCTCTACGGCTAGTGCTCCCTATCCTAAGTTGGTGGGTAATCATCGTTCTTAGAATGAATATGGGTTTAGGGCATAGAGTGCCAAATCCTAGGCTGGTGGGGCTCAATCTACTCTATTGTATCCTCATTGTAGATTCTGCGGGCAGGTGCACCATGGGTTTTGTGAAGAGGAATGAAATAAGTGTTTTAAATATGGTTAGATAGTTAATTTACAGAGGGATTGTCCTTTTAAGGTTGCTTCATGGGAAAATAAGATTCCTGTTTCACTTCATTAGCTTTTGTGCCAAAGGGTGTTGCTTCTACTTCTTGTACTGGCGCTGGCCGAATTTTCTTGTATGACATTGCTACCCACCAGGATTATGAGGCATATACTAATGTCATAACTGGTATGATACAAATCTTCTCTTGTGATGTGTATCATTTGTCTAATTTGGGTTTTACACTTTCTTATATAACCTTATTTGTGGTTGTACAATTGAGTTTTAGTCCCGAGTGTATCCTTGATCCCTTTTCCTATTTGTACCCAAGTGGGTGACTCCATGGTTGCTAGAAGAGTCTATAGGGGTTGAGTGGTATCTGTTGGTGGTAGAGAAACTCTGGTATATCAGATAGAGTTAGACGTACTTGATTTTTCTATCATATTGGGGATGGAACTATTGTACTCGTGTTGTCCCCCCTTAGATTGTTAAACCTTGAAGGTCGTGTTTAAATTCCCTACTGAGGCAGTCACTAAGTGGGAAGGGAGTTCTCTAGTGCCTAAGAAAAGTTCATATCATATCATAGAGCCTGGAAGTTGATTTCCAAGGGATGTCTTTATTATTTGGTACAGGTTAACAATTCAATCTTAGAGGGTGCTTTCTGTTAGTTAATTCTCGTGGTTAGTGAATTCCCCAAGGTTTTCCTGACGATTTTCCTGGTATCCCTCCTGATAGGGAGATTGATTTTGGGATTGACCCTGTTTTGGATACTCATCCTATTTCTATCCCTTCTTATAGGATGGCTCTGGCTGAGTTGAAGGATCTTAAGAAAAAGTTGAAAGACCTCTTTGACAAGGGTTTTATCCATCCTAGTCTATCCCCATAGGTTGCTACCATTTTCTTCGTGTGTAAGAAGGATGATTCTCTTTGGATATGCATCGATTATCATCAATTAAACAAAGTTATGGTAAAGAATAAGTATCCTCTTTATCGAATTAATGATTTGTTTGACCAACTTTAGGGTGCTATATATTTCTCTAAGATTAATCTTTGGTTAAGTTATCATCATCTAAAGATTAGGGAGGTAAATATCCGTAAGACTTTTTTTCAAAGCCGTCATGGTCAGTATGAGTTCTTAGTCATATCTTTTGGTTTGACTAATGGCTCAACAATATTTATGAACTTGATGAATAGGGTTTTTAGCTAGTTTCTAGATTTGTTCATCATCATAATTATTGATAATATTCTGGTGTATTCAAAGAGCAAGGGGGATCATGCTGACCATCTCTATATCGTGTTGGAAACCTTTAAAGATCAACATTTGTATGCTAAGTTTTTGAAGTGCGAGTTCTTGTAGAAAGTTGTTACCTTTTTGGGTTGCATCATTTTTAGTGAAGGGATCATGGTGGATCCACAAAAAGTTGTAGTGGTTAAGAAGTGATCTAAGCCGACGACTCCAACCGATATTCGAAGATTCTTGGGTTTAGCCAATTTCTATAGGATATTTGTAGAGCATGGTGGGGTAGTGTCCTATGATTCTAGGTAGTTAAAGATCATGAGAGGAATTATCCGACTCATGACTTGAAGTTTTTAGTTGTGGTGTTCGCATTAAAGATTTGGTGTCACTATTTGTATGGTCTATATAGATATCTTTTCTGATCATAAGATCCTACAATATGTGTTCACTTAAAAGCAGTTGAATCTCAAGAAAATGAGATAGCTTAAGTTGCTGAAAGGCTACTACATGAGTCTCCATTACCATTTAGGTAAAGCTAATATAGTTGTCGATGCTCTTAGCAGGTTATCCATGGGAAGTCTAGCTCATCTAGATGAGGCTAAGATAGAATTAGTAAAAGATATTCACTGTTTGGATAAGCTTGGAGTTCGTCTCTTGGAATCTAATAATAGGGGTGTGTTTATAGAAAATGATATGGCAGTCCTCTCTTGGTATTGAAATATAGGGAAAAAAGGTATTGGATCCTGTCTTCATGAAGATTAAGAGAGATGTGGGATAACAAAGGGTTATAGCTTTAAAGTTAGTGGCGATGGTATCTTGAGGTACTAATGCAGATAATGTGTTCCCTATGTAGATGGGTTGCGAGAGAGGATCTTTGTTGAGGCTCAAGAATCGCATTATACCATTCATCCTGGTTTGATGAAGATGTATCATAATCTTAAGGAGGTTTATTGGTGGAACAATATGAAGCGAGATGTAGCCAGTTTTGTGGCTAAATACATGGTGTGTCAACAATTGAAGGTTGAGAATTTAAGACCTGGAGGGCAGTATTAAGAAATTAAGTTGCCTGGGTGGAAATGTGAAGTGATTTAAATAGATTTTATTACTGGTCTTCCTCTCTATTGGAATCAATTTGATTTAATTTGGGTCATCGTGGATAGGATGACTAAGTCTGCTCACTTCTTGCCAGTGAGGACTAATTATTTGGCGGAGGATTATGCAAAGTTTTTCCTCCAAGAGATTGTGAAGTTCCATAGAATGCCTATTTCTATCATGTCTAATCATGGCACGCAGTTCTCATTGCAGTCTTGGTGTTCATTTCATAGAGGTTTGGGAACTAAGGTAAGCTTTAGTATTGCTTTCAACCCACAGTTGTATGGACAGGTAGAAAAGACTATTCAGACACTAGAAAACATACTTAGAGCTTGTGTGATAGACTATGGTGGTAGTTGGATTGATCATCATCCTCTTATAGAGTTTGCATATAATAATAGCTATAACTCTAGGATTAGTATGACTTCTTTCGAGGCCTTGTATAGTTAGAGGTGTAAGTATCCCATCGGATGGTTTGAAGTTGGTGAGGCTGAGATATTTGGCCCAAATTTGGTTCACCAAGTGATTGATAAGATAAAGGTGATTTGGGATAAGCTTAGAGCTGCCCAAACTCGCCAAAAGTACTACGCGAATGTGAGGTAAAGAGAGTAGAAGTTTAGTGTTGGTGATTGGGTGTTCTTAAAGGTATCACCCATGAAGGGAGTGATGCACTTTGTAAGAAGGGCAAGATAAGCCCCCGATATATTAGTCCATAGTTGGTATCGAAGAGTGTTGGTGATGATGTGTATGAATTGGAGTAGCCCTCTAGTTTAAGATCTATTCAATTGGTGTTTCATGTTGCAATATTGAGAAGTGCATGGGTAATTCTTCGACGGTTTATCCTTTGGAAGATGTAGGTATTTCGGATTTCTTATCTTATTAGGATGTCCCAGTTAAAATTTTGGATCACCAATTTCGTCGGTTACAAATTAAGTACATATCTTAAGTAATGGTTCTATTGAGCAAACCACTAGGTTGAAGTGGTTACTTGGGAAGCTGAAGAGGACATGAAGTCCAAGTATTCATTTTTTTTCACTCCAGAAAATCGTGCTTAAGGTATGTGTATTTCTTGACATCTTTGTTTTCTAACTTTGTTAATGAAAAAAGTTATTTCCTTAGCAACTTTGTTTTCTGTATTTTTTAAAGGTAAGATTAGAGGTTTGTGGAGTCAACTCGTGCTAATATATACCTCGTGCCATCATTCGAGGACTAATCATCCAAGTGAAGGAGAATTGAAACATCCCAAATTTTTACCCCTTGAAAATATCTTAAGCTTTAAGTTCACTGCCTTGGTAATGACTCATAATATGAGTTGTAGGGTGTCTTAATGTGTTATTAGGTTGAGTCATAACCAAACCGGTCAGTTTATGGCCAGTTTTTTCACTTAGTACGAATGGCTCACTACTAGTCGTAAGGATATATTATGAGTCATGGGGTTTAAATCATAGGTTTCCAATGTATGCCCTAAATAGGTTCTGTGTTAATTATGAATGGGACCTACGAGTCGTAAGGTACCGTTACAAGTGTTGTGCCTGAGTTGTAAGGTTGGCAATGTAGGTTTCTTTGGTGGTTCTGGCCTGGTTATGAATCATGTTGATCAGTTAATGGTTGACTCGTAGTCAATGACTAGCTTTTTAAGCTTTTTAAGTTAAGGACATTCTATACATTTCCCCTCTTACAAATTGAAAACCCACATCAAATAGCTGCATTAGGGTATCATTATCCCTTATAAATACTTCAAAGTAACTTCTTAATACTCTCAAATTCCTCAAGGACAAGAACACTTAGGGTTTTTAGAGGATGATCAATTAGGAATTTTAACGGTGATTTCTCTTCGTATGTCTTACTATTTCATGCATGTGACTCTTCCCTCATTATTACTTTGATAAAAAAATATATATATTAAAGCTTTATTCACGTGGAATTGTTTTGGATTTTAAAACAAGGGTTGTAGGTTTTGAATGCTTATAGTTGAACAATGTTTTTCCATGATTTAATTATGATTATTCATGTTTTAAATATGGATTTGAACTTGTGGGTTCAAGGGTATGGTGGATGAATTACGGAATTGTGATTTTCTGAAACTTGTGACTTTTAAAATGGTTATGACCCTAACCCATAGTATAAAATTGGTTTTGAATGAGAAAGGTGGGAATTTATAAAATTGAACTGGTCTTGAACTATTCCATGATATAAAGAGGTATTTGAAGCACAATGATCTGATTTAATGAACAAAGTGAGTAGGTGTCCCCCACCTTGAATTAATGAACAAAGGGAGTTGTTTTCTCCTAGTTGATGGGAATTTTTGGGTATGTTGTGGCTACCTTGAAAGTGTAATTGGTATAACCATAAAAAAAATAATTGCCTAAATGTAGAATGTGGTTCATGGATGGGATTGTGTGATGAATGTTTTAACTAGTATAGAAATAGGGTTGTGTACCAAAGTCGTGAATGTAGAGGTCAAAGTGACCGACACTGCAAACTACATTTATCGATGCGGGGGTCAAGTTGACCAGGGAGGTTTGAGTCCCCCTTATTATAACTTCATGATTAGGGAGGTTTGAGTCCCTCATAAATAATTATATGATCCGGTGCTTACGTCACCTTGGTATATGTTGGGAGGTTTGAGTCCCCTGAGTGTATATATATGAGATTTTTCTCTGGTTTGCGTGGCTACACGCACTCGGGCCCGACCAGTAGGTGATAGTTGTTAAACATTGTATATCATGGGTACTATTATATGATGGTTGAGCTACAGAATCCAGGTTAAGGTTTTAAAGTACATGTTAAACTTTGTTCCCTATCCCAGAATGATAAGTATATATGTATTTGCATATATTTATTGTGCATTGGTTGACTTGTTTTGAATTGACGAAATTATTCTTTCTTCATCCCTGAGTTACATGCTAGTGTTCACCCTGCTAACCATCTTCAAACAATGTGTCCCCACATGATGAAGAAATTGGCCGTACATCTACTTCTCCAGCTCAGTGATCGTGAATTGATCAAGAGTCGACTTGAAGTGGTTAGCTTTTATTCCCCAGAAGGCTCCATTTCAAGATAATGTTTCTCTTTTTATTATAGAATATCAGATACTATTTTTGGCTATAGTCGAGGGAATGTCAGGACACTTATTTGATATTCAGTTTGGTTCACTTATTAGAAAGCTTTGTCTGGATTACTGTGGTTGTTGGATAGTGTTGGTCGGTCGTTTGACTGGTCATTGGTGGTTGGTTATGGATATGCATTACAATTTTCTTCAGCTATTGCATGCGATCTAGTTATATGTTTGGAATTCATAACACATGGTTGTAACATGTTCTACAGTTTGGGGTGTTGGGGGGTGGTCTCCGGTCCTTGTTGAACTTGAGATACCTATCACAACAAGGCCCTCGATTGGGTCATGCCATAGGTCATGGTCATAATAGGTATCTCAGGTCCAATAACGACTGGAAAGCACCCACAACAACCAAATCGTAGACTATCTTACACTAACGTCAGATGAATTTTGAACATATAACAAGATAAGGGAGCTTTAAATTAAAGATATTATGATATGGGAATAACAAAACCAACGAACAACCAAACAATCCCAAGTCCACAGTAGTCCGATAAAGCCTTTACCAAACCAAATATCAATAAAGTATCAAAATATGCCCCTGACTATAGCTAAAAACAATATCTAATAGTCTATAACTCAAAAGAAAAATATAATCCTGAAATAGAGCCTTCAAAAGCATGAAAGATGACCACTTCAAGTCAACACTCAAGAATGTTGTGAATTTCTTGATATTCCAGTTCTTTTATCTCATTAAGTTATAAACCCATGTTTTAACAAAAATTTCAATACTCTTACATATTCAAAGTTCAAACCCACGACACTAGAGTGAAAGGAATATTTACTTATATACCTAAAATCTCTCATATGTTTTGCCGATGTGGGTTCCTTATCCTAAGTTGGGTTGTTACATACACCCCCTCTTATGGGCTCAATGTCCTTGCTGAGGTTTGCCCATCGAATGAGATTATTCTAGACTCAAGAATGAGGTTTGCCCTACCTTACTAGGATTTAGATAAACTCAGTTTGAACTCTGGCGCACATCGACAAGGCTGACCAATATTCTTTATAGCCTTATAAACTAAATCTGGTCCTATCAATGTAGCTTCACCAACTTTAATCAAACCAAATGGAGATCTACACCTCCTACCATAAAGTACTTTAAATAAAGACATCAATTATAATGACCCTCTCAGTCATTCCTCAATTTTTATGCATTCTAGTATTTTTAGCCTTCCTACAGCAGTTAGGTCATTTATGACTTAACGGAACTATCCATTTAAAGATTGGATAGTTCATTTGGATTTTAGGCTCATTTCTCTATTTTAGAGCTTTCACTATTAACGATATAGTCTCAGACCAAAACTCTTAATAGATGACCTCATATAAGAATTTTGATAGCGCCATCAGCTCTAGAACATCGATTTTAGGTTGGGGACCTTGGTTCAGGTCCCGAAACTTTCAAACTCATTTGGGCTATTGTATGAATTATGTAAAAAATGGAACTATAAGAGTGGGCCCCACATTTATTCTAAATGATCTCGAATGAAATTTTTTATGGTTCTATTGAGTTTGAAACATCAAATTTGATATGGTAGCATATTTTATTTGTACGTACAAGGTTCCAAACGAATCTCAAACACCCGATCGAAGTTCATTCTGGACTTGGCAAAAGATGATGCATCAGGTCACTAGAGTGACCACTTAAGTGATATTATGATCACTTTTGTGGTCATCGCGTATGAGGCTATATGTTGCTTAAACAAAACTGGCCATCCAGTCAGTCATTACGTATGCGATGATCAGTCCACTTAATCAAATATCATGTAAGTGATATGGGGTTTACATAAGAGATACTCGATCTCGCTACTAGATCATACAAGCAATAGGTGAGTCACTTAGCGACACCTGATGGATTTAAAAGCCCTATTCTCCACTTGATTTTCTTTCAACTTTTCCATTATTTTTACACCAAATTGAGAGCTCAAAGAAAGGAAAAAGTGAGGAATCCTCCAAATAAGTTGAGGTAAGCTAGCTAAGTCTTTAGTCATTTCCAATCAATTCTCTCTTTGATTTCCATCCAAATTCATAGTAAAATTCTTAGAAATTAGGGCTTTAATTCCTAAACCTTAAGGGTATATTTGGGACCCAATTTTTGCTCCATTTTTTCTCAACACTTGAGCACACATTCTTTGTACTTTGAGGACATCATAACGGGTTTGATTTTGGATTTTATTTACGGGCCCTGCAGGCCTATTCTTGAACAAAAATTCAATTTGGCCCTTAATATAGTGAAACACTCTGGTTTCTGGACCTTAATAAATTTTCTAGAATTTTGGTGTCTGGAACCAATACGAATCATAGGTACGAGCCGTATATTGGGGTAGGATGGTGAGGTCCAATCATATGCTGACTAGTGTTAGTTGGTGGGATGGATTTTGGTTACTAAAATAGATATGACTTAGGGGTACGAGTCGTATTGGTGGGTATAGATCATTTGGTTCCTTAACATAATCTTAGACTTAGTCACTTAGGTTGGATCTGAATACGAGTGGCCCACCATGAATCATAAGCCAGGGTATGCGTCGTACCCAAGACTCGTATGGTGGACAGTGTCTAAATCTTCTTTGGGTTTAAACCTGTCAGGGGTACATATGAAGGGTATGGATTGTATGCTTTGGATATGAGTTGGCTGGATGAGTCATATGTTGGACAGTGTTGGATCCAAATGTTGAGGCTGGGATAGGAGTGGAAGGTACCACTCGTATTAGAGGGTACAACTTGTGAGGGTCAATCGTACCCCTAGGATCGGATTTTGTCCAACTTCAGTGGGGGTATTCAGGATATTTCCCCACTTATCCTAATAATGTATCCATGACTTTTAACCTACTTGGGAGGTTATTTATCTTATTATTATATTCATTAACACTTAGAGACTCTTCTAAAATACTCTATAATTCTCTCAAAAGCTTTTGGGCAAGGGAAGCTAGGGTTTTAACTAGAGGATTGACTAGGTCTTGTCTTGGTGATTTCTTTCCATAATCATCTTTGTTTAAAGCATGTTCTCTTCACTCATTGTTAATTCTAACTAAAAGTATGGTTTTTATGAATGTTTTCCTAACTTCATGGATTGTATAATGTTGGTTTTTAAATATGAATTGGGGTTTTGATATTGAATGGTTGATTATGGCTTTCTATGGTTTTAATTAAGCTTTATGTGCATTAATGGTGGTTTTGGATGATTGGATTGCACGGGAACAATTTAATGGTAATTATAATTGGTTTTGGCTATTTTATGCCCCCAATGTGTTTTGACAAAATGCCTATAATAATGTTTTTATTGCATTAAGTACTTTTAATGGAACTCTTGCTTGTTTTAAAACTTGGTAAAGAAATTATTCATTGCTTAAATGGCTTGGAAAGATAAATGGATAAATGGTTATGATTGTGGAAAACATGGAATCCCCCAAGTGGTTTAATATGGTAAATGGAAGGGCACTTGGAAGTCCCCTTAAACCTGTATGTGGTTGGCTATGGATAGTACTTGCAAGTATGATCAGTATAATGATACCACCGCTAAATGGCCTTGGTTAATAAATTGTAAATGGATTGGTTGGTTTCAATTGATTTTAATTGGGCAATAATGGTGGAATGTGTAGCAAAGTTGTGGAAGGTGGAGGTCCCAGGGGGACCAAAACTGGAAACTCATACTTGTCGATGTGAGGTTGGTCTTGGTGACCATGTGCATGATGTCATATTATATTTTAGGGAATATACTAGTTATCCTAGGTTTTATTTCCTAGTTGTGCGGCTTCACGCACTGAAGCCCTTTTAACAGGGGAAGATGAACCCATATAGGCTATGGGTGGTTTAGGATGGCAAAGCTATATCACCCAGGTAAAGGTTTTAAAGGCATGCTAAACCCGTTTCCCTTTCCTGGCATGGTTATATATATATATATATATATATATGTGTGTGTATAGTTTTAGGAATATAAATAGTTTTACTTGGTTTTGTAAATGGAATTATTTAATCCTTATCCTGAGATCCTGCTAGAGTTCACCCGCTAACCCGTCTACTGCCGATTGTATACCCACGCTATGCAGGAACTGGTTGTTCTACTCCTCCTACATAGTGATTGACTCAGGGATCAACATTTGGACTAAAGTGGTGAGCTTCTTCCTTTTGTAAAGCTCTATTTAATATTATAGATATTTCTAGACACTTTGATTTTATTTGGGATATTGGTTTTGGCCAGGGTTAGGGGCATGTCCCAATCAGATTTTATTACATTTTGGTTAGAGGCTTTCTAGTACTTCTATGGGTTGGAATGGGCGGGATCGGTATAGGTGCCAGCCTTAGCATTGGTATTGGTGGTGAGGCTATCATCATCAAACACTCACTAAAACTTGAATGATGGGAAAGCTTTCAACTTGTACTTGAGTTAGGGGACCTATATGATCTAAATCCATGCTTAAATAGATTCCCACACTAAAAAATTGATCAACACACTAAATTTACATAAGATTTGAGTCTTTTGAAACGTCTATGCATAGGAATGATGGATTTTTATTCTAGTCCAAAATGTGGGGTATTACAATATCTCCCACTTGGGAATAATTGTCATCAAATGAGACTGGCTGAGATTAGAGAAAATACAACTGACGTGGATATAGAGCATGAATGACTGATCATGATTTCATGGTTGACATGATTGATAAGCTGAACATATCATACTGAACATGCATATCTGATGCATGCATAACTGATTCATAAGTACATGAGGGAGAGTACTGATAAGCTGATCATGCATATCTGATGCATGAATATATGGCTAAACTGGCTCATGAACATGCAATGAATATGCAATGGTAAAGATACCATGTTTGAACTGGAAACTGATCATGGAACTGAATACCAAGTTTGTACTAGATACTTAACATGAAGCTGAATAAGCTTAAAGAGAACTGTTACCTTAAACGGAAATGCTAATGAATCTTGAGATCGTTTACTAAACATGCATGAGCGGAAACATGAGAACATAACTGAATTTGGAACGCGATATATGAATTGAACTAAGACATTGAGTACATGGCTTACTACTGAGTTTTGAAGCTAGAGGGTCGGATCATAAGTAACACTTCTTCCAAAATAGATTCATTAAAGAAAACAACATGTGTAAATCAAGGAAGTTTGGGGGCTATAGTCTATATCCCCCTTGGGACACTATGTCCCTTGAAGGATGTTGGACTGACCTTGCTGAGATATTGAGGAAGTTGAGGCGATGCACAAGGCACCTAGGTACGAAATCACGACTGATTATCTGAGATCTAAAATTGAAGTGTGATGCATGAATGCATAGACATACTAACTTATCTGATTAACTAAGTAACTGGTAACTGAATGTTAGGTATGCAAGCCTAAATTGTACTTAATCTGAGTAGCTGGGTTGAGGCTACAAGTATTATGCATATGAGAAGAGACTGACTGAGTAACATGAGGTAACTGATCGTGGATTTTATGAAAGCTATATTGTCTGAAAATTGCATGACCAAAAGTATTACATGATTTGGAAACATTCCATAGACTGAGATATTGAAATATCTATAACTGAGTAGCTGATAATTGTATGCTATGGTCACGCAAGTCTAAACCTGAACTGAATTTTTGAGCTAAATACTGATATGAAACTGACACTATAACTTAAGACTGTAACTGGGATCCATACTGGATCTAAATGCTGGGTCCTGATAACTGAATACTGAAACTAAGGTTTAGACTAATACTGAAGTGCTTAATTCTGAGACTGAACACTAATTACTGAGTTGTGATAGTTGCACAATGAAGGCTGACATAAGTCAAGGATTTGAATATACATTCACACTTTGAATTTTCCAAATTTCTAAGTACTACCTCTTGCTAGCCCTTTGCTTCCATACTAACAGGATATTCAAGCCTATCTTCGTATCTAGACCCTTGTATAAAATATGCATGAAATAATCTGCTCTTAACATGAAACATTAACTCTCTCCCATCTAAGAAATTTATCAACACTACACTATTCTCATAAAGAGAGCTCATAAAGGGTGAAATCAGGAGAACCTGAAACATGAATGGATACTGACTGAACTTGGCACTTTACTGAAGTCTGAGGGATATAATATAAATACCATGTGTGTACCAAAAAGTCTAAACTGAGGGTATACATAACCTAGTCTGAATTTAACTGATCAATAGGGATGTAGCATAAGTCATGGATACTGAGTATACTATAAAACATGATATGTGTAAATGAATCATGAGCTGCATGACCTGAGTCTTTTTTTCTGAGTTCATGGAACATGATTTGTAACACTGAGTGATCTAGAACTGAACTACCTATACTGGGAACTGAAAGCGCACACGATTCTATGGAATGCGTGTGAACATAAGTTGTATTCATGGAATCTGAGACATGAAGCATACATAGGCATTATGCTAACTGAAGTACGAAGCTTTATGCTAAGATAAGGATGGGTCGGGAATCATCCTCCCTAACTATTTTTCTGTACATACTGCACTACTACTGGAATCTGAGAGCCTGACTTGGGTACTTGATCTACCATCTCCCCCTTGGCTTTAAGCCATCATCATTAGTCTATGAACACTAAACTAACATCTAAACTGAATTGCAATCATCATCACATACTTACACTCTGATCAACACATGATCGCCTTACTAAACACATCATCTGCCTCTATTTTCTCACATACTATTAATATCACATTCACACCTTTATGCCTAATTTCAAGTCAATAAACTTAAATTTCTAACTCCCACTGTTCAAGCCTACTGATTTATTCTGGCATAACTACCCCCATGAATACATAGTCTGTTCAATCTGGATATCGTTATCCCAACTTGTCTACTGCTAAACTCCTAAGTTCATTCTTCTAACTCTGGGTCACATGTTATCTTAGGATTCTGAGAAGGGATCTGATGGCATATCTTAATCTGGGTTCGGGAATGAGTTCTCATGATCAGGAATGAGATCCGTACAACTTTGGAACATAAGGGAACTGATGGGATACTATCTGACAAAGCCCTATCTTTAGGACTTGAGCTTCACTGTTTCTGTTATCTTGAAAATAAGGTGGAATTGACATGAGTGAAGGGTGATAAGAATCTACATGATTTTCTTAGAGAACCTTGCTATACCAATATCTGAGACATGAAAGAAGGGAAATTATTCCTAAAATATCTCATAGCCTCTTGCACATAAGTGTGGTGCATAACACACGTATGTACAAGACTCTACTAGATGCGGATTTCATACTTCCTAGGACTCTATTGAACCTTAGGCTCTGATACCAAGTTTGTAAAACCCTAATTTTCTGAACTGGAATGCTACACGGTGCTCACGACCCTAAAGGACCACAAGCTAACCCATAACTGATAGCTGTACCTGTATGTTACATAATATAACATAAAGATGCAGAAAAACATGTACTAAAAGTCCATAAGGTTCAAATTTAAATATACATCTGATAACAAAATATCTTAAAATGGTATAAAAATACCAAAACAAGTCTAAAATAACTATCTATCATGCTATAGTCTGGAAAGCCTCTAACTGTCTAAATAAGGAGTTGATGGAACATGTCCCCAACTAACTCCAACTACTGAAATAAACTAAAAAAATGAAATAGTAATGAAATCATTATGTCCTCAAAGGATGATGACTCATGTCTAACTCTGACTACTGATACTGGAATCTACTGCTGATCTGGAGCTCATGACTCTGAACCTATGGTGTAACATAAAAGAAAGAACCATAGCATAAATGCGTCAGTACATTTGAATATACTAAGTATACGAGTGAGGTAGGCTAAATGCAAAGGGTTATATGCATGAACAATGCTGACTAATATGAACATGAGAATACATACATGCATACGTAACTGTAACTGAACTCGTGGAGATACTGACAACTAAGTCTGAATATGACAACATGAGTGTACTGATACTGAGATACTGAATAGAGAAATGACTATTTTTGATAATTTGAACTATGAAAAACTGATCTAGTTGACTATGTTTGACAGTCCTGAAGCTGAGTACTGATATCATGAATTCTGAAAACTGATGTAACTGATACATGAGTTCAGAGAAATAATATAACTGATATAACTGTGATGATCGGCCTAACTGATGTAACTGATATTGAGTGACTGTATCTGATAGTCTATGTTCTGATGGAACTATCTGAGTTCCATTCTATATGGAGTAACTGAATCTAAGATCAGTCCTATCTAGCGGGTGATCTTTGAATTCAATGATTCCGATACTGATTAATTATAGTTGAGATCAGTCCTAGCTAATGGGTTATCTTGAAGTCTATTTATACTAATAAGCATTGATTGTATCTAACAATACTGAATCTGTACTACTAAGCTAAGTGACTGTTTCTGACAGCCCTAATTCTGTAACTGAAACTGTGGGATGTGTTCATCTAACTGACATGCCCCAAGTTAAGTTGACAAGGGTTCAATCTCTTCCCTGACTAGAAGGGTGTCAGTACCATGCCACCAGTAAAGATATTTGTTGTGGAGTCAGTCCTAATCTAGTGGGTAACTCCTAGGATCAGTCCTATACATATAAATATGCTAACGGGTGACCCCTGAGTATGCCAGTCCTATCTAACGGGTGACATATGGTACCTACGCCGGCTATGTAGTTATGGAAATCAGGGATTGATTCTAAGGATCTCAGTCCTTTCTAGCAGGTGAGCCCCCATCCCTAGGCTCACTCGGTGATAAATTCTACTCCCATCAAAAAGACACTAAACTGAATAACTGAGCTAAACTGAATAAATGAACTGAACTGATTAGCTAAACTGATACTGATTAACTTAATTGATACTAGTGGTATTATAAACCGAAGCTAAACGAAGTTTACTGAGTTCCATTGACTGAAGGAACGTACTGAGTTCTGAGGACTGACTAAGAGTACTGAAATTACTGAGATCGCTAGGAATACTGTTCTTACTGAGATCACTATGGTTACTGAGTGCTGAGGTTACTGAACTACTAAGATGCTGAGATTTCTGAGTTTTCTTGAGTCATATGACTAACTGAATTCTATAGACCATAGCTATATTATTTTGGGTACAAGTACCCTCAGGACTCGATGGAAGGAAACTGACACACCTACCTGACTTGACTATGTGACCAACATCAACAATCCATAATATCATAACTTGGGGAATTCCATGAAGTGCATGGATATCATACATTTTGTACATAAGTAGGATTTGCAAGTAAGCATGGCATAATCTCATAAGATGTAATACCCTAAAAAATCCAAACCAATATTAGAGACATGTACCAATCTCATGCATAGTACATCATGGTTCTTTTATAGTTTTATGAGAAGGTTAAATGTATATTAAGGCTTCAAATAACTATCAGCTATCAGACGAATTAAAACATTTCTTACCGATTGAATTCTTGAGAAGGATATTGGTATAGTCAACTTCAAATGAGAATATCTCTCATTATAATTGGAATTTTTTAGCTCATGACCTATCCACGGATATATAATTGAATTATCTTTCCAATGAGACCAATTTCACCTAAATCTGATATCGGAGCAAAGAGTTATTCCTATTTTACTCTAGTATATCAGGATGGAAATAGTGTGACGACATTCGTGGTAGCTTACCACATTTATGACGCCCTATCACGAAGGTCGTCAGCCACCATCTCCTAAGTGATGACATTCGTGGGATCTTACCACACTTGTGACACCCTATCACAAAGGTCATCAGCCTTTGGCAGAAACCAGCTCCTAAGTGACGACATTCGTGGTAGATTACCATACTTGTGACGCCCTACAACGAAGGTCGTCAGCCTTAGCCAGAAACTAGCTCCTAAGTAACGACATTCATGGTATCTTACCACATTTTTTATGCCTTGTCACAAATATCGTCAGCTATGATTTTCAGCAGCTGGGAATTTAGTTCATAAGGGTATTTTGGTCTTTTCTTTCACCTTCCACAACTTATAACCCTAAAGAGGCATAAATTTTCCCATTTTTTCTTTAGTTAAGCATCTTAAAAACCCTCTCTTATGCTCTCAACCACAAGATTAGGGTTTCCACCAAACTCATCTCTCAAAAGCAAGATTCAAGCCTTTTTCTAAGATAATTGAGAATTAAGTTTCCCAATCCAAGAACTCTCCAGCAAATCATCAAGGTTTCCTTTCTAAGGTATTCATAGTGTTTATCTATGGATCCAATCCATTCATAGCGCTCAAGAACTATGTTTTAAATATTATTTTGTAAACTTTTTGTGGTGATATGATTATGTACATATTGACGATAGTTGTTTAAGTTTCAATGTGATGTATAAAGGTGTTTTCATGGAATATATATGGTTGTTAATTGAAAACCATGAACTTTAGGTGGTTTAATATGGTGCAAGCATGAAACTCACCTATGCCTTAAAGAATACATGCAAGGTGTTTGATAAAATACTTAGGATGCTAGAAATTCATGTTTGTATGGTTCTATGATGTCTAAATGAAAAGTCCATGTTAACTATATACTTCAATATGAATCCCATGTTTTTCATGTGTTGCTATTATGGTGTTATGAAGCATGTAAAATAATGGAGATATACAATATGTACATGAAATATATCCATGTATTCCCTACAATGTTTAAGATGTTGAATAACTATATGAAATATGATATCCCCTACTTATCATATTATGAATTGTGGACTCAAATCATGTAATCAAGTTATGTTATGTGTGTCAGTTTCCTTCTATCGAGTCTGGGGTATTCGTACCTGAAAAATATAGTTGTATGCCTAGAGCCATGTCATGTTTCACGATATACAAAATCAAGCCATGATTTAGTAGAATTCAGTCAGTCATGTAACTCAAAAACCTCATGGTCACAGTCAGTTATCAGATATCAGTAGTTTTTCGTCAGTCAATGGAATTTAGTAAGTTTGACTTACATACAGTCAGTTAAAGCATGTTCAGTCTCTTCAAATGGGAGTAGGAGTTAGCACCGAGTGAACCCCAGGATGGGAAATCACCTGTATATGAGGGTGTGATTCTTAGCAGCCATCCTTGCATTCCAGAACTATGTAGCCATCATAGGTTGAGACATCGTAGCCTGTTATATGAGGGTAGATGAGGTGTCTTAACCTGTTATATGAGGGTTCCCACCGTTCTCACTAGAGTTACCTATTATATGAGGGTTGCTCACATTTTGTCCTTACCAGTGGCACGGTATTGACACCCTTCCAGTCAGGGCAGAGATTAGACCCTATCTTAGCCATAATGGTACATATGGGGCATGTTGGTTAAACAACTACCTCCCATAGTTTCAGACTCAGTCTCAGTAAAAGAACTCAGATAGTTCTTCAGATATCAGTATACCAGGACTGTCAGATACAGTTAAATTTAGTTATAGTACAGAACTCAGATAGTTCTATTAGATTTAAGACTAATAGATATAGTCACCCATCTTATCAGAACTACAGTTTCAGCCATGTCAGTTATCAATAAACCATGTATTAGCGTACAGATCTAGATATCACCTACCCACAATCTTAGTTACTATGTATGTATGTTTACACTCTCACATTCATATCAGTCAGTCAGTTAGCATTGTTCATGCATGTAAACCCTTTTGAATTAGCCTACCTCACTCGTATGCCCAGTACTCTAGTTGTACTGACACATTTACGCTATGGTGCTTTTTTTTATGTTACACTATAGGTTCAGAGACACGGGCTCCAGATCAGCAGTAGCATCCAACCACAGAGTTGTAGTGAGTCCTCATTCATTCGAGGGCGATATTATTTTATTTTATTTATTATTTTAGCTTAGTTTTGCTAGATGGAGTTAGTTGGAGACATGTTCATTCAACTCCTTATTCAAACAGTACTTAGAGGCTTTCAGATTCAGTATTTAGACTTATGTTCAGATTTGATTTAGTCTTCAGCTATTTTGGGTGCCTTTCACCCATATGGATATTATGTTTTAACAAATTCTTTATTCAGTTGAACCTCATGTCCTATATTTTATATTTTCCACATTATTATGTTATATATGCAATGTAGAGGTATAGATACCAGTCATGGGTTAGCTTGTGGTTCCTCGTGGTCATGAGCATCGTGTAGCATTCCGATTCAAAAAATTGGGGCATTACAAACTTGGTATCAGAGCCTAAGGTTCAATAGAGCCCTAGGGAGTCTGAAAGCCCCATCTAGTAGAGTCTTGTACATGGGTGTGTTACGCGCCACATTTATGTACGGGAGGCTATGAGATATTTTAGGAACAGTTCCATTTCTGTAGTATTCATGTCGTGCTAGTAAGCATATATTCAAGTCAGTCTCTCAGTCTAACCAACTCTTCTCTTATTTCAGAAACATGCCTCTAAAGAGAAGAAATCAGCCATCTCCTCAGCCCGAAGATCCTTTGGGCGAACATGTTTCTCATGCGGAATTCAGGACCGCATTTACCACTCTTGCTCAGTCTGTAGCTACCCAGAATAAACGAACAGCTGTTATTCTGGCCAATTCAGCAGCAGCTAGGATTTGGGACTTCACCCGAATGAACCCTCCATCCTTCTTTGGGTCTAAGCCAGACGAGGATCCTCAGGAATTCATTAACCAAGTCCAGAAGGTCATTGATATCATGGAAGTCATTTCTTCTTAGAGTGCCGAGTCAGTCGCATACCAATTGCAGGATGTCGCTCACTTTTGGTACAAGCAGTGGTTAGCAGAAAGGTTAGAGGATGCACGTCCTGTTGAGTGGGAAGAATTTTTCACTGCTTTCTTAGATAGATTCTTTCCCCAAGAGCTGAGAGAGGCCAAAGTTCTTGAGTTTATGCACAATAACATTATAATATATTTCCCAACTAGGAATTTTATGGGAATCTTGGTGGGAATATTTTGGGGACCGTGTGCACTTCTTAATCCTACTAGGTTAAGGGTTATTATTTTATACCCACTTAGTGGGAATATATAAAAGGAAAATAATTTGGTGACAACTTTGGGGATAATTTTTGGTGGAAACATCTAGGAACAAACTTGGACAGCTTGGACGTAATTGGAATTATTTGGAGACGGTTGCTACTTCTTTAGGTTTTTATTATTGTTTTAATTATATTTTAATTATACCATAACATGTATTCAATTATTTGGATCGTGATTATGAATATTATCAGCTAATAACCCTCTTTCCATGGTTAAAGCCAAGAACATGAGTACTATTATTTTGGATTAAATTCTTTTAATTTGCTTATCATTGTTGGTTGTTTAATTATTCTAGTTTTAATTATTTTATGGATTGATCACCCATAAAATACATATATTGTCGACATTGTGATCTTGGGAGAGAGAATAGGAAGATAGAAAATGGGAATAAACAAATTTTGGATTTTTATTCTTTTATAAAATAAAGAATTAAACTTGGCACCTAGGACAGGATGTACTTAGGAGCCTTACTTGATTCAAACGTAGGATGATAGCTTTAATAACTTAATTAGATTATTACATCCCCGCTCAATGATGTATTTATAATATCCAGATTAGGTAAATGGTTAGAGGTCGGGAGACCATGATCATGCAACCCTACAACTCAACAACCCAGATAAGCAAGTTAACGAATGAAGTTCAATAACATAGTATGATTGTTCGAAGTTCTTTAATCCATTGACTGTCCCAAGACTTTTATTTTTACGCACTGTTTATTTTATTTTTAGTTTACAATTATTCAACACTCTTATTGGTTACTTGAGCTCAATTGGTAAACTAGAATTGGATAGTTGTTCACACAAGTTTTTGTGGGATTGATACTCGGCTTTCTTAAAGGCCAGTTTACTACTTGGCAGACCACGTACACTTACGTGTATGCTTGGTCACTGTCAGATACATGGAATACCCCAAGTGGTTTAATATGGTAAATGGTAGGGCACTTAGAAGTACCCTTAAACCTATATGTGATTGGTTATGGATAGCACTTGCAAGTATGGTCAGTATGATGATACCACCACAAAATGGCCTTGGTTAATAAGAGGTAAATGGATTGGTTGGTTTCTTAAAAATAGGTTTAATAGATTAATAATGATGGGATGTGTGTCAAAGTCGTGGAAGGTGGAGGTACCATGGGGACCAAAACTGGAAACTCATATTTGCCAATGTCAGGTTGGTCTTGGTGACCGTGTGCATGATGTCACTCTATATTTTAGGAAATGTACAATTCATCCCGGGTTTTCTTCCCTGGTCGTGCTAATTTATGCATTGGAGCCCTTTTAGCAGGGGGAGCTGAACCCATATAGGCCAGGGGTGATTTAGGATGGCAAAGCTACACAGCCTAGGTAAGGGTTTTAAAATCATACTAAACCTTTTCCTAGCATGGTTATATATGTGTGTGTGTGTGCGCGTGTGTGTGCATGTATGGTTGTTTGCATATGGATGGTTTTATAAATGATATTATTTTATCCTTATCTTGAGATCATGGTAGCGCTTACCCGTTAAACTGTCTACTGGTGGTTGTATGCCCATGCTATGTAGGAACCGACCGTTCTACACCTCCTACATAGTGATTGACTCGAGGATCTGACTGAAGTGGTGAGCTTTCATCCTTTTGAAAAGCTCCATTTCATGTTATGGATATTTCTAGACACTTCGATTTTATTTTGGATATTGGTTTTTGGCCATGATTTGGGGCATGTCTCAATCGAATTTTATTACTCTTTTGGTTAGAGGCTTTGTAGTACTGCTATGGGTTGGAATTTGCGAGATCGGTATAGTTGATAGCCTTATCATTGGTATTGGTATTGAGGCTGGCATCATCGGACATAATTTCTCACTGTTCTATCATATTTCATTTTGGGATTAATTATACTATGTTTTGGAATCTTATTAGTTATGGCCTGGTTTATGACCTTTGGTCTAGTTTGGTATGGTTGGGCGGTTGGTGTGGTATGGTTGGACTCAGTTGGATTGGTCACGTTTGTGATCCTATCCCAGAGTCTTCATGTGAGATTTACACTATTTTCTTATATACTTGAAATTCAGACAACTCAGGACACACGGCTGGAGGTTGGGTTGGGTAACGGTGGTGGTCTCTGGTCCCGGACGGACTTGGGATGCCCATTATGACAAGGCCCCTAGTCAGGTAGTGTCATATAGCAATATAGGTCTCATGTGACTCCTAATGATGTGTAGATTACAATTTTGATAGAGTGGGGGCATTTTGGGAACATGGAGTGAAGACAAACGATTTGTGGGAAATTCAAGGATTTGTAGTTTGGCATCAAGGTAGGCTTCTATCTGCTCTTCTTAAGATGGAGTTTTGACAGTGCACATGCAAGTGTACATGGCCTACTAAGTAATATAATGGCCCTCAAGAAATCCGAATATCGATCCCACAGGGACTTGTGTTGACAACTATCCAATTTGAGTTTAACAATTGAGATCAAGTAACCAAAAAGAGTGTTGAATAATTGTAAACTAAAAATAAAATAAACAGTGCGTAAAAATAAAAGTCTTGAGACAATCAATGGATTAAACCCCAGGGTTAAAGCACTCTGAACAATCATACTATGTTATTGAACTTCATTTGTTAACTTTCTTATCTTGGTTGTTGATTCGTAGGGTTAATTGTGTGATCATGGTCTCCTGACCTATAATATTTTAGATAATTTGGACATTAAAACTACATTGTTGAGCATGGATGTAATAATCTAATTAATTTATTAAAGCTATCATCCTACGTTTGAATCAAGTAAGGCTCCTAAGTACATCCCTACCCTAGGTGCTAAGTTCAATTCTTTATTTCATAAAAGAATAAAAACTCAAACTTTGTTTATTCCATGTTCTATCTCCCTATTCCCTCTCCCGATATCACAAAATCGACAATATATGTATTTTACGAGTGATCAATCCATAAAATAATTAAAACAGGAATAAACAAACAAACAAACAAACAACAATGATAAGCAAATTAAACAAATTTAATCAAAAATAATAGTACTTATGTTCTTGGCTTTAAGCAAGGAAAGAAGATTTTTAGCTGATAATATTCTGTATCACAATCCCAATAATTAAATACATGATATGAATAATGAAAGACTAATTAAAACAATTAAAAACCTAATAAATAAGTGCAGTTGCCTCCACTTTGTTGTCCACCGCTTCCAGGTGTCCACCAAAAATAATCCAAGAATTGTTCACCCAAAATATTGTGCACCGTATGTATATATAATATAATACTCCTAATCCATATGGAATTAAGGAATATTCCCCCAATATCCTCAAAATGTGTGCCATGAATTATATTCAAAATGGGATAAAGTTCCACCCGTGTCGACACAGAATTTGGTCGTGCATGTGCACCCAACGCGACGTGTTGATGATTGCTTTGACAACAATGTTGTGGTGCATTTATTATTGCATGGATGGAGGTGGAATATTTGACGTGATGCATCGCTATCGCGTCGGCTCACTGGAATTTGCATCCAAAATTTATTCTAAGTGTAGAACGTCCTATTCTTTGCCCAAACCGTTTGTAGTGTATTTTCAATGAATTTCTGGCCTTTTTATCATCAATATATCATCATATTTAGATCATAAAGCCTCCTACAATATTATAAACCACATATTAGAGATCAAAACAACACAATATTCTCAATGATAAATCAAAACACGAGCTAAGATAAGGCTAATTCGCAATGATCTTCAAATTTATATTTCAACTCTTAACTTAATTAAATTAAACTTTACCCATTACAAACAAGTTATTTCACTCATAATTACACATTTAAAACATTTGGAATAAATTAAACACATTAGAATCTACCGAAACTAACTAGACATATACCTAGCTCAAGCTAGTAAAACTAGTTTTTTGAGTTGAACTCTAAATGACTCAATTATGTACAAACTTATTTGAAAAACACTTTGAACATTGTAATCACATACTTGGACACTTAAATCCTTATTTATATCAATACTAACACGTAAATAACATGAATTATTCTCAAAACAAGGCTAAGTAAGTTAGAATAGTAACACTAGAATGCATAAATACATCCAACATCACCACCCCACACTTAAAGTCTTGTTCGTTCTCGAACAATTCTTTACTATAAGCATCATAAGTTGAGTAGAATCTAAACTTCTACTAAATTCAAGGCACTTTAGCTAGTACTACAATGACTACACGGACTGCTAGTTTCTACACAAAGCACGTTATTTACACAATTGATAGCTCATGAACACCACTCCAAAACATCCTAGCCTTAAGGATTGACTCACCTAAGTGGAAAACATATGCTTATTGTTAAATCAAGGCAACATACAAGTCACCCACATTTATCAAACATGTGTCCCTCATAACAAGAGAGTTATCCATAATCACTCACAATAATGCAATTTATAACATAATGGGTACAATAATCAAATTACACTCACTCTCACAACAAATTCACAAGTTACACATAATTCACCATAAGCTTTCCCTTACTGTAATGCTCCACTAATATCAGAATGATGAACTTCAGATCAAATAGGTCTTTTTTGAGTTGTAATGTAGGCTAAGGGAGGACTAGGAACTATTTGAGAATAGTGACTACCCTCTCTAACCTCTTTAATACACTACATTATATATTTAAAACCAATATCCAATAACCAATTTACACCATTTTTATCTACCCATATCTTTTGTTTTTGCCCCATCTCTTTTAAGCATTTTCACAAACACGTGGTGGGCGCATTGTCTTTTCCTTCAAAATTCAATTTTTCTCATTTTCTAAAATCATGGGAATATTTCTAACACCATTTATATCACTCCCAACTACCACACATTAAACATAAACACCAATGACTATTACCTTGGGGCATTAATTTCACCTTTTTCTTCTTTAATTTCTCAAACTCATTACCAAATCAATTTTTCATTAAAGCGCCTACGATCATTTGGATTAATTTAAAGTACATAAAAAAGGGATTAGACTACTTATGCGGCTACCAAATAAAGGGCTAAAGGCTCAACGGGGGTTAACTAGAATAATGCACAAAGGGTAGGACAAATAAAAGGTATAAAACAAGGTTATCACAGAAATGCCTAATTCATCTCCTAAACTCACACTCTTTATTTTGCTTTACTCACACACCGGACAAGTTCTAGACATCACATACAACAAGGAATATACAAAAACCTCACACGCATATGGCACATACTCAACTCAATAGGATCATGATAGAATCTCAACCAAACAATAGCAGGAATTCAAATTTAAGCCAAAAAGTATAAGAGTCAAAAACTTGAGCCTAAGAGTCTCAAAAAAAGTAATTCCTTCAATCAACATGCTTTAACAAACAAAACACTTGCACCATTCAATCAAAAATAGACCCAATAAGAATATCTTGCACAAAAAATAAAATAAAATAAAATTGAGTCAAAATTTGAGAATTTCCCCACCCCACACTTAAAAATATACTTTGTCCCCAGAGTGAACTTGAAAGTAAGAGATAGAAATACTTCCTGAGGCCTCTAGGCCTAGCTAGTAGAATCATTTTGTATAAAGGGTCTATGGGACCTCACACTTAGTTTTTTCCATACTTTTTAGCTTAGGTTTTTGGTACTGAGACTTCCCATTAACCTGCGACTGAATCAAAAACACAAACTACATGAAATAAAAACTAAAAACTAAAAATAAATGTTTATGCGTAACTTAAAAAAGGGAAAATAAAGGCCTGCTTTTTAGATCAACATTACTTGGACTTTTGATAATCTTTTAGAGCAACATTACTTGGCCTTGCACTGATTCCACCAAGTTTTGGGACTATCTTATGTATTTTAGTCTTTTATTTCATTTATTCTACATTCTTTTTTCATTTCTCTTAGTAGTCTATTACAAGTAGTTTTGGACTACTAGTTGGCTTGCCTATTGGTGGGTAATAGTAGGCACCATCATGACCTGAGAAATTAGGTCATGACAAATTGGTATCAAAGTCTAGTTTACAGGTGTGTTAGTACAAGAGCTAAGCTTCTATTAGAGTCTTATGAGTCAGTGTGAAAATATCTATACCGTTAGGGGTAGGCATTTGGTGGTTCGATCTGATTGTTTAATATCGGTTCTGTTTATTGGTTTTTAGATTGACAAAAATGACATCTGTAACCAAACCGAAATAAATTCGGTTTGGTTCAATTTTTACAAATTAGTTCGGTTATTTCAAATTTTTATTTTAGTTTGAAATATTAAAGTAGTTAGTCTCTTTTTTTCATAAGTAAGCATTTAAAATTGATGGTATTTTTTAGAAAAAATATTTTTTTCAAACCTATTTTTCATTTCCAAATATAAATAACTATAAATAACTCAACATAGATGAAACAAAATGAAATAATCATAAGCTTAACATAATACATAACATCATAAATCATTACTTATAATATAACCTTGCATAAATAGTTTATAAAACAGTGCAAAGTCACCAAAATAGTCCATAAAATATTTGAGTCACTAAAATAATCCATAAACAGCCTGCGACGTATGTGAATTTGCTATTAAATGTTAATTGTGAATGTGACTTACTAAATATTATATAGATATATATAATATAATATTATATAATAAAATATATATCTTATTTATTTATTTAAAAAAATTGGTTTTTTGGTTTAACCAAATTTATTTTTTTAAAACTGAAAACTGAACCAAAAAAACAAAATTTTTAAATTATAAATTGAATCCAATCCGAAAAACCAAAAAAAAACAAAACTAAAATTAAATTTCGGTTTGGTTTTTCAGTTTTTTCGGTTTAAATCAAAATAGGTCCACCCCTATATACTGTATCTTTGGAAGGCTACAAAGCATTCTTAGAAAATTCTATTTTTGACTCCTTGTTGTGTGTCTGAATTTCTATGAGCCTCAAGTACATCCTTTGACTCTATTCTGTCCTAGATAGATGATGCGGGGTGGTTGATAGATACAAATAAGACTTCATCACATATTTCTAGAGTTCCAGTACAGCATTGAACCAAAGAGTTAAGAATGGATGTCAAGGATCTTCAACATCAGTATTAGTCAATAGATTTGGGCCTAACCCAGACTCCAATATGGTTTATGACTACTTTAGGCTTTTGAGATTCAGTATTAAGGATTCTGATCCTCTTTATAGATACCTCACAGCCAGAGGGATAACATCCAGTTCATCTAGCAGTTCTCAAGAAGAGTTGGGTTTGTTAATGTTCAGTAGGGTTCCTTATTGGTTTCAGAGAATAAGATTAGTTTTTTTTAGTAGGCAAGGCATATTTCTATGCTATATCCTTTAGCGTAGACATAGTTCATGCATTTATTAAGGATTAGCACTTCTACTCTATTTGTCATTGGAGCACTTGATAGCAGCAGGGTTTTATTTCTCTTAGGTTGTTGATCATGTAAGGGCCACAAAGAGAGCATGCATTGGGACTTATGGAGGTAGCAGTAAAAGGCCATGTCATTGTATAGTGTTATTGGTATTCTATTCGGGAGTGAGCATTTTCCTAGTGGAGGTCAGCTTCACTTGCAACCTATCAATTCTATGCATATAGCAGTTTCGACTATGATTGGCTCTCAGGTTAGTCATGGTAATCGCAAAAGACAGAGTTCTCATTAAACCTTTTGGAGTATTTGGTATGGGTCTTCAAGCCATGGTGGTCATTCTAGATCAACAAAGGTAGCATTATTTTGGGGTATTGCAAGAGCTTGTTTTGGTTGTGGTCAGATAGGACATTAGTCTATAGAGTGACCCAAATGGGAGTAGGTTGTTTAGATAGAATTATCACATATTCCTCACCATCCTAGGATTGCTGAGGTATGTTATAATTGCAGAGAGGATGGTTATTTTAGTAAAGAGTACCCTCAATATTAGTTGGTCAACTATTTGGGGTCAGCTTGTGTTTCTCGCTAGGTTAGGGCTTTAGGGGTTTTCTACAACTATAGAGAGATTGGCTAATGGTCCATAGAGTTTGCTCGGAGTAGGATTGATTATCCTTCTTCTCATTCAGATTAGTCTCATGGTGTTGTGGCACCTTTAGTTAGAGACAGTGCGCTTAGCGACTTAGTTGTTAATTCAGATGCTCAGTTTGAGTTTGGAACCTCTCAAATTCATTCTCTCTTGGAAACATAAGGCATCTGACTTTAAATTCCACTTGGATTTATGCAATTTTATTTGGTGTCTTTACCTCTTCATTTGTATGTATTGGGGTTCTTGTACCCATTAATGAGTATATGCCTTGGTAGGTTTATATTGGTTATTGAACCTTGATATAGAGTTTATGATTATATTACTACCCCATAGATGATTTCCTTTAGTAGTGGATGGAGTAGATCTGTATTGATATTTTCTTTTGCTATGGGTGCAGCATTTGGGTTTGAGTCCCATTTTTCTTGGCATATTGGCCTTCTTATGGCCTTATAGTGGTACTTACTATTGATTTTCATTTTTTATACTGCATATTACTTATATTGATGTTTATATTATTGTTGTTATTATTGTCATTACTTGATGTTATCGATCCTTGCTTGATAGATAGCTAGACTAGCATTATCTAGTTAGAGTTTTGTTCCTCGTGATTTTTGTTCATTGGCTTGGAAGTTAGCTTGGTTGGATGTTTTTTCTCTTGTAGCAAGGTGAGGTTGGGTATTTTAACTCCGTTGGGAAGGCTAAACCGGTTGTTGGGTAAATTATGGTATTGAAGAAACATTGACCTTTTGTGGTTCTGTTATGGTTCTAGAGTTGGCAATTTGGTTTAGGATTCTTAGACTTGCCTCTTGGGTTGCAAAGGTTTTCTTGTATTGGCTATCTCTCTCTATGTAGTTCCTTTTTGAGGTCGACATATTTGGGATCCATCATTTTGATTTAACTAGTTTATCCCCTGGTAGTGGTTTCAAAGTTGATATCGAGAGGTCTTAGATTCATCTTTCAAGTTTGTTGGGATCATCTCCCGGTAATGGGTTGCTTTTGGTAATAGTATGAAGTTGGATACTCTGTTCTTATCGTGATATTGCTCTTGTCTAAATGGAGTTAGATAGTTGGAGACAAGTGATCTTTCTTGTGACTGCTCCTTAAGTTAGTAAATTGGAAATTCTTTATTTTGAGTTGCTTGGTTTATTTTTCGGTAGTGGTCTTAACCTTGGCATTGGTGTCGAGATTGGTTACCTTCTTCCTCGGCAATGTGATTCATGGGTTGATTGAGTTAAGGTTATTCCACTTGGGTACATTCAAGAAATCCTTATTTTGGAATTTGGTCAGCCTAATAAGACATAGTGGAGTACTTTTCCCAGGTGATATATGTCTATGGGTATTCTTTATTGAGATAGAGTATCTGATTGATTAGTTTCTGGCTAAGGTTGCATTCTCCAAGCTCTTAGAGTTTTGGCTATCTCTAGTATGGTTTGTAACCTTGGTGAGTTCTCAAGTATGCGTTGGTGGTCCATGCCCTCTAGTAGATATGGATTTGGTTAGTTGTGTTTTCA
Organism: Capsicum baccatum var. pendulum; assembly: GCA_030864225.1. Classification (NCBI taxonomy): domain Eukaryota; kingdom Viridiplantae; phylum Streptophyta; class Magnoliopsida; order Solanales; family Solanaceae; genus Capsicum; species Capsicum baccatum. The sequence continues at coordinate 204,731,983 of CM061550.1, forward strand.
GTCAATGATTTATCCTCAATCGTGATTTTATTTTGCAGCTACATTTTATACCCTCTAGTTGACATAGAGTTCATTGCTTGTGTTTTTAGCTGGTGGTTTTTCTCTGTTGTGATTTTGTTCTTCAGCTATGATTCAATTTTAGCTTAGCATGATTCAGTAAAGATATGTCAAATTTGGATAGTAAGGTCAATGTGAGTATTTGGCCTTACATCAGGCTTGTTGGCTCAGTTTTAGATTTAACGCCTTGGCATAGCGATTTAGAGGTTATTATAGATTTGGGATTGTGGATGCATACCCATAATTAGGTTGGGTTTGGTGTCAAGATTTTAGCTTAGAGCTGTAGAGCTTGGGTTCAGCCTTTGTTTTTAGATTTGTCTCAATTGGTGTTTATCTATAGGATGGCTAATCCTACTCCATGGTTACCTATTTGGTCTTCTTCAGTTTGGATGGATTATAAGTTTTCAGATGATTGTGTGTGGACAAGGTATTGGTTCTTTTAGCTTTGACCTTGAATTTTTTAGTTTTCATTTGGATTTTGGATGATCTACTCAGCAGGAGCAGTATACTTAAGTTGGATTTAGCATGGCTTCATTCATGATTGATGGGACATCTTGGGGTAGATTGTTCAGTGGGGAGTAGTTATGCATTGGACTCCTGGTTCCTAGTTCGGTGGTCATATGGACAGTTGTAGCATTGGCATATATTACAGCACTTGGTTATCTCTATTTGTGTACCCATATAGCACCTTATAAGCTTATTATCAAGCTTGCCAGTACGGATTTTTGATGGATCCGCTTTAACTTTTTGAGGTTAGTATATTGAGGTTTCTAGGATAGGACTTGGGTTACTTTTGGTTGGTTTTGAGAGTTAGCAGGTGAAAAGGCAAAAAAAAGTTATATATGTGGTGTTAGAGTGGGTTGCATAACTCCTGCCTTGGTTTGCCTTTGGCATAGATAAGTTTTGTTTGATTGTGTTGATATTGATGTGGTATTATTGTGTCGTGGTTTGGATTTGCATGTATGAGCCTTCCTTGGTTCAATTGACAACCAATCGGTGGTTAAGGTTGAGTTTTGATTGTTAAGAAGGAAAGAGAGAAAGTTGGTTGATAAGGGGGTACCTGTGGCAAAATTTCTTGGAAGTGTTGTCTCTTTTTAGAGGTTATCTGGTGAGTTATGCAAGCCCAGTATCTCATCCTTTTGATCTTTTGAGATCTTTCAATCCATTGACTTTTATGGGCAAATGTCCTTTTAGTAGTGGATATTGTAATGTCCCTCCAGGTCATTTCCTTGATTTGCATGCATTTCCAGGATTTCAATCCTCCCTATAGTGGCTATAGGTTATTTTTGACTTGCCAAAATTGTCGGTGATTGGACAGTTCATTTGGATTTTAGGCTTATTATTTTGGAGCTCTTATTATTTAGGATTTTTTAAAACCAAAACTCCTGGTAGATGAAATCAGATGATAACTCTGATAATGCTACCAGCTCCAGAATGTCAATTTTAGGTTAGGGAGACCCTTGGTTCAGGTCTCGAGGCTTTTGGACCCACATTTAGTTAAAATTTTGCTAAGTTTAATTTTATGTGAAAAAAACAATAGGTGTGGGACCCACATTTAGTCAAAAATATCTCAGAAAGAGAGTTTTGATGGTTCCATTGAGTTTGGAGAATCGAATTTGGTAAGGTAGCATATTTTGTTTGTGTGTATGGGGTTTCAACGAATCCCAAATACCGGGTCGAAGTCTATTTCGAACTTAGCAAAATTTCGTGCATCAGGTCACTGGGTGACCGCTTAAGCGATATTATGACCTCTTACATGGTCATTGCATATGCAACTACATGTCGCTTAAGCGACACTGATCATCTGGTTGGTGATCATGTATGCAATGTTCAGTCCGCTTAAATGGATATTATGTAAGCGATATGGAGTTTCCATAAGCGATACTTGGCCCCGCTGGCAGATTGTATGAGTAATAGGTGAATCGCTTAAGCGATTGTCATGTAAGCAACACCTGATGGATTTTAAAGCCCTCTTCCCCACCCGATTTTCTTTCAACTCTTCCACCATGTTTACACTAAATTGAGAGCTCAAAGAGAGAAAAAAGTGGAAAATTATCCAAATAAGTTGAGGTAAGTTAACCTAACTCTTTTTGGTTATTTTCCATCAATCTTCCCTTCGATGTCCATCCAAATTCATGGAAAAATTATTAGAAATTAGGGCTTTAATTCCTAAACTTTAAGGGTTGATCTGGGACACAATTTGCTCTCCATTTATGCTCAACTCTTGAGCATACATTCCATGTCCTTTGAGCGACCACGTAATGGGTTCAATTTTGCATTTCATTTGCGAGCCCCGCGGCCCGTACTTGACCCAAAATTTGATTCGACCCTTAATATAGAAATATGGATCTCATTTGACTTTTAATGATGTGTAGATTATGATTTTGATAGCGTGACTCATTTTGGGATTGTAGAATAAAGACAGATGATTTATGGGTGATTCAAGGAATTGCGATTTGACATCAAGGTAGGTTTATGTCTACTCTTCTTCTTAAGATGTTGTTTGATATATGTTGCGTGTTAAATAGGGTTGTTAGAATGTAATTTTTGGTAGAACACCCTGACTTAGTCTAATTTATGAGTTAGGGCTAGAAGGGTATTTGAACCTTAAGTTGAAATACTTAATATACTTTAATAATCATATTACCTTCTTTATAGATAGAGCTAATTCATAGTATAGTTATGATATTATTCTAGATATGGAGTAGTGGACATAGTTATTAGAAGCATGAATAGTATGATTAGTCTTATTTGGACGTTTAGGCTATCCTGGAATGGTAATTTAGGTAAAATTGATTAAATTTCATGTTCTAGGTGGAATTTTTATCTGAGGGCTAATTATGACTTATTTAACATCTAGATATGAATTTAGATACCTTAGCAAAGCTCGGGGTAGAAGCTCATCTAAAATAGATTTCGGAGATTAGAAGTAGGCCTCTTTGGCCCATCTTAAGCCAAGACTTATATTCGTATGGCAGCCTGTTAGACATAGTAGAGACTAACAAACCTAAGTATAAGGCTTCTATGTGACTTGGAAGATTATAATGGTTTTAATCCCAAACTATGATGTCGTGGTTTTTCCAAACATAATATTAGGTTCAAGGTTGTGATTATGATGCTATGGTTACACCGGATATAATATTGGGCTCAAGGTCATGATTATGATATTGGTTGGGTTCTGGGAAGTATTCTATCCTTATAAAGAAAGTTGTAGTAGTTTATAGACATATTGATGCTTATAATCGTATTTTTTGAATGCTGGTGATGGCATGAATAGATTCAATACAATCATGATCACTTAGATGGTAAATGGTTTTGTTCCAATTAAAATATGGTTTTGTTACTCTTTTCCTAAAATGGGATTTATTCCTACTTATCACTTTTAAAACAAATTTCATTATAGCGGGAATCGTACCATAATAATGAATAACTTATGAGCCTTTGAGCCTAAAAATGGTATTCTAGAGATTTAATCGAGATAGATTTTGATCCATGATTTTGCTACTACTATTTACCACAATCGAGAGAGATTCCGACCCTTCTAATCTTTTATGATGATTTAGTCTCAGAGTTTACCTCAGGCAATGTATTTACGGACTTATATCCTTTTAGTTATGATTCTAGCCCGTGTATTTTATATGTATACATGTATATATCTATATGGTACAGGACAGAGTGGATTGATGATGGTATTGATGATATGACTTCTAGTTCATATCCAGCGATTGATGATTATTGTAAATCCTGAATAGGGACTAGGTCGGTGTATATAGGTACTCCTAAACCCCTTAGGAACCCTTTCGTCCGTGATTCATCGTGCCGGGATAAATAAGTCACTGAAGGTTCTACATTTGTGAGTTATCGAGTTGGAAGAGGTCTATACACTGGGTTACTTTATGGTACTTGGATTGGTTATGGTATTATGGACTTACTTGGCATTTATTCTCGCATGCGCATTGCCTATCACTAGTATCCAACTATATCTATCAGTCTTATGGGGGTTGCATAGGTATAGGTGATGAGTATGACTTATCGTGTATATATTGTTTTGTGCTTTTATCTATCAACCTTATGGGGGTTTGCATAGGTATGGGATCTAATTGTTGTTTTCTGACTATTGATTGGCCTATGTCAGCGGGGTTTATGAAAGGCTCGGTTATTATTTGTCCGGACTAGCCGGCTACTTTATATTGTTATTATTATTATTATGGTTAGTAAGTGATAGGTTGATTATTGGACGGGTATTGAGATTTGAGGTATGATTTTGATTCTTTCATCTTACGGTTATATTATTATGCATAAGTATCCTATGGTTAGGCATTATGGGTTTAGACCCTGATATTCTAATTTCTTTCTTTACGATTACGTTATTATAGTAATTATCTCATGTTTAGACATATAGATTAAAGACCCTGATCCTTTTAGCACTAGTTTCTACAAAGATTGGGAGGCTGGGAAATGCTAGTATGATGACTTAGGTTATACCTTGAGTTGATGTTGTTTATGTATATATATTTATATATGTATATCTATCTATGTGTAGCTATGATATTACCGTATATCCCTTTCTTCCTTCATTTACTCAGGTTGTACATTCATTCCTTGGCCTTATATACTATTATATATCCTTCTTTCGCCCTTTATTTGTATCTTGGCAAGTGATATACGGTATAGTGTTGCGGTTCCTAAGTATTGCTAGAATGGGATAGTTAATCCTTAACACCTCTTTAGCCTTATTAAGTTAGTTTCTTGGATATGAATAGAATAGTTTATACGTATTATCTCATTAGCTTTATTATGTAGTTGTTGAATATTTGGGAGTAGTTTACATTTGTGCTTACATGTTCTGTATATTTGCATTATCTTTGGAGCTGAGGCGATAGTTGCTTGCTGAGTACCATATGTTTGGTACTCATACTACACTTCAGCAGCCTACAGATTATTGTAGGGTTCTCATCATTATTGTCTGTATCATGCGGAGTAGCTATGGTTTAGATACATAGGGTGAGCTCCTAGTATTTAAAGCATTGCTATTCTCCCTCCTATGTATTCGACTAATCTCTATGTTGTATTCAGAGATGGGTTGTATCAGTATATTCACTTGGTATCCCATTTTGCAATCTTGTTAAATTAGATGCCCTTGTACTGATTCCACCAAGTTTTGGGACTATCTTATGTATTTTAGTCTTTAATTTCATTTATTCCTTATTGTTCCTCAATTTCTCTTGGTTGTCTGTTACTAGCTGTTTCGTACTACGGGTTGACTTACCTGTTGGTGGGTCATAATAGGCGTCATGATAACCTGAGAAATTGGTCTTCACATTAGTATGCTAGAATGATAACTGTTATTATAAGTAAACTCTATCAAAGGAAAATGATCATCCCAACTACCCTTTAAATCAATCACGCATGCTCTCAATATGTCTTTTAATGTCTGAGTGGTCCTCACTACCTGACCATCTGTCTGCGGGTGAAAAGCCATACTAAGATAAACTTAGGTGCTAAGTCCTTTCTGAAAATTCTTCCAGAATCAAGAGGTAAACTGAGTACCTCTATCAGAGAATATAGTCAAAGTGAATCCATGTAATTTCACCAACTCCCAAAGATAGATCTATCATAGTCCTCGACTGAATTTGAAGTGTTAATAGCAGGAAATGGATTGACTTAGTCATTTGATCTATCATAACCTAAATAGAATCATGTTGGTGATGAGTATGAGGCAACCCTACAATAAAGTCCATATTTACCACTTCCCACTTTTAAGTAGGGATACTGATATCCTGAAGCATACTACTAAGTCTTTGGTGCTCAGCCATAAGTACAAGTAATTTGGACACTTAGCCACAAATTTTGTGATATCCTTCTTGATGCCATTCCACCAGTAGACTTCCCACAAATCATGGTACATCTTAGTGTCTTCAGAGTGAATGAAATACCTAAAATTATGAGCTTCTATTAGCATCCTCTATCTCAACTCATCTACATCTGGAACACATAGTCCACCCTAAAAATGAAGGACACCATCTTCTCCTTGGGAGAAAACCTCAACCTTCTAACTTTGGACAGTTTTTTCCAATCTAAGTAAAATAGGATCAATATCTTGATTTTCTTGAACTAAACCATTCTAAATCAAGATATTGCTCTCGACTGAACCGATCAATCAAACTCCCAATTTAGCAATGTGGTGAACCTCACAAACTAATTCTTTCTTCTAATTTTCTATATGAGCAACACTTCCCATAGACAACCTATTAAGAGCGCCAGCCACCATATTGTCTATACGTGGATAGTATAACACACTCATGTCATAATTCATCAATAACTCTATCTATTTTCTCTGACAAAGATTCAGATATTTCTAACTAAACACATACTGAAGGTTGTTGTAATCAGTGAGCACATCAACCTGAACCCCATAGAGGTAATGCCTCCAATCTTTAAGGCAAAAACAACTTCTACCAACTCAAGATCATGGGTCGATAGTTCTTCTCAAGAGGATTGAGTTGCATAGGGGCACATGTTATAACTTTATCATCCTGCATTAACACATAACCAAGTTCAACCCTGGAGGCATTACAATAAGCCACAAAACCATCTGAACCCTTTGGCAGAGTCAAAATTGAAGCATTGGTGAGTTGGGTCTTCAATTCCTAAACACTCTTCTCGTACAAATTAGACCACTGAAATTTTAATTTATTTTGAGTCTGTTTGGATATAGGAGAATCAATTAAGGAAAACCATTTAACAAATCATTTGTAGTAACTAGCAAAACCCAAGAAACTCTTGATAACTAATGGAGAGATGGGTCTAGGCCAGTTTCTCACAACTTCTGTATTTTGAGGACCAATATAAATGCCTTCACCAAAAATGATATGACTAAGGAATGCTACTGATTTCAACTAGAACTCAATCTTGTTAAACTTAGAGAATAGTTGGCAATCTGTAAGAGTCTGCAAAACAATCTCAAATGGTTTTCTTATTTAGACTTACTCTGAGAATAAACAAGGATGTCATCTATAAAGACTATAATGAATATGTCTAAGTATTGCTTGAACACGCTATTCATTAAGTCCATAAAATCTACAAGAGCATTCGTTAGTCTAAAAGACATAAGAGAAATATGAAGTGACCATACTAAGTTTAAAGGTTGTCTTCGAAATGTCACAATCTTTGACTCTGAGTTGATGATAACCTGATCTGAGGTCTATCTTAGAAAAGCACTTGGAACTCTGAAGTTAGTCAAACAAGTCATCAATTCTGGGAATGGGATACTTATTCTTAATTGTGACCTCATTCAACTAATGGTAGTTGATTCACATTTTAAGAAAATCGTCTTTCTTTTGCATAAAAAAAACTAAAGTAATCATATGGAGAGATATTGGGCCTGATGAAACCCTTGTTTAAGAAATTTTTCAACTATTTATTCAACTCCGTATGCTCGGGTAGAGCCATTCTATAGGGTGGAATTGGAATAGGTTAGTTATTTAGAAGTAGATCCATTCTAAAGTTTATTTTCCATTTGGGAGGAACTCTAGGCAAACCTTTAGAAAACACTTCTGGAAATTCTTTACCATAGGAACTGACTCAAGAGTTGGGGTTTCAAACTTTGAATCCTTAACTCAAATAAGATGATAGATGCATCGTTTAGAAATTATTTTTCTAGCCCTAAGGTAAAACATGAATCGGTCTATAGGAACTGAAGTACTACCTTTCTACTCTAAAACTGGCTCATTTGGGAATTGAAACTAGGCTACTCTATTTCTACAATTAATTGAGGCATAGCAAGACTAGAGCCATTCCATACGAAGAATAACATCAAAATCTATCATTTCTAGCAGATCAACTGAGATGACTTTCTGGGAAAATGTGTTTGGAAAATTTATGTATACCCATCTGGCTATGACTTAATTACTAGATATAGTAAAGACTGATAAGGGCTTTGAGAGGATTTTAAGACAGATATCAAAGTCTACTGCTATATAAGGAGTCACTAAGGAAAGTGTGGCTTTGAGATATAATAGTGCATAAACATGAATATGAAAGACTTATAACGTACTAGTGACTATATCATAATACCCACCTGATCATATTGAGTCTAAAGGGCATAGAACATGTTTTGACATTGTCCGCCAGCTGCACTAGACAAGTCACCCTACTACTGCTTAGTCGCGCGACCTACTATAGTTATTAAAGATTTAGACTGACTTTGCTAATGAGCATCCCAACCTCTTTATGAAGCCACTAGACATTTTCTCAATTTGTGGCATGGCTTCCCATACCCAAAAAAACTATCACTACCAGTCATATACTCACTCGTATAGTTCTTACCATATTTCTTGCATACTGGTTAGTACAAACTCTATTCGCACTAGTCTGGGTCTTAGATCCTAGTGCTCTATATCAATTATATTACCTAAACTTGGGCACTGTATCACAATCAGAAAATAGGGCTGGAGCTAAAGATTTTTGGAAAAATTGAGAGTGATTACCACTATCTAACCTCTATTAGGAGAAGTTAAAGTTGACTATTCTATCCCTCTTACTCTCCCATTATTTCTCCTTGATTTTCTCTTCTTTAATCTATTAAACATAAACCATCAACCTGGATATGTCCATATCCTTAACTAACATAGCAATTCTACACTCTTTGACCACATCCTTAGAAATACCTGACTAAAACTTGCTCATTTGGTACCTAGAATCAGCAACCATAGCTGTGGCATACTTTGCCAATTGATTAAACTTAAGAGAATACTCCTTCATACTCATGTTACCCTACTTTAGATTAATGAATTCCTGCACCTTGTCCTCCCTAAGCACAAGTGGGAAGAACCTATACAAAAATGCAATAAAAACTCATCCCACTCCACCAATCCTGCATTTGTACCTTAATCATCTTTCTATTTCTTATACCCGCTATGATTCACTCATTGCAACTGATAAATAGCTAAGTTAGCACTTTTAGTTAAAGTAAAACCCATGGTCTGAGTAACTTTCTAGATACTATTCAGAAACTCCTATAGATCCTTTTAAACATAGACCCAACGAATAATAAAAGATTTTTCTGAGTGAAGTCTCGAACTCTGGTTGTTGTCGTATTCATTATTGGGTTAGTTGGTACAACAACCTACTAGTCATTCTGGGTAGTCATGGACTGGGCTAATGTTGTGAAAGCATCCCTAAATTTGACATGGGAGACTTGCTCGTTCAGAGGGTTTTCTGGAGCTGGTAGTGGTTCTTATTGATTCCCAATATCATTGCTACTCTCATTCCTCTTTCCAATAGTTCTCTGGGGAGGAATATTATGTAAATGTGTAAATAATGAGTTAGAAAAAAGTTTTAATAAAGTTCACACTCTATCGCACAATATGAACATGGAAGAAGTAAAACTTTTCCCAATACATTTCATAGCTCTCACTCATAAGTGTGGCGCACTTCACACCCATGAACAAGAATCTACTTAATACGACTTCTGGATATCCTAGGACATGTTAAACCTGATGCTCTGATACCAAGTTTATCATGACCCGAGATAACCTCCTAGTTGTAATACAATATCATAAGTGAACTCAAGCTAACATATGGTCTGGCATAACACTATGAATACTTAAATAACTGATGTAAAATAGTGAGCGAAACCTGAACTGAATGATGAAATAATAAATCAACCAATAATAATATCTGGGTTTAAAATCACAAAAACTGAACATCTTGTTGTATTCTGAAAACTCTAATTAGATGTGTTCCTAGGACAAGCCCCCAACTAAATATAAATGTCTGAAATTAAAATGAAATACAATGAAATACTAATACAAGTCCTCAAATAATGATGACTTACCAAAGTACTACTGCTGATGTAGTAAAATATCGTACGTTGCGCGAAAAGGATATTGAACATCATAACCTATATTATGAGACAATATAGTGCAAAAAGAGTATATGAATATATTGAGTATATGAGATAGGGAATAAATAATATAATTTAATCATGATGTATATGACATGGAAAACTAATCTAAGACTAAGTAATAAATATGTATTAGTATGATAAGCTGAATAATTGAATACAAAGTCATGTAAGTATCTGAAGCTGAACCATGAAATGTGGGTTGGGTATTATGGGAGCTACTAATAACCGCCATACCATAATATGAGCTAATTGAGGTTCAATCCTTAACCCTAGCTAGAAAAGTGTTATGTGCCTTACCAAGGGTACGAGCACTGACTGGTGTGGATCCACTAAACTAATGTCCAAAGGGACTATGTATAAAACCTGGTCTGATTAGTGAACTTTTAGAATCTACAGTGGTCTCTTAGCTTTGGTACTTAGGTACTTCTACTAAAGGTCTCAATCTAACTGATCGGTGATCCTTCATCCTTGCGTTTGTTAGATGTTATGTACTACTCTCAACTAAATGATACTGATAACTAAAATGCTTAATAATAGTAATATTCTAAAAACAAAAAATAAATGCACTATCTGAGAGCATTCAAAACATGTAAACTGGAGGATTAATACTCACAATTATATGGATGAAATCCTAGGTCATTGAATGTTCATAACCCCTACCATCTCTAAAGAATACAACTATTATGACAATTTTATAAATTGATTAATTCAAGGAATTCAATAACTAAGTCCAAAAAATCATAGATTTCACTATAGAATTAGGGTTTATCATTTTGAATATGTTATGATACTGAAATTCATGTTAAATATAGGTTTATAACTCAAGTATATCAAAGAACTAGAATATCAAGAAAGTCACAACATTCATGAACCCTAAGCTTTGAGGGAGAAATTAAACTGAGAAATTGAGTTAACTTTTGGGACTCAATGGCTGAAAGAAGACCCATTGATGAAATCCCACATAGTTGTAGATGAAAACCCTAAGGAAATCTTCAAAATTGGAAGCTTGATAAGATGAACCTTAGTTGTCCTAAAGAGGAGAAATTGCCTCTTTCTTTCTCTATGATGCTAAATATCTAGTGTCTTCTGATTAATGAAGGCTTGGGGTAGTATTACTATTAATAATAAGCTTAGGGGTGGCTTAAACAACATATTTTTGACGTTAAAAGAGTAGAAAAATGCTACAAAGCCCCATAAAACATAGTTGACAATTTGCAGAATTAAGTCGTATGGACCATCCAACAATCATGGGACACACCTACGATCATGGGTGGTGCTTGTAGTTTAGAGGTTGAATTTAGGCTCTTTGAAATCCACGATATAAACCTTGGTATGATCATATGACCCACCTACGATCGTACCTTGGTTTGTAGGTTAGAATTACAAGCTGGATCAACTTTAGGAGTCACGATCGTACCTAAGATCGTGGTTTCAAACCACGGTCGTGGTTCACTCTCGTGGTTGGAAGGTACACTTTTCAACTTTCATATGTTTGGAACTGTTTCAATAATAAGAGAGAATTGTGTGATCGTGCAATGTCACCACAATCATACCTATGCTTGTAGGTTCTTACTGTTGGACAGTGCTTCACTAAAATAGTCATAACTCCTTACTTTGATATTGGATTAAGGCAAAATTGTATGTGTTGCAAAGATAATTCAAATATCTATCATTTAGTTAATCTTGATCTCAACAATACCTCATAATCTAGGAGTTATACTGGTTTAAAGTTGACTATAGCAAGATTCTTCTCAAGAAATTAATCGGTATGGAAGGCTTTGACTTAGACATGAGCTAGGGGTTACTTGTGGCCTTAATAAAACCTAAATAACTTCTCATTCAACCAAAAAATGATGTTTAATTCTACATGTGTTTGAATCATGGTTCTAATCTTAGCTTGGATTTTGGGGTGTTACACCCGCGCTTAGCTTTATGGTTAATGCCTTAAGTTTGCAGACCTACCCTCTAAATTAATTATAATCACCAAAAGTAATGAGAATTAAAACTATACCAAAAAGACTTAACATTGGTCATCTACAACTTCGCCATTTACTCCTCAAGAACTCTATCTAATAAAACTTAGCCTCTTACATACTTAGAAACTCTATCTCACTAGTTAATCACGTATGATGCTTATAATTCAGAATATCATGAAACCATAAACTATTCTAATTACATCTCTTCTTCTATAACCTCAAGCTCATCTTTACCTATTGACGTAGCTACCATCTTTCCATCTTACCTAGGGGTTTTATCTACTCCAGTTACAATTTAATAATTACTTACTGCAAATATTGTATCATACTCACATAGATGAAATCCCCAAAATTTAACTCCTCAAGATACCATATAATACCTATCTAGCATTCTCTACACTTAGTAACTCAAAAGTACTAACTATGCATGAAGAACACTTAATAACTTAGAATCTCGTGCAACCCCACTAGCCTACTAGCTGATCTTAATCGCACAATCTATTTAATTGTCACCCACAAGCATATTCCTATTTCACAACATCACTAAAATTACATATTCAATATACCTTACTTTCCTAAACCAAACATACAAGCCCTGCAAATATCAAACAAGTATAACTACACCACCCTTCCGATTCATAACCTATGTTAAATCTTTTCTTTTCTAACACAATGACATGCCTTCACAAATTTTTTTCCTGGTTCAAGCATATTCTTAGTCATATTAACCAACTATGTCATATCTTCTTTCTACCATGAGAATTACACAAAGCTTATTACACCTAATCCAACACCTAAGAACACATTACCCAAACACTATCTCTACTCGTAGACTACTACACTTCTAATTTCATACCTCTAGATCTGGGGTGATTTTTATATTCATGTTTTATACTATCCCGAACTCACAATATTCCCCGATGATAATACTATACACGAATCTAATATGGATACATACTTTTTCCTTCTTAAGGATGCTATCTGAACAAGGCTTTGAAAATGAATCTGAGAGCACATATTACCTTGACTTGAATACATGATTCATAAGGACAAGGGTGGATTCTTTTGAATTTATGAACTCAATGCACTAATGGGCTCCTCTCAAATCCTTGTGCGATCTCTTAACTTTCTGTTGGCTCTATCTGAGAAAACTACATCAATAAGAATCTAAGCATTATTTTTTTAACCAACTCAAAGATAGGCATAATTAGATGAACTTGGAGCAATGCACAAACATGTATAACTTTCATATGAGATATCTGTAATACACAATCTAGAACATGAAATAATAGAAAATCTTTCATAAATGGTCTTAGTCCCTTGTTTATAGAAGTGGGGCCCTCACAATCATAAGCAAGATCCTACTAGCACGGCTTTATAGAATCTCTAGGACACTTGACCTCTGTGCTCAAATACAAAATTTGTCATGACCTGAGCCTACACCTTGAACGTAACTGGCACTCAAAATCATAAATGATCTGAGATAACCCCTTGGCCTGGCATCCAACTAATAAAACTGAATATTTAATAAAATGCAAAAACTAGGAATATGAGCTAACATTTGTAAAAAAAAATAAAATAAAAATAATATGAACTTGTGTTAACCAAAACATTACAAATGTTTAAAATTGGTTTCAATTGACTTGACTTTACTATGTCTATGAATCCACTACTACATCCTTAGTACAACAGCCTTAATGTGATAAAATAAATTGATGACTGGACCACTGGTAAGTCCTTTAAAGAATAAGAACTCCCTCAAGATGACATTATAATCCACTGAATAATTTGCTTACTAATCTGCACATAAATAAGCTAGGGTCTAAATTATCCAATGATGTAGCAAAAAAAAAGGAGTCGATACTTTGAATATATTGGCATGTAAAGCATAAAGTGACATGATACTAATATTTAAAATTGATAAAGCTGGAAAACTGAAACATAAATAACATAATCATAAAACAAGACTAAATAACTAAAAAAAGATGACTAACCTGAATGTTGAAAAATTAAATTAATGGGGATATAAACATTCTTGAAACTATTTATTAAAATTAAAAATAGAACTAGAAACTTATTAACCAAAATCAAAACAAGACTTGAAAATAAGGGCTTATAAAACTCTCTTCAAACTGGTGGCCTCCACCAAGCATATATTATCTCAAAATAAGTAACTTTTCTTTTTGGAAATTTCTTTTAACCAACAATAATCATGTTAGAATCATGGAGTCCAATGTTTTGCACACATTGAGAAGATTCATCCTATACTTTGATAGGATACAAGACAAAACATATCTTATGGATCCAACTCTAGGCCCAAAGCCTAAAAGAGAAGTCCTAACTATGAACAATCATATCCTACAGTGGCAGTGTAGTTTGGGGTATCAACCTCGGACTCATACCTGTCTCGGTGCTAAATAATTTTTCAAAAAATATGTATTATTTGCTCATATCATAAGTCTCAAAATACTTTAGAAAAATCATGTTTGATTCTAAAATATTATACTGTGAACATATCATTCTCTGTGAGCAACCTTAACTCGAAATCTTCATAATTTTTCTTAACAGTATCTTTTCAAGATACGATAAGCTTTTTTTCTTTTCAAGACATGACAATAGCATAAGAATTCTCTGTAAACATTTCAAAATATGACCTGTAAACTTCAATATTGACTTCAATAAATCATGAATAATTAATCCAGTAAATCATGAAATAATACTCTCAATAACTTAAAGAAAATTCAAACACTTTATTTGAAAACTCAATAGACATGTAATGAAAATCAAATCAAAGTAAAGACTCCAAACTTGTAGAACTCTTACTAGAAATCATAGAACATCCAAGAATTTTCATCAAGGGATCAAGAATTAAACTCAAAAATTTCAACTCGTAAAATCTTAGCATGATTCATGAATTTAGATACACATCAAATCTTGATCGTAGGGAGAACAGAGTTCGCACACTGAAGGATTAACTTTACATATCTTAATTTTAGAATTTGAAATCTTAAACTTTGAATCTCTTGCTCCTTAAGGTTCTTGGGATTTGGGAGAGAAAGAATACGTAAATATTGATTAATAATTGTAGTTTAGGGATTTCAAAACATTTTAGAATAGATGAGGGATCAATTTCTACTGAGGAAAGGACCAAAAGTCCCTTAAAATATGTAAAAAAAAAATACTGTTGGACACCACCTCCGTGGCACTCCCTTAATATAAAGGCTAGCCTCTGTGACACAGGTATATCGCAGAGACAAAACTCTGTGACACACTGAAATTGCGGACCCTCACTGGTTTATCCATAATTTTTTCTCCAAACTCACATTTATAAACGATCGGTGGCGTTGGAATGAAGACTTGAAGACCTTTAGTTTTATAGATAATGAGCTACATAACTCTTCATATTCTAAGAGAAATGCTCATTTAAATTTGATACATGTAAGAATGTATATTAAAACTCAATTGATCAAAATGCTCTCAGCTTAGCTTTTATGCTAGATGTTTCTTATGACCATTATTGATATCAAAAGCAATCACCACACAAGTAAATTGATATTAACACTCATATTCAATTAGAACTCATCAATTTTGGAGCTTATACAAATGCAAAAAATGATTTAAATCCTAGTCAAAAATTTGGAGTGTTATTTGGAGTGTCTGAGCAAAGAAGAAGTTGAATTAATTGGGCGGACTTGCTTTGGAGCATATCTCAATATATCCTAATGTAATTTCCAAGGTCAAGTTTTCAGGTGCCTTATGGACCTTGAGGTAAATCAGAACATTTCAAATGAGTTTTATGTATGTATGAAGAAAACCATCCTTTGCATTATCATCTTTGAGTTTGCTCTTATAACCAATTGGAAATGATTTAGAATATTTTAATTTCCCGTCTAGTATGCTTACGAAAAAGTATGTCCCTGGTGCAATAACACATGTCAATAAGGGTTGTTGGTTCGACATTTTAAGATGAAGAACTTTGAAAACAGTCAACATGCTGCCCAAATTTTTCTATTTTATACTTCATTCACACGTTTGTACTTCAATAACTAGATGATGCACCTAATTCCATTGCTAATTTTCACATGGTAGAGGTCGACGAATATGAACAGTTTCCTTGGGAAAAGTTTCATTTTTGAAACTACTTAAATCCTTAGGTGTCACTGAATAATACAAAACAATTATATCATTTAAGTGGCATACCATACAGAATGAATAAGTGGATTTATGAATGTTTCTTCGAAGTCAAAGAAAGTATATTCATTCATGAGGGTAATTTAATTTGGGGAATATTGAATTGACGCATGATGAAAATTAAGCCAAAATACGAGAAGTTTATGACAATATGTTTAGCAGGGTGAAGTACATCATCAATTTAAGTTATATATGATACATATGTTAATTTAAGTTAGATCAATTTATAGCAAACAATTCTGATACATATGCAACATATGATACATACAAATTTCAATCTCACTTCTGATACATTTTATATTATGATGCATACAGATTTTACATTTGATACATATATTACATTTGTTACATCTAATATATTTGGTACATAGGTAATTTACATATTATATAAATGTATGTATCTGCCATACAAATTGACCTTTTTTTGAAAGAAAAATTCAAATCCAAAATGATAAACGAAGAAGAAAGTAATCCAGAAGAAATTCGATTTAACTTCCGTGATCTAATTGTGCTAATTTAAATTTTGAAATTGGTTGAGATATTTGGGATACTCTAAAAGCCTCACAATATGTAATATGTGATTGTTCCCCAGTTTAACAGATTGGTGTTACTTTTCTTGTAAAATTACCGAAATTGTTTGTAACATATTGAATTAGCAATGTATCTGAACGACAATAATGTATCCACATTATTTTTATTTTGACATACTTAGTTATACTGAGAAGATTTGGCAACTATTACAAGGAGCTGATTAGGCATGACATGTAACAATTGCAGCTTAAGGAGGACATGACCCTTGATAGAAAAGTGTGGAGGATACGAATTAAGATAGAGGGTAAGGGGGTAGGACGGCGTCCTTACTAGTAGGGAGGAGGGCTTTGTGGGTAGTTGTGCATGTCGTAATAGAGTTATGCATGTGTCTTATAGTTTCTTGCTCGTGGTGTTTTGGTGTTTTTGGTGATTTCGAATAGATAGTTTATAATATTAATATATGGGTGTCTTGTGTCTTGTTTCATTCGATTCTGTGTTTTTATATCTTTTTTTTGTTATACTGTTGTCTGTCCTGATTCGGGGGTCTATCGAAAACAACCTCTCTACTTCATCTGAGGTAGTGATATGGGTTGCGTACACTTTACCCTCCCTAGACCCCATTTTGTGAGAATACACTGAATATATTATTGTTGTTGTTAGCATAGGAAGTAATTAGCATCTAAAGTGGTGGAGTTTATGTTGTTTATACAATATTTTTTTGCAAACTTGTGCCAAGATTTTCGGATCTAACTTGTACTTTCCCTTCTTTTTCTATTCTAGAATATATGAAGATCACCAAGAACACCTTGAATATTCAAATTTGGAACTTCTTCAAATCAACCTCGATTAACCCCAAATTTAGATCTAGCTTTTTCCCAACATAGAGTATAAAACTCAGTACAAACTGAAATCAATCAAATTCCAAATCAAGTGGACCCAATTTCAAGTTCTTTAACTCAACAATGGTGAAATATATAAATCAACCTGAAATGACTTAGAACTTGAGATTTAGACTCTAAAAGTACTAGAAATACAAATTTAGTGCTCAAATAACCAAAATAACACAAATAATAGTTGATTTTCGTTTTTTTTTTAATTTTTTGTAGTAACAAATTCTAAGATAGATTCGTTGGAACAAATCTAAACTCGACTTTGATACCAATTTGATGTAATATTAAAATGACAATGAAAGAAAATATGAAAATTAATGACAATGAATTAAAAGGATAGAAGAAGAGACACAAGCAAGGAACTAACTGACCAATAGTTATATTAAAGTTAAAACCTCCAATTACGAGACTAAACGAGTATCGATTCAAGGATAAATAGATTGACACAAGAAAAGAAAATCAAAAGCAAGCAAAAGGTATATTGAACCCTAAGACCTTCAATTATTAATCCTAAATAAGCATCAAACTCTTATAAAGACCTCAAGAAAATCGATTCACCTTACAACACTCGTTTCTAAGCAAACTTTCACCAAAAGCTTTACCGATCTCTCCACAATGGGAAGTACTCAATATGTATCAAAACTTGCTAATGAAACAAAATAAGACAACTATTTATGGTTTTTGCCTTTACAAGCATAGTCCAAAAGTGATCTTTGCATAAATAGTCAAATATACCCCAAACAAGCTATCTTCCATAGTTTGATCATCTCAACATGGTTTTCATCTTCTTCCATATCTTTAATACCCCCACATAGGTCTTCAATGATCTTTACGAACTCCATCGTCTCAATCAAATAATGTATAGCTTGAAAAAGTAAACTTGAAACTCCTTGAAGCACCTCACACTTGATGAAAGTGTTCCATGAGCCTCCATTAACTTGATGTTGCGCTTCATCATGGATCCCAATCACCATCAAGTTTTTTGGGGTCGTATCACCTGACTATGAGAGCTACGAAAGCAAATTGAATACAAGTTAGGAGACATGTAAAAAAGAAAGATCATTGACGAGACCTTGTTTAATTTATGTTTGTTGGTATCGCTTATGAGTCAGAATTGTAAACACAAAAGACCTTGATACATGAGATAAAAACGAGATGTATTAATGCAATTCAATGAATTTAGGGCACTTATTTATTATGATCTACTAGAAGATTTTCAAAACTGCGATGAGGGGCTATATATTCTTAATAAATATATAGCAAAGTGATCTCATAATATGTCAGTCGTACAATCTATTTGTCTCGTATGAAATGATGCAAGAGAATTTAAAGGAAAAAATATTTTTCTTAATTTGATGAAGCTTGAACACTCCCTTATGTGTGTGTGAAAAATGTTAAATAATTAGGTACAATTACATACTCATACAAACTTAGACACTTCTTCAAACATAATGAGAGTTTAAAAAAGTTATCAAACATAGAGATAGTTTCTAAATTTCACCTTGCGTCAGTGATGCATCAATTTCTCAAGTTCTTTCCGTATCGGTGACAACTATCTATCGTAGCATCATTAACACAGAAGGAATTGCTATATCATAACTGGTAGAGGGCAAATCCCTTTCTTAAGGGAAAAGGACACTGTCTATTCTATTTTAAAAGAAATAGTCTAAGTTTTGACTAATAGACAAAAAATAGCCAGTCGGTTATTACATTCCTAAATTATAACACCGCTAAAGCTCAGAAACTAAGTCGGCTCTTTTTACTTTTTCATTCTATTATTTTTTCTAACTTTTTAACCATTCTTCTTTCTTTTCTTTCTCAATCCTTGATAGCTAAGAACCCCACAAAATTTATATATTTGTTTCCCTATTTCTTAATTTTTCAATCTAAATTGTCAAATTGATTGTATATTTTAAATGGAGGATGTTATGGGTGGATCAAAAAGGAGAGGGGGCTGACAAACCCACAAAATTTTTATCTTTTTTCTTCTAATTCTTAACTTTTCCATCTAGGTTGTCTAAATTGAGTAGAATTTTTTTAAATGAAGGATGGTGTGGGTGGATCTAAAAGGAAAGGGAAGAAACAGAAGAAAGGATGTGCAAAATGTGGAGGTTGATTGGGGCTGAAAATAAAAGGGCTACTGCATTGAAGTCTAAAAGTAATGGTGGGTTAAGTATGTGAGGAAGGACCTTGGAGGAAATGAGTTGTTTTTGAAAAAAAAAAATTGTGTTTATGATTAGAAATTGGATATGATTGATATGATAATAGATATTGTAAAGATTTGAATATCGGTGAGTCGAAAGAGTTTTCGGAGAAATGAAAGTGTGTATATGATGTGTATCAAAAGTGTCTATTTATTGTATAGAATATATTTATATGTATAAAATATACATACATTGTTTAGGATGTGTATAGAAACTGTATAAATATTGTATATATACTGTATAAATATTGTATAAAATATGCATCTAAATAACTATTTCAACTAAATGATGTATATAATAGATATAAAAACTGTATAACTGTTAATCTGTTATATAGAATATGTATTGAAATAATTATTTCAACTAAAGATTGTATAGATGTATATAGAAACTGTATAATTACTGTATATAATATGTATATGTATAAGATGTGTATAGAAACTGTATATTTTCTGTATAGAACATATATTTAAATAATTACTGCAGCTAAAAATTGTATAAAATGTGTATAGTTAAATAATTGTTGTATATAATAGATATTTCGTATATTATACGTATAGAAATTGTATCATTATTGTATAGATTATGCAGATGTATAAGATGTGTGTAGAAATTGTATCATTGACGTATAAAATATGTACATATATCATTATTGTATAAAATATTTTATTTTTACATAACAAACAAAGATATAGTCTATATGTTTTTAATTGGAAAAAAAAAATAGAGTGGTAATTACAATTATAAAAATTTGTATTTGATTGTTACAAAAAAACCTACGAGATTTTATGCAGTTGTTTTTCTTTTGTTAGAATTAAAAGAATATAAGACAACTATTTTATTTAAATAATAAAGTGGACATGAACCTCACTCTTTAATTATTTTCTTTTAATCAACTACAGCCATCAAAAAAATTTAGAAGTTACAAAAAAGAGAGGCTGAGGCAATAATTCAGCCAATTGAAATAGCTAGAATATGAAATTTGAATTTCATGACCATTTTCATGAATTTTGTTTGCATAGAAGTGTTGTCTGTCTCCGTTTCTCATTTCACTCTATCCATGTTTGGAAACTATCCAAACTATCACCATGTTTCGTAATTAGGTCTCGAAAAATCACTATTTCTGAAATCTTGCCATTTACCTATTGGGTCAGATCTACCCATAAATGTGTAATTTAGCCCATTAGCTTGTCATTCTTAATCCTATCTATAACGAATAAATACACCATTATGAATTTTTCCCCAGCCATATGACCACTAGGATAAGCTACCTAAGATAAATTACACCTTGCATCATGTAAGCATATCTTACATACAAAGGAAATTCATCTGCATCATGAAGATTTCCAATAAGTAGTGACACAGGTGATTGTCGCAGATGCTTCAAGAATTAATTGAAATGAGATAAGTCAAGGTTGTCAAGGATGAATACGAATCTGGAAAGAAAATAACTTCATAGTAGTCATTCAAGAAGAAAGATTAAGAAACTACAAATTGCCGCACTAATATATTTGAACAAGATGCTTCAACTCCAGACATAGTTCTCAAAACTTGACATCATCTTGGATATTCTCTGGTGTTCGCCCAGCAAGGACAGTATGCTTATTCAATTATTTAGTTCATAACTTACAAAAGCAAGCACAATGAGTTTTTTTTTTTTTTTTTTTAAATGGGGTAGGGGATTACAATGTGGGGAATTGAACCCTCACCAACAAGGTAGAAGTTCAAGTAACTAACCAATTAAGCTACTAAGACTCCCTTCAGCACAATGAGTTTATGTAATAACAGTTGGGGCAGAACGACCAGTGTATTCCTGCATTTTCGATAGCTTAAGAGCAACCTCCACCTGAGACAAGATAAATCTGTTTAGCAGAACACCAAGGAACAAAAAGAAAAATAAGACGTGGACAACAAACACCATGTTTGGTCCAACGTAACTTACCAGTGGAGCAAGTGCTTCCTGCGAATCTCTTCCAATCTTGGATGAATCCTTCTCGTACTGCTCAATGTAGAGACGGATAGTAGCACCCTCTGAGCCAGTTCCAGAGAGACGGAACACCTAACACAGTACCAAAAGTTACACTCAAAAAATCATGATCATACGCATCAAAAAACAGTTGCCATAAAAGATTTTCCATTAACTCCACTTTATTTGCTAGTTAATTCTTTTGATAAAAGAGAAATCAATTCAGAACAGAATCTGTATATTTTCCATTCCTATGCAAAACAGCATCTAATTCCCATATTTTAAGTAATGCTGGAGCTGGGGAGATTCCTTACCAATCGTGATCCATCTTCAAATAGATACCTTATACCCTGATGCTTTGAGACCGAACCATCAATGGGGTCCTTGTACTCAAATTCATCAGCATGCACGACATTTGAAACATCTGAACGGATTTCCTTTATAACCCTGCAAGTATGCACATATTGAAAAGACACATCAATGGCATTAAAAAATTTTGTTCTATAACTACTACCAACATGACATATGAAAACGTCATAATAACCATTGCCACCTTTAAAATTCACAAAAAGGCCCATGAAAAAATAATCTGACATTGGCAAGAAATCTGACTAATATGGTAAAACTAACGTATCTTTATGTTTTTTTTTCTTTTGGTGTGTGTGTGGAGGGGGGGGGAGGGAGTTGGGCTCTGACATTCTTCTAGTTATAAAGGAGTCATATTACAACAACAACATACCCTGTGAAACCCCACAGATCAGAGGTTTGGCGAGGGTAAAGTGTACGCAGACCTTACCACTACCTCAGGGAGATAGAGAAACTATTTTCGAAAGACTCTCGGCTCAAGCGTACCAAAACCATGTACAAAGAAGAGGGAAACAAAGAAGAAAATATAGCAACTAAGAAGGGAACAATGCAAAGTCTACCGGAAAGAAATAATAGTAAACCCCAAAATAGTGCTACACAATAAACAACATAAGATAGGTATCACAAGGAGGGATTAGCTCCACCTCAACATCTCTGTCTAAATCCTAAACTACCATACTACAACTAGTGCACGACAAACACCAATAAGCATACACACTCGAACGCAAGACAACACTCCTAGCCGATTAAACATCTACAGTAATATGTGTCCTCCATATCCTCCTATCTAAGGTCATGTACTCGGCCTACATCTGCCCCTCCTCATACCTCCTCCTACCGTCCTAACCCACATTTTAACTCCATCATACATGTCCTTTATCACCCTAATTTAGTGAACCCTAACCTCCGGGCATCTCTAAAGGACTTACCCTTAAAACTTTGTCGTAGGCCTTCTCAAGGTCTATAAACACCATATGTAAGTCCCTCTTCCTTTCCCAATATCTCTTCATCAGTCTCCTGACAAGATGGATGGCTTCTTGGTAGATCGTCCCCGCATGAATCCAGACCCATTCTCGAAAATGCATGCCCTCCTCATCCTCATCTCCACCACTCTTTCCCAAAAAAAAAAAAAAAAAAAAAAAAAAAAAACTTAATACCCCTGTAATTGTTGCAATTATGGATACCGCCCTAATTCATGTACAACGGGACAATTATATTCCACCTCCACTCTTCGGGCATCTTAGCCGTCTTAAAAATGATATTGAACAAACCAGTCAACCACTCCATGCCTGCCTTGCCCGTGCTCTTCCAAAACTCCACCAAAATCTCATCAGGTCATGTTGCTCTTCCCCGACTCATTTTACTAACATCGTGTGTCACCTCCCCAACCTTAATACAACTACAATACCCGAAATCCCTATGTCTCTCTCTCAGAGTGCTCTAAATCACCCAACACAACTGTATTTCCTATTTTTACTTGATGAGCGTCTCCTCCGCCAGTACCTTACCTTCCTCATCCTTGATGCACTTCACTTGATCCAAGTCTCGGGCGTCATATTGTTTTGGTTATTTGCAGATATACCTTAAATTTTGGGTAGTCATTAACTTTTGCCCCTCAAATTGGTGGTACTTAATCTTTCCCTTTAGCACTTTAAATAACAAAAATTGGTTGAGAACACCACCGTCGGAAAAAAAATCGCAAGACAAGTTTATATTTTCTATCATAATGTAAAACAAGGTATGCCTTACAAGGTTGTTATGCCGCTTCATTCCTAGGAAACTTATGTCATTACATAACCCACAAGTTATGCCACTTAATTCCTACAGAACTTGTGCCATTATATAACTCTCAAGTAATTTACTACAAGGTATAACACAGTTCCTACAAAACTTATGCCAATAGAAGCACATGTTCGACTTCAAAACATTATGTCTTATTAAGTTCATAACCCACAAGTTATACCTTACAAAATTTATGCTGATACAGAACCCCACAAAGTTATGACCAGTACACAACCCACAAAGTTATGCCATAAGAGGCAAAACTTATTCCTATTCCTACAGAACTTTTGTTGGACAAGGCAAAATTTCTCTAACTTATGCCTTGCGAATTAGATACAACACAATTTATGTTGGCAAAGCAAAGTTCTTTAAGCTTATGCCTTGTGAATAATAATATTACACAACTGATCCCTAGTAAGGCAAAAGTTCCCTAACTTAGGTACTTCTTGGGCATTTTGGTTGCTCAATCCAATTCAGAAAACATTTCATAGAGGAAGTATGCACTTGATATTCTTATGGAGACAGGAATGATAGATTATAGGCCTACTGATTCTCAATGGAATCAAATGTTAAGCTCCTACCAGATAGGGTAAACCTCTTAGTGATCGTAGAAGATATGGAGGCTAGAAGGAAAACTAAATTATATCACTGTGATTCAACCTGATATTACCTTCTAGTTAGTATTGTAAGTCAGTTCTTGAATTCTCCCTGTGACAGTTAGGAATGCAGTTATTCGCATTCCCTGACACCCTCTGACAGACGATCTACTTCTGGATATTGTGTTCTAGTTGGGAAAAATTTGGTGTACTGGAAAAGTAAAAAACGAAAAGTGGTTGCTAAATCTAATGCAGAAGCATAATATCAAACTATGGCAGTGGCAACATGTGAACTCATATGCATCAAGAAACTATAAGGAGTTGAAATTTGGAGATACTTAAGAAATAGAACTTGCGTATGATAATGAAGTTGCACTTTACGTTGCATCAAGCCTAATGTTTCATGAGAGGACCAAATATATAGAGCTTGATTGTCATTTTGTCAGAGAAAAGGTACTCTCAGGAGACTGTCACTAGGTGCATGGAGATAAGTGATCAACTTGCAGACTTACTCACCAAGACCCTAGTCGGTCCTAGAACAAGTTATAGATTTAGGACCCGTTTGTCCATAAGAATTTTTCACTTTTTTTTCCGAAAAATTATTTCACTATAGTGAAAATTGAGGTGTTTGGCCATGAGAATTCCAAATCCAATTCTAAATTGTTTTTAGAGAAGTGAAAACAAGTTTTACTTGCTTTCACTTCTTCCAACTTCAATTTCAACTTTATTTATTGTTACAAATGACCCATTTTTTAAAATAAAAACACCCTGTAAATTTCAACCAATAACTAGAGTTAAATGTCTAACTACCACATTACCCATTTCTTCCTACTTTCGTCGATAAAAGACCTCAAAATTGAAGGCAATTTCAATTTTTTTCTTCTCCCTCAAAATTTCCTCATGACACAATAGAACCTTAATCCGTCCATTCCTGCGACTCTCTATGCAACATCAACAACAAAGGTAACATTATTGTTTCCTCTCACATTTGGTTGTATCTTGTAGGTAAATTAGTTAAGTTGGATGATTTTGATAATTTTTAAAAATTGAGGATATAAAATTATATTTTAAAAAGTCTTTTCAAAAGTCTAAAAAAAAATCATAAAAGACATGGCCAAACACAACTCCAACTCCAACTTTAACTCCAATTCCAATTCCAACTCTAACTCCAAAAGATTTTAGTTTTCATGGCCAAACGCCTACTTAACAAGTCGGGTACACATGATTTGTATGCACCACCACTTGAGAGGGAGTGCTAGATTCCTGTGAATATTATATAGCTAATATGTAAATATAGTAGATAGTTTGATTTGCTCCTATTATAATTAGGTATTGATCTACTTTCCTTTTTAGGGCATGTACCCTTATAGCTCATTTGCCCAAGCTTTTTTTTTTTTTTGAGATAAAGGTAACATTGTATTCACACCAAAAGATTCATCATCCAACAAATGATGAATTGGAAACTTACATCCCACATAGTGGTGGGCACACCCCAAAAAGGTATTTTCTACAAGTTTCTTATAAAATCAACTAAATCTACTACATCCCCTACCAAATTATGTTTGCACCAAAAAACAAAAGACATAAAATTTGTTCTAATCATCTGTAAGCTAGTTTTTTTGCCCTTCAAAGTACCTAGCATTTCTTTCTTTCCACAGAGTCCACCATATACTGGAATAGTCTTTCACCAGATCTCCTTCCTTGTTACCAATTTCCTTCCAAATGCTAAGTCATTCCAGAGTTTTAGGCATTACCCAACTGACTCCTAGCATAGACAAAAACATATTCCAAAGACTTGTAGCAACTTTACAATGCAAAAATAGGTGGTTATTCACTTCTGTTTCCTGGTCACACAACACATTAACAAATCTGCCACCGTCTCCTCTGTAGAGCCTCATGAGTAAGGCATGCTTTCCTACATACCAAGCAAGCAAAACAAGCTACCTTGGGCGGGCTTCTGGTCTTCCAAATCAACTTCCAAGGCCACTTGTCCAGTAAAGTGTGGTTAGTATTTAGCTTCAGGTAGCATGACTTGACAGTAAATAGGCCTTTGTTGTGCAGTTTCCATCTGGGCCTATCAGGCCTCAATGATTTCTCAGAACTGTTTATTTTTCTCAAAAGAAAAGTGCTTATTATAAAATATTAAGGTGTTTGGCTAAGCTTTTGGGAGAAAATAAGTGCTTCTAAGGAGTAGCAATAGTTTTTCATAAGTTAAAAAGTAGTTTCTCCCCAAAAGCACTTTTTAAAAAAAATATACTTAAAAGCACTTTTAAAAAGATTGGCCAAAAACTAAGTGGGCGTTTGGCCATGAAAACTAAAATTTTTTGAAGTTGGAGTTGGAATTAGAGTTAGAGTTGTGTTTGTCCATGAATATAATTGGAGTTGGTTTTTGAATTTTTGTGAGAGAACGAAGATGAAAAAAAGTGAAAATAACTTTTTCTTGTTTTTCACTTTTCCAAATATAACTCCAAGTGAGCGTTTGGCCATGAAAACTAAAAATTTTTGAAGTTGGAGTTGGAATTAGAGTTAGAGTTGTGTTTGTCCATGAATATAATTGGAGTTGGTTTTTGAATTTTTGTGAGAGAACGAAGATGGAAAAAAGTGAAAACAACTTTTTCTTGTTTTTCACTTTTCCAAATACAACTCCAAGTTGTAGTTGGAATTCTCATGGCCAAACATCAACTTGGAGTTGTATTTGGCATAGAGTGAAACTTTTTCGAGAAAGTGAAAATTTCGCATGGCCAATTGTTTCTCTCTTTTACTGCTTCTCACCAAAAGTACTTTTTTGGGAAAAAGTACTTCTCAAAATAAGTTGATTTTATAAGTTTGGCCAAACAGGCTATTAGCTATTTAAACCCTAACAGCTTGAGGGAATAATGAAGCTAAGTTTTCTCTCAAACTCATGTTTTATCACAATTATTTTCCTTATACATCACAAGATTTGACTCAATAGACACAACCCTGAGCAAAGTGATTCAAAAGCTAAAGGTCTTGCAGTTGCCAAACTAAGCCGAGTACTAAAGGCCTAGGCTCTAAAGCCATCCTACCAACAGAACACTTGATGAAATTAGGTAAGGCATGGAGAAGATAACGATTTGGAATAAAGGGTAGGGGCAGGCACATTGTCCACCGAGTTTTAAACTATGCGCCACTGGCCCTCTGGGATTCTTTAGTTATAAAAAAATACTATTTGGCATAGAAAATCTCCTTTACTTCCTATTACAAAAGGATTTCACTTGGTAGGAAGGAGTCATAGATTGATCAATGTAGGTATGGGACAACATTATTTCATAAATAACATAGTAGTTCTCTATTAAATAATTGCACTAGATCTAAAAAATAAAAAGAGAAATAAAAAAAGATATGCTCAAATTCGTTACTGGTCTTTTTGCTATATTCTACCACCTTCCTGTTAAAGGTGCTATTACTGTCAAACTAAGCTAAGAATAGGTCATGGCTCTAAGATCACGCTGACAGCTAAAACACTTGATGAAAAATGGAAGGCATGCAGACGATTACAATTTGGTATAGAATATTCTCCTGAAACTCCTCTTATGAAAGGCTTTCAGTTTGAGGGGAGGAGTCAAAGAGATATTATATGCTAGTAAGGGACGAAAAAACGGCTCCAAAATGACCCATCAGGTTTCTATTAACTAAAAAGGAAAAGCACAAGATGAATCAACAACAACAACAACATACCTAGTATATTCCCACAAAGTGGGATTTGGGGAGGATAACTGTACGCAGTCCATATCACTACCTCAGAGGAGAGATAGAGAGGCTGTTTTCGATAGACCCCTAGCTCTAAGACAAAAACAGACTATAAAAGAAATAGTAAATGAGCAAGAACCAATAGGTATTAATATACCAAAGAATATCATACACAAGACTATCACCAAGTAATACGACAAATAATAAAACACCTCGAAACAAGACTAGCCCCATGACTACTAGCACAGATAACAAAACAAAGTCCTCCTACCTACTCCGTCCTACTAACCTTCTAACCTAATTCGCCTCCTCCACTCCTTCCTATCTAGCGTCATGTCCTCGGTAATCTGAAGCAGCTCCATGTCAAGCTGAATCACCTCTCTCCAATATTTCTTCGGTCTACCTCTACCTTACCTAAATCCATCCCTAGCCTAACCTTTCACACCTCCACACTGGGGCATCCGTGCACCTCCTCATCACATGCTCGAACCATCTCAACCTCGCTTCCCACATCTTGACATTCACCGAAGCCACTCCCACCTTATCTCGAATAACCTCATTTCTAATCATATCTTTCCTAGTAAACCCACACACCAATAAATAAATTATATTACAGCTGCAGCTCTTACATGCTATCCATAACGGCTTCACGTGTCATTGGGTACACAGGATCAGTCTAAAATCTCATGTCATTATAATTACAATTGAAGGAAGACCTACTACCCTGTTTTTAAGCTAGTTTTTTTTCTGGAATTTCTCATACAAAGGATGGGCATCATCAAAATATAAAGATAAAGAAATAGACATATATAATAAGTGGAAAATTACGTAAGTCATGCTTTAGAAACATTGGGTATTCCAGGGAGAAACTTGAAACTAAAGGATAGATTACTTGTTAACTTCATCAATGGAAGATTGCAGCTTCACCAAATGAGCCATAAGCTCCTTAGCACCATCAGCATTGACGTTCTGGAAGAAACAAAAGAAATTGACTCACATGATTTAAGTTTGAAAAAGAAATGCTCATTTAACATTAAATAGGAACTGCCAGACAAAAACCTCGTAGTCATATCGAGTGTAATAGTGACGTCCATAGGTTACCCAGTGTTGGCGAATGATATCTTCAACAGTCACAAGGTTACCTTCCCCAAGGTTGTCCTTGTTCTTATAGGCAAGGATAGATAACCAAGCCAAGACAGCCCATATTCCATCTTTCTCGCGAATATGGTCTGAGCCTGTGAAGACATAATAAAAAAATTTAATGCCTTCATGAGTCCAGTTACATTATCCAACCTACTTGTATCAAATTAGATACAAGAATTAAGTACAGAAAGCTAACCAGTTCCAAAACTTTCCTCTCCACAAATTGAACACATTCCAGCATCCATCAAGTTACCAAAAAATTTCCAACCAGTGGGTACCTTAACAAAGCAGATATAGGAAACATAAAATCCAGCATGCTCTCAACCCTCCACCAACAAAAGATAAAAGAAATAACATATAAATGTCAATGAAGCTATAGTACCTCAAAAAATTTTAAGTTCAGATGTTTAGCAACTACATCAAGAGCAGCAGATGTGGGCATACTCCTGTTGAAAGATTAGTATTGCATCACATTAAACTATGACAGATTTTCATGACAAGATCAATTGCTCTTGAATAGAAATATTAACAGCATAACAATCATGTACAGCTAAGCTCCAAGCGATACAGACCTGGCAACTCCTTTTAAACCTCCAGAAAAATAAGGAATAGCTTGTACAGCATTGGCAGCAATTATAGCAACAGAATCAGAGGGAGTCACAAAGAATCTAACAAATAAACAAACAAAAAACCACAATTTAAGATGCAACTTCAACAAAGTAACTAGTTGCAGTTCAAAAAAGATAACAGCAAGATGTTACCTTTTCCCCAGGACCATGTTACGGTCCCCATCTCCATCAGCAGCTGCCCCAAATTCTGGTGGATTGGGTTCAGAATGTGCTTTAGACAAGCCCATACGTGCAACTAACTCCTTTGCATATGTCAGATTGGGATCGGGATGCCCTCCACCAAAGTCCTCCTATTAAATTAATCATACATGTCATAGAAAGAAAAAAAGAGTCCTAAAATATAGCTTTAAAAGAACATAAAACAAACAGTTTTAATGCATGAAAAATCTCAATGGAAGGAAGATGAGAAGACCTTGGGAACACAATTAACTAGAGAGCTCTCATTTGCACCAAGCTCCTCCACAAATATACGCTTTGCATGTACGCCAGCAACACCATGAAGTGCATCATAGCTACAATGGGCACAGATGTGAGTAACTAGCTGATTCTCTTCGAAGAAAAGGAATAGACTGAGGAATGTATGTCAAAAAGGTCTCCAACGTGCATACCAGAAACTAAATTTTGGACAAGAGAGCAAGTTCTGGACAGATGGGAAGTCAAATATTGACCTGGAAACAGAGATGCAATGTAAAATATTGAGTCAGAAAAGAAAATTTACTTCAAAAAGAATACCTAAATTAAAGTACCCAAAAAAAAAAAGAATAGCAATATGAACGCTAATAAAGATGAAAATTAACTTTAGAACAAGGTCCAAAGACATGCATAAAGCAATATGTGTTCAGTCAAAAACAAGCCCAAGACATAGCACATAGCCCTTGCTAATTAGAAAGGAATGACGCTCAAAGTTCAGCAATAGCCGAATAGTGCCTTTGCAACAAATTGTTGATTGACTTTCCGATGTCAAAGGACATATATACATGTATAAGCATTACTTGACATATATTCCCAACTGAAAGCATAAAGACATTTATTTTTGCACATAAAAGAAACATTCATACTTCAGCAATTTCAGATAATCACTAGTTGAATCAAAAACGTCAACGTCAAATTTCCCCTCTGGACCCTCAAAGCTTGAGACACCTGTTGTAGATATGTCCACCTACATTCAAGTTGGCCATATCACAACGTTACTTCATCAATCGAATTAAGACTCAGGAAAATGTAGTAGAGGAACAGTGCATCTTACATCAGGCAAGCCCTCGGCAATCAAGTACTCCTTTATTGTTGTGGTATTCTCATAGATCTTGTTTGTTATACCTTCTGGAGCAGGTCCACCATTTTCCATGTTGTACTTAATTCCAAAATCCTACAGGTGAATACATATGAGAAACTGTACTCTGCAGGAAAAGCTGACAAAATTTATCACCTAGATATTCTAAACGCTCTAACAGGTATTCCAGACAAGGTAGTCTAAACACTTCAATAAGAACTATAAAAAACCTGATAGGATATTCCACATTTATTTTATTTTCATGAACCATTTTCCACTGCAGGTCTTGTTGTGACACCCCAACTTAGGAAGAAGTCTAACATCGGCAAAACACAGGAGGGATGCTGGGTATATAAGTGAGAAAGCCTTTACTCCCTAGTGACGCGTTTTAAAGCCGTGCGGGCCTGGACCCAGAGCGGATAATATTAGGGGTATCTCGGGCCTGTGTGGTTCGGGATGCCCGTCGCGGCCAGGGCCTCGGGCCGGGTCGTGACAGAATGGTATCAAAGCCGCTCCTGTGTCGTCGCTGTCGATGTGGGCCAGAGTTCAAACTGAGTGTAAGCAAATCCCGGTAAGGCGGGGCAAACCTCATCCTGAGTGTAGGCAAATCCCATTCGGTGGAGCAAACCTCAGCGAGGACGCTGAGTCAATAAGGGGGGTGTATGTGACACCCCAACTTAGGAAGGAGTCCGACATCGGCAAAACTCAGGAGGGATGCTGGGTATATAAGTGAGAAAGTCTTTACTCCCTAGTGGCCTAGTGACGCGTTTTAAAGTCGTGCGGGCCTGGGCCCAAAGCGGACAATATCACTAGTGGGTTGGAGAGTGGCAGGGGTATCTCGGGCCTGTGTGGTTCGGGATGCCCGTCGCAGCCAAGGCCTCAGGCCGGGTCGTGACACTTGTGCTCCAAATAAAACACCTTTGAATGCTAATAGTATAGCCTAACACAACTCCATCTTCAACTCCAACACCATGAATTAAAAAAAAAAAAAAAGTGATAAATATTTGAAATCTATGGCCAAACGCCTACTAAATAATCTGAAAGAAGACCTACAGTCATTTCATCAACCATAATGTATTCTCGACTAGAACTTTTGTCCTCCAAATAACAAAACACGTTTAAAGGGAATGTACAAAGATGGGTGATGTATGTACTTATAGGTTCTTAATCAGCTGCAACACAGGCATATTTCATTATGTCCCCCCCCCCCCACCCCCCCACACGAAAAAATTAAAAATAAACACTAACTCCCTAGAGATTACAAAACAGAACGTGTATGTTTTGGTTTTCATTTTCAAAAGGAAGATATATATATTTAAGCCAAACAAGCGATAAACAAAACCAGTTCTTTATCCAAAAAATATGGAAGCATATTAATTTTACAATTTTACAACCTAACGAATGGCTCTTAGTATATAGCACGATTTTTAGGTCTCCCAATGGTAAAATTAAGTAGCAGAGCAAGGCAAAAGCCGTAAAGTCAAAATAAAAATCCTACTTCTCAATTGTGAGTCAAACGTGAACTGATAAAAGGACCATAACATCAGTTCAAGCCTAGAACAGAAATTAAAAACTTTCCAATTCAACAACTGGTTATCACAAAATGTTGGAGAGATGCAGCAAGAAAGTATCAAGGGTCAGAAACTTATTAAGAACATATTGCATTTAATACCTCATGAGGGCCACCTGGATTGTGACTTGCTGTCAATATAAATGCCCCAGTAGCTTTAGAACCCTGTATTGAGTATGACATGTTATGTTAACTGATACTGGAATCAAGTAAAGCCATATCATCGAAAAGGAAAGGAAAATATGAATTAAGCAATCTGATGTAGCTCTAGAAGCAAAGTACTTACATCAGCCCCAACTCTCTCACGAACCACAGCTGATACAGCAGGAGTGGACAAAAGTCCATTTTGACCAATCCAAACACGTCTTACTCCATTTGCTGCTGCCATTTTTGTAATGATCTGCGATGAAACACACCAAGGTGTTTATATTCTGAATTATATCCTTCAATTAAGACATAACCATCAAAGCAAGTTAGGCATCGGCCTCCATAAAAACATGAAAAAGAAACTCTGTTTTGTTTCAGAATGTCCCTTGTGCATTAGAGGGAACATGTGTTAAAGCAAACAAACAATGCAAAATAAAGAATTGCATAGGAAAAGTTGATTAATAGTACATGGATGGCATCCTTCGAATAATATCGGCCATCACCAGAAACCACAAGTATAGCATCTGCACAATAAAAGTGTGATTAGAAGAAGGGACAAGACAACAAAATCATCAACTGACCTCCCTAAAAAAAGAATATATTTATCGGCTCTTCCATCAGGGGCGGATCTATGTAAAAAGATGGGGGCTCCACGCCATTGAACACCTGGGTCCGAATTCCACACGTATCCTGCACTGGTGTTGTGTCGACACGGGTTCGGCAGCGAAAATGAAGAGTCTGCAGCTTAGATTTTTCCAGACTTTCTTTCTTTCTTTTTGTTTTAAGCATAAAATGTAAGTAGCTTCCGCCTTCCAAGTTGTGGGTGTCGCGTTAAATAGTCATAATTATTACATTTTTCGTTTGATCAATTTTTCAATAAAAATCGAAAAGACGAATAACCTGAAAAGAAGCACAAAATTGAGCAAACCGGCTAATTGTTTACTTTATTTGGACTGTTAAATAGCAACACCTCGTTCAAAGCAATGTGGAACCCAAACCTCCAAATCTAAGATTCACCACTGCTACCATTACATGCAAGAAATGTAGAGGAATTCAGCTAGAAAAGGAAAACATAAAATTCCTTACTTTTAACTCTGTCAGCTCCAAGGGCATTGAATGTTGCCTGAACAAAATTTTGCAAGTAATTAGGTTGTATGAACACCTTCACCTGAAACAGCGCATCCAACCTGATGTTACGCTCAAAAAACAAGATACATTAAGATAACAGCGCAGAAACAAGCCAAGACACTCCAGATGGACTAAAGATCATGCAGAACTACTGATGTCCAGAAGTTCAGGCTTATTCATGAGTCAGCTTAACTACAATTTAAACTACCAGCCTAGCAAAAATTCAAACAAAATGCTGAAAGAGTTGTGACGAAGATGAACATGACGAATGAATTAATATATTGTTCTAGCTGTCTCTGGAAGAACCACATGAATGTCTGAGACATCCTTACAGGAATGTGAAGGAAAACAAATTAGTAACAAGCCAGTTGGCTAAAAAGAAATAGAGTTTAAGAACATAACTGTAAATTTTTGGGGGGTCCGGAATCGTGTCCCGTGTTTCTTTTTTATAGTATAACTCAAACTAGTCTGATATAGTTTACCATTAAGCCAACACCTCTTGTAGGGAACTATGTTTTGTTGACATAGTTAGACTCTTTTTGGTGGTTCATGAATACTCCCTCCAACACAATATGATTAGCGTTTTTAGCTTAGAAAAAATGTATTTGACCAATTCACAGAGATATATTGAACTAGATTACTTTAAAAAAAAAAAAAAAAATAGGATTTTATGTTAGAAGATTACCACACAAAGTCCTGTATAAATTGCATTTTTTCTCACATACAACTGAATCCAATACCTTCCAAAGAATCATATACTGCTTCAGAAAATAAAAACGGATAGAGGACTGAGAAATCCATCATAAACTAATCAACAGCTCTTTGTCCTTAACCATAGTTCATAGAATTACCGGCAAGTAAGAACTTGATCTAATTCAAATCTGGATCCCTGACTCGTCTCATTATGAGCCTTTGGCCAGTTTGACATTGGGCCAAATCTTTTGTTTGGGCATCGTCCCTTATCTTGATCCACTTCAGTTACGACTCGATAGTGAGTTTTTAGCGGTTAATAATGCACATAAGAATGATGATATTGGGCTATGCAGCCCTTTTAGATCATTATTATCAGTAGCACTTCTAGTGATTACATTTCGAAAACACAGAAAGCTTTTTTATAGCTGAGTTTATGTCCAAAGAAGCATGCATGAGGACAAGTTATTATGATCAAGTATTTCTACAAGATGATGCAGGCGAATTCCATTAGTCCGTTACTACAAAATCCCATTAAGTTACTAGTTATTCCTTAGATCTATAACCGCTAATTACAATCTGTACACATCAATAAGTACTTTAAAGAAAAGATAATATGGCAAGCAAACCAAATGGAAAGTGGATTGAACTCGAAAACAAAGAGATCGGCAAAAAGAAACTTTAACTAAAAAAAGCAGCTAGATCAGGATATCCAAGGGTGTCGCCTAATCAATGAAGTGGGTTGAGAACTTGAGGTCTGATGTTTAAATCCCAACAAAGGCAAAAACACTAGGTGATTCTTTCCACAGAGTTATGCGATATCTGTTGGTGGAGGGAGGTGTTATTTATCCGGTGGATTTAGTCGAGGTGCACTAAAGCGGACCAGACACCACATTTATCAAAAAAGCCGAACTATTTATTTTGAATTTGATTTGGCTTAATTCTGTTTTTTCAGGTTTACCTTCTTACGGAGACCGGAAGTACCAGGCTTCTGGCCTTCAAACGGAGTCGTATTGACGCGGGTAATCTTGAATGTCGCCATTTTTCGCCACTGGAAAATGAATCAACAGCACGCAGAATTAGCTGGAAACAGAAAATGCAGAGATTCAAAACGCATAAAGGCGCCCACATTTAAATCTAGTATACACGTACACTTTTTTAGAGAGAGAGATAGAGGAAGGCTTACATCTGAAGATTGGAAAGATGAATGAATGAGTGAACGACGTGTGTGGAGCTTGAAGAGAGTGTGAAGAATACATATTTGGAAAAAGGAACCAATTCAAATTAAACCATTGGGGGAAGAGGAAATTGCATGTCATACCTATTATGAGCGGCATATTTGACCCAATAAAAAATATTTTTAAATATATTTTTAAATATAATAAAAGTACCATTTTATTTCTGTACATCTTAAATATATTTTTTAAATTTATTTTGTTTATTTATCTCTCAAATTTTATTTTTTATTATTTTTATTTTTTCCTTTCATTTATTATTTTATTTTTTATTATTTTCACCTTTTTTCTTTAATTTTATTATTTTTACTTTTTATTTTTCTCTTTAATTTTATTTTTATTTTTAATTCATTTGTCTTAACCTTTATTTTTTTCTTTTTTTTTCTCAAGCATTATCTATTTCTTTTTTTTCTTTTTTTAATTCATTTATCTTTAACCTTTATTTTTCTTTTATTTTTTATTTTATCATTTCTCTTTTTTTTCTCTTTTTTCTCAAATTTTATTTTTATTTTTTCCTCTCATTTTTTTTAATTCTTCGTTTTTTTCTTAATCTTTATTTTTTTTTTGCCTTTTTTGTCTCACTCTTTTTGTTTATTTCTCTATTTTGTTAGATCGTTTTTTTTTTTCAGTTCCCTTTTTTTCCTTATTTTTTTCAAATTTTATTTTAATTTTTATTTTTTCTCTCATTTTTATTTTGCTCAATTTTTTTAATTCTTCGCTTTTTTTATTGATCTTTATGTTTTACTTTCATTTTTTTTCTCAATTTTTTTTTATTTTTCTATTTTTTTTATTATTTTTTTTCTGTTTACTCAACTTCTATTATATTTTGATAATAAATAAAAAATTGGATAATCCACAAAGGGATCTTCTTTTTTTTACAACAACAAATTCGGTGCATTTCCACAAAGTAAATTTAAGGGCATGAATTGTTGTTACGAAGTTCTTTAAAAATTCTTGAGATAAGTCGTGTCTCTAAGGCGAGAGTTGTAGAATATCTCAAAAATAAAGACATAATGTGGTAGTGTCAACTCTTGCCCGTGGGGCATAATTTATTATTTGAAAGACCTTGAGCTAAGTCTTACCTCTAAGGTAAGAGTTGTAGAACATTCCATAAATGAAGACATAACGTGATAGTGTCAACTCTTGCCCATGGGGCATAATTTGTAGTTTGAAAGTCTTTGAGCTAAGTCTTGCCTCTAATGCAAGAGTTGTAGAACATCTCATAAATGAAGACATAACGTGGAAGTCTCAACTCTTGCCCGTAGGGCATAATTTATAGTTTGAAAGTCGTTAAGCTAAGTCTTGCCTCTAAGGCAATAGTTGTAGAACATCTCATAAATGAAAATATAATGTGGTAGAGTCAACTCTTGCCCGTAGGGCATAATTTATTGTTTGAAAGTCCTTGAGCTAAGTGTTGTCATTTAGACAATAGTTGTAGAACATCTCATAAATAAAAACATAACGTGGTAGAGTCAACTCTTATCCGTGCGGCATAATTTGTTGTTTGAAAGTCCTTGAGCTAAATCATGCATCTAGGACAATAGTTATAGAACATTTCATAAATAAAAATATAATGTGGTAGAGTCAACTCTTAC
The DNA here is from genome assembly GCA_030864225.1 of Capsicum baccatum var. pendulum. Lineage (NCBI taxonomy): Eukaryota > Viridiplantae > Streptophyta > Magnoliopsida > Solanales > Solanaceae > Capsicum > Capsicum baccatum. The sequence continues at coordinate 204,769,570 of CM061550.1, forward strand.
CCATGGGGCATGATTTGTAGTTTGAAAGCCTTTGAGCTAAGTCTTGCCTCTAAGACAATAGTTGTAGAACATCTCATAAATGAAAATATAACGTGGTAGAGTCAACTCTTGCCCGTGGGGCATAATTTGTTGTTTGAAAGTCCTTGAGCCAAGTCTTGCCTCTAAGACAATAGTTATAGAATCTCTCATAACTGAAAACATAATGTGGTAGTATCAACTCTTGCTCGTGGGGCATAATTTGTAGCTTGAAAGTCCTTGAGCTAAGTTTTGCCTCTAAGGCAATAGTTGTAGAACATCTCATAAATGAAAACATAACGTGGTAGAGTCAACTTTTGCCCGTAGGATATAATTTGTTGTTTTAAAGTTTTTGAGCTAAGTCTTTCCACTATGGTAGAGTTATAAAACATCTCATAAATCAAAATACAATGTGGTAATGTCAACTCTTGCCCATGAAACATAACGTGTTGTTTAAAAGTCATAAGTCTTGTCTCTACAATGTAGTAGTGTCAACTATTGCCAATGAAACGTAGCTTATTGTTCGAAAGTCGTAAATCTTGTCTTTATAATATGATAGTGTCAACTCTTGCTCAAGGGATGTAACTTGAATCGAAGAAAGGAATAAAAATAATAAAAATTCAAAAAAAAAAAAAGAAAATGAAGAAAAATATTATAAAAATCAAAGAAAATGTAGAAGTTGAGAGAGAATAGGAAACAAATAAAGGTTGATAAAAAAGAAAGATTAAATAAAAATAAAGGTCGAGAATTTTTTTTTAAAAAAAAAAAAATCAAATAAAAAATTTTGTTTATAAAAAGTAGACGTTGAAAGATGTAAACAAAAAAATTAAGGGTTAAGAAAAATTTAAAAAGAACAAAAAAAGAGAGGAAAGAAAAAATAAAAAATAAGAAAAATATAAAAGAAAGAAAAAAAAAGTTGAGAGGAAAAAAGGGAAAAAGTAAGGGTTGAGAAAATTTAAATTAAAAAGAGAAAAGAAAAAATAAAAATCAAAGTAAAATTAAAAAGAGAAAAAAATAAAAATTGAAAGATATAAATATGGAATTGTTATCCATTATGAGGATCATTTGTGTAATTTATTCCATTGATCAGGGATCAAAAAAACCGTGAAATATTTTTAAAAGGGTCGAATGACCCAAGTTAAGAGATGCATCAGTATTGTATATGGACTGTATCAATATTATATATGAACTGTATTAGAACTAAATGGGTCAAATGACCAAATTAGGAAATTGTTATAAAGTGTAAATACTTTTTATCCGACTGATCACTTTTTGACAAAATTTCAAACTTATTTGTTTTAAAAACTGATACACAGTGTCCTTTTCCCTCTATAGTTTGTACAATTGGAAAAACGGAAAAGGGCAAGACCCGTATTGAAATAGGATTAAAAATACCCTCAGTTAATTTATTGGATCATAAATATTATTTAAGTATTAAAATTGGTTCAAAAATACCCTTTCATCCACTTTTATTGGCTCAAAAACACCCTTATAATTAACTGATTTTTAAAGTGAAAATTAAAAATTCGGAAAAGGGTCAAAAATACCCTTCAAGTATTGAAATTGATGCAAAAATACCCCTTCATCCACTTTTATGGCTAAAAAATACCCTTACAACTAACTGTTTTTTTAAATCATAATTTAAAATTTTATTAAATGTGTGGCAATTTTCTTCGATCGAAACTAAATTAATTAAAACTATTAAGCTCAATCCGAACTCAACTAAAACTACTCGATCCAAATCTTACAAAATTAATCATAATTTTGATTGATGAATAATGTGAAGTGTGCGGCATTAAGTGGTCTCGTACGAAAAATGCACTTGCTAGTGGTGACAAGACAATTTGATGTATCTAAACAAAAATAGTGACAACTATTTAGGAAATAATATAGTATTTTTTTTTATACAAACTAAATGTATCACGTAAAATAAAATGAAAAACGTAACAAGATAGCATTGCCTAAGATGTGGCATAACCAAGACATTACAATTAGTTTTGCTAGCTAACACAGAGAAATATACATCACAAAGAAATACCAACTAACATTATAATTAGATGACAGAATTCTTCACAACATTACATTAGACTGATAAATTAAGTCAACAAAACTCTTGCATTTGATAGCAAAAATTACTCATACTAGCTGATAGTTTTAGCATTTTATAAATTTTATACGCTTTGGATCGGATGGCTGAGTTGGGTCCGAATTGAATTTAATATTTTAATTAATTTAGTTTCAACCAATAGAAAACTGTCACGTATTTAATAAAATATTTAATTATAATTTAAGAAATTGTTAGTTGAAAGGATATTTTTGAGCCATATAGGTGGAAGTAGGGGTATTTTAAAACCAGTTTCAATACTTTAAGGGTATTGCTGATATTTTTTTAATTTTTAATTATGATTTTAAAAAATCGTTAGTTGTAAGGGTATTTTTGAATCATATTGATGGGCGGAGAGGTATTTTTGTCAATTTCAATACTTGAAGCATATTTTTGATCTAATCGGTTAGTTGAAGATATTTTTGAACCAATTTTAATACTATAAAGATATTTTTGATCCTTTTTCGTTGAAAAAAATAATTAGAAATGTAATTTGAGTACTATATTTCATATTAATTATTTATTAATTTTTATCTCTCTTAATTTGTAGTAGAATAATTAGTCATAAACTAGAGTTGAAAAAATAATTAATTATACTTTTAATCTTTTAAATATGACAATTATTTTGATGTAAAATTTTAACAAATCTGTAAACTTTGACGGAGGAAAAGTATTACTTATATTATATGCAAAAATAAAACTGATGAAAAGAAGGAATATTATGATGAGAAAACAGAGGAAGGATAGGACCTTCCGTGGGCTGTATTTTTTTTTCTTTTCTTTTTGGTAACTTACATAAATCTCTGAATCTTTAAGTGATATTACATAAAATTTTGACTATTTTGTTAATTATATTTTATCCCAATTTTTTAAAATGGTGATATATATATTATATGGTGATACATATAAAAAAGTAATACATTTGAAACTAACAAGATATTAATTTAAAGAAATAATAGATTCTCTTTTATTTATTGTATTCTTTTATTTAAGGAAAGATATCTAATTTTTCTTTTCTTTTTTTTTAGATTTAATTTAGGTGTTTTAATTATGTTTCTCTTTTTCGTATTTAATTATGAAAGATATGTTTTTTTGGTCTTTTTTCTCTTTTTTCATCTTTAATTTTAGTCTTTTTTTTTTTAGATTTAATTTTAATTATATTTCAATTCTGCTTTTAGTCTTTTTTTAAAATATTATTACTTTTGTATCCTATACTGACTACACCATTACCTTTCACTAATAACATGTGAATCACCCAATAATTGAAATAAATAATTGTATCTACAATAAGAATCACCATAATACCATATATATCACCCATTAATATCATATGAATCACCCAATAATTGAAATAAATAATTGTATCTACCATATGAATCATTAGAATACCATATATATGCATCACCCAATAATTAAAATAAATAATTGTATCTACCATATGAATCACCATAATACCATATATATCACCTATTAATATCATATGAATCATCCAATAATTGTATCTACCATATGAATCACCATAATACAATATGTATCACCCGTTAAAATTCTGCAAAATGTATCTATCGTATGAATCACCATAATACCCATATAATGATATCATATTAATCATTCATATGAATCACCATTAAAAAAATAAACATGTGTGAATAACTAAATAAATTTATATATGTATCAATAGATTTTTTTTTTTTAAAATAAAGAGATTTTAGGAGAGGAAAAAAAAGTTGCATGCATTAATAGAGGAGAAAAAAATCAGGAAGGAAGATAATTTAAGCATTAATGAAAGAGGAAAAATCAGAAAATAAGGTGATTTAATTGTTGATAATTAGGAAGATATTTTAGGGAAGGAAATCTTGAATGAGTTAATGGTGGAGTAAAAATAGAGTGTGGAGTTTTCTTGATATGTATCACGAGTAAAGTTGAAAAATGAAATTTTATGTAAATTTTTAAAAAGTAAGGGATATTAGGTAATATAATCTCTTAAGTATGAGATTTATGTAATTTATCCTTTGTTTTTACGAGGTCTTCTGTAAATACGTGAGGGGAAAACTTTCGGTAAGAACTGAACAACATGAATGAAAACGGATAAATCTCTCCATATACTAGTTTCATGAGGTCCGTGCTAAGTCCGAGCCCAAACTCAAAATAAAAAAATTAATAATTTATATCATATTTTTCTTTTATGTTTTAATCAACATATTTAATGTTCTGTTAAATAAGTCTTTGTTGATAAGCTTTTGTAATTATGAGATTTTCAATCACATAATTGGATATTTTTAAATAAAAAATATTATTTATGAGGAAGAAGTTATTATTAGAGAATTAGAATATATCAAAAAGATACAAGTAATTCGATATTTTAGATAATGACATAATTTAAAATATTTAATAATTAAACTTCGATGAAGATCATAAATAAAAAAATGTTGATATTTTTATAAAATTTGTAAGTATTTACTTTTTTAGTTATAAATAAAACTAAATTTATTTTGATATTTATTGAGTTTTAATTCCCCTCATAGTTTTAGTGGCAATAGTTTTTGCTTTATATTTTTTTTCATCTTATAGAATCATCTGGGAAAAAAAAGTCAATGCTTTCAAGTTTATATTATAATAATTATAATCGCAATTAAGAGTCTTTATATAAATTAACTTAATAAGAATATATAGGGATATTAAATGATATTTAAACTACATTAATAGCTTATTCAATTCGGTCTATTTACTTATTATGTTTATTTTTTACACGTCCCTCGCAAGAGTAACCTATTCGTCCCATTTTAATTATTGTTTCATACTTTTTCATGTCCACTATGAGAAACAATAAATACAAGTTATTATTTACTGTACTATAATATCAAAATGAACTATAAGGTTGTAGTTGAAATCATTGAAAACTTTAATTTTGCAGGAAAAGTTAGCTTGAATATTGTTGATTTAAAATAAAATAAGTTTTAATTAAATAGTTAACATTTGGCAAGAAGAAACCAATTATAAAAACCCAAGTGGAATGGTCTTAACAAAAAGAATAAAGGCGAAAATGAAAATATGTACTAAGAAATGCTATAAGTTATCATGTTGAGTAATTTCATTTCACCAAAAAATTGAAATATCAAAAAAACCGTTGCGGGGATTATCAAAATTTTAATATCCTTTATGATTTAGTGGTAAAATAAAATTGTCTTCAAAAGTTGTTTAAATTTTATCATTTTATTTTTCAAAAGACAATGTGACCTATTTTTTAGCTAAACTGTAGTATATTAATTCAATAAAATTAGAAATTAGATATTCAAAACTATATGAAAAACAAATATCATAAATTACAATGATTATATCAACATAATAATATTTTTTTCTTAAAAATATTGATTAAAATTCATAAAATTTGATTCTCAAAAGTGACATGTAACAAATATTTTAAGAAGAAGAAGAAAATAATTTAATAAAACCAAAAAAAAATTCAACCAATCACAAAGGTTCATGTGAAAAATCTTAAAAGGAGAATTATGACAAAGAAATACCACACGTAAGACTTTTATACCATGAATTTAAACGCGAGGACTACCAAACTTTTATTCTCCCTTATATAATATACTAGTTTTGTGAGGTCCGTGCAAAGTCTGGACCCAACTCAAAATATAAAAATAATAATTATATCATATATTTTTTTTTACTTTAAAATCAGTATATCTAATGATCTGCTAAACAAGCCTTCTTGATAAATTTTCATAATTATTAGTTTTTAATCACATAATTTGATAATTTTAAATAAAAACTATTATTTATAAGGAAAAAGATATTACAAGAGAATCAGAATATAGCTTAAGTAATTCAATATTTTATATAACAACATAATTTAAAATATTTAATAATTACGCTTCAATGAAGATCATAAATAAAAGAAATATTAATATTTTTATAAAATTTCCAAGTATTTATTTTTTAGTTTTAGCTAAAAATAAATTTATTTATATTTATTAAATTTTATTTTCCTCATAATTTTAGTGGCAATAGTTTTCTCCAATTACATTTTTTCATCTTATAGAATCATCTGGAAAAAAATGTCAATGCTTTCAAGATATATTATAATTATAATAATTATAACACCAATTAAGAGTCTTTATATAAATTAATTTAATAAGAATAAATAAGGATATTAAATGATAATTAAACTACATTAATAGTTTTCTCCATTCGATCTATTTGCTTATTATGGAAAAAGAGGTTGGGGTGGGTTGAATTTCTTATTTAATATATATATATATATATATATATATATATATATATATATATATATATATATATATATATATATATATATATATATATATATATATATATATATATATATATATATATATATATATATATATATATATATATATATATATATATATATATATATATATAGTACATGTATATTTTTTATTTTTAAAATAAAAATAATTATATAAAATATATATTATTTAAATGAAAATGGGGTGGGGGTGGGGGCATTTTTTATTTAATATGTATATATATATATATATATATATATATTATATTATATATATAATAAAAATTAAGTTTAAATGCTAAAGTGAGTTTGAAGAACAAGTTCAGGAGGAAAAAAATGTCTTTTTTCTTCTTAAAATTTACCAAATTATGTCAGGAATTATAAAGTCATGATACTTTAATTAGAAATACAATGAGACCCAAAAAAATCATGTGAGGATTATCTAAATTGATTATTCTCCCTTATATATGGTAATAATAATAAAGTACACCCATCACGAGTATCACTTTCATTTTTATACGATACTTAAGAGATGATAAATAAGAAAGATAATTTTACTAATATATCCTTTAAAATAATTTTTTGGATTATTACAAACTTATTTTTACGATTTTGAAGAGTATTAATTATAGAAAAAAATTATTAATTTTATTTCCACCTAATTTTAAAGATAATACCCTTTTTTATTCTAAACAGGAGAATTTGATAAACTTTACAAAATCTTTATTTATTTTGGGTCCGATAAAAAAGTGACACATTAAATAAAATAAAAAATATATCTAATTAAAAAAATATGTAGTAAAAATAAAATGAAAAAAAAATAATATGGAACAAACCACAGGCAACGTAAAAGGGAGAACATAAAATCTTAACATTTTACAACACGTGGTCACTCTTTATTAAATGTACAAGCACCGACTTTAACAAAGACACGGCAGACAGCTTTCGTGAAACACTCTGTCAATAAAATGGCTAATTAACTCAATAGAGAGTGAAGATTCTCAAGAAAACCAACTTTCAAAATGTCAAATTTGACCCTCCGAGGACGACGAAAAATGTCTCATATATATATAGATACTAGATAGATATCGTATAATAGAATAAAATGAAAATATAACAAGGGACTATTTCATTTGATTGAATCAGTTGATGAAAATGATTCCAAGGAATATTGAAAATAACATACTATTGGATACTCACATTTAGATATGGTAGTGATTGTTATCTATTTAAATTGCTATGAATAATATTTATAAATTCTACAATAGAGGATGCAGTTGTTGCTGTGATCAATATCTCAAAAATTCATGATGAAATTAGATTTAAAGATTAAATTAATAAGGAGTTCAAAATATGTTGATAAAACAAATCTTTATTCAATGAAAGAAACACAATAGCTATTACAATAAAAGTTTCAACAACCTAAGCTATTATGCTATCAGAATGAATATCCATTTGTAAAATTGTAAGAATTACATTGTAGGTTTCATTCGTACCACGGTATGTATGTATCTCTTTGTTTTAAAAATGTTGGATAAACATTTAACCTATTGGCAAAGTAGTATCTCTTTGTTTTAAAAATGTTGGATAAACATTTAACATATTGGCAAAGTAGCTGGATTGTTGTGAAATATTGACACCATTGACACACAGATATTAACAAAGTGAAACCGCCTAGCAGTAATGCTATTTTTATGAGAATGTGGCCCATTCGGCCAACAGGTAAAAGATCAAGTGAAAGATGCGTATCGAGCGAAGAAACCTTGCGTCCTTTTGCACCTCATGTTGCTAGGATGGTACGTGCTCTAAGGAAATAGAAGCATCTCACTGGATGAAGAATGATCAATTGCATGAACAGATATAGAAAACCGATGCCGTCAAATGCTCCGATCAAGTCAATGGCATGCCCACAAGTGGGATCTAGGGAGGTTAAGATGTATGCAGACCTTATCCTCATCTTTGTGGGGTAGAGAAGTTGTTTCTAATAGACCCTCGGCTCAATATATCTTTCCCCCAAAAGAAGATATAAAAGAGAGTGATCCAGTACAACTCAAGCAATAAAACTAACCATTGCATTTGCATCTTTTATGGGAGCTGCACCAAATTGTATGATGGAAATAATGTTAGAACATCAGAACAGGTACACGTACTCCTAAATAATTCAACAGAACAGGCCAGCTTTCCGAATAATGAGATGGTCAGAAAAATTTTACCTCTAGCATCATTCTCGGACATTCTCAATCTATTACTTGCTTCGTAAAGTAGTTCCATCTCCAACTCTGCAGCATTTGGAAGAGATGCATTCCTATTTGGTTGAGTAGATTCCAGTAAGTCATATGCATTATCTTCTTCATTCTCCAACTCTGGCTTTGTGCATGAGCTCTACAAAAAAGGAAATAGTTATATATCTTGCTACAAACTTTAAAGTTTATCTCAAAAAGATCATCATCCATTGAGTTCTTATCTCAAAAAGATCATCATCCATTGGAAACTCAAGTAACATTTTGACACAAATAAAACATTTTTGTACAAAAAGAATTTCATGGAAGTAAATATATATTACCTGAGCATCACTTCGTTTCTCAATGCATTCCCGGTTTCTCTGAACGCAAGCCTTATAACTACTGGAATGGTTGCTGCAAGCATTGTTTTCAGCTGTGGCCTCAACCTTTGGTTGTGCAACACTTTCATCAAGAGGCTCCTGGGAACTTCACTTGCCTGAAAGGTAAAAATAGTTAAGTTATTATGTAGACGACAAGCGAAAAGTTCAAATATGATGTTTAAGAAAAGAAACACGAATAGTTAAGTTATTATGTAGATAACAGGCGAAAAGTTCAGATATGATGTTTAAGAAAAGAAACACAAGTTAGGGTCATGCTTACAGATCGTGTCCTCCAGACGTGCTGCCCCAAGTCATTTAATTCATTCTTTTTAACAGGCTTGACAAGAAAGTCTGCTGCACCTTTCAGCATGCATCTATAAACTGTACTAACTGAGCCTTTCAGCATGCATCTATAAACTGTACTAACTGAGTCGTTTGAGGACATCACCGCAAATTTTTTTTAAAAAGTTCTGTCATGAGTAAATTTGATATGCTGACCAACTTCTTCTTCAATGATAGCTGGATAAAGGAAGTATCATACTTAGTACAGGAATGTTCTTGCATATGTCATGCTCCATAATCAAGGTAAGAAGAGAGTATCCAGAGATTGATGGCAGGTCAACTTCTGTCAGGATAAGGTCGATGTTGTGAGGTCTGCCTTTCAACAACTCCGATGGTCTATGCACAGACGAAGGATTTGGGTGAAATACTTTTTGACAATGTGCCTAAGAACGAGCTGCTTATAGCTTGTTGTTTTGTTGGGTTGTCAGCAATGTTCATGAGGCTGGCAATGGGTGGAGCTAGAGACCAAGGTACAGATTCGGTTGAACCCAGTAACCTTGGTCCAAATACTGTATATATCTTAAGAAATTCATTTAATAATTTAGAACTTGGTAACTTAAAAAGGCAAGAATCGTGAACCCAAAAATTTCAAATTTTGTCTCCGTTATTGATTTATTAAGAGCATGTTATTAAAGGTAAAATGGGAAGTTTGAATTTAATAATTTTCCAAACTTAAAAAGTTGTTCTTTTTTAAACAACTAAACAGAAATGAGTGATATATCAATAAAACAAAGGAAATAGAAAAATCTTGAAGCAGGAAATAATATATGGCTTCTAGTATCAAAAAAATTCTTGTTCTATCTGAAACCTTAGCCCAAGTAGATCCTCCGGTATCCCAAAGTTTCAATATAAAACTGTCAACTTCCAATTTTGGTGTACATTCCACATAATGCTTCTTCATTTGATTATTGAGGGACTAAGTTGTTAGAACTATCTAAAGATATGGCCATATGTGTGTTGGATCCTTAGAAAATGCACAACTTTTGAAGGATCCTATACGTATCTGACGTTAGTTTGAAAAGGCCGAACAACATATTTCAAGGATTCCATCTCTAAATTCTTGTTTAAATAGGAGAACAATACCAACACAACCTTATAATTCTGTATTTCTATGTTCCTCTTTGTGACTTATCTCCCAAAAAAATATACGAAAGAGCATTATGAATAAGCACTCAAACGAGAGAAACAATGTTTCTCTCAAACTACTGTAAATGATACACACAAGAAATAGGCTAATTCAGCGGAACAAACTAATGAAATAAAAACAAGAAGCACTAAAATCCAATTCCTAAATTGACTTTAAGCAATATGTAATACTGCAGGAGTTTTTATGAATTATGCAGTAGCAGAATTTATATTCTCCTTTAAAACAAGGCATCTATTGAACGAATTGTTATGTTTATTCTTCAAATCATAAGTCGTAAAAAGAATATATGTGTATGGTATATAGTTAGTGATACAATTACCTTGGCAGAAGCAAAACATGGCGAGAGGAACTCACTATAAACCAGTAGCAACAGTAATTAACCCTTTATTAATTCAGTTGAGATAGCAAGTAGAGTGAAAGTCGATCAATTACAACCGAACAGCGAGGAGATGCAAGTGAAAATGAATAAGGAAGAGATTCAGGTGGATCAGTTGCATCACAAAGCAGCTAAAAATGACAAAATTGCCCATTAGATAAGCAGGAGTGGCATGTCCCCAGTCTCTTGTCTGCTTCTATTGCCACTACTGTGACTTCTTATATAGGAATAGCTTGCAAGTTTCCCTCGTGCGGCTATTGAAACTTGATAACGCAATGGTATAACCTAACTTGTTTCGATTCTGACTCTTGAAGCTGCGAAAATCAAATGAAAGTTATGCTAATAATATTAACAGACCTTTCCTGGCAACTATTATAATTACATAATCTCAAGTAATAAAATAAATGTTCTAACTTTAGCTTTCACTTTATCAGTCTTGATAGCAGATAGAGAGATTGGTAGGGATGTTTCATTTGGTACTGGAATGCGGTCCATTTGAGCAAGCTGAGAGATTTGGTTAGCTGGATATCATTTTATGCCGACTAAGTTTGTTTGTTGTACAGATATGTATTTGTTGATCTTCAGTAACTACTGAAATAAAATGACCTTATTTTACTAACAAAATTATAAATTTGAGCAGGAAAAACCAAATTTAAAGATAGAGAGACGCACCATATGCATAACCAGAGGTGTACATAGTCTCGAATATAACTACCTAGTTATTCCTTAACATAGAAATAGTTGGCATTAAGCACAAAACAAAATAATTCATAACGATAAAATTGCTCGTGTTACCGCCTTGCACAGCTTCTTGATCAAAGCCATGGGCTTCCTCTTCGAACCCCTCTGGAACCTAATACAATTACAAATCAAGTTGTGGCTTTCACAGACAAGAAAACAACTACACAGATTAAAATGAGCTTTCACATAGGAGAATTTACGTCCAATCACTACACCCACAAGGTCCTCTGGTTGAATTACCTTTGGTCTAGCATCAATTTGTTCCACAGTATAAGTATTAATTTAAAGGAGCCAAAAATGTTAAGCTAACCTGTTTGAGTGCATGAGGAAGTGATTGCTTCACATCCTTTCTCAACCAGGTTTGTATTAAACTTGGAAGAACCTGCCAATACAGTGAAAGTATTCATTGCATTTTGTATTGTAGAACAAACAAGAGTCGTCTGTAACTGAAGTAAGTTTATTTCTCTTTTCTCAGCAGAGAGAGCTCTATAATTTCACGATGCCTTTGTTTTTTTGGACGGAGCTTTCTTCAGAGCAGTGCTATTTTCATTTTTATATACATGTACAAAAGAGAAATCCATGTTTATAAACAATCAAAGCTTAGAAGCAAAACACATATACATCTAACGGTTTGAGCCTCGGTGGATAATGAACCATTCCATCTACCCTTAAGGTGGCCTTACTTCATAACCTTAGCCTCCTTTTCCTTATAGTTTCCTAGTTCGACTAAGTGACTTCATAACCTCAACAGACTTTGTTGTTTACTATAGCATATGCCACACTGTTCGAATATCAATGGATAATGGACCTACACCTCTACCCTTCTCTACTTAAATGTCAGGCTTTTGCCGGTAAGGTTTGAAACCGTGACATACTTCTAACCCACACATCAGCTTAACGTTCTTGTCATTAGACCAAAGCCATGGGATCATTTTGTACCCTTTTCCAAATAGGCCAGCTTTTCCGATACATGAAACTCTACAAAAGTTTTATAGAGTGATCCAAAAAGCCAACACATGGTCTCTCAACAGAGAGTTAAAAACTGCACTTTTAAAGTTCCGGGTTATAATAAATGCAAACCATCGTTCCTAGAAAGAGATCACCAAAGTGATGCAGTAGAACCTTCAATTTATCTTAACCTTTATCCCAATTGAATGATTCTAGTATATGTGTGAGTGACATTTCATTGGTGTATTCTTTTGCAGGAAATCAACATATATAGACTAAATATAAAACAGCGCGATAAAATACATAAAATTTTTGATACGACAAGAAAAGCACTTACCTTGTCACTCCTAAACAGATTTGTATACAAAGGAAAACTGAAGGACCAAGAGCTTAATTGAAGAAGCAATAAAAGGAAGAATCAGAAACATTTAGCAGTACGGCAAAACAGAAAAGTTAAAAAAAAACTGGTACCTCGTGAAAGATTTCATCTTCTGCTTTAATGTATACAATAGTTATATCACCACTCGGCTCTTTTTGCTTGTCCGCATTCTTATGCTATAACAAAATCGATAAAACGACAGATGATTCAGAGTTCAATAGATGAATAAAAATCATACACAAATACCAAACGGTACTCATTACCTTGTAAATTTTTATTAGATAAAACTTAAAGCAAAAAGGAAGAGAGCTCCCCTGTAGGCTTAGATAAGAAAAAACATAAGAATGACACAAATTAATGATTCTAGATAGATATTGTGCAAAATGAGCAGTACAAGCATTATACCTTGAGAAGTTAGTGTTCTTGTTGCTGTTTGGATCCAAGATTGGAGTGGTGTTTGAGAGCTTGAGGAAGAAAGAGAAGAAGTTGTACGATTGATTGTAAAAGGAAAGTCGGAGAAAGGAACAAAGACATAAGGAATTGAGTCTTCTGGAAACATTGAGGAAAGATGGGAAAATATCTCCTTGCTGCTCAAAGACGGATTTTCCCTTGAGCGAAATGACAGATTTGCCCTTGGTTGTCCAAGGGTTCATCTCTCTCTATATGTATATATTAGGATGACAAATTTTCGTCGTCCTCACACCCCGAAACAACCCAAAATTTAGCACTAAATGTGGGTTCCACAAAATGAAAACACTTATAAAAAATGTGTACTACAAATTCATCATTTAATGTTGTACCCACACGTGGAAACACCACAACCATCATTAGCCAAATAAATTAGTAATATTTTTTTCTTATTACATTTTATGTGAAACTTAAATTTTACACAGTATTTTAAAAAATTTAAATTTATAATATTAAATATTTTTATGATTGTAAATTATTTTAATTTTAAAATTAATTTTTCAATTTATAATAAAATATATTTTTTTAAAATAAACTAAAAAATATCACACAACATTAGACGAAGAACATATTTTTTTCTCTCTTCACTGTTTCTTTAGAACCAACGTCACCACGTGTGGATGCCACATCTGGGCACTAGACCCAGGTCCTACAAAATGAAAACATTCATCAAATTATTAAAAATTTAAACCACAATCACAATATTTTATTACAAATATCACCATATTCTTATCTTATATTCACTGTTTTAGTATTGTAGGATATCATGACTCATCAGAAAAGAGTCGTGATTACATTCTTAAAATTTCTGAAGTTGTATTTTTTTTAATCAATTTAGGTTCTTTTATCTTGATTAGGTGAGTTATTGTTCTTCTATTCTTTTTTCAATTTGGGCGCAGATTAATAGTTAACAGTTCTTTGTTACATTCTATATGTTGAATAATCCTTTTTCATGAAGACCTGGTAGATATTCATGAACTTGTAAAAATCTCAATCATATTTTAAATTTATCTAATTCGGATGTGTTGGACAAAGTAATCATAAGGTGATTGTGTGATTGTACATCAATTAAATTTTGTACCGACCGGTGAGAACTTTTTTTTTTGAAAAAAACTATTATACACTTATGCTTCTAAAATTTGTGATAATTTTTGATTTGTTGCAAAGTTATATTTTTTGGGCGGTGAATTTTTCTCGTTTTGGTTATTTGGGTAATTGATATAATGTTCTTTTTTGTTGATCTGTAGCTTCTGTGATCATTTATGTTGTTAATTATGTGTTTCTTGACCGATTTATTTAATTACTCCATTCATTTTTTTGTAAGAGATGCTGATTGCTGTTCGAGTATGACATTCAATAATTTACACACCCGTTAATTTTTTTCCTTAATAAGCAAACCAAAAAGGAAAAAATGTGATTTCCACTGAAAGCTAGAGAAGTTAAAGAGCACCTATTGACCCACCCGATTCTGTTGAAATAACCAAGTCAGTAACTCCAGTTGAGTGTGAAAAAAATAGTAACACGGATGATTGTAGTTTAGGGATCTTTGATGTGAGGTTGAATTTGAACGGAAAAAATAGGAGTGGATTACTATTGGAGCTTAGTTCTGTGGTACTTAGTAAGAATAGTTGTATTTTTGATGATTTAATTGGTGAATATTATATCTCCTCATGTGTTGCTGGAATTTGTGCTTTAGTTTTTCATTGCATTACTATTCAGTTTATGTATTTAAGTCTGTCGAAACCAACCTCTGAGATAGATGTAAGCTTACCATACACTCTAACATCCATTGAAACCGTTTTGTGGGATTATATGAGGTATGGTGTTTTATACATGAGTCAAAAATTAGTATTGATTTGTTAAGCTATTACATAACATTGTTGTGTTGTCTCCAGGTGCCATCCAACATAGTGAAATAAGGACTAGAAATTAATGAATATTTCCCAATGGAAAGATGTTTTTGATGAATCTATAAATACATGTAATCATGTACTTTATACGAGATCCCACGACTTCATGTTTTCTCCAATTTGTTCTCGTAATTATCATAACAGAAATAAATGAATTTATCGCAACACTTTGCTTTAACAAAAAATATAATCTCCCCATCATATGTCTGGGAACAAAAATTCATTCTAGGAAACCCTGGATATTTAATAATGAAATTTCTGTACCATACTGAAAGTTGATCATCATCTAAAATTCACAAACTAAACTCCCCGTCCATTATATTTTCTTCAAGGACTGCTAGTTTTCCCTTCACTTTTATCAGATTACAAGAATCTAAGACCTCATGTAAATCTTCTGGTAATCCAATATGCATAAAGCTTTCAACTTTCACATCAAATTCAACTATAGTTTTCTCCCAATAAACTTTCTCGATTGATTAACCTTACTCATAGTGGAAAGCTAGCATGTAATAATATGGATTTCGCTTATATTATCTAATAGTATTGAAGTCCTTGCAAGCCGTGGTAGTTTATGGATTGATCTTTTGTTTCACTTTGCTACTTGTTCTCAAGTTTCATTATGACCTTCACCAGTTTTGGTGGTTTGTGTTTCTTTACTTTCATTTGCTTTTTTGTAATATTCAGCTTTGGAATTATTAGTATTTGGGAGTTTTTTTTTTGATGAATTTGGGATTTCTTTGTACGATTTGAAATTTGATTCGTTCCAATTATATTATGATCGATCTCTCATTTGTTCCATATTGGATTGAATGTTTGGCATTTCTTATAAGGAATCACACCATTTATTGCTGAGCATCTGTTAGTAAAAACCAAAACTTTAATACATTATGTTAAGAGAGAATTTGCATCTTAAGTATGTCCTATTTGGTTCTTTTTATGAAATGCTTATCTGGTTAACTAAAAATTTCTTGTATGAATAGATTGCCAATCATATCTAAAATGATACATTAGTGTCACAATCTTATATCTCCTAATGTGTTGCTGAAATTTGTGCTTTAGTTTTTCATTGCATTACTGTTCAGTTTTTGTATTGAAGTCTCTCGAAACCAACCTCTGAGGTATAGGTAAGCTTACCATACACTCTACAATTCGTTGAAACCATTTTGTGGGATTATATGAGGTATGTTATTATATATAGGAGTCAAAAATTAGTATTGGTTTGTTAAGCTATTACATAACATTGTTGTGTTGTCTCCAGGTGCCATCCAACAGAGTGAAATAAGGACTAGAAGTTAATGTTATTTCTTTTCTTTTCCTCCTTTAAAGTACACATTTTCTCTCTAGGAACAAATGGAGTATTTTATATTCCACAAAATCTGTGACTCTTTCAATCGAAAGCTCCAACTACTCCCGACTTCTCATTTTTTTAGTTCGAAAGAAAGCCTTCTTAACCTCAGACTGCTTTTCTAGAAAGCCTTATCATGGCCGATTGCTTGATTCTATGGTTTTGAGCGGGGAAAAGAGGGGTGTTCAGACTTGTTGCGATCACGACATATATACCACGATCGCGGTATCTTGGTAATTTCCAAGGGTATCGCAATGACTACCCTTGGCATCGTAATGGCGATGCTCCAGATACAACAATAGACTTGAAAAATCTCCAAGTCTTTACCAAGTCCTCGAGATTTATTTGGAATCCTGTATATGGAAACAAACTATGTAACCATACTAAATTCGATGTTTCAGACTCAATGGCATAGTCGAAACTTCTATCTGAGGTTGTTACAAAAAAGTGGATCCCACACCCAACTTTTATTTTCTTAACTTTTGACCAATAGCTTGAAATGAGCCCGGATGCCTCGGGACCCAAACCAAGAGTCAACCTAACCTAAAATCAATGTTCCAGAGCTGATGGTGCTGTCAAAATTCTCTTTCGAGGTCATCTACTAGGAATTTTGGTCCGAGACCAAATCCTAAATAACAAAAGCTCCAAAACAAGGAATTGATCCTAAAATCCAAATGACCCATTTGATCACCAAATTGATAATTTTGGAAAGTCGTAAATGACCTGTAGCTACTTTAGTAAAGCTTAGAATGCTGGAAATGCATGCAAATCAAGGAAATGATCTGGAGGGTCATTATAATATCCACTACTGAAAGGACTTTCGTTCGCGATAGTCAATGGATAGAAAGATTTCAAAAGCTTGAAAGGGTGAGGTATTGGGCCCGCATGCTCCAAGCATGATTTCCCAGATAACATCCAAGAGCAGTGAACACTTCTGGGGGATTTTTCCACAGGTATCCTTTTTTTAACCAGCTTTCTCACTATACTCTCAAACAACCAAAACTCAATCTCAACCACTAACTGGCCTCCAACTGAATTAAGGAAGGATGATGTATGTAAATTTGAGCCAAAATACACTGATGCTATCTCGATACCCATACAAATCAACAAAGGTTTATCCAAGCATAAAGAAGACCAAGACACGAGTCATGCAACTAACTCTATGTCCATATATAACTTTCTTTTGCCCTTCTAAACCTGCTAACACTCCAAACCAAATAGAAAGTCACATAAGTCTTGTCCGCGCAATCTCATTACTAGAAACTCGAGGAACTAAAATTGATCTATTGAGAATCCATTTGAAAAATATGAGAATAAGCCCATAAGGTGCTACTTGGGCACACAAATTAAGACATTCAAGGAAAAAATCTAAGCTAATGCTATAACTGGTCTGGATGATAATTGAAATTGAAATCCAGAAGTCCAAAGCATAACTACTCACCACTGAACGATCCGCTCTAGGATGTCCCATAATCTGAGAATAAAACCAAGCCAAATTCAACTCAAGAATGATACTTCCATTGAGTACATCATCCATAATCTCTACGAAAACTGAAAACCCGAGGTAAAAGATGAAGGAACTAATACCATGTCTATTGACTATCATCTGAATACCTATCAACAATAATCCATTCAAACTCAAAAAAGACCAAATAGACGACCATGGAGTAGGCTCAACCAACCTAACAAAGACAAATCAAAAAATAAAGGGTGTACTTAAACTTTACAACTTAAAGCTGAAATCTCAACACCAAGGCCGCAAACCAGAAAATGGACCAAGCAACTCAAGATAAGGAATTTCCAATTTGCAAACTTAAGAAGCAGTTATAGGAAAGACCACCCATCTCTAACTCCACTTTAGACAAGAACAACATTACGAAAAGAACAAAGTATCTAACTCCATACCAAAAATAAGTGCCAACCATCACTAGGAGATAAATACAACAATCTAAGAGATGAATCTAAGACCTCTCGATATCAACATCAAAGCCATTATTAGGAAATGAAATAGCCACAAGTAAAGAATGAACCCCAAGTTAGTTAATCTAAAAAATGGGCTACATTAAGAGGGATAGCCAATATAAAAACCTTTACAACCCAGGAGGCAAGTCTAAGAATCCCAACTCAGTAATGACAATATAACTACACTGCCAACTCTAGAACCACAATAGAATAAAAGTAGGTCAACTTACCTTCAATACTATAATTTTTATGACCTGAGCCGACCCCTAGTCGTCACACGGTGCTTAAGTCCATAAGTGGCCCCAAGCTAACCCATGATTTGCTACCTATTATGAGAACTGAATAAAATAATAATGAAACATCATGTGTGAAAGTTAAACTGATGAAATTCTGTTAGGATGTAATACTAAAATAAATACCAACGTGTCTGAACTACTGATAAAACTAAAAACAAGTCTGAATATCTAAATATATAAAAGCCTGTAAGACATGCAGAGTTGATGGTACAAGCCCCCAACTAACCCTGACTAAATGAAATAAAGAAAATACTAAAAATAACTATAAATTCTTGTTCTTGGTGGATGAGGACTCACCATAACTGCTGTTAAGTGGTACTGAACTGGCAAAGGGAGATCGGGGAACTGAGTGTCCAAACCTATATTATGAAATCAATATAATGCAAAAAACAGTATACAGTCAGTACTTTGAATGTACTGGTATGTGAGATAGGGACAATTGAGATACATATAAGTATTGGGCATAAATGGATGAATATGTAAAAAGAATGCAAGACCAAGTAAAACATGAACTAAGATAATTTATAAAACTGAATAACTGATAAACTAAACACTTGGTCATGCAAACCTGAATTGATATAATCTAAATACTAAACTGAAACTATGGGAGCTATCATATAACTGACATGCTCTAATATTAGCTAATCAGGGTCTTACCTGTAATCCCGGTTGGGAGGGTGTCAATACCTTGCCATGGGTATTAACACTGGCTGTGTAGATCTACTAATGTAGTGTCCCAAAGGACTAGAGTGTCAGTTCTCTGTTGGTGGGTGACATCTAATAACCTACGCTGGCTACGTAGTTCTGAAACTTAGGGACTTCAACTAAAGGTCTCAGTCCTTTACTGGTGGGTGGGCCTTTATCCCTAGGTTCGCTCGATGCTAAACCTATCTCCCCACTGAACTAACACTGGTACTCATTAAAGTTAACTAAACTCACAACTGATAATTTCTCAACTTGAATATGATAATAAAATCATGATCTAACTGACTCGTAACTTGAAAATATGAAACATGTGTGAACATATAGGTATCGGGTATTCATAACCCTCTAGTACTGAATAATACTTTAAACACCATAACATCATTTAAAACACTATAAGGAAATTCATGATTCAAAGACCCAAAACTTAGAGTATATCCCTAACTGACGGAATCCATGATTGTGAGTATGGGAATATGTTAAACTTATGAGGATAATATGCTCACACGGTTTAATTCATGAATTGGTAAGCTAATATGGTGTCAACTGAACATGATATGGGTGATTGAAATTTAAAGCATATAATAACAAAATTCACATGGGGAAATATATTGGCATGACTTGAATTCATAACTACTAAGAGAATATTGAGTAAATTCATACTTAACATTGAAATTTCATAAAAAATGGGAAATGGGTTTATACATGAAATACAAAGTATTCTTGGGACTCAATGGTTGGAAGGAACACATTGATGAATACCCTATATACCTGAGTAACTTTAATTCTTGAAGAAGACTTGGAATTGGGACCTTGAATGATTGAATTGTTGGAAGAAACTTTAAATTTTATGTTCTTGGGAATGGGGGATTGATTTTTATATTGTTAACTGATGGGGAATGGGGCAAATAATGCCCTTCTTGAGTTTTAAATCATTAATTGAATGATTAGGGAGAGAGGGAAAAGACCAAAATTCCCCCTTGGACTTTAAATAAAGTTGCAGGAAAAACACAGTGTTTGTGGCATGGATGCTATCACGGAGACTAGCCTCCATGACACAATGTGTATCACAGAGACTAACGTCCGTGACATGCCGTGTATCACGGAGGTCCAACCTTCATGACACGTCCAAATAGCAGAGGCATTCTACCTTCGTGATCCAAAAACACCCCAAAATCCTTCCAAAAATTTCAAAACTCTCTTGATGCCCTTTTAACACCCCTAAACATATTTCAACTCATAAATCAACATTTCAAACTCGGGAAGGCCAAAAATAAAATGTTCAAAATCCTAGGATCTTAAAATAGCTGTCTCTTTTACTTAGTGTGAAATAAATTCCTTTGGGACTTATAAACATGAGACGTATAGTTGTAAACTTGTCTAGGATATTGCGGGGTATTACATTATCTTTCCTTGGGATTATTGGTCCCTAAATAAAACTTTCTGAATTGAGATATTAAGAAGATTGAGATTATGCACTGAATACTTATGAGCTGAATCGTGATTAGGTAATTGAATTTGAAACATGACGCATGAACTTAATGGAATTCATTAATGCACGCTATGGCATGAGGATGGTTGGATAGCTGAGATAGAACACGAGAGAATCAATTAAGAAAAATCATTACCTCAAGATGGATCTGAATTCGTAGAGAAAATATAGGGATACTTGGCTCACATATCTGCTTTTCCTTCTCAAGTAGCTCCCTCAACAGACTAATTTCTCCATAGGTCCTAACTAAAAGGACTTCTTTATTCCTCAACCTATGAGTCTAACGGCCAAGGATCTTAACTAGTACTTCCTCTCAGGAGAGACTACCTTTCACGCCCACCCTCTCTAAAGGAACAATAGAAGATGAGTGACCAATACACTTCTTTAGCAAAAAGACATGAAATATCGGACCCACTGATGCCAATTCTGCAGGCAACTCCAATTCATAAGCTACCTTCCAAAAATAGCTCAAAATTAGGTATGAGACAACATAATGGGGACTGAGCTAACCCTTTTACTAAAACCATCCACCTATTTCATTGGTAAAATTTTCAAATAAACTAAGTTACCAATCTCAAACTTAAGATCCCTTTTTCTTATATCAACATAATATTTCTGATGAATTTGGGCTATCTTTAGCCTTTCTCGAATCAAATGAACTTTCTCCATTGCCTTATACACTGAATCTGGCCCTATCAAAGTAGCCTAGCCTACTACAACCAACCAATAAGAGATCTACATCTCCTTCCATAGAGAAACTCAAACAGAGCCATCTGAATATTAGAGTAATAGCTGTTGTTATAGGCAAACTCAATCAAAGATAAGTGGTTATCCCAACGACCCTTAAAGTAACATAAGCCCTTAACATGTCCTTTAAAGTTTGAATGGTTCACTTTGCCTGACCATCTGTCTGAGGATGAAAAGCTGTACTTATATAAACTTAGGTACCAAGACCTTTCTGAAAAGCCTTCCAAAAGTGAGACGTGAACTAGGTATATCTATATGAAATAATGGTCAATGGGACCCATGAAACTTTACCAACTCTCAGAGATAGAGTCTAGTATAGTCCTCAGCTGAGTACCAAGTATGAACTGGTGAGAAATTGGTTGATTGGTCATCCTATCTACAACAACCCAAATCGAATCATGATGACGATGCGTATGAGGTAACCCTATTACAAAATCCATGTTCACTACCTCCCACTTTTATGTAGGGATGCTGAAATCCTAAAGTGTACCACTAGGCCTTTGGTGCTCAACCTTAACCTACTGATAATTTGAACACTTAGAAAAGAATTCCATAATATCTTTCTTTATATCACTCCATCAATAGATTTCCCACAGATCACAGTACATCTTAGTGGTTCCTGGGTGGATAGAAAATCACACACCATGCGCTTCAGCTAATATTTGCTATCTCAGATCATCAACACACAAAACATATAAACTGCCTTAACAACGATGCACACTATCTCTCTTTGAGAGAAAACCTCAACCTTCTGATCCCAAACTACTTTCTTCAACTTGAATACAATAGGGTCCCTGTCTTACTTTTCTTTCACTTCGGCAACCAATGAAGATTCTGATATATTCTGAATGAATTAACAAACTAAAAACCTAACCTAGCAAGCTGATGAACCTCATAGACTAACACCTTCTTATCATCCTCAACTTCTTTCTATGTGCAACACTTTCTATAGACAATCTACTAAGTGCATCATCCACTACATTAGCTTTACCCGGGTGATACAATACACACTCATATCATAGTCTTTTAATAATTCAAGCCACCATCTCTAATGAGGATTTAGGACTTTCTGTGTGAACACATACTATAAACTCTTATGATCCGTAAACATATCAACATGAACCCCATATAAATAATGCCTTCAAATATTTAAGGCAAAAACAACTGCTGCTAACTCAAGGTCATGGGTCGGGTAATTCTTCTCATGGGTTTAAGCTGTCTAGAGGCATAGTCTATGACCTTACTTCACTGCATTAACATGTAACCAAGACCAATTCTAGAAGCATCACAATAAACTACAAACCCATTAGTGATATCTGGTAAAGTTAAGCCTAGAGCGAAAGTGAGTCGAGTCTTCAACTCCTGAAACTCTGTTCGCAGGAATCTAACCACTAAAATTTAACTTTTTTCTAAGTCAGTCGAGACATGAGAGAAGCAATAGAAGAAAATCCTTCAACAAACCATCTGTAGTAATCACTAAACCCAAGAAACTCCTGATATCTAATGGATAGATGGGTCTATTCTAGTTTCTTACTGCTTTGGTTTTTAAGGATCAACTCGAATGCCATCATCGGAAATGATGTTACCAAGGAAAGCTACTGATCTCAATCATAATTCACATTTGCTGAACTTAGCAAACAATTGATGATCTTCAAGGGTTTGCAATACAACCCTCAAATGGTCTGTATGATCACTTTCACTATAAGAAAAAATGAGGATATAATCTATGAAGACTACGATAAACATGTCCAAATACTACTTGAACACCCTGTTCATCAAGTCTATAAAAGCCGTAGGAGCATTCGTTAGTCCAACATACATAACTATAAATTTAAAGTGACCATATCAAGTTATGAAGGATGTCCTCAGAATGTCATATTCTCTGACTCTAAGATAATGATAGCCGAACTTGAGGTCTATCTTGGAGAAATCGCTTGCACCCTAAAGTTGGTCCAATAAGTCATCAATTCTGGGGAGAGATGCTTGTTCTTGATGGTGACTTTGTTCAACTGATAGTAGTAGATGCACATTTAAAGGAAACCATCTTTGTTACACACGAAGATAATTGGAGCACCCTATGGAGAAACTCTAGGACTGATGAAACCCTTATGTAAGAGATTTTTCAATTGTTTCTTCAATTTATTAAGCTCAACTGGAGCCATTCTCTATGGTGAAATTAAGATAGGTTGGGTATCTAGAAGGAGATGTTCTTAAGTTAATTTCCCTTTTGAGAGGAACTCCGTGAAGATCTTCAGGGAATACTTTTGGAAACTCATTCACTACTGGAACTAACTTAAGGCTTTGATTTCAGAATCTGAGTCCTTGTCTCGGACGAGATGGTAAATACACCCTTGGATATCATCTTTCTTACCTTAAGATAGGAGATAAATTTGCCCTTAGGCACTAAAGTACTACCCCTCTATTTAATAATGGGTTAATTATAAAACTAGAATTGGACAATTATTTTTCTACAATCAACTGAGGCATAGCATGAATGGAGTCAATCCATGTCGAGAATAACATAAAAGTCAGTTATTTCTTACTTTACAAGCTCAACTGAAGTAACTTTCTGAGACATTATGACTGGGCAATTTTTGTATACCCATCTGGCTCTAATACAACTACCAATTGGGTAGACACTGAGAAGCACTCTACTAATATATTGGGACTACTGTCAAAGTCTACTACTATACAAGGAGTCACAAAGAAAAGTAAAGCTCCAGGGTCTAACAATACATAAACATAAAGATGAAAGACTTGTAACGTACCCATAACGACATCATGAGAAATTTTTTGATTGTATCGAGTCTGGAGAGCATAACTTGGTTCTAAAGATGCCCACTGGTGGAATTGAGGTGGAGCCCTGCTGA
This sequence comes from Capsicum baccatum var. pendulum, assembly GCA_030864225.1. Classification (NCBI taxonomy): domain Eukaryota; kingdom Viridiplantae; phylum Streptophyta; class Magnoliopsida; order Solanales; family Solanaceae; genus Capsicum; species Capsicum baccatum. The sequence continues at coordinate 204,794,295 of CM061550.1, forward strand.
TTAGGGCAACCTACTAGAGCTGTTGAAAAGTTAGACTGACCTTGCTGATGAATATCCTTTCCCTTCTGGGCAACCATTGGGCAATCCCTGATCCTATGGCATAACTTGCCATATCTAAGACATACATCACTGCCTGCCCTGCGCTCTCCCTAATAATTTTTACTATATTTTCTATAAAGAAGATTGGTACGACCACTGTTTATGTTATCCTGGGATTTACAGCCTGGCGCTCTATCCTGACTGTCCTGCTTGAACTTAGGCACTGGCGCACTGGCTGAAGATGGAACTGGAGCTAGAAAATTTCTAGCAAAAATAAGAATGGTTTCCACCATCATATATTTTCTGTGAGAAGTGGAAGCTACTGGTTTTGGCCCTCTTATTCTTGCATTTATTTTATTTGAGATTCTTCTCTGCAATTTGCAGAGCATGAACTATCAATTTAAAAAGGTCCACCTCCTTAACTAACATAGCTATTCTGCACTACTTAACCATATCCTTTGAAACCCAAACACAAACTTACTTATTCTAACCGTAGTATCAACCACCATAGTCGGAGCATACCTCGCCAACTGGGTGAACGTGAGTGAGTACTCTTTCACACTCATAATACATTGCTTTAGATTTATAAACTCATGTAATTTAGCCTCTCTCAACTTGAGTGGAAAAAACCTATCTAAGAAGGTTGTAACAAATTTCTCCCACTCTATAGGCCCTACCTCGATACCTCTATCCTCATTCCACTGCTTGAACCAAGTATGAGCTACTTGTTGTAATTGGTAAGCGGCTAAGTTAACACTCTCACTAGTAGTAACACCCATGATGTCTATCGCTTTCTGCACTTTATCTAGAAATTCTTGTGGATCCTTATCATACTTGGATCCCAAAAATAATAAGGGATTCATCTGAGTGAAGTCTCAGATCCTAGCTTTTGTTATGCTCACTACTGTATTAGCTGGGGCAATAACCTTTTGATTATTCTGATCAGCCATAGAATGGGTCAATGCTATGAAAGCGACCTTAAATTTAGCATAGGAAACAAGTTTATTTAGAGGGTCTTCCTGAACAGGTAGCGGTGCGGGTTGATCCCCATTCCTCCTTCCATTATTTCTTCTGAAAGGAATTTTCTGTAAACGGATGAAGGACGAGTTAGAAAAGGGAACTCAATAGAGCTCACGCTCTTTCACATGAAATAAATACTAAAAGAAAGGAAACTTTTCTAAAATATCTCGTAGCCTATTGCCCATAAGTGTGGCACACTTCACACTCATCCAGAAGACTATACTCAATATGAATTTCAGCCACCCTAGGAAACTTTAAAACCTTTGGCTCTGATACCAAGCTTTGTCACAATCGAAGGCTACCTCCTAGCCATAACACGGTGCTTAAGGTTACAAGTGACCCCAAGCTAACCCATGATCTACTACCTGTTGTGAGAACAAAATAATATCATAATAAAACATCATGTGTGGAAGTTAAACTGATGAAATTCTGTTATAATGTAATACTAAAATAAATACTTAAGTGTCTGAACTACTGATAAAACTGAAAACAAGTCTGAATATCTGAATATCTAAATATCTGAAAGCCTCTAAGACATAAAGAGTTGATGGGACAAACCCCCGACTAACTCCGACTGACTGAAATAAAGGAAATACTGAAAATAACTATAAATATTTGTCCTAATGGATGAGGACTCACCACAACTGTTGTTGAGTGGTACTAGTTGACTAAGGGCTATCGGGTACTGAGTGTCTGAACCTATATTATGAAATCAATATAGTGCAAAACAGAGTATGCGGTCAGTACTTTGAATATATTGGTATGTGAGATAGGGAAAATTGATATACATATAAGTACTGGCATAAATGCATGAACATATAAAAAGACTGCAAGACCAAGTAAAACATGAACTGAGATAATCTGTAAAATTGAATAAGTGAATAACTGATAAACTGAACACTTGGTCCAACCTATAATGCCAGTTGGAAGGGTGTCAATACCTTTCCACGATTATTAATACTGGTTGTGTGGATCCCATAATCTAGTGTCTCAAAGGACTAGGGTGTCAGTCCTATACTGGAGGGTGACCCATAAGAGAGTTTCATACCTTTACTGGCGGGTGACATCTTATAACCTATGCCGGCTACGTAGTTCTAGAACTTAGGGACTTCTACTAAAGGTCATAGTCTTCGACTGACGGGTGAGCCTTCATTCCTAGGTTTGCTCGGTGCTAAATCCTACTTCTAACTGAACTGACACTGTTATTGATTAAAATTAATTGAACTCACAACTGATAATTGCTCAACATAAATGTGATAATAAAATCATGATCTGACTGACTCGTCGATTTAAAATCTGAAACATGTGTAAACATATAGGTAGGGGTGTACATAGGTCGAGTTGGTTCTATTTTTATTAAAATAAAACCAAACCAGTCATGTCGGTTTATTAAAAGTATAAACCAAATCAAACCAACATAAAATTATTTTTTTCGGTTTAGGTTTTATTCGGTCTTTTTGTTTTTTTTTTTGTTTTTTTAATAATATTTAGTTTTTACAATTATATTATGATCGAAGACTAGATCAAATATGTTTTCACTTATCTGCTAATGAAAAATCATAATTATGAAAAAATAAGGAGCGAAAAACTCTCTTGAAACTAAAAAGTGAGATGAAGAGTAAAAAGTTTAGGTTTTAAATTTATATTAGGTTTTGGATCATTTAATTAGCAATTAATGGACAAATATTACAACTTAAAGGCCCAAATTTAAATATATATCTACATCTACTTTCAAATTATTGAAAATTACTAAAACTACTTGAAAAAGTATTTAAAAAGTAGATTATAATTAATATTTTATCTATAAAAAAGTTCGACAATTATATCTATATCTATACTATATTAAAAGTTTGAAGGGCCTTAAAAATGATGTTTGAACTTTTTTTCCTTCATTAGAAGCCTCTGCAATAGATAAAAACGTCTTTTTACTATTTTCCTCAATTTATTATTTAATTAGGTTAAAGATTCCTAAAATATATGAAAAGAATTTAATAACTTCTAAAATATATAGAAAGAATCCTGGTAAACTAAAAACTTCTAGTACTTCATAATTTAGAATTATCAAGAAGAATAAGTAGAATATTATGAATAAAATTTTAGGACAAGTAAAAGTTAAAAAAGGAAGAAATCGTTGTGTACGTAAAGGAGGCGGAAAAATCTATATTTAATTATATGATTTATAAAAGGAAAATTTTATAAATAGAATAAATTTAATTTATTATTCCTACGCATGAGTTTTAGGATTTAATGACATATATTTGTTGATTTTAATTATTTAATCTAGGTATTATTTAGTACTTCTAAAAATAGAATTTGCCTTATATAAAAAATATTCTTTATAATTCTATTTAAGTAATATTTTGGATCAAAATTTATACGAAATAAATTCTTATATTGTACTTTTGCTTTTTATTTTAGTTTTGATTCACGTGTTTTCTTACTATCATTATGATTATTCCTTTTGCCTTTATTTTTTTTTTAAATCATACCTATAAAGATTATATATGAGGAATAATAATCAACAATTGACATAGATTCTATCATTTGATAATTTTTTGTGTTTCTCTTTTAGTTGAAAGTTTCTGATCGAAAAAATGGATAAGTATATTGCCGCCGAATGAAGTTGTCAAAAATCAAAGGTTTATTGCTCTTTTTTTCTTTTACTTTCTTTGCGTAATCGTGACATAAAAAAGGCTCCAATCCTATTTTGCTTTTTTTTTTTTTTAAATATATCAAGGTCACGAATTAAGATAGGAGATTAAATTCTTTTTATTTATGAGTCATGTTTTTTGTAATATCGTAACTTTAATATACAGTTCAACTACTATAGAAATCCATATTATTTGTAAGTGAGACATATTAATTGTTATTTATGTTAAAGAAAATCGTAATACTAATTTATGAGAATAACATAAAAAGGCGGCTATAGAATTTCAAAGAACAAAATAAAATCGAAGCAAAAAAGTTGTTTGTAGTATAGTCATTTTATCCAATATCACATTATGCATAGTACCCTCCTCTATCGAAGGTTGGGTTTGATTGAGTTGGTTTTAGTTTATATGTGAATATCTTGGTTGCTTGTAATCACATGTGGATATTTGATCTTCATAATCTAAATTTAAAGATTTGATGATATGGAGCCACATACAAATGTAGATGTAAGAATTCGACTAAATATAATTCAAATATCTACTTAAAAAATCTGACTATATAGATTTGAGATATGAATTCAGAAATTCGACTGATATTTATGTAAGGAGGAGGATCCTAACGCTTATATATAAAAGGCCGTTATTCAACATTCTTCACCACAAATTTTTAAGGTATTATTTTCTCAATTATTTTTGCCTTCGACAATATTGCATTTTTTTCTCTGTTAATATTTCTTTTATCATCTTTTGTGCATGTAATTAATAAGGTTTTAATTTTACTGTTGTGTCCAATTTTAGTCCTTTTTTTGGCATAAGATTTGTAAGTAAGCAATGTTATTATAATTAGATATCTTGGTAAAAATTTATAATCCACTCTAGTTGAGTAAATTACTATTTAACTTTTTATAATAAGGTTATATATAAATATCTATATAAGCTTTCGCAATAGACAAAATCATCTAATTTTAAATAATCAAAGGTTATACGTGCGAGACACGTGCGGTTAAACTAATATATATATATATATATATTATGTCGGTTTGATTCGGGTTCGGTTTGACTTTTTTTTGGTTAACACCAAAGCAAACCAAGAATGGTCGGTTTTTTTTTTTAAAGCCAAACCAATCAAACCAAATCATAAGTCGTTTTTTTTTTCCAGTTTGGTTTGGTTCTTCGGTTCGGTTTGACGTGACGGTTTGGTCTGTATACCCCTACATATAGGTATTAGTTGCTCATAACCCTCCCACACTAAATTATACTTTAAACACCATAACATTATTTAAGACACTGTAAGGAAATTCATGATTCAAAGACTCAAAACATAGAGTATATCACTAACTGATGAAATCCATGATTATGAGTATGAGAATATGTTAAACTTATGCGGACAACATACTTACATGGTTTAATTCATGAATTGGTAAGTTAACATGGTGTCAAATGAGCATGATATGGGTGATTGAAATTTAAAGCATATAATAACAAAATTCACATGGGGAAACATATTGGCATGACTTGAATTCAATACTACTAAGAGAATATTGAGTAAATTCATACATAACATTGGGATTTCATAAAAAATGGAAAAAAACATTTATGCATGAAATACAAAGGATTCATGGTAATTAATGTGTAGAAGGAACCTATTTATGAATACCCCACATACTTGAGTAGCTTGAATTCTTGAAGAAGACATGGAATTGGGACTTTCAATGGTTGAATTCTTGGAAGAAACTTGAAATTTTGTGTTCTTGGGAATGGGGGATTGATTTTTACGTTGTTAACTGATGGGGAATGAGGAAAATAATGCTCCTCTTGAGTTTTATATCATGAATTGAATGATTAGGGAGATAGGGAAAAGACCAAAATGCCACCTTGGACTTTAATAAAGTTGCAGGATAAACACAGCCTCTGTGGCACAGAGGTTATCACGGAGACTAGTCTTTGTGATATGGCATGTATCGTGGAGACTAACCTCCAAGACACTCTGTGTATCTAGGAGGTCCAGCCTCCGTGACACATCCAAATAGCGGAGGCATTCTGCCTCCGTGGTCCAAAAATACCCCAATCTTCTTCTGAAAATTCTGAAACTCTTCCGGATGACCCTTTTAACATCCCTAGACATGTTTCAACTCATAAGTCAACATTTCAAAATCTGGAAGGCCAAAAATAAAATGTTCAAAATCTTGGGGTCTTAAAATGGCTAAGTCTCTTGTACTTAGTGTGAAGTAAATACCTTTGACACTTAAAAACATGAGACGTATAGCTGAAAACTTATCTAGGATCTTGTGGGGTATTACAATAATACATTCCACAATCAGTCTAGCACAATTAGTAAAACAGGAAAACAACCAACCTCACCTCTCTATAGAAGAGAAATCACCCTATCAGGCTATAGCTGCCCGAGCCAACGAATAAGAACCCCATAGAAGGAAAAATTCTATGTGGATACTAATAGTATAGCCATCTACCAAGCGAGGATCAATTACATAAAAATATCAATAACAATGACAATATAATTATTAATCTAATTAATAGGAGGTACCAAAATAAAAATCAATAGCAAGTACTACTCAAGGGAAACAACAAGCCCAATGTGCCAAGGTAAATGGGACTTGAACCCAAATGCTACACCCACAGGGAGAAAATATCAATATAGATTTACTTTATACACTACTAAAAGAAACAATCCATTTGGTAGCCACATAATCAAGAATTCAATAGCAAGGAACCTAATAACTAATATGAGCTCATCAAGGCATATAATCATCGATGGGTACAAAAAACCGAATACACAAATAAAAAGGTAAATACAAGAAATACAAGCACACCTATCATGGTGAAATCCGCAATTACATACCTGATGGGTCTTGGGGAGAATAAATCCAAATGGGTTCAATCTCAAACCGATCGATTTAATCATCAGCTGAGGTACCAAGCGCACTGTCTCTAACTGAAGGTGCCACAATATCACGAGGATGATCTGAATGACTAGTAGGCCTACGCCGAGGACACTCTTTGGGCCAATGTCCCATCTCACCACAACCAAAACAAGCTCCCGGAATACTTTGAGGTGCTACACACTAGAATGATCACCATGACTAACCTAAGAGACACCCATAATCTGAAACACTACCTTCATAGAATGATAGGTTGTAAGTGAAGCTGAACTCTACCAGAAGGATCCTCACTCTCAGATAAAATACAAATTGCACCATACTGATGGAATGGCCTCTTGCATTCATCTCTATAAGTCTCAATACATGCTCTATTTTTGGCCCTCGTGATCAACAACCTGAGATAAGAAAGACCCAAGTGCTATTTAGTACTCCGATGCCGAACAAAGTGACAATTCTAATCCTCTAACAAATCCATGCACCATGTCCTGCTCAGAAGGATATAGCATAGGAATATGTTGGCCCACTCAAGAAACCCAAACTCATGCTTTGATACCGTTAAGGAACCCTGATGAACACCAACAAACCCAACTCTAGTCTGAGAAATGCTCGATGAATTGAATTTCATCCATAGTTGTAAGGGATCTCTAATATCACTCGTGATCTCCAATGCTGAATCTCAAAAGGTTGAAGTGATTATAAACCACACTAGAGCCTGGGTTGGCCTCAAACCCTCTGGCTGACTTAAAGATCTTCGACATCCTTTCCTGACTCCTTGGTCTGATGCTCCACTGAAGCTTTAAAATATGCACTAAAGTGTCGTCCGCATCTATCGACAACCTTGCATCGTCCTTCTGGGATAGACTAGAGTTTAAAATACTGCTCGAGGCTCATAGAAATACGAAAAAATGACAAAGAGTCAAGAAATAAATTTCCTAAGAATTCCCTGTAGCCTCCTAAAGATAGGTTACGGACGTCTTCGTATCGATCTGCAGAACTCTACTAAACAATTATCTCTTGTACCAATACACCGGTGAACCTGGGCTCTAATACCAATTTGTCATGACCCAATTTCTCAGGTCATGATGGCGCCTACTATAACCCATCAGTAGGCAACCCAAACCCAGAGTCCGAAACTGCAAGTAACGAACTACCAAAAGAATGAAGGAAGGAATGCGAAATAGGTACAATAAAATATCAAATACATAATGTAGTCTCAAAACTTAGTGGTATCGGTACAAGAGCTCCTAGCATAATAAGAATTCAAAATAAAGTACTAAGGGAATTACATTGATATAATCCATCTTTGAATACAACTTAGAGACTAATATGGTACATAAGAGGGAGGAAAGTAATACTTCAAATGTAAGGAGCAAACCCTATGTCTCCGAACCATAGATGCTCCACATGATGCACACAATAACGATGATAACTCATAGTATGATCTGCAGGATGTAAAAGTGTAGTATGAGTACCAAACACGTGGTACTCCGTAAGTAATTTTCAGTTAAGATACAAAGATAATACAGATATATACAACAAATAATAAAAAATGAAATCTAAACCCACATGTCCAGAAACTACAACATAAAGCTAGTGGGATAGTAAGGGTAAACTATCCTACTCGTATCCAAGAAACTTGCATAATAAGGCTAAGAAAGTTTTAAGGATGAAATATCCTATTCCATCCATACCCAAGAATCTCAACACTATACCATATATCACCAGACAATATATGAATCAAGGGCATAAAAAGAATATATAACAGTATACAAGGCCAATGAATAAATAAATAATCTAAAAAATAAAGAAAATGATATATGGTAGTACTATAGTTACATGTAAATATATGTATATGTTTGTATAAATGAGATCAATTCAAGGTACAACTTAAATCATCAGACTAGTATTCTAAGACTTCATAATCACAACAGGAACTAGTGCATGTATACTCAACGTTTCCAATCCATACGTCTAATCATGAGATAATCACGCATAATGATATAATCATAAAATTAAAGAGGCTAAAATCATACCTCAAATCTCAATACTGGATTATTAATAAAGCTTTTACAAATTAGCCATAACAATGATTATCACAATAATAATAACAATAGCAATGACAACGCGAGTAATCAACTAGTTCGGACAAATAATACCTAACTGACCCTTTTACGAACCTCCACCACCCTAGGATCAGAAAGTTCAATAAGCAAATAACACACCATAAACATACTCATCACCCACACTTATGTAACCCCTCAAAAGGCTGAAAGATATAGACACATATTGTTGATAAACAATCGGCATGCAAAAATGAATGCCAAAATATAATTCGTAATACCATAGTAACCCAACATATAACCTCCAAGACCCATGCACAACCTATATACTGATGGTGTAATTCATAAGGCCATCGCACAATCTTTGAGACCATCGCACATCCTATATAATGATGGTATAACACATACGGTCATCGTACAACCTTTGAGACCATCGCACAACCTTTACAATGATTGTATAATGCACAAGTTCATGGCACAACCTCCAAGACCGTTGCACAACCTCTATAATGATGGTGTAATACACAAGGTCATCGCACAACCTTCTAAACTATCACACAACCTCTATAATAATGCTATAACACACGTGGTCATCGCATAACCTCTGAGACCGTTGCACAGTCTCTATATTCCAGTGATTCTAGAATTTCCAGTATTCCCAATATTTTTGGTCTCTTTACCAATAGGTTGTTCATTATAACGGTGCATTTATTGTTATGAATAAATTTAATTTTAAGGAGAAAAGTGGGCTTTAACTCTTATTTTGAAATCATTATTTAGTTGGAATTGTGTCGTTTACTGATAAAATAATCATGATTGTCCTGACTCTATGCATGTCATCACTAGTATTAAAATAATGGAACCATAAGCATCAATATATCTATAAACTACCATATCTTTTTCAAGGATAAACATTTCCCGAAGGTCCAACCAATACCATAACACGACCTTGGTCCCAATAACGTGGCCGGATTAATTGCCACAACATAGGCACGACCTTAGGCCTATATAAATATGTGGAACCCATATTAATAATCATTTCTATAAGACATAGCAGATCTATGAGGCAAACATATCTATAGGCCACATATCATAATCTGAGGAAAAACCATCACCAATCGCCAAGTCATGAAGAAATATCATACTAAAGGCTTATTAGTCTCAACTATGCCTAACATCAGCAAGTAAGTTCACAAAGGATAACATAAGTCTTGGACTAAGGTGGGTCAAAGGTACCTACTTATAATCACCGAGTTTCATATTTAAGCAATTTCTTCCCCGGACTAGGTTAAAGTATCTAAATTGACTTCTAGATGGTACATAAGCCATAACCAATCCCAAGATAGGAAATCCACCTATAACATGAGAAATTAAATTAACTCCACCTAAATTATGATTTTAAAGTCACTAAGTAGCCCAATTTTTGAATAAAGAAAAAGGGACCTGAGGAGTATAGCAAGATTTCACCTTACGGGTCAAAACCCTAGTCTAATCTCCAAACATCAATAATCAATACTAAGTCATGATTTTTATCCATAATAAATCTTAATATTCTCATTCACATGCAATATATTAAACACATCATCTTGTGAAAAAGAGTTGGCAGAAGCCTAACTTGATGTCGAACTACAACATCCTTGAATTTCTCCTATATCATTTGTCCTCACTCTACAATCTTGAAATATTGTCACGCTATCAAAATCATAATATATGAATCATTAGGGTAAAATAAGACCTATATTGCCATATAATGGGTCAAGTCAAATTTTGAGTCAAGAACGTGCCTGCGGGGCTCAAAAATAAAATCCAAAATTGAACCTGTCCGAGGTTCCTCCAAGGATAATGAATGTGTGCTCAAAACTTGAGCACAAATGGGAAACAAACTGAGTCTTAAATCAACCCTTAAAGTTTAGGAATTCAAATCTCTAATTTTAAGAATTTGCAGAGAAATTGAAGGAATCTTGCCATGAATTCAAAGGAAATTCATAGAATAATCATTATCCAAGCTCTCTAAGTAATCCACAAGCTTCATTCCAAGTTCTCCCAACTTCTTGGGTTTTGTTCTGTTGGAAATAGATGTGAAATGGGCAAAAACAAGCTAAAAATGAAGTATTTATACACATTCTAGGTGCTCAAGTGTTGATATTATGACCCGAGTTTCATGATCGCAGTATATTTTGGTTGCAGACGTGAGCCACGATTATGACCAGATCCTCGCAATTGCATCAACTTGGGACTGGTCAGACTTGTTATGATCACAACATATATACCGTGATTGAAGTATCTTAGTGACTTCTAAGGGTTTTACGATCATGACCCTTGGCACCACAATATCGAGGCACTGAATACATCAATAGAGTTGAAAATCTCTAAGTCCTTGCCAAGCCCTCAAAATTCATCTGGAATCTTGAGCATACACAAGTAGACTTTGTAACCATATCAAATTCGATATTCCAAACTCAATGGCACATTGAAAATTTTCATCCGAGGTCATTTCCATAAAAAGTGGGTCCTATACCCAACTTTTATTGTCTTAACTTTTGACCAATAGCTCAAAATGAGCCCGGGTGCGTCCAGACCAAAATGAAAACTTTACCTAACCTAATCAATGTTTCAGAGCTAATGGTGCTGTTGGAATTCTCATCCAAGGTCATCTACTAGGAGTTTTGATATAAGACCAAAGCCTAAATAATGAAAGCTCTAAAATAGGAAAATAAGGCTAAAATCTAAATAAACTATCCAATCACTGGACTGACAGTCCCAACAAGTCATAAATAACCTGTAGCCACTATAAAAAAACTTAGAATGCTAAAAATGTATGCAAATTTAGGAAATGGCCCGGAGGGACATTACATTAATATTAGTGGAGAGGTCATCTTGATTCTAGGCCAGTTTTTTAAAATTTTCTTATATAAGTACATGCCTCGCAGGATTAGAGATTGCTTAAGAGACTAGTTCTCTAGATTGAAGCAAGGATTCATGATAGTTGTGGAGTATGAGACCCATTTTCATGAGTTATCTAGGCATGCTACTTCTATATTGGATACTGAGTATGAAAGGGTTCATTAATTTATTTCAGGATTGAGGCTTCCTCTTTGCATGTCTACTCAGAGTTTGGTTATTGCGATTAGGTCTTTTACTGAGTTTTTTGATCACACTTAGGTAATGGAGAAGATGCATCCTGTGGACCAAAGAGGAAGCGATAAAAGACCTTGATATTAGGTTATTTCAGTGGGAGTCATAGTAGCTCATGGTTTACAGGTAGTAGTTCTCAGAGTAGGTACCCTCTATGTCAGTTGTATCTGCCTCAGAGTCAGCCTAGTAGACCTGTTAAGGCAACGCTTCAGATAACTGACGAAGGTCAGTCTAGTATCAGTAACCCCTGAGGTTAGGATATTGGAAAGTCTTCGAGGGGTTTGTATTTTGGTTATTCTAGTCGTAGCGCTTATTTTGGGCCAGTTGGGTCTTCTAGTTCTGGGTCAGCTCATGGGGAATGTTATAGTTGTGGTGGTAGTGGTTATTATTCATAAGAGTGCCTAGTTGTGGGATGATTATTGCTTCAGCTCAGAGTGTTCTCCCTATTAGTGCAGTTCTTTCCTCAGCTAGAGGCGGTTCACATAGTCGTAGGGGTAGTCGCTAGAGAGATTATGGTGTTCTTAAATAGGTAGGGGAGGTGATCGGTTAAGAACCCAGCCAGGTGATAGGAGTGCTCAGTTGTATGTAATACTTTCTTGAACCGAGGCTGAGTTTTTGGTAGCTGTTATCACAGGTATAATTTTGGGTATGCTATCAGTTGGTTTTTGCTTTATTTGATCTGGGATCTACTTATTCTTATGTTTCTACTTATTTTGCCCCACAATTATTATCTTGGGATTATTATCTGTGCTATTGTATTGTATCTACTCTCGTGGGTGATTCTTTAGTAGTGGATTAGGTGTTCAGATCCTGTGTTGTGACTATTAAATATATCGGTACTCATGCTGATCTTAGTGTTCTTAATATGGTGGACTTTGATTTGATTCTAAACATGGACTAGTTATCCCACTATCATGCGTTCATGGATTATTTTTCCAAGACCGTTACCTTAGCCATGATCAGCATATGCCTGGTCCTGTGGCAGAGAGCTGTTAGCCATGAGTCGATGGGGATAATTTATTACATGTGTTCTAGGAGAATTATCTCGAGGGGCTGTGAGTCTTATCTCGCTTATATTCATGATGATTGTATGGAGAGTCCGTCACTTGGCTCTATTTCTATAGTTCGTAAGTTTCCTAATGTTTTCCCTACTGATGTACCTGGCATACCTCCTTCCCATGAGATTGAGTTTGTTATTAGTCATGACCAAAACCAGATCCTAGCCGTGATGGGTATCTCAAGTCCGCCATGGACCAGAGACCACCCTTTTTTCCTAATCCAACAAAATCAAATATACCTACCAGCGTATGATGTTCGAACATATAACAAGATAGCATAAGATAAAGAATTAAAGATATTTCTAGTCCACAGTAATCCACAAAGCCTTCTAACAAAACTAAAATCAACAAAGTGTCAGGACATGTCCCTGACAATATCCAAAATAACTCAGAAGTAATGTCTATGACATAAAGAAGCTATAACATGAAATGAAGCCTTTCAAAGTATAAAATCTCACCACTTCAATCTGACTCACAGACTAACCCGTGATCAACTAATCACCATGCAGGAGAATTAGAAGTATACATAATTCTTGCATCGCATGGGGATACAAAGTACATAGACGGTTAGGGGTGTGAGCTCAAGCATTTAACTTAGGGATAAGGGAACAAAATAATGCCATGATCACAGTCCAAAATCCAATTCACACAATATATTCATATACATAATCATATATATAACATGCTTGGATAGGGAACAAGACTTAGTATAAACTTTAAAACCTTAGCCTATATTGTGTAGCTTGACCGTTATATACTACCCATGGGCTATATGGGCCTAGTTGTTACCCCCTAGTCGGTCCCTAGTGGTTTTTAGCTACAAAAACTGGAGATATCATGGAACGTCGGGGAGTCTCTTGTACCCTTCTCCAATCATGATACAAGAATATATCTAGTTGGGGGATTCCCTTGTACCCCAGAAGCACACGGTCATCAATACCAACCATCATGTCGATAAACATGAGTTTTCAGTATCAATCCTTTGGGACTCACAACTTCACGACTAGCTAACACAACCCCTTTTAAGCCCAAGTAAAATATTTAACACACCACGCATTCATTAATTTAACGAGTCAATTATTAAAGCATTATTAAGAGGTATTGTCATACCGACTATAGCTTGCAAGCAATGTCATTAAGCCAACACTTAAGGGATTCCTTCGTACCTCGTAGACTCCCTTATTAAAAATCACTTAAGAGATTCTATTGTACCCCACAAGGTTTTCAAGATCATCATTAATTTCCAATTAACCATTTATGCCATGCATTAATTTTATGAAATAAGCCACACCAATTGATAATGCATATTGCAAAATCAATTATGCAAGTAGGTTGAGGTTACTATCAATTTTCACACCAAAAATAATTAATTGGGGATTCCTTTGTACCCTCATTGCCATAGTTTACAAATTTGGGAAATCCATTGTACCCCTATTCCATCCACCATTCCCATGTATCCCAATGCATTTACCAATCATCAATTCAAGTCAAACAATTTCAATAATCATGGGAAAAACATTTAAACCAAATACATTCGAAAACCTTCAACCCATAGTTTAAACCCAACATCAAAACTATGCACATATTGACCAATTTATTCCATTAAAAAATACAAGTATACGAAAAGATAAACCTACCTAAATCACAAAGAAATTGAGGAAGAAACCACCCTTAGAACCATAGATGACCATCTCCCTTGAAACCCTAGCCTTGACTTGAATGGGGAATTTAAAAGAGTAAAGAGAGTATTTATTATGCCAAAGTGTGGAAAAATAAACCTTCTTTAGGGTTTTAAGGACGTGGGGTCTAAGTGGGGAAAAAGGGAAATTACCAAGATACCCTTAATGAAAAGCTGAAAAATTTATCGCCCAGTCGTTATGGGTAACCCTATGACTCGTAACAACTGGCTATGAGTTTTGTCCCTGACTCGTAGTTAATACAGTTTCCCAAGACACCCAAGATTTTAAGTCTACTAGTCCACCATACGACTCGTCAAGGGACCTTTTGACTCGTAGGGTACTAGTCGCAGTCAACACAAAAACCAATTGGTCATACACTCGTTTTTTTATGATTTCACCGCATAAGTCATAAAGAGACTTTACGATTCATATTTGCCAATGTACTCGGGAAAGAAACTTTGGAAAATCAAATAGGTCATACTACAATTACAAGTTACGACTTGTAAAGAGCTCTAACAACTCGTACCCCTCTAGTCGTAGCCAAGGTAGTATCCAAGTCAGGTCTCATTGGACACCTATGTATTGGCTCCCTATGACCCTTAGAGACACCCTACGACTCATATGGAGAGTCTTAGGTTGGGCAGTAAGTTCAAGGGTCAAGAATTTTTCAAGGGCCAAAATCCAGGGTGTTTCATTCTCAACCTTTAGGATCATTCGTCCTTGAATGGTGAGTCAAGTCATCCATTAAAATGATTTAACCCAAACACACATCCACTCTTACCTTTAATAAAGATTGAAAACAAAGATATCAAGGAAATCACAATTTTCTTTAACAAAGTCTGAATACAAAAATGTTAAGGGAACACATACCTCAAGCACAATTATCCAAAATGGGAAAACAAGAATGAAGAACACATACCTCAAGCACGATTATCCAAAATGGGAAAACAAAAATAAATATTGGGACCTCACGCCTTATACCATTTCCCAAGTATCTCCCTCCACCCCTATTTATGCATCTAATGGTCCTCATAAATAATTGCACTTCCCCTTATGTTGTTTTAGCTATGAACACAATCCCCCCTACTATTACCATCTCCTAACTCCCTAGGGAACCACCTAACTACGAGGGTCTGATTAAAGCTGCATAATTACCCCATGGGAATGCCTAACTTAGAGTTAAGGGTGCTAGCACAAACTAGGAAACCCTATACCTCACACCTATCCAATAACCCTATTTTGTCCCATCACTATAATCAAACAACCTCAAGGCTTGAATCAAGGAGTTCTAACCACATAACATGACGATTTAGATATCTATCAACCATACCATCCAAATTAATCACTATCACAAAGGTTCCACCATATTTCCCCTTCTTAGCGACTTCATATAACAAAAGTTCACCTTTCACTTCCATATTAACCTATGGACCTAGCCCAAATGGTTATTCCTAGAATTTTCACATCAGAGACCGCCTAGTCCCTTATCTATAGCATTACTACACTCCTATATCCACTACCATACCATCCATAGGAGGGTCACCATGAAATTGCAGTACAAGCATCGAGGTTGGGAGGGTTACTTCTTAATTACAACTCCTATCAATTGTACTACTGAAAGAGAGGTCTGAGAAATGAGAAACAGTACATTAGGCATAACATGTTTCATATCAACCACCTCGATCATAAGTAGAGGGTAATTATGATATGAAAGAAACATAGCTCGAGTTCTTCAGAATGGGCACAAAGAGAAACACACGTGCATGCCTCAAGGAATAAAGATGAAATATTTTTTACGTACCCAAGAAATAAGACCCGGACTACCGCTTGAACTATTGCCTCTCATTCTAAGGACTGAGAATTATTATAAGTTTGCATATAGAGCATCATGGGTTATGACATAAAATGAATCGGTAGCAATTAGAACATATTGTTCCTTACAACTAAGCATAAGTGAGACATGAGTCCATGGATCACGAGTGCCATAACATAGAGGTTGAATACTTGGAAACTTGGATTTCTAAAAATAGTTATTGCTCCTAATTTCTGGGCTTGGAGCATGGGCGTAGGCGTCTTAGAGAACTTAGATTTTAGGCATAAGCACCATATATGTATGACATAGATAGAAAGTACTCTTCAACTGAGGTAAGATAAATTTGCTATAATAAGAGTAGATTATCCATGGCTCTTCCTTGGGATTCACCATCATAAGGAAAAATTAATATTAACCTTAGTTTCCCATCTCCCCGATAACTATAATATGAACACACTACCCTCAAGATATACTAATCCTAAACTTCGTTAACCCTTATGGATATCACTATATGAATCACACCCTCATGAATATGCATATCCGCACTGAGGTATTTAATAACATAAATTAGGTATACCTGGTATTTGCATACTTAAATTCTCATATAACAAGATGCTAATTGGGGCTTGATGTAATCTTATAAACTCAATACTCTTACCTACCTAACGATTTAACCCCAATTCATTACTTCAACACTAGATCTTTAATATATATCATAATTATGCACTCTGATATTTCCTAAGTTATCAACCTAACCTCTTACACATATCCCATCAAGCCTACCTATTTACTCCCATAATTCTCGTATTGCTACCCTGAAGCTATCGTTCTTTTCACCCCAATTAACATCTAAAGTTCAAACATTGTATTTAGAAATAATATCATACCATTAACGAAGTACCCTACATAATATACTAGCCTACCCAATTAGAGTGGTCACCCTAAATTCTTTATCCAACTGCTGATAGTCTATACACATCTGAAGGAATCATCTTTCTTATGCATGAATAGCACAGGAGAATCCCACGGAAAAATGCTTAGTGGATAAAACCCTTGTAAAGAAGATAGTTCAACTACTTCTTAAGTTCTTTTCACTCAGCCAGAGCCATTCTATAGGGAGGAATAGAGAGAAGACGGGTATTCAAAACAAGATCAATCTCAAAATCAACTTTCTTATCGGGAGGGACACTCGAAATTAGGGAAAACCTTAGGAAATTCATTAACCACGAGAATGAATTATAACAAAGGACTCTCGAAGTTAGAATCTTTAACTGAAACAAAATGATGAAGACACCCCTTGTCAATCAAATTTTAGGCTCTAAGATACGATATGAACCTTTCCTAAGGCACTAAGGAATTCCTATCCCATTCCATAAATGACTCATTAGGAAACTTTAAAAGAACCTTATGGGTCTTACAATATAGATAGGCATGGCACGCATAAAGCTAATCCATCCCTAAGATAATGTTAAAATCCACAATATCTAACTCTATCAGATCCACCATGTTCTCCCTACCATAAATAGATATAACACAACCTCTATAAACCCTTTTAGCCACAACCGAATCATCCACCGAGGTAGATATAAAAAGGGGTCAAAAATATATTTAGGACTAAAACCAAAATAAATAGCCATATATGGTGTCATATAAGGAAGAGTGAACCTCAAATTGAGTAAGCAGTAACATTGTAAGAGAAAATTTTTTAACGTACTAGTGGCAACATTAGGATATGCCTTAGATTCCTGATGGGTGGCAAGAGCATGCGGGTGATTTCGACCAGTGTCGGAGCCAGAAGTAGCACCCTTCAGTGCAGGATCTAGATATGTGGAAACCGAAACCTTATTATCCCAAATGGAAACCCTTGTAGGATACTCACACTGCATGTAACTGAACTGAAGATCATTATGACATTTGATTATATAACTACCGATTCAAGTATGGAATTTGCTATGATACTGATCATGATATTAGTGATAAACTATTGATGATATTGATTATATTATTACCGGTTCGAGTCCCGCTATTACTTATGATATTGGTTATATGACATTGGTTTGAGTCAAAAAATGGAGTATTATGTTGATAAACAGATATTGTTTCAAGTCTAAAAAATAAGAAATCGTTTGTATTATACTATGACATGGGTGGGTTCTAGTTGTATCATGGGATTTGGTAAATGACGGTGGTTCGATTTACACTTTACTTGGTTGTACCCTCCAGGATTATGGGGCATGCGTTGGGTTATTTACTTTTCCGCACTTATTATCTTATGGGGTCCAATTTGATAGTTATAATCACTTGTGTTTGATTCTTTATGCTGTGTTATTATTTTGGTCATTTACTTATTTCTACACAGTGATATTGGAGTTGTTCAGGTTCGCCTTTATACCTCGACTTAGTTATGTTATCTTGTATTTTATCGTATTTATATCATGACTTAGCTCAGTTAGCTGATGATGCCTATTGAGTACCTATGATTTTGGTACTCATACTTCACTTCTATACCTTTTTAGTGTAGATCTGAATACTAGTTGCCGCCGTTGATTCATCGATTGTGCTGTGTTAGATTTTGAAGATAAGGTGAGATCTTGGAGTCGGAGTTACCTATTTCCTTATATCTTATTTATGTATAGTCTTTTGCTTCAAGACAGATTGTATTGACTGCTTTAGAACTTGAGTGGTATTTGTAGCAGCTCTTGTTCTGGATCTACCAGGTCGTGGGATGGTTTTCTATGTTATGACTATCTTTTAGACATTCTATTTTTTTGCTTATTTCTATGTTTATTATTTATTTCTCCCTTCTTGGGCCATTTACACCAAGTTAGCTCATTGTGGATAGCCCCAGACTCTGGTCTGTCTTACCTACTAGTAGGGTTTGGTAGGTGCCCTCATGACTCATAAATTGGGTCATGAAAAATATGTTACATCTTGCCTCAATTACTCTTAAATAGACATCAACAAAACTTATACCTTTCAATTATGACAATAGTTCGGACCACACAAGAATCCAATATAACAATCATAAGGTCAATCAGTTCATGGAAGGAATCCAATATATCAATAACAACAAAACTCGGTTCACTAAAGAAATGGTCAAACTCACTAGTACCGTATAAACACATGCTAAGGGTCTTATGGTTGTCCACTATCCATGAGTTGCAGAGAACGAATTTAGTCCATGTACTAAAAATTCCAGACATTTAGTGTCTACCACCCTTATCCTAAACCAATGTGATGCCACCCTTATTACAATATCGCCGCCTTTATATTCCTTGATTTTCTCAAATTTCATGATGATAATATTTATCAATTTATCTCACAATAATAATTGATAGTATAACATGTATAGTCACAAAGGAGAATAACACACTTGTACAATAAAAAAATCTTTAATACAAACTTATTAGGTGTGATTAGACACTCGAGATATCATTCAACAATTACACCTTTTAAACATACATTGTAACAAGTACACAAGAGATAGTAAATATGCACACATAAACTAACTTGAGTTCTCAATTGCATTTAACCATCACATACTTGCTTATGAGTTGCACCAATATTCCACATATCATTTGAGAACTTATCTAGGACTTTCAATATCTAAGTATGCATCCAACCATTCTGGTTAACACTTTAACACATTCAACCCTCCATCTTAACCCTAAGTTATTACCATTTACTCGACCATCTAATATTTTCATTTAACTTACACTATATTACCAATCATCTCTAAATCAATCTTCATCAGTGTTTAACAAAAAATTCTAGCTTATCGACATTTCTATTATCCATAAATTGATTTATGATTTACAATAATATGCACCATCTCACATCACAATTCAATTTTACACACAACCATAATTTGTATTCAAGAAATATTCAAAATTACTATTTTTATCCAACCAAATACTGTGCTCGCAAGCCTAAACATTGAATTTTCCATCAATCTATGTCATGCATATGTTTTCTAAATCCATAAGAAAATAAAGGAAGTGGAATTGGACTCCATAATGGTGGTTCAGATAAGGAATGACATTAGTAAATTTACTTTCTTGGAGGATACAAGATATCATTCAAGAAATTCAATCAAAGATTTTGCAAAGAAAAATAACAGCTAAACACTGTTATAAGTAAGGAAATAAAGTGGCAGATTTAACCAAATATGTTACTCAAATTCAGGTCCCTAAATTTTTTTTTATGTATGAAGGTGACCTGTTCACTGTGGCTAAAGGCCCCTTGAGAATGAATAAGATAGATTTCCCATCCTTTATAAGAAGAACAAAAAAAATGCTACTCGACACTTCGATCCTTCCTAAAATTAGTGTTCAAATATGTGTTAAATTTTAAGATTTTCAACATATTATTCAACTCTTACTAAGATTTGCTGATCGTAATAGTTCATAGGATGAGATCGTTTTCTTGTCCTAAAAAAATCTAAGGAGGTTAGGCTTTATGTCCCACTCTATTTCATTATATCTTTTTGATTATGAATGGATGCGTTAGGGGTCTTGATAAACCCCCATTACCATGGAAGGTGAAAGCTTGGATGAATGGTTTATTAAAAAGAAAAAAGTCTAGTCCCCCCCTTCTCCTTCTTCTTCTCCTCCTCCTCCTCCCTCCTCCCTCCTCCTCCTCCTCCTTCTCCTCCTCCTAAATATATGGCAATTATGCTAATATAGGGAATCTTAGTATCTCAGTTGGATGACTACCTAAACTTTCACCTTGTTGGTGAAGATTCAATTCCCCACGGTGTAATATCCTCCCTGTTTTCCCTTGCCCACCCCCAATTTTGAAAAAAAAAGTTATACTAATGTATGTTAGAGGACATCCCTAATTAACTAATCTCTGTGCCTGATAATTTTATTAGATTTGTATATGTTGGCGTGCTCAAAAATACATTCCTTTTTTTTTGGTAAAGTAACAAATATTATTGATACCAAAATGATCGTAACAGAACCAGATAGGCCAGACCACCCTAGCCAAAACTAGAATCTAAGCAAAACGACTACTATGTGAAACTAAGCACTGATAATAACCTGAACAGTGACACAACTATAGTTCCTCAAGCTGTGGTGAATGGTGTAAAGTAGTCAGCTGGTCTTAACATTTCTTCATAGCTCTCCCTCTAATATGAATGTGAACCGCTATATCTTTGCATACTTTATCAATCTTGAAAATGCTACCTTGGAACCGTATCTTATTTCGATCTCTCCATATACTAGCTACAACCATTGCAAATTAGCGACTAATGATTTCACTTCTTCCTGATTTTTGTTTGGCCCATGTATTAACCCATTTGACCTCCTCTTGCCTGTTTTCAATTCTTCTATAGAAACCCAACCATGCTAGTTGTTGATGCCATAATTTATTAGTGACATTAAATGTGAATGCTCTTAAGTCTCATCAACAGTGTCGCAGAATGCACATGCTGGTTGCTTAAAAATACATTCTATCATTCATTTCCTAATGATATTGGAAGAGAGATATTAACATTGGTGTATTATATCTTACCATCTTCAAAGTTCTATCATAAGTTTTATTTAGAAATATGAACATAAAATGTCTGTATACTAACGAAATTTTACGTCCTTTGAATTACAAACTTTCCTTAAAGATATTAACAGTTTATTCAAGATCTGGCACTTTGAATTAAATTAAATAAAAAATTGTCATATGTTTAGGACTTCTCCAAACATTTATGTAGGAATTTGGACTCAATTAAATTTCGAAGTTGACTAAAATTTTGTACACTTTTAATTTTTGTAATTCAGCTAGTACACATATATAACTCTTAACCACAAGGACTCATGCCATGTAATAAATAGTTTGGAATGAGGATGTTGATGGTTTTAATACCGTTAAGGGAAATAATGCAGCAAGGAGAGGCAAAAATTAGCAGTTGAAAATAGAGATCACGTAAAGAAGAAGAGACCTAGAGATTTTTTTTCCTTTTTAGTTAACGCAAAAACTTTATTAAATAATCAGCTCCACATAGCCCTATTACAACTAAAAATAGGTTAAACTTACCATTAAAAAACAACCGATTTGCTACCCAAAATAACTAACTGTAGGGCTACAGAGTGTGGAAGCGTGATAAATTCAACCAAAAATTCCGAGAAATTAATAAAAACAGTAAAATTGACACCAAGATTTTAGGTGGAAAAACCCTCTTTAAATAGAGGTAAAAAACCACCGGCGAGAGAGCCAAAAATTCCACTAATATTGATGAGAGTACAAAATATTTTCTCGGGACTAACAAGACAAAATAGCCCCTTACAAATTCTCTACGAGTATAGAAATACTCAACCAAGAAGTAGAGAAAGAAGAAAATATAAAGGAGAGATTGGCTATTGAAATGTTGTGTGGGTGTCTTTGCAAATGAAGTAGCATTGGCTTTTATAGCCAAATCTGGACCTCAAAAGTCTTGCCTTCATATATGAATGCAGCCACCGATGCTGAAAACACAAAGTCACAAATGTCTTCATCATCCACAATTGTTGAAATATGAGCAACAATTGTTGACAAAAGGAGAGCAACAATTGTTGACCAACAAATCTCCACCTTGATCTCCTTTTGACCGGAAATACTCTCTCGCCATGGAAACCTGTTAACAATGAATAATACCAGCTAAGTCCAAGCAATGATCGAACTTAGCGGCTGGAAGTGGTTTGGTTAACATATCTGCAGGATTTTCAGTTGTATGGATTTTTTCCACAGTAATTTCTCCTGCATCAACAATATCTTGGATAAAGTGGCGTTTAATATCAATATGCTTGGTCTTTGAGTGATGCTTGCTATTCCTGGCCAAGTGGACAGCACTCTGACTGTCGCAGAACATAACAAGAATGTGTTGTTGTAAACCAAGTTCAGCAACCAAGCCTCGGAGCCAGATAGCCTCTTTCACTCCTTCAGTAGCAGCAATATATTCTGCTTCAGTGGTGGACAAAGCCGCAATGGCTTGAAGTGATGAATACCAACTGATAGCAGAGCCGCAGAGTGTAAAGATATAGGCTGAAAGTGATCTTCTCTGATCTAAATCACCACCGTAGTCGGCGTCAACATAACCAACTACGCCTCCTGGATCAGACTTTTGTCTATCAAATACCAAACCAATATCAGGAGAACCCTTCAAGTAACGAAGGATCCATTTGACAGATTCCCAATGCTGTTTTCCTGGGTTGTGCATGAATCTGCTAACAACACTAACCGCATAAGCCAAATCAGGCCTAGTACATACCATAGCGTACATAAGGCTTCCGATTGCATTAGAATACGGGACATGTGACATGCGCCTTTGTTCCTCTTCTGATTGTGGACACTGATCTGATGACAACTTGAAGTGGGCAGCAAGTGGAGTATTAACAGCTTTGCAATCTCGCATTCCAAATCTGTCAAGCATCTTCATTACATACCTTTTCTGTGATAGAAAAAGTTTTCCAGCTTGACGATCTCTGTTAATCTCCATTCCAAGAATCTTCTTGGCAGGACCTAGATCTTTCATATCAAATTCACTGTTGAGCTGCACCTTTAACTTGTCAACAAGAGTTTTATATCTTGCAGCAATTAACATATCATCAACATATAACAACAAGTATACTAGTGATCCATCAGATATTTTTTGAAAATAGACGCAGTTATCATAACTACTTCTAGAATAGCCATGTCCAGTCATGAAGGAATCAAACCTTTTATACCATTGTCTTGGTGATTGCTTCAAACCATAAAGAGATTTCTTCAGACGACATACATGGTTCTCCTTTCCAGGAACAACGAACCCCTCTGGCTGCTGGATATAAATTTCTTCCTCAAGGTTACCATGAAGAAAAATAGTTTTCACATCTAACTGTTCCAGCTCCAAATCATACAAGGCAACTAGAGCAAGTAATACACGAATTGAAGAATGACGAACAACGGGAGAAAATACTTCGGTAAAGTCAATACCTTCCTGTTGATCAAAACCTCTTACTACGAATCTTGCTTTGTACCTTGCATTTTCAACACCGGGGATGCCTTCTTTTCTCTTAAAAATCCATTTGCAACTAATGACTCTCTTGCCTTCCGGTAACATCACCAAATCCCATGTTTCATTTTTGAGAAGACTCTCGACTTCTTCTTGCATAACAACAGTCCACTTTGCTGAGTCATCACCAGAGATAGCTTCATAATAATTCTTGGGTTCACCATCTTCACCCATATCTTGTGCGACAGTCAATGCATAAGCAATGTTGGCAGATTCTGTGATCAGTCTTTGAGTCGGTTTTCTTGGCCTTTGTTGTGGAAGTTCTTGAGCCATAGACCATGGTTGTGGTAAACCTCGACGTTGAGGTGGATGCTGTCGTGGACTCATTTGTTCAGCAGTGACTTCATCTTCTTGAGTGGTGGAAGAATTAGGGATATTTGCTTCCAAAATGGGAGCTTCAGTCTCAAACTCCACCTTCTCTCGAACATCCTCCTGATCATCTGTATCAGTGGAGGGAACAACAGTATCTTTTCCAGAAGATAGCATACCATTTTCATTAAAGATTACATTCCGACTATGAAATATTTTGCGAGATTCAGGGTCATACAAATGATAGCCTTTAACCCCTAGGCCATAACCTAAGAAAATGCATTTTTTAGCACGAGGTTCCAATTTTCCCTCGTTCACATGAGAATAAGCAGGGCAACCAAATATTCTAAAATTAGAATAATCAACAGGGTTACCTGACCAAACTTCTTCTGGAATTTTGCAGTCGAGTGATTGATTTGGTGAGCGGTTTATCAAGTAGCATGATGTTGAAGCTGCTTCTGCCCAAAATTCTTTCCCCAGAGTAGAATGGGAGAGCATACAATGAACTTTCTCCAAGATAGTTCTGTTCATCCTTTCAGCAACTCCGTTTTGTTGTGGAGTTCTTGGAACGGTGAAATATCTGGCAATACCTTCTTTCTTGCAGAAATCATTGAACTCATTAGAATAAAATTCGAGGCCATTGTCCGTCCTTAGCCTCTTGATCTTCTTGCCAGTCTAGTTCTCAATTAATAATTTCCACTCTTTAAAGGTGGAAAAAGCTTCATTCTTTTGCTTGAGAAAATATACCCAGAGTTTACGTGAAAAATCATCAATAAATGTTAGCATATAATGACATTTACCTCTGGAGGGAACTCTCGATGGACCCCAAAGATCTGAATGGATGTAGTCCAAAGTACCTTTGGTCCTGTGAATGGCTTTTGAAAAGCTAACCTTTCTCTGCTTACCAAAAATGCAATGCTCGCAGAAATCGACCTTACCGGTACAATGGTTGCCAAGATAACCTTTTTTTTTGAGAATTTGGATTCCCTTCTCACTCATGTGGCCCAACCTCAAATGCCACAACTTCGTGTTGTCTTTGTTGGATGAGGCGACGGCTGCAGAGCCTATAACAGTTGAACCCTGAAGCAAATACAAACTACCAGATCGAATTGCCTTTAGTAACACAAGAGCTCCTTTGGACACTTTTAAAACTCCACCTTCAGCTGAGTATCTACACCCTTGAGATTCAAGAGTGCCTAGGGAAATGAGATTCCGTTTCAAATCAGGGACATGTCTGACACTGGTCAAAGTTCTAATGACTCCATCATGTGTCTTGATTTTGATTGTGCCTTTGCCGACAACTTTGCATTGAGCATCGTTGCCCATTAAGACAAGACCACCATTAAAAGATTCATAGGTGGTAAACCAGTCTCTATTAGGAGACATATGAAATGTACAACCAGAATCAAGAACCTACTCATTTTTCGACCTTTGTTCAGTACTAGAAGCAATAAAACAGTCTTCATCAGATTCGGTTTCTACAAAACTAGCTTCGACAGATTTTTCGGGTTGCTTACCCTTATCTTCTCTGTTTTGCTTATTTTTCAATTTGTAGCACTCAGAGATTTCATGATTTCTTTTCTTGCAATAACGGCAATACTTAGAGTTTTTACCTTTGGATTTGGATTGGTTTTTACCGCTAGAACCTACTTCGTGGTTTCTCCCTCTAACTACTAGTCCCTCACCCGAACTTTCAGAATGAATTTGGTTATCAAATTTTTCTTTGGACAGTAGGTTAGACTTGACATCATCAAAGCTCAAGGTAACATTATTACCATATAGCATAATTTCTTTGAAATGTCTATATGAGGGTGGCAAAGAAACAATAAGTAGTACGGCTTTATCCTCATCATCAATTTCGACATCCAGATTTTCCAAATCAATTATGATGGAATTAAATTCACCAAGATGAGATTGGATGGGTGTACCTTCAGACATACGGAGTGTGAAAAGTCGCTCCTTTAACCGGAGTTTATTTGCAAGACTTTTGGTCATGTACAGAGACTCCAATTTACTCCATATGCCGGCTGCAGTTTTCTCATTGATGACTTCGCGTAGCACCTCACGGGACAAGCATAATTGGATTGTGGATAACGCCTTTTCATCCGTCTCTTCCCACTGCTCCTCCGTTGTAGTGGCTGGCTTCGCCGATTTGCTGGACAAAACCTTCTTTAGGCCATTCTGGGTAAGAACAGCCAGCATCTGGACTCGCCAGATAGCAAAACTAATTTTACCATCAAATTTCTCAATATCGAACTTCGTCGATATTTTTAATAAAAAAAAATCCCGGTTGAATTATCGTGGCTCTGATACCAATTTGTAGGGCTACAGAGTGTGGAAACGTGATAAATTCAACCAAAGATTTCGAGAAATTAATAAAAACAGTAAAATTGACACCAAGATTTTAGGTGGAAAAACCCTCTTTAAATAGAGGTAAAAAACCACCAGCGAGAGAGCCAAAAATTCCACTAATATTGAAGAGAGTACAAAATATTTTCTCGGGACTAACAAGACAGAATAGCCCCTTACAAATTCTCTATGAGTATAGAAATACTCAACCAAGAAGTAGAGAAAGAAGAAAATATAAAGGAGAGATTGGCTATTGAAATGTTGTGTGGGTGTCTTTGCAAATGAAGTAGCATTGGCTTTTATAGCCAAATCTGGACCTCAAAAGTCTTGCCTTCATATATGAATGCAGCCACCGATGTTGAAAACACAAAGTCACAAATGTCTTCATCATCCACAATTGTTGAAATATGAGCAACAATTGTTGACAAAAGGAGAGCAACAATTGTTGACCAACACTAACTTCTTCCTACTGAAAATAGAAATCCCTATTTGACTAGGACTAACATGAAAATGAATCAGAGAAGAAAAAAGAAAAAGCCGTGCATTCTTAAGACAACTTTCAACACTCTTCCTTTCTTTTTGAAATGCAAACACCAATTTTCTACCTTAGAAGCTCGAACGTGTTGACTGGAAGAAGATTAGTAAACAAGTCAGTTAATTGGTTTTTAGACTTATAGTAGATTAGAGTCACTTCTCCCTTTTGATATACTTCTCACAAGAAATAGAACTTGATACTAAAATGTTTGGTCTTCCTATAAAACACCAATTATTTAAGATGCAATAGCTACCTGGTTGTCAACTAGAATCTCAATACTATCCTTCTGTTTTATATATTAATCACATATGATCTTTCTACACCATCGGGCTTGGTTTACTTCTACCGTTGCTGCTCGGAATTCAACATCTGCAGTGATTGTGCAATAATTTTCTGCTTCTTAGATGACCATGAAAAGATTCCTAAATCTAGGCTGAAACAATGTCCAGAAGTTATTCTCATATTATCAGTAAATCCAACCCAATCACTATCCGAGAACCCAAGCAACTTGAAGCTTTGAGACTTCTCAAACTTTACACCATAGTCAACAGTTCCTTTGATGTATCTTAATTTTTTTTTGCTGCTTTTAAATACATCTCACTTGTACAATGCATAAAGTGAGATAAGATACTTACAATAGACAAAAAATCTGCCCTTATCGTAGTGAGGTACAGTAAGCATCCGATATATAGCTTCTACAATACCCTTCATCAACTTTGTCGGCTCCATCTTCTATAAAGAGTTTTTTTGTTTGATTCATTGGCATGCTCATCAGATTGTTGTCATCTATTTTAAATTTCTTCAAAATTTTATTCACATAATTCTTTTGGC
This sequence comes from Capsicum baccatum var. pendulum, assembly GCA_030864225.1. NCBI lineage: Eukaryota > Viridiplantae > Streptophyta > Magnoliopsida > Solanales > Solanaceae > Capsicum > Capsicum baccatum. Next base: position 204,822,700 of record CM061550.1, read on the forward strand.
AAATGAATACTTTACTTTTGCTTTGCTTGCTCTCTATCCCAAGAAAATAGGCCATAAAACTAAGATTTGTTATTTCAAAAACTTGCGTCATTTCTCCTTTAAACTCCTCAACCAGTCTTGAATTGTTTCTTGTAACCAGAGAATCATCAACATAAAGAGACACAATAAGAACATCCTTGATTTTATGTTTTACTTTAAGAGTGGATTCTGATAACCTTTTTTCAAAACACAAGCTTAACAGATGATCATCTATCCTGCTATACCAAGCTCTTGGTGCTTACTTTAAACCAGAGATATCTTTCTTTACCAAATAAACCTTATTTTATTGCCCATTAACAACAAAATCATCTGGTTGCTCAACATAAATCTCATCCTAGAGAAGACTATTGAGAAAGGCTGACTTAACATTTGGTTGATAATGTTTCCAACTTATTTCTACGCTAGTAGCAATTTGATTATGCCAAGGTGACCAATTGGTGCAAATTTTTCTGAGTAGTCTACTCCAAAGATTTGAGTGTATCCCTTTACCTAAAGACCCACTTTGTGTTTGTTTATGGAACCATCTGCATTCAACTTTGTTCTGAAGAACCATTTTACACAAATGGTCATTCTATCAAGAGATTTCTCAACAAGCTCCTAGGTCTAATTCTTTTCGATTATCATCATCTTCTTCTTCTTTGTAGCTACCCATTTGTCGCCCCATTTTGCTTCCTCACAGTTTGCGGGCTTATAAATTCTGGTATTGTATCTCTAATAGATATCAAAGATCAATCTCATTCCCCTAATAAGAGGACCATCTACTAGATCTTTTGGATCTAATAGAGTGTCAACTATTGTATATTTTCAAGCTGCTCACAATTCCAGTGTTGGTCCTCAATAAAGTGAACATCTCTAGTTAAGACGATTTTCTCTGTTTGAGGTTGGTAAACCTTATACATATTGGATACAATACTGTAGCCTATAAAGATGCCATGAATTGACTTTTGTCAAGTTTGTCGCATTTAACCTGAGTAGCATGAACAAAACACACGCAACCAAACACTTTTAGAAAACTTAGTAAAGGCTTAAACCCTTACCAAGCTTCAATGGTGTTTTATCTTCCAAAGCCTTTGTTGGAAGTTCATTTTGCACAAAACTACAATATTCGTTTCCTCTACCCAAAATATTTCTGGGCACCTCCATCTTATGTAACATACTTCTGGCCATCTCCGTTATCCACCTATTTCTTCTTTCACTAACACTATTTTTTTTAATATGTATGGTGTTGTCAGTTGATGCACAATACCAGCCTTTTCATAGAATGAATTTAATTCTATTGAGGTAGATTCTTTTTCATTATGAAACCTTAAAGCTTGAAGCTTACAACCACTTTGATTTTCCACCAATTTATTGAATTTCCAAAATACACCAACAACTTCTGACTTGAATTTCAAGAAAGTAATCCAACACATTCTTGTAAATCTTCAATGAAAAAATGTAATAGATGCTACCTTATAGTGACATAGTTCTTTAAGGTTCTGCGACATCAGTATGAATTAGTTGCAACTTTTGTGAAGCTCTCCAGATTGATTTTGGAAAATGCTTTCTGTGTTTTTTACCAAATTAGTGGGCATGATATTCAGTAGCATTAACTTTCAATCAGGTAGGTTCTCCACCATATTTAATTTTTGCATTTTTATAAGCCCCTGATAATGATAGTGCTCGAGTCTCCTATGCCATAACTCAATGACATTTTGTTTTACTGCATACACCATTTGCTCTTCTTCCAATGAATTCAATGAGAAAGTTTTGCCTCTCCTGTTGACTTTAAGAAAGTTTTGTCTAGAATCTTCCTTGATCAAGCAATATTTTTCTTCAAATATAATTTGAAACATTTTTCTAATAATTGACCAACACTTAGCAAGTTTTGGTCCAAATTAGGTACATAAAGAACATCAATAATTTCTTTTGTACCTAATTGTGTTTAAATTGTAAGGGTTTCATTCTTTTATAGGAATATGACCGCCATGGCATATTCTAACGTTTGTGATTTTTGTAGGCCTCAAATCTTTAAAACGCTCTTTGTTGCAAATTATTTGATTTTGGCATCCGCTATTGATTAACCAAGATTCACTTGAGACACTACTTGTAATACATGATGTAACAAAGAATTGATTCTCTTCCTGTTGATTAACAACTCGAGCATTTATATTTGCTGCACAGTTTTGTTCTTATAAATGATCACTTTATGCCTAAGATGATTGCACTTAGTGCACTTAACATCATGCCTTTCCAACACTTGAAAGGTTTGTGTCCGAACCTGCCATAATGCTTACAAAGAGGGTAGTTTCCTTTGAAACTACTTGTTTTATTTTTGTTGTTGTGTGTTGCACCTTTTCCATCTATTGGTTGGTACTACTTCTTCTTCTTCTTCTTCTTCTTCTTCTTCTTCTTCTCATAACATTCATTATTTTGATGCTTGGATGGTAAGACACCTTCAATAACTCCTTCTTGTCTCATAACACATCATTGCTTTTGTGCTTGAAAAGAACTTAAGAGCTTTGCTAGTATGATTTTTGACAAGTTCTTAGTATTTTCTAAGGTTGTAATGGTAGACTCACATATTTCAAGTACTAGTATTAGGATTTATCAATGATTCTTGAATCTTTATAAGTGGAACCCACAATCTGATGCGACTTGCTATATTAAGAAGTTGGTTAGAATACTCCTTTATGGTTTCACTTTACTTCACCCTTTGCATCTCAAACTCACGTACAAAATTAAGAAGTTACATCGATCGAATCCCTTGATCTCCTTCTTACTCACTCTTGAATAATTCAATACCTCTTTCGCTGAGTTTAGAGACATGATATAAGTGAAGAAATTGGATGAAACTATAGTAAATAAGCATAACTTTGCCTTTGCTTTTCTGATTTTCCTTTCCTTGCAAGTTTTAATCTGCACCACTATGGGATTGTTTGGCAAGGTAGCTATCTCATATTCATCTTCGATAGCCTCCCAAATATACAAAGCTTTAAAATATGTCTCCGTTCTAACTACCTAGATTTGATAACTTTCTCCATCGAAAGTTGGTGTTGTCATTGAAGAAAAACTTACTTCTCCGTTCATGGTATCCACTGAATCTGATTGATGAACACTTTTAATAGTAGTATATATAAATTAATTGATCAGTTTTATATAAAGAATTTAAATAAAAAATATATCAAATTGATCAATTAATTTATTCAATTTGTGGCTTTATTTTTCCTTCCTATGTGGATAAATAAAGCCCAATTTGGACCAACCCACTTTTTTCCATAGGCTCAATACTATGGGGCATATATTTAAATCTAATTTTGGTGCTATCTTGTTGTGATGTTGCTCATTATTTGGAACTTATTTTGTGGCAAGTTTTGGAGAACAATATTGTAATTCTTGGTGATTATATTGGAGGGTTTTGGTCCCATGGTTTCTTACTCTTCACATTGAAGGATTTTTCACGTAAATTTTGGTGTCTCTTGTGATTAGTTTATTCTTGTCTTATTGCATTTGTGTGGTTGATAAATTTGCTGCCTATTCTTTGTTTTGTTTGGGTTTGCTTGTCTAATTTGTGTTAAAATTAAAAGAAAAAGTTTAGACTTGGGTATTCTTCCGCTGCTATCATGTGAAAACCTTGATAGTGCCTTGCTTCTTAAGATTAAGTGGAGAAACAAACTACATATTATTATACATGCACTAGCGTGAATTAGCAAGAAATAAATCATAGAGATGAATTGTCAACATGGTTTATGAAGGAACTGCATGTCCCTGATTTGATTTTAATTTGCTCATGTTACATAAAAAATGAACAAATAAAATGTTGTTACAGTGACTAGATCTCAGGTTAATTGCCACGGTACATTCTTTTTTGACAAAAGACATATGCACTAAAAATCAATTTAGTCTTATAACACCAGAAGAAAGATGCCACAAGAGTGACTATGACAAATGGACTTTAAGAAGTTGACGCCATTAATGTTGATAAGGAGTGACAATGAAAGAAAGGTTATTTTTCAAGGAGGAAATACTCCAGCCGATTCGATTAAATCCAAGTCTCTTGGATCCGTACTAGTAGGGAGTTTCCAATCGAAGTGATAAAGCAATTGAGACAACAACAAATAAACATTAGCTAAACCAAATGATATACTTGAACAAACCTCCTCCCACTTCCAAAGGGAAGATATTCAAAATTATTACCAACAAAGTCCACAAAGCTCTGCACAAATTTCTCTATCTTAAAGCTTTCTACGCCGTCCTAAAATTTTGGATCTCTAACCAATGTCCAAATATTAACCATGACCTTGGTATTCAGTGGAATAGTGTATCCATTTAAGTCGGTCTCTTCCCTACATTCTCTTAGGGTCAAAATTGAAACTGGTGGATGAAATTGCAGAGTTTCTTTAACAACTAATTTTAAGCATTTTATCTCTTCCACATCAAATGTTACATTATATCTAAAGACTTCTTGCACTTCTGCTTGAGCGTTGGCTATTACATTTGGATTTTTCACCATTTCAGCCATAGTCCATATAGTAGTTGTTGACGAAGTTTCTGTTCCAGCACCAAACATCCCCGATAATTTATGGCATGGACAGTTAAAAATCAGATACTACATAAGCTATGTTTATTGTATAAAGTGACTATTGCACATGCTCTTTCCACATCTAACTATTTTGACCATCTGACTTTTATGTTTGCAAATCTCTTTCTCACACATCAAAATTTTAGTATTCCTGACTGAAATTTTTCACTAATTAATACTTAGCTTTGAAAATGGATATTGAAGGACTATATGGTTAAATAAGTAAGAACATAGACAGTATGCAATACATATAATAATAACGTCTTTGACATTGTCGTTGGTAATGGGAAATTCCGGACTTCTATCCTTCTTAACTCTTAGAAGGACATCAATTTGGTCTTCATCTCCTAATGCATTATCACCCTTGTGAGTTGTTACAAGAATCTTCCTGAGCTCGTTGATGATATCCTCAACAATTGAGTCTACCTTATGGTGGACATCTAGAAGATTTTTCTTTGTTTTAGAGAATGAAGAAACTTGTATGAAGGAAAGATGTCAGCCACATCAAAGCCTCCTGCTAAGATTATCACTTCTCCAATTAATTTTATAAATTTTTCTTGTTCCTTAGGACTTGCCCAAATGTTGATCTATATGTCATGGAACTTGTGAACCAAATAATACTTTCTGTAAAATTAACTAGCTGATCAGAAAATGTAGAGGATCAGATAGAGTCAATGAAAAGTACGACTTCTTCATTCCTAATTGAGCTAAAGGATCGAACATTCTTTGTACTCAATAGTTCCATAATATAAATTTTACGTATTTATCTCCAATATTCACATGTTAAGGTAGATGTTGTTACTTGTCATGCAAAATCTAACCCAAAAAAATTCCTGGATGATGATAAATAAGAGAACAACAAAAATATATCAAAAGAGACACAATAACGAAACATGGGTCTCAATATATATATATTAAAAAAGTAGAATAAATTATAGTAAAAATATACTTTTGTCCTTCAAGAAAAAGTAAATTCCTAATATAGTGGAAAGATATAATTATGTTGCATCTAGGCCTAAACTCGTGGCCATGGATATTGTGTCTTTAGCCCCTACGGTGAGTATTGAAACAAATATAATAGTGTTACTTTCAGCAACTTGGAATTCAATTCATCAAAATATGAACATCTTTATGCCCCTTGCCCTTAAAAAGACAAATTTGGAAAATTGATTTTCTTAATAGTTGCCAGCTTGGAATTCAACCTGCCTAGTAAGTAATAGGAATTTTGATTGATTTAAGCAGTGTTTTTTTCATGACCCAAGGCTATCCCCTAGTCACGACAATGGTGCTTATGACCACAAGTAGCCATAAGCTAACCCATGAGCTGGTACCTGCTGTAAGTACTGAACAAGATAGTAATACAATACATGTGCGGAAGGTAAATTGATAAGATACTGCGAAATTAGATATTGAAATACAAATCAAACTATGTTTGAAATATCTGATAACAACTGATACTAACTGATTGTCTAAAAGCCTTTAAATATCATGAGGAGTTGATGGAACAGACCGCCCACTAACTTTAATTGACTGAACATATGAAAATACTAAGGTAACTAAAATAAAAAATCATGTCCTCGATGGATGAGGACTCACCACTATTGCTGCTGAGTAATGCTGAACTATTTAAGAGCGGTCGGGAAACTGTGCTCTGAACCTATGTTATAAGACAACATAGCCCAAAGAAAAGTATGCGGTCAGTACTTTAATGTACTGGTATATAAGATGAGGACTGAATGATATGCATGAAGTAACTGAGCATAAATACATGAACATGTAATATCTGAGAATGCAAGACCAAGTATAAACATGTTTCTGAGATCTTGTAATTTGAAAGATTGAAAGCTGTATAGCTGAATAACTAAAAATCTGTACACTTGGTCAAGTAAACCTATATTGAATAAACTGATTACTATACAAAGACTGTGGGAGGTATCATGTAATTGACATGCCCCAATCTAAGCTAATCGAGGTCCAACCTATAACCCTATTTGAAAGAGTGAAAGTACCGTGTCACGAATACTAACACTGGTTATGTAGATCCACTAATCTGATGTCCCAAAGGACTAGGGTGTCAAGCCTAAATTGATAGGTGACCCCTGAGAGGAAGTCAAGCCTAAACTGATGGGTGACCCCTCATATCTTACGCTAGCTATGTAGTTCTGGAATATAGGGACTGCTACTAACAACTCTGCCTAACTGATGGGGAAACCACCATCCCTGCATTCTATCGGTGCTAAATCCTACTCCCAACTGAACTGACACTGGTACCGAATTGAACTAAGTTTAACTGAACATTATTTTTAATAACTGAGAGCGCTCATCATGATCATAAATATCCGACTAAATAACAAGACTCACAGTTTCACTGAGTTAATACTTGAAAGATCTAAAAGCACGTAAAATACGTAGGTATCGGGTGTTCATAACCCATCAGCTCTGAATGATCATGAAATCAATATTAAGGCTTAAAACTGTAGTATGAAATCATGATTCACAAATTCAAAGTATAGATATTTCATCAAATATGTGATGATCATAAATTGGAACATGGGAATGTCTTAAATAGGAGAAGCAACATGATTACATGGTTAAATTCATAATTTTAGGATTTATTCTGAAATCAATTGAACATGACATGGGAACTGCAACACTTAAAACATGATATGACTCATTCCACTTGAAAAGACTTGTAACCATAACTTGACATTGAATTAACAAGAGATTCATGGATTTATTTCATCCTGAATATGTATAAACTCATAAATTAAATCAAAAAAGGGTTTTTGGGATCCATGGGTGAAAATAACCCATGGATGAACATCCCATATATCTTAACAACTAAATTCTTGAAGATTTCTTAGATTGGAAGCTTGAACTCTTGATTTCTTAATGAAAGAGCTTGAATTTGTTCTTGGGAAAGGAGGAGGATTTTCTTGGGAGAAATTTGAGTGAAGGAGGAAAATAATGCCCTTTTGGGAGCCCCAAATCATGTTAAGGATGAATTGTGGTTGAGGGAAATAACTCAAGTTCCCCTTAGGCATTTAAATCAAAAGGCTAAAAATACACACACCGGGCGACGTGGGCTTAGTCCGGTGGAATGGACCATGCGATGTGGGCCTATCCCCGCGAACTAGCCCAGGTGAAGCGGACTTTATCCCAACAGACTAGCCCCCGTAGTGCGGGCCTATCCCAGTGTCCAAATTAGTGTTATTTTCCAAACACGTCCCTACACCAGTTTGAAAATTTTGAAACTTCCCCGAGACATATCTTTAACACCCCCGAACATGATCCAACTCAAAAATCAATGTCAAGGTCAGAAAGACCAAAATAAAAATCATCGAAGCTTAGGGGTCTTGAAAATGTCAAAGTCCTCAATACTTAGGAAAATTTTCAAGCTTTGGACCCCTTAAGCACATAACTAAGATCTAAATCGAGCTTAAAATATCATGAGGTATTACAGTTTTTAGAGGTGGCAGAGCAAGAGAAGACATTTTATGCAACATGGAATGAGGCGTAAAACCTGTTCTTGTTTTACGCAGCGTGGAATAACGCATAAAATCCGAAACATGGATTTTCACCATTCATTTGGGCTCCAAAATGGGTACGCCTGTGCTTTCTGATACTCATCCCAAAAATGCCTTTGAAAATAGTGATGTAGATTGGCTATGACACATGTAAGGTTACTGGCTAAGTTAGGAACATATAATGCTATTGGACCAAAGTATTAACTGCATAGACATTTTTGGACAAAAATATTAACGAAAGGGTATTTTCAAACCAAACTATTAACAAATGGGGCATTTTGAATCAAACTATTAACATGTGATATTTTTGTTCAATTTCACATATAGGACCTTTCTGATTAAAGTAATATAAACAGTAGTTTAATGAGAATTGGCGTACTTTTGATCCAGGTACTTTTCAACTATTTAATATGTTTTTATCCTCCGTACTTTCTTGGTCCTTTTCATACATCATAGATATTTTTCATGATTATTTTGTTCTTATGGATTAATATTGTGGTCAACACAACTTGGAAATTCCAGGTTTTGTGACAAAAGACATTTACCTTTGACGAACATGATTAATCAATTATGAGCTATGAGAATAAAGTCTTGGTAGTTTCTGTCACGATCCAATTTTTCATAATCTAATTTCTCAAGTTGTAACGTTCTGAAAATAGGTTTCGAGACGTCACACGGTGCTTAGGACCACAAGTGGTCCCAGGATAACTCTTATACTGGCGTAACTCATGAGCAACTAATTAAGATACATAATTCTGAACAAAATAAGCGGAAGATGACTCTTTTCCGAAATTGACCAATGTAAAACTGAATTCAGATAATTACAACTCTGCTTTTATAATAAAACTAAAATAAAATACACAACTTTACTGACTGTCTATGAAGCCTCTACTATACGGACTATAAATGGTTGGGAAGCTACTCCAACTATCGCTAATCAGTACATATGAATAAGAAAATAAACAACACAAATGAATCTAATTGAAGTCCCCGAAGTAGGAGGACTCTTCATCTTGCTGGCTGAAATCTGCAACTGCCTGAATCTGAATGTGCATACTAAGTCTTATACCTACATTATGAGACAATGTAGCGAATAGACATATGTGGATCAGTACTTTAAGGATGTACTGAGTATATGGGGGTGCAGTGCATAAGTAAAATATATCTCATGATCATCATTTATAAAACCATGCATGCTAAATGTAAAATGACTCACATAGCTTGAGTAATATGAAATCTGCAAATCACAAGTCATGAAGAGTAAAGCATATAATAGAAAACTCGTGAGTCATCACACAGTTCTGAATCTGTAGTTCTAAGCCCCGAACCCCGAACCCCGAACCCTAAACCCTAAACCCTAAACCCTAAACCCTAAACCCTAAACCCTAAACCCTAAACCCCAATGGCGCAAGGCATGGTTTCTTTCGATCCTCCCGAGGCCTTAAGCAAGGTGATCCGTTATCCCCTGCTTTGTTTATCCTGGGGGCTGAAGTTTTGTCCAGAATGCTGAATAATCTGCAGCAGAACCAGCAATATAAGGGTTTCCACATGGAGTACAGAGGTCCACAAATCAATCACCTCAGCTTTGCCGACGATGTGATCATTTTTGCCTCCGGAACCAGAGTTTCTCTTCAGCTGATCATGCAGATTTTGTCAACATATGAGAGTGTTTCCGGCCAGCAGATCAATAGAGAAAAGAGTCATTTTATGATTCCTCACAGCACTCCGCCAGAGATCATTGCAACCATCAGAGATACTACCGGGTTCAATCAAAAAGAGAGTCCAATTACCTACCTTGGCTGTCCATTATACATTGGCAGGCAAAGAGTAAGTTATTTCTCCGATATGATTGATAAAGTAGTAAGAAAAATCAGCGGCTGGCAGTCCAGAATTCTCAGTTTTGGTGGCAGGGTTACGCTGGTGCGACATGTCCTTCAATCACTTCCCATTCACACTCTTGCGGCCATTTCACCTCCAAAGACAATCCTCAATTATATCAAGAAGTTAACTGCTGATTTCTTTTGGGGATGGGACAAGGATAAGAAAAAATACCATTGGGCATCTTGGGAGACACTTGGATACCCGCTTGACGAAGGTGGCATCGGAGTGCGACAAATCTCGGATGTGTGTAAAGCTTTCCAGCTCAAACAATGGTGGACTTTCAGAGCTAAGAAAACCTTGTGGGGTGATTTCTTACGGGCCAAATACTGCCAAAGAGCCAATCCAGTTGCCAAAAAATGGGACACGGGCCAATCTCTTGTTTGGAAGCATATGATGACAAACAAAGGCCTTGCTGAAAATTATATAAGCTGGAAGCTGCGATCAGGTAGTTGCTGTTTTTGGTGGGACGATTGGCTTGGAATTGGAGCCTTAGCGCAGCACAGAATTGTGGAAACCAGACCTGGCAGCATCAAAGTTTCTCAGTTTTTAATCGATGGCCGATGGAATGAAGAGATGATCAGACAACATGTTTCTCCCCTGTTGGTGCCACAAATCCTGTCCACTCAGTTTCATTTCCAGGAGGGCGTAGCCGATACACCAATCTGGAAGCCGAATGAGAGTGGTACTTTTACTTGCTCATCGGCGTGGGAGTTAGTTAGAGCGAAGAAGGAAAAGACTCGTCTCAACACAAACATCTGGCATAGAAGCATACCATTTAAAGTATCCTTCCTGCTTTGGAGAGCATTGCGAGGAAAGCTCCCAACTAATGATAGGATCACTCAGTTCGGGAGTACGCTGGTCGACTGTTTCTGCTGCAACCGAACAACACCTGAAACCATTGATCACGTCTTTGTTTCAGGCCACTTTGCAAGACATATATGGCAGTTTTTCGCCGGGAACCTGGGCAGCAACTATGCAGCAGCTCCGCTGCATATTTTTCTGCTTAAATGGTGGGATACGGAGCATAAAAATGAGGCCCACAAGCTGCTGATACATGCCACTCCTATATTCATCTGCTGGAACCTTTGGAAGAACCGCTGTGCTAGCAAATATGGGGGAAAGAAGTCCAATAGTGCAAGAGTTAAATTCCTAGTTTTCAAGGACATTTACTTCCTACTTGCTGCTTCTTTCCCACATATAAGTTGGCCGACCAGCTGGAATGACTTGGTTTCCATTGTTGAAAAAAGCAGACATGATGTTAAAGTGACCAGCATTACTTGGAAAAAACCCGCGGCTGATTTTTATAAGTTAAACACTGATGGGAGCGCACTTCAGAACTCGGGCAGCATTGGTGGAGGGGGTATTCTCCGCGATCATCATGGCAACTTAATCTATGCTTTCTCCACCCCTTTCGGCATTGGCACGAATAACCAGGCGGAGGTAAAAGCGGCTATCTTCGGAGTCACTTGGTGCATCCAACATGGATATACTAAGCTTATCTTAGAAGTGGATTCCGCGCTACTTATCCATTGGCTCACTCACCATATCCATCCACCTTGGAGACTTGATACTGACATTCTGGAGCTTCAAAAACTCGTTAGTCAGCTTGAGTCATTTCAGAGTCGTCATGTTTACCGGGAAGCTAACTACACTGCGGATGCCTTGTCTAAGTGTAGTCACCATTATGATATTACTCAGCAGTACTACACTCATCAGCAGCTGCCTAGAGCAGCAAAAGGGTACTTTATTCTAGATAAGCTTGGCACGATGAGTTTTCGACGGAGAAAGCTTAAGAGAATAAAGAAACCACCTTGAGTCCTCCAACGAAGGCGGTTACTTTCACTGATTCCATGGCAGGTATCGAAATGACTTCAGCATTTCTGCAGTTCCGCGGAATTACTTTTTTTTTTTTAAAAAAAAAAAAAAAAAAAAAAGAAAAGAATTTTTTCTTTGTTCTGTATTTCTGCGGAATTCAGATTTTTTGTAGTCGTCATGTTTATTTTGATTTTTCTCTTACTTGTAAGGGGAGAGTCTCCCTCATTTATTTATATCTAGTTTACTTTGTACCGCGAGGAGTCCTCGTTTGTAGGTGCATAGCACTAGGTTTCCATTTTAGTATTGGGGACGAGTCGACTGACTTTCGTGGATCAGTTGACTTGAAACCACCATAGGTTTGGAGGTCAGGTTTATGTCCCCCTCCGTGTACTTTTGGCTTTTTATAATTCGGTTATTAATAATAAGGCTTGGGGGTGCATGGCTCAACCCCTGATCATCTCGGGTGAGAGAGCCCAAAAACTCTCGCACCTCGGATGATACTTTATATCACAAAAAAAAAAAAAAAAAAAAAAAAAAAACCCTAAACCCTAAACCCTAAACCCTAAATCTGAATCTGTAGTTCTATCCCCTTCTCAGAACATATAGACTAAGTGGTAAAGAGCTCACCTCTGTATCTGAAAGCTAAGACTGTAACTTTGAAACGGAAATCTCAAGTAAAACAATATCTGAATAAGTTTGTGGGCCTTTATACTTAGTATCTAAAATCTTTAGGGAAATTACTTTTAAAACATTTATTTACTGGTAGAAAAGAAATAACTTATCTGCAAGGGAAAATACTTTGATCTTAAGGGGATACTTTCAAAAGTTTTTCTTAACTAGTAGGGAAAATACTCAAAAGCTGTTTATTTACTTTTACTAACAGGGAAAAAAAATACTCTTTGAGGAAAAAATACTTTAAGAAACTACTCTGAAAATCTTACTATTAGGGAGGTTCTCTTAACCGACATAAACCATGCGAGCTACATGGATTCCAATGTTTTTGTCTTCCTAGGGAAGACACCTCACGCTGAGTAAGGTGTCATACTCTTGCCAGGGAGTATAACCTCAACTTAGTAATCACTATTTAGGCCTTAGGCCCAAAAGTCTCAATCCTACGGTGATACGTAGTTTTGGGGTATGAAACCATAGTAATTTATCCAACTCGGTGCTAAATACAACTCATTTTAATTAGCTACGCTCATCTCATGGAAATCCATATTAAAACTCGCATAAAGGTTTATTGGGAAATCAGTTATGCACTCAATCATTATATGAATAACTCTGTGAAGTGGATTTCAAAACTCATATGAGGATCAAAGATCATATACTACTTATATAATTGAGTATCAATATATCAAACTCATGTAAATTCATGGCAAATCATCATGCTTCGCAAGCTTTTCTCAAAATGCTTCAATAATATCAAGGTAATAGCTTCAAATCACAATCTCATGTTCAATTCAATGGAAAAAAACTATAAACAATGTCTCAAATCATGCTCATGGTATTCAAAGTCACAAAAGAGCCTTCTTTAACTCAAGAAAACCATAAAATTTCATAAATCAATCACATCATGCTCAAAATTCATCAACAAGATACTTTGGGTGTAAATCCTATATTCAAAATCATAAGAAATCCGTTAGAAACATAATTTTTGGGCACAAGAGCAAAAGGATTGCTCTTATTCAAACCCCACATACCTTAATGGTGATAAAATTATTGAAAGATTAGACCTTCAAGCTTGATTGAAAGAATCTTTGTAGAGAACTTTAAATTCAGAGCTTAACTTCTTGATTCTTGAGGGTAAACTTAGATTTTGTTCTTGGGAAGAGGGGCAGGATTTTGGATCGTAACTTGACTGATTTGGGGCTTAGGGATTGTAACTAGTGTGTTTAAAAATTCCTTGTAATGATTTGAAGTGATTAGGGATGGTTTAGGTGTGTGAAATGACTTCAACACCCTTGATATACGTCAAAACAGAGTGTTTTTGGCACTTGGAAGTGACTTAGGCGGTGTCCAATCAATCGCACAATCTAGGTTGGGTGACACCTTGTCAATCGCCTAAGTTTGGTTGGGCGACGCCTAACCGATCGCATACCCTTACTGCTTCTCACAAAAATGGGCATAACTTTTCGCTCGGGTACTGGATTAAGGAGAGATTGGTATCGTTGGAAAGATAATTCGATTATCTACAATTTGGTGGGTCTTGAGTTGGATAATTCCTTGTACAAAAAAAGTTATACACATTTAAAGTTAAACCTTACAGAATCGAATAGAAAGATTTAGCCAAACCAAAGGCTCTTAGCTCAACTTTGCTCTAAGTGCTTCCTATGAACATTTTTCACCTTGAGAGCTCTTTACACACTAGTATAATGATCATGAAACTAATATCCATATGGGAATCATTTGTATTAGAGCTTACAAGTGTAAGAACGACGGTTAGAGTTCTAGCACAAAAATACGGGGTATTACACGTCATGATGCATTCTATATTATTCTACCAGTAGGCAAGTCAAGCTATAGCCCAGAACAATAGGCAACTAGCTAACAGGTAGAAACCAAAAAAGAAGACTATATATAATGATATAGTAGTAACAATAAGTGAGAAACAAAACTAAAACAATATAATATATCAAAAAGGAAGAAGAAAAAAGGACCAAATATAAAAACAAATCCCTCCCAAGACCAGGTAAGGTCGGTACTAGAGCCACTACTAAAAGATACCTAGATTACTAGACAGAATCCAAATTACACACAACATATACAAGAAGTATCTATTACAAAAGACTAAATTGGAGTAGATAGAGGAGGATCAACCTCGGACAACAACAAGCTCACCCTACTTTGAATCAATACTGAAAGGTGGGAACCACGTCAACATCGACTGCTAGTACTCGAATCTGCATCAGGAAAAAGATGCAAAAGTGTGGTATGAGTATCAAAGAAACAAGTACTCAGTAGGACTTATCGGACGACTGAGCTCAATATAGGAAAATTATAAGTAAAATGCGAGGGTGTAATCTAAATCAACAACAAACAGGGATAGAAAGGTAAACAACTACCAAGCTACGCAAATGCGATAAAGGAATAAATATAAGTGATACAGAAAAATAAATAGTGCAGTAAAAAAAGGCAAATTAAACATAACCTAACTGGACCTCATAAGTCCGCTAGGCACACTAAAGTAGATAATTAATCCAACCGAGCCCTCATAAGTTGGTGGAACACACAAGAAGTAAATTAATAAAAGCAAACATAAATTATCCGTGATGAACTCATCACATGAAACCATAGTAGCCATCCAGATATGAAATGGGCTTGAAGCAGCACCAATAGGTAGTAACGAGGGTCCAAACTTCAAGCTCGAATCGATAGTGGAGGATAATAACAAAAGGTCGTATGCCTGATTTGGATCGAAAATAAAGGGTAATAACGAGAGGACATATATGATATACAACAAAATTCACAATCAAATGTTGGACTTGAACCAAAACTCAGAAGAACCAGGACATCAATAATCAATATCAGAACTCCCAAATCATCATACTCAGATGTCGGACTTGAATCAAAATTTATAGTAACCATACCTAACTGTATGATTAAAATCCATACCGCACCATACCAATGCCAAAGTGGTACCAAAATCACAATCAACGATAGAAGTACATGCTGAACCTAAATTGAAACTAAAATAATTTAATTAACCATTCACTTATCTTAATTAAAATGGAATTAAAGTTTCGCAACTTAATTTCACATCCTAAAGTGATAATGCTATATTATACTGAAAGATAAGATACCAGAATTTGCTAGAACAGTGTCCTAACTGGATAAATAACGCATGATATATTTATAAAATGGTATGAAAACTACAAGTACTTGTCAAAAATTAGCATAATATTACTCAATTACCATAAATAAGGTCAATCTAAAGGCAGGGTAAGCCTAACCTACATAGACGCCAAGCCAAAAACCTTTTCGAGAAGCCTCTAAATAATGGTCTACTATAACTCGAGCTTGAATAACTTGTATCAGTATGTTAAAATTTCCTTTGTGATCAAATCAAGCATGGTAAAAATTCATTTAGCAAACTCTTTAAAGAAAGGTTCCACAAACAGAATGTTAAAACTCCTATCTTAGAATGGATTTTGTATAAGAAATTGTATATTTCTTAAAATTTTGGCAATGGTTAGTCATTAAAGTGTTAACATAACGACAACACTTAACTTAGGTTTCTATTTGCATGGATTGGATGTGGATGGGGCGTGGCAACACCACCCCTGCTCTCTATTATATTCTCACTCGGATATTGCATATGTTCGTGGTAAAATAAATATAATATTTTGAATATAACTTATTTAATAGAAGATTATTTCTAGTAAAAGCTCTATTATATAATAATAATAATTTAATATTTTTAGATTTACTATCTCCGCTTAAAATATTAATAGACTATAAAAGTTATTATTGAGTAATATAAATATAGCATAACTTACAAAATTTTATGAATATCAAAAATATTTTAGGAGGGTAATAAATTATATTTCTACCAAATGCTCATTTAAATTAAGTATTTTGCAATATATTTGATACGACTACAGTTCTCAAATGAATCGCTCGAAAACCAAACTATGAGTCTCAACAAGTTAGAAATAACTTGACGAAGTTTTAGAAAAACTCTAAAAATCGAAAGTGTGTGAAAATAAGAAAAATATCTATGAGGGTCATTACAACGTCCACTAATATAAGGAATTTCATCTGCAAAAGTAAAGGATAAGGAAATACCTGAAGGCTTAAATTGGTAGGGATACTGGGTGCACATATCACCCTTAGTCTCCAAAGTAGCCTCCTTTACTGGACGGTGATGCCACTGAAACTTAACCATTGGGATGTCCCTGGAGTGCAACCATCTGACATACCTGGCCAAAATGGCCACTGGTTCCTTTACAAATGCCAACCTCTTGTCCAACTGAACGTAGTCCCACTGTAGCACGTGCGACTTATTTGGAATGTATTTCCTCAACATAAATAAATAAAACACTAAGTGAATGGCTTAGAAGGCAGGAGGAAATTCCAACACATAAGCTACCTCCCCAATTGTCTACAATATCTCAAATGGTCCAATATATTTAGGCTAAGAGTGACCCTCCTCCTAAACCTCACCACGCCTTTCATAGGAGATACTCGCAGGAAGATCCTATCACCAACTCTGAATCTCAATAGACGATATCTGCGGTCAACATAACTCCTCTGTCTACTATGAACTGCTCAAAGCCTATCCTGAATTACTCAAAATCGGTCCAATGACTCATGAAGTAAATCTCTGCCACGAGGCCTAGACTTCAAAGTCTCAAACTAACCAATAGTAGATCGACATTGTCTACAATATAATGCCTTAAATAGGGTCATCTGAATACTCGAGTGAAAGCTATTATTCTATGCAAACTCCACAAAAGGTAGAAAATGATCGCACTGATCCCCAAAATCCAACACACAAGAGCGACATATGTCCTCTAAGAATGAAGTAGTCTACTTTGACAACCCATTAGTCGGGGGGTGAAATACGGTTCTAAGGTCAACCTACGTACCTAACTCCTCCTGAAACATCCTCAAGATGTAATTAGTGAATTGAGAGCGTTGGTTTGAAATAATTGGCACATAGAACTCATGTAGGCTAACCACCTCTTGAATATAAATATGGGCTAACCTCTCAACACTGTAGGAAACTCAAATGGGGATAAAATATGCTGACTTGGTCAATCGATCCACGATGATACAAATGTTATCAAAACTACGGGAAGTACGAGGTAATCTACCTATGAAATCTATTCCATCGTAACTCACTCCCATTGGTCAATGGGTAGCTATGGATCAATCCACCAAGTCTCTAATACTCGTCTTTTAACAGCTGACAACAAAGACATCAAGCCACAAACTCTTCTATATCTCTCTGCATACTAATCCACTAGTAATGATGCCTTAAATTCTTATATATCTTAGTGGTCCCTTGTGAATAGAGTATCTAGAGCTATGTGCCTTGTAAAGAAACAACTAAATCAAATCTCAAACCCTTAGAACAAAATCTGACCATCAAACCTCATAAGACTTTCAAAATCTAAGGTAGCCCTCCTAGACTCACCTCTCAACACTTTCCCTTAAATGCTACGAAATCCACTATCCTCAAACTGACGACCCTAAATCTACTCCAACAAGGTAGATATGGCCTCAACAGTAGCAATATTCCTCCAAGGGTCAGGACTATCCAAACGAACCATTATGTTAGATAAGGACTGGATGTCCAAAGACAATGACCACTGATAAACTGAAATAAAGGCTAAGCTACCCAAACTCACTGACTTCTGGTTCAAGGAATCTACTACGATATTCACTTTGCTCATATAATAGAGAATATAGATATCATAGTCCTTTAGAATTAGGTTATAATGGCCCATGTAAATAATGTCTCCATATCCTATGTGCAAATACTACCGCTTCCAAATCTAAGTCGTGAGTGTGGTAATTCCACTCATGCACCTTCAGTTGCCTCAATGCATATGCAATGACACAACCCTACTACATCAGAGAACGCTTCTAATCAAACCAGACCTATTACCAAAACAAGTAAAACCCTCATCCTCAATCAAAAGTGTTAGAACAAGAGCTGAGGTAACCAGATCCTTGAGCTTCAGAAAGCAAACCTCACAACTCATGAAACACTAAAATAAAACCTCCCTCCTAGTCAATCTAGTCATAGGGGTTACAATAGAAGAAAAATATTTAATAAACCATCCATAGTAACCTGGTAACGCAACAAAACTACGAACCTCAGAAGGTGACGCATGCCTATCCCAACTATGAATAGCCTCAATCTTTGGCAGGTCCATCATAATAACGTCCTTGGACACTACATGCCCCAAGAAATCTACATACTCAAGCTAGAACTTTGTGAACTTATCATAAGGCTGATAATCTCTTAAAGTGTTTAACACAGTCCTCAAATGTTGCTCGTGCTCTTCCCTACTCCTCAAATATACTAGAATGTCATCAATAAGTACTATCATGAAGGAGTCCAAATACGACCTTAACACTCGATTTATCAGATCTATAAAGCTGCTGGAGCATTGGTCATCCCAAAAGACATCACCAAGAACTCATAATGGCCGTAAAGAGTTATAAAGGTTGTCTTAGGGATGTCTGCAGCCCTAAATCACAATTGATGGAAACTCAGTAGTCCTTATGACATTTTTGTTAATGAATAGTAATGAATTTATAAAATAATAACAATGTCCTTGGTTGGCAAGCTGAAAGTCTTAAAGAAAAATTATTATTAATAGTAACAAATAATTTTGAGGAGTTTTTAAAATGGCTGTTGCCGCTCTTGCTAGTTAGTAAGTCATAGTAAGGCAACTATTCTTCTATATTCAATGTAATGGATGACAAATATTCCTCAAAATTTGAATTCAAAAAATGATGGCTATGTTCACAATCAATGAACATACAACTAAAAAGATTAGAAAATTAGTTATGCGTCCTTTGTCTTCCATTTTAATCACCCGTTTTCAAATTAAAAGACATTCTTTTATTCCTTAAAGGAAGAAGAATGGCCTCAACTTCTATTTGCAATAATACAGTTAACCATACTGAAGAAGAAAAAATTATTTGTCCCCTCTGCCAACTTATCTCCAAGTCTATGGGGAGATTTTTTCCTTTCTTATTCCATCAACAATAACGTAATTAATTAATATTCATTATCTTTTCTTCATACTTTCCTAGTTCTTTGCTTTTATTAGATAATGTAGTTTGATTTATTTTGGCTTTTAAATATATTTATAGATTGGACAAAAGTGTGCTCAAGAGATTGAAGCATTGAAGGAACAAACAAGGAGCTTGTTGTTAGCTAATGGAAAGAAATTGGCACAGAATTTGAATTTGATTGATGTTATTAATTTCCTTGGCATAACTTATCACTTTGAGAAAGAAATCAATTAGATTTTGGATTGGATTTATAATGAAAATTCAAAACATTCAACGTGATGAATATATTGATGATATATGCACTTGTGCTCTTCAATTTCGATTGCTCGGGCAACATGGTTACAACATCTAAGTACTTCTTGAAGTATTACAGTTTCAATATATATATATATATATATATATATCCATACGATAGGAAGATTAATATTATGTATTATTCCTTTAAAAATAATCAGCAAATTCCTAGATGGAAATGGCAAACTCAAGGAGTCTATTGCTAGTAATGTATTAAGATTATTGAGTTTGTATGAAGCTTCACATGTAAGGACTCATGGTGAATACACCATTTTAAGTCTGCAACTCCACCTTTGAATTCTCCTCTTTACGAGCAAATGCCGCATCCCTTGAGCAATCTTTGTATAAAGGTATTCCTCGAGTTGAGATTCGATTCTTCATCTCATCAATCTAAGAGAAGTAGGAAACAAAGAATGATACGTTACTTCAATTTTCCAAATTAGATTACAACTTTTTCCAAGTATTGCATAAAGAAAAATTGCTAAAGTATCAAGGCGAGAATATATAAAAATGCTAAAACTTTTTTTATTGATCATTTGTCATGTACCACTCCAATACACTTCCATATGCTATAGATTATGTGGTTAAATGCTACTTTTGGGCATTAGGAGTATATTTTGAGCCTTAATATTCTCAAGCTCGTGCCATGCTCATTAATGATAAGTTCTCAATTGGGAATAAAACTAATAGAAATTAAACGTAGAAATTAGACAACAAAAGATACATGGATTATCACTAATTAATTGAATTTATGGACAAAAAGGGACTCTAGACCCTCACCTCCAAATTGAATCCAATCAATGAAAAATAACTCAACTCAATCAAACAAAAGGGAAACCACTTGAATCCACAAATGAGGGACTCTATACTAAGGAATGTATATATAATATTGCATTTATATACATAGAACAAAAGTGGTTATTTAAGATATGACCCCCAAAAGTTCGTGCTTGATCACCCAAATTGGCTCTTGCTTGCCAAGGTCCTTGTGTGATTTCTAAACTAGTCTCTTGATCAAATAATGAGGTCTTAATGCTTGCCCAAATGGATTAAGCTCACTTAGGTGATCACGAAAGAGTTCCTTGAGTAGGCCAAGATGCACTAAGTTGTAACATTCCTCTTCATCATTATGTAAAAGTCTTTTATTTAAAATCCCATGTCCAAGTTCTTCCCTGATTTGAATTTATGAATTTCAGGCTAGGCTAGTTTCGGACATAATATGAGCAAAGTATGGTCTAGGGGGAATCTAGGAATGCATTAATGGTGTTTGATTTTATTTCTAATAAGATAAGACAATGAGGAATCTGTAGGAATTTATAAAACTAAATTTGGGTAAGTAGAACTCCCGAAATTAATCTTAGCGTAATGGGTATTGTTTGGAATGTTGGATTTAATGTGTGATGCAAAAATTGAAATTTTGGGGAAAAGCTGGACCTTTTGTGACATACATGTCGCTATATAGACATGTTTCCATAGTGGAGAAAATCTCGCCATAGCAACAGTCAACTCGGTCAATGATCACTATAGTGACGTGTACTTTTTGTAATGTTGATATAATGACGTGTGTCTCTATAGCAATGAATATTGCAGATCTATTTTAAAATTTCTCCAGAATATTATATTTTTCTAAAATACATCATGGATCAAGGGAGAGGTAATTTTTGGCAATTTCAACCAAATTATCATCGTTTGACTTTATTATGGTTAGGGTTTTATCTCCGTTACAGTAATTGATAATTTAGCCTTTAAATTACTAATTTACAAAGTTTGAAAAGGGTTTAGTATTGAATTTAGTTTTTTTTTTTTGGTGTAAGGGATAAATTAGGTATAAAATTAATCGGTTCTTATTATTAACAGTTAATTTACCTTTGCATCTCGTAATTACCACAACATAATCACGACCTTAGGCCTATGTAAATATGTGAACCCATATTAATAATCATTTCTACAAGAAATAGCAGATCTATGAGGCATAACATATCTATAGGCCATATATCTAATTTAGGGAAAAATCATCACCAGTCGTCAAGTCATAAAGAAATATCATACTAAAGGCTTATTAGTCTCAACCATACCTATAATCAATAAGTCCACAAAGGCTAACACAAGTCATGGCCTAACGTGGGCCGCAGATACCCACTTATAATCGGTGAGTTTCATATTTAAGAAATTTCTTTCTCGGACTATGTTAAAGTATCTAAATTGACTTCTAGATGGTACATAAGCCATAGCCAATCCCAAGATAGGAACTCCACCTAGAACATGAGGAATTAAATTAACTCCACCTAAATTACGATTTTAAGGTCACTAAGTATCCCAATTTATGAAGAAAATAAAAGGGATCCGAGAAGTATAACAAGTATTTTACCTTACACATCAAAACCCTCATCTAATCTCCAAACATCAATAGTCAATACTAAGTCACAGTGTTCTATCCATAATCAATCTTAATATTTTTATTCATATGCGGTATAAAAAACACATCATCTTGTGAAGAAGAGTAGGCAGAAGCCTACCTTGATGACGAATTGCAACATCCTTTAATCACACCTAAGTCGTTTGTCCTCACTTTACGATCTCAAAATATCATCATGCTATCAAAATCATAATATATGTATCATTAGGGTGAAACAAGACCCATATTTCCATATAACGGGTCGAGTCAAATTTTGAGTAAAAACTGAGCCTGCGGGGCCCAAAAACGGAATCTAAAATTGAACCTGTCCTGAGGTTCTTCCATGGATAAGAAATGTGTGCTCAAAATTTGAGCACAAACGAAACACAAACTGAATCCCAAATCAACCCTTAAAGTTTAGCAATTCAAAGCCCTAATTTCTAAGAATTTTCTAAGAAATCTAAGGAATCTTACCATGAGTTCAAGGGTAAATCATAGAATAATCGTTATCCAAGCTCCCTAAGTCATCCACAAGTTTCTATTCCAAGATCTCTTAACTTCTTGGGTTTTGTTCTCTTGGAAATGGACGTGAAATGGGCTAAAATAAGCTGAAAATGGGGTATTTATACCCACTCTAGGTGCTCGGGTGTCGCTATTACAACCCACAATTGCAACATATTTTTGCTGCACATATGAGCCATAATCATGACCAGAGCCTCGCTATTGTATCAGGTAAGGATTGGTTAGACTTATTGCGATGGCAACATATATACCATGATCACAGTATCTAAGTGACTTCCAAGGGTATCCTGATCGTGACCCTTGGCACCGCAATAACGATGCACCAGATACATCAATAGAGTTGTAAAATCTCTAAGTCTTTACCAAGCCCTCAAGATTCATCTGGAATTTGAATATACACAAATAGACTTTATGACCATACCAAATTCGATATTCAAGATTTAATGTCACAGTCTAAATTTTTATCCATGGCCGTTTCAACAAAAAGTGGGTCCCATACCCAACTTCTATTTTCTTAACTTTTGACCAATAGCTCAAAATGAGCCCGGGTGCCTTGAGACCCCAACCAAGAGTCCACCTAACCTAATCAATGTTTCAGAGTTGATGGTGCTATTGGAATTCTCATCCAAGGTCATCTACTAGGAGTTTTAGTTCGAGACAAAATCCTAAACAACGAAATCTCCAAAATAGAAAAATGAGCCTAAAATCCAATCAAACTATCTGATCACCGAACCAACAGTTCCAACAAGTAAAAAATGACCCATAGCAACTACGAGAAAGCTCAGAATGTTAAAAATGTATGAAAATTAAGGAAATGAATTGGAGGGTCATTACATTAATATTGGTGGAGAGGTCATCTTGATTCCAGGCCAGATGGATCTTTTTATTTGACATGGGCTCAGATTTTTGAGATTTTCTTAGATAAGAACATGCCTCACAACATTAGAGTTTGCTTGAGAGATAAGTTCTCTAAATTAGCGCGGGGATTCATGATAGTTATGGAGTATGAGGCTCATTTTCATGAGTTGTCTAGGAATGCTTCTTCTATTTTGGATACTGAGTATAAGAGGGTTTATTTATTTGTTCGCAGATTGTGGCTTGCTCTTTGCATGTATACTTAGAGTTTGGTTGTTGTGGGTAGGTCTTTTGCAGAGGTTTTTTTTATCACGCTTAGGTTGTGGAAGAGTGCATAGTGTGGCCCAAAGGTGCAGTGATAAAAGACCTCGATATCAGGGTCATTTCAGTAAGAGTCGTAGTATCTCATGGTTCAAAGGTAGTAGTTCTTAGGGTAGGTACCTTCCGTTTTAGTCGTATCAGCCCCGGAGACAACCTAGTAGACCTATTCAAGCAACGCTTCAGAATACTGGCGAAGGTCAGTATAATGTTAGTAACCTCCTAGGTCAGGGTATTTGAAAGTCTTCGAGGGGTTTATCTTCTAGTTATTCTAGTTGTAGTGATTATTTTGGGTCATTCGAATCTCTAGTTTTGGTTCAACTCAAGGGACATTTTATAGTTGTGGTGGTAGTGGATATTATTTGCGAGAGTGCCTAGTCGTGGGGTGATTATTGCCTTAGCTTAGAGTGTTCCCCCTATTAGATCAGTTTATCCCTCAGCTAGAGACAGTTCACATAGTTGTAGGGGTAGCCTCTAGGGAGTTCAAGGTGTTTCTTAGGGAGGTAGGGGAGGTAATTGGTCAGGAGCCCAGCCAGGTGAAAGGCGTGCTCAGTTATATGCAGAACCTGCTTGAACCGAGGCTGAGTTTTTGGTTGCTGTTATCACTGGTATGATTTTGGGTGTGCTGTCTGTTGGCTTTTGCTTTATTTGATCTAGGATTCACTTATTCTTATATGTCTACTTATTTTTCCCCATGATTATTATCTTGGGATTTATTATCTGTGCCATTGCATTGTATCTGCTCTTGTGGGCGATTTTTTAGAAGTGGACGGGTGTTCAGATCCTGTGTTGTGACTATTAGAGATGTCGATACTCATGCTGATCTTATTATTCTTAATATGGTGGACTTTGATTTAATTCTAAACATAGACAAGTTATCCCACTATCATGTGGATGTGGATTGTTTTTCCAAGACTGTTACCTTAGCCATGACCGGTATACCCTCAGTCGTGTGGCAGGGAGATGTTAGCCACGAGTAGATGGGGATTATTTCTTTTATGTATGATAGGAGAATTATCTCGAGGGTTTGCGAGTCTTATTTCACTTATATTTATGATGATAGTATGGAGAGTACGTCACTTGAATATGTTCCTATTATTCGGGAGTTTTCTAATGTTTTCCCTACGGATGTACACCTGGCATGCCCCATGAGATTGAGTTTGTTATTTGTCATGACCCAAACCAGGGCCTATCCATGATGGTATATTAAGTTTGCTGCGGACCTGAGACCACCCTCTTTGCCTAATCTAATAGAACTAAACGTACCTAGCAGCGAATGAATTTCTAACATATAATAAGATTGCATAAGATAAGTTTAAAGGATTGAAGATATATCTATAACCGATATTCATTAACCAACCACCACAACCACCACCACCGCCCAAGTCTACAGTAATCCACAAAGCCTTCTAACAAAACTAAAATCAACAAAATATCGGGATATGCTATTGATAATAGCCAAAACAACTCAGAAGTAAAGTCTATGACATGAAGAAGCTATAACATGAAATGAACAATTCTGAAGTATAAAATCTCACCACTTCAATGTGACTCACGGACTATCCCGAAATCAACTACTCACTGTGTAGAAGAAGTAGAAGTATACTCAATCTTGCATCATGTGGGGATACAACGTACGTAGACGGTTAGCGGGGTGAGCGCTAGCATTTAACGCAGGGCTAAGGGAACAAAATAATGCGATTATACAAGTATAAAATCCAATGCACACAACATGTTCATTTACATAATCATACATATACCATGCCGGGATAGGGAACAAGACTTAGCATGAAATTTAAAACCTTAGCCTAGATTGTGTAGCTTGACTGTCATAAACTACCAACGGGCTATATGGGTGCAGTTGTTACCCCTTGGTAGGACTCTAGTGCTTTTTAGTCGCACAAACTGGAGATATCATGGAAGACTGGGGATTCCCTTGTACCCTTCTCCAACCATGATAAAAGAATATATCTAGTTGGGGATTCCCTTGTACCCCAGAAGCACACGTTCATCAAGACCAACCCTCAGGTCAAAAAACACAAGTTTCTAGTATCAATCCTTCGAGACGCACACCTTCACAGATAGCTAAAACAACTCCCTTCAAGCCCAATTAAAACATTTATCATGCCACCTATTCATTAGTTTAAGGATTCAATTATTAAAGCAGTATTAAGAGGTATCATCATACTGACTATAGCTTGCAAGCAATGTCATTAAGCCAATACTTAGGGGATTCCTTCGTACCCCGTAGACTCCATTATTAAAAATCACTTGGGAGATTCCATTGTACCCCACAAGGTTTTAAAGATCATCATTAATTTCCAATTAGCCATTTATTCCATGCATTAATTTCATGAAATAAGCCACACCAATTGATAATGCATATTCCAAAATCAATTATGCAAATGTGTTGAGGTTAATATCAATTTCCACTCCAAAAATAATTAATTGGAGATTTCTTTGCACCCCAATTGCCATAGTTTACAAATTTAGGGAATCCATTGTACCCCTATTCCATCCACCATTCCTATGCACCCCAATGTATTTACCAATCATTAATTCAAGTTAAAATTTTTATATAATAATAATAGAAAATGCATTTAAACCAAATACATTCGAAAAACCTCAACCCATAGTTCAAACCCAACATCAAAACTATGCACATATTGATCAATTTATTCCATTAAGAAAATACAAGTATAGGGAAAAAGATACATGACTTAATCACCAAGAAATTAAGGAATAAACCACCCTTAGAACCCTAGATGACCACCTCCTTTGAAACCCTAGCCTTTCCTTGAATAAGGAATTTAAAAGAGTAAAGAGAGTGTTTGATATGCCGAAGTGTGGAAAATAATCCCCCTTTAGGTTTTTATAGACGTGGGGTATAAGTGGGGAAGGAGGAAAATTGCCAAGATACTCTTAAAGAAAATATGGGAAATTTATTGTCCAGTCGTTACGAGTCACCCTATGACTCGTAATAACTGGCTACGAGTCTTGTCTCTAACTCATAGTGAAACAGTTTCCCAAGACACCGAAGCTTTTAAGTCTACCAGTACACCATACGACTCGTTAAAGGACCTTTTGACTCGTAGGGTCCTAGTCGCAGTTAATACAAAAACCATTTGGTCATACATTGGTTTCCTTATGATTTCACCCCATGGCTCGTTAAGAGTCTTTACTACTTGTATATCCCAATGTACTCAGGACAGAAACTTTGGAAAATCAAACAGGTAATCGTATAATTATATGCTATGACTCGTAAAGTGCTCTAATGACTCATACCCCTCTAGTCGTAGCCAAGGTAGTATCTAAGTCAGGTCTCATTAGACACCTTACGACTGGATCTCTATGACCTGAAAAGACACCCGACAACTTATATGGAGAATCTTAGGTTGGCAGTAAACTCAAGGATCAAAAAATTTTCATGGGCCAAAATCCAAGGTGTTAAATTCTCTCCCCCTTAGGATCAGTCGTCCTTGAATGATGAGTCAAGGCATCCATTAGCATTATTTAACCTAAACATACATCCACTTTTACCTTTAATAAAGACAAAAAACAAAGATATCAAGGAAACTACAATTTCCTTTAACAATGTCTGAAAACAAAGATGTTAAGGGATCACATACCTCAAGTACGATTATCCAAAATGTAAAAAAAATGGATATTGGGAGTTCACACCTTATCTTATTTCCCAAGTATCTCCACCCCTATTTCGCATCTAATACAATCCCCCTACTATTACCATTTCCTAACCCCTCTCTCAGGGAACTACCTAACTATGAGGGTCTGAGTAAAGTTGCCTAATTATCTCATAGGAAGGCCTAACTTGTAGTTAAGGGTGCTAGAGAAAACTAGGAGACCCTATACCTCACACCTATCCAATAATACTATTTTGTTACATCACTATAATCAAACAACTTCAGGGCTTAAATTAAGGAGTGCTAACCACATAACACCATGATTTGGATATCTATCAACCATACCATCCAACTTAATCACTATCACAAAGGTTCCACTATATCTCCACTTCTTAACGACTTCACATAACAAAAGTTCACCTTTCTCTTCCACTTTAACCTATGGCCCAAGCCCAAATGTTACTCCCAGAATTTTCATATCTGAGATCGCCTAGTCCCTTATGTATAGCATTACTACACTTCTATAGTCACTACCATACCACCCATAGGATGGTCACCATGAAACAATAGTACAAGAATCGAGGTTGGGAGGGTTACTTGCCACTTACTACTTCTATCAATTATACTACTCAAAGGGAGGTTCGAGAAATGAGACACAGTGCATTAGGTATGACATGCTTCGTAGCAACCACTTCAATCGTAAGTAGAGGGACATTCTTGTATGATAGTAACATAGCCCGAGTTCTTCAAATTGGGAACAAAGAGAAACGGAAGTGCATGCCTCAGGGAATAAAGATGATTTTTTTTGCATACCTAAGAAATAAGAACCGGACTGCTGCTTGAACTATTGTCTCTCATTCTAAGGACTGAGAATGGTCGTGAGTTTGCATATATCATCACTTTGGGATGGGTCATGAAATAAAATGAATCGGTAGCAATTAAAATGTATAGTTCTTTAAAACCAAGTATAAAGTGAGACATGAGTCCATAGATCACGAGCGCCATAACATAGAGATCGAATACATGGAAACTTGAATTTCTGGGAACCGTTGTTGCTCCTGATTTCTGGGCTTGGAGCATGGGTGTAGATGGCTTAGAGAAATCAGATTTTAGGCATAGGCACCATAGAATACGTACGACATTGGTAGAAAGTACTCTTCAGCTAAAGTGAGAGGAATTTTCTATAATAAGAGTAAATTATCCATGACACTTCCTTGGGACTCACTATCATGAGGAAAAATTAAGATCAACCTTAGTTTCCCATCTCCCCAATAACTATAATATGAAGAAACTAACCTTAAGAGATACTAATCCTAACCTTCGTTAAGCCCTATGGCTATCATTTTATGAATCACACCCTTATGAACATACACATCCGCACTGAGGTATTCAATAACATAAATTAGGTATACCTGGTATTTGCATACTTAAATTCTCATCTAACAAGATGCTAACTGGGGCTTGATGTAATATTATAAACTCAATACTCTTACCCACCTAACGATTTAACCCCAATTCATCACTTCAACACTAGATCTTTAGTATATATCATAATTATCCACTATGATATTTCCTAAGTTATCAACCTAACCTCCTACACATATCCTATTAAGCGTAACCATTTACTCCCGCAATTTTCATATCGCTACCCTAAAGCAAATGTTTTTTTAGCCCCAATCAAAATCTAAAGTTCAACTTAGTGTCGATAAATAATAACATACAACTAACAAAGTAACCCGCATAATATACTAGCCCACCCAATTAGAGTGGTCACCCTAAATTCCTTATCTAACTGTCGATAGTCTTTACACATCCAAAGGGAACCATCTTTTTTATGCTCAAATAGCATAGGAGCACCCCACGGAGAAACGCTGGGTAGACAAAACCCTTATCAAGAAGATCTTTCTACTACTCTTTAAGTTCTTTTCACTCAGCTGGAGTCATTCTATAGGAAAGGATAGAGAGAGGAGGAGTATTCAGAACAAGATTAATCCCAAAATCAATTTCCTTATCGGGTGGGACACCCGAAATATTATTAGGGAAAACCTCAGGAAATTTATTAATCACTAGAATGGATTATAAAGAAGGACCCTCGACGTTAGAATCTTTAATCCAGACCAAATAATGAAGACCTTGGAAATTAATTTTTGGCCTCTAAGATACGACATAAACATTCCCTTAGGCACTAAGAAATTTCCCTCCAATTCTATAACTGACTCATTAGGAAACTTGAAAAGGACCTTACGAGTCTAAAAATCTAGAGAGGTATAGCACGAACAAACCAATCCATCCCTAATATAACATCAAAATCTAACACATCTAACTCTATCAAATCCACCATGGTCTCCCTACAACAGATAGATATCACATAACCCCTACAACCCCTTCTAGCCACAACCGAGTCACCTACCGAGGTAGACATAGAAAAGGGGTCAAAAATACACTTGGGTCTAACAAAAATAAATAGCCACATATAGTGTCACATAAGAAAGAGTGAACCCCAAATTGAGTAAGCAGTACACATTGTGAGAGAAAAACTTTTAACATACTAGTGGCAACATCAGGAAATGCCTTAGATTCCTAACAGGTGGCAACAGTATGCGGGAAATTTCGACCATTGCTACAGCCATAAGTAGCACCCCTCGATGTATAAGCTATATATGTGGCAACTGGAACCCTATTGGCCCCAGTGGGAACCTTTGTAGGACACTCTCACTGCATGTGACTAAACTGACCATAACTAAAACATCGATTCCTCCCCTCATCATAATAACACAGTACAGGTGGCCACAAAACCAACAAGAAGGATAGAGTGGGGTTGATTGAGCTCCATTGGCTAGACCTAGACTGGGGACAATGATGATCACCAGAAAACCTAGGATAAGGAGCATCGATAGTCCCATGGGAACTCCCTCAATTCCTTTGCCTATCCCACTATTTCCCTTATCTACCATTATTTTATTGACCCCCAACTTGCTCTAAATATCTAAACTTTTTATTTTTCCTATATCTCACCTTTGCCTGATTCGCTCTTTCACTAACAAGACTGGACTGGCGTGACAGAGAGGCAACTATCTAGTTCAACAGATGAATAAAATAGCGGAACTCGATATTAGTAATATATCCTTGAGGTGACTAAGTAGGAATATTACCAATAGAAGAAGGATTAATAGGAACCGGTGAAACTCCACAGGGGCAATAAGAAGTAGAGACACTCAATCAAGTCTGTACCCTATAGGTAGGACAAGTTCCATCCACATTATCCTTAAGTGGGAGGGAAGAGTCTCTCTGAGCATCAGATCTTTAAGGAGGCATGATTTGAAATGCGAACAAATAGGAATTAGAGGATATTTTGACACCCTAGACTCTACAGACCGAAAGTAGAACACAAGAAAGGTAAACATTCCTAAATGCCTCATAGCTTTCTCTTATAAGTATGGCATGCTACACACCCATAAAAGAGACTCTACTTGACATGCCTTTGTGGACACCCAATTACCATGAACCTAGGCTCTGATGCCAACTTTGTCAAGACTCAAACCAGAGCCTGGCCATGATGAGTATCTCAAGTCCACCATGGATCAAAGATGACCCCCTTTTCCTAATCCAATAGAAGCAAATCCACCTAGCAACAAATGAATTCAGAACATACAATAAGATAGCATAAGATAAGTTTAAGGAATTAAAGATATGTCTATAAATGATATTCATTACCATCCAACACAACCAACATCAACACCCAAGACCACAGTAATCCACAAAGCCTTTTAATAAAATCAAAATTAACAAAGTGTCGGGATATACCTTGATAATAGCCAAAACAACTCAGAAGTAAGTCTATTACATAAATAAGCTATAACATTAAATTAACCCTTCCAAAGTATGGAATCTCACCACTTTAGTTTGACTCACAAACTATCCCACGATAACCTAATCACTGTACAGGAAAAGTAGAACTATGCATAATTCCTACATCACATGTTGATACAACTACATAGATAGTTAGCAGAGTGAGCACTAGCATGTAACTTAGGGATAAGGGAACAAAATATTGCCATGATCACAGTCCAAATTCCAGTGCACACAACATATGCATATACATAATCATATGTATAACATGCTGGGATAAGGAGAAAGACTTAGCATGAACTTTAAAACCTTAGCCTGGATTGTGTAGGTTGACCATCATAAACTACCCATAGGCTATAGGGTCCAATTATTACCCCTTGGATGGGCCCTAGTATGTGTTAGCCGTACAAACTAGAGATATCATGGAAGGTCGAGGATTTCCTTGTACCCTTTACCAACTATAATTTAAGAATATACTTACTTGTGGATTTCCTTGTACCTCAAAAGCACACATTCATCAAGACCAATTCTTATGTTGGCAAACACGAGTTTTCAGTATTAGTTCTTCGAGACTCACACCTTCACGACTAGCTAACACAACCTTCTTTAAGCCCAATTAAAACATTTAAAATACCATCCATTCATTAATTTGAGGAGTCAATTATTATGGCATTATTAAGTGGTATCATCATACCAACTATAGCTTGCAATAAATGCTATTAAGCCAACACTTAGGGAATTCCTTCGTACCTCACAGACTTTATTATTAAAAATCACTTGGGGGATTTTATTGTATCCCATAAGGTTTTCAAGATTATCAGTAATTTCTAATTCAACATTTATGCCGTGTATTAATTACAAGAAATAACCAAGTGGGTTAAGGTTACCATCAATTTCCACACTAAAAACAATTATCTAGGGATTCTTTTGTACCCCTATTGCCATAGTTTACAAATTTAGGGAATCTATTATACCCTTATTCCATCCACCATTCCCATGCACCCCGATGCATTTACCAATTATTAATTCAAGTAAAATAATTTCATAATAATCATGGGAAAATTATTTAAACCAAATACATTAAAAAACCTTTAACCTATAGTTCAAACCCAATTTCGAAACCATGCACATATTGACCAATTTATGCCATTAAGAAAATAAAAATATAGGGGAAGAGATACATGCCTTAATCACCAAGAAGTTGAGAAAGAAACCACCTTTAGAACCCTAGATGACCACTTCCTTTGAAACCCTAGCCTTGTCTGAATTGGGAATTTTAAAGAAATAGAGTGTTTGATATGACTAAGTGTGGAAATAACCCCCTTTAGGGTTTTATAAATGTGCAGTCTAAGTGGGGAAAGGGATATTTCCATGATACCCTTAAAGAAAAAGTGAGAGATTTACTGCCCAGTCATTATGGGCCACCCTACGACTCATAACGACTGGCTAGAAGTCTTTCTCCTGACTCGTAGTTAAGATAGTGTCCCAAGACACCCAAGATATTAAGTCTATGAGCCCACTATACGGCTCGTCAAGGGACGTTATGATTCGTAGGGTCCTAGTTATTGTCAATATAGAGTTCATTTGGTCATACACTATTTTTCTTAAAATTTCACCCCACGACCCCATAAGAGTCTTTAGGACTCATATAGTCCAATCATACTCAGGACAGAAACTTTGGAAAATCAAACTGGTCAACCTATGATTACATGTTATGACTCACGACTAGCTCTTATGGCTTGTACCCCTCTAGTCATATCCAAGGTAGTATCCAAGTTAGGTTTCACTGGACACTTTACTACTTGGGTCCTTATAACCCATAAAAATACCCTATGACTCATAAGGAGAGTCGTAGGTTGGGAAGTAAGCTCAAGGGTCAAGAAATTTTTAAGGAACCAAATTTGAGATATGTTATTATTGATATTGATCCTTGCGCCTAACTTATTTCCTTAACACCTTACCATATGGCTCCTGCCGAGCTTAAGAAGTTGAATTCTCAGCTTCAAATCTTCTTGGATAAGGTTTATTAGATCGAGTGTGTCTTCTTGGGGAGCTTTTGTGTTTTTCTATGAAGAAGAACGATGGTTCTATGTGCATGTGCATTGATTATAGGGAACTTAATAAGGTGATGGTGAAGAACTATTATCCTATACCTTAAATTGATGATTTATTTGACCAATTTTTGGGTGCAACAGTGTTTTCCAAGATTGATTTGAGGTTCAATTACCATCAATTAAGGATTTGGGCTGTGGATATCCCAAAGACAACTTTTAGGATCCGTTATGGTCATTAAAATTTCCTAGTGATATATTTTGGGTTGACCAATTCCCTTGATGCATTCATAGATTTTATGAACTGAGGTTTAGACCGTATTTCGATTCCTTCATGATCATGTTCATTGATGACCTCCTTTTGTATTCGAGGAGTAGAGAGGAGCACGCACAATATTTGAGGATTATGCTCTAGAATTTGAGGGATTATGTGCCTTTTGCCAAGTTCTCCAAGTGCGAGTTTTGGATTGAGTCGGTGTCATTCAATTTGCAAGTGGTGTCTAAGGATAGGAGTATGGTAGACCCAATGAAGATTGATGCTATTTGTGAATTGGCTAGACCTATATCTCCGAATAAGGTTCATAGATTTATTGGCTTGGCTGCTTATTATAGATGAATCATTAAGGGGTTTTCTACTATTTCATCCCTTATCACTAGATTTATTAGAAAGAAGGTCCCTTTCCAATGGTTTGAGGATGTGAGTCGAGCTTTGGAAAGCTCAAGGAGTTTCTCACTTCAGTTCCTATTTTAGATCTTCTTGTTGAGGGGAGGGATTCACTATGTATTGTAATTATAATGCCCCGAATCTGTACCCTGGATGCTACACGGTGCTAGTGACCCCAAAGGACCACCAGCTAACCCATGCCTAGTACTTGCTATGAGCACTGAATTATAACAACACTACAATGATAATATATCTGAAATAAATATGGAAGATAGAAAGAAAATCATCATAAGGTTTATAACTGATACAAATACTGAATCCTGATAATTGAATACCCGAAACTAAATATCTATCTAAAATACTCTAGTTTGAAAGCCTCTAACTGTATGAATATAAAGTTGATTGGATTAGTCCCCGACTAACTCTAACTACTGAAAAAAACTAAACTACTGAAATACAAAAAAATAACATTGTCCTCGAACTATGAGGACCCACCACTAAATTTGTTGCTGATACTTTGGGCTGCTAGGTGCGGTTAGGAGCTCGTGTGTCTGAACCTATGATATAAGACATTATAACACAAAAGAAAAGTATACTTAGAATATACAGGTATGCTAAGTGAGGTAGGCTGATATGCATGGGTTCATATGCATAAACAATTAACTGATTGAGTAACATGAATTTAACTAAATAAGGATACATATGTAACTAAAAACTGATGAAAACACTGATTATGCAATACTATGCATATATCTACATATACTGTGGCTGAGATCATGATAACTATGGATACTGAGTTCTGATAACTGAAAGACTGATATTTGAGTTTACTAATACTGCAGTACTGATAACTGAGTGACTATTTATGATAGTCCTAATTCTGTGGAACTATGTTGAGTTCTATACTGAGATGAGTGACTGTGTCCATTCCATTAGGGAGTTTCCAATTGAAGTGATAAAGTAGTTGAGCTATGAAAAATAAACATTAGCTAAACTAAATGATATCCTAGGACAAACCTCCTCTCACTGCTAAATAAAAGGTATTCAAAATTATTACCAACGAAGTCCACAAAGCGCTTCTCAAATCTCTCTATCTTAAAGCTTTCTATGTCATCCCAATATTTTGGATATCTAACTAATGCCCAAATATCAACCATGACCTTGGTATTTAGTGTAATAGTGTATCCATTTAAGTTGGTCTCTTTCCTGCATTCTAGTTTTGTTCTTAGAGATTAATGTTAGAGAGAAAACCCTAGTTTTGTTGTTGTGAAAGGATTATGAACAAATAAGCTAAGGTCGAATATAATTGGGTATATAAATGGGTGGTAAAAGACCACAAATGCCCCTTTAAAAAATGACTTAAGATAACTGAATGGGACCTGCGATGGCTCATGCGACGGTCCGTCATTGGCTCGATGGTCCGTCGTTCTGACTGTCGCACGTGGACCTGAATAGAGTCTCAATACCTTGGCTATGACTTCTTGGGTGATGTTCCATCGACCTGAACATCGCATCTTATCCAGAAGGTGGCCTTACTATGTCTCTTACGATGGCCTGAACGACGGTCTATCACTAGTCCGATGGTTCGTCGACCTGGGATGTCGCTCCTAGGTAGAAAGTAGTCGCACTTTCTCGCTACAATAGTCGTGGACAATGGTCCATCTCTAGTCCAATGGTCCGTTGGCCTCACCGTTGCACCTGGGTAGTTTTACTGCCTTCTGTATTTTGGCCATAACTTTCTCTTCCGATGTCGTAGTTTGATGAAATTGGTATCGTTGGATAGCTCATTCAATTTCCCACATGAGAAAAGTGAAAATATTAAAAAAATATCATATGTACAAAAGTGGATTCATCTTTTAAAGTAATTTTCTAACATTCTTGAGATGATTTCAAGCTAGGAAGAAGTACGGGGTATTACAATATCTCCCCCTTGAGAACATTCATTTGCGACTGTGACTTTGAGTGAGCGGATAATATAACCAACGTACATACATAACATGAACAACTGGAACATGATCTCATGACTGACATGATTGATAACTGAACATATCATACTGAACATGCATATCTGATGCATGTGTAAATGATTCATGAATGCATGACTGGGTGTTTTGATGAACTAAGTTTCTCACAATGAGAATGCATGTCTGATGCATAATTATATAACTGATCTGATAGATGTATGCATAACTGAATATGCAATGGTATTTAATACCAAGTTTGTGATAAACACTGAACATGAAATTGAGTAAGCTTAAGGAGAACTGTTACCTTAAGATTGATCTGAGTTGGTGGAGAAGAGGTGAGGATACTTGGTGCGCATGTCTTCTTCTACTTCCCAAGTAGCTTCCTTGACGAACTGATTTTGCCAAAGAACCTTAACTAGAGGGATTTATTTGTTCCTCAATATACGAGTATGATAGTCTAGGATTTCAACTAGAATATCTTCATAAGAGAGGATGTTCTGAATAGGGACTACAACTGCTGGGTTACCTATACATTTCTTGAGCAAAGAGACATGGAAGACAGGATGAACTGAGAATAGAGCTGAAGGCAATTCGAGCTCATAAGCTACCTTGCCAAAGAGACTGAGAATGTTGAAGGGACCGACATATCGGGGACTGAGCTTTCCCTTCTTGCCAAAACTCTTCACTCCCTTCTTGGGTGAGATCTTTAGATAGACATAGTCACCAATCTCGAAGTTGAGATCTTTTCTATGAACATCTGCATAAGACTTCTGTCGGCTCTGAGCAGTCTTGAGTCTTTCTCTAATCAACTGGACTTTCTCTAAGGTGTCATATACTAAGTCAGGCCCTATAACTGAGGCCTCACTAACTTCGAGCCAAAAAATTAGTGATCTATATCTCATACCATAGAGAGCTTTGAATGGAGCCATGTTAATACTAGAATCATAGCTGTTGTTGTATGCAAATTCAGTCAATGGCAAGTGGACATCCCATCTACTCTTGAAATTAATTGTACACGCCCTTAGAATATCTTCTAGAGTCCGAATGATCCTTTCTACTTAACCATCTATCTGAGGATGAAAGGCTATACTGAGATGAACTTGGGTACCAAGACCCTTTTAGAACACTTACCAGAAATGAGAGGTAAACTAGGTACCTTTATCCAAGATAATAGATAGCGAAACACCGTGCAATCTGACCAAATCCCTGATATAGAGTTTGGCATAATCCTTGGCTGAATAAGAGGTATGGACTGAAGAAAATGGGCTGATTTGGTCATTTTGTCTACAATGACCCATACTGAATCATGCTGATGACGAGTTCGAGGTAAACCCGTTATGAAGTCCATGTTCACTTCTTCCCACTTCTAAGTAAGAATACCAAAATCTTGCATGGACCCACTAGGCTTCTAATGCTCTATCTTAACCCACTGACATGTAGAGCACTTAGCCACAAAATCTGTAATGTCCCTCTTTATCCCACTCTATCAATAAATTTCCTGCAAATTATGGTACATCTTTGTTGCCCCTGGATGAATAGAGTACCACACACCATGCACTTCTGCAAGAATTCACTGCCTTAAGTCATCTATAGCTGGAACACACAGACAACCCTGGCAACGCAGAAAACCATCTCCCCCTTGGAAGAAAACCTCTACCTTCTGATCCTTGACTGACTCTTTTAACTTGACAAAGCTAGGATACCTATCTTGATTTTCTTTCACCTCGGAAACTAGAGATAATTCTGAACTACTCTGAACCCAAATATCACCCTCTTCTGTATCGACTAAGTGAACTCCTAGTCTGGCAAGCTGATGGACTTCCTGGGCTAACTTCTTCTTTCTTTATTCAACATGAGCAACATTACCCATAGACAGTCTACTGAGAGCATCGATCACTAAGTTGGCCTTGCCCTGATGATAAATGACAGTCATATCGTAGTCTTTAAGGGCTCCAACTACCTTTTCTGATGAATATTAAGATCTTTTTAAGAAAAGACATACTGAAGGATCTTATGATCTGCGAACATATCTACATGAACACCGTATAGGTTGTGCCTCCAAATCTTCAAGGAAAATACTACGATCGCTAATTTAAATCATGAGTAGGATAATTCTTCTCATAGGGTTTAAGCTATCTGGAGGCGTAGGCTATGAACTTACCATGCTGCATGAGAAAACAACCTAAACTTACTCTAGATGCATCATAATACACTACGAACCCATCTGAACCATCTGGAAGATCTAGAACTAGAGCTGAGGTAAGTCGAGTCTTCAACTCCTGAAAACTCTTCTTGCAAGGATCTGACTACTGAAACTTAAATTTATTTTGAGTTAATATGGACATAAGGGATAAAATAAAATAAAATCCCTCAACAAACCGTCTATAATAGCCAGCCAAACCCAAGAAACTCTTGATATCTGATGGAGAGACAGGACGAGGCAAGTTTCTTACTACTTCGATCTTTTAAAGATCTACTCTAACGCTATAACTGGAAATGATATGGTCAAGGAATGCTACTGACCTTGGCCAAAATTCGCACTTACAAAATTTGGAAAATACCTGATGTTCTCTGAGAGTCTGAAGTACTATTTTGAGATGGTGTACATGATCTCGCTCACTGTGGGAATAGACCAGAATATCATCTTGAAGACTATGATGAACATATTCAAGTACTGTTTGAACACACGGTTCATCAAGTCCATGAAAAATACTGGGGCATTGGTGAGACCAAAGGACATGACTAGGAATTCGAAGTGACCATACCAAGTATGGAAAACTATTTTTAAAATGTCACATTCTCTGACTCTGAGTTGATGATAGCCAGATCTGAGGTCTATCTTAGAGAAATAGCTAGCACCCTAAAATTGGTCAAACAAGTCATCAATTCTAGGAAGAGGATACTTATTCTTGACCACAACCTTATTTAGTAGACGGTAGTCTAAACACATTCTGAGATAACCATCTTTCTTGCGCACGAATAATACTGGAGCGCCCCACGAGGACATACTGGTCCTGATGAATCCCTTATATAAGAGATCCTTTAACTATTCTTTCTGTTCTCTGAGTTTTGATGGTGCCATTCTGTATATTAGAATGGATATAGGCTGAGTGTCTAGAAAAAGATCAATGCCTAAGTCTATTTCCCTTTCGGGAGGAATTTCTGGAAGATTTTTAGGAAAGATATCTAAATATTTGTTCACGATTGGGATTGATTTAAGACTGGGAGTTTCAGAACTGGTGTCCTTAACATGAACAAGATGATAGACACATCCCTTAGATATCATTTTCTATGCTCGAAGGTAGGAAACAAGCTGACCTCTGAAAGCGGATACACTACCCTTCCACTCTAGGACGGGTTCATTTGGAAACTAGAACTGGACTATTCTATTTCTACAGTCGACTGTGGCATAGTAGGAATAAAGCTAATCCATGCCGAGTATGACATTAAAATCAGTAATCATATTAA
Organism: Capsicum baccatum var. pendulum; assembly: GCA_030864225.1. Taxonomy (NCBI): domain Eukaryota; kingdom Viridiplantae; phylum Streptophyta; class Magnoliopsida; order Solanales; family Solanaceae; genus Capsicum; species Capsicum baccatum. The sequence goes on from CM061550.1 coordinate 204,862,302, forward strand.
GAGAATTTTCCTAATCCTGTCAGGACTGAAGAGCATAAAAATGATTTGGGCGTTGCCTACTAGTAGCACTGGAGGTGGCACCTTACTGATTTAGGTGTCCGAACTGAGCTGAGGAGCGATTCTATTGACCCTGTGGACCTGGATGAGGACAGTCTCTGAATCAATGGCCTGGCTTGCCACATTAAAAAAAATACCATTGCCAGCTCTGTAAATACCCTGATGTTGTTTACCATAAGTCTGGCAAAATGGATAGGTGCGGGCACTGCTAACACTGCCCTAGGACTTAGAGCCTGTCGCTCTATCTTTATTACCCTCTCTAAACTTAGGAACTAGAGCATTGGTGGAAGAAGGAGCTAGAATTGATGACTTAGGACAAAACTGAGAATGGTTTCCTCCTTCTGACTTAGGCTGAGCAAAGTTGAAACTATATGTCTTTGCTCTCTTATTCTGCTTCTCCCTTATCTTAATCTTCTGCTCCTCTATTTGCTGAGCATGAGTCATGAGCCTGGCTAAAGTTATCTCACTATTCAACATGGTGGATCTACACTCATTAACCATGCTATCATTCACCCCTGAAATAAACTTACTTATCCTTGCTTACTATCTGCAACCATATGAGGGGCATCTCTATCTAGTTGAGTAAACTTAAGAGAATACTCTTTCACTGTCATGTTTCCCTGCCTGAGGTTGATGAACACCTTAGCTTCTCTAATCTCTAGGGGAGAAAATCTATAAAGGAAAACTAAAGAAAACTCCTCCCACTCAATTGGCCTGTATCAACTGCCCTCTTTGACTTCCACTACTTGAACCAAGTATGAGCTATATCCTACAACTGCTATGCAGCTAGATCAGCACTCTCACTAGGAGTAACCCCCATTATGCCTGTAACATTTTGTATCTGATCTAGGAAATCCTAAGGGTCCTTGTCTGTCTTAGACCCAAGAAAGGATGGAGAATTCATTCGGGCGAAGTCCCGAATCCTGGAGTAGATGAATTGGCCACTAGATTGATTGGAATGATAGCTGTTCATTCATTATGAGCATCAACTGACTGAGCAAGTATAGTGAATGCATCCCAAAACTTTGTATGAGAAACATGTTCATCCAAGGGATCTTCTTGGATAGACTGATTCTTCTCTTGGGAGGCATGTTCTGAAATAAGGAGAAGAAATGGATTAGACTGAGAGATTATATTGAGATTATGCTAACTGGCACGACATGAATACTGAAAGAAGGAAAACTATTCATAAAACATCTTATAGTCTCCTGCACATAAATGTGGCGCTCAACACACCCATGCACAAGACTACTAAATGCGGCTTTTAGACTTTCTAGGGCTCTATTGAACCTTAGGCTCTAATACCAAGTTTATAACGCCCTGAATCTGGTACCCAGAATGCTACACGGTGCTCATGATCCTGAAGGACCATAAACTAACCCATGACTAATATCTATACTTGTATACTGCATAATATACTAAATAATGGGGAAATATGAACTGAAATGCCATAAGGTTCACATAACTGAAGTAAAAACATAACATCTAAATGGGGTATGAAATACCCAAAACAACTGAAATAACTATCTGAACAGAATAGTCTGGAAAGCCTCTAACTGAATGAACTGTCTAAGCAAGGAGTTGATGGGACATGTCCCCAACTAACTCCTACTAATAAACTAATTAATAAGATAATAGATAATCATATCCTCGAAGGATGAGGACTCACTGCTAACTCGGACTACTGATATCTGGAATTTACTGATGCTCTGGAGCTTATGTCTCTAAACCTATGGTATAAGACACCATAGCGTAAATGCGTCAGTACTTTGAATATGCTAGTATGCATGTGAGGTAGGCAGAATGCATGAGGTTTATATGCATGAACAATACTGGTTAACTGACTAATATGAACATGAGAATACATGCATGCATATATAGTAACTATAGTTGAAATCATAATAAAATCAGTATACTAATGACTAATATGACTAATGACTGAATTCTGATTACTGATAACATGAGTAACTGTATCTGACGGTCCTGAATTTGATGAAACTAGCTGAGTTCCATACTGTATTTGAGTTAACTGTATCTGATAGTCCTGAATTTTTAAGAACTATCTAAGTTCTTTTACTGAGATTGATACTGAGACTGTGGGAGGTAGTCATCTAATCGACATGCCCCAAATAATGCATTATAGCTGAATTGGGATCCAATCTTTGCCCTGACTAGAAGGTGTCAATACCGTACCACTGGTAAGGACAATATGTGAGTGACCCTAATATAATAGGTAACTCTAGTGGGAACGGTGGAAACCCTCATCTACCCTTATATAGCAGGCTATGATGTCTCAACCTATGCTGGCTACATAGTTTTGGAACATAAGGATTACTTCTATTAGTCACATCCTCATATAACAGGTGAGTTTCCATCCTTGGGTTCACCTGGTGCTAATTTCTACTCCTATCTGAATAGATACTGAACATGATTTACTTAACTGAACATGGACTGAGTTACTAACTTCCGTTGACTGACGGAATACTACTAATATCTGACAACTGACTGTGTTCATAAGATCATAGAGATTTCCTGAGTCATAAGACTGTCCGAATTCTAAGGATCATAGCTTGACTGAGAGTATCGTGGAAACATGACATGGATCTAGGCACATAGCTAATATTTTGGGTACAAGTACCCCTAGGACTCGATAGAAGGAAACTGACAAAGCATGACCTACTTGAACACATTACTAATATCATAATCCATAATACATTTATTGAAGCATTTCATCAAATATATGATTTGCATAAACTTGTACATACATAGAGATTTCATGATATCATGCTAGTTGGGCATTTTCCTTCATCTAGGCATTTAATCAAACACATGGTTGGCATACTACATGTAAACAACATTATACAACAATTAAACATCCTGATTCAATTCTAATTTCATCATTCAAGGGTTTAATCATAGATTTATATGAATCTACATCTATACTAATCAAATCCGCATAAAATTTCCCCCAACATGGAATAGAATTCAATTAATCATTATCAACATGAACAAGAGAAGCCCAATCATGAAATTCATAAAGGAAATCCCTAAACTTAAACTTTGAAAAGAGATTCTTGGGCTTCATGGATGAAAGGAGTCCATAAATGAACACTATGCATACCTAGGCTGAGTTTCTTGAAGTTCTTGAACTTGAAGAATTTGTATCTCTTAGTTCTTGAAGAAGATTTGGATTTTGTTCTTGGAGATTAATGTTAGAGAGAAAACCCTAGTTTTGTTGTTGTGAAGAATGATGAACAAATAAGCTAACGTCGAATATAATTGGGTATATAAACAGGTGGTACAAGACCAAAAATGCCCCTTTAAAAAATGACTTACGATAACTGAATGGTACCTGCAACGGCTCGTGTAATGGTCCATCGCTGGCTCGACGATCCATCTTTCCGAAGGTTGCACGTTGACTTGAATAGGGTCTCACTGCCTTGGCTACGACGGCTTGGGCGATGGTCTGTCAAAAGTTTGATGGTTCATCAACCTGCCTGTCACACCTTATCCAGAAGGTGGCCTCACTGTTTCCCTTGTGACGGCCTAAGCGATGGTCCGTTGTTAGTCCGATAGTCTATTGGCCTGGGTCGTTGCTCCTAGGTAGAAGGTAGTCACACTGCTTTTCTGCGATATCGTGGGCGACGGTCTGTCGCAAGGGAAACAGTGAGGCCACCTTCTGGATAAGGTGCAACAGGCAAGTTGACGAACCGTAGTCACACTGCCTCTCTGTGACATCGTGGGCGACGGTCTATCGCTAGTCTGACAGTCTATCGCTGTATTTTGGCCATAACTTTCTCCTCTGATGTTGGATTTTGATGAAATTGGTATCGTTGGAAAGCTAATTCAAGTTACCACATGACAAAAGTGAAAATATTAAAATAAAAACCACATGTAAAAAAGTGGATTCATTTTCAAAGTAAGTTTCTAACATTCTTGAGACATTTTAAAGCTAGGAAAAAGTATGAGGTACTACAACATCATTAAGTGAAATTCAGTTTTATTAGATAAGGATTTGGATTACAAGGAGGAACTCACAACAATTCTAGATCAGGATGATCAAAAGTTGAGGATAATGTAAATTCATTTGGTCAAGTTTTAATAGAAGCAGCAACCAATTGAGGAAGACACTTGGGATATTGAGAAGGACATGCGCGAAAAGTACCCTCAATTATTTGAGGATATTAGTACTCTTTTTTTTCTTATTTTTAGCCTATTTTTTTTATTTGATCATTCGGGGATGAATAATGAGTAATTGGTGTCGCAATCCAAATCACCGGACCATGAGGGATCTCCACTTAGATAGGAGACCCCCTTACTATCCATTAAGAAGATGTGCAAAAGTCTTTATTAAAACCACATTTTATTACAATTTTTTTTATAAATATTAAATGTGGAAAATAAAAGTACCTCTGGGAACTAGTCTAAACAGGTTCAAGAACTGCCAAGTTAAGTAAGATCAGACTAGACACAACTTCCACCATGAATGAAAGGAGTAGAAGATACTAGAGATCACTAGCTATATCACTTATGAAGCATCAACTAGTCATGGTATCATACAATACCACAAAGGCGTAAGCAAGAGGAGTGTCAGTACAAACAACACGTACGGGTATGTATCATCGATCAACCAGGGTTATATCACATAAACACAATATAGAAATCACAAAAAGAAAACATGACAACTTATATAAAAATTTAATTCACATTACTTTCATATATGTGTGTTACCTAAGAGTATTCCATTCTTATTAACATAGATCATTCATCACCTCCACATCAAGTGTCATCCATCCTAACTTCCAAAGATTTACCATAATAGACATTATGAGTCAATCTATTTCACTTATGCTTTGATCAACCTCAATGATAAATGAAATATAATAATCATCGACTTGTAACAAGTACAACTATAAACACATATTATAATAAAATACCTCAAGTTTATTAAACTTAGCCTTTTCAAGTAACTCCACAACTTCAATCAAGTTTAAGTCAAGAGACAACAAATCAAGTCAAACATGACCTAGTCAACAACCCTGACTCTAACCATCAAAGTCAATAGACCATGAGTCTAATAGCAAACCCTAAAATATATGACAAGTAAATAGACAACATAAGAATCGCAAATAAGTCAAGCAACATAATAATCTGGTTCACTCAACGAGCCACCACAACAACCATAATATAACTTAGTCCATTCATCCAATCAAAATAAACAACAATATTAATCATATACCTCATCTATTTAAAAAACTGTCAAACTCACTTACACCTTATACACATATTCTAAGGGTATTATAACCATCCTCTAGTCTTGACCTGCAAGGGACGAGTTTGGTATATGTACCAAAACTCAAAATATCAAGTGTCTACAAACCTTATTCCACCAAATCCAATGATGATGTTCAATTATCAGTACATCCCATAATAATAAGTATAAATCTTATGAAGATGTCCAATATATCAGTACATCCCATAATAAGCAATAAATATCACAACAATCGCAACCACGATGAGAATAAACAACTACACTTGTATAATTAACAAGCTTTTGATATAACCTCATTACATGTGATTAACACTTTCATTCAACAATTTACTTTCTTGAACATGCATTGTAAAAAGGAGACAAACACTTCAAACACTTGGTCACAATCAAGATAATAACTTTATTTAAGCAATAAATATCCTTTAACACATGAAATCGCAAGTATGCTTGAAAGCTAGTCAATAACTCATAATTCAGGCTTTATCAATTCATAAATTAATTTTAGCATGCCCAAAAACCAAACCATGATTTACTCAAGCAAGCATTATCAGGCCATATTCATTAAATCCAAGTTCATATTGTAGAAGTGTACAATCATCCCCAAGGAGTCCAAACTCTAGTTCAACATTCATAAGTTCAATCACTAATCCTATCTTTCTTTATTTAGACAAAAACTGGAGAGTCCTCTAATATCCAACAACCCCCTATATTTAAGTCATTACTAGGCTTAAGACCTACTCTATTAACCAATAATTCAACTTACAGTCCGAATTTAGTCATACACCTTTATACCTTTTACTTTCTAACCCTTAGCTGTACTTGACCTCAGGCTCTTAAGTTAAGTCACTGCCTCCTTGTAACATAATTAGTTCTCATAGCTAACCTAAAGCAAGATTATCTTATATTCCAACCACACATAATGCCAATATTATCCTTTTTATGGTAGTTAGGCTAAATAACAAGATTATGAGCACACACAATCTCATTGTCATCTATATTCACATAATTCACATTATAATTTACCATAGAGTCATACAAACAAAAAAGAACCATCAAGGATTCATACATTGGCATTTCAATACACAATTAGGTCCTTGTATTAAATTCATGTTTCATCTACCTAAACTCCATGCCCGCAAGCCTAAGAATGATTTCTCCTGTCAAATAAACATTGTTGATAATATTATTAACCACAGTGTACTATTTATAAGATATTCCCAAGCTACTACAATAAGTAAGTTATGCCATGGATGATTTTCCTTCTTCTTTGTGTCTTATCATCTAACAAACAATAATTATAAGAGTAATTAACAAACTACTTTTCAAAAAAATACTTTGGAAATCCAATCCTACTAATTCTACCCTTATTTAGGGTCTACAAAATTATCTAAGGGTTAATTAGTCATCAAAATAGTTCCTTCAAGCTCAGCCCTACTCTATTAATCGAGTCTTTAGGATAAGGTTCCACACTCATTGAATTAAATGTCTCCAACTATCAATTTTAATGTCTTAAGATTACTAATTCATGCTAGGGATTGTTGATTAATAATTTATAAGTGATTCTAGGTGAAATTAACCCAACCCATAAGTTTTTCCCAAATATACCATGAACTTAGAGTTCAAATCCCCAAGATTTTCATTATTAGAGGTTGTTCTAATGATTCTAGGATGTTAAAAAAATTAAAAAATAAAGAAGATGTTGGAAGAAACTTATCTCAATAAAGAACTTCAACCCATACCAAAGAAAATCTCCCCTCTAGGGATTAGGAATAAAAATTTGGGGTTTGGAGGCTGAAACCTATAAAAAATGAGTGATAAACTGATGTTCGTGTGGTTACAGTTTCTTGACTCTCTATAGCACCCCGACCTGCTACAACGCCCTCAGCTTTTTTTTTTTATATTGGACAGTCTTCATTAACATAGTCATAACTTTTTACTTAGAAATTAGATTAATAAACGGGAAATTGCATTGGAAAGAAGACTTAGAGATCTTTAATGTGATGGGTATTAGTCACACTAAATCCTTATATTCTAGAGTATTTCTAATATCATTGGTAAGGATACTTTTAACATAAATTTTGTGCAAGGAGTACTATATTGACATTAGGACATATCAAATGCACTCCCATGATAAAGAATTGATTTAAACACATGTGATGTATGAGATTCGTATACCTTTACCATAAATATTTTTGGTAATGATGTATCCAGTTGTTACAATTGTTATCTATTTTAACGACCCTTTTCATCATTAAAAATGTATTTTTTTAAAAAACATCAAGCCCAGGTTCTTCCAGAATTTAAAGTTATGAATTTTAGACTAGGCAAGTTTAGGATGTAATCTGAGCAAGGTGTGCCCTTGGGAAATATGAGAATGAATTAAGCAATTTTGGTGGTGTTTGATTTGATTCTGGTTGTCTAAGATGATGAGGAACCCATAGGAGTTTATGAATTTAAATTTGGGTAAGTAGAACTCCCGGTGTTGGTCTTTGCGTAAAGAGTATTATTTGGAATATTCCAAATTTAAGGTGTGTTAAATTGGGATTTTTGGGTGAAACTGGACTTGTTGACCCATCAAAGTTGATATAGGATGTGCACGTCACTATAGAGACATTTTACTATTGTGGAGAACCCCGTTACAGCAACGGTCAACGACCACTAGAGTAACATGTTTTGCAATAACGATGTATGTCGCTATTGAAACATCTCTATTGTGACGTATGTTGCTAAAGCAATGAAAGTCACAAATTTATTTCAATTTTTTATCAAAATAGATAATTTTTCTTAAACACATTTTGGCATCGCTATAGCGACAAAAGTTTTAGATTTATTTTAAAAATTATCAAAAAGATTTATTTTTCTAAAACACATTGTGAAGCAAGAGAGATGATACGAAAACAAACTAAGAAATTGAAACTAAGCTACGAAATGAAAAAAAAGAATATAAAGATAGATAGGTAAAATAATAAGATAGACACAATAAGGGAATGGATAGCAAACAAAGGGTATATCAAACCCATAATCCTCTATTCAATATCCAATCAAGCACCTAAATCTTACGTAGACCTCATGGGAATTGGATTCCCGAGCAACCCACAATTCTAAATAAAATTTCATTACAAGCGATTCCACGCTTTCCACAAGCTAATCCAAGCTTTCCACTCACTCACAAAGGATTAATCATTCACAATTCATCAAATTCTAAGGAAATGAAATGTCTAAGGAACCTATTTATAGTATTTAGCTTTTCACAAATAACCTATTGAAAAAATAGTCCAAAAAGTGGCTATTTGGAAATAACCAACAAGAGCTCTCTTTATTCCTTGTGTCATGGCTTTCCTCGACTTTAATCTATCTTCTAAATACACCATTGATTAATTAGGAGCTCAAACAAGGTCCTTCAATCACCTTCTTGAAGCATTAGGGTGATCATGGATTGGACCTCCTTGTGTCGGCCTCGAGTTGTGTGATAAAAAATGTTGATGCCCATTTTGGATTGTATCATCTTCCTCTTCTTGAAAAGGATTGACCTTGAATCCGAATATTGCAAAACCAAAGAAAGTACAAACACACACAATATCCTTATGTAATGAGGGTTAGAGTTAGCACAAGCAATTATAACATCAGGCCAAGGTTGCACACACTTAAGATATAACCAAGCATCAAAATGATCAATAAAGGGTATGTAATCCCATAATATAGAATCTACTTGCCCATTCAAGAGATTTGGGCTATGGGGAAGGCTATAGGAACCATGGAAATTAATCAACCACTTGTGAAAACTTACACGGGTTCCATGTCTCAACAAACATATAACCCCTCTATACCACTCATCTTTGTTGAAGATGCCTCCCAAGAGTAACTTGGGTCTATCAAGTGGATTGTAAATCCTTGGAGAAGGGTCCTAATATCCTCATTCAACCATTGCTTATCATCTAGACCAAGAATCAAGTTGGAAGCATGGAAACCACCACATCTCATTATGTCAGCGGGATGAAATGAAAGAATTAGCCAAGAACATGGGTCATGGAAATACTCGCTTTCCCTAAATGTGATATTTTCACCAGTACGTTTATCCTCTACATGACTATTTACAATTTCATAAGCAAAGAGAGGGTAGAGAAAGGTATCACATAAATTAACTTCAACTAAGGTGTCCTCATGCATATACTTATTATTGGATTCAAGATCTTCACTATGAGTATTCTCATCGATAGAGGCACACAAGAAGAAGGAACAATTTCCAAACAAGTAACATCTCTTCTTTCAAGGGGTGAATCCTCAAGTAGTAACAAATTAGAGCTAAAATCAAAGGAGTCATTACTCAAGTTATCACAAGAATCAAGCAATTCATCCTCATAATTATCAAATGAGGATGGGGTATTATATAAAGGATCACAACCACAATTATTTTCATAGGAACAATCACTAATTGTATTTCTCAAATATTCAAGTAAACCAAAGATATTATCACCCAATTGATCATTCCTTTCCAAAACCTTACATTCCTTTTCCTTAAGAGTACTCTTATCTCTAAAGAAGAGATTTCCTTAGGAGAAATATTGTTACACCATAGTGGGCTGTCATATGGGATATAGCCCTTAAGATGAGCTATATAATCAATGCTATCCATACTATAAGGTAATCTATTAGGAGTGATTTCATCATCTTTAAATAAGATATTGTTCTTAACGTGAGAAGGATCTATCCATCAAGATGATTTATAATAAGCAAGTTCACTCTCTAAAAGATTATTATCAAGTGTCAAAGATGTTTCAAACATGTGGTTATCCCTATGAGCCAAACATGGAATATGTGACTCACTAAAAGTCATACTCAAAGGGTCACTCCAATTTACGTGGCCAATATTTTCAATATCATCGCTCACTTGAGGTTCATTAATAAAATCACAAACATCCTCAAGTGGTGGGCTTGTTTTTCACACAAGTTGATCAACATAAATTTTACAAGAAAATGTACCATCACTCATCACATTGGATTCAATACTAGGTTCACACAAATCACTCTTATTAGAAGAGTCAATTTTGTCATCATTAGGATCAACTACTGTATCCATGCTCTCAAGTTGTGCATTATCACCATGAAGTAAAAAGACATTAGGCTCAGCTAAAGATAAGCTATCATTCACACTTAGTTGGATACTAGCATTACAATGATATTTAAAATTTACAAGAGTGCAAGAGTTAGCTTGGTTACCTTGAAGTTCGTTTGGAGCATGTACTCTCAAGGGAACTTGAAGGTTGGAGTTACAATACTTCAGATGATCTATCATGTTATCAATCCTCCTACAAAGGTTATCTATCTTATGGTTGAGATCTTTAAGGGATACTAAGATAAAATTTGAGGTGTTGTCATCCATGGTACCTAATAAAAGAAATGCTAAACAAAAAAAAAACAACAAAAAAGTTAAGGTTAGGAAATCAACCTCACGAGCTCTCAAAGTTCACACCTTTGGTTTGTTTCTCAATTGGTGTTGCAAGCTTTGATAGACCATTTATACTCACAATGAGTTTTCTTGACACCACTTATGGCTTGAGGTCAAAATGGATTATTTTTTGAAGGACTCAAAATAAAAAAAATTTGCATATAGACTTGAACCAAGAACTAACAACGAATTGAAAAAGAGAAAAGCTAGAAAGAAATTAGACGTTGAAATAAATGGGACTCGATAAGTAATAGTAAACTTAGTAGACGAATTACTAGTTGTTGAGTAGTTTAAGAATCAAGGAAATGGAATTAAGAATCAAGAAATGAAGTTAAATGGTTGAAACCTTGCAAAAAGTGAGTTGGAATGGCTTGTTGTGCATTGAAACATGCTAAAGCGGATGCAAGGCAGACCTGGAGCACATAGGGAACATATCTAGAACATAAGCTAATATTTTAGGATGCCTAGGACCTGATTTAGTAGGTTAGGCATAGCTCCAAGGCAGATTGACCAAAATTCAGCTTGTACAAGGCCAAAAATGCCCTCTTGTAGTCCCTTTTTTGTCCCTTTCTCTTAGAATATTCCTTGGTACTTTGAATATGCTTTTGTACCAACACTATTGCCCACTTTTTATTCATCTTTATTGGATCAAACAACAACTTTTTGATGAATTAGGCTCTTGAAGATTTGAAAATCCTGAAGAACATTATGAGCACCAAAATTTCCAACACTTTAACCCTTGCTCTAAATGCAATAAAATTTGGAACCCTAGCTCTTTTCAACCTGCTAAACATATTCCAAACACCATTAAGCTTCAATTCATAATCAATTTATTCATTTGTTTAAACCCATTTGATACTTCATCAACCTTCAATAACACAAAATGGTGAAATTTAAAAACTACTTCAAATCACACCACCACTTAGATTAGGTTCCCTTTGGTTTTGAAAGCACTTTACAACACTTGTTAACCCATTATACAACCCTAGATGGGCTAGATCTAAGTACCCACTTCAATATTTTATTCAAGGACAAGCACAACTATGTCAAACCACTCCAATACTCTTCCAAACACACCAAATTTGTCAAGTTCCAACCTAACTACCACTAAATGGAACAAATCTATTATTGAAACAACAATAAAGACTCAAAAACACAAAAAGTTTTAGTTGTCTTTTTTAAAAACTTTTTTGATACTTTTTTTATTTTTTGAGATAACAAACCCAAGATTGACTGCGGGAATAAAATCAAGCTCAACTCTGATACCAAATGATACAAAAACAAACTACAAAATTGAAACTAAGCCAAGAAATAAAAAAATAAAAGATAAAGATAGATAGACACAAAGAGGGAATGGCTATCAAACAAAGGGTATATCAAACCCTTAATCCTATATTCAATCAAGCAGCTAAATCTTACATATACTTCAAGGGAATTGGATTCCCAATCAACCCATATTTATAAACGAAATATCAACACAAGTGATTCAACACTTGCCACAAGCTATCCACGTTTGCCACTCACTTACAAAGGAGTAATCATTCATAATTCATCAAAATCTAAGGAAATGAAATATCTAAGGCACCTATTTATAGTATTTGCCTTTGCACAAATAACCTATTACAAAAATAAGATCAAAAGTGGCTATTTGAAAATAACCCAAAATGACACTCTTTATTCCTTGTGTGGCTTTCCTTGGCTCCAAGCTATCTTACAAATATTACATTGTTTAATTGGGATCTCAAATAAATTCCTCCAAGATCATTATTGAAGCCTTAGGATTATCATGGCATGGACCTCCTTGCATCGGCCTCGAGTTATGTGATTAAAAGCATTGACACCCATTTGACATATATCAGCAGAGGTGATTTTAGGTGATTTCCATAATATTATCATTGTTTCACTTTGTTATGGTAATTATTTCATCCTCGTAACTAGTAATTGATAATTTAGCCTTAGAGTTGCTATTTATGAAGTTCAAGAATGGCTTAGGGATAATTATAGCTATTTTTCTACTGGAAAGGATTAAATTAGTCATAAAGTTAATGGGTTATGATTACCAATGGTCTACTCTTGTATCCCATAAATTAACTAGTTAATCCTTAAAATTGGTAGTTATAGGCTAATTACAGTAGAATACCCCCAAAATGAGGATGCAATGATCATGAACTAGGCTTTAGGAGTTGAGTTTAAGTTATAATTATAGAAATGCATAATTAATCCAATTTGTACTATATGTGTATGTTAATTACTTTGTAGTGGGGCTTGTTAGTATATGTCATTTAGTGTGGTCAATTCAAATAATTTTACATTGTTGTATTTTCTTAACTACCTTATTATTAAATATGGAATGTTATGTAATTGGGACATTCTCATAGGTTATTGGTGAAATAAGGTTGGATGTTTCTTCTAACTACACATGCAAGTGTACGTGGTCACATGTGTGATAAAGTGTCCCTTTCGAGCCGAGTGTTGATCCATCAGGAACTTAGCAATTAGCTCATAATCCAATTCAAGTGTTACAATTAAAGTTAAGCAAGGGCGATTCGCATCCTATGAAAGTTTAAGTTTTGAGATTTTAAAGTAACAATAAATGATAGAGATAAAGTAAGGAGTTTGGAATAATAACTAGGAGAAATTCAGGGTCAATGCAATTTGAATAATCCTACAAATTTATACAATCTCATTGGTAAAGTAAACTATTTTGGTTGTTGATTCACGGGGTTCATAACATGATTATGGTATTATGATCCTCTAAGTGTCTATATAAAGTATCCCCACCAAATACATCATTGAGAAGGGATGATAACTAATTCAAACACATTTGTATGATATTTCATATTTGAACCAAATGGGGCGAATAAGGTATATTTGTATCCTAACCACAAATTCTATATTTAATTTATCTAAAATACAAAAATCCACTCTATATGTTCCACTTATTAATCAAAAGTTCCTCCTTTCAAGGTTACAATAGAAATATAGATGTATTATAAAGGTCACGAGTTGATAGAATAGTAATTACAAGAATATATGCACAACTAAATATGATAATCAACTTCAAACTAAATTGATTGAATGATAGGTAGTCATGTTCATAGCCTCAACCCTATAAATAGGGTATTTATCCACTCATAGTCATACAAAGAATCACCATAATTGAATTCATAAGTAAAACCTACAAGAAAACTAAAGTACAGAAGAAAACCCTAGTGTAGAGCTCCTTTGATTCCTTGTCCTCTCTCCAATATTGTGTTGTTACAAAAGTACCTTATAATTGTGTATAATTAAATATTATATAGATTATTAGGTCGTCCGTAGGCTTCCCAATACCAAACACATGCATTTACAACATTTTCCGCAACTTAAAAAAGTAAAAAAAATCAACGTTTAGACATGTGGGAGAGGGGGAAAAAGTGTGTCAAAGGACCATAGAAGGGGTGATGTATTGTTACCTCTCCCTAGTGGGTGCAGAAAAATTACCCCTCCCATGCTATGTGGGGTGCGGCTCAAGGCCCTCCGTCAAGTGTGAGGTTTCACTCTAATTTTCTCCTATCTCCTCGTATGTTTGTTCCTTGTTTACCCACTTCTTATGCCTTTATTTAGGATTTAGTTAGCTTCCATAACACCTAAAATGGTATCATACAATACCATATAAAAATAATTTATTTCATACAACACAATAGAGATCACCAAAGTACACTAGAATAAGCATAACTTAAGCTAGCAACACTAGTTTTCTCGTATAAACTCTATTTGATCATTTTGAATCTTGACTTGATTCGAATGCACCTTAAACACTTTAAACATGTAAATTAACACACAAACACACAATTAAACCCTTAATAACTTATTAATCACATCAAAAAGTCTATAAAACTAAGATAAATGCTCGTAGATAGTGACACTTAGTAGTATAAATACACCTAAGATCACCACCCCACACTTAAAGCTTTGTTTGTCCTCGAACAACTCTTTACTTTAAGAGTTATCAAGGAAGACTCTAACATCACTACTAAAACTAAGACACTCAAGCTAGAACTACATTAACAGTAAGTTCACCATTAGGCATGTCATATACCAATTGAAAATGTATGAATACTACTTCAAAACTTCCTAACCTCAAGACTTAACTCTACCATGTTGGCAAACTGATGCATATTACACAGCAAAAAAACATAGAAGTCACCTAACTATCACCAAACATGTCACCTAACTATCACCAAACATGTGTCCTCACCACAAGAGAGTCACCCATATTCACTCATTAATATGCAATTTATTCATAAGAATGAGTGTAAGAATCAAATTTCACTTACTCTGACAAAGAATTCACATATCACATAATATGAACCATAAGCTTGACCTTAGTGTAGTGCTCCACTTATATCAAAATATCAAAGTTTAAGATCAAGTGAGAATTTAAGGATTGTAATAAAGACTAAGGGATGGGTGGGTACTATTCTGGGTTGTTATAGTGACTATCTTCCCTAAGCACTTTTTTTTGGTATCCTATCTGGTGTCTGGTACCCGCATTGGAGACTTGACTAATCCGGATCGCACGTTGCAGAGCCTATTAAGGTGGTAGCACTCCTAATAGAGTTTTCTCCATACCCAGGGTCAAACCCTCAATCTCTGATTAAGGGTGGAGTAGCCCCATCCAATGCACCACAACCCATGTTGGTTCCCTAATCACTTTAACACATCACACTTTACATTAAACACATCTCCATCCAATTCATTTTCCACCTTTTTTATCTTCCTATTTCTCTTTTATTTTTCCTCATCTCTTTAATCTAGTTTACACATCTTTATTAGAGAGTATTTGCCATCAACCCATGATTCACTTTTGATCAATTTTCTTTTTATTGCACTACTCCCTCCCAACACCACACAAACTTTTAACACACCAAAAACTATTTCCTTGGGGCATCAGTTTAACTTCTACCTTCTTCAATTATAACGACTAGAAAAAATTAGTTTTTGCGACCACAAAAAAATGACCACATTTTGTAATCACAATAAAATCGATCACATGTGGTTGTTTTTTTGATTTTTTTTTAAATATAATAAAAAGGTGACCTTATGTGGTCACTTTTATATTTTAAAACTTTCAAATAATCATTTGAATTTTTCTTAAAATTCTTTATTTTAATTATTATGTTTTTTGAAAATTAAAAGTGACCACAAGTGGCCGCTTTCAATTAAAAAATAAATTTTAAATATTATACAAAATTCGACCACTTTTGGTCATATTTTTTATTAAAAAGAAATTAAAAACTATTTTACAAAAAAAAATGACCACAAGTGGTAGGTTTTGAATTAAAAAATTTGGAAAATCGACCATATTTAAAAAAATAAATTAAAAATATTTTTGTAAAAACGACCACTTGTGATCACTTTTTGATTTACAAAATTGAAAAAGAAAATTATTTACAAAAACTGACCACTCGGTCGCTTTTATTTAAAAAATTAAATTAAAAATAATTTTAAAAAGAGACCACAAGTGGTCACTTTTCTTTTTAAAAAATAAATTAAAAACATTTTTGAAAAAGTGATCACATGTGGTCACTTTTTGATTAAAAAAATTGATAAAGAAAATAATCTACAAAAACCAAATACTTGTAGTCGCTTTTATTTAGAAAACTAAATTAAAAATAATTTTTAAGAACCGACCACTTGTGGTTTCTTTTTAAAAATTATATTAAGAAATATATTAAATAAAATAAATAAATTACGTTAAACATAATCTTTATCTTTTACTTATGTTTTAATATATAAAATAAATATATTTTCCACTGCATATACGTTAAATTACGTTAAACATAATCCTTGTATAATGAATATGTCTATATCATACAGTTGAGGTAATAATATTATGTTGTTGGAGTTATGATAATATAACATACATATATAATCGATAATTCATCAGAATATAATGAATGTGTTGTACTATGAGGTAATATACTCATTTATGTAATGTATATACTATGTATTCACAAGTCTTACGATGCTTATGATCACAAGTGACCACAAGTGTATTACCCCATATTTTGCTAGCCTAGATTAATCCTCAGTACATGGATTATCCTAAATAAATTATTTTAAATACTTAGTAATTTTTAGATTAGATTTTGTCATTACGTAGGAAATTCAATTAGCTTTTCAACGACTTAAAATTTGCCTATATTCGATAACCGGGTAAGAAGTTATGGCGATTTTAAGTTTCAGTCATTAAACATCGTCATTTAGGCCAGTAGTGCGTCGCGGAGTGTGTCAAAATAGTAATTGTCAATTTTTAGTGTACCAACGTGATTCTACCACATTGCGGTGTACTTTTTGTTCACAAAAAAAGTGGCAATGCGATACCACTGCATCGCGCCACCATGCAATTTCCCAGTTGTCATTTTCCAGTGGCTTAGCACGATAGTAGCGCGTCATGCTAGGGGTCCAAATCGTGAAAATTTCACAAAAAATTAAAGTCGCACCCAGGGTTAAAACAGTCTTTTTCCAAATATTTTATTCCATCCAGATCTGGGATTTAAGCCCTAAAAACGTGTAAAACCCTTCATTATTCACTTTTCCCCCAAAATCAAAAGGGTGTTCTCTCTCAAGAAAACAAACCCTAGTTCTCAAGAATCAAGGTCAATCCCAAGAATTTCTTCAAGAGCTTCAAGAATTTCTCAAATTAAGATATGTTAGATGTTCATCCATGGATCCTTACTTTCCATGGAGCCCAAGAATCCTTTTTCAAAATAAAAGATTTATGATTTCCATGTTTGAATTAGATTGAATTCATGTTCATGATGTTGTTTGAGTTTTAATCCATGATTTAGATTACAAGTTCTAAGAATTGATTCTATCATGCGTTGAATTACATGATATTCATGGTAAATCCTTTAATTTGCAAGTTGATTGTTGTAACCATGTAAACCCTAAGTGTTTCTGATCTAATGAACCAAGTATACTTCTTATGTGTTTGATAAATTGTCTATGAGAATGAAATAATGCCATTCTAGCATGCTAACATGTATTCCCCATTCATGTACAATTTACAAGTGTTTGGTAAAATGTCTCTATGAATGAATTATGACCAAGAGAACATTGTTATGTTATTCAAGATTATGCTTTTCTTTACTTTTCATGCTATCGAGTTCTGGGGGTATTTAATACCCCACAATTTAGCTATTTACCTAGAGCCAGTGATAGTTACAGAATAGTATAAGTCATGTCACGATCAGTAGTACTCTCAGTCCATTACAAAACTCAGTAGAATTTAGTCAGTTACAAAACTTAAGAAAACTCAGTAATCTCAGTATTAGTATAGTCCAGTTTAGTATACTCAGTCTAGTGTCTTTCAGTTGGGAGTAGGATTCAGCACCGAATGAACCCAAGGATGGGGGCTTACCTACCAACAAAGGGTGTGTTCCTTAGAAGCAATCCTTGCATTCCAGAACTACGTAGCCAGCGTAGGTTGAGACATCAAACCTTCCAGTTGAGGGTTGATGCGGTGCTCTACATGCCAGTAGATGGTACCACCTTTCTCGTTTAAGGAACCTGCCAATAGAGGGTTACACTTCAACTTATCTTTACCCGTGGCACGGTACTGGCACCCTTCCAATTGGAGTTACATATTAGACCCCTATTAGTTCAGATTGGGGCATATCGGTTAGATGATTGTCTCCTACAGTTTTAATTTTAGTTTTAGTCTTCAGAATAGAACTTTATTCAGTTCTACAGAATCAGGACTGTCAGATATAATTACTTAGTTATCAGTAATTCAGATTATCAGTGATCTTAGATTATCAGTATATTTAGTTATCATTTATCAGATTCAGTTGTAGTATACTTAATTACAGTATGCACAGTATGTTTAGTAGTTACAGATCCTCTATGTAGGCCATCCAGCTTTTGCATATCATTTAGTTAGTTATTGTTCATGCATATGAACCCATGCATTCAGCCTTACCTCATTTATCATACCAGTACATTCCCACATAATGGTTGCTTACCCATTTCATACGTATGATATTTCATATCGTAGGTTCAGATGCTCAAGTTCCTGACCACACTTAGCCAGATTCAACCAACAGTACCAGATTTAGCAGTGAGTTCTTATCTATTAAGTATATGCTTTTATTTCAGTACTTTATCTTAGCAGTATTTTAGTAGATAGAGTTAGTTGAGGGATTGTCCCATCAACTCCACTTTCAGACAATTTAAGTTAGAGGCTTTTCAGATAAGATTTTCATGCAGTATTTCAGATTCAGACGTTACTATTCACTATCAGTATTTTAGATGTTTGGAACCTTATGGCATTTCATCCTATTATTCTGTAATTATTTTAGTATTATTGTTTAGTGCTCACAGCAGATATCATTCATGGGTTAGCTTGTGGTCCTTCGGGGTCACAATCACCGTGTGACAACTAGGGGTTTGTCTCGAGTTGTTACAACAAGCTAACACATGAGCTGGTACCTACTGCGAGTACTGATTATCAAATAATAAAGGACATGTGCAAAAAATAACTGATAAATCTATAAGGTTTAAATACTGAAAACATAACTGAATTCAAAAGTCTGTAATATCTGATAAAATACTAAAAACACAACTGATAAGACTGATAAACTAACTAGCTACCTATCTGACTATCTTAAAGCTTATAAACTGACTGAGGAGTTGATGGGACAAGCCCCAACTAACTCCAACTAACTAACTAAACAAAAATGTGGAAATAACTGAATAAATATAACAGGTCCTCGATATATGAGGACTCACCACTGCTGCTACTGCTGAAGCTTTGGACTATCTAAGTATAGTCGGAAAACTGAGTGTCTAAACCTAAGATATAAGATATCATAGCACAAAGAAGAGTGTGTGGTCAGTACTTTGAATGTACTAGTATATGAGATGAGGTTAGGCTGAAATGCAAGGGTTAACTATGCATAAAACAATGACCGACTGAATAGCATGAGATAATTGAGTATACATGCATGAAAACTGAAATACTGACAATGCAAAATCAAGCATATAATGTTTCTGAAATAATCTATAAACTAAATCACTGAAATCTGATAATTGAATAACTAGAAGTCTGTATGCTATGGTAAAAAAACTAAATTGAATTATGCACTGAATACTGAACTGAGACTGTGGGAGGTATCATCTAACCGACATGCCCCAATCTGAGCTAATTGGGGTCCAACCTGTAACCCAAGTTGGAAGGGTGTCAGTACCATGCCACGGGTTCTAACACTAGCTGTGTCGATCCAGTAAACTAGTGTCCCGAAGGTCTAAAGAGTTACCCTATACTGGTAGGAAACTCATGTGATATGTGTCAACTCTAATATGGTAGGAAGACATCTCAAACCTACGCTGCCTACGTAGTTCTGTAACTCAGGGATTGCTACTAAGGGTAAAACTCTAAGCTGGCAGGAATGCCCCCATCCCTGGATTCCCACGATACTGAATCCTACTCCCAGCTGGATCATACTGTTTACTAGACTGAACTAAGCTTTACTTAGAGAACACCTGATCATAACAACTGACTGAATGGAAATGCTCATGGTTTATCTAAAATCATTCTAAGGATACTGAAATTATGTAAATAACTAGGTATCGGGTGTTCATAATCCACCAACACTGAAAGGAAATAACAATAAGGACATATACAAGCGTTGAAAACCATTATAGGAAATCATTATTCAAAATCCATCACTTTGGTATTTCACCAAATGCATGGAGATTAAGACTTTAACATGGGGACACTTTTAAACATGATATGGTAGCATAATTACCTGACAAAAATAAAAAATTGAGGGTTTATCCCGAATCACATGAATATGATGTGGGAACTACAACATTTAAAACATACCATAATCCATTCCACTTGAAAACAATTATACTATTTACTTGAAAATTGAAACAAAAAGATATTCATGGATGTAGTTCAACATAATCATTAAAAACTCATAATTTCAATTCAAAAAAGGGTTCTTGCATTTCATAGGTGAAAAGGGCCCATGGATGAACATCACACATACCTTAAACCCTTATGCTTGAAAGAGAAACTCCAATCTTGATGCTTTCTTGAATGTTCTTGGATTGGGAAACTTGAATTCTTGGTTTTCTTGGAGAGGATGTATTGGAATTTGATGATCTTGGGGAAGGAGAGGGTTTATTTTTGAGAGAAACTTTGAGAATATAGGCAAATAATGCCCTAACTAGTGTTATAATTCATGATTTGATGAATTGGGTTGAGGGGAAAAGACATAATTCCCCTAATGCAATTAAATTCGTAACTGGATTGTGATTAAAAGTCTCATCGCAATGCTGTAAGAGTACCGTCGCCATTAGCACCGCGATGTGGCACTATCGCAGTGAGTCGCTGGAATTATGATCTAAACATGACCCGATCCTCGTCCAAAAAATCCAAAACTTCCCTGAGACATATATCTTACACCCCTGAACATGAATTAACTCAAGAACAAATATCTTGGGGTCGGGAAGACCAATTTAAAAATCATCGAAGTTATGAGGCCTTAAAAAATGACTAAGACCCTAATACGTAGTGAATTTTTCAAGTTGTAAGCCTCTTATGCATGCTACTAGGAGATGAATTGAGCTAAGAATAATATAGGGTATTACAATATCTCCTCCTTACAAATATTCATCCTCGAATGAGACCGATTAAGCTGAGAGTTCTGAACTAAGAAAACTGAGATCATATACTGAACATGCATAACTGAAAACAAGATTACATGACTGAGTCTGAAACATAGCACATAAACTGAACTAAATTCGTGAATGCATGCAATGCCATGAGAATGATCACATAGCTAGAATTGAGAATGGAAAAGAAATAATCTAAGAAAAACTATTACCTTAAGTTGAGTCTGAGTTTGCGGAGAAAGGATGAGGATACTTGCTAAGCATATCTGCTTCTGCTTCCCAAGTGGCTTCCACAACAGACTGATTCCACCAAAGAAATTTTACCAAAGGAACTTCTTTCTTCCTTAGTCTATGAATATGACATTTAAGGATCTCAACTGGGACTTGTTTGTAAGGAAGGCTATCCTGAACATCTGTGCTTTCTAAAGGAATTACAACAGCTGGATCACTAATACACTTCTTTAACTGGTAAACATGAAATACTGGATGCACTGATGCCAAAACTGCAGGCAACTCAAGATCATAAGCTAACTTTCTAAAATGACTCAAAATTCTATAAGGGCCAACATAGTGGGGACTAAGCTACCCCTTCTTGCCATCTCTTCACTCCCTTCATGTGCAAGATTTTCAAATACACCAAATCCCAAACTTCGAACCTATGATCTCTTCTCCTCATAACTACATAATATTTCTGATAACTTAAGGCTATCTTTAGCCTTTCCCGAATAAGTTAAACTTTATCGATCACATCAAACACCAAATCTAATCCTATCAAAGAAGCCTTACCTAACTTAAACCAACCAGTAGGAGATCTATATATTCTCCCATAGAGAGCCTTAACTAGAGCCATATAAATACTTGAGTGATAACTATTATTGTAGGAAAACTCGATCAAAGGTAAGTGATTATCCCAACTACCCTTGAAATCAAGAACACACACCCTCAATATATCTTCTAGGGTCTGAATGATCCTATTTTCCTAACCATTTATCTAAGGATAAAAAGCTATATTGAGATAAACTAGGGTTCCAAGAACCTTCTGAAAAGCCTTCCAAAAGTGAGAGGTAAACTGAGTACCTCTATATGAAATGATAGACAAAGGAACTCCGTGCAACCTAACCAACTCTAAAATATAGAACTTGGCATTATCCTCACCTGAATAAGAAGTATGAACTGGCAAAAACTAAGATGAGTTGGTCATTCTATCTCTAATAACCCAAATCGAGTTGTGCTAATGATGCATATGAGGCAAACCCATAAAAAAATCCATGTTCACCTCTTCCCACTTCCAAGTGAGAATGCTGAACTATTGCAATGTACCGCTAGGCCTCCGGTGTTCATCCTTGACCTTTTGATAATTAGAACACTTAGCTACATTCTCTATAATATCCCTCTTTATATCTCTTCACCAATAGATTTTCCTCAAATCATGGTACATCTTCGTGGCTCATCGATGTAAAGAACACCATCCATGATGAACTTTTACCAAAATCCATTGTCTCAAACCATTAACAAACGACACACAAAGTCTACCCTAACATCAAAACACACCATCTCTCTCTTGGAAGAAAACCTCTATCTTTTGATCTTTAATTGACTCCTTCAACTTAACCAAACTAGAATCCTTATCTTGTTTTTCTTTAACTTCGGCAACCAAAGAAGATTCCAAACCATTCTGAGTCCATATACTACCGTCAGCTAAATCAACCAATTGAACACCTAACCTAGCAAGATGATGAATCTCTCTAACTAACTTCTTCTTATCATCCTCAACATGAACAACACTACCCATAGAAAATCTACTAAGGGCATCTGCCACCACATTGGCCTTGATCGGATGATACAACACACTTATATCATAATATTTTAACAACTCAAGCCACCTTGTCTGATGAAGATTTAAATCCTTCTGTGAAAATATATATTGTAAACTTTTGTGATCCTTGAACATATCAACATGAACTCCATAAGGATAATGCCTCCAAATTTTTAAGGCAAAAACAATAGCTTCTAACTCAAGATCATAGGTAGGTAATTCTTTTCATGAGGCTTAAGCTGTCTAGAGGCATAGGCTATGAGCTTACCTCTCTGTATCAATATATAACCAAGAATCACTTTGGAAGCATCACAGTAAACAATAAAACCATCTGAACTATTTGGCAAAGTCAAGACTAGGTTAGAGGTGAGTTGAGTCTTTAATTCCTAAAAAATTTTTCACAAGAATTTGACCGCTCAAACTTAACTTTTTTCTGAGTCAATCTAGACATTAGTGAGAAAATAGACAAAAACCCTTCAAAAAATCATATATAATAGCTAGCCAAACCCCAAAAACTCTTAATATCTGATGGAGAGATAAGTCTGGGCCAGTTTCTCACTGCATTGATCTTCTGAGGGTCAAATCTAATACCATCATCGGAAATAATATACACAAGTAAGCTACGGATCTTAGAAAAAACTCACACTTACTGAATTTAGTGAAAAACTGATGGGTTCTAAGGGTCTGCAATACAACTTTGAGGTGGTCGGCATGATCATTTTCACTATGGTACTAGATGAGAATATCATGAAGAAAGACGATGATGAACATGTCCAAGTATTGCTTGAACACTCTATTCATCTAGTCCATGAAAGATGCTGGGGTGTTTGTTAGTCCAAAAGACATAACTAGTAATTCAAAGTGACCATATCGAGTTCTGAAGGCTGTCTTTAGAATGTCATATTCCATGAGTCTGAGCTGATAATAGCCAGATATGAGGTCTATCTTAGAGAAATAACTGGCACCTTGAAGTTTTTCGAAGAATTTATCAATCGTAAGGAGTCAATACTTAATCTTGATTGTAACTTTGTTCAATTGATGGTAATCGATGTACATTTTGAGTGAACCATCTTTCTTACACACGAACAAGACTGGAGTACCCCATGGAGGAACATTGGGCCTGATGAATCCCTTATCTTAGAGCTCTTTCAACTGTTCTTTCAACTTTTTAAGCTCAGTTGGAGCCCTTCTATAGGGCAAAATAGAGATAGGCTAGGTATCTGGAAGGAGATTTATTCCAAAATTAATTTTCCTTTCAGGAGGAACTCTAGGAAGATCCCCAGGGAAAACGTTTGGAAATTCCCTTACTACTGAAACTGACTCAAGACTTGGAGTCTTAGAACTAGAGTTTTTTACTCAAACAAGATGGTAGACATACTCCTTAGATATTATTTTTTGCCTTAAGATATGAAATAGTATGACCCCTAAGAACTGAAGTACTACCCCTCCATTCAATAACTGGTTCATTGAGAAAATGAAACTAAAAGACTTCTTTTCTAAAGTTAATTGAAGCATAGCATGAGTGGAGCCAATCCATGCCGAGAATGACATCAAAATCAGCCATCTCTAATTCCACAAGATCAAATGAAGTGACTTTCTGAGATACTATAACCGGGCAATTTCAGTATACTTGCCTGGCTATAATAGATTTATCCACTGGGGTAGACACTGAGAAAGACTCTTCTAATATTTCTGGACTGACATTGAAATTTACAGCTATATAGGGGGTTACAAAAAAAAGTAAAGCTCCAGGGTCTAACAAAACATACACATAAAGATGAAAAATCTATAATGTACCCATAATTACATCAAGAGAACTTTCCTAATCAAGTTAGGATTGAAGTGCATACAGCCTGTTATGGCGCTGTCCACTAGTTACACTAGAAGCAACACCCTGCTGAGTCGGGCGACCGGTTAGTTCTTGGGAACGATTGTGCTGACTATGCTGACCCACCTATGGACATTATCTCTCTTTATGGCCTATCTTACCACATCCAAAATAGACATCACTACATCCTTACACACACCCTGATGATTCCTACCATACTTTCTACAAAAAAGATTAGTACGACCATTATTCACACTACCTTAGGACTTGGAGCCTGGTGCTCTATCCCAACTCTCATACCTAAACTTTAGTACTGGTGCACTAGCTGAAAATGGAGCCGGATATAGAAATTTCTAATAGAACTGAGAATAATTACCACCTCTTGACCTCAGTTGAGAAAAGTTAAATCTATGTGTTCTAGCCCTTTTATTGTCTCTCTTTCATGTTAAGCTTTTGTTCCTCAATCTGTTGAGCATGAAACATAAAACTATATAGGTCCATCTCCTTTATTAGCATGAATGTTCTACACTCCTTAACCACACTATCAGCTACACCAAAAACAAACTTGCTCATTCTAGACCAATTTTCAGCCACCATCGAAGGAGCATACCTCTCTAACTAAGTAAACTTAAGCGGGTATTCCTGCACACTCATATTACCCTACCTCAAATCAATAAACTTCAACACCTTATCTTACCTCAACTCTAATGGAAATAACCAGTCTAAGAAGGTCGTGGCAAGCTCTTCCCACTCGACAAGCCCTGCCTTAACACCTCTATCCTTTTTCTACTGCTAATAACAGTATAAGCTACATCCTGCAACTAGTAAGCATCTAACTCTACACTCTCACTCAAATTAATACCCATGATATCGATCACCTTCTAAACCATATAAATAAACTCTTGTGGATCCTTATAAGACTTGTATCCCAAAAACAAAGAGGGATTCATTCGATTAAAATCTTGAATCCTTGCTGCAGTTGTATTTTCTACTGGGTTAGCTGGGGCAATAAACTACTGGTTGTTTTGAGTAGCTTTTGAGTGATCTAAGGTAGTGAATGCATCTTTGAACTTGGCATAAGAGACATGCTCATTCAGGGGATCTTCCTGAATAAGAGGAGGTATGGCCTGATTTCTATTTCTTCTTCTGTTATTTCTTTTGGGAGGCATTATCTAACAACGAAAGGAAGAATGAGTCAGAAAGAGAGTTTTAAATTGATATTATGCTTATTTCCATGACATAAATATTGAAAGAAGGAAAACTTTTCCTAAAACATCTTGTATCCTCTTGTCCAGAAGTGTGGCATGCTTCACACCTATGCACAAGACTCTACTCAATGCAACTTTTAGACTCTCTAGGACACTATAAAAGCTTAGGTTGTGATACAAAGTTTTGTCACATCCCGAGCTACCCCATAGTCACGACAATAGTTCTTACGGTCATAAGTGCTCACAAGTTAACCCATGAGCTGGTACCTACTACAAGAACTAAATATCAAATAATAAAAGACATGTGCAAAAAACAACTGATAAAGCCATAAGGTTTAAATATAGAAAACACAATTGAATTCACAAGTCTGTAATATCTAATAAAATACTAAAAACCAAACTAATAAGATTAATAAGATGAATCACTATCTATCTAACTGTTTGAATATCTGAAAGCCTCTAAATTGATTGAGGAGTTGATGGGACAAGTCCTAACTAATTCCAACTGATCAACTAAAAAAAAATGCAGAAATAACCGAATAAACATATTACTTCCTCAATATATGAGGCCTCACACCTACTACTACTGCTGAAGTGCTGGACTATCTAAGTATAGTTAGGAAATTGAGCGTCCAAACCTAGAACATGATATATCATAGCACAAAAAAGAGTATGCAGTCAGTACTTTGAATGTACTGGTATATGAGATGAGGTTAGGCTGAAATTCAAGGGTTAGCTATGCATAAAATAATGACTAACTGAATAGCATGAGGTAACTGAGTATGCATACATGAAAACTGAAATACTAATAATACAAAACTAAGAATATATTGTTAACTAAATTACTAAAATTTGATAACTGAATAACTAGAAGTCTGTATGCTATGGTCAAGAAAGCCTGAACTAAATTTTGCACTGAATACTGGAACTGAGATTGTGGGAGGTATCATCTAACTAAAATGCCCCAATCTAAGCTAATTATGGTCCATTTTATAACCCAAGTTAGAAGGGTGTAAGTATCATTCCATGGGTACTAACACTGGTTGTGTAGATCCACTAAACTGGTGTCTTGAAGGTCTAAAGAGTCTCTCTATACTGGCAGGAAATTCATGTGATATGTGTCAACCCTAATCTGGCAGGAAGATATCTCAAACCTACGCTGGCTACGTAGTTCTGTAAATCAGGGAGTACTAATAAGGGTCAAACCCTAAACTGGTAGGAATGCCCCCATCCCTGGGTTCACTCAGTGCTGAATCCTATTCCCAACTAAATGACACTGTGTATTAGATTGAACTAAGCTTAACTGAGAAAACAACTGATCATAACAACTAACTGAATGACAATGCTCATGGTTTATTTGAAATCATTTTGAATATACTAAAATTATGTAAGCAACTAGGTATCAGGTGTTGATAACCCACCATCACTAAATGGAAATAACAATAAGGACATTTACAAGTTTTGAAAACATAATAGGAAATCATTATTCAAAATCCATCACATTGGCATTTTATGAAACATATGAAGATTAAGACTTTAACATGGAGATGCTTTTACACATGATGAGGTAGCATAGTTACATGACAAAACTAAAAATTGGGGGTTTATCCTGAATCACATAAACATGATGTGGGAACTACAACATTCAAAACATACCATAATTTATTCCACTTGATAACAATTATAATCTTAACTTGAAAATTGAATAACAAGATATTCACAGAGATAGTTCAATATAATCATGTAAAATCTCATAACTTGAATTCAAAAAGGGTTCTTGGACACCATGGGTGAAAAAGACCCATGGATGAACATCACACATACCTTAAACCATTAAGCTTGAAAGAGAAACACTAATCTTAATTCTTTCTTTAATGTTCTTGGATTTGTGAACTTGAATTTTTGGTTTTCTTAGAGAGAAAGTGTTGGAATTTAATGATCTTGAGGGAGGAGAGGTTTTGTTTTTGAGAGAAACTTGGAGAAGATGGACAAATAATGCCCTAACTGGTGTTATAATTCATGATTTAACGAATCAGGTTGAGGGAAAAAGATATAATTGCCTCTTAGGCAATTAAACTTGTAACTAGATTGTAATTTAAAGGCTCATCATGACGCGGTTAGAGTTCCATTACCATTAGCACCGCGATGCGGCACTATCTCGGTGATCTGCTGGAATCGTGATCCAAACATGACCCGATCCTCATCCAAAAAATCCAAAACTTTCCCAAGACATGCTCCTTACACCCCTAAACATGAATTAACTAAAGAACCAATCTCTCAGGGTTGGAAATACCAATTTAAAAATTCTCAAAGTTAAGAGGCCTTAAAAGATGTCTAAGTCCCTAACACTTAGTGAAATTTTTAGGTTTTAAGCCTCTTATGCATGCTACTAGGAGATGAACTGAGATAAGAATAATATGGAGTATTACAAGTACGTAGTTAGAAGCTTACATTTTTATATATGTATGTTTATCTCTTGCGTATGTTTGTACATAGTATGTAGTAAAAATTAATACTAACTAAACGTATCCAGTTATATATTGAATATGCTGATATCATGTGATAATCGATCAAGATAGTAGTATACTATTGAAGGTATAATAACATAAGATAAACTAATCGATAATTCATCTGTGTATATGTGAATTGTATTATTATTGGTTAATACAATCGTGTATGTGATGTATATAGTACATATTTGAAAGATGATAGCCAATCGAATATTTGTATATATCTGTATATCTCATATAGTGACACATGTGGTAACCAAAAGCCAGATAACTGGATCTATATATCAAAATATTTAAATAATACACTGATATCATACTATTGAGGAAATATATATACTACTTGTATCAATGTAGACAAGGGTATATTATTGAAGTTGTAATAATGTAAGTTATTTAGCCGATAATTTATCTGATTAACACGTATTACAATACATATAAGTAATATCATATTTAAAATCTAATTAACCCAAAATTCATCCTAAATTACGGAATGCATTGATATTATTATACGATTGAGGAAATATACAACTCGTGTTAATGAGATGATAAAATAACTAATTACCTAATTTATATATACATTGCATTAAATTATTTGGATGATATTATAAATATTATACAATTTATTAAAATTTTAATTTTTTAATAAAATCAACCACAAGTGATCATTTTTTGATAGTAACTTTTTTTAAAAATAAATCGAGCTCTTATAATTGGTTTTGTCAATAATTTTGTAATCCCCAATCATTGACCAGTCCAAACCCATCAGAATAACCCCTTTTCCTTTGTAATTACCCTAATCTCAAAATATTCCACAACTACCCTAATTCAAGTCAAGCAAAGGTAAGTTGATTTCTCTCTATTTTCGTATAATGATAAATTTAAATATAGTGTTAAGGTGGGATTGTTTGCTGTAGAAGGGTTTGAAAACCATAAGAATTTTGTGATGATTATATGATGTGAGAGGGACATGTGACACCTCTACTTATTTACTTTATTAAACTTGTTGAATTGTTTGACTTGAATTATAAATTAGTGACTTGTGTTTTGAATTTAGTTACTTGAAAGATGAACTTATGTTATGAACTTAGTTAAGTGTGGTCACTTGAGAAGTGAATTAGTGATATGAAAATGTTTAAGTGTAAGTACTTGAAAAGTAAACTTGTTTTTTTAATTATGTTAAGTGTGGTCACTGGAGAAGCGAATTAGTGCCTTGAAATTTTTTAAATGTAAGAACTTGAAATGAGAACTTGTGTTTTGAATTTTGTTAAGTGTGGTCACTTGAGAAGTGAATTAGTGACTTGAAAATGTTTAAGTCTAGGTACTTGAAATATAAACTTCGGTTTTGAATTTAGTAAGTGTGGTCACTTAAGAAATGAATTAGTGCCTTGAAAATATTTAAGAGTAGTTACTTGAAAGGTGAACTTGTGTTTTGATTATAGCTAAGTGTGGTGACTTAAGAAGTGAGTTTGTGACTTGTGTTTTGAACTGAGTTACTTGAAAGGGGAACTTGTGTTTTGAATTTAGTTAAGTGTGGTCACTTGAGAAGTGAATTAGTGACTTGAAAATATTTAAGTATAGTTACTTGAAAGGTGAACTAGTGTTTTGAATATACTTAAGTGTGGTCACATAGGAAGTGAATTAGTGACTTGAAAATGTATAAGTGTTGTTACTGGAAAGGGGAACTTGAGTTTTTAATAAAGTTAAGTGTGGTCACTAGAGAAGTGAATTAGTGACTTGAAAAGTTTTAAGTGCAGGTATTTGAAATGTAAAATTGTGTTTTGAATTTAGTTAAATGTGGTCACTTAAGAAGTGAATTAGTGAATTGAAAATGTTTAAGTGAAGGTACTTGAAATGTGAGCTTATGTTTTGAATTTAGTTAAGTAAGGTCAGTTTAGGAGTGAATTAGTGACTTGAAAATGTTTAAGTGTAGTTACTGAAATGGTGAGCTTGTATTATGAATTTAGTTAAGTGTGGTCATTTGAGAAATGAATTAGTGATATGAGTATGTTTAAGTATAGTTACTTGAAAGGTTAACTTGTGTTTTGAATTTAGTCAAGTGTGGTCACTTGAAAAGTGAATTAATGACTTCAAAATGTTAAAGTGTAGTTACTTGAAATGTGGACTTGTGTTTTGAATATGTTAAGTGTGGTCACTTGAGAAGTGAATTTGTGACTTTAAAATGTATAAGTGTAGCTACTTGAAATGTGAACTTGTGATTTAAATTTAGTTAAGAGTAGTCACTTGAGAAGTGAATTAGTGACTTTAAATGTTTAAGTTTAGTTACTTGAAAGGTGAACTTGTGTTTTTAGTATTGTTAAGCGTAGGCCCCAGAGAATCGAATTAGCGATTTGAAAATGTTTAAGTATATGGACTTGAATTATGAATTATTGACTGGTGTTTTGAATTTAGGTTCTTGAAATGTGAACTTATGTGTTGAATTTAGTTAATTGTGGTCACTTCCGAAGTGAATTAGTGTCTTAAAAATATTTAATTACAGTTACTTAAAAAGTGAACTTGTGGTTTGAATTTAGTTATGTATTGTCACTTGAAAATGTGAATTAGTTATTTGAAAAAGGTTTAGTGTAGTCACTTGAAATGTGAATTCATGACATCAAAATGATTAAGTGTTGTCACTTGAGCAGAGAATTAGTGACTTAAAAATATTTGAAGTGTATGGACTTAAATTATGAATTAGTGACTTGTGTTTCAAATTTAGTTACTTGAAATGTGAACTTGTCATTTGAATTTAGTTAAGTGTGGTCAAATGAGAAGTGAATTAGTGATTTGAAAATGTTTAAGTGTAGCTACTTGTAATGTGGAATTGTATTTTGAATTTAGTTAAATATGGTCACTTTAGATGTAAATTAGAGACTTGAAAATGTTAACGAGTGGGTACTTAAAATGTGAACTTGTCTTTTAAATTTAGTTATGTATGGTCACTTTAGAAGTGAATTAGTGGCTTGAAAATGTTTAAGTGTAGTTACTTGATATGTGAACTTGTGCTTTTAATTTAGTTAAGTATGGTCACTTGAGAAGTGAATTAGTGACTTGAAATATTTAATTGTATTTACTTAAAATGTGAAATTGTGCTTATAATTTAGTTAAATATGGTCACTTGAGAAGTGAATTAGTGACTTGAAAATGCTTAAGTATGGGTACTTGATATGTGAACTTATTTTTTGAATTTAGTTAAGTTTGGCCACTTGAGAAGTGTATTAGTGACTAGAAAATGTTTTAATATAGTTACTTGAAAGGTGAAACTTGTGTTTTGAATTTAGTTAAGTGTGGTCGCTTGATAGGAGAACTAGTAACTTATAAATGTTTAAGTGTAGTTACTTGAATGGTGAATTTGTGTTTTGAGTATAGTTAAGTGCGGTCACTTGTGAAGTGAATTAGTGACTTGAAAATGTTAAAGTATAGTTTTTGAAAGGTGGACTTGTGTTTTTAATATAATTAAGTGTGGTCACTAGAGATTTGAATTAATAACATGAAAATGTTTAAGTGTAGGTACTTGAAATGTGAACTTGTGTTTTGTATTTAGTTAAATGTGGTCACTTGAAAAGTAAATTAGTGACTTGAAAATGTTTAAGTGTAGGTAGTTGAAATATGAGCTTGTGTTTTGTTATTATTTAAGTGTGGTCACTTGAGATGTGAATTAGTGACTTAAAAGTATTTGTGTAGTTACATAAAAGGTAAACTTGTGTTTTTAATATAGTTAAGTATGGTCAATTCAGAAGTGAACCTGTGACTTGAAAATGCTTAAATGTAGTTACATGAAAGGTGAACTTGTGTGTTGAATTTAGTTAAGTGTGGTCCCTTGAAAAGTTAAATAGTGACTTCAAAATGTTTAAGTGAGGTTACTTGAAATGTGAGCTTGTGTTTTGTAATTATTTAAGTGTGTTCACTTGAAAAGTGAATTAGTGACTTGAAAATTTTTAAGTGTCGTTATATGAAAGGTGAACTTGTGTTTTCAAAATAGTTAAGTGTGGTCACTTGAGAAGTGAATTAGTTATTGTAAAATGTTCAAGTGTAGTTACTTAAAAAAATGAACTTATGTTTTGTATATAATTAAGTGTGGTCACTTGGGAAGTAAATTAGTTACTTGAATGTGTTTAAGTGTAGTTACTTGAAAGGTGAACTGGTGTTTTTAATATAGTTAAGTATGGTCACTAGAGAAGTGAATTAGTGACTTGAAAATGTATATGTGCAGGTACTTGAAATGTATACTTGTCTTTTGAATTTAGTTAAATGTAGTCCCTTGGAAAGTGAATTAGTGACTTCAAAATATCTAAGTGTAGTTACTTAAAAGGTGAACTTGGGTATTTAATATAGTTAAGTGTGGGCACTTGAGAATTGAATTAGTGACATTAAAATGTTTAAGTTTATGGACTTGAATTATGAATTTGTGACTTGTGTTTTGAATTTAGTTACTTGAAATATGAACTTGTGTTTGAATTTAGTTAAGTGTGGTCACTTCAGAAGTGAATTAGTGTCTTGAAAATGTGAAGTGTAGTAATTTTGAATTTAGTTAAGTGTGGTCACTTGAAGATGTGAATTAGTTATTTGAAAATGTTTTAGTGTAGTCGCTTAAATTTGAATTCATGACCTTAAAATGATTAAGTGTTTTCACTTAATGACTTTAAAATGTTTAAGTGTAGGGACTTAAGTTATGAATTAGTGACTTGTGTTTAGAATTCAGTTACTTAAAATGTGAACTTGTGTTTTGAATATAGCTAAGTGTGGTCACTTGAGAAGTGAAGTGGTGACTTGAAAATGTTTATGTGTAGTTAGTTACTTGTAATATGAACTTATATTTTGAATTTAGTTAAGTGTGGTCACTTTAGAAACGAATTAGTGACTTGAAAATTTTTAAGTTTAGTTACTTGAAATGTTAACTTGTGTTTTGAATTTTGTTAAGTGTGGTCACTTGAGAAGTGAATTAATGACTTGAAAATGATTAAGTGTAATTACTTGAAATGTGAACTTGTGTTTATAAGTTAGTTAATTGTGGTCAATTGAGAAGTTAATTGGTGATTTGAAAATGTTTAGGTGTTGGTACTTGAAATGTGAAATTGTCTTTAGAATTTAGTTAAATATGGTCACTTGAGAAGTGAATTAATGACTTCAGAATGTTTAAGTGTAGGTAATTGGTATGTGAACTTGTGTTTTGAATTTAGTTAAGTGTTCCTGAGAACCGAAGTAGTGACTTGAAAATGTTTAAATGTACTGACTCAAAAGGTGAACTTGTGTTTTGAATTTAGTTAAGTGTGGTCAATTGAGAAGTGAACTACTAACTTGAAAATGTTTAAGTGTAGTTATTTGAAAGGTGAACTTGTGTTTTGAATATAGTTAAGTGTGGTCATTAGAGAGGTGAATTAGTGACTTGAAAATTTTCAAGTGTAGTTACTTGAAAGGTTAACTTGTGTTTCTAATATAGTTAAGTGTGGACACTAGAGAAGTGAATTTGTGACTTAAAAATGTTTAAGTGTAGGTACTTAAAATGGGAACTTGTGTTTTGAATTTAGTTAAACGTGGTCTCTTGAGAAGTGAATTAGTGACTTGAAAATGTTTTAAGTGTAGGTACATGAAATGTCAGCTTGTATTTTGTATTTTGTTAAGTGTGGTCACTCGAAAAGTGAACTAGTGACTTGAAAATGTTTAAGTGTAGTTACATGAAATGTGAACTTGTGTTTTGAATAAAGTTAAGTATGGTCACTTGAGAAGTGAATTAGTGACTTGAAATAGTTTAAATGTAGTTACTTGCGAGGTGAACTTGTGTTTTCTATTCAGTTAAGTTTGGTCAATTGAAAAGTGAATTAGTGACTTGAAAATGTTTAAGTGTAGTTACTTGAAATGTGAACTTGTGTTTTTAATTTAGTTAAGTGTGGTCACTTTAGGAGTGAATTTGTGACTTGAAAATTTTTAAGTTTAGGTACTCTTAATGTGAATTTGTATTTTGAATTTAGTTAAGTGTTATCCCTTGAGAAGTGAATTAGTGACTTGAAAATGTTTAAATGTAGTTACTTAAAAGGAGAACTTGTGTTTTGAATTTAGTTAAGTGTGGTCAATTGAGAAGTAAATTAGCGACTTCAAAATGTTAAGTGTAGGTACTTGAAATGTAAACTTACGATTTGAATATAGTTAAGTGTGGTCACTAGAGAAGTGAATTAGTGACTTGAAAATGTTTAAATGTAGGTACTTGAAATATGAACTTGTGTTTTGAATTTACTTAAATGTGGTCTCTTGAGAAGTGAATTAGCGACTTGAAAATGTTTAATTCTAGGTTCTTGAAATATGAACTTGGGTTTTTAATTTAGTAAGTGTGGTCACTTGATAAATGAATTAGTGCCTTGAAAATATTGAAGAGTAGTTACATGAAAGCTGGACTTGTGTTTTGAGTATAGTTATATGTGGTGACTTAAGATGTGAATTAGTGAGTGTTTTGAACTTAGTTACTTGAAAGGTAAACTTGTGTTTTAAATTTAGTTAAGTGTGGTCATTTGAGAAGTGAATTAGTGACTTGGAAATGTTTAAGTGTAGTTTTTAAAAGGTGAACTTGTGTTTTGAATTTAGTTAAGTGTGGTCACTTGAGAAGTGAATAAGTGACTTGAAAATGTTTAAGTATAGTTATTTGAAAGGTGAACTGGTTTTTTGAATATAGTTAAGTGTGGTCACTTGGGAAGTGAATTAGGGACTTAAACGTGTTTAAGTTTAGTTACTTGAAAAGTGAACTTGATTTTTTAATATAGTTAAGTGTGGTCACTAGAGAATTGAATTAGTAACTTGAGTATGTTTAAGTGTAGGTACTTGAAATGTAAACTTGTGTTTTCAATTTAGTTAAATGTGGTCACTAGAGAAGTGAATTTGTGACTTGAAAATGTTTAAGTGTAGGTACTTGAAATGTGAACTTGTGTTTTGAATTTAGTTAATTGTGGTCACTTGAGAAGTGAATTAGAGACTTAAAATGTTTAAGTGTAGTTACTGAAAAGGTTAACTGTATTTTGATTTTAGTAAAGTTGTAATACCCCGTACATTTTCCTAGTTCTATTTATCTTCTAGAATGTCAAGGGTTAGCTTCAAAAACGAATAACCTTTGATACATATGAAATTTTACAGTTCTAGACCCTCTAGAGCTTAGAAAATTTAATTAGCTTTCCAATGATACTAATTTCGTATAAATCGGATACTCAATTGAGAAGTTATGGAATTTTTCGTAAAGCAGTGCGACATTTTGTTAGTCACCGCATCGCGGCGGATGCCAAAATGGCTATTGTATGATTCCAATGGACCTTCACGATAAACTCGCGTTGCGACTAATCCTCATTTCCTAATTTTCAATTTCAAGTTGCTCACCACGATGGATGCGCATCGCGGTGATGGCCACAATGGCATTTCAGTAGTACAGCTCGATAGCTCCGCTTCGCCGAGATTTTCTAGGTCTGAATTGTAATTTTTCCAGTGAGCCACCGTGATTGTGGCGCATCGCGGTGGCATGCAAAATCGAGAAAATGCTCTTTTTTCCAGTTCCGATTAAATCTTAAAGAAGGCATTTTGGTCAATTCCCAAGCCCCCAATTCAAAAAAAAATGAGGCATTAAACCTATTCTAAGCACTTTATGACCATTTTTCATCAATTCTCTCAAAAAGAAAACCCTAGAGCTCAAAATTAATTCTCCAAGAAATCAATTTTCCTCCATTATTCTCTCAAGATGATTCAAGATTCAGGATTCTCAATACAAAAACTTCAAGAACTCATCTTCGTAAGCTCAATTAGGGATCCAAAGTTCAAAGTTTCTTGAAGATTTAATCAATTAAGGTATGTGAGGTTTATGAACAAGGATCCTCTTTCATACTTGTTCCCAAAACTAGCTTTTAATTACAAATCTACAAGATTTTACATGAATTTCAAATTAGGCTTTATACCCAAGTATTGCTAGTTGATGATTGGGAGATCTCAAGTGATTTAGAATATGAATTGCATGTTTATTTTCGTATTTTTACATATATTGCAGTAAATCCAAGTTTTTTAGTTTTTTAGTTGAATTATCAATGTTTACATTACCAAGCATGATCATTATGATGTTTTAACACGAAATTGATGCATGGGTCATAAAGACCTAATTAAATATTGCTATTTTAAGATTGTTTGTGCTATAAGCACCCTATTACTAGATTATTTTAAGATTCGTGATAAAGGTTTGATCTTTTGATCTCAGTTCAGTTATGAAATCCACTTTACAGTTTCAGATTACAGTGTGGGATTAGCGTGCCCTAACTTCCACAGAACTACATAGCCAATGTAGGTACAAATTTAGATTATTCCTATTTCTGTATGGATGATAGCTACATATGTGATCACTTAGATAAGATTAGTATTTTTCAGATATTATATTCAGATAGTTTTTTGCATTCAGTATGAATTTGATAACTACATTTCCTTATTTTGAGATTCAGACTTAGTAAAGGGCAGGCAGGGTTAGCTTAAGTCTACTCGTAGTCTTGAGCACCGTGTGACATCTCAGGACCTATTTTCGGGGCGTTACAAACTTGGTATCCAAGCCTAAGGTTTATAAGAGTCCTAGGGAGTTAGACAAGCCTCGTTACATAGAGTCTTGATCATGGGTGTGAAGCGCGCCACATTTATGAGCAAGAGGCTATGGGACATTTTTAGGAAATCATCTCTTTCTTTCATGATCTATCATGGTTACAATATCTCTATCTAAGTTTAACTCATGCTCTTACATGACAGTTGAATATGCCTCCGCGTTGAGCTAACGCCCGCAGAAATGATAACCAGTCACCCCAGCCCGCTGATTCTCTGAATGAGAATGTATCCCATGTTGAGTTTCACTACTAAAAAAAGGCCAAAAAGCTATCCAAAAAAGCGACAAACTGTGTTGCTTTAAAAAACGATGAGAAAAGCGATATTGTCCGATGCTTTTTTAGTTTAATTTTCATTTTAGTTTATTTTTTATTGAAATCGACGGCCAACGTCTTAATATCCGTCCTTTTTTCGTGGATTATTGTGCCATAAAAAATAATTTATAATTTTTTTTAATAAATGTGACGGATAGCATCGTAATTTATTTACAAATAATAATAATTAGTTTTTAAAAAGTGACGTAGTCCGTTGATTTTTAAATTTGATTTTTATTTTGGTTTATTTTTATTTAAAGCGACGGAAAACGTCGCTATAATTTTATTTTTTAAAATATTAATTCTTGAAAAGTAACGTTGTCCGTCGCAATTTGTATTATTTTATATTTTTCTTTATTTTTTATAAAAAGCGACAGACAGCGTCGCTATAATTTTTATAACTAAATAAAAATTAATTTTTTGAAAAACGATGTTGTCCGTCTCTTTTTAAATTTAATTTTTATTTTTCTTTATTTTTATTAAAAGAGACGTACAATGTCGCTATAATTTTTATTTTTTAAAATATTAATTCTAGAAAAGCGACGTTGTCCATCACAATTTGTAAATATTTTTAAGTTTTCTTTATTTTTTTTACAAAAAGCGGCGGACAACATTGCTTTTGTTAAAACTAAATAAAAATTTACTTTATGAAAACGATATTGTCTATTGATATTTGATATTTTTAATTTACTATTAAATAAATAATTTTTATACTTAAAAAAATTAATGTATTCAATTATATATTGAAAACATTGATATCATAGGACTAATTGATCAAAAAAATGTATTCTGTTGAAGTTATAATATAATAATCTAAGCTAAATTAAACGATAATTTATCATTGTATATATACAAAATATTGTATTACGAGGTAATTTACAAGCGTATGTGATGTATCTAGTACATATTATGATTTTTTTTAGTCAATCAACTATATATATTGAATACATTGATATCATATGATCGATTGATCAAGGTAATAATATATTGTTGAAGTTATAATATAATAATGTAAGCTAAATTAAATGATAATTCATCAGAGTAGAAATAAAATACGTTGTATTACGAGGTAATATACTCATGTATGTGATGTATATAGTACATATTACAAAGTTGATAGTCAATCAAATCTATCTATATCTATATATCTCTATATATATGTATGTATGTATAAATATGTATCTCCCGTATAGTGATGTACATAGTAGTTAAAAGCTAGCTAACTTAATCTATATACCCAAATATTTTGAATAATACGTTAACATCATATGATCGAGGTAATAATACACTATTGAAGTTATATTAATGAAGTCAATTAACCGACAATTCATCATATTAATACATTGTATTAATGTAACCGAAATATCCAATTCAATCTTTTTTAACCCAATTTTCAATCCTAATTTGACTCATCTCCTCAATTTTAATCTCAACCGTTCATCATATTTGATTAACTGTCAATACTAAAATCAATTTTCACTATTTTTTACTTGAAATTAGGGGAGTGCATCGGTCAGTTCAGTTTGATTTTATATATTATCGGTTTGATTTATTGGTTATTGATTTTTAAATATGTTAAACCAATAATCAAATCAATAAGGTATTTTTTATCAATTTTTGGTTTATTGATTTTTAGTCCTTAACGGTTCGATTTTTGATTTAACTAATAAGAAAATATGCATAAAATACAAATAGTAGCAACTAATTAACAATTTTTTTTTATTTTTTTAGCAAAAATCCTACATGATGTGTTTTATTTTTACAAGAATCTTCAAGCTTGAATAGGTTTTCGAGAAGGTCTGCGTACACTGTACCATCCACAGACGTAATTTGTGGGACTAAATCGATTTAATTGTGTTGACACCCAATTTTGACCTCACGATACCCCTCTCAGACTGCTATTTTATATAGTAATTTTACGTAACATTAATTCTTACATGCTTAGTTTATTTTAATATCGATGTCTTATTATTTTTCTCATCATTTTCACATTTAATAAATTATCATTTTCATAATTTATTACTTCAAATTCGTCATTTTACATAATTTTTAGTAATATTTATTTATTTTTACGTAAATGTTTACACTCACAATTTACAAATGCATTGTCATTATTATTACTACTATCGATAATTTTATATAACACTAATTTTTACATGTTTATTTTATTTTGATATCTATGTCTTATTATTTTCTCATCATTATCAGATTTATTAAAATAGCGGGCCTAATTCAATTTCTCAATGTGTTTATTTTCTCGCCATCTTGTACACAATTAATGTCAATTTTAACCAAATTGATATTAATTCCATTTTTGATCCCTTTTTAAAGTAATTTTAATCTCAGTCATTGATCGAAATTGATCTAACGACTGAGATCCCATCACCCTTTTATTTCCTTTTAAACCAAATACCAAACCCTAATCCCTCACCCAAAAATCAGCTGCCTACTCCTTTCTTTTCTCTCTTCTCTCTCTCTACCTTCTCTCTTGAAACCAACAAAAAACCACTGCTCCCTCTGTCGGCCGCCAACTAGTTGGTGGAACCAGCACTGCCTCCTCTCACGTTATCTTCTCCCGCTGGTTAACCTTATCAGCCACCGAGTCAACTGCCAAGCCGCCTCCTCCTCAATTCTCTCCCATCTTCGGCAAACCAATGCTGACGAACCTGCTCCACTAGCTACCAATCCCCACTCTAGCCAGATGGTCGGTGAAATCTTCCAAGAAATCAAGATGCAACACCAATAGCTGCTGCCACCACTGCTACTGCCGACCAAATGTCCCTAGGAAAAGTTGGAGTTCATGACGGATTCTTCGAATCCGTCCCAGATTTGTTTCTCTATATAATTGTTTGTATCAGTTTTGTGAGACTTCTCTAGAAATGTTCTGTTAAATACTTATGATATGATATTGTCACTTGTAATTGTTATTTTGTATATTCCTTATTTTTCCTTCAAAATCTCTCTTAATAAAACCACCTCCATTTGGTCGGTATTTAATATTTAGATGGATATTTTTTTCCTCTTTTGGCTAGTTTGCTAGTAGTTGCTTCCTTGGTGGATCAGCTAATGTAATGTAATTATGCCTTGTATTACATTAAAATAAAAATTGTGGATGAGTTATGTTTAATTGTCATTGTTAAAGTTGTTAAAATTAGCAAAAGTTGCACTAGGTTGTTGTTTGATGTAGTACTGTTCTGCTTGTTTCTAATTGATATACATCAATTGTGAAAGATATATTATTTGTATCCAAATACCACCAGAAATCACATTTTAAACAATACTTTATGATCTTTTGGTGGATTATACTACAACTTTTTGGCTTTAATGAATTAACTCTATTTCTTCCTTCTTAATTCTTCAATGAAAGAGCTTGTGGACATTATGTGGATGGAACACTTCCTAGAATACATTAATGTATTGCTTTCTTAACTAGAGCACACCCCACAATTATAAGTGTACTCACTTAAAAATGTGAATTCATGACTTGAAATTGGTTTAGTGTTGATGCTTGAAATGTGAATTCATGACTTGAAAATGATTAAGTTTAGTCACTTGAAATGTGAATTACAGAGTTGAAAATGGTTGCGTGTAGTGTTTTGAAATGTGTACTAGTCACTTGAGAAGTGGTTTAGCGACTTGAAAATGGTTTAGTGTAGTTCTTGAAATGTGAACTTGTGTTTTGAAATTAGTAAAGTGTAATCACTTGAAAATGTGAATTCATGACTTGAAATTGGTTTAGTGTTGGCACTTGAAATGTGAATTCATGACTTGAAAATAGTTCGGTTTATTCACTTAAAATGTGAATTAGAGAGTTAAAAATGATTAAGTGTAGTATTTTGAAATGTGCACTAGTCACTTGAGAAGTGAATTAGTGACTTTAAAATGGTTTAGTGTAGTTACTTGAAAGGTGAACTTGTGTTTAGAAATTAGTTAAGTGTAATCACTTGAAAATGTGAATTCATGATTTGAAATTGGTTTAGTGTTGATACTTGAAATGTGAATTCATGACTTGAAAGTGGTTAGGCTTAGTCACTTGAAATGTGAATTAGAGAGTTGAAAATGGTTAAGTGTAGTATTTTGAAATGTATGTGAATTAGAGAGTTGAAAATGGTTAAGTGTAGTATTTTGAAATTTGTACTAGTCACTTGAGAAGTGGATTAGTGACTTGAAAATGGTTTAGTGTAGTTCTTGAAAGGTGAACTTGTATTTTGAAATTAGTAAAGTCTAATCACTTGAAAATGTGAATTCATGACTTGAAATTGGTTTAGTGTTCGTACTTAAACTGTGAATTCATGACTTGGAAATAGTTAGGTTTATTCACTTGAAATGTGAATTAGAGAGTCTAAAATGATTAAGTATAGTGTTTTGAAATGTGTACTAGTCCTTTGAGATGTGGATTAGCGACTTGAAAATGGTTTAGTGTAGTTACTTGAAAGGTGAACTTGTTTTTTGAAATTAGTTAAGTGTAATCACTTGAAAATGTTAATTCATGACTTGAAATTGGTTTAGTGTTGACACTTGAAATGTGAATTCATGACTTAAAAATGGTTAGGCTTAGTCACTTGAAATGTGAATTAGAGAGTTGAAACTAGTTTAGTGTAGTGTTTCGAAATGTGTACTAGTGACTTCAAATTAATCAAGTGTAGTCACTTGAGGAGTGAATTAGTGACTTGAAAATGGTTTAGTGTAGTTACTTAAAAGATGAACTTATGTTTTAAAATTAGTAAAGTGAAATTATTTGAAAATGTGAATTCATGACTTGAAATTGGTTCACCCCCTCCTGTAGAAGAAGATATTGATGCAGATTTGATTGGTCTAGTTCCTGGAGATACGGACATGCTTGGCAGAGTGTTCATCGAGCCTGATAGATCTTCGTAAGTTTATTTTTCAATTGATAGGTTTATTTTTTTTAGTAATAAAATATTCAAGCTTACATACTTATTATGTTATTTATAGGTGGTATCCCACGTCAAAAGAAGTTAATGAGGTTGTAAGGGAGAGTGTTATTAAACTTTTTACATATCCTTGGCACGAGTGGTGGGACATTCCAATAGTCTCTAAACAAGCCATGTTTCAA
This sequence comes from Capsicum baccatum var. pendulum, assembly GCA_030864225.1. Classification (NCBI taxonomy): domain Eukaryota; kingdom Viridiplantae; phylum Streptophyta; class Magnoliopsida; order Solanales; family Solanaceae; genus Capsicum; species Capsicum baccatum. Next base: position 204,905,102 of record CM061550.1, read on the forward strand.
GAGTTTAAGGTATATTAGATTCAATTATTATTTATTTAACTTTAATCTCTCTCTCTCTCTCTCTCTATATATATATATATATATATATATACTAGTCATATAAAATCATATAACACTAGTCAATTGAATTTCAGACAATGTGTTGTAGGTTGGCAAAGTACGATCAGACCATTTCTATAATTTTTGAGAGACATGTTGCTCTATCACATCAGATTGCACATCTTAGACGTGCCTTGACACAAGCCGTTGCTCCCGATTTAAGTAACGAATAGGAAATAGAGAGTGATAAGGAGTTTGTTGGGGCTACTCCTTAGTATTGTTGGACTTGACTCTTAGATAATTTTTAGATATTTTTAAAATTAGCTTTTAATTAGTGAAATTTTTTTAGGAGTGTTTACGTATCTTGAATGTTGTTGGATTCTTTGTTTAAGTGTTGTTGATTTGAATTGCTTAAATGATTTGTTGATGTAGTGTGTTGTATGATTATTGTAATAATGTGTGTTGCATGAGGGATGTGTATATTGAATTGCATTTTTATTTGGCAGGTGGGATGCAGAAAATGCAGATTTTTGCATTAAAAAAATGCAGAAAGGCGACGACGGTCGTTGTTTTTTTTTCCATTTTGAAGAACAAAAAGCAAAGACCAACATCACTTTTTATTCATTATGATGAATGAAAAGCGATGTCCAACGTCGCTTTTTTTAAATTTTTCTCAAATTATGATGACAGTGTCAATTTTTTTGAAAAAAAATATTTTTTAATAAAACAATGATGTCCGTTATTTTTTGTTCATAATGTGTTCTTCACATGAAGAACAAAAAGCAACGTACAATATCGCTTTTTCAAAAAATAAGTAAAATTTTTCTTTTTCCTAAAAGCGATGCTGTTCGTCGTAATAAAAATGACACAGGTTGTCGTTTTCAAAAAACAACGCCCCTTTTTGAGATGAAAAACATAATGGATTTCCATCGCTTTTGCCCCCAAAAGCGACGCTAGCCGTCGCTGTTTGGCATTTTTAGTAGTGTTTTGGGATGCCTGTCAGGCATTGGCCTAGGCAGTGATTGCGAATGTTCAGGTCAACCATTAGGCTGCAGTCCTACTTTAGCAGAATGGGGATTTAGAAGCAGCCAGAATCATACACTTCATGAGAAGGAATCCGCTAGAGTTCTTTGGGTCGAAGGTATGTGAGGACCCATGACTTTATTTAGATGAGATGAAGAAGATTACCTAGATTATGCATGCTTTCGAAGATAAAAGTGTTGAGTTGGCATCCTATAGGTTGAAAGATGTAGCGTATGATTGGCTAGTTATGTGGAAAAATGGTAGAGGTAAGAATGCAGACCCTATGTGTTGGCAGGTATTTTAAGATGCTTTTCTAGAAAGATTATTTTTGAGTGAAATGAAATAAGCTACGATAAAGGAGTTTGTGAATCTGAGGTAGGGCTCAATGACAGTAAATGAGTATCGTCTTAAGTTCAACCAATTGTCTAAGTATTCCCATGATATGATAGTTGATACTACGACAAGTATAAGTAAGTTTGTTACTAGCGTATCTATCTTGGTAGTCAAGGAGTATAGAATTGCCATGCTTATTGGAGACATGGATGTTTCTAGGTTGATGATTAATGCATAGTATATTGAGGCAGAAAAGTTGAAGGGAAGAGAGAGAGAACATAAGAAGGCTAGAACAAGCCAGTTTGAGTATGGCCAGACTAGGTCTGGAGGGGGAAATTATTCATAGTTTCAAAACTGCTCATCCATGCCAACGCCATCTTTAGCTAGTTCTACCACTCCCAGAGCTAGGCAGGAATAGTGGGGTAAATCTTCTATGTCAAGATCTCAGAATAGTGTGAGTAGAAAGCCCAGTCATCCTTTATATGCTAAGTGTGGTAAGAATCATCCTGGTGAGTGCATGTTCGGATAGAAAGGTTGTTATGGTTGTGGTAAGATAGGACAAGAAATTAGAGAGTATCTGCATGCTAAGCAGGGAAATAGGGATGTTCGCCCCCTGACTCAGGTTACTAGTGCACCAGCTCCTCTAGGTCGCCTAGTTCCTCCTCAGGGTGCATCATCCAATACCGGTGGTAGTCAACGCCGGAATTGATTTTATGCTTTAGCCTTCCATCAGGAGCAAGAAGATTCACTAGATTTTGTTACTGATATGCTTAATGTCTTTTATCTTAATGTTTATATGTTGTTAGACCCAGACTCGAGTTTATCTTATGTGACCACAATAGTTACAGTGAATTTTGAAATAAGTCCTGAAAGGATCCTTGAGACCTTCTTGGTTTCTACCTAGTAGGTGAGTCAGTTGTTGCCAAACAGATCTACCGAAAGTGTCCTATCATTGCCCTTCATAAAATAATGTTAGCAGATTTAATAGAGTTAAATATGGTCAAATGTGACCTCATTCTTGGTATGGATTTGGTCCATTCTTTTTATGCATCCATAGATTGTCACACTCGAGTTGTGAAATTTCAATTTCCAGATGAGCCAATTTTTAAGTGGGAAGGTAATTTAGTATCTCATAAGAGTCATTTCGTATCCTATCTTAAAGCCACAAAATTGATTTCAAAAGGGTGTATCTATCATCTAGTTTGAGTCAAAGATACTAAGTCTGAGACTCCAACAGTTCAGTCGGTCAATATAGTTAATGAGTTTCCTGATGTTTTTCTTGAAGATTTACCTAGGGTACCTCCCGATAGGGAAATAGAATTTGGTATTAACCTTCTCTTAGGTACTCAACCTATCTCTATTCCTCTATACCATATAGATCCAGCCTAGCTTAAAGAGTTAAAAGAGCAACTTAAATATCATTTAGATAAAGGTTTCATAAGGCCCAGTGTTTCTCCATGGGGTGGTCTAGTCCTATTCATACGAAAGAAAGATGGTTCTATGCGAATGTGCATTGACTATCGTCATAGTAAAAAAAATATCCTTTCCCCAGAATTGATGACATGTTCGACCAAGTCCAAGGTACAAATTATTTCTCCAAGATAGACCTTAGATTTCGCTATCATCAACTTAAAGTAAGGGAATGTGATATCCCAAAGACAAATTTCAGAACCCGTTATGGTCATTTTGAGTTTTTAGTCGTGTCATTTGATCTTACCAATGCCCCAACAGTTTTTGCATGGACTTGATGTACTGAGTGTTCAAACAGTATTTGGACATGTTTGTCATAGTCTTTATAGATGATATCCTTGTCTATTCTCGTAGTGAGGATGATCATGCAGACTACCTTAGAATCGTGTTACAAACTCTTAGAGATCACTAGTTATTCACCAAATTCAACAAATGTGAATTTTGGCTAAGGTCATTAGCCTTCCTTGATCACATTATTTCCATTGAGGGAATTAGAGTTGATCCTTAAAAGATTAAAGCCGTACAAAATTGGCCTAGACCTATCTTTCCATCAGACATTAGAAGTTTCATGGGTTTAGATGTCTATTACAGACGTTTCGTTGAGGGTTTCTCATCTATAGCATCCTCTATGTCTAGATTGACCCAGAAAAAAGTTAAGTTCCAGTAGTTAGATTCCTGTGAGAAGAGTTTTCAGGAGCTGTAGAGTCGACTCACTTCAACCTTAGTTTTAGCATTACCTGATGTCACAAATGGTTTCATTATGTATTGTGATGCCTCTAGAGTTGGTTTGGGTTGTGTTTGATGCAAAAAGGTAAGGTCATAACCTACGCCTCTAGACAGGTTAAACCTCATCAAAAGAAGTACCCGATCCATGATCTTAAGTTAGCTGCGATTGTGTTTGAATCAAAAATCTGGAGGCACTATCTTTATAGGGTGCATGTTGATTTGTTTACGGACCACAAAAGTTTGCAGTATGTGTTCACTCAAAGGGAGTTAAATCTCCATCAGAGGAGGTGGTTAGAATTGTTGAAGAATTATGATATGCATGTGTTGTATCATCCAAGCAAGGCCAATGTAGTGGAAGACGCCCTTAGTAGATTGTCTATGGGCAGTGTTGCTCATGTGGAGAAAGATAAGAAAGAGTTAGTTCGAGAAATACACCAGTTAGCTAGATTGGGTATGAGGTTGGTTGATTCACCTGAAGGAAATGTTTGGGTCCAGAGTAGTTCTGAATCTTCTCTAGTTTTGGAAGTGAAGGAAAAATAGGGTAAGGATTCTAGTTTGGCAAAACAGAAGGAGCCAGTTAAAGACCAAAAGGTAGAGGTTTTCTCCGGGGGGGATGATGTGTTGAGATACCAGAGTAGATTATGTGTGCTATGTGTTGATGATTTGAGGCAACATATTATGGCTGAAGTGCATACTGCACGTTATTCTATTCACCCAAGAGCCACCAAGATGTACAACAACTTGAGGGAAATCTATTGGTGGAGTGGTATGAAGAAAGATATAGTAGAGTTTATAACCAAGTGTGCAACTTGTCAACTGGTCAAGGTAGAGCACCAAAATCTGGTGATATGTTACAAGAGTTTGGTATCTCTACTTGGAAGTGGAAAGAGGTGAATATGGACTTTGTGACTAGATTACCCTATTCGCATTGTCAATATGATTTGATTTGGATTATTGTAGACAGATTGACTAAGTCAGCACATTTCTTGCTAGTTCACATGTCCTACACAACTGAAGATTATGCTAAGTTGTATATCAGAGAGTTAGTCAGATTGCATGTAGTTCCTTTATCTATTATCTCTGATAGGGGTACTCAGTTTACCACTCAGTTTTCAAGAGCTTTTCAGAAAGGTCTTGGTACCCAAGTTCATCATAGCTCATCTTTTCATCCGCAGATAGATGGTCAGTTAGAAAGAGCCATTCAAACTTTAAAGGATATGTTGAGGACATGTGTTCTTGACTTTAAAAGCAGTTGGGATGAGCATTTTATGTTGATTGAGTTTACCTATGATAACACTTACCATGCTAGCATTCAGATGAACCCATTTAAGGCTCTTTATGGGTGGAGATGTAGATCACTAGTTGGTTGGTTTGAAGTAGGTGAAGCCACTTTAATTGGACCAAATATGGTGTTTGAAGACATGGAGAAAGTTCAGTTGATTTGAGAAAGATTGAAAATAGCCCAGAGTCATCAGAAATCTTATACAGACACAAGAAAAAGAGATCTCGAGTTTGAAGTAGATGATCTTGTGTATCTGAAAGCTTCACCCAGTGTTCCATATGTCCTTATTGAAGAAGTGTATGGATGATTAAGCCGTTGTAGTCCCTCTAGAAAGTACAAATATTCATAATAGCCTCTCATATGAAGAAGTTCCAGTAGAGATTCTTGATCATTAGATCCATAGACTAAGGAACAAAGAAGTTCCCTTGGTCAAAGTTCTGTGGCAAAATCAGTCCGTTGAGGCTGCTACTTTAGAAGCAGAAGCAGACATGCGAACCAAGTATCCTCATCTCTTATCCACTAACTCAAATTTAACCGAAGGTAATTTTCTCCCTTCATTCAGTTATTTTCCATTCTCAGATTCAGCCATATAGCTATTTTCATATAAATTCATACACTCATAGATTAGATTAGCCGCTCAGTATGTTTTAGATTCAGTCATGCAGTTGTTTAAGTTGGGCATGTTAGCATATAGCCTTAGATTTCTCAGTATTGTTAGCTTAACTATCCATATTCGAGGACGAATGTTCCCAAGGTGGAGATATGTAATACCCCATACTTTTTCCTAGCTCAATTTAGCTTCTAGAATGTCAAGGGTTAACTTAAAAAATAAATAACCTTTGATACATATTGAATTTTTCTATTATAGACCCTCTATTGTGTAGAAAATTGAATTAGCTTTTCAACGATACAAATTTCACCTAAATCCGATACTCAATTGAGAAGTTATGGCATTTTTAGTAAAGTAGTGTGGCATTTAGAAAGTTGCTGCATTACGACGGATGCAAAAATGGCAATTGTCCGACTCTAGTGGACCTTCACGTAAGCCCATGTTGCAGCGAAGCCTCATTTCCCAATAGTCGATTTCCAGTGGCTCACCGCAATGGTAGTGCATCGCGGTGATGGCACAATGTCATTTAAGTAATACACCGCGATAGTACCAAGTCACGGAGATTTTCAAGGTCCAATTGTCTTTGTTTTAGTGAGCAACCGCGATAGTGGCGCATCGCTGTGGCATGCAAAATCAGGAAAGTGCTTTTTTTTTTCAGTTATGATTAAGTTTTAAAAAGGGCATTTTGGTCAATCCCCAAGCCCCCAATTTGTCCAAAACAAGGAATTAAACCTATTCTAAGCACTTTATGACCATTTTCCATTAATTCTCTCAAAAAGAAAACCCTAGAGCTCAAAACTCACTCTCCAATAAATCATATTTCCTTTATTATTCTCTCAAGATGATTAAAGGTTAAGGATTACCAATATAATAACTTCAAGAAATTATCTTTGAAAGATCAATTAGGGATCCAAAGTTCAAGCTTTTTTAGAGATTTCATCAATTAATATTGTTTGTGCTATAAGCACTCTATGACTAGATTATTTTATGATTCATGATAAAGGTTTGATCTTTTGATCTTAGTTCAGATATGAAATCTACTTTACAGTTTCAGATTATAGTTTAACTTAGTAATTGTATAGTTGGTTTTCAAAAGAAACCATTATACTAGGTTTTAAGTTGATTTCCAACAAAATGAGCATACAGATTAAAGGGAGTAGTATTTATCACTGAGTGAGAAGTGTGGAATTAGCATGCCCTAACTTCCACACAGCTACGTAGCCAACGTAGGTACAGATTCAAATTATTCCCATTTTTATATGGATGATAGATACTGATTTGATCACTCTGATAAAGTTATACGCCTTGGCAAGAGTATGACACCTATTCCCATCATGAGGTTTTCTCCTTAGGGGAACAAGACGTTGAACTCCATATTAACTCACATGGTTTTATGTCAGTTAGAAGAACCTCCATTGCAGAACAGTTTTTAAGAGAATTCCCTACTAGTAAAGAAAAACTTTTAGAAAACTAAGTGTTAAGGGCTCACAACTTTATTCAGATTATGTTTCACATAAAGATATTAGCTACAACTTCAGCTTTCAGAATTAAGGTATAAAAGTGAGTCCTTTCCACACTTAGGCAGCATGATTTAGAGACAGATCATTAGTACATTTTTTAGAACTAAATGGTATGAGTCACTAGATTTATAAAGAATGATTTTCTACTCATGAGTTATGATTTTCAGCTTTCAGATATTCCAGTCTATGTGAGTTATTTACATTTAGCATGCATTCTTTTGCAAATTGATATAAATGTTGAGATAATATTTTACTTATGCATTTACCCCCATATACTCAGTACATCCTCAAAGTACTGATCCATATATACGTGTATGTGCTACATTGTCTCATAATGTAAGTTCAGGTGCTTAGTTTCTACACTGAGAGTGATTTCGAGAATCTCCATCTACATCCCTACAGTTGGTGAGTCCTCATAGTTTGGACACATAGTTATTCAGATTTTCAGCTTATCAGTATTAGTTAATTAAGTATTTTCAGATAGTTTGAAAAAGCTGGGGGTTTGTCCAGTGACTCTCTAGATATTAGTAGTAGAGGCTTGCCAGACTGCTAGTTTTGATTCAGATTTTTAGTATTGTTTCATCAGACCCCTGAGATTAGTATTTTTCAGATATTATATTCAGACAGTTTTCCATATTCAGTATGATTTTGATATGTACATTTCCTTATTTTGAGATTCAGACTTAGTAGAAGGCAGACAGAGTTAGCTTAAGGCTACTCATAGTCTTGAGCATTGTATAATGTATCGGTACCCATTTTTGGGGCCGTACGTAAGTATGGTCATTTGAGAAGTGAATTAGTGACGTGAAAATATTAAAGTGTAGTTACTTGAAAGGTTAACTTGTGTTTTGAATTTATTTAAGTGTGGTCACTTGAAAAGTGAATGAGTGACTTCAATATATTTAAGTGTAGTTACTTGAAATGTGAACTTGTATTTTGAATCTATTTAAGTGTGGTCACTTGAGAAGTGAATTTGTGACATTAAAATGTGTAAGTGTAGGTACTTGAAATGTGAACTTGTGTTTTGAATTTAGATAAGTGTGATCACTTGAGAAGTAAATTAGTGAATTGAAAATGTTTAAGGGTAGTTACTTGAAAAGTGAACTTATGTTTTGAATATAGTTAAGTGAGGTCACTTGAGAAGTGAATTAGTGACTTGTGTTTCGAACTTAGTTACTTGAAAGGTGGAATTGTGTTTTGAATTTATTTAAGTGTGGTCACTTGAGAAGTGAATTTGTGACTTGAAAATGTTTAAGTATAGTTATTTGAAAGGTGAACTTGTGTTTTTAATACAGTTAAGTGTGGGCTCGTGAAGAGTGAATTAGCAACTTGAAAATTTTTAAGTGTATGGACGTGAATTACGAATTAGTGACAGGTGTTTTGAATTTAGGTACTTGAAATGTGAACTTATATTTTGCATTTAGTTAAGTGTGGTCACTTCAGAAGTGAATTAGTGTCTTGAAAATGTTTATGTGTATTTACTTGAAAGGTGAAATTGTGGTTTGAATTTAGTTAAGTGTGGTCACTTGAAAATGTGAATAAGTTATTTAAAAATGGTTTAGTGTAGTGGCTTGAAATGTGAATTCATGACATCAAAACAATTAAGTATTGTCACTCGAGCAGACAATTAGTGGCTTGAAAATGTTGAAGTGTATGAACTTAAATTATGAATTAATGACTTTTGATTGGAATTTTGTTTCTTGAAATATGAACTAGTATTTTGAATTTAATTAGGTGTGGTCACTTGAGAAGTGAATTAGTGATTTGAAAATGTTTAAGTGTAGTTACTTGTAATGTGAAATTGTATTTTGAATTAAGTTAAGTATGGTCACTTTAGATGTGTTTTAGTGACTTGAAAATGTTAATGTGTCGGTACTTGAAATCTGATCTTGTGTTTTGAATTTAGTTAAGTGTAGTCACTTGAGAAGTGATTTAGTGACTTGAAAATGTTTAAGTGTAGTTACTTGAATTATGAACTTTTCCATTTAATTTAGTTTAGTGTGGTCACTTGATAAGGGAATTAGTGACTTAAAAATATTTAGGTGTAGATACTTAAAATGAGAAATTGTGTTTAGAATTTAGTTAAATATGGTCCTTGGTGAAGTGAATTCGTGACTTCAAAATGTTTAAGTGTTGCTACTTGATATGTGAGCTTGTTTTTAAAGTTTTGTTAAGGTTGTCACTTGAGAAGTGAATTAGTGACTGGAAAATGTTTAAATGTAGTTACTTAAAAGGTGAACTTGTGTTTTGAATTTAGGTAAGTGGTCACTTGAGAAGTGAACTAGTAACTTTAAAATTTTAAAGTGTAGTTACTTGAAAGGCGAACTTGTGTTTTGAATAGAGTTAAGTGTGATCACTTGGGAAGTAAATTAGTGACTTGAAAATGATTAAGTGTAGTTACTTGAAAGGTGAAGTTGTGATTTTAATATAGTTAAATGTGGTCACTAGAGATTTGAATTAGTGTCAGGAAAATATTTAAGTGTAGGTTATTGAAATATGAACTTATGAATTTAGTTAAATGTGGTCACTTGAGATGTGAATTAGTGTTTTGAAAATGTTTAAGTGTAGGTACTTGAAATATGAGCTTGTTTTTTGTAATTATTTAAGTGTGGTCACTTGAGAAGTAAATTAATGACTTGAAAATATCTAAGGGTAGTTACATGAAAGGTGAACTTGTGTTTTGAAAATATCTAAGTGTGGTCACTTGAGAAGTGAACTAGTGACTTGAAAATGTTTAAATGAAGTTACTTGAAAGGTGAACTTGTGTTTCTAATTAAGTTAAGTATGGTCACTTGAAAAGTGAATTAGTTACTTGAATATGTTGAAATGTAGGTACTTGAAGTGTGAAATTGTGATTTGAATTCAGTTAAATATGGTCACTTGAGAAGTGAATTTGTGACTTCAAAATGTTTAAGTGTAGATACTTTATTTGTGAACTTGTGTGTTAAATTTAGTTAAGTTTGGTCACTTACGAAGTGAATTAGTGACTAAAAAATGTTTAGATGTAGTTACTTGAAATGTGAACTTGTGTTTAAAATTTAGTTAAGTGTGGTCTATTGAGAAGTTAACTAGTAACTTGAACATTTTTATGTGTAGTTACTTGAAAGGTAAACTTGTGTTTTAAGTATAGTCAACTGTGGTCACTTGGGAAGTGAACTAGTGACTTGAAAATGTTTAAGTGTACTTACTTGAAAGGTGAAGTTGTGTGTTTACTATAGTTAAGTGCGGTCACTAGCGATTTCAATTAGTGACATGAAAATGTTTAAGTGTAGGTATTTGAAATGTGAACTAGTTAAATGCGGTCCCTTGAGGAGTGAATTAGTGACTTGAAAATGTTTAAGTGTTGGTACTTGAAATGTGAGCCTGTGTTTTGTTATTATTTAAGTGTGGTAACTTGAGAAGTGAATTAGAGACTTGAAAATGTTTAAGTGTAGTTATTTAAAAGGTGAACTTATGTTTTGAATATAGTTAAGTGTAGTCATTAGAGAAGTGAACTAGTGACTTGAAAATGTTTAAATGTAGTTACTTGAAAGGTGAACTTGTGTCTTGAATTTAGTTAAGTGTGGTCACTTGAAAAGTAAATTAGTGACTTCAAAGTGTTTAAATGTGGCTACTTGAAATGTGAAGTTGTGTTTTGAATTTAGTTAAGTGTGGTCACTTGAGATGTGAATTTATTTCTTGAAAATGTTTAAGTGTAAGTACGTGAAATGTGAACTTGTGTTTTGAATTTAGGTAAGTGTGGACACTTGAGAAGTGAATTAGTGACTTGAAAATGTTTAAGTGTAGTTACTTAAAAATGAACTTATGTTTTGGATATAGTTAAGTTTGGTTACTTGTGAAGTGAATTAGTGATTTGTAAATTTTTAAATGCAGTTACTTGAAAGGTGAACTTGTGATTTGAATTTAGTTAAGTATGGTCACTTGAAAAGTGAATTAGTGACTTTAAAATGTTTAAGTGTCGGTACTTGAAATGTCAACTTGCAATTTGAATTTAGTTAAGTGTGGTCACTAGAGAAGTGAATTAGTGACATGAAAATGTTTAAGTGTAGTTACTTGAAAGGTGAACTTGTGCTTTTAATATAGTTAAGTGTGGACACTTAAGAATTGAATTAGTGACTTTAAAATAATTAAGTGTGTGGACTTGATTTGTGAATTTTTTACTGTTTTTTTTAATTTAGTTACTTTAAATATGAACTTGTGTTTTGAATTTAGTTAAGTATGGTTACTTCAGAAGTGAATTAGTGTCGTGAAATTCTCCAAGTTTAGTTACTTGAAAGGTGAACTTGTATTTTGAATTTTATTTAAGTATGTTCACTTGAAAATGTGAATTAGTTATTTGAAAATGGTTTTATGTAATTGCTTGAAATGTTCAGTCATGACCTGAAAATAATTGAGTGTTGTGACTTGAGCAGAGAATTAGTGACTTTAAAATGTTTAAGTGCATGAACTTAAATTACGAATTAGTGACTTGTGTTCCGAATTTAGTTACTTGAAATGTGAACTTGTGTTTTGAATTTAGTTAAGTGTGGTCACTTGGAAAGTGAATTAGTGACTTCAAAATGTTTAAGTGTAGTTGCTTGTTATGTGAACTTGTATTTTGAATTTAGTTAAGTGTGGTCACTTTAGAAGCGAATTAGTGACTTGAAAATGATTAAGTGTAGGTACTTGAAATGTGAACATGTGGTTTAAATTTAGTTAAGTGTGGTCACTTGAGAAGTGAATTAGTGACTTAAAATGTTTAAGAGTTGTTACTTGAAATGTGAACATGTTCTTTTAATTTAGTTAAGTCTGGTCATTTGAGAAGTTAATTAGTGACTTGAAAATCTTTACGTGTAGGTACTTGATATGTGAAATTGTCTTTAGAATTTAGTTAAATATGGTCACTTGAGAAGTAAATTAATGACTTCAAAATGTCTAAGTGTCGGTAATTGATATGTAATCTTGTGTTTTGAATTTAGTTAAGTGTTCTTAAGAAGTAAAGTAGTTACTTGAAAATGTTTCAATGTAGTGACTTGAAAGGTGAACTTGTATTTTAAATTTAGCAAAGTGTGATTACTTGAGAAGTGAACTAGTGACTTGAAAATATGTAAGTGTAGTTACTTGAAAGGTTAAATTGTGTGTTGAATATAGTTAAGTTTGGTCACTTGGAAAGGGCATTAGTGACTTGAAAATGTTTAAGTATAGTTATTTGAACGGTGAACTTGTATTTTTATGATAGTTATGTGTGCTCACTAGAGAAGTGAATTAGTGACATAAAAATTGTGTAAGTTTAGGTACTTGAAATGGGAAGTTGTGTTTTGTATTAAGTTAAATTTGGTTGCTTGAAAGTTGAATTAAAGACTTGAAAATGTTAAGTGTAGTTACATGAAAGGTGAACTTGTGTTTTGAATATAGTTAAGTGTGGTCACTTGAGAAGTGAATTTGTGACTTTAAAATGTTTAAATATTGTTACTTCAAAGGTGTACTTGTGTTTTGAATTTAGTTAAGTGTGGTCACTTGAAAAGTGAATTAGTGACTTTAAAATGTTTGTGTAGTTTCTTGATGTGTGAACTTGTTCTTTGAATTAAGTGTGGTCACTTGATAAGTATATTTGTGACTTGAAAATGTTTAAGCATAGGTACTTGAAATATGAACTTGTGTTTTGAATTTAGTTAAGAGTATTCACTTGAGAAGTGAATTAGTGACTTTAAAATGTTTAAGTATAGTTACTTGAAAGGTGAACTTATGTTTCAAATATAGTTAAGTTTTGTCGGTTGAGAAGTGAATTTGTGACTTGAAAATGATTAAATGTAGTTACTTAAAAGGTGATCTTGTGTTTTGACTTTAGTTAAGTGTGGTCACTTGAGAAGTGAATTAGTGACTTCAAAATGTTTAAGTGTAGGTACTTGAAATGTAAACTTGCAATTTGAATTTAGTTATGTGTGGTCACTTGAGAAGTGAATTAGTGAATTGAAAATGTTTATGTGTAGTTATTTGAAAGATGAACTTGTGTTTTTAATATAGTTAAGTGTGGGCACTTGAGAAGTGAATTAGTGACTTGAAAATGTTTAAGTGTATGGACTTGAATTATGAGTTAGTGAATGGTGTTTTGAATTTAGTTACTTGAAATTTGATCTTGTGTTTTGAATTTAGTTAAGTATTGTCACTTCAGAAATGAATTAGTATCTTGAAAATGTTTAAGTGTAGATACTTGAAAAGTGAACTTGTGTTTTGAATTCAGTTATCTGTGGTCACCATAAAAATGTTAATTAGTTATTTGAAAATGGTTTAGTGTAGTCGCTTGAAATGTGAATTCATGCTATGAAAACTACTAAGTGTTGTCACTTGAGAAGAGAAATAGTTACTTGAAAATGTTTAAGTCTATGGAGTAAAATTATGAATTAGTGACTTGTGTTTCAAATTTAGTTACTTGAAATCTGAACATGTGTTTTGAATTTAGTTAAGTGTGGTCACTTTAGAAGTGATTTGGTGACTTGAAAATGTTTAAGAATAGTTTCTTATAATGTGAACTTGTATTTTGAATTTAGTTTAGTGTGGTCACTCTAGAAGTGAATTAGTAACTTGAAAATGTTGTAAGTGTAGATACTTGAAATGTTAACTTTTGTTTTGAATTTAGTTAAGTGTGGTCACTTTAGAAAAGAATTAGTGACTTGAAAATATTTAAGTATAGTTATTTGAAATGTGAACTTGTATTTTTAATTTTGCTAAGTGTGGTCACTTTAGAAGTGAATTAGTGACTTGAAAATATTTTGTGTGTAGGTACTTAAAATGTTAACTTGTATTTGGAATTTAGTTAAGTGTGGTCACTTGAGAAGTGAATTAATGACTTGAAAATATTTAAGCATAATTACTTGAAATGTGAGCTTGTGTATTTAATTTAATTAACTGTGGTCACTTGATAAGTGTATTAGTGACTTGAAAATGTTTATGTGTATGTACTTGAAATGTTAACTTGTGTTCAGAATTTAGTTAAGTGTGGTCACTTGGAAAGTGAATTAGTGAATTGAAAATGTTTAAGTATAGTTACTTGTAAGGTGAACTTATATTTTTAATAGAGTTAAATGTGGTCACTAGAGATTTGAATTAGTGACATGAAAATGTTTAAGTGTAGGTACTTGAAATGTGAACTTGCATTTTGAATTTAGTTAAATGTGGTCACTTGAGAAGTGAATTAGTTACTTGAAAATGTTTATGTGTTGGTACTTGAAATGTGAGCTTGTGTTTTGTAATTATTTAAGTGTGGTTATTGAGAAGTGAATTAGTGACTTGAAAATGTTTAAGTGTAGTTCATGAAAGGTGAACTATTGTTTTTAATATAGTTAAGTGTGGTCATTTGAGAAGTGAACTAGTGACTTGAAAATGTTTAAATGTAGTTACTTGAAAGGTGAACTTGTGTTTTAAATTTAGTTTAATGTGGTCACTTGAAAAGTGAATTAGTGACTTCAAAATGTTTAAGTGTAGCTACTTGAAATGTAAACTTGTTTTTCGAATTTAGTTAAGTGTGGTCACTTGAGATGTGAATTTGTGAGTTGAAAATATTTAAGTTTAAGTACTTGAAATGTTAAGTTGTGTTTAGAATTTAGTTAAATGTGGTCACTTGAGAAGTGAATTAGTGACTTTAAAATGTTTAAGTGTAGGTACTTGATATGTGAACTTGTGTTTTGAATAGTTTAGTATGGTCACTTGAGAAGTGAATTAATGACCTGAAAATGTTTAAATGTAGTTACTTGAAAGGTGAACTTGTGTTTTGAATTAAGTGTGGTCACTTGAGAAGTGAATTAGTGACTTGAAAATGTTTTAGTTTGGGTATTTGAAAGGTGAACTTGTGTTTTAAATTTAGTTAAGTGTGGTCACTTTTGAAGTGAATTGATGACTTGCAAATGTTTAAGTGTTGTTACATGAAATGTGAACTTATGTTTTGAATTAATTTAAGTGTGGTGACTTGAGAAGTGAATTAGGGACAGTGTAGGTACTTGAAATGTGAACTTGTGTTTTGAATTTAGTTAAATATGGTAACTTTAGAAGTGAATTAGTGACTTGAAAATATTTAAGTGTACGTACTTGTAATGTGAGCTTGTGTTTTTTATTTAGAAAAGTGTGGTCACTTGAGAATTGAATTAGTGATTTGAAAAGGTATAAGTGTAGTTACGTGAAATGTGAAATTGAGTTTAGAATTTAGTTAAATATGGTCACTTGAGAAGTGAATTAGTAACTTGAAAATATTTAAGTGTAGTTACTTGAAAGGTGAACTTATGTTTTTAATGTAGTTAAGTGTGGGCACTTGAGAAGTGAATTAGTGACTTGACAATGTTTAAGTGTATGATATTGAATTATGAATTAGTGAATGGTGTTTTGAATTTAGTCACTTGAAATGTAAACTTGAGTTTTGAATTTAGTTATGTGTGGTCTCTTCAGAAATGAATTAGTGTCTTGAAAATATTTAAGTGTATTTACTTGAAAGGTGAACTTGTGTTTTGAATTTTGTTAAGTCTGGTCACTTGAAAATGTGAATTAGTTATTTGAAAATGGTTTAGTGTAGTCGCTTGAAATGTGAATTCATGACCTGAAAATGATTAATTGTTGTCATTTGAGCATAGAATTAGTGACTTTAACATGTTTAAGTGTATGGACTTAAATTATGAATTAGTGACTTGTGTTTTGAATTTGGTTACATGAAATGTGAACTGTTTTTGAATTTAGTTAAGTGCGGTCTCTTGAGAAGTGAATTCGTGACTTGTGATTTGAAATTATTTACTTGTAAGGTGAATTTGTGTTTTGAATTTTGTTAAGTGTAGTTAGTTGAGAAGTGATTTAGTGACTTTCAAATGTTTATGTGTAGGTACTTGAAGTGTGAACTTGTGTTTTGAATTTAGTTAAGTGTGGTCACTTGAGAAGTGAATTAGTCACTTTAAAATATGTAAGTGTAGTTATTTGAAAGTTGAACTTGTGTTTTGAATTTAGTTAAGTGTGGTCACTTGAGATTGAATCAGTGACTTGAAAATGTTTAAGTGTAGTTACTTGGAAGGTGAACTTGTGTTTTGAATTTAGTTAAGTGTGGTCACTTTTAAATGATAAAGTGTAGTGTTTTGAAATTTTAACTTGTGACCTGAACTAATTAAGATGGTGATTTATTGTGTAGATGGAACCTGATTATACCTGGATATATAAACGAACTAATGATAATAGAGTGGATTTGAGGATGGGAATGAGGATGAGGATGACGAGTTATAGTTTTATAGTCTTTTGTATGTTTTGTAGTTTATTTTTGGAACGTTGATAAATTTTGTGTTAATAATTTAATTTTTAATATTTGTATTCTTATGATGGTTGATTACATATTAAATGTTGATTGGTGGGTTGTATTGTATAGAAGGTTTGATGGAATGTAGCATATATATATGTTGTAATTTGTTTTGCAAAATTAACAAAAAAACTGATCACTTGTGGTTGGTTTTAGGAATAATAACTAGAAAAATCAACCAAAAATGGTTGCTTTCAAAAATTTATCCGAAAAATCGACCACTTGTGGTCGGTAATATGGAAATTCTATAAAAAAGCGACCACATATGATCATTTTTATTAAAATATTACCAGAGAAACCGACCACATGTGGTCGCTTTTCTATAATTAGTTAATTATTTTGTATAAACAATTTTATTAAAAAATTATTAAATAAATAAAAGCGACCACATGTGGTCTCTTTGTTAATTAAATATTTAAATTTTAATAACAAATAATTATTTAAATGTTTTTAAATAAAAAAGTGACCACATGGTCACTTTTTATATAAATTAATTAATTAATGTTTACAAAAGAGAACACATATGGTCGCTTTTTAATAAAATTTAATTAATTAATTAATTTTAATGTGGTCCCTTTTGTATATAAATTAATTAAGTAATTTAAACAAAAACGACCACATGAAAGCGCCTACTTGTGGTCTCTTTTCTTTAAAATTTTATTTTATTAAATTTATAAAAGCGACACTGGTGGTCGCTTTTTCGAAATGAAAAAATTAATAACCTTTTTTCTTAAAAAAATAATATTAAGTTATAATTTTTTTTTTAAAATGACCACATGTGGTCTCTTTTTAAAAGCAACCACCGTTTTTGAGACCACACCTTATGGTCGCTTTTGTGGACAAAAATAGGAAAAGCGACCACATGTGGTTGCTTTTCCTATTTTTTCGAGTAGTGATATACACCGCTTAACATCTTCATATTTCAACTAAAGTGCTTAGAAATTTTGGATAAAAGTACGACCAATTTGAAAGAAAAGGAAGAAGCTACATATAAGGCTACCAAAGAATAGGCTAAAGGCTTAACGAGGCTAACTAATATCATACATAAAAAATAGATAAAGAAAGTGTAAAACGTGATTGTCAAAGAAATGCATATATCATCTTATACACTCAAAACTCTTTGTTTTGCTTTGCACACACACCAAGAAAGTTCTAGATATCAATATACCACAAGGATTATAACGAAAACCTCTTTTATACATGGTATAATTTAACTCAAGAAGGTTCTCTATAGACTCTCAACCAAGCAATAGAAAGAATTCTAAATTAAGTCAACATCACACAAGAGTAAAATAAATGATCCTAGGTGTCTCAAAAATAGTAATTCAACTCATTACATATTCTTCCATATTCAAAACCAACTTTTGTCATGTAACCATGTATAACACCTAACAAGAGCATCTCTATTTATTTCTAATGACTAAAATTTTTAAATTTCTCCTAAAATTCAAAAAAGATATTGGGTTCAAAGGTACCCCCTCATAAAAGAATCAAAAAGAAAAACAAAAGGTTGGGTGAAGTGTGTTTCCACTCAAGAAACACCATCAAAAACAAAAATAAAATCTTTTAGTAACTTTTAAAATTTATTCATAAACTAGAAACTAAATAAAAATCAAAATTCTATAGTGCACTTCACCTTAGACAATCAAAAGATTTTCGACACCACATATAAAAATCATACTTTGTCCTCAAAGTATATGTAATACCCGGTCCCTAAAAAGCTTTTGTGCATCATACGACTCATCCCTTGAGTTGTATATACAACATACGAGTCATACATAGAACTCATACCTAAGACAATGTGTGATGGGTGACTTTATGTTTAAGGTATGACTTAAACCTTAGGAGTCATAAGATGATCATAGAAGTTGTACGTGGTAAGTCATAACCAAGTCAATGTGAGGTGAGATTTGTTTTGTATAGGTTACGAGAAGATGAGAACTAGTCGTATGATATGATATGAGTCATAATGTGGGACTCACATATTGACTAGTGTATGCCATTCTAATTTATCCAAACAAACTAGTCAAGAGGCTCAGTCGTATATCATCATCATATGAGCCATATGGTTGGCTCGTGTAGCCTGGCGACGAACCCTGTAATGATCAGTTAAAAGGGACTTTTTGGTCTTTTTCATTCTTATAACTTCTACCCACGACTTATAACCCTCAAAGAAGATTATTTTCTCTTAAATCTCAAACACTTAACACGTTAATATCCTTTTTGATACTCAAGAACAATAATTAGGGTTTCTTAGAGGCAAGAATAATTAAAACGATTCTTTCCTAAAGCTTCTACTACAGGTATGTGGGGTATTCATCAATGGGTCCCTTCCACCCATTGATCCAAAAAAACCCATTTTAGTGTAAAAGTGTGTATCTTATCCTATTTTATGAAATTATCCTTGAAACTTGTGAATTTAATCCAACAACTTCGTAGTAAATCAAATTCAAGCCACGAAACATGTTTTTCCATGTTATATAAGTCGCTTCATGTTTGAATTAACATTTCTAATCTTAATTCCCTTGATTTCATGATAAATTCTGAAGTTATGAATTAAACCATGTAGATATGATGTTTTCTCATGTTTAACACTTCTCCATGTTCAAATTCATGTATCTGTCTCATTCATTGAAATATTGCTTACTTTTGGTATTTGAATTTTGACTTCATGTCACTATTTTAAGTAATGTAATCTTATTTTGTAATCATTTAGTGTTGGAGGATTATGAACACCTATTACTATTGTATTTTTATAGTATTTTGTTTTAATTACCAAATCAGTCAGACCATGATTTTATTATCATATTCAGAACATCATGTTCATGCTGAGCATTTACAAAAATAGTACCATGTCATGTTAAATGGATAATAATACCACTGTTATTTAGTTGGGAGTAACACTTAGCACCAAGTGAATTTGGGAATGACGACTCACCCGTTAATTTGGCATGAGTCATTAGTAGCAGTCCCTATGTTCCAGACCTACGGTGTCACCATAGTTTCTAAAAGGTCCCTCATCAGTAGAGGCATGATACCCTCGTCCTTTGGGACATTAGCATTGTGAATCCACATTGTCAGCTATGTGTCGGTAGCCTAGGCAAGGTATCAACACCCATCCAACTGGTGTTACGAGTTGGACCCTGATAGCTCAAATTGGGGCATGTCGGTTATAGCTAGCTCCCACAGTTTCAGTGTAGTTCTCAGAATAGATCAGTTTAGGTTTGCATGACCAAGTGTACAAAATTTAGGTGTTCAGTTATACAGATTTCAATAATTTGGATTCTAGATTATTTCAGTATATATATCTTTATGCTTGGTCTTGCATTCTCAGTTGTTACATGTCATGCATTCATGTTCAATTATCTTATGTATTTCAATTAGTCCATATCTCGTGTACCGGTATATTCAAAGTACATATCACAACATAGGTTTGGATGCTCAGTTTCCCGACTGTACTTAGACAGTCAAGTATTATCTAGTTTCAGTAGTGGTGAGTTTACTTCTTCTGAGGACAAGATATATTTTATCATTATTTTTGTGTCTGTTTATGTTCAGCCAGTGGAATTTAGTTGGATGTATGTCCCATCAAAACATCATGATTTCTAGAGGTTTTTAGGAAGTCAGATAGACAGTCAGTTTTTAGTTCTCTTATTAGCTGTTTTAGACAGATAGATACTCATTCGATTTTAATTCATTTGGTTGTTTTAGATATGTTGGATTATATTTTTGTGTTTGATTTTCAGCACAGTACCATATTAGTTTACTTTTCGCATACGTAAATCTCACATTATATTATTTAGTTCTTTTAATAGGTACCATAATATGGGTTAGCTTATGGTCGTATGCACCATTATTGTGACCAGGGGGTAGCCTTAGGTCTTGAGGAAACTTGGCATTAGAGCCAAAGGTTTTAAAGTGTCCTAGGGTGTATGAAATCCACGTTGAGTAGAGTCTTGTACATAGATGTGAAGCGCACCGCAGTTACAGATAAGAGGCTATGAGAAATTTTAGGAAAGTTTTCTTTATTTCATTATTCACGTCATGAGAAAGAGCCTAAGCTATATTGAATCCCTTTTTCTAACTCTTCCTTTATTCCGTTTATAGACAATGCCTTCCAGAAGGAATAATCAAAGAAGAAACGAGGATTAGCCTACACCACCTATTCAAGAAGATCCCCTTAACGACCATGTTTGTCATACTGAGTTCAAGGTCTATTTCATAGCCTTCACCCATTCTATAGATGCTCAGAACAACTAGCAGGCTGTTGCCCCAGCCAATCCAGTGGAAAATACAATTGCAACTAGTATTCAAAATATCACCAGAATAAATGCCCCTTTATTTTCTGGGTCCATGTCTGATAAGGATCCACAAGAGTTTTTGGATATAGTACAAAAGGTGACATATATCATGGGTAACTTCTAATTAGAGTGTATAGTTGGATACATATAAGTTATAGGGTGCAGCTCATACCTGGTTTAAGCAGTGGAAGGAAGACAGGGGTGTGGAATTAGAGCCTATGGAGTGGGAAAAGTTTTCCATAACTTTCCTAGAAAGGTTCTTCCCACTAAAGTTAAGAGAAGCTAAGGTTCAGGAGTTCATAAAATTAAAGCAAGGAAGTATAAGTGTGAAGGAGTACTCACTCAAGTTTACTCAAATGGTGAGGTATGCTCTACTATGGTAGATGATAATAGGTCAAGGATAAGTAAGTTTGTATATGGTATACTTGATAGTGTGGTTAAGGAGTGTAGGACCAACATGTTGATTAAGGAGATGGACTTATCTAGATTTATGGTTCATGCTTAGTAGATTGAGGATGAGTACCTTAAATCGAAAGATAGAGAGAATAAGAGGTCCAAAACATGTAGATTTATTTTTTCTCAGCCAGGGTCAGAAAGTGGTAATTGATCCCAATTTTGCTAGAAAATTTTGGCCCCAACTCCATCTTTAGCTAGTGCTCCAGTTCCTAAGTTTAGGTAGGACAGTCGGGATAGAGTGCTAAGATATAAATCCTAAAGTTGTGTGAATAGTAGTCAAACCAATTTTCTCTACAAGAAGTGTAATAAGAATTATCAGGAAGAGTGTAAAGATGGAAGTGAAATGTATTTTTAGTGAGGCAAGCTAGGCCACATGATCAAGAATTTCCCCGTAGGTATGTAGAAGGGCAGGAATGATTATCAGCAAGGTCATACAAACTCTTCAGCAATAACATCAGGTAAGTCGACTCAGCAGGGTGCCACTTTCAGTGCCACCAGTGGTCAATGACAAAATAGATTGTATGGTCTCCAGACTTGACATGACCAGGAAAGTTCTCCTGATGTGATTATGGGTATGTTACAAGTCTTTTATCTGTAGGTTTATGTCTTGTAAGACCTTGGATCTTTACTTTATTTTGTGACTTTATATATAACTATTGATTTTAGTGTAAGTCCTAAAACATTAGTAGATTCTTTGTCAGTGTCTACCCCAGTAGGGAAGTCGATTGAAGCCCAATGGGTATACAGAAATTTCCTGATCATGGTGTCTCAAAAAGTTACTTCAATCAATCTTCTGGAGTCAGAAATGACTAATTTTGACATCATTCTTGGCATGGATTGGCTCCACTCATGCTATGCCTCAGTTAACTGTAGAAATAGAATTTTTGAATTCTACTTTTCTATTGAACCAGTTAATGAATGGAGGGTAGCACTTCAGTGCTTAAGGGTTAGTTTGTTTCATATCTTAAGGAAATAAAGATGATATCCAAAGGGTGTATGTACCATCTCGTCTGAGTCAAGGACTCAAATTATGAACTTTGAGTCTTGAGTCAGTTTCAATAGTAAATGAATTTCTAGATATGTTTTCTGATTATTTTCCCTGAGTTCCTCACGAAAGGGAAATAGACTTTGAAATTGATCTCTTTCCAGACACCAAGCCTATCTTTATTCTATATTATAGGATGACTCCAGCTGAGCTTAAGAAATTTAAGGATTAGTTGAAAGATCTCTTAGATAAGGTTTTTATTAGGGATATCATTGCCCCATAGGGCTCTCTAGTCCTTTTTGTGCTCAAGAAAGATGGTTCTCTTAGAATATGCATCGACTACTGTCAGTTGAACAAAGTCACAATCAAGAATAAGTGTCATCTCCCTAGAATTGATCACTTATTTGACCAACTTTAGGGTGCGAGTTATTTGTCTAAGATAGACCTTAGATCCGGATAACATCAACTTAGAGTCAGAGAATATGACATTTTGAAGATAGCCTTTAGGACTCTATATGGTCATTTTCCTACAGCTTTCATGGACTAATGGATAGGGTGTTCAAACGTTACTTGGATATGTTTGTCATAGTCTTCATTTATGACATCCTTATCTATTTCTATTGTGAGAGTGATTATGTTAACCATCTAAGAGTTGTTTTACAGACCTTTAAGGATTTCTAATCACTAAATTCAGAAAGTGTGAATTTTGGTTGAGATCAGTATCTTTTCTTAGTCACATCGTTTTTGGTGATGGCGGTTGAGTTGATCCTCAAAAGACCAAAGAAGTGAGAAATTGGCCTAGACCTATTTCTCCATTAGATATCAGGAGTTTCTTAGGTTTAGCTGGCTATTACGGATGGTTTGTTGAAGGGTTTTATTTTATTTCTTCGCCCATGTCGAGGCTAACCTAGAAGAAGGTTAAATTTTAGTGGTCTGATTCTTGAGAAAAGAGTTTTTAGGAGTTGAATACTCGACTAACTTTTACCCCAATCCTGACTTTGCCAGATGGTTCAGATGGGTTTATAGCTTAAACCTCATGAGAAGAATTACCCAACCCATGATCTTAAGTTGCCATTTGTGTTTTTTCCTTAAATATTTGGAGGCATATCTGTATGGGGTTCATGTGGATACGTTCATAGATCATAAGAATTTACAGTATGTGTTCACGCAGAAAATTTGAATCTTTGCCAAAGAAGGTGGTATGTTCACGCAGAAAGATTTGAATCTTCGCCAAAGAAGGTGGCATGAATTGTTAAAGGATTATGACATGAGTATGTTGTATCATCCGAGCAAGGCCAATGTAGTGTTAGATGCCCTTAGTAGATTGTCTATGGGTAGTGTTTCTCATGTCGAGGAACATAAAAAGTATTTAGTTTGTAAGGTTCATCAGCTCGCTAGATTAGGTTTTCGGTTGGTTGATTTGGTTGAAGGTAGCATATGTGTTCAGTATCTTTATTGTTTGCTGAAGTGAAAGAAAAGCAATATTGGGTTCCTAGTTTGGTAGTTGAAGGAGGCAGTTAGAGATCAGAAGGTTGAGGTTTTCTCCTAAGGGGGAGATGGTATGTTTCGTTGTCAAGGCATACTATATGTTATGTGTGTTGATGGTTTGAGTCAGTGAATACTTGCTGAGGCGCATGGTACGAGATACTCTATTCACCCAGGGGGCACTAAGATATACCATGATTTGTGAGAAACCTATTGGTGGAGTGCTATGAAGAAAGATATTGCAAAATTTATGGCTAAGTTTTCGAACAATCAATAGGTTAAAGTTGAGCACCAAAGGCCTAGTGGTATGCTTCAAGAGTTTATCATCCCCACTTGTAAGTGGGAGGTGGTGAACGTGGATTTTGTGATAGGATTGCCTCGAATACATCGTCAACATGATTCGATAAGTGTCATTATAGATTAGATGACCAAGTCAGCCTATTTCTTGCCAGTTCATACTTCATATTAAGTTAAGGATTATACTAGACTCTATCTCAAGGAGTTGGTTAGGTTGCATGGGATTCCATTTTCTATCATTTCTGCTAGGGGTACTCAGTTTTCTTCTCACTTTAGGAAAGCTTTTCAGAAGGATCTTGGTACCCAGGTTTATCTCAGTACGACTTTTAATCTTCTGATAGATGGTTAGGCAGAGAGGACCATTCAGACCTCAGAGGACATGTTGAGATCCTGTGTTATTAACTTCAGAGATATTTGGGATGACCACTTACCTTTGATTGAGTTTGCCTACAACAACAATTATCACTCTAGTATTCAGATGGCTCTATTTGAGGCTCTCTATGGGATGATATATAGATCTCTGATTAGATGGTTTGAAGTAAGTGAGGTTGCTTTGATAGGACCAGATTTAGTATTTGAGGTGATATAGAAAGTTCAGTTAATCCCAGAGAGGATGAAAATAGCTTAGAGTGGTCAAAGATCTTATGTCAGTGTGAGAAAAAAAGATCTTGCATTTAATGTTGGTGAGCTTATGTATTTGAAAATTTCACCCATGAAAGGGGTGAAGAGGTTTAGTAAGAAGGGAAAGCTCAGTCCCCGCTATATTGGCCTGTATAGGATTTTGTGCTGCTTTAGAAAGGTAGCTTATGAGTTAGAATTGCCTTCAAACTTGGCGTAAGTTCATCCAGTGTTTTATGTCTCCTTGTTGAAGAAGTATATTGGTGGTTTAGCTTTAGTTGTGCCTTTAGAGGGTGTGGATATGAGAGATAGTCTCTCTGCTGAAGAGATTCCAATTGAGACACTTGACCATCAGATTCGCAGGTTGAGGAACAAAGAGGTTCCCTTAGTGAAAGTTTGATTGTGAAATCAGTGCGTTGAGGGAGCCACTTGGGAAGCAGAAGTAGATATGGGAGCCAAGTACCCTCATCTTTTCTCCATGAATTTAGACTCAGCTCAAGGTAATAATTTTCCTTAAATCGACTCTTTTCCCAATCTCTATTTAGAGATATAACTATTCTCATATTACTGCATGCATGCACCAAACCAGTTCAGTCCATGAATCATTTCTTAGGCTCAGTTTTTTAATCATCTGTTAGTTCATGAACATTGAGTCTATGAACTCAGTTTCCGTAGTATCTCAGCTTAACTAATCTCATTTGAGGACGAATGTTCCCACTAGGGATATATTATAATACCCCATCCCTTAAGAGCTTCTATGCATCACACGACTCATCCCCTGAGTCGTATGCATAATATACGAGTCATACATAGAACTCAAACCCAAGGCAGTGTGTGATGGGTGACTTTCTATTTAACATACGAATTAAAACTTATGAGTGATACGATGATCATACGAGTCTTATGTGGTAAGTCATAACTAAGTCAATGTGAGGTGAGATGTGCTCGGTATAGATTACGAGAGGATGAGTACTAGTCATATGAAATGATAGAAGTCGTAAGTTGGAATCGTATGTTGACAAGTTTATGCCATTCCGATTCTACCAAACTTATGAGTCAAGAGTCCCAGTCGTATCATCATCATACAAGTCGTATGGTCGGTTCGTATAGACTAGCGATGAATTCTGTAATGATCAGTTAAAAGGGACTTTTTGATTTTTTCCTTCTTGTAACTTCTACCCATGACTTATAACCCTCAAAGAAGTTTATTTTCTCTCAAATCTCAAACAGTTAACACGTTAATATCCTCCCCGATACTCAAGAACAACAATTAGGGTTTCTTAGAGGCATGAATAATTACAAAGATTCTTCCCTAAAGCTTTTACTATAGGTATGTGGGGTATTCATCGATGGGTCCCTTCCACCCATTGAGCCCCAAAACCCTATTTTGTGTAAAAGTATGAATATTATCCTATTTTATGAAATTATCCTTGAAACTTTTGAATTTAATCCATGAACTTTGTAGTAAATCAAATTCAAGCCATATCAACATACGTTTCCATGTTATATAAGTCACTTCATGTGTGAATTACAATTTCTCGTCTTAATTCTCTTGATTTTATGATAAATACTAAAGTTATGAATTAAACCATGTAAGTATGATGTTTTCTCATGTTTAACACATCCCCATGTTCAAATTCATGTATCTGTCTCATTGAATTATTGCTTGCTTTGGGTCTTTGAATTTTAACTTCATGTCATTGTTTTAAGTAATGTTGTCGTATTTTGTAATCATTTAGTTTTGGCGGGTTATGAACACACAATATCTATGTGTTTTTACAATATTTTTTTTTAATTAACAAGTCAGTCAGACCACACTTTTGTTACATATTCAGGACATCATGTTCATGCTTAGCATTTATAAAACTAGAACTATGTCATGTTAAACGACTAATAATACCAGTGTCATTTAGTTGGGAGTAACACTTAGCACCGAGTGAATTCAGGGATGATGACTCACCCATTAATTTGCATGAGTCGTTAGTAGCAGTCCCTATATTCCATACCTATGGTGTCATGATAGTTTCAAAAGGGTCCCTTATCAGTAGAGGCATGGCACCCTCTCCTTTGGGACAACAGGACTATGGATCCATATTCTCAGATATGTGTTGGTACCCTAGGCAAAGTATCAACACCCATCCAACTGGTGTTACGAGTTGGACCCTGATAGCTCAAATTGGGGCATGTCGGTTATAGCTAGCTCCCATAGTTTCAGTGTAGTTCTAAGAATACATCAGTTTAGGTTTGCATGACCAAGTGTACAGATTTT
Organism: Capsicum baccatum var. pendulum; assembly: GCA_030864225.1. Taxonomy (NCBI): domain Eukaryota; kingdom Viridiplantae; phylum Streptophyta; class Magnoliopsida; order Solanales; family Solanaceae; genus Capsicum; species Capsicum baccatum. The sequence goes on from CM061550.1 coordinate 204,931,817, forward strand.
AGGTATTCAGTTATACAGATCTCAGTTATTCAAATTCTAGATTATTTTAGTATATATATGCTTATTCTTGGTGTCACATTCTCAGTTTTTACATATCAATCATTCTTGTTCAGTTATCTTATGCATTTCAGCTAGTCCTTATCTCACATACCAGTACATTTAAAATATTGGTCGCATACTTTTTCTTTGCACTATGTTGTCTTATAACATAGGTTTGGTCGCTCAATTTCCCAACTGTACTTAGATAGTCCATAATTATCCTTCAGCAGTAGTGGTGAGTCCTATTCTATCGAGGACATGACATATTTTACCATTATTTCAATGTCTTTTTATGTTTAGTCAGTCAGAGTTAGTTAGGTGTTTGTCCCATCAAGTCCTCATGATTTCTAGAGGCTTTCAGACAATCAGTTTTCAGTTATCTTATAAGTTGTTTCAGATAGATAGACACTGAATTCGATTTTAGTTCATCTGGTTATTTTAGATATGTTAGTTTATATTTCCGTGTTTTATTTTCAGCACAGTACCATATCAGTTTACTTTTTGCATATGTAGATCTCGCGTTATATTAGTTAGTGCTCACAACAGGTACCAGAATATGGGTTAGATTGTGGTCACTTATGGTTGTAAGCATCATTGTTGTAACCAGGGGGTAGCCTTAGGCCGTGATAGTATGAAGCAAAGAACAATGGTTATAAATACTTCCTGAGGCCTCTTGGACTAGTTAGTAGCATCATAACCATTGAAGAGATTCAAAGGAACCCACATTCAGATTTTGCAATGCTCCTTAGCACAGATCTGTGGTACTCAAAATTACCTTCAAACTATTAACACAAAATAAAAATAAAACCAAAGGTGATACTAAAGGAAAACTAAAAAGAATAAAATAACTTCTTTAATATGGGTTGCCTTCAAAGCAACTCCTGATTTTTTATCGTGGCAAGACTAAAAGCACCACTTTTAACCACAGTCTCTCATTCTTTCCCCCCTACTTGGATCCCAACTTCTTATTTTTGTATTACCTCGTGAGTGCTTACTCTCAAGGTCTGCAGCTCTTTCCATACTACCATTTTTAGGCTCCTTTTGAAATTACTTAATTTCAGGATTAATTGTTAATTTAGGAAACTCCATGAAAGAGTTTGAAGAGATAATTAAAGGTTTACACTCTCCACCCCACACTTACTTTCACGGCCCAAGGCAATTCCTTAGTCATGAAAACGGTGCTTAAGTTTAAAAGTGATGAAAGCTAACCCATGAGATGGTACCTGTTGTTAACACTGAACAATATAATGATAATAGACATGCACAGAAAATAACTGTTAAACCCATAAAGTTTTATATATTTAAAATACAACTGAATTCACAAGTTTGAAAACATTTGTCAAGACTAATAAGATACTAAAAACACAATTAATAAAACTAATAAACTGACTAGCTATCTATTTGAAAGCCTCTGAACTAACTGAGGAGTTAATGGGATAGGCCCTAACTAACTCCAACTGATTAACATAAAAGAAATAAAGAAATACCTAAATAAACATAACAAGTCCTCAATAGGTAAAGACTTACCACTGCTTCTGCTATAGAAGCGCTGGACTGTCTAAGTATGATCGGGAAACTGAGCGTCCGAACCTACAATATAAGATACCATAGCACAAAAAGAGTATGTGGCCAGTACTTTGAATGTACTAGTATATGAGATAAGGTTTGGCTGAAATACATGGGTTAAATATGCATAAAGTAATGACTGGATGAATAGCATGAGATACCTGAGTATGTATGCATGAAAACTAAAATACTAGGAATGCAAGACCAAGAATATAATGTTTTTGAAATAATTCTGTAAACTGAATTACTGAAATCTGATAACTGAATAACTGAAAGTCTATATGCTATGGTCAAGCAAATCTGAACGAAATTATATACTGAATACTAATCTGAGACTGTGGGAGGTATCATCTAAATGACATGCCCCAGTCTGAGCTAAGTGGGGTCCAACTTGTAACCCCAGTTGGAAGAGTGTTAATACCGTTCCATGGGTACTAACAATGGTTGTGTGGATCCACAAAAATGGTTTCCCAAAGGACTGAGTAACTTTATACTGGTAGGAAACTCATGTGATATGTGTTAACCCCAAACTATCAAGAAGACATCTCAAACCTATATTGGCTACATAGTTCTGTAACTCAGGGGTTTCTACTATGGGTCAAACCTAAACTGGAAGGAATGCCCCCATCCCTGGGTTCGCTAGGTGCTGGATCCTAGTCCCAACTTAATGACACTATTTAATGACAGACCTAAGTTTAACTGAACAACAAAATGATCATCATAACTGATTGAATGATAATGCTTATTGTATATCTAAAATCATTCTAAAGATACTAAAATTATGTAAACAACTAGGTATCGGGTGTTCATAACCTACCAACATTGAATGGAAATAAGAATAAGGACATATAAAATCTTTGAAACCATAATAGGAAATCATTACTTAAAATCCAGCACTTAGGCATTTCATCAAATGCATTAGAGTCATGAACTTAAGCATAGGAATGAGTAAATTACATGATAATAACATAGTTACAATACTAAAACCATGAATTAAGTTTTAAATGACAAGAGTTCAATATTCAAAACATGCAATAGCTCATTCCATTGAAAGCACGTAAAATTATAACTTGAAATCAAATTATTAAGATGTTCATGGGTATAATTCAAATTAATCATGTAAAATTCATAATTTAAAGCATAAAAAGGGATTCTTGGACTCGATGGGTCAAAAGGGCCAATGGATGAACATCACACATACCTTAAACCCTTAAGCTTGAAAGAGAAACACCAATCTTGATGCTTTCTTGAATGTTTTTGGATTGGGGAACTTGAATTCTTGGTTTTCTTGGAGATAAAGTAATGGAATTTGATGATCCAGGTGGAGAAGAGGGTTTGTCTTTGAGAGTCAATTGGAGAAGATGGGAAAATAATGCCCTAACTGGTGTTATAATTCATGATTTGATGAATTTGGTTGGGAGGAAAAGACACAATTGCCTCTTAGAAAATCAAATTCATTACTGAAGTGTATTTTACATGCTCAATGCGACACAGTGTACTTTCCATCATTATAAGCACCACGATGTGGACCTATATCGATGAACTACTAGAATCGTGATCCAAACAAGACCCAATCCTCGTCCAAAAAATTTAAAACTCCTCCGAGATATGTACCTTACACCAAGAAATATCTTGGGGTCTGGAAGACCAATTTAATAATCCTTGAAGTTAGCGGTCCAAATAAATGACTAAGTCCCTAGTAATTAGTGAAATTTTTAGTCCTTAAGGCTCTTATGCATACAACTAGGAGCTGAACTAAACTCAGAATAGTATGGGATATTATAATATCTCCCCCTTGGGAACATACATCCTCGAATGAGACTTATTTGGCTGAGAGTTCTCAACTAAATCAACTGAGATCACATACTAAACATACAAAACTTGAAACATGAATACATGACTGAGTCTGAAACATGATACATGACTGAACTGAATTTGAGAATGCATACAATGACATGAGTAAGGTCATACAGATGGAACTGAGAATGGAAAACAAATAATCTAAGGGAAACTATTACCTTAAGCTAAGTCGTATTTGCAAATAAAAGATGAGGGTAATTGGTAAGTGTATTTGCTTCTGTTTCCTAAGTGGCTCCCTTAACAGACTAATTCCGCCAAAGAACATTGACTAAGGGAACTTCTTTATCTTTAGTCTTTGAACCTTACGATCAAGATTCTCGATCGGGATTTCTTTGTAAGAAAGGCTATCCTGAATATCCACACTTTCTACCGGAGCAACAACCATTGGATCACCAATACTCTTCTTTAATAAAGAAACATGAAACACTAGATGCACTGATGCTAAATCTATAGGCAACTCAGGCTTATAAGATACCTTTCCAAAATGAGTCAAAATTTAGTAAGGTCCAACATATCAGGGACTAAGCTTCCACATCCGATACAATACCTTCACTCCTTTCATGGGCAAGATTTTCAAATACACTAAATTCCCAACTTCAAACTCAAGATCCCTTGTCCTCATATTTGCATTGGATTTTTGATGGCTTTGGGTTATCTTAAGCCTCCCCCTAATTAATTGAACAACCTTCTTCATTCCATCAAATACCAAATCTGGTCCTATCAAAGTAGACTTAACTTCATCAAACCAACCAATAAGATATCTAAATCTCCTCCCTATAGAGCCTCAAATTGAGCTATCGAAATACTGGAGCGATAACTATTATTTTAGGAAAACTCTATCAAAGGTAAGTGATCATCCCAACTACCCTTGAAATCAAGAACACATGCCCTCAACATATCCTCTAGGGTGTGAATGGTCCTCTCTACCTGACCATCTGTCTAACTATGAAAAGCTATACTGAGATGAACTTGGGTACCAAGACCTTTCTGAAAAGTCTTTCAAAAGGGAGAGGTAAATCGAATACCTCTATCTAAAATGATAGAAAATGGGACTCTATGAAACCTAGCCAACTCTATAATATAGAGCTTGTCATAATCCTCAGCTAAATGAAAAGTATGAACTAGTAAGAAATAAATAGATTTGGTCTTTTTGTTTACAATCTCCCATATCGAATCATGCTAATGATGCGTATGAGGTGAACCCATCACAAAACCCATGTTCACATCTTCCCACTTCCAAGTGAGAATGCTGAACTATTGCAATGTACCGCTAGGCCTCCAGTGTTCATCCTTGACCTGCTGATAATTAGAACACTTAGCTGTACGTAATATCTCTCTTCATACCGCTCCACCATTAGATTTCCCACAAATCATGGTACACTTTGTGGATACTATGTGTAAAGAGTAGCACACACCATGCACTTCAACCAAAATCCATTGTCTCAAACTATCAACACATGACACATAAAGTCTACCCTGATATTACAACACACCATCTCCCCCTTGTGAGAAAATCTATATTTTTTGATCTCTAACAGATTCCTTCAACTTAATAACATGGGAATCCCTATGTTACTTTTCTTTCACATTGGCAACCAAATAAGATTCCAAACCATTCTGAACTCATATACTACACTCAGTAGAAACAACCAATCGAACACCTAACTTAGTAAGCTAATGAACCTCTCTGACTAACTTCTTCTTACCATCCTTAACATGAGCAACACTACCCATAGATAATCTACTAATGGCATCTGCCACTACATTGGCCTTACCATGATGATACAACACACTCATATCATAATATTTTAACAACTCAAGCCAATCTTTTAACAACTCAAGCCACCATCTCTGACGAATATTCAAATCTTTTTGCGAAAACACATACTAAAAAATTTTGTGATCCGTGAACACATAATAAAAACTCCATAAAGATAATGCCTCCAAATTTTCAAGGAAAAAAAAATAGTTGCCAACTCAAGATCATGGGTAGGATAAGTCTTTTCATGGGGCTTAAGCTGTCTAGAGGCATAGGATATGACCTTAACTCTCTGCATCAATACACAATCAAGACCAACTATGGAAGCATCACAATAAACAACAAACCCATCTAAACCATCTAGCAATGACAAGACAGGGGTTGAGGTGTGTTGAGTCTTAGACTCCTGAAAACTCTTCTCTTAATAATTTAACCACTGAAGCTTGACTTTTTTTTGAGTTAATCGATACATGTGGTATGCAATAGGTAAAAACCCTTTAACAATCCATTTGTAATAGCCAGCCAAACCTAAGAAGCTTCTGATAACTGAGAGAGATGGGTCAGGGCCATTTTCTCATGACTTCGCCTTTTGAGGGTCAACTCTAATGACATCATTGAAAATATTATAGCTAAAGAAAGAAACTATCTTATCCAAAACTCGCACTTACTTAATGTGGTGAACAAGTGAAGGACTCTAAAAGTCTGTACTACTATTCTGAGATGGTTTGGATGATTATTTTCAGTATGGGAATAGATGAGAATATCATCAATAAAGATGATAATAAATATGTCCAAGTACTGCTTGAACACTCTGTTCATCAAGTCTATGAAAAATCCTGGGCCAGTTGTTAGTTCAAAAGAAATAACTCAAAATTTGAAGTGACCATACCGAGTTCTGAAAGCTGTCTTCGAAATTTCACATTCTCTGAATCTGAGTTGATGATCGTCGGATTTGAGTTCTATCTTAGAGAAATAACTGGCACTATGAAGTTGGTCGAACAAGTCATCAATTCTAGGGAGTGGATATTTATTCTTGATTGTGACTTTGTTCAACTGACGGTAATCAATGTACATTCTGAGAGAATCGTCTTTCTTATGCACGAACAAGACTGAGCGGCCCATGGAGAAATACTGGGTCTGATGAATCCCTTATCCAAGAGATCTTTCAACTATTCTTCTAACTATTTTAGCTCAGCTAGAGCCATTCACTAGGGTAGAATAGAGATTGGCTGGATATCTAGAAGGAGATCCATTCTGAAGTCAATTTTCCTTCCGAGAGGACTCCAGGAAGATCTTCAGGGAAAATGTTTGGAAATTCCCATGCTACTGAAACTAACTCGAGACTTGGAGTCTCAGAAATAAAGTTTTTGACTTGAACAAGATGGTAAAGACACCACGTAGATATCATTTTTCTTGCCTTAAGATAAGAAATAATCTAACCCCTAAGCACTAAAGTACTACCCCTCCATTCAATGACTGGTTTATTAGGAAAATAAAACTGGACGAATCTATTTATATAGTCAACTGAAGCGTAGCATGAGTGCATCTAATTAATGTCGAGAATGACATCAAAATCAGTCATCTCTAACTCTACAATATTTATTAACGGGACTTTTTAAGATACTATAATTGGATGATTTCTGTATACTCGTCTGGCTATGATCGATTTACCTACTCGGGTAGACACTGAGAAAGGCTCTACAAATGTTTCTAGGCTGACACACAAATTAAAAACTATATAGGGGGTTACAAAAGAAAGTAAGGCTCTAGGTTCTAGTGAAACATAGACATGAAGATGAAAAACCTACAACGTACTCGTAACCGCATCAGGAGAACTTTACTGATCATGTTAGGACTTGAGTGTGTACAACCTATTTTGGCGCTGTCCATTGGTGGCACTTGAAGTGGCGCCTTTCTGAGTCAAGTAACCTACTAGAGCTGACGATAGAACGAACTACCATCCTTACACACACCCTAATGATTCCTACCACACTTATCGTAGAGAGGATTAGTACAACCACTATTGATACTACCCTGGAACTTGAAGCCTAGTGTTCTTTCTCAACTGTCCTTCTTGAACTTTGGCATTGGCTCACTAGCTAAAGACGGAGCTGGGGGTAAAAATTTTTGATGGAACTGAGAATGGCTACCATCCCCTGACCTCTGCTTAGAAAGTTAAAGCTTCCTGTTTTGGCGCTCTTATTCTCTCTCTTTCTCCTTAAGCTTTTGTTTCTCAATCTGTTAAGTATGAATGATAAACCTAGATAGGTCCCTCTCCTTAATCAACATAGCATTCCTACACTCCTTGACCACATTATCACCTATACCAGAAACAAACTTACTCACTCAAGACCTATTATCATCCACCATCAAAGGAGCATGCCTCGCTAATTAAGTAAATTTAAGAAAGTATTCCTTCACACTCAAATTACCCTTTTTCAAATTAATAAACTCCAGCACCTTAGATTTCCTAGACTCTAAAGAAAAGAACATATCTAAAAAGGTTATGGCAAAATCCTCCCACTCTACACGCTCTGCCTTTACACCCCTACCCTCCTTCCACTACTTATACCACATATGAGCTACATCCAACAAATAGTAAGCAGCCAACTCTGGACTCTCACTTGAAGTGATACTCATTATAGCAGTCACCTTTTGAACCATATACAGAAACTCCTAAGGAATCTCTCATACATGTATCCCAAAAACAAAGGGGGATTCATTCAAGTAAAATCACAAATCCTAGCTGCAGCTGTATTTTCCACTGGATTGGCTGGGGCAAAAACCGGATAATTATTTTGAGCAGCTACTGAATGAGCTAAGATAGTAAATGCAACTCTAAACTTGGCATGAGAGACATGCTTGTTTAGGGGATCTTCTTGAGCAGGTGAAGGAGTAGGCTAATTTCCATTTCTCATTCCAATATTTATTTTGGGAGGCATTGTCTATAAATGGAAGGAAAAATGATTCAGTAAGAGAGTTTTAAATAGAGATTATGATTATTCGCATGACATGAATACTGAAAGAAGGGAAAATTTTCCTAAAATGTCATGTAGCCTCTTGTCCATAAGTGTGGCGCACTTTACACCTATGCACAAGACTCTACTCAATGCGCTTTCAGACTCCCTAGGACAATGTAAGATCTTAGTCACTGATACCAAGTTTTGTTACGACCGGAGTCTGCCCCTAGTCGCGACAATGGTGCATATTGTCATAAGTGACCACAAGCTAACCTATAAGCTAGTACCTGCTGTGAGCACTAAATAATATAATGATAATAGAGATGTACGGAAAATAACTGATAAGGCCATATGTTTTTAACTACTAAAATTAAAAATAAATTCACAAGTCTAAAAACATCTGTCGAGACTGATAAGATATTAAAAACACAACAGATAAGACTGATAAAATGACTAGCTATCTATCTGACTATCTGAATGTTTGAAATCCTCTAAACTAATTGAGGAGTTGATGGGACAGGCACCAACTAACTCAATTTCATTAACTAAAACGAAATGCAAAAATAACTGAATAAACATAATAGGTCCTCGATAGATGAGGACTCACCACTGCTGCTACAATTAAAGTGCTGGATTGTCTTACGGTTCGGAAACTAAGCATTCAAACCTATGATATAAGACATCATAACACAAAGAAGAGTATACGGTAAGTACTTTGAATGTACTGGAATATGATATAAGGTTATTTTGAAATGCATGGGTTAACTGTGCATGAAGTAATGACTGGCTGAATAGCATAGGATAACTGAGTATGCATGCATGAAAGCTAAAATACTGAGAATGCAATAACAAACAGATAATATTTCTGAAATGATTCTGTAAATTGAATTACTGAAATATGATAATTGAATACTGGAAGTCTATATGCTATGGTCAAGAAAACCTGAACTGAATTCTATACTAAATACTGATCTGGGACTGTGGGAGGTATCATCTAACCGACATGCCCCACTCTGAGTTAAGTAAGGTCCAACTTGTAACTTCAGTTGGAAGGGTGTCAGTACCATGCCACGGGTACTAACAATGGTTGTGTGGATCCAATAAACTGGTGTCCCAAAGGACTAAGGAGTAACCCTATACTGGCAAGAAACTCATGAGATATGTGTCAACCCTAAGCTGGAAAGAAGACATCTCAAACCTATGATGGCTATGTAGTTCTATAGCTCAGTGATTTCTACTAAAGGTCAAACCCAAAACTAGCAGGAATGCCCCCATCCCTGGGTTTGCTCAGTGCTAATACTACTCCCAATTAAATGACACTATTTAATGAATTGAACTAAGCTTAACAAAACAACCAACTGATCATAATAACTGACTGAATAACAATGCTCATGGTATATCTAAACTCATTCTAAAGATACTAAAATTATGTAAACAAATAGGTATCAGGTGTTCATAACCTACCAACATTGAATGGAAATAAGTATAAGGACATATAAAAGCTTTGAAGCCATAAAAGGGAATCATTACTTAAAATTTAACACTTAGGCATTTCATCAAATACATTAGAGTCATGAACTTAAGCATGGGAATGAGTAAATCACATGATAATAACATAGTTACAATACTAAAACCATGAATTAATTTTTAAATGGAAAGAGTTCAATATTCAAAACATGCAATAGCTTATTCCATCAAAAACACGTAAAATTATGACTTGAAATCAAATTATCAAAATGTTCATGGGCATAATTCAACTTAATCATGTAAAATTCATAATTTAAAGCATAAAAGAGATTCTTGGACTCGATATGTCAAAAAGAACCTTGGATGAACATCACAAATACCTTTAACCCTTAAGTTTGAAAGAGAAACACCAATCTTTATGCTTTCTTGAATGTTCTTGGATTGGGGAACTTGAATTCTTGATTTTATTGGAGAGAAAGTAATGGAATTTGATGATCTTGGGGAGGAGAGGGTTTTTTTAGAGACAATTGTAAAAGATGGGCAAATAATGCCCTAACTAGTGTTATAATTCGTGATTTGATGAATTGGGTTGATGGGAAAAGACATAATTGCCCCTCTGGCAATTTAATTCATAACTGAAGTGCATTTTACATGCTCACCAAGATGCGCTGTACTTTCCATTGTTATAAGCACTGTGATGTGTCTCTATCGCGATGATGTGCTGGAATCGTGATTTAAACTAGAATGAATACTCGTTTAAAAAATCTAAAACTTCTCTGCGACATGTACCTTACATACCTAAACATGAATTACCTCAAAACGAATATCTTGGGGTCGGGTACCTAATTTAAAAACCCCCGAAGTTAAGAGGCCTTAAAAATAACTAAGTCCCCAACACTTACTAAAATTTCAGGCTTTAATCTACTTATGCATGCAACTAGCAGCTGAACCGAACTCAAAATAGTATAAGGTATTACAATATCTCCCCAAGGGAATATTTGTCCTCGAATGAGATTGATTTGGCTGAGAGTTCTGAACAAAAGCAACAGAGATCACATAATGAACATGCACAACCAGAAAAATGATTACATAATTGAGTCTGAAACATAATACATGACTAAATTGAATTCATGAATGCATGTAATGGCATAAGTATGGTCAAATAGCTATGGTCAAATAGCTGGAATTGAGAATGGAAAACAAACTATCTAAGGAAAACTATTACCTTAAGCTGAGTCTATGTTTGCAGAGAAAAGATGAGGTTACTAGGTACACATATCTACTACTGTTTCCAAAGTGGCTCTCTCAATGAACTGATTCTGTCAAATAACTTTGACCAAGGGAACTTCTTTGTTTCTTAATCTTTGAATCTGGCAATCAAGGATCTCGACTGGGATTTCTTCGTAAGAAAGGCTATCTTGAACATCCATACTTTCTACCAGAACAACAACTGTTGGATCACCAATACTCTTTTTAAATAAAGAAACATAAAACACTGGATATACTAATGCCAAATCTGCTGGCAACTCAAGCTCATAAGCTACCTTTCCAAAATGACTCAAAATTCTGTAAGGGCCGACATATCAGGGACTAAGATTCCTCATTTTGCCAAATCTCTTCACTCCTTTCATGGGCGAGATTTTCAAATACACCAATCCCCAACTTCAAACTCAAAATCCCTTCTGGTTACATCGGCATAGGATTTTTGATGCTTTGGGATGTCTTAAGCCTCTCCCTAATAAATAAAACCTTCTACATTCCATCAAATACCAAATCTGATCCTATCAAAGCAGGCTCACCTGCCTCAAAAAGCTAATAGGAGATCTACATCTCCTCCCAAAGAAATCCTTAAATAGAGCCATCTGAATATTGGACTGATAACTATTATTGTTGGAAAACTAGATCAAAGGTAAGTGATTATCCCAACTACCCTTGAAATAAAGAACACATGCCCTCAGCACATCCTCTAGGGTCTGAATATTCCTCTCTACCCAACCATCTATCTGAGGATAAAAGGTTGTACTAAGATGAACTTGGGTACCAAGACCCTTCTGAAAATCCTTCCAAATATGAGAGGTAAGCTGAGTACCTCTATCTAAAATAATAGACAATGGTACTTCATTCAACCTAACCAACTCTCTAATATAGAACTTGGCGTAATCCTCAACTGAATAAGAAGTATGAACTGGTAAGAAATAAGCTAATTTGGTCATTCTGTCTATAATTACCAATATCGAATCATACTAACGATGCGTACGAGGCAAATCCATCACAAAATCCATGTTCACCTCTTATCATTTCCAAGTGGGAATGCTTAACTCTTGCAATATACCACAAGTCCTCTGGTGTTCAACCTTGACCTGCTAACAATTAGAACACTTAGCTATATATATCCTGTAATATCCCTCTTCATACCTCTCCACCAATATATTTCTTGCAAATCATAGTACATCTTCGTGGCTCCTAGGTGTAAAGAGTAGCATGCACCACGCACTTCTTCCAACATCCACAGTCTCAAACCATCAACACAGGGCATACAAAGTCTACCCTGATCTCTAACTAATTCCTTCAACTTAACTAAACTGGAATCTCTATCTTGCTTTTCTTTCACTTTGGAAACTAAATAAAATTCTGAACCATTCTGAACCTATATACTACCCTCAGCTGAATAAACCAATCGAACACCTTAACTAGAAAGCTAATGAACCTCTTTAACTAACTTCTTCTTATCATCCTCAATATGAGCAAAACTACCCATAGACAATCTACTAAAGGCATATACCCACTACATTGGATTTGCCCGGATGATACAACATACTCATATCATAATCCTTTAACAACTCAAGGCACTTTCTCTGATGAAGATTCAAATCTTTCAACGAAAACACATACTAAAAAAAATTTGTGATCCATGAACACAAAAACATGGACTCCATAAATATAATGCCTCCAAATATTCCAGGCAAAAACAACAGATTCCAACTCAAGATCATGGGTAAGGCAATTTATTTCATGGGGATTAATCTATCTAAGGGCATAGGCTAACCTTACCTCTTTGCATCAACAAATAACCAAGACCAACTATGGAAGCATCATAATAAACAACAACCCCATCTGAACCATCTAACAATGTCAAGATTGGGGCTGAGGTGTGTTGAGTCTTCAACTCCTAAAAACCTTTCTCATAAGAATCTGGCCACTGTAACTTGACCTTGTTATGAGTTAATCAAGACATGGGGAATGCAATAGAAGAAAACCTTTCAACAAATCATCTGTAATAACCATCCAAACCTAAAAACTTCTCATATCTGATGAAGAGATAGGTCTGTCCAATTTCTCATAGCTTTTATTTTATGAGGGTTAACTCTAATGACTTCACCAAAAATAATATGGCAAAGAAAAGCTATTGATCTTAGACAAAACTCACACTTATTGAAATTGGCAAACAACTGATGGGCTCTAAGAGTCTGCAATACCATTTTGAGATGGTCTACATGATCATTTTCACTATGGGAATAGATGAGAATATCATTAATAAAGATTATGATGAACATGTCCAAGTACTGCTTGAACAATCTGTTTATCAAGTCCAAGAAAGATGTTGGGGAATTTGTTAGTCCAAAAGACATAACTATGAATTAAAAATGATCATACCGAGTTCTGAAAGTTGTGTTTAGAATATCAAATTCTCTGACTCTAAGTTGATGATATCTGGATATGAGGTCTATCTTAGAGAAATAACTGACACCTTGAATTTGGTCGAACAAGTCATCAATCCTGGGGAGTGGATATTTATTCTTGACTGTGATTTTGTTCAATTGACGGTAATTGATACACATTCTAAGAGAACTATCTTTCTTATGCATGAACAGGACTGGAGCGCCCCATGGGGAAACAATAGGTCTGATGAATCCCTTATTTAAGAGATCTTGCAACTATTTTTTAACTCTTTTAGCTCAGCTGGAGCCATTCTGTAGGGAGAAATGGAGATAGGCTAGGTTTCTAGAAGGAGATCTATTCTAAAGTCAATTTTTATTTAGGGAAGGACTTTGGGAAGATCTTCAGGGAAAATGTCTAGAAATTCCCTTACTACTAAAACTTACTCGAGACTTGAAATCTCAGAACTAGAGTCTTTGACTCAAACAAGATGGTAAAGACATCCCTTAGATATCATTTTTCTTGCCTTAAGATATAAAACAATCAGAGCCTTAAGCATTGTAGTACTACCCCTCCATTCAATGACTGGATCATTAGGAAAATGAAACTGGACGACTCTGTTTCTATACTTAACTGAATCATAGCATGAGTGGAGCCAATCCATGCTGAGAATGACATCAAAATCAGTCATCTCTAACTCCATAAGATCAACTAATATGACTTTTTGAGATACAGTAATCGGGCAATTTCTATATACCCATCTTGCAATGATTGATTTACCCACTGGGTAGACACTAAGAAAGGCTCTACTAATATTTCTGGGCTAAAACCAAAATTAAAATCTATATAAAGGGTTACAAAAGAAAGTTAAGCTCTGGTTTTTAGTAAAACATAAACATGAAGATAAAAAACCTACAACATACCCGTAACCACATAAGGAGAACTTTCCTGATTATGTCAGGACTGGGGCGCATACAACCTATTTTGGCACTATCTACTTGTAGCACTAGAAGTGGCACCCTAATAAGCTAGGTAACCTGCTGGAGCTAGTGACAGATTAAACTACCAGCCTTACACATACCTTGGTGATTTCTACCACACTTTCCATAAATAGGATTAGTACATCCACTGTTCATACTACTATGGGACTCAGAGCTTAGTGCATTGTCCCAAATATCATTCCTTAACTTTGGCATTGTCTCACTAGTTAAAGATAGAGCTGGGGGTGAAAATTTTTGATGAGACTAAGAATGGATACGACTGTTTGACCTCGGATGAGAAAAGTTAAAACTACCTATTCTGGCCCTCTTATTCTTTCTCTCTTTCTCATTAAGCTTCTGTTCCTCAATCTATTAAGCATAAAAAATAAGATTAGATAGGTCTATATCCTTAATCAACATAGCAGTCTTACACTCCTTGACCACACTATCAGCTATACCATAAACAAATGTACTAATTCTAGAACTATTATCAGCCACTATCGAAGGAGCATACCTCGCCAATGGAGTAAATTTAAGTGAGTATTCCTTCACACTTATATTACCATTTTTCAAACTAACAAACTCTAGAACATTATCTTTCCTTAACTCTAAGGAAAGAACCTATCTAAAAAGGGTGTGGTAAACTCCTCCCACTCTACAAGCCCTACCTTAGTACCCTATCCTCCTTCCACAACTTATACTATGTATGAGCTACATCCTGCAACTTGTAAGCAACCAACTCTGAACTCTCACTCAAAGTGACACCCTTGATGTCAGTCACCTTCTAAACCATATCAAAAAACTCCTACGGATCCTCTCAGACTTGGATCCCAAAAACAAATGGAGATTCATTTGGGTAAAATCTCAAATCCTTGTTAAAACTGTATTTTCTACTAGATTAGTTGGGGAAATAGCCTGTTGATTGTTTTGAGTAGCTACTAAATAAGCTAAGGTAGTGAATGCAACTTTAAACTCAGGATAAGAGATGTGGTCGTTCAGGGGATAATTCTAAATAGGCAGAGGTGCGGGGTAATTTCTATTTCTCCTTCCATTGTTTATTTTGGGAGGCATGTTCTATAAACAGAAGGAAGAATGAGATTTTTTATAGATCTTATACTCATTCGCATGACATGCATACAGAAAAAAGGGAAACTTTTTCTAAAATGTCTTATAGCCTCTTGTCCATAAGTGTGGCGCGCTTCACACCCATGCACAAAACTCTACTCAATTCACTTACAGACTCCTTAGGATACTGTAAAACCTTAGGATCTGATACTAAGATTTTTCATGACCCGAGGCTAGCACCTAGTCGCCATAACAATGCTTACAATAACAAGTAACCATAAGCCAACCCATGAGCTGGAACCTGCTATGAGCACTGAACAATATAATGTTAATAGATATACTCAAAAAATAACTGATAAGGCCATAAAGTTTTAAATACTAAAAATACAACTGAATTCACGAGTCTAAAAACATTTGTCAAGACTGATAAGATACTGAAAACATAATTGATAAGACTAATAAACTAACTAGCTTTCTATATGACTGTCTGAATTTTTGAAAGCCTCTAAACTAACTGAGGAGTTGATGGGGCATGATCCAATTAACTCCAACTGATTAACTAAAAAGAAATGTAGAAATAACTGAATAAACATAACAGGTCCTTGTTAAATGAGGACTCATCACTACTGCTGCTGCTGAAGCACTGGACTATCTAAGTACGGTTGTAAACTGAGCATTCAAACCTAAGATATAAGACATCATAGTGCAAAGAAGAATATGCGGTCATTACATTGAATGTACTGGTATATGAGATAAGGTTAGGCTAAAATACATAGGTTAACTATGCATGAAGTAATGAATAGTTGAACAGCATGAGATAACTGAGTATGCATGCATGAAAACTAAAATACTGAGAATGCATGATCAAGCATATAATATTTCTATAATAATTTTGTAAACTGAATTACTAAAATCTGATAGCTGAATAACTGGAAGTCTTTATGCTATGGTTAAACAAACCCAAACTGAATTTCGTACTGAATACTGATCCAAGACTATGGGAGGTATTGTTTAGCTGACATTCCCCACTCTCAGTTAAGTGAGGTCCAACTTGTAACCCTAGTTGGAACGGTGTTAATACCATGCCACAAGTAGTAATAATGATTGTACGGATCTTCTAAACTGATGTCCTTAAAGACTAAGGAGTAACTCTATACTAGCAGGAAACTTATGAGATATGTATTAACCCTATGCCGGTAGGAAGACATCTTAAACCTATGCTGGCTACGTAGTTCTGTAACTTAAGGATTTCTAATAAGGGTCAAACCCTAAACTAGAAAAAATTCCCCCACCCTTGGGTTCACTTGATGCTGAAAAATACTACCAACTAAATGGCACTATTTAATAGACTGAGCTACGCTTAACTGAACAATGAATTGATCATAATAACTAACTGAATGATACTGCTCATGGTATATGTAAAATCATTCTAAAGATACTAAAATTATTTGAACAACTAGGTATCAGGTGTTCACAACCTACCAACACTGAATGGAAAAAAGAATTAGGACATAGAGCAACTTTGAATCCATAATAGGGAATTATTACTCAAAATCCAATACTTAGACATTTTATCAAACACATGAGAGTCATGAAATTAAGAATGAGAATGGGTACATCATATGATAATAACTTAGTTACAATACTAAAACCATGAATCAAGTTTTAAATGACAAGAGTTCAATATTCAAAACATGAAATGGATTATTCCATCAAAAACATATGTAATCATAACTTGAACTCAAATTATCAATATGTTCATAGGAATAATTCAACTTAATCATTTAAAATACATAATTTAAAACATAAAAAGGGATTCTTGAACTCCATGGGTTAAAAGGGCCCATGAATGAACATCACACATACCTTAAACCCTTAAGCTTGAAAGTGAAACTCCAACCTTGTTGCTTTCTTGAATGTTCTTGGATTAGGGAACTTGAATTCTTGGTTTTCTTGGAGAGAAAGTAATGGAATTTAATAATCTTGGAGGAGGAGAGGGTTTGTTTTTGAGAGATAGTTGGATATGATAGGCAAATAATACCCTAAATAGTGTTTAATTCGTCATTTGACAAATTAGGTAGAGGGGAAAAGACACAATTTCCCCTCAAGCAATTAAATTCATAAATGAAGTGAGTTGTACATGCTCACCATGATGTAGTGTACTTTCCATTGCAATAAGCACCGCGATGCAGCCATATCGCGATGAGCTGCTAGAATTGTGATCCAAACAAGACCCAATCCTCATATGAAAAATCCATCTTCTCTGAGAGATGTACCTTACACCTTTGAAATGAATTAACTCAAAAACCAACATCTTGGGGTTGGAAAGACCAATTCAAAAATCCTTGAAGTTAAGTGGCCTTAAAAATGACTAGGTCCACAACACTATGTGAAATTTTTAGGCTATAAGCATCTTATGCATGCAACTAGAAGATGAATTAAACTGAGGAAAGTGTGGGGTATTACACTTATCTATCTCCATAGTTGTGACTAGGCGTAGATCTTTATAATGTGAGGGTCTATTGAGTGATTTGTACACACTAAACTCCATATTTTTTTTATTCAATCTCATTTTGACGGTGCCCTCTCTCACATCTATCAGTGCTCCTCTACTAGCCAAGAATATGTCCTAATATTCTTGGAACCTTGTCATCTACATCATTTTCAAGAACAATAAAGTTAGTAGGAATAATAAACTTACCAACCTTAATGAGAACATCCTCTATGATCCCTTTAGGAACCACTCTTGTTTTATCCGCCATTTAGAGTACAACTGAGCATGGCCATAGTTTTCCTAAACCTAGAGTTTTAAACATAGACAGGGGAGTAAAATTTTTGCTTTCCTCTAAATCACTCAAATCATAGACCACATAACTTTTATTAATTTGTACCGGGAGGGTGAAACTCCCAAGGTCTTTGAGCTTTTTGCGCATCTTGGTAATTATTGTAGAACTACACTTCTAAGTAATTGTTACCATCTAAATGTCCCCAATCTTCATCTTGTTTGTCACCATACATTTCAAGTCCATAGCATACTTAGGCATTTTCTGCAAAACATCTTACAAAGATATATTAATGTGAAGGTCTTTGAACGTGTCAAAGAACTTCTTAAAACAAGCATCATCTTTGAATTTTTTAAATCTTTTGAGGTAATGTAATGGTGGCCTCTCTTGTTGCTCAGTCCTTTTGGCTTTGGTTACTCAAACTTTTCCAAACTTTAAGTTTCTTATCTACTTGATTTTTTATCAACTCTGCTTGCACCTCATGATTTTTTTTTGGTGGTTTGTCAATCAGGTCTCTACAACTCCTCAACGTGATTTCCATCACTTGATTATGATTTTTGGCATCACTTGGAAAACCCCCGTGAGGTCTTGTGTTATACACCTGAGCTAATTATCCCAAATGTGTCTTCAAATTCTTCTAAGATAGTTGCTGATTTTTGAATTCCTCAGCCATTTATTCTTGGTTGGCCAAGACCTTTTTCAAAGTCTCTTCTATATTTTTGGCCTAAGTGTTGTTCTGAATGCCATGCTGTTGTCGAAAGTACTGACATTGATCCTAAATATTACCCCATGAGTAATTGGGTTGACCTGCTAGTTGTGGTGTAGACATTACCATAATTCTGATTTTTCTTTTGTACATTGCCTACGAAAGTCACTAACTTCGAACTTGCTCCATGTAAGTCTACAGAGTGATAACTATATCCATATATTTCATACCAAGTTCGACCCTAATGAATTTAATTAACTTGGTCCTGAGGTTGATTCACACTCAACTTATTGAAGTGCGTCATCTTTTGGTTCTAAAAGGAGGCCAACTACACAGTCTGGGTTGCGATACTAACTACCTCGATCATACATGCAGGATTATTTAACAACCTTTGAGACATATCACCCTTCCATTGTATTTTCTTATGTAATTTGATTATGGAGAATGTAAAACTCATCATAATTTTTCTTCAAATCCTGACCACCTACAATTGAATCTAGCAAAAGTTTTGTGTTATGGTCAAGTCCTTCAACAAAATTATGAGCTAATATCTTATTAGTCTGTTGTTGATGTGGATAATACATGAGAAAAAACTAAAAGATCTCCTATTCATGATATAGATTTTTTTTGGCTTTTATTTGAAACTTAAGATCTCAATACTCAACCTTACAATTTTTCCATAAGGAAACAATTGGATAAGGAACTTCCTAGCCAACTCATCCTACATTTTGATTGAGTTTGAAGTTTATACCTTCAAACATGTATTTTTTCCCCAAATAATGAGAATGGGAAGAGTGTGAGACTCATGTAGTCTGTGGAGATTCCTACCTTAATGAACGTGCCATTGATCTCCAAGAAATTTTGTAAGTAAAGCTATGGATCCTCATATGACAATCCTGTAAAATGCCTAATACTATGTAAAAATTGCACTATATTTTTCTTAATCTCAAATTGACCTCCTGCAGTCGATCTACAAATGCTGGAGGTAACATTAGTTGCGCACATTGGTTTGGGGACTAATTGTTCTCCATCCATGACTGCAAGAATTGGCTTGCCTCATTGAACTTATGGGATTTGATAGAGAAGTGTTGCTTTTCTCTATATTTGGTGCAAGCACCGTTTAGGTATGGGATATTGTTCAACTAAATTCCTTTCCCTTACCAGCTTAATTAAGATTTAAATATGTACCTATAAGTTCAATATCTAATACCAAGTTGTCAACACTTATCAAATAGAGTCACAAAAATAAAAATCAAAGGTAGTTAATTTTCAAGTCCCTAGAAATGGTGCTAAAAACATATTGCGTCCAACCATACACACAAGTGTACATGGTCGTGCAAGTAATATAGTGTCTCTTTCAATCCAAATATCAATCCCTTGGGGACTTGGTGATTAGCACAAAATCCAATTCAAGTTTTACTATTAAAGTTAAGCAAGTGTGATTCGTAAACCAAGAGAGTTTAGGTTTGGAGATATTAAAATTAAAAATAAACAATAACAAGAAACTTATTTTTTTGGAAAAACAATTAGGAGAAATCCAGGTCAAGGCAATTTGAACAATCTTACAAAGCTATACAATCACGTCTGTTAAGTTAAATATCTTAGTTATTGATTCACGGATTTAATAACTTGATTATGGTCTTATGAACCTCTAATAGTATATCTAAATTATTCCCACAACTACATCATTGAGTGGGGATGTGAGAACTTATTCAAATTCATTTGTATGATATCTGTATTTGAACCAAATGAGGCCAGTTAGGTATATTTCTATCCTAACTGTAAATTCTATCTTTAATTCATCTAAAATACTAGAACCCACTCCATATTTTGCATATTACTGATTAAAATTTCCTCCTTATAGTCTCATAATATAAATATAGATGTATTGTGAGGGTCACGAATCAATACAATAGTAAGTACAAGAACATATGAACAACCAAATATGATAATCAACTTTAAATCAACTTTATTGAATGATAAGTTATCATGTTTGGAGCCTCAACCCTTGAAAGAGGGTATATATCCACTGATATTCATATAAGTAATCACCATAATTGAGTTCATAAGGAAAAAACTAAAAAAAACTATAGTAAAGAAGAAAAACCCTTGCGTGGAGCTCCTTTGATACATTTTTCTCTCTCAAGTATTGGTTGTTCCAAAGTCCTTTGTAATTGCAGTTAAGTACACCTTAAATAATTTTTTAGGTTGTGCATAGTCATCCCAATACGAAACATATGCATTAAATATTGCCTCCAACTTAATGAAATAAAAGGATCAACTTTTAGACGTCGAAGATGAGAGTTACGCCACAAGCTAATAGGATGCCTAGGTGGTGCAGTAAAGGACCATCATAGGGGTAAGAAAGTGTGCCATTTCCCTAGGGGGTTCATTGAAAGGACCTCTCCCATGCTATGGGGGTGCAACAAAAGGCCCTCTCTCAAGGATGAGGTTTCAATCCAAGTTTGCTCGTATCTTCTTGTACATTTGTTCCTTGTTTCCCCATTTCTTATGACTTATGTATAGTATTAAATTAGCTTATATAACACCTACAATGGTCTCTTTAAATAACTTATAAAAATCATTAGTCCATACAATACAATAGGGTTCATCAAAGTACACTAAAATAGGCATAGCTCAAGCTAGCAACACTAGTTTTCTCATCTAAACTCTGTTTGATCATTTTGATTCTTGACTTGATATGAATGCACCTTAAACACTATAAACATATTAATTAATTCATAAAAATGCAATTAAACGCTTAATAACTCATTAATCACTTAAATAATTCCCCAAACCAAGCTAAATACATATAGATAATGACATTTAGGAGTAAATAAGCCTAAAATCATTGGCAAATGCTTGTGTCTGGGGTTTCAGTACATGGATGAAATTTTTCCCCTGTAGTTCATAATATTAGGGTTGATGTGATACCTATAGTATGTTAGGATGATGTTCAGATAAGTTTAATGGTTCCATAAGTGAGCTGGGAAAAGATTATATGGGTCACAATTGTTTAATTTGTCTTAATTTATCATGAATTGGCTTGACTAAAAATGAATTGGTGGTACTGTACTAACTTGTTGATTGTAATCTTTAAATGCTTATTTGATACTTGTTGTGCTAAGTGTATATTATGTTTTTGCATATATTAACTTGTCGTACGATGTTTTAGTTAGGTATTCATATTCTCATCTTGGGTTGGCCAAATGACCTAACAGGACATTGTTGTTTTCTTGTGTACTGATACTACACATGCTTAGTAAATTGTTGAGTACGGTGCATATTCTAGAGGCTCTTATAAGACCTCATTTGTGATTCCAGCAGGTGATTTAGATTTAAGGTTGAGCAACATACTTGGGCCACCATGGAATCTTTCTTTTATGACCCTGTCCTTTGATTTGGGACTTATGAATTTTTCTAGGTCTTGGGGTTGCATCCCTTTATTGACCATCTTATATGTTTTGGTATGGAGAATTTTTGGATCATAGGGATGTTTATGTTAAATAAAATGTTTCAAAATAAGTTGTACTTATGTTTTGCTTTAAATTTTGAATATCTTTTAATGGATTAGTTCATTAACTTTTCTATGTATTGATTATAAGATGGTTATCTTAGGGTCATATGGTTCTGCCATCAGATGAGTAATGTGGGTTCCACTCATGATAGTTCTTGACATGCCTCAAACTTTGGGCCATGTCTTATGGGCACCTCAAGCACACATGTACCGGAGGTCACCTCGTAACCCAACCTAAATACCTTCTCATATCATAGGAGTCGAAGGATCTCCAATTCATAAGATCAGATGATAGAATAATGTCCTAAGTCAACACTAGATCCACTATAATAAATACACCCAAGTTCACAGTTGTTCACACTACCTCTATATAAACTGAAGTCAATAAGTATATATGTCAGGATAAGACACTGACTATAGCCAAACCAAGTCTTAAAGAAACTAAGAATAAAGATGAGGATGAAGAGATAAATATATTCTAGATATGAGGAAGCTCACCCCTTCAAATCAATGCATGAACCGCCTGATTATCTATTCACTGTGCAAGAGAAGAAGAAGATGCTAGGATGATGGTCCATGCTCAGCAAATTGAGAAAGAAAAGGTTAAGGGGAAGAAAAAAAAATAAGTGGGCTAGGATAGATAGCTTTTATTTTTCTTAGCAAAGGTCGAAAGGTGGTAACTATCCTCAATTCCATCAAAAATCTTAATGCCCAGCTCCATCTTCAGCTAGTGCTCCAGTGCCCAAATTCAAAAATGATAATCGCGATAGGGTGCCAGGTTCTAAGACTTAGGGTAGTATAAATAGTGATCGGACTAATCCCATTTGCCAGAAGTGCGGTAGAAATCATTAAGTTGTATGTAGGTCTAGCAGTGATGTTTGTTTTAGATGTGGCAAGATATGCCACAGGTTGAGGGAATAGTTGACAGGTGTGTGAAAAGTTAGGAATGATTGCCAGCAGGGTCAGACTAACTTTTCAGCACCACCAGTAGGTCGCCCAGCTGCGTAGGGAGCTACTTCTAATGCCACCAGCAGTCAGTGCCAGAATAGATTATATGCACTACAGTCTTATCCTAATCAGGAAAGTTCTACTGATACTGTTATGGGTATGTTATAGGTCTTTCATCTTCATGTTTATACATTATTAAATCTCGGGACATCACATTTTTTTGTAACACCCTATATAGTATCCAATTTTGGTGTCAGTCCCAAAACTTTAGTAGATACATTCTCAGTATCTACCCTAGTGGGTAATCTATCACAGCCAAATGGGTGTACTGGACCTGCCCTGTTTTAGTATACAAGAAAGTCACTTTAGTAGACCATGTGGAGTTAGAGATAACTGATTTTGATGTTATTCATAGCAAGGATTTACTACGTTCATGCTATGCTTCAGTTGATTGTAGAAACAGAGTTGTTCATTTAAAGTTTTTGAATGAACCAGTCCTTGAATGGAGGGGTAGAACTTCAATGCTTAGGGGTCAGCTTATTTCGTACCTTAAAGCGAGAAAAATGATATCCAATGGGTGTATTTACCATCTTGTTTGAGTCAAAGACTTTAGTTAAGAGACTCCCAATCTTGAATAAGTTTTAGTAGTAAGGGAATTTCCCTATGTGTTACCTGAAGATCTTCCCGGAGTTCCTCCTGATGGGAAATTAACTTTGGAATGGACCTTTTTCAAGATACCAGCCTATCTCTATTGTGCCCTATAGAATGGCTCCAGTTGAGCTTAGGGAGCTGAAAAAATAGTTGAAATATCTCATAGATAAGGGTTTCATCAGGCCCAGTGTTTCCCAATGGGGCGCTCCAGTCCTTTTCATGTGAAATAAAGATGGTTCTCTTAAAATGTGCATCGATTACTGATGCCTGCAAATCTATCCTTTCAACCAAAGAGGAAGTTCATGTATGATGTAAAACACTACTTTTGGGATGAGCCATATTTGTTTTGACGATGCGCGGATGGTGTTATCAGGCGATGCATATTCCATGTAGAGGTGCCTAATATATTAGAAGCATGTCACACTTCTCAAGTTGGGGGACATCATGCAGGTAATCGTACAGCAAGGAAGGTATTGCAAAGTGGATATTATTAGCCTTCGATATTTAAAGATGCCTACGCCTTTATGAGAAGATGCGACCAATGTCAGAGACAAGGTGCAATCTCAAAACACCATGAGATGCCCATGTCGAAAATACTGGAAGTAGAACTCTTTGATGTATGGGGTATTTACTTCATGGGCCCATTCGTAAATTCATTTGTAATGAAATACATCCTAGTTGTTGTAGATTATGTTTCAAAATAGGTTGAAGCAGTAGCGTTGGCCGATAACGAGGGAAAGCGTGTTGTAGCATTCTTGAAGAGAAATATCTTCTCTCGTTTTGGAGTACCACGTACTATCATAAGCGATGGAGGATCTCACTTCTGCAACAAGCTATTCAAATTCGTGTTGGCAAAATATGGTGTCAAACAACACAAGGTAGCCACGCCTTATCACCCACAAACTATTGGACAGGTAGAAGTTTCCAATCGAGAGATCAAACAAATCCTTGCTAAGACGGTAATTGCAAATAGGAAAGATTGGTCTCAGAAGCTGGACGATGCACTATGGGCTTATAGGACTGCATTCAAAATGCCAATTGGCATATCCCCGTACCAACTAGTTTATGGGAAGGCTTGCCACCTGACCGTTGAGCTCGAGCATAAAGCATTATGGGCATTGAAGCGACTGAATTTGAATTGGGAAGATGCTATGAATCTAAGATTGGAGCAAGTGAACGAGATGGATGAATTCCATCTTCATGCATATGAACGATCAGACCTCTACAAGGAGCGGATGAAAAAGTATCATGATCAGAGGATTGTTCAACAAAACTTCCAAAAAGGTGATATGGTAATTCTTTTCAATTCCCGACTGAAGCTATTCCCAGGTAAGTTAAGGTCCAAATGGTCTGGCCCGTACAAAATTAGCCAAGTCTACTCGTCTGGAGTAGTTGAATAAGAAATCTAGGATATGGTTGCGCATAGTCAATTCTAGCCTAATTCCAGGGACTCAGTACACAAAGATAACACGAGATAGAGTGTGCTTGGTGTACGCATTGATGACGAATGTCAATATCAACATTGGGGCAATCATTCGATCTACAATGCATAAAGCTAGGCTGCACAAGAGGTCCCACTTCAGCTTTGGCAATCTGTTGACTGCAATATTGAGGAAGGAGGACATCGAAGAGGAACCGGCTGATCATAAGGTTCCACACAACCCGAAGAAGGTTGATCTCACAAAGGTTAAAGATGTTGAATCCACGCATGGCGTCAACCTTACCACTACAGAAAGACATGCTCGCGACGAAAGCTTCTTCTGCCATTTATATGGCATGACGAGGTTTACTATGATGAGCGGGGGTCATGTTCCAACTGGTGCAGAGCTCCAACAGCTGGACTATGACTACCCAATGAATGAGCATGCAAGGGTGATATGTGGAGTAGGTGTATACTTTGAGGAACCTCTTGATGACGATGTGCCAACCGATGATGAGCGCAGAATACCAGACTCTGATGTGGAGGAGAATTCTGATGACGACGACTCCAATGATAATTCCGACGAAGGGTGTATGACCCCAGACATAGAGGAGGAGTCCGACTAACCAGGTTCTTCTTATTTATTTTCCACTGAGGGCAGTGTGTCCCGTCTAAGTGTGGGGTGCTGGTATTTGCATGCTATACTTCTTTATCTGCATTTGCGTTTATTTATGTAGTTTTTTTTAGTAGCTAATTTTTTTGTAAAAAAAACTCTGCATGAAATTGTTCTGATAGGCAGCATGGGATTATGACAAGAGTCTATGATAAAATCATTACTATTGAGACGTTTAGGCTCTAATTGTGACTCACTATGTGATAATTGTGTGGTTCAATTCCTTCATCTATTGGGTCAAGAGTCTATACTACTCCCAATAAAGTCGACCATGTGCCTTGTGTGTGTGAGGATATAGTATATTCTATGTTTGTGGCTGATGCTAGAACTTTGCTGGTATGTATGTAAAGCGAAATAAAGAGTGCAAGTTTAGGAGATGATTTAGGCATTTCTTTGGCAACCTATGATTGTTTACCTTCATTTTACCTACCCGTGGACATTATCCTAGTCAACCCCTTTGATTCTTTAGCCTATTTTCTTTGACAGCCTCATATGTAAGCCTAATCCATTTTTTCAAGACCATAATTTGATCCAAATTCCTAAGTGCTTTAAAATTGTAAAGTCATGTGACAAAATAAGAGGAAATTGGGTAAGAGTAGTGCCTTAAAGTGAATTGGTACTTGAATTTTTTATAAAAAAAAGTGGTTATCGTAGAGGTATGTTATAAAAAAAGAGAAGAAAAGAAAAAGAAAAGAAAAACAAAATGATAAATTCTATTCAAAATTTAGTAACAAAAGAAGCAAGAAGGGGTGGTAGATTAAAAGAAAGTAGAAAGGTTGTTTGAAAGAAAGTGTTAATGGCATAATGTGATGTATTAAAGCGCTTAGGAACAATAGTCACTATTTCTGGCCAAAATAGTCCTACCCATCCCTTAGCCTACATTACAACCAGTAAAAGACCTATTTGATCCTAAGCTTAGCATTCTGATATTTAGTGGAGCATTACACTAAGGGCAAGCCTATGGTCATCAGTTGCAGCATATGAATTCTTTGTGAGAGTGAGAGCAAGGATAATATTATACCCATGTTCGAAATATATACAATACTTGTGAGTGATTATGGGTAATATATTGTGAGACACACATGGTTGATGAGTTTTGGGTAGTTTTGTATGATTCTTTGTGCCTTAACTTGTGGATATGAATTAACCATCATCACGAGTCTATGTTAGAGGTTGAATTGTTTCTAGTAGTGATCAGAAAACTACTCTTTGCTAATAATTTCCATGCCTGTCTTGATGAATATTTTGTGTTGTTACTGTAAAATCCTAAGTAGATGTCTAGATGGACATGATATTTTGTTCGAGGACAAACAAAGCTTTAAGTGTGGGGTGTGATTTCCATTGCACTCATGAGTAGCAAAACTTCTCTGTTGGGGTTATGGAAGCCTTATAAGATACTATCTATTGCTATGAGTTTGTGAATTCGTGACACGTATGCTGCTTATATCATTATTCTCTTCATCTTAATGCAAATTTGTATGGTTGCAAACACGTAGGATACGCCAGTATAGAATTAACTTGTTCAAAAGAAAAGTTATATGTCTGGAAAAGAGATAATGTAAAGGTAATAGGGCACCAACCCCTGTTAAAAAGTTAGTACCGTAACTGGATTAACCTCTTGGAGAATTTGTACCATTAGATACGCTTTAAGCTCGAAAGAGTTAAAGTGAAATAATCCTTGATGGTCAAAAGACGCCTAGAGTTACCATAGAATACAATTCTCTATAAGCACATGCATATCTGAATTCCGCACAACTCATAGCCAATAGAGACGTATAACTCATAAGGTGGACATAACCCCAACTCTAAATTCTCGCTGAGTAAACATCTTACTAAATATTCTTTCTTTTTACTTTGTTATTTTTCGTTTTCACTTTGTTATTTTGTTACATTATTTGCACGCACAAAATCCCCCCTTCCTTACGAAACATTCACCAAAAGTCTAATAATCTTTGCTTACTTAGTGACCAAGTATTCTCTGTGGGATTCGACACCCAACCCAGTTGGGTTCTATATTTGACAACGACCGCTTACACTCTTACGAGAGCTGTAGTTTGAGCGTTATCAAATTTTGGCGCCGCTGTCGGAGAATACGATTGTCAACTAAGTTTGTGATAGTTACTAGACCCTTTGGTCAAAGATTCTCGTACTTTACTTCTAGTTGTTGTTTTTGTTTTTTGCAGATTTTTTTATTCAGTGCATGCCCCATACTCGAAGTTCTGTTCAACCGTTATTACCTATCAATCCTGAACCACAGCGTATTGGCAGAATGGAGGCACAACAGGAAATTGAAAGAATGGCTATCAATAGGAACAGGCGAGACTAGCTGCTCTGGTCGCCGCTCAAGTGCAACAACAAAATATTGATAACCCTGGGCAAGCAATAAATCCTGATGATGAGGACCTAGGTGATGACGAGTTACTAAACCCTAGGCATGCTGCTGAGATAACGACACCTGCTAACAGAAGAGATTGTCAAGCTAGGTTTAGGCCTGAACACTGAGCCATGCAACCAGCATTCGACGATGATGATGATCTTGATGGAGCTGGTGCCACAGGAGCCATTATTCCTCCACCATTGGCACCCGGAGCGAAGTTCAACATCACAAGCACCATGATTCAGTTATTGCAACTCAAGGGATTATTTGGTGGACTAGCAGGCGATGATCCGAATATGCATCTGATCAACTTTATTTCTACATACAAGTCGTTTGACAATCCTGGCGTTGGTCAGAATGGAATTTGATTACGCTTATTTCCATTGTCTCTGTCTGGGGAGGCAACTCTATGGTTGAATGGGTTGACTCCTAATTCTATTACAAATTGGAGGAAATTGAAAGACGTTTTCTTAGAAAGATTCTTTCCGCCATCCAAAAGAGCACAATTGAGAGATGAAATTAGCAACTTTCATCAGCTTCCAACAAAAACTCTTCATGAAACATGGGAGAGATTCAAGAAGAAGCTTATGAGGTGCCCAAACCATCATATGACCAATGTACACCTAATGGAGATACTATACAGAGCCTTGAATTCAATAACTAAATCAGTGGTGGATAATACGGCTGGAGGATCATTTATGGACCTCACCTTTGGTCAGGCAAGCAATATGCTAGATCGAATGACGAAGCAAAGTAGAGCTTGGCATACCAGGGATTCTGAGGTAGCAAGCCCTACTTTGTCTATTGGCATGACTTCAGAACAAAGGAGAAGAGAAGAAGAACGTGATCAAGATATGGCGCACATGAAAACACAAGTGGATCTTCTTACAAAGCATCTATTATCAGGGAAGACTGAAAAAGTCAAAGCTGTTTTGTCAAAAGGAAGAGAGGAATCTGATTCTAAAGAAGAAGCCAACTACTTGAACAACCAGGGTGGTTTCCGAGGCAATACGCAAGGAAACAAAGGTCGGAACTATTATGATAAATCTAGAAACAAGGACCAAGGTAGTTGGAAGAACAAGAATGACAAGAGTGGTTTGTATGTTCCCCCAGGAAGACATGATGCCACTGCATCTGGTTTTGGAAATATGGAAGATATGATGGCTAAACTATTGAAAGGAGTGGAGGCAACCAGCGCGGGAGTAACGGAGGTAATAAATGACTTGTCCGCGATGAAGCAATTGGTTGACTCACATTCCACTTCAATAAAACAAATAGAGCAGCAATTGAGCCAACTTACAGCGGCACTCAATCAAAGAAAGGTTGGTACTTTACCTAGCGACACTGTACAAAATCCAAGGAATGACAGATCATGCATGGCCATTACTACCAGAAGTGGCAAGGTGCTGGAAAATTCATCCCAAAGCAAGCAAGTGGCTGAAAATAAAGAAGATGAGGACGCCATAGAAGCTGACCAAGACGTCCATGATGTCACCCCTAGTAGTTTACAGCCTGAAAAGACCAAAATTTGGAAGCAAGAGTAGAAGAAAGTCATGGAGAAAACAATTCCACTTCCACCACCACCTTTTCCTCAAAGATTGAAGAAGAAGGTTGATGATACAAGGTTCAATAAATTCATAACAATATTAAAACAGCTGACCATTAATGTTCCGTTGGTAGAGGCACTAGAACAAATGCCTAGGTATGCCAAATTTATGAGGGATCTTTTGACAAAGAAGTGGGCAGCAAGCTATGAGTTGACCGACACTATTCATCATTGCAGTGCAATTGCTACCAGATCACTAATTCAGAAGAAGGCCGACCCCGGTGCATTCACTATTCCTTGCACCGTTGGATCTTTGAATTTTGCCAAGGCATTATGCGATTTAGGAGCCAGAATCAATTTGATGCCATTATCTATTTATAAAAAGTTGGGGTTGAGAGATCCTACTCCAACCAATATGAGGCTCATAATGGCGGATAGGTCGGTAAAATGACCTGTTGGTATTTTATGTGATGTATTGGTGAAGGTTTATTCATTCATCTTTCCGGCAGACTTCGTTATTTTGGATTGTGAGGCAGAATCAGAAGCTCCCATAATCTTAGGGTGACCTTTCCTTGCAATAGGAAGTGTGCTTATTGATTTAAGAGCTAATGAGCTTTTATTCCGAATAAATGACGAAGTAGTTCGCTTTGATGTGTGCAAATCAATGAAGCAACCCAAAGATCTGAATGTATTCTCTGTAGCTGATGTTTATTTTGATGATGAGAAAGAATTGCCTGAAGAGGAACAGCTTATTGATGACTTATTGGCGGTTGTGCTTATGAATGATGAGCGTAAGGATTCTGAAAATCATGAAGAAACTATTGGTGCTCTAATAGGATTAGGGTCGTATCCTCATGCTCCCAAGAAGCTGGACCTTGATCTCAAAAATCGTCCTACACCACCAGCTAAACCATCTATTGAAGAGCCACCCATGTTAGAATTGAAGGAGCTGCCTAGTCATTTAAAATATGCATTCTTGGGAAGCGGTAACACACTCCCAGTTATTGTGGCAGCAGATTTGGGAGAGCAGCAAGTTGTAGCTCTCATCGCTATTCTACGAAAGTATATAAGAGCCATTGGTTGGACCATCACTGACATTATTGGTATTCCACCTGGATTTGTACACACAAGATTCAGCTTGAAGAAAATTGCACACCCACTATTGAGCATCAAAGGCATCTCAATCCACCTATGAAAGAAGTAGTGAAGAAAGAATTTATTAAGTGCTTAGATGCAGGGGTTGTGTATCCAATCTCTGACAGTACATGGGTAAGCCCGGTACAATGTGTTCCCAAGAAAGGAGGAATGACGGTAGTTGTGAATGAATTACAGGATGGAGAGTATGCATGGACTACAGAAACCTGAATTCATGGACACTTAAAGATCACTTTCCAATGCCATTCATGGACCAAATGCTTGATCGATTAGCAGGGAAAGGATGGTTTTGTTTGTTAGATGGTTATTCCGGCTATAATCAAATTTGTATTGCCCCCGAAGACTAAGAGAAGACAACGTTCACATGCCCATATGGTACGTTTGCCTTCAAACGTATGACATTCGGGCTATGTAACGCATCAGCCACCTTTCAGCGTTGTATGATGTCCATTTTCTCCGATATGGTGGAAGATACTTTACAGGTGTTCATGGATGATTTTTCAGTCGTGGGTGAGTCATTTGAATCGTGCTTGGCAAACCTAAGTATGGCATTGCAAAGATGTGTTGAATTCAACCTAGTGCTGAACTGGGAGAAGTGGCACTTTATGGTTAAAGAAAGTATTGTTCTTGGGCATAAAATCTCCGAAAGAGGAATTGAGGTTGATCGAGCTAAAATTGAAGTTATCGAGAAGCTACCACCACTAATTTTCGTGAAGGGAGTTCGTAGTTTTCTCGGGCAAGCAGGTTTTTATCGACGGTTCATCAAAGATTTCTCCAAAATTGCTATCCCATTATGCAAACTTTTGGAGAAACATGCAAAGTTTGACTTCAATGAAGATTGTTTGAAGGCATTTGAATGCCTCAAAGGGAATCTAATTGTAGCTCCTATCATGGTAGCACCAGATTGGTCTCTACCGTTTGAAGTCATGTGTGACGCTAGCGGGGTAGCTTTGGGTGTTGTACTTGGCCAGAGAAGAGAAAAATTATTCCATCCTATCTACTATGCGAGCAAGGTCCTGAACGAAGCTCAGAAGAATTATACTGTCATAGAACAACAGCTCCTAGCTGTTGTGTATGCTTTTGAAAAGTTTCGTGCTTATTTGTTGGGAACCAAAGTAATAGTTCATACAAACCATGCAGCTCTAAGATATTTAATGACAAAGAAGGATGTGAAACCAAGGCTAATTCGATGGGTATTGTTGCTGCAAGAATTTGATTTGGAGGTAAAAGATAGAAGAGGTTGTGAGAACCAAGTGGCTGATCATCTATCTAGACTCGAAAATGAGTATATAGCGCAGCCTGGAATTGAAATTGATGATGCATTCCCTGACGAAGAGATATTAGCCACAATAATGGAAGAGTTACCATGGTATGCAGACTTTGCAAATTTTGTGGTGAGTAATGTGGTGTCGAATCCCACAGAGAATACTTGGTCACTAAGTAAGGAAAGATTATTAGACTTTTGGTGAAAGTTTCGTAAGGAAGGGGGATTTTGTGCGTGCAAATAATGTAACAAAATAACAAAGTGAAAACGAAAAATAACAAAGTAAAAAGAAAGAATATTTAGTAAGATGTTTACTCAGCGAGAATTTAGAGTTGGGGTTATGTCCACCTTATGAGTTATACGTCTCTATTGGCTATGAGTTGTGCAAAATTTAGACATGCATGTGCTTATAGAGAATTGTATTCTATGGTAAATCCAGGCGTCTTTCGACCATCAAGGATTATTTCACTTTAACTCTTTCGAGCTTAAAGCGTAACTAATGGTACAAATTCTCCAAGAGGTTAATCCAGTTACGGCACTAACTTTTTAACAGGGGTTGGTGCCCTATTACCTTGACATTATCTCTTTTCCAGACATATAACTTTTCTTTCGAACAAGTTAATGCTATACTGGCGTATCCTACGTGTTTGCAACCACAAAAATTTGCATTAAGATGAAGAGAATAATGATATAAGCAGCATACGTATCACGAATTCACAAACTCATAGCACTAGATAGTATCTCATAAGGCTTCCATAACCCCAACAGAGAAGTTTAGCTACTCATGAGTGCAATGGAAATCACAATAGACATTATCATTATACCAAAATAAAGATCTCACGTGTAGTAAGGTTTGGTATGGCTTGTGGCGTGAATTCCCTTTTGGAATAGCATTTCTCTTGTTGTGAAAATTAAGAGTTGAATAGATGAAGAGAATAAGAATTGAAAGTAGAAGTATGAGAATTCGAATTAATGGAAGAATTAGAATGATTCGGTATTGAAGAATGAATAAAAATCTCTAGTAAAATAGGGTATTTATAACACCCATATCCTATTCCTACTAAGCTACTGCATTACTTATCCTACTCCTAATAAGTTACTGCATTACTTATCCTAATCCTACTAAGTTACTGCTGATCCCCAAAGTCTTTAGAATTGTTGTTTTTGCCCGGGACAGATTTTCCATGCATCACTTTTGGTCCTAGGCATCCAAGCTCTCCTTCCCTTCTTTTGTGAAGCTTCATTTGGCGTCAAGTTATCCATAAAATGCTGAATTCTGCATCATTTATACCCGAAAACTTGCTAATCACGTTTGTTAGCTCACTTACAGGAAAAAGGACTAAAAGTGCATGAATTATAGAGTTTGTCCTCAAAACTTAGCTAAAATATGGGTAAATTATAGTACTTTAGGCGTGTAGATACGCCTATCATCAATTACCCTCAGTTGAACAAAGTCATAGTCAAGAATAAGTACCCACTACCTAGAATTGATGACTTATTCAACCAACTTTAGGGTGCCAGTTATTTCTCTAAGATAGACCTCAAATTCGGCTATCATCAGCTCAGAGTCAGAGAATGTGACATTTTAAAAATAGCTTTTAAAACACAGTATGATTATTTCAAGTTCCTAATTATGTCCTTTGGTCTAACAAATGCCCCAACATCCTTCATGGCTTGATGAACTAAGTATTCAAACAGTACTTAGACATGTTCATTATAGTCTTCATTAATGATATTCTTGTCTATTCCTGTAATAGAAATGATCATGCAGACCACCTTAAAATTATGTTGTAAACTCTTAGAGCCCATCAGTTATTTGCCAAATTCAGTAAATGCAAATTTTGGATAAGATCAGTAGCTTTTATTGGCCATATTATTTTTAGTGATGGCATTAGAGTTGACCCTCAAAAGATCAAAGTAGGGATAAACTGGCCCAAACCCATCTTTTCATCAGATATCAAGAGTTTCTTAGGTTTGGCTGGCTATTCCCAAAGGTTTTTAAAAGGTTTTTCATCTATTGTGTCTTCCATGTATAGATTGACTCGGAAGAAAATCAAGTTTCAGTGGTCAGATTCTTGTGAGAAGAATTTTCAGAAGTTAAAGACTACACTCACCTCAGCCCCAATTTTAACGTTGCCAGATGGTTTACATAGGTTTGTTGTTTACTGTGATGCTTCCAGAGTTAGTTTGGGTTGTGTTTTGTTGCAAAGTGGTAAGGTTATAGACTACGCCTCTAGACAGCTTAAACCCCATAAAAAGAATTACCTTACACATGATCTTGAGTTGAAAGATGTTGTTTTTTACTTGAAAAATTAGAGGCATTATTTGTATGGGGTTTATGTTGATGTGTTCACGGATCACAAAAGTTTGTAGTATGTATTTTTACAAAAAATTTAAATCTCCATCAGAGAAGGTATTTAGAATTGTTTAAAGATTATGATATAAGTATTTTGTATCATCTGGGCAAGGCCAATATAGTAGCAGATGCCCTCTATATATTGTCTATGGGTAGTTTTGCTCTTGTAGAGGATGGTAGGAAGCAGTTAGTTAGGGAGGTTCATTAGCTTGCTAGATTAGGCATGCAGTTGGTGGATTCAGCCGAGGATAGTGTAAGGGTTCAAAATTCAAAATAGTTTTGAATCTTCTCTGGTTGCAAAAGTGAAGGAGAAGAAAAATAGGGATTCTAGTCTGGTTAAGTTAAAGAAATTGGTTAGATATCAAATGTTATAGGTTTTCTCCCAAGGGGGAGATGGTGTGTTGCGACGTCATGGTAGGCTCTGTGTGCTAGTGTAGATGGTTTAAGATAACGAATCCTTGAAAAAATAGATGGTGCACATTATTCTATTTATCTAGGAACCTCTAATATGTACCATGATTTATGGGAAATCTGTTGGTGGAGAGGTATGAAGAGGGATATTGTAGATTTCATAGCTAAGTATCCTAATTATCAGCGCCTTAAGGTTGAGCACCAGAGGCCTAGTGGCACATTGCAAGAGTTTAATATTCCCACTTGGAAGTAGGAAGAGATGAATATGGATTATGTGGAAAGGTTTCTGATGATAGGCGAATTTACACGCCTATATCAATATATTTTGCCCATATTTTAGCCTAGTTTTGAGAACAAACTATATATTTCATGCAATTTTAGTCCTTTTTCCTATAAATGAGCTAACGAACATGATTAGTAAAGTTTCAGGTATAAATGATGCAAAATACAGCATTTTATGGCTTACTTGACGCAAAAGAAAGCTCACAAACGAAGTAGAAGGGAGCTGGACGCCTAAGGACCAAATCTGCTGCATGGAAAATCTGTCCTGGGCTAAAACAACATTTCTGAAGACTTTGGGGACTTACAGACACAAAGCTGGATTTTTACAAAGATACATTAACCTAGTACAATTAGGTTATGTATTTCACTATTCTATTTGGATTATGATATTGTAACCTTACCCTAGTACATTTGGGTCAAGGATTTCATTAGTATATTAGGATTTGGTTATTTATTTCATTAGCTTAGTAGGAGTAGGATAGGAGTATTATAAATACCCTATCATGTTAGAGATTTTTATTCATTCTTCACTTAATTCAACAATTAATTTTCTTCCATCCCTCTCATCTTCCACCACAAACACTTCTAATCTACTCTTCTATTCTTAAATTCCACAACAAGAGAATCGTTACTTGCTAGGGAATCACCAAAACCACACGCCTACCATCCACCATGCAAAACGTGATATCCTTCGCACTCATGGGTAACTAAACTTCTCTGTTGGGGTTATGGAAGCCGAATGAGATACTATCTATAGCTATGAGTTTGTGAGTTCAAGACAAGTATATTGCTTATATCATTATTCTCTTCATCTTAATCTACATTCTTTGCGGTTGCAAACGCAAGAATACGCCAGTCTAACATTTAACTTGTTCGAGAGAAAGGTTATTTTTCTGGAAAAGAGATAATGTCAAGGTAGTAGGACACCCTTTCCTATTAAAAAGCTAGTGCCGTAACTGGACTAACCTCTTGGAGAATTCATACCGTTAGACACGCTTTAAGCTCGAGAGAGTTAAGGTGAAATAGTCCTTGTTTAGGTCAAGAGACGCTTGGATTTACCATCGACTACAATTCTCTATAAGAAATTGCATGTCAAGACTCTACACACTCATAGCCAATAGAGACGTATACCTCAGAAGGTGGACATAACCCCAACGCTTCAATTCTCATTGTTTCACAAACTACGAAATACTCTCTTTTTACTTTGATATTTTCAGCTTTTATTTCATTACTTTGGTTACTTATTACAATCCCCCCCTTCTTACGAGACTTCCACCAAAAGTCTATTAATTTTGCTTACTTGTTGGCCAAGCTATTCCCTGTGGGATCGACACCCAACCCAGGTTGGGTTCTATATTTTCTAACGACCGCTTTACACTCAAACGAGAGCTGTAGATTGAGCGTTATCAGTTTCCCCGTTCACCCTGTCAACAAGATTCGATATAGTTTATTGTAGAAATGATGAACAAATTAGCCTATATATTGCTAGTTTATACTTCCTATACAGCCGACGACTATGCCAAGCTCTATATTAAAGAGTTGGTTAAATTTCATGGAGTCCTATTTTCTATCATCTTAGATAGAGGTACTCAGTTCACCTATTACTATCGAAAAGCATTTTAGAAGGGTCTTGGTACCCAAGTTTGTCTCAAAACAGCCTTTCACCCTCAGACAGACGGTCAGGCAGAGAGGAACATTTATACCCTAGAGGACATGTTGATAGCATATGTTATTGAGTTTAATGGTAGTTGGGATTATCACTTGCCTTTGATTTAGTTTGCCTATCATAACAATTATAATTCCAGCATTCAGATGGCCCTGTTTGAGGCTCTTTATAGAAGGAGATGTAAATATCCTATTAGATCGGTTTGAGGTAGGTGAAACTACGTTGATAGAGCCAAACTCAGTATTTGATGCGATGAATAAAGTTTAGTTAATCGGGGAGATGATTAAGACAACCTAAAGTTGTCAAAAATCCTATGCAGATTTGAGAAGGAGAGATCTTGAGTTTGAGGTTGGCGACTTTGTTTATTTGAGAATCTCTCCCATGAAGGGAGTGAAAAGGTTTAGAAATAAGGGAAATCTTAGTCCCCGATATGTTGGCCCTTACAGGATCTTGAGCCACTTTGGAAAGGTAGCTTATGAGCTTGACTTGTCCACAAATTTGGCATCAGTGCATCCAGTGTTCTATGTCTCTTTGTTAAAGAAGTGTATTGGCGACCCAGTGGTAATAGTCCCTTTAGAAAGTAAGGGTGTTTGGACATCCTTACTTATTAAGAAATCCCAGTTGAAATCCTTGATAGTCAGATTCGTAGACTGAGGAACAAAAAAGTTCCCTTGGTCAAAGTTCTTTAGGGGAATCAGTCCATTGAGGGAGCTACTTAGGAAGCAGACATGCATACCAAGTATCCTCATTTTGTCTCTGCAAACTCAGACTAATCTTAAGGTAACAGTTCTCCTTTAATGATCTCTTTTCTATTATCAATTCCAGCTATATAATCATTTTCCTGTCATTGTATGCATTCATGAATCAGTTTAGACATGTATCATGTCTTAGACTTAGTCATGTAATCATGTTTTCAGTTATGGATGTTCATTATGTGAATTCAGTTTTCTCAGTATTCTCATCTTAGTTAGTCTCATTCAAGGATGAATATTACCAAGGGGGAGATATTGTAATACTCCGTATTAGTCTTAGCTAAATTTATCTGATACTCCATGCATAATAGGCTTAGAACATGAAATTTTAGGTAAGTGTTGGGGATTTAGTTTTACTTTTGGCCTTTTAACTTCAATGATTTTTTAAGTGACCTTCCCAACCCTAAGACATAAGTTTTTGAGTTAATTCATGTTCAGGGGTGTACAGAGCATATCTCAGGGAAGTTTTAGATTTTTCGAACGAGGATTTAGGCACGTTTAGATTTCATTTTTAGATCCTCACCATTATTGCATCACGCCGCGATGGGTAAAGTGATAGGTAGTTCATCGCATCACGGTAAAGGGTTAATAAGAATTCCAGTTGTGAATTTAAATTCCATAAGGGCAGTCTTGTCTTTTACCCTCGTCCAATCTGTAATAACATGGGATTTACCTACAGTTAAGGCATTATTTACCCACTATCCCCAATTTTACTCTCAAATAAACCCTAAGCTTTCCTCTAGTTCATCAAATTAAATCCTCTCCCCTTTAATAAAACTCAAGAATTCTAGATTTACCATCTAAGAACTTCCAAGAAAGTTGTTCCCTTTTAAGCTTTAAGTATTAAAGGTATGTGTGATGTTCATACATGGCACCTTTCCACCCATGGAGTTCGAGAATCCTTCTTTTATATCAAATTATGAGTTTTTATATGTTTTATGATGAATTATGCCCTTGAATTTTTATGAATTTTGATTATACGTCATGTTTACAATTGTTTTTTATGGGATTAAACCTTATATGTTGGAAAGATGAGGTTTTCATGTTAAATCCATGAATTATGGTTATTTTATTCTAGCCATATGATTATTACATGTTTTAAACTATTCTCATGCTTTAATTCATGACCCTCATGTGTTTGATGATATATCTAAGAGTCAAATTTTGAACAATGAATCCTTTTATGGTATTTAAGTCTTTATATGTCCTTATTGTTATTTCTATTCAGTGATAGGGGTTATGAATACCCGAAATTCAGCTGTTTACATAGCTTCCAGTAATTACAGAATGATTTTAGATAAACCATGAACATCGTCATTTAGTTAGTTATTATGTTCATTCATGCTTAGTTAAACTTAGATCAGTTCAGTAATCGGTGACTTTCAGTTAGGAGTAAAACTTAGCACCGAGTGAATGTAGGGATGGTGTCTCCCCCGTCAATAGGCATGAGACGTTACTAGTAGTCCCTAAGTTCCATACCTACGGTGCCATTGAATACTTTGAGGGGTCCTACATCAGTTAGGCATGACACCCTCGTCCTTCGGGATGTTAGATTATTGGATCCACACAACCAAGGTTAGTACCCATGCCATGGAACTTACACCCTTCCAATTAGGGTTACAGGTTGAACCTTGATAGTACATTGGGGCATGTTGGTTATAGCTAGATCCTATGATCCGAGGTTCAGTATTCAATGTACAGTTTTGTTTTAGGTTTTCTTGACTATAGCATACAGTTATCAGTTACTCAGTTATCAGTGTTTCAGTATTTGTTTACAAATCATATCAGAACATGATTTATGCTTGGTCATGTATTCTCAGATTTTACAGTTTCCATGCATGTATACTCTACTATCTCATGTTATTTAGTCAGTCATAATCTCATGCATATAACCCATGCATTTCAGCCTAACCTCATCTCATATACCAGTAAATTCAAAGTACTGACTGCATACTTGTTTCTTGTGCTATGATGCTTAATATCATACGTTTGGATGCTCAGTTTCTTGATTGTACTTAGGTAGATCTGCTTATTATTAGTAGCAACAGTGGTGTGTCCTTTCCTTTAAGGATGGGTTTATCTTATATTCAGTTATGTCAGCAGTTCAGTTGTTAGTCAGTCAGAGTTAGTTGGGGGTTTGTCCCATTAACTCCACAGTCAATCAATTTAAGAGGCTTTTAGACATTAAGACAGTTAGTTAATTTATCAATATTTTAAGTATGTTTCCAAACATTCAAAACTATGATTCAGTATTGTTTTTAGTTTCTAAAACCTAATGTCATTATTAGCTGATTTTTTGCATTTGTCTTCATTATCAATATATTATTCAGTATTCACAGTAGGTACCAGCTAATGGGTTAGCTTGTGGTGTTTTGAAACTGTAAGCACCATTATCATGACTAGAGGGTAGCCTTGAGTCCTGACAGATACTCAATGTAAGTGGTATGACC
The DNA here is from genome assembly GCA_030864225.1 of Capsicum baccatum var. pendulum. Classification (NCBI taxonomy): domain Eukaryota; kingdom Viridiplantae; phylum Streptophyta; class Magnoliopsida; order Solanales; family Solanaceae; genus Capsicum; species Capsicum baccatum. The sequence goes on from CM061550.1 coordinate 204,972,127, forward strand.
CTAACAAGGTTTGTGCATAGCATTATGGGATAAAAAGGAATCCCATGGATATGTGTTATGCTTTGAAGGATAAGGTTTAGATGCTAATTGACAATAATGTCATTCAGCTAAAGGATTCTACACTGAATGTCACCAATAATCCACTCTCAAATCATCAAGTGAAATGGTTGAGATTGATGAAGTTGTGGTTTAGAGATCATTATCTGGTTTATTGAGCAAAAAAAATATGGTTAGCACTGCACAAAAGCGTGTATCATTTAAAGTTGACCTTGTAGTGCCCAAGCACTCATTCATAGTCATTAGATACTCCTCGGCTATTTATAACCCTCATATGGTTCCTTAGAACTATGAGTAATAAACTTTGGGAAAACCAAGGATGGTACGGGCAGACGTTGCCTATGGTATCATTTGATCTGGAAGAGTGTATACATCAGAAAATATAATTCAAGAAAGTTATAGCAAGAGCAAGTAGCCTGTCGTAGAAATAGAATGAAATGGTATTTGGAAGAAGGTCAAAGCAAATAAATACTCTATGGTGGATCAATTGAATAAGTCTCTAGCTTATATATCCATCTTATCACTTTCACGGACTTTCAAAATTCATCAAAATTCTTTGAATAGGGGTCTAAGTGATGCTCATATATTATCTACAATAATGGGAGGAGAGATGGACCACATAGTCCGGCAAGTTTTCGAAGCATAAAAATTATACTTTCATAAGGATGAGTTATTGTCTGAAGAAAGATCACACAATAAAGCTTTTGTATATCATAGTATAGTATAACAAAAGGGTGATATCCAGAGTTTTGATCAATCCAGGTTCTAGGTTAAACTTATTCCCTCTGTGCACATTGACAAGGTTAGAGGTTGACATTTCTAAGATTCAGCCATGAAAGATGAATCTGAAGGTAATTAATGGCTCTCAAAGAGATTCTATTGGTGAAATCACATTCAATATAATAATGTTTCCTACCACCTTCCCTATAATATTTCAAGTGAAATACATTCATGTTTTCTATAAATAGTTGTGGAGGCTTTAACGTATGCGAATGGGGGCCTGGCAGCTACAACTTTCAAAAGGTACATGCTTTTGTCCGGTGATAGGCGCACTCTTTTCCCTCTCAATAAATGATACAGAGTTCTAAATATCCACAATGTCATCAATCACAAACATGTTCACTTGATGATTTCAGAGTGGAATATCGGTGGACTTCACTGTGTAAGATTCGTCAGCTGAATGACCTTAGTATCATTTATCTTCTAGATATTATCCTTAAAAGTATAACACGCCTGTATGGGATTCCTTTTCATCCCATAGTGGTATGCACAAGCCTTTTTTAGGGTCACACCGCTTAGATGGAGTTTCCATATTTAAAATAGTGATAGGTGTGATAAATCCAACTTCTTTGAGTCTTTCATATAGCTGATCTATAGGTTCAACTAGAGAAGTGTAATATTTTTTTCTCAAAATTAATGATTTTATGAAGAAGGTGCTTGGTACTAAGGCGTCTGATATGGCAATGCAGATGGTATTCGATAAGGAGATATTGGGTATGATATTGCAGGTTGTGGATAGGATAGTGGAGGTGTCACATGGCTTTGGTAATTTGGAACATTCTTCAAAGCTTAGGCTACCATATTTGAGCCCACATCTTTCTTTTTCTTATTATCAGAAATTCCTCCAGACTGAAAAGCCTTGTTAGTACCTTCCAAGGCCTCTAAGATTATGATGCTACCATTTTTCATACCTTCTTCTAGCATCTTCCCTACTTTGATGATCTCAAAAAATCTCTCCTTACCGATAAGCATCAATTCTCATAGTATTGTGGCTCCTTGGCATGAATAAAATACTCTTTCATAAGAGACTACTTCACTTTAGGTCGAGCTTTTGTGGCCTTGAATCATTATCTCACGACATAGTCTCTGAAAGACTCATTCGATTTCATTTTCAAAGTCTGAATACAAAACCAATGAAGCTCTATAGATGTTGAACCTAAACCTTTCCCTGAAGTTAGATGCCCTGTCAATCCACATTGTCCACTTCCTTGAGTCTAGCTCAATTTACCAATCAAATCCTCATTGGTAAGGCTTCTCATAAACAACTTCATTCTTATATTTCCATTTCTCCCAACCCATTTGTCATAGTATATACACAGATGCACCTTAGGATCCCTAATTTCATTATAAAATTCAAATTTAAAAGGTTTGTACCCCTCTAGGAGTTGTGTAAGGAACTAAAATTCAAGGGTCATGATGGCACTCATCATGGCGAGCCTTGATGAGTAAACCTATCACCCAAACTAATACACAGAGAGGACAAGACTGATGTATCCCTAGGATAAGTCTTCTAGAACAAAGCCGAACCATAAAAGAATGATAAATACAGAAAGAAAAAAATACAATACAGTCATAACTCCCTAAAACCTAATGTCAACAGTATAAAAGCGTATCTAGTAAAACTCGAATCTAGATGAAATACATAAGATGTTCAATTAAATAGAAACTCTCTCTGAAATGAAAGTAAAGACTAGTCTATAAGAAAGGTAGTAGAATATATCCAGATGCCTGAAAATCAACCACTACCTCGAAAGCTCCAAATATCACTCGAATCAACCAAGTTGCAGCGCAATCGAACTAGAACTGCACTGAAAAGATGTCGTAGGCATGAGTACGATCCACTTGTACGCAGTAGGTATAATAGGCCTACTGAGCAAACTAGATAATAAAACATACAAAATATCCATAAAGGGCACGTCACCTGCAATCAGAAAATATCCCACAACGGTAGCCCACAACGCTTGCACTGATAGTTCTACTATATAAATATATATATATATCACATATATTATGATAATACAACAAGGTAGGACACAAGTATACATCATTTCACATACAAGTAAAACAAGGAAGAACATTTCTATACAAGATTGTTAAGTACAAATAGTTAAAGATAGAACAAATTAATATAGGACAAGTCAATATGGAAATACACTCATAGCGTAACACAATAAAGTAAGTTCAATGTATAATATGATGATGCTGATGCTGATGCTGATGCAGGAGGTCCTCACACAACCTTTGGGATCGTCACACAATCTGTATACACCTACGAAGTAAAACATCCCCATGTAGGATCCATGGGGGGGTCGTCAACCTGTATAGAATCCATATATATATCCATATCTTTACTCCAGCACATCCAGCGAGGAGGGTTTTATAAGATTTCACATTTTCTATTTTAAAAAGGTGGTGCCAGTGTTTCACAAGTGCTGCCACAGTGGTACCATTTTTTCATAAATGAGTGTTATATGAGGATGTAATGCTTACAACCAATTAAAATGAGTATTTCCACAACTAACCATAATGAGTATTCCCACAACCAACCACAATGAGTATTTTCACAACCAAACAATATACCAATCATGTGAGCCAAATATCGACTCATTATTTTCCATCATTCATGAATTTTCATGTGTTTCATATGCCAATAGAATATGAATACATCACAACACACAATGGGTAACACTACATGCTTTTTCATCAACCAAGGTACAATTATCATTGTGTTTATAGGGCTATAATTATCACATATGACCCCACACAGTCACACATAGCACGTAATATTTTGAAACCATCATCTAATATCACATATAGGCCCCCACACGGAACAAAACATAAGATAACCATTTTTTCATGATTAGTTCCCACATCTTAACATGTATTTTGTATCAAAATTAACTACCCAGCCTAGTCTGAAAGAGTTAAGCCATAAACTACCTCAAGGCCGAAAATTGGTCCACAACACTTCAACCTACAAGCGTAATTCTCACGAACAATCCCAGAATCAACAAAACCAAGAAATATAGTATATATGCATCAAAACAAAGCCAACGATACCCATATTGCCTACTACTGATTTGGGGTCTAAACGGACCCCTAAAATGGGATTTTGGTAAAGAAGGGCAAAATCATAACTATATTTCAGAAATGTGTTTCTCATATTTTTAGGAATCTATAGCTGAAAACCCAAGCCAAAACAAGTTACTAACGAGATTTAAATTGAAGAAAAACCATTTTTAAACTTTACTAGGTAAGTCCTTTTGAAATCCGTTTTAAAATCACGAATTAAAGTTGTTTTCTAAGGTTAAATTGAGGAAAAACTAGTAATTTTAGGATTAGGAACAATATTCAAGTGAAAAGGAGTGAAATTGAGGTTTAAAATCAAGCCCTAAGGTTTTTGGAGTTTTGAGAAATTAATTAAGAAATTCAACCAAGAAAAGGGTGAATTCTTACCTTAAATCTGTAAGAGAATCAAGAAATAGATGTTAATCTAGCTTTCGAAGAACCCATAAGCTTCACTTTTAAGCTCTCATGCTATTTTAGGATTTATCTCTCAAGAGGCAAGATGGATAATGAGCAAATTTTCCTCCTAAAGGGTCTATTTATACCCCTTTCAGGTTCTTAGATATTGCAATCGCAACATGCTGATGTCCAATCGCACTATCTGGTAATAGGAAAAGATGTGGCGATCTCCACAAGGCCTAGTGCAATCGCAATACTTTCTCTGTACACAGAGATATGATCATCATCCAAGAATGCGCGATCGCATGCCTAACAGATATCAGTTGAAATATGAAAACTTTCCAAGTTTCCTCCAAAGCCTCGAGATACATTCAGAATCCAATACACGCAAACGAATTGTGTAACCACACTAAACTTGATGCTCCAGATTCAATAGAGATATTATATTCTCAAAAAGACTTCATTTTCATAAAGTTGACCCTCAAAACTCAAAATCATAATTTTCCGAACCGAGGGTCGACATGAGATTTAAAAAGCCGTAAAACTAGACCAAATATGTTACCACCCTAAAATTGACGTTCTAGATCAGCTGGCATAGTCAGTTTAGCCATCCATCCCATGGATCAAAAGATAACCAGAGAAGTCCGTAATAAGGCTCTCAAAGCCTCCAAAAAACAAAATATTGGACAAATGGTACCAAAATGCATTGGGAATAGTGTCAATCAATGCCACACCCCAGAAATACAACAATGCAACTACATGGAGGGGTAAAATAGTCAAATCATACACAAACACACATTTCATATATTTCATCAAAATTCAGGTTGTTAGATCATCCACCACTAAAAATCTAGTTCATCCTCGAATTAAGGTAAGGAAATACCTAAATCAACAAAAAGCTAGGGATAAGAACTATGCATATCAGCCTCGACCTCCCAACTAGCCTCATCTACAGTTTGATGTTTCCTTTGAATCTTAACCACATGGATAACTCTAGAGCACAACCGTCTAACATACCTATCCAAAATTAAGACTGGCTCCTCAACAAAAGACAAGCGCTCATCTAACTGAACCGACTCCCAATGAATGACATGAGACTCATCAGGAATGTAATGGTAAAGCATAAAAACATGAAAAACTAGATGAACAGCTGATAAAACAAGGGGCAAAGATAACTCATAAGACACATCACCAATGGTTCAAAGAATCTCAAATGGACCTATATACCTAGGCCTAAGCTTTTCCCTCCTCCCAAACCTTATCACACCCTTCATGGGTGAGAATCGAAGGAAACATCTATCACAAATACCAAATCTCAAGGCATGAAGTCTACAATCCATATAACACTTCTACCTACTCTAATCTACACGAAGCCTATCTTGAATAATCCGGACTCTACCCAAGGACTCACTTAACAAAGTTGTACCTCAAGGTTTAACCTTAGAAACATCAAACCAACCCACTAGAGAGCGGTAAATCCTACCATAGAACACCTCAAAAGGAGACATATCGCTACTAGAATGATAGCAGTTAATATAATCAAAATCCCCTAACACCAAGTGTTGCTCCCACTGGCCACCAAAATCCATCAAACACGCACGGATTATATTCTCTAAAACCTGGATAGTCCAATTAAATTGACCATCAATCTAGGTGTGAAATATTGTTCTATGGTCAACCCGTGTTCCCGACTTATCCTGAAAAGTCTTCCAAAAATGCGAAGTGATCACAAAATCCCAATCTAAAATAATAGATATCGGTAAACCACGTAGTTGTATAATCTCATGAATATAGATATAGGTTAACCTCTTAGCACTAAAGGAGACCTCTATCAAAAGGAAATGCATAGACTTGGTCAATCTATTTACGATGACACAAACACTTTCAGATCCATGGGAAATGCGAGGCAATTCGATCATGAAATCTATAGTAATCTATTCCCATTTCCAATCGGGAATGGGAAACCTCTAAAGCAATCCATAAGTTCTCAAATGGTCGACCTTCACCTGCTAACAAAAATGACAACGAGATACAAAATTTGCTACATCCTTCCTCATACCACCTCACCAGTAATGCTACCTCAAATCATGATATATCTTAGTCACTCCTGGATAGATAGAATACCTGAAACAATGGACCTCCTCTAAAATCAATATGATCCAATCACCCACTCTCAGCACAAAAACTCAACTCCCAACCCTCAAAACTCCATCCGAATTATGTGAGGTTTCCTTAGCCTCACCACTAAATAGCTTATCTCGAATCGATCTCAATCCCTTATCATCAAACTGATAAGCTTGAATTTATTATATCGAAGAAGACCTAGCCTCCAAAAATGCCAAAATACACCTAGGTTTTGAAATAACAAGCCTAACCATATGGTTAGCTAAAAACTAAACCCCTAAGTCCAAAGGCCTCACCTGGGTTAAAAGATATGTCAAGATACCCATGCCAGTTGACTTTCGGCTTAAGGCATCTGTAACCACATTAGCCTTTCCCGAATGATAGACAACAGTTATGTCATAATCCTTGAGTAACTTAAGCAAACAATGTTGCCTTATATTAAGATCCCACTGGGTGAAGAAGTACTAAAGGATATGATAATATGAGAAAATCTTACAACGGACTCCATACAAGTAGTGCCTCTATAACATCAAAGCAAAAACAACTGCGCACATCTCCAAATCATGGGCAGGGTAATTCCACTCATGGGGCTTCAACTGATAAGACACATAAGCAATCATCTTGCCCTCTACAATCAACACAGTACCTAAATCAACGCACGAAACATCACAAAACCCAGTAAAACCCACATCCTCCTTCGGCAAAGTCAAGATAGGAGCTGAAGTCAACTAATCCTTGAGAATTTGAAAGCTCTCCTCACAAGCATCAGACCATTGGAAAGAAATTTTCTTCTAAGTCAACATAGTCAAAGGAGTTGCAATAGATGAGAAACCCTCAACAAAACACCAATAATAATCTTACAAGATAATAAAACTCTTAATATGGGTGGGAGAAGTAGGTCTAGACTAATCATAAACTATTGTAATCTTGGCTGGATCAACCATAATACTCTCCTTAGTCACCACATGACCCTAGAAAGAAATAGCCTCCAACCAAAACTTACGTATATAATTTCTCATCCCTCAATCTTTGAAGCACAATCCGCATATGATCCTCATTCTTGGAATAAACTAAGGTATCATCTATAAATATAGTAACAAAAGAGTTGAGATACAGTCAAAACACCCAGTTCATAACCTCCATAAATGCGGTAGGGATATTGGTCAACCCAAAGGATATAACTAAGAGCTCATAATTCCCATATCGAGTTTGAAAAGCTTTCTTCCGAAAATATAAAGCTCTAATCCTTAATTGGTGATAACCAGGTCTCAAATTAATCTTTGAAACTGATCACACAAATCATCAATACAAGGAAGAGGATACTTATTCTTAATTGTCACCTTGTTCAACTACTGATAGTCAATACACATTCGCATAATCCCATCCTTCTTCTTTGTAAACAAAATAGGTGGACCCTAAGGTGATATATTAGGTTGGATAAATCACTTTTCCAACAACTCCTGCAACTGATCTTTTAGTTCCTTTAACTTGGTTGGGGACATCCTATGAGGAGGAACAAAAATAAGTTTGGTTCCCAACTCAACCTCAATAAAAAAAATCAATATCACGATCCAAAGGCATACCAGGAAAATTGGTACGGAACATATCTATAAACTCGCGGACAACACGAACAAAGTCCAAGAAAGGAGGTAAAGCAACACTAGTATCACAAATATGAGTCAAATAACATGAACATTCTCTCTCAACCAATCTACGTGCCTGAACATACAATATGATCCTTCTAGAGCCCAAATAAAGCGTACCCTTCTAGGCTATTCTTGGTACACCCGGTGAAGCTAAAGTCACGATCTTAGAAAAATAACCTAAGACAGTATGATAAGGATCCAACCAATCCATACCAAAAATAACATCAAAATCAACCTTATCTAACACAAGCGAATCTACCCAAGTATCACACCCAGCAAAAGTCACTACACTAAAGAATCTTCTAAAGAGGTAGATACAAAAATAGGCATGGCAAGAGGCTTACTAACAGAATCAAAACCTAAAGCAAAATATGTAGATACATAGGAGTAATTCAACTTGAGATCAAATAACACAGATACAGATCTAAAATAAATGGGGATAATACCTATGATCACAATATCAAAAACCTTCACCTCTGGCCTAACAAGTACAACATAGGACTGTCCACAACCACCAATCATCTAAGTATCCCCACAACTAACACCAGGAGCTCACTACCTCTACCCCTCACACCTCTAGTAGAACTTCTACCTCTTATAACCAAAATACGAGTAACTCGAACCATATGGTGGGGATAGTCATTGGCCATATGGATAGTCTCATTACACACAAGGCAAACTCTATAGCTCGACTTAATAGAAGAAGGTACAATTAGGATAGAATAAACTCCCTGAATAGCTAAACCAGAAGAACTACCATCTAAACTATACAAATCCACCTACACCGACCTATCCTGATATCCACAAGAACCTATGAAATTTCTACCTTGAGATGCCTGACCACTGAACTAACCAAATATTGAACCTTCTTGGCGCCTTCCTAAGATGCTCGCAGGATTCCTCGATCATCTTAGCATGATCCACAATACTCTGAAGAGACATTTTCTATATAACCATCTAACGTGTATCAATTGAAGGGAGACATCCAAACCCTTCACAAACTATTGAATCTTCTTAGACTCGATGGAATACTAGTATAAAAATATCTGGAAAAGGCATGAAAGCGTGCCTCATACCCAGCTACAGTCATAAAGCCCTATTCTAAATGATCAAATTTATTTTGCATCTGATCCCTCAAACTGTTAGGCATAAATTTTTTTAAAAGGCTATCGGCAAACTGATCCCTCATCATATTAAGAGAAATAATAGGTCTACAACCAATAATTGACCCCCACTAATCTCTAGCAGCATCTCTCAACTGATAGGTAATATAAGTAAGCCCATGTGACTCAAGTGAACCCAAATTATGAAACTTCTCTCGATAATTAATCAAGAACTCATAATTATCCTTATCCACAGCACCAATGAATCTAGGAAGATTCAAATAAGTAAATCTCTCAAATATCTTATGATCCTCAAAAGACATAACAATACTCGCATTAAGAGGAAGTATAGTAAATCTGGTAGGTTGAGATCCCATATGAGGAGGTAACATAGATGAAGGCTAGATTCTAATCCTAGGACACCAAACTTAGATGTCAAAGATGAAATAGGAATAGGTCTTAGGGTTTAAGCCGTACCTAAACTAGAAGTAGGTGCAACTGGAGGATGCATACTCAAAACTGGAAAAAGACCCAACATAACCAAAGAAGAACCCTCTAAGAGGGTTAGCAACTGCACTAACAACCCCTCTAAGACTGAGGCCTGGAACTGAACCTGCACCCCCAATATGCTCAACCTGAGGCTCAGGGGGGAGTCCACTAGCAATCCTTCAAGAGGAGATGATCCATGATCCTATCCACTTACTCATGTACATCAATGACTCGAGGCTCACCCTTTGGGAGAAGGATTTTTATCACTACTCTTACAAGACCTAGTCAATACCATCCGCGCAAAAAGAGTAAAACAAAACTCAAAACTTAAGGTATGAAAGATATTTACATGATAAGAAACTAAATAAGGGAAGTTTCCTAAAGACATCCTATAGTCTCTCAAAGATAGATGTGGATGTCTACATACCGATCCATGAGACTCTATTATACATCTCTTTCTTACACCAAACTAATGTAACCTGGCTAATTTGATACCAATTTGTCACGACCCAAAATCCAAGGGTCATGATGGCACTCATCGCGACAAACCTTAAAGAGTAACTCTTCACCCAAACTAATACACAAAGGGGAAAATACCAATGTAAGCCAACACTAATGCTTATAAAATGAAGGCAAACCATAAAAATAGACAAATGCAGAAAGAAAAAAATCTACAACACAGCCATAACTTCCCAAACCTTAATGTCGGCAGTATAAGAACGTATCTAGTACAACTTGAATCCAAATGAAATATATAAAATATCCCATTATAAGAGAAACTCTGTCTTTGCAATCAAATTAAAGACCATCTATAATAATGGTAGTAGAATATATCCGGACACATAAAAATCAACCAGTACCTCGAAAGCACCAAATATCACCCAAATTAACTAAAGTTGGGGCGCACTCAAACTAGAACATCACCGAAAGGTCATAGTAGGTATGATTATGGTCCACTTATATTTAGTAGGTATCATAGGCCAATCGATCAAAGTAGATAATAAAAATAGAAAATAAACATAAAGGGCATGTCACCTGCACTTAAAAATTGTCCCACATAGCATGCACTAATAGCTCTACTATATATATATATATATATATTATAACAAAACAACATGGTAGGACACAAGCATACATCATATCATATGCAAGTAGAAATAAGAAGGAACATGTATATATAAGATTTTCAACTATAAATAACGGAAGATAGAACAAATGGATATAGGACAAGTCAATATGGAAATTCACTCACAACATAACAAAATAAAGTAAGTGCAATGAATAAGATATTGATGATGATGCAGACTGTCATCAAACAACCTCTGGGATCGTCACACAATCCTCGTATACACCTACAAAGTAAAGCCTCTTAATGCAGGACCCATGAAGGGTTCATCAATCTATATATATATATATATATATATATATATATATATATCCATATCTCCTCCCCAGTTTATCCCTTCGGGAAGGTTTTGTAAGATGTTATATTTTCTGTCATAAAAATAGTCCAGTGTTTCTCAGGTGTTTCCATGGTAGTACCGTTTATTTCATGAATGCGTATGATATGAGAATGTAATCCTCATAACCAATCACAATGATTATTTCCAAAACTAACCCCAATGAGAATTTCCACAACCAACCACAATGAGTATTTTCATAACCAAATAATATACCAATCACATGAGCCAAATATCCACTCATTATTTCCCATCATCCATGAATTTTCACATATTTCATATGCCAATAAAGTATGAATACATCACAACACACAATGGGTACCACAACATGCTTTATCATCAACCAAAATACAATTATCTTCATGTTTATAAGGTTATCAATATCACATAGGACCTCTACACTGTCACACATAGTACGTAATATTCTGAAACCATCAAAATATCACATATAGGCCCCTACACGGCACATTAAATAAGATATACATTTTTTCATGATTACTTCTCACACCCTTAATAGGAATGTTGTACCAAAACTTACTATCCATTCCAGTTTAAAAGAGTTAAGTCATAACCTGTCTCAAGGCCAAAAACCAATCTGCAACACTTCTACACATGACTTACTTCTCATAAATGATCCTAAAATCAACTAAAATTAAGAAATAAAGAATATATGCATCAAAATAAAGCTAATGATATCCATACTGCCTACTATTGGTTCAGGGTCAAAATGGATCCTCGAAATGGGTTTTCAGAAAAGAAGAGCAAAATTATAACTTTATTTTAAAAATATATTTCTCACATTTTTAGGAATCTACAAAAGAAAACTCAAGTCAAATTGAGTTTAAAGTAAGGTCCAAATCAAAGAAAAACATTTTTAAACTTTACCGAGTAAGACCTTTTGGAATCCATTTTAAAATCAAGAATCAAAGTTATTTTTATGGTTGAATTAAGGAAAAACAACTAATTGTAGGATTAGGAATATTATTAAAGTGAAATTGGGGTTTAAAATCAAGCCCTAAGGGTTTTGGGGTTTTGAGAAATTAATTAAGAAATTCAACCAAGAAAAAGGTAAATTCTTACCTTAAATCCATATAAGAACCAAGAAATGAATGTTAATCTATCTTCCCAAGCACCTACAAGCTACATTTTAAGATCTCATTCTATTTTAGGGTTTATCTCTCAAGAGAAAAGATGAATAATGAGCTAATTCGATACCTAAGGGGTTTATTTATACCCCTTTCAGGTTCTCAAATATTTCAAGCACAACATGTTGATGTGTAATCTCACTATCTGGAATCAAGAACAGATGTGGAAATTGCGACACAGCATAGTGCAATCAAAGTACTTTCTCTATACACAAAGGTGCGATCTCCATACAAGAAGCTATAATCACAGACCTAACAGATATCATCTGAAACATGAAAACTTTCCAAGTTTTTACCAAGGCCTTAATATTCATTCAAAATCTGATATATGCATACAAACTATATAGCCATACTAAATTTGACGTTTGGGGCTCATTGGAGATATCAAATTTTTGAAAATACATCATATTAACAAAGTTGATCCCTAAAACCCAAAATCATAATTCTCCAAACTGAGGATTTTAGGGTGGTAACATATCTGTTCTAGATATACGACTTTTAAATGTAGGTGGATATTGTGGTGTATTAGGATTTTGGAAAATTTAAGGGGGCGTATATGCAAGATTTTGAGGATTTTAGGGTAGAAACATTGGTAGCTGATAACTCAATATGATACCCCAAATTTTTTAACTCTATACATCTTAATCCAATGTCAAGACAAAAGTTATGGAAAATTTCTATAAAGGCCTATCATACACTGACATGACTATGACTCAGGTCATGAGTCATAACCAATCATAACGAGTAGTCATAAGTGAATCATAATCATTCCAGTAAAGGACCCTCAGTTGTATCCAGTGACCACGACTCCTCCCTACGACCCGTAATCAGTGGCTACAAGTCGTGTGGAGGGACTCATAGTCACAATAGTGTGCTACCCAATACCTCCCTCCAATGGTTATGAATCAAGCAAGTGACTCGTAGTGAGGAATTATGGACCATAAAGTGGACTCGTAGCTTGACTAGTAAGAAATCCATGAACCAAGCTTCAGACTAAGATTCCACCCAATAACTCGTAGTCATCCCCAACAAATTGTAAGGTGTTGAATCATGCAAGGACAGTGAAGGCCCCAAACTCAGAGGTCTAGCCTACGATTCAGACTATGACTCGTAACCAGTCATAACGACTAGGAACCCAATGTTGTTACGTTATTCCATGGGCTTTTTAGTCTTTTACCACTCCTTTTAAAGACTAACCCATGTCGCTTAGGCTTGTTAAATGAGATATAAAGGACCCAAAATCCTCAATTCCATAATTAATCATAATGTAACTCATAGATAGCAAAAGAGAAGCGATTTTCTTCTTTCTCAAGAGCAAATTAGGGTTTCTCAAGAACAAGATCAATTGCAGGGATTTCACCAAAGCTTTTATTTCAAGTATGTGGGATAATCATCAATGGGTCCCTTACACCCATTGAGTCCCAAGAACTCTCTAATCTTTCAATTGTAAACCTCTTTTCTCTGTTATGGGGGTTCTAAGTTAACCATGAAATTTATGAATCTCCTCTCAATTGTCTTATGTTTAAACTATAAAAGTATATTCCCTCATAATAATTGTGTTTCAATATGTTTGATAATGCAAATGCCTATATTATGATTAGTTATTAAGATCTTGGGTGTTATTCATGATGTTTTCCCATACATGAATCATACAATATTTGCCAAGATCAGTTTGCATTAGATAGTGTTGGTGGGTTATGAAGACCTGATACTTAGATATTCATGCATGTTTTAGATTTTCAAGATACAAGTCATTAAGATCAAGATTTCATCTTTAGTTTTAGATTATGATATTCATGTTAAGCATTCATCAGTTGTGAATCATGTAAAGTTTGTATCTATGTCAGTGTAAGTTAAGTTAGGAGTAAGACTTAGCACTGAGTGAACCTAGGGATGAAGGCTTACCCTCCAGTTGAGGACTGAGACCTTTAGTAGAAGTCCCTAAGTTCCAGAACTACATAGTTAGTGTAGGTTATGAGATGTCTGGTGACGTCCAAGATATACCTCCACTCTAAAGATGACACGGTCGCTGCCAAATATAGTAACCCAATAAAGGTTGGGATCAAATCCCAAGGGAATACATAGAATTGTGTCTCTCAACTATTGTAATCAATGGATAGGATTGGAAAAGTAAATGGGGAGTTTTGAAAAGCAATATCGATCAAGTGGCGAATATCAACTTCGATTATAATAAATCATAGGTGAACATTAGGACTGTGTTCCCTCTGGCTTATCAACTCAGTAGGCTTATCGTGCTTTGTCGAACCAACCCAATACCTTGCATGTAGAATCGATAAGTTATGTAAATTTTATAGTCTTTTGAACAAGCAAAAGGATCTCACCCTTTACCTTTTGAGTCTCAGGATGTCGCCTTACTGACCCTTATCTTTATACCAGTTGACTATTATTTTTGAGTCTCTAGTTACGAGATGAAATCTAACCATCTTACATAGATAAAACCTTGTAGCATGGATCGACAGTTAAACTCCAACGTATTATTGTTATTATCTTTCCTAGTCACTACTCCTCTTTTGGAATAGGTACCGATAATATAGGTAGGATCCTAATATTTGCAACCGCTAAGATAACTATTAAAGTGAAGATATGTAACGCCCTAATTTTCTGAATCGAAATACTACACGGTGCTCATGACCCCGAGGGACCACAGGCTAACCCATGACTGAAATTTGTACCAGTACACTACATAATATACATATAATACGTAAACAACCTGAACATATAGGCCATAAGGTTCAACTGAAGAGATATAGTAACATCCATGGGGTAATGAATACCCAAAACAACTGAATATAAAACTAAATACTAAATCTGATAACTAAATCTGACTAAATTTAAAAGCCTCTAAGTACTGTCAGAATAAGGAGTTGAAGGAACATGTCTCCAACTAACTCCTTAAAACTGAACTGAAGTAATAAATGAATAAATCAAATCATATTATCCTCGATTGGATGAGGACTCACAGCAACACTGTGACTGGAAAACTACTACTGGTCTGGAAATCGTGGCTCTGGACCTATGGTGTAACATAAAAAGAAAGCACCATAGCGCAAATGTGTCAGTACAACTAGAGTATTGAGTATACGAGTAAGGTAGGCTAATGCAAAGGGTTTACATGCACGAATAATGCTAACTGACTGACTGATATGAACGTAAGAGTACAAACATACATACATAGTAACTGAGATCGTGAGTACATGGTAGCTAAATCTGTACACTAATACATAACTAGAACTTTAGTTCTGATAATATGAGCAACTGTGTCTGACAGTACTGAATCTAGTAGAACTCTCTGAGTCCTGTGCTATAACTGAATTTGACTGTATCTAACAGTCCTGGTATACTGATATCTTAAGAACTGTCTGACTTCTTTTACTGAGACTGATACTGAAACTGTGGGAGGTAGTTGTTTAACCGACATGCCCCATGTATACCATTACGAATAAGCTAGGGTCCAATCTCTGCGGGTTTGTGCAAGAATTTGGACTGAAATATCCCGCATAGGGTTTTATATGAACCGCATAGAATTACACAAATACGCATATTATCCGGTTCATATAAAACCCTATGCGGGATAGTTTTCAAGGACCGAATAAACTTCGATTTCCTGCTAACCCAGCACCAAGTCTTCAATAAATTTCTTGCTGGAGTTCCGTCCTTTAAGCTAGGGAAGCTGCATCTACTTTAATTGATGATTTCTCGTGTTCAGCCTCTATACTATATTACATTGATACCTTTTCCCATTACATAATGTAGTTTCAACTTTCAATGGTTTGTTTATTTCATTCTTTGGATTGAGCTTTCAAGATAAAATATTATGATTATACAGGATGTGGTAGGTAGAAATTTCTATTACATTCTCACTAGCTAGGATCAATATGTTACATACACGAATATATGACGCATTAGGTAACTCCAATTTAATTACAAAATGAAGTCTAAATTAACTTGTAGGTGATTTAAGCACTAGCACTCAAACGTGCCGGAAGAAATGCATAATCAATTTTACCGTTGAAGTGCATAATTCAGATTAAATATTGTGCATGATATGGGCAGTCACCTTATAGTAATATAGGATCCCTATCTTGTCTAATATATATGCCAATAATGTAAAATATTTACTTACATTGAGAATGTATATTTGTCCAATCAAATTTTAGAAGTTCAAAATCAAAAGAAAGAAAAGAACAACCAAAATCTAGGTGTTATATAGAACATCTTTTTTTCTTAAGTTTTCCACCTAATGTCCTCGACTAATATATGGATCCACATCGCGTATCAGACCTAATTAAGGGAGAAACACTCCCTAACAAAAAAAAAATTCTATATTCAAGATTCAAATCTAATCAAGGGTAGAAGAATTCTATTCATCTCATTATAATCTTTGTCTATGGTTATAATATTGCTTGATCACTTTTATTCAGGGGCGGAACTACACTGAGGTCATCTGAACCCCTTTTGATGAAAAATTATATTATATATACATAGTTAAAATTATTTTTATGTATATATAGTAGATGTTGAACCCCCTTCGATTAGTTCATATGTTCACTTGTGAACACTCTTAATGAAAATTTTGGCTCCGTCACTGACTTTAGTGATGGCTACTTCACATGTATGACTCTTTTTCGTTAGCTGTAGCTTATTCCTTCTCTGCACAGTGTTGGCTTAATTCCTGCTTCAAGAGATATATAGCCTAGACAAGGATTCAAACAAGTACTGTAATTTACTAAATATAGCTAAACAAAGAGAATACATTTTAGTTAATTAATATTCTTCAATTCCAAACAAGAATCAGGTTGAATGAATAATACTCATCTCTCTATGGTAGGAGGGGTTCTTGATTATTTGAATTCGAGCCCCAGAACAAAACAAAATTTCCACATAATACATAAGGAGAATTGATCAATCAATGAGAATCCCTGCTAGACCTAGCTAGCTAGCCACTATTAATTTAAGAGTTTAAGTTTTGTGCTCGTGTATAATATTCTACTCTATTAGATAAATTTGATTTGTTATTGCAGGTTATCAATTTTTTACATAAAAATTGAAAAAGAAAAAATTGAATAACCTGCAATAGCAGATTAAATCTTCCTAATAGTAAGAATATTTTTTACATGCACAAAACTTTAAATTCTTAATTCGGACCTCATGACACATGCCTTCACTAACAATTTGCACATGGTTTACTATAATTAGCAACAAAATAAAGTTTTGGTGTCAAAAAGGAGTTTTAATTTGGTCAAGAATATTTGATGGGTGAAAGAAGCTAATTAAGTAAAATCACATTTCACGAATCAACTCATTTAAAAGTTGTTGGTTCAAATACGTGTTGAGACTTGAGCAATAAGTTAGAAATTAGGAATGCAAAATTAGCTTACGAATAGGTGACCTACAAACTTTATCAAATCAATTTAATTTTTAATATTATTTAAACTATTATATATAAATTATAATAAAAAAACTTATTAGATAACTGAACAAATTAGAGGAGAAAAAAGAAACTAAAACTTGGTAAGAGTAGACTCAGAATATGGGTTATGGCCATTTTTTAACATATTTTGATCAAGCATCGTTACATAAGTCACTTTGGATGTTTTAGTGACTCGTATGGTTGTCTCCTAACTCAGCTCATTTTGACTCGTTAAATTTACTTCAACCTACATATTTAACCGCTCTAATTATTTATAATCTAACTTACCCAACTCAAGACTACTTGTCAAATAATATATTTTTTGTTGCAATTGGATTACAAAAAGCTCTCCCTTCTCTTTATTTTAAGCTTTTAGATGGACAATTAATTATTATTTGGAAGTTGGATAGTGGATTGAGAATGATATACTCGTTCTGTCATAGTACTCTTTTATTCTTTTCTAGTCCACGAGTTAATTGGGTTCATCAAAAATCGTAATATGTTCTTGATTAATTATTTAATTAACACAATTCATTGGACAATTTGGGCGCATAAACTTAGTCTAATTTTAATACCACTAAGAAATAAATCCTGCTAATGGAATATTATCTTCTTTGGAATAAGGTTCTGAACTTCATTAATTTGACCATCTCACTTGATATATTGAATTAAGAGGAATGTGTTCGAGAGGAACAAATGATATTTTGTAAAGAGAGGATTGAAATGTCTTAATATAATACTGTTTGATTAACAAAATTTTTTTGTGTTGTGGCCTATCTGTTGGGCTCGTAATTACAACATATACTCATTTTGTTGGTTTTTCATCCTATATTCGAGATGCACGGGGCTCAATCAATTTGGATTTGCTTTGAAAAATCCATTTTCAGGATAAAACGCTCCCTACCAAAGATGATTTCATACTCATGACCCGAACTCCACACCTCTGATTGAGAATTACTTGTCACTCTTCCACGACTTAGTGGTATTCCATGGTCATGTTTGAACATGACTTTGTGCCTATCTTATACTAATAATTTTATAGAAGTGTATTCTGCATTAAAACTCAATGGAGAATTCGAACCACTAGGCAATTAACTTATGAAATTGTTAATAGTACCACCCCGTCAAGAGAATTAGTGCGAGCATTTTATTTAATTTACATGTATGAGTACTTTTGTGTAACAAGCGTGAAAAAATTGAAACTGTCAAAACACGTTTTTTATTAGTATTATTTTTTTAATGCTAAATGCAATCTATGTGAAGCATCAAAATAAGAGAAGGAAAATAAAAACCATGTAATAAGAAGGCCGAAAAGGGTTTTAAAACTATAGTAGGCATACTGTATAAAATAACAAGTCCATTCTGTAAAGGTTATTAT
Organism: Capsicum baccatum var. pendulum; assembly: GCA_030864225.1. Classification (NCBI taxonomy): domain Eukaryota; kingdom Viridiplantae; phylum Streptophyta; class Magnoliopsida; order Solanales; family Solanaceae; genus Capsicum; species Capsicum baccatum. Next base: position 204,991,205 of record CM061550.1, read on the forward strand.
CTGCTCAATTAGAAGCTGCATTCGAGTTTGAGATATGTTAGACATGTTCAAGTTGGAAACTTTAAGACATGCTTAAATAAATAATTAAATTAGGTACGATCCTTCGAATTTATGGTCATCAAATCAGGCTCGTTAATATATTTAAAGTTGTCTTTTGTTATTCATCATTATCTCCAAGATTTCATAGTAATGCAGTGAACTCATGTAGAGATTATTTTTTTTAGAATGATACATAGAGCTTGATATGTTACTTTTCCTCCCTATAAATCTGTACATACTTCAATGGCTTCCGACTAGTATTAATGTCCTCAAGTAATAAAGAAATATGACCACGAAAAATAGGGCAAAGTGCATTGACAATCATTTATTGGTGCAAGAATATCAATAATTGGTGAATCTGTTTGACAAAAATCCAGACAATCTATGTAACCATTAAAATATTAGGGGGGAAATCTCGCCTTAAACTCTACGTAGAAAGTATATCCATTAATTAGAGAACAAAAAATAACCAAGTGCAAATTGATCAATCTAATTCAAAAAATAACAACAATAAACATAACACAAGTAAAAATCCAGCAACGAAGCACCAAGCCAAAGAGATCATATAATATGAAAAATAAATCTAAGGATAGAAATCATTAGGCCACATATTAGCACTGTAGTTATCATTATAATTGGGCAGAATCATCTCATCTCCATGTCCAAAATCAATTTGTTGATCACTTGTATTGCTATTCATCCAATCAGTAAACCACCCTGCTTGCGTCCTCTGCATGCCATCCAATCCCAATTCCACCACCGCAGGCTCCTGCTCCACTGGTGGAGCAACAACCGCGTGTGATTTTGCTGCTGCAGTAGAAGAAAAAGTCGAAGCCCCCTTTTTAACCGCCTCAATCCTCTTGTTAATCTCCTTCAAATTCTGATCAATAACCCATCCAAGATCATTCAAATCACCCAAATTCAAATGTTGTATTCCTTTTCCAGTCAAGCCTTGGTACATAATTTCAGTCATTTCCTTCTCTCTGTTCTCCTTGTTTCTTCAATTGCTCATTTGCTTTCGCAATCCTCTGCCTCAAGAAGCTCTCTTGATTCATCATCTTCTTGCTCTGTTCCATCTCAGGCATCCTCTTGAACTCCGCGAGCACACGCTGAGCTCCCATGGTGTTTGGCCACACTTCTAGTGAGTTGTCATAAGGACTGTAAATAATAGCACAAGCATCAATCCCACAAAGGGTGCTCAATTCACTCACCTTCTTCATCAGACCCTTCTTCCTTTTCTTGAATGTTGCTTTTCTTGCCGAGTCATTGGTGATGAAGGCTAACTTCTCTTTCTTTCTTGTCATTTTTTCTTCTTTTTTTTTGGCTTTCTTGGATGTAGCAAATATGCAAACAAGATGGAAAAATATGGTAGATGTAGAATTCTATGTTCTTTTGTTGCTTGGAATGGGTATGTTATATACAAATTTGAAGATATTCTCTAATTAATATGGAAGATTATACGTTTTTTTGCATAGCTGGAAGGAGACATTGATGATTCAACATATTTGGATAGAATTTACTACCCAAATATTTACAATATTGATACATTTAATTAGTTGAAACCAATACAATTTTTGGTTCTTCACGACCAGGGACAATGTTATGGTGCCACAAGATTCATCTGAATTTTCTTCATTGAGAATTTGTAATGTATATACTCGCACATGTGTTGCTCAAATAAAAAAGAACTAATAAATAATTAGAAGATCTTTGCGAGTATAACTGAATTTTGATATTTGTGGAGCATTTGTCAATCGATCGGGTTGTGTTATTATAAGTTAAGTTTGTATAAAAACATAAAAGATGAGTAAAGTAAAATTGTTAATAACACTTTCATCAGTGAAATTGTAGTTGAAAAAAATGTACTTTAAATTTACCTCTAAAAGAATGGTTACTTGTATTATTTATTTTTTATTAAGAGAATTAGCTTATACGCAAGTTGATATTTCTTGGAAGGACTGAAATAAATTTACATTATTTAATGCAAAAAAAAAAAGTAAAAAAGTGTTTCTCTACCTTACAAATATATTAAGAAAAACTTCGCTATGGTTCTACAGTAAAATACTAATAATAATTTTTAAAAAACGTGAGCTGAAATTTGTCATTAGCTTATGCACAATTTATTATTTTTAATAAAAAGTTTGATGTGTTCAATTTTCATGTATCTTATGGTGCATGTAAACATTTTAATGCATGAATTTTATGGAAGTTAACTATGATAAACTTTAAAATCAAATTATAACGGTTATTTTATGTGATATCATGTAGTTATTAGATACATGGACAAAAATGTGGTCAATCAATTTGGAAATTAATAGATATATCATACATTTGGAACACTAAATTTCTTAGGTCATAAATTTATAGACAAATAATAAGTAATTAATGTATAGACTAATAAGGATATACACATAGGTGTGATTTAACATGAATTTCATGCGTTTGAAAATTGGAGAAAAAGAAGATGGTGAAAATGGAACAAAATTAAAACAATACTCCCCAATTTTAATTTATATACTTAACACTTTTGTGGCTTTAGTATATATATAAAATTTTAAAAATTAAAATAATTTTGATTCATTAAACTATTTACATTTTAATATGTGATGTATTTCTCTCTTTGTAACTGTTACTTTAATGTATTTTCTTTTATCAACGCTATTGTATCACAATAATCAAATGAGTAGGTTTTAAACAAATACCATCATATAGAATAAGAAAAAATTACATAACACCACGACTTATTTTTACTAAACAATATAAGATCTCTACTCTTTTTATTAGTTACCTAAATCCATTTTTATTTAGAAAAAACAGCCGGATACATTTACAAATCCATAAAATTTCGGATACACAATTTTAATTATGTATCTTCCTTTATTTTAATAATGCATTATGTATCTCAATCAAATAATTTTAAGTAATCAAAGTTATGCATCTCAACTTCAAAATTATGTTTCGGATGCTAATAATGTATTTAGAAATTATTTGTAATTTTAGCAAAAAGTAAGGAATAAAAAATAATTAAAGGTAAACTTATTGAAATCTATGTAGGTTTAGGGATAGTAATCATAGAACTACAATCTCTGAATAACAATAACACCAAAAGCACCCCTAAAATGATTACTGGGCCATGTGACAGTAGGATATGGGCTAGTTCAATTGGGCTTATCTCTCCGTGATTCAAGCGTAGGCCTGTTGCACCTTAACATATTATCCAGTTCATATAAAACCTATGCGGGATATTTCAGTCCAAAATTCTTGCACAAACCCGCATATTAACGCTAGGTAGTTGTTTAACTGACATGCCCCATGTATACCATTACGAATAAGCTAGGGTCCAATCTCTGCTCTGACTGGAGGGGTGTCAATACCACACCACTGGTAAGGACAGTTGTGAGTGACCCTTATCTGGTAGGTACCCAAAGTGAGAACGGTGGGACCTTAAACTAACAGGTTAATCCACCTCATCAACCCTAATCTGACAGGTTAAGATGTCTCAATCTACGCTGGCTACGTACTTCTGGAACACAAGGATGACTGCTAAGAATCACACCCTGAACTGGCAGGTGAGTTCCCATCCTTGGGTTAACTCAGTGCTAACTTCTACTCCCATCTGAAGGGATTGAACCTGATTCAACGGGCTGTACATAGACTGAATAACTGACATCCTTTGACTGATGGAGTAGTACTATTATCTGAGAGTTAACTGAGATCATGAGATTTCTGATGTTTCCTGAGTCACATGACTGACTGAGTTCTATAGAGTATAGCTTGACTGAGATTTATTGTGGCACATAACATGGCTCTAGGAACACAGCTATATTTTTCTGGTACGAATACCCCCAGGACTCAATATAAGGAAACTGGCACACATGACATAACTTGATCACAAGATTAGAGTCCACAATTCACAATATTATAAGTAGGGGATAGTATACTTCATGTATTTATTCACATCTCAACATGGTAGGGAGAGCATGGATACATTTCGTGTATATAATTCATATTTCCATTAGCACACATGTTTTATGCCACAACAACAACAACACATAAATAACATGGAAATTTATATGGAAGTGTATAGCTAATATGGACTTGTCATTTAGATATCATGGAATCATGTAATTATGGGTTTCTAGCATCCTAGGCATTTTATCAAATACCTTGCATGCATTCTTTATAGCATAGGTGTATTTCATACTTGCATCACATCAAACCACCTAAAGTTCATGTTTTTCAACTAACAACCACATATATTTCATGAAAACGTCTTTATATATCATTTTGAAACTTAAACAACAATCATAAACATGTACATGCTTATATCACCACGAAAAAAGTTTACATAATAACATGGTTCTTGATCTCTATGAAAGGATTAGATCCATAGATGAACACTACGTATACCTTATATTAAGAATTTGTAGAATCTACGGTTGAATTTGCTTGAAGCTTAAAACCCAAATGGAAACCCTAGACTTGTTCTTGACTATTCTTGAGTAAATTTTTATAAAATTAATGAAAATGGCTGCTTTGGGGATTCAATCTCGTGTTTAAAGAGTATATATAGGGTTTTGGGAAGTTACCATATTTATCCCGATTTAGGGCCCCAGCGCGATGCGGAGCTTGGTAAAATGCTAATTATTGCGACCTGGAAGCTTGGTGTGAAGCGGGGCTATTGCAGAGGCTTTCTAGAAATTGACAAGTCCCATTTTCACCTTTGGCGCGACGCACCATTCACTGAAATGGCATTCGGCTTACAACAGAAACTTAAAATAGCCATAACTTCTTTATCGGGTGTCCGTTTTAGGAGAATTTGGTATCGATGGAAAGTTTATTAAATTATCTATCCATTGGTAGGTAATAGGATCAAAAATTAGTAGTATAATTAGAGATATGCTAGTTTGAAATTGACGATACCAATATCCTTTTCGATAATTCAATTGGTAAGGAATGTTTTGATTCGCACAATAGCTAGGACATATTTGAGACCTTAATTCGCATCAACCTTGATCATGAAACTACCAAGGAACCATGATGTACTATTCATGAGCTTGAAACATGGAGCTAATATTGAGTTGGATTTTTTGGGGTATTACAAGATAATACAATGCATGCATAGGTATCGGTTCAGAACAACAATAGTACTTCCCCTACTTTGTCAATCCAATAGGCAACCCTAGCTTAGGGTTTTTAGCCGCTCATGATTGTGAAGTAATTATGATAGGAGAATTTACACGCCTAAAGTACTATATTTTACCCATATTTTAGCTAAGTTTTGAGGACAAAATATATAATTCATGCACTTTTAGTCCTTTTTCCTGTAATTGAGCTAACAAACGTGATTAGCAAGTTTTCAGGTATAACTGATTCAGAATTCAGCATTTTATTGATAACTTGACGCCAAAGAAATCTTCACGAAAGAAGGGAAGGAGAGCTTGGACGCTTAGGACCAAAAGTGACGTATGGAAAATATGTTCCGGGCAAAATCAGCAATTCTAAAGACTTTGGGGATCAGCAGTAACTTATTAGGATTAGGATAAGTAATGCAGTGACTTATTAGGAGTAGGATAAGTAATGCAGTAGCTTAGTAGGAAAAGGATATGGGTGTTATAAATACCCTATTTTGCTAGAGATTTTTATCATTCATCTAATTTATCATTCAATTCCAACAATTCTTCAATTCCGAATCATTCTAATCCTTCCATTAACTCTCATACTTTTACTTTTAATTCTTATTCTCTTCATCTAGTTGATTCTTAATTCCCACAACAAGAGAAACGCTATTTGCACTGAAATCACGCCATAAGCACTACCAAACCAAACTACACGTGAGATCTTTATTTTGGTATAATAATAATGTCTATTGTGATTTCCTTCGCACTCATGAATAGCTAAACTTCTCTGTTGGGGTTATGGAAGCCTTATGAGATACCATCTATTGCTATGAGTTTGTGAATTCGTGACACGTATGCTGCTTATATCATTATTCTCTTCATCTTAATGCAAATTCTTGTGGTTGCAAACGCATAGAATACGCCAGTATAGCATTAACTTGTTCGAAAGAAAAGTTATATGTCTGGAAAAGAGATAATGTCAAGGTAATAGGGCACCAACCCCTGTTAAAAAGTTAGTGCCGTAACTGGATTAACCTCTTGGAGAATTTGTACCATTAGATACGCTTTAAGCTCGAAAGAGTTCAAGTGAAATAATCCTTGTTAGGTCGAAAGACGCTTGGATTTACCATAGAATACAATTCTCTATAAGCACATGCATATCTGAATTCCGCATAACTCATAGCCAATAGAGACGTATAACTCATAAGGTAGACATAACCCCAACTCTCAATTCTCATTGATTAACATCTTACTAAATATTCTTTCTTTTCACGTTGCTATTTTTTATTTTTACTCTACTATTTTGTTTACATTATTTGCACATTAAAATCCCCCCTTTTTATGAGACTTGCACCAAAAGTCTAATAATCTTTGCTTACTTATTGACCGGCTATTCCCTGTGGGATCGATACCCAACCCAGTTGGGTTCTATATTTGACAACGACCGCTTACACTCTTATGAGAGCTGTAGTTTGAGCGTTATCAAATTTTGGCGCCGTTGCCGGGGAATACGGTTGTCAACTAAGTTTGTGATAACTACTAGACCCTTTGGTCAAAGATTCGCGTACTTTACTTTTAGTTGTTGTTTTTGTTTTCTGCAGGTTTTTATTCAGTGCATGCCCCATACTCGAAGTTCTGGTCAACCGTTATTACCTATCAATCCTGAACCACAATGTATTGGCAGAATGGAGGCACAACAGGAAATTGAAAGGATGGCTGCTCAATAGGAACAGGCGAGACTAGCTGCTCTAGCCGCCGCTAAAGTGCATCAACAGAATATTGATAACCCTGGGCGAGCAACAAATCCTGACGATGAAGATCTAGGTGATGACGAGTTACTAAACCCTAGGCGTGATGCTGAGATAGCAACACCTGCTAACAGAAGAGATCGTCAAGCTATATTTTTGCATAAACGCCGACACGTGCAACCAGCATTCGACGATGATGATGATGATCTTAATGGAGCCGGAGCCACAGAAGCCATTATTCCTCCACCATTGGCACCCGGAGCCAAGTTCAACATCACGAGCACCATGATGCAGTTATTACAACTCAAGGGATTATTTGGTGGACTAGAAGGAGATGATCCGAATATGCATCTAATCAACTTTATTTCTACATGCAAGTCGTTTGACAATCCTGGCATTGGTCAAAATGCAATTCGGTTGCGCTTATTTCCATTGTCTCTATCTGGGGAGGCAACTCTATGGTTAAATGGGCTGACTCCTGATTCTATTACAAATTGGAGGCAATTGAAAGACTCTTTCCTAGAAAGATTCTTTCTGCCATCCAAAAGAGCCCAATTGAGAGATGAGATCAGCAACTTTCGTCAGCTTCCATCTGAAGCTCTCCACGAAACATGGGAGAGATTCAAGAAGAAGCTTATGAGATGCCCAAACCATCATATGACCAATGTCCACCTAATAGAGATATTATACAGAGCCTTGAATTCAATAACTAAAACAGTGGTGGATAATGCGGCTGGAGGATCATTCATGGACCTCACCTTTGGGCAGGCAAGTAATATGCTAGATCGGATGATGAAGCAAAGTAGAGCTTGGCATACCAGGGATTCTGAGGTAGCAAGCCCCACTTTACCTATCGGCATGACTGCTGAACAAAGGAGAAGAGAAGAAGAACGTGATCAAGATATGGCGCACATGAAAATACAAGTGGATCTTCTTACAAAGCATCTATTATCAAGGAAGACCAAAAAAGTCAAAGCTGTTGCGTCAAAAGGAAGAGAGGAATCCGATTCCGAAGAGGAAGCTAACTACTTGAACAACCAGGGGGGTTTCCGAGGCAATACCTAAGGAAACCAAGGTCGGAACTATTATGATAAATCTGGAAACAAGGACCAAGGTAGTTGGAAGAACAAAAATGACACGAGTGGTTTGTATGTTCCCCTAGGAAGACGTGACGCCACTGCATCTGGTTCGGGAAATATGGAAGATATGATGGCTAAATTATTGAAAGGAGTGGAGACAACCAGAGCAGGAGTAACGGAGGTAATAAATGACATGTCCTCAATGAAGCAATTGGTTGACTCACATTCCACTTCAATTAAACAAATTGAGCAGCAATTAAGCCAACTTTCAGCAGAACTCAATCAAAGGAAGGTTGTCACTTTACCGAGCGACACCGTGCAAAATCCGAGGAATGACGGATCATGCATGGCCATTACTACCAGGAGTGGTAAAGTGATGGATAAGTCATCCCAAAACAAGTAGGTAGCCGACGATATAGGAGGTAATGCAGAAGACGTTGTCACGAAAAAAGCTTATGACATCATTCATGACGTCACCCTTCAATGTCCACAGCCCGAACTGATCGCGAAACCGAAGCAAGAGGAAAAGAAAGTCTTGGAGAAAACAATTCCCCTTCCACCACCTCCTTTCCCTCAAAGATTAAAGAAGAAAGCTGATGATACCAAGTTCAATAAATTCATGGCAATGTTAAAACAGCTAACTATTAATGTTCCGTTAGTAGAAGCATTAGAACAAATGTCTGGGTATGCCAAATTTATAAAGGATCTTTTGACAAAGAAGCGGGCACCAAGCTATGAGTTGACAGACATCGTTCATCATTGCAGTGCAATTGCTACCCGATTACTAGTTTAGAAGAAGGCCAACCCCGGTGTATTCACTATTCCTTGCACCTTGGATCTTTGAATTTCGCCAAGGCGTTATGCGATTTAGGAGCCAGCATCAATTTGATGCCATTATCTATTTATAAAAAGTTGGGGTTGGGCGATCCTACTCCAACTAATATGAGGCTCGTAATGGCGGATAGGTCGGTAAAATGACCTATTGGTATTTTATGTGATGTATTGGTGAAGGTTTCTTCATTCATCTTTCTGACTGACTTTGTTATTTTGGATTGTGAGGCAGATTCAGAAGTTTCCATAATCTTGGGGCGCCCTTTCCTTGCAACAGAAAGTGTGCTTATTGATTTAAGATCTAATGAGCTTTTACTGGATAAATGATGAAGTAGTTCGCTTTGATGTGTGCAACTTAATGAAGCAACCCAAAGATCTAAATGTATTCTCGGTGGCTGATGTTTACTTTGATGATGAGAAAGAATTACTTGAAGAGGAGCAGCTTATTGATGACCAATTAGCGGTTGTGCTTATGAATGACGAGCGTAAGGACGCTGAAATCTATGAAGAAACTATTGGTTCTCTAACAGGAAAAGGGTCGTATCCTCATGCTCCCAAAAAGCTGGACTTAAATCTCAAAAATCGGCCCTCACCACCAGATAAACCATCGATTGAGGAGCCACCCACGTTAGAATTGAAGGAACTACCAAGTCATTTAAAGTATGCATTCTTGGGAAGCGATAACACACTCCCAGTCATTGTGGCGGCAGACTTGGGTGAGCAACAAGTTGCAGCCCTCATTGCTATTCTATGGAAGTATATAAGAGCCATTAGCTAGACCATCGCAGACATTATTGGAATTCCTCCTGGGATTTGTACACACAAGATTCAGCTTGAAGAAAATTGCACACCCACTATTAAGCATCAAAGGTGTCTCAATCCACCTATGCAAGAAGTAGTGAAGAAAGAAATTATTAAGTGGTTAGATGTAGGGGTTGTGTATCCAATCTCTGACAGTACATGGGTAAGCCAGGTACAATGTGTTCCCAAGAAAGGAGGCATGACGGTAGTTGCGAATGGAATAAGCTTATTCCACTCAGACCCGTTACAGGATGGAGAGTATGCATGGACTACCGAAATCTGAATTCATGGACGCTTAAAGATCACTTTCCAATGCCATTCATGGACCAAATGCTCGATCGACTAGTAGGGAAAGGATGGTTTTGTTTCTTAGATGGTTATTTCGGCTATAATCAGATTTGTATTGCCCCCGAAGACCAAGAAAAGACAACGTTCATATGCTCATATGGTATGTTTGCCTTCAAACGTATGCCATTCGGGCTATGTAACGCAACAGCCACCTTTCAGCGTTGTATGATGTCCATTTTTTCTGATATGGTTGAAGATACTTTGGAGGTATTCATGGACGATTTCTCAGTTGTTGGGGAGTCGTTCGAATCGTGCATGGAAAACCTGAGTATGGCATTACAAAGATGTGTTGAATTCAACCTAGTGCTGAACTGGGAGAAATGCCACTTTATGGTTAAAGAGGGTATTGTTCTTGGGCACAAAATCTCCGAAAGAGGAATTGAGGTTGATAGAGCTAAAATTGAGGTTATCGATAATCTACGACCTCCAATTTCCGTAAAGGGAGTTCGTAGTTTCCTCGGTCACGCAGGTTTGTATCGGCGGTTTATCAAAGACTTCTCCAAAATTTCTAGTCCATTATGGAAACTCTTGGAGAAAGATGCAAAGTTTGACTTCAATGAAGATTGTTTGAAGGCATTCGAATGCCTCAAAGAGAAGCTAATTGAAGCTCCTATCATGGTAGCACCAGATTGGTCTCTACCGTTTGAAGTCATGTGTGATGCTAGCGGGGTAGCTTTGGGTGCTGTACTTGTCCAGAGAAAGGAAAAGTTATTGCATCCTATCTACTATGCGAGCAAGGTCCTAAACGAAGCCCAAAAGAACTATACTATCACAGAACAAGAGCTCCTAGCGGTTGTGTATGCTTTTGAGAAGTTCTGTGCTTATTTGTTGGGAACCAAAGTGATAGTTCACACAGACCATGCAGCCCTTAGATATCTAATGACAAAGAAAGATGCAAAACTAAGGCTAATTCGATGGGTATTGTTGTTGCAAGAATTTGATTTCGAGGTGAAAGATAGAAGAGGTTGCAAAAACCAAGTGGCTGATCATCTATCTAGACTCGAGAATGAGCATATATCACAGCCTGATCTCGAGATAGATGATACATTCCCTGACTAAGATATCTTAGACTCAACAATAGAAGAGTTACCGTGGTATGCAGACTTTGCAAACTTTGTAGTGAGTAATGTGATACCTGCAAATCTATCTTTCCATCAAAAGAGGAAGTTCATGCATGATGTAAAGCACTACTTTTGGGATGAGCCATATTTTTTTCGACGATGCGCGGATGGTGTTATCAGGCGATGCATATCCTATGATGAGGTACCAAATATATTGGAAGCAGGTCACACTTCCCAAGTTGGGGGACATCACGCAGGTAATCGGACAGCAAGGAAAGTATTGAAAAGTGGCCATTATCGGCCTTCGATATTCAGAGATGCCTACGACTTTGTGAGAAGATGCGACCAATGTCAGCGACAAGGTGCGATTTCTAAACATCATGAGATGCCCATATCAAAAATTCTTGAAGTAGAGCTCTTTGATGTATGGGCTATTGATTTCATGGGTCCATTCATCAATTCATTTGAATGAAATACATTCTAGTTGCAGTAGATTATGTTTCAAAATGGGTCGAAGCAGTAGCGTTGGCCAACAACGAGGGAAAGTGTATTGTAGCATTCTTGAAAAGAAATATCTTCTCTCGCTTTGGAGTACCACGTACTATCATAAGTGATGGAGGATCTCACTTTTGCAACAAGCTATTCAAATCTGCGGTTGCAAAATATGGTGTCAAACAGCACAATGTAGCCACGCCTTATCACCCACAAACTAGTGGATAGGTAGAAGTTTCCAATCGAGAGATCAAACAAATCTTTGCTAAGACGGTAAATGCAAATAGGAAAGATTGGTCTCGGAAGCAGGACGATGCACTATGGGATTATAGGACTACATTCAAAATGCCAATAGGCATGTCCCTGTACCAACTAGTTTATGGGAAGGTCTGCCACCTGCCTATTGAGCTTGAGCATAAAGAATTATGGGCATTGAATCGAGTGAATTTGGCCTGGGATGATGCTATGAATCTGATATTGGAGCAACTGAACGAGATGGATGAATTCCGTCTACATGCTTATGAAAGATCAGAACTCTACAAGGAGCGGATAAAAAAGTATCATGATCAGCGGATTGTTCAACAAAACTTTCAGAAGGATGATATGGTACTACTTTTCAATTCAAGGCTGAAGTTATTCCCAGGTAAGTTAAGATCCAAATGGCCTGGTCCGTACAAAGTTAGCCAAGTCTACGCGTCCAAAGTAGTTGATTTAGAAGACAATAATGGTGTTGTCTTTGAGGTGAATGGCCAACGAGTGAAACCTTACATCGGTCCTCTTGACTCGATAAAATACATTGCCACCATCTATCTCGATGAAGTCTAAGTACTCGAGGTAACTATGTCGTGCCACGACAATAAATCAAGCACTAGATGGGAGGCAACCCATCGTTTGTTTTATCTTTTATTTTACTTTTGTTTTCACTAAATAAAAATCCAAAAAGAAGAGTCAAGCCACGACTAAAAATAAGGCACTTGATGGGAGGCAACCCATCGTTCTAATTGTTTTTATTGTTTTTAAGTAAATGTAGGTGCAAGAGGTATAAAGGAGGAGATTGGTTTCAAACTTCGATTTGGGAGTATTGCATGTTGAAGGTGGTAATTTAGGAAGAAAGAAGAAAAAGGCTATGGTTTGGGCATTGCTTATAAAGATATAGGCCACGAACAAGGCAAGGCCTATGTAAATATAGGCCACGAACAAGGCAAGGCCTATGCTATGGCCTAAGCTCTCGGATTCTAGAGTGTCATAGCATAGGCGCCGCCTATGCCTAAGAATGCCATAGCATAGGCGCCGCCTATGCCAATGCCTTTTGTCTCTGAATCTCATATGCCATGGCATAGGCGCCGCCTATTCCTAACAATGTCATGGCATAGGTGCCGCCTATGCTCAACAATGCTTTGCAAAAGGCGCCGCCTATGCCAAGTATAGGTAGAGCATTAGGCGCCGCCTATGGTTACTTTTTGTCTCCAAATCTGATTTTAAATGGGTCAAAACCCGACCCAAGCTTGTCCTATAAATAAGGAACTTAGTCTTAGACCAAAAATACATTGCAAAACCTAGCATAAGCGCCGCCTACCTCTCCAAATCCTCTAAAAAAATTTCCTTTTGCTCTTTTACTTCACAAGAACATCTCCAAAGGCATCAACCAAGTAAGTACTTCTTTGTTCTTCATTTATATTCCGTAAGTACCACACTACTACGCCTATTATGAATTGTTAAATCTTGAAGTAGTATTGGTGATTTGAATGTGGTTGAATTGTTGTGATACAACTAAGTGAGTAAATGAATACGTAAGGATGATCTTAACTTGTTTCCAACATGTATTTGATTATGATGCACTGTCATACTTTTGCGAAATTGACATGGTCACAAAAATTGCATACTCTTGTCAATAGAAAGCTTACATGTTGGAATGACTTGTTCATAGAGATGAGAATTATGGTTGACTACCAACATATGAGGGTGCGATTATTTCTAGATGCTATACGTTGATTCAATATCTATGTAGTAGTCTTGATATATCAAACATGAAAGTATTGCCAAGATTACAAGAAGTATGACTGCACTGATTATATTGTTGGAATATAGCGCCTAAAACGTATATCGATGAAGTCTGAGTAATCGACAACTTTCCCCTCACTAGCCTGTACCAACAAACTAAGTGTGGGGTGGTGCCATTAACATGACTATCGTTTTAATCTCAGGTACAATGGCACCCAAAGCAAGACAAGGCAAAGACAAAGCAACCACTTCACAAAAAGGCAAGAAAAAAGGACGAAAAGAGCAAGGAGAATCCTCCTCGATGCAAGTACCACGCTGCATGTTTGGAATTAAATGGGTCCTAGAGGAGGAAGCAAAGGAGTGGTATAGGAACAACAAAGAGAAGAAATATGTTCATATAGAGTTGATAAACAAAGAGAGCCTAGCAAATAAAGAACCCCGTATGTTGGCTAAGATAATGGCGTTACATCTGGATTTCATCTTCCGATATATGGGAGAGTGCAATCTCGATTTAACACGAGAATTATATGCCAACTGGTCATCGAAAACTTCAGGGAATGAAGTAAATATTCGGGGCCAAGTTCTGCAACTAAATGCGGAGTTCTTCAACTCCTTTCTAGGTTTGCCATCTGTTGATCCATCACCATTCAAGGAGCTGTATAATAGACCTCCGTACAGGGACATCCGACACACACTTTGTGGAACAAGATCTATGGCACGGTGGAGTAGACACAAGGACACCGGTCGACACAACACCTTCTCATATGCTCCCTTGAATAGGGAAGCAAGGATATGATTGCGCATAGTCAACTCTTGCCTAATTCCAAGGACTCTGTACACAAAGATAACACGAGATAGAGTGTGCTTGGTGTATGCATTGATGACGAATGTCCCTATCAACATTGGAGCAATTATTTGATCTACAGTGCGGAAAGCTAGGCTACACAAGAGGTCCCACTTCAGCTTTGGCAATCTGTTGACTGCAATATTGAGGAAGGAGGACATCGAAGAGGAACCTGCTGATCATAAACCCACACAACCCAAAGAAGGTTGACCTCACAAAGATTAAAGATGCTGAATCTACACATGGCGTCAACCTTACTACTGCTGAAAGGCATGCTCGCGACGAGAGCTTCTTCCGCCACTTATATGGCATGAAGAGGTTTACAATGATGAGCGGTAGTCATGTTCCAACTGCTGCAGAGGTCCAACAGCTGGATTATGACTACCCAATGAATGAGCATGTGAGGGCGATGTGTGGAGTAAGTGTATACTTTGAGGAATCTCTTGATGACGATGTGCCAACCGATGATGGTCGCAGATGCCAGACTCCGACGTGGAGGAGAATCCTGATGATGACGACTCCAATGATGATTCCGATGAAGGGGGTATAACCCCAGATATAGAGGAGGAGTCTGACTAACCAGGTTCTTCTTATTTATTTTCCACTGAGGACAGTGTGTCCCGTCTAAGTGTGGGGTGCTGGTATTTGCATGTTATACTTCTTTATTTGCATTTTCATTTATTTATGTTTGTTTGTTTTTTTTCGTTTGTCTTTTTTTCGTAGTTAATTTTTTAGTAGTAGTTAATTTTTTAGTAGTAGATTTTTTTTTCAAACCTTGCATGAAATTATTCTGAGGGGCAGCGTGGTATTATGACAAGAGCCTGTGATAACATCATTACTATTGAGACATTTAGGCTCTAAACGTGACTCATTATGTGATAAGTGTGTGGTTTAATTCCTTCATCTGTTGGGTCAAGAGTCTATATTACTCCCAATAAAGTCGACCATGTGCCTTGTGTGTGTGAGATGATAGTATATTCTATGTTTATGGCTGATGCTAGAACTTGCCTCGTGTGTGTGTAAAGCGAAAATAAAGAATGTGAGTTTAGGAGATGATTTAAGCACTTCTTTGGCAACCTGTGATTGTTTACCTTCGTTTTATCTACCCATGGACATCATCCTAGATAACCCTCTTTGAGCCTTTAGCCTATTTTCTTTGACAGCCTCATATGTAAGCCTAATCCATTTTTTTTCAAGACCATAATTTGATCCAAATTCCTAAGTGCTTTAAAATTGTAAAGTCATGTGACAAAATAAGAGGAAATTGGGTGAGAGTAGTGCCTTAAAGTGAATTGGTACTTGAATTCGTTATGAAAAAGAATGGTTATCATAGAGGTATGTTATAAAAAAAATAGAAAAATGAAAAGGAAAATAAAAAGATAATTCTGTTCATAATTGAATAACAAAAGAGGTGAGAAGGGGTGGTAGATTAAAAGAAAGAAGAAAGGGTGTTTAAAAGAGAGTGTTAATAGCATAATGTGATGTATTAAAGCGCTTAGGAACATAGTCACTATTTCTGGCCAAAATAGTCCTACCCGTCCCTTAGCCTACATTACAACCAGTAAAAGACCTATTTGATCCTAAGCTTAGCATTTTGATATTTAGTAGAGCATTACACTAAGGTAAAGCCTATGGTCATTAGTTGCAACATATGAATTCATTGTGAGAGCGAGAGCAAGGATACTCGTATACCCATGTTTCGATAAATATACTATACTTGTGAGTGATTATGGGTAATATATTGTGAGACACACATGGTTGATGAGTTTTGGGTAGTTGTGTATGATTCTTTATGCCTTAACTTGTGGATACGAATTAACCATCATCACGAGTCTATATTAGAGGTTGAATTGTTTCTAGTAGTGATCAGAAAACTACTCTTTGTTAATAATTGTCATGCTTGTCTTGATGAATATTTTGTGTTGTTACAGTGAAACCCTAAGTCGATGCTTAGATGGACATGATAGTTTGTTCGAGGACGAACAAAGCCTTAAGTGTGGGGTGTTGATGATAGGCGAATTTACACGCCTAAAGTACTATATTTTACCCATATTTTAGCTAAGTTTTGAGGACAAAATATATAATTCATGCACTTTTAGTCCTTTTTCCTGTAATTGAGCTAACAAACGTGATTAGCAAGTTTTCAGGTCTAAATGATGCAGAATTCAGCATTTTATGGATAACTTGACGCCAAAGAAAGCTTCACGAAAGAAGGAAAGAAGAGCTTGGACGCCTAGGACCAAAAGTGACGCATGGAAAATATGTCCCGGGCAAAAACAGCAATTCTAAAGACTTTGGGGATCAGCAGTAACTTATTAGGATTAGGATAAGTAATGCAGTAACTTATTAGGAGTAGGATAAGTAATGCAGTAGCTTAGTAGGAATAGGATATGGGTGTTATAAATACCCTATTTTGCTAGAGATTTTTATCATTCATCTAATTTATCATTCAATTCCAACAACTCTTCAATTCCGAATCATTCTAATCCTTCCATTAACTCTCATACTTTTACTTTTAATTCTTATTCTCTTCATCTAGTTGATTCTTAATTCCCACAACAAGAGAAATGCTATTTGCACTGAAATCACGCCATAAGCACTATCAAACCAAACTACACGTGAGATCTTTATTTTGGTATAATAATAATGTCTATTGTGATTTCCTTCGCACTCATGAATAGCTAAACTTCTCTGTTGGGGCTATGGAAGCCTTATGAGATACTATCTATTTCTATGAGTTTGTGAATTCGTGACACGTATGCTGCTTATATCATTATTCTCTTCATCTTAAAGCAAATTCTTGTGGTTGCAAACGCATAGAATATGTCAGTATAGCATTAACTTGTTCGAAAGAAAAGTTATATGTCTGGAAAAGAGATAATGTCAAGGTAATAAGGCATTAACCCCTGTTAAAAAGTTAGTGTCGTAACTGAATTAACCTCATGGAGAATTTGTACCATTAGATACGCTTTAAGCTCGAAAGAGTTAAAGTGAAATAATCCTTGTTAGGTCGAAAGACGCTTGGATTTACCATAGAATACAATTCTCTATAAGCACATGCATGTCTGAATTCTGCATAACTCATAGCCAATAGAGACGTATAACTCATAAGGTGGACATAACCCCAACTCTCAATTCTCATTGATTAACATCTTACTAAACATTCTTTCTTTTCACGTTTCTATTTTCTGTTTTTACTCTACTATTTTGTTTACATTATTTGCACATTAAAATCTCCCCTTTTTACGAGACTTGCACCAAAAGTCTAATAATCTTTGCTTACTTATTGACCGGCTATTCCCTGTGGGATCGATACCCAACCCAGTTGGGTTCTATATTTGACAACGACCGCTTACACTCTTACGAGAGCTGTAGTTTGGGTGTTATCAAGTAATCAATAATATTCATGATTAAAAGCATCAGAATCACAATTAACACAAGTAAAAACCCCAAAACCGTAACTAAAATAATCAACCAAAATCAACATAAGAGAATTCCAAGACTAAAATCAAATGTTGAAATCAAAATATGTTTGTGAGTATAAGGAGCGCATTTCTTCTACTAAAAAACACATAAGGGGTATTTATAGTACATAACAGAACACCAAAATTGAAGTCCGAAAGAAATAGGAGAAAAAAGGATTGGTGGCTACTTGTGGTCCTTACATACGGCCTGGCCTTAGGCGCATGTGGCACATGCGGCCTGTATGATGGGCGCAAGTAGTAACCTCATGTTCTCAGACCAAAAAAGTCATGTAGGTTATCTCTCAAGATTTTTAAATTCTAACATATACTTTGCCCCTATAAGGTCCACATGTGCAACATGCGGTCCGCATGTTGACTTAGCATGTACCAGAAGTTATTTTTTAGCTCTTCTTCAATTTTCGCACATGTTTTTGTCACGAACAATTTGAAAAGTATCCCAAACATCCATAATTGCTCCCATAAGTATCCAAAGACAACTTTTTCCATCTTTTTCATAAACTTAGCATCCAAATCATGATTTTCTATACAACATACCCAAACGCATCATATCTAATAAAACAACCTCAGAAACTTGCATATTTTCATAGTTTTAAGTGTCAAAAGTGCTATATTTCTGTAGCACATCCACACGCTAAACTTAGAACGTTTGAAAGTCCTCAAGAAACAAAATACAACTAAAAAAAATGAAACTAAACACGAAACTTAAATAGGAGAATCAAAGTTATTCAAGGCAGTCAGTCAACACTTTATGCTTCAAACACAACACCCCCTCCAATCTAATTTTTCAAAACTAACTGTGTATAAACATGAAGCACAACAATGTGACACAATGTGAAAAAGTTATGGCATTACATTAGCAACAGATAACCACGCATATGTACAAGTTACACTACCTAAAACAAGCAAATATCTAGCAAGATAACTCAAGTGCCCTCACAACAAAGATGTCCCACTCACTCATATGAAATAAAGTATGTCAGTGCAGGAATAGTCAAGATACACTCACACTCAGAAGAGAAGTTCAAATCAATGAGTTTCAAATACCATAGGATTTCCCTTATTCTCTTTACCTTAGTATTCAAACAGTCAAGTTAGAATAACTATAGGACTTTTTGTCGACTTGTAATGTAGGCTTGGGGGCTGGTGTGTTACATATGGACATATTAAGTGACTAATCCTCCTTAGTACTACGCTAACCTTGGGGTCTCACTTATTAGCCAATTTTCTTCTTATTCCACCCTTATTTCTCCCTTTTTATTCTTTATTGCATATTCAGGTTGGTTGTGGTCTTTCATTCTTTCTTTTTTCATTTTTTAATAATTTGTCTTTTCTTTTTTTTTTTTCTTTTTCTTTTTCTTTTTCTTTTTCTTTTTATTTTTATTTTTATTTTTATTTTTATTTTTATTTTTATTTTTATTTTTATTTTTATTTTTATTTTTATTTTTATTTTTATTTTTATTTTTCTCTTTCTTTTTCTCTTTCTATTTCTTTTTCTTTTTCTTTTTCTTTTTCTTTTTCTCTTTTGGCTTTTTCTACCCCAGCCAGCCCTACTAACTTTTTCTCTTATTTTACCCTTCTATATATCCATTTTATACTATACTCCCCTATAATAGCCACCCTCAACTAAGGTGATTTGCCTGAGTTGAGGTGCACAATGTCCGAGGAGGACCAGGGCCAAAACAGGTTCATTGTAACATGAATGGGAAGGTGAAAGGTGAAAATAAAGAAATAGACTATAAGTCTCAAAACAAGGATCAAGGGATATAATTAACACATGGATGGTCATTTAAACTAAAAGTTGACTAACATAAAAAATACCTTATGATCCTTTCCTAAGAAACTATCCTACTACTTAGGAAAAACTAACCGAGTAAGTTCTGAATTCAACACACAAAGGGAACTAAGTAGTATCTCACACACACATGGCACAGAGTCACATCACAAGCTACTACCTATCTGTTTCATGAAATTGTTAGCAAGTGATTATCATGTCCCTAATCCTAATACCATAACAAGATACACAATATTTGCACATATATACATTCATACAGTTACAATTTTGGAAGGGTATCAGTTTTCTCAAAAATCAATAAAAACATTACTACTGCCCTAAATACTTAAAAATATCCTAATTAGACAAAAACGCAACATAATACGAAACAAAACACAATATGATTAAAAAATAACCTAGGCATATCAATTCTACAGCCATATCGTGACCGACTTGAAGAGAAGTATGACAACAAAAACTCGTGGCAGTTGTGGTATAACCCACCCCTAACTAAGAACTATGCACTATTCTTAGTGTACTAAAATAACATAAACAAAAGAAATGAGGACATACCTAGGATGCACTAAGCGTATGCGTCATGATCTTCCCCAGATGGGGGTATATCTACTAGTAGAGGCTATGTTGGTGGCGGTGCACTATAATAAGATGCACCCACAGCTAGCTTGGTACGTCTCTGCCTATCAATAAATACAGTCTCTATTGAATCATGGCTGGCTCTTTTTAAGGCTTGCTCATATAGCATGACTGGATTCTACAGGTCCCCTCTTGGCCTCTCTTTGTCCTAACTACGCGGACTGCTAAATCATCCTCCATGAATAAATCAATGTTTTTGGGACTACACGGAGGTGATGGCCAAACAACTTAGGATACAACTAGTAGGGTGGCTGATATATAGCTCTAAGTGAGAGAGCATACCTCTAATCTAAGTAGATCTACCTCCTTACTAATGTCTCTAAGATATAAAATCTCAATCCTGGTGAACCAAGCTGATACTCAATCCCCAAAAGAATCTATCTATGTGTACGACTTAGCTTATAGATCTAACATCTCAACCGTTGTGCAGACTAGTTTAGCCTCATCCATATTCTGTGTAGTCTGGACCCATGGCCAAATCTGTTCGTATAATATTGATACCTCAGTCTCAATAATTAGTAGTTCAGTGGTCATCTCCTCTATTCTCATCTCAATACTTGGTATATCTGGCATACTAGCCTCTACAACAATATCCTTATCAATAGTGTATATCACATACACCATTCACATATTATTTGGCTATTGTACTATCATACAGATATCAAAACTACTTACTCATTATTCAGTTTAAAGGTGATCTCCCTAAGTCCATATAAATCAATACCCTACTAGTGAATAGAAAGGGTCTACCCAATATAATGGAGGCTTTAAAATCCACCTCATAATCAAGAATCATGAAATCAGTGGGGAACATAAAGGATGTCACCCTTACTACTATGTCACATAAAACACCCACCTACAGTTGAGTCAGAGATCAACAACTTTATGGATGTAGGTTTGAGTTCCCTCTTCAACAGCTTGTAAAATACTAGAGGCATCATATTTACTCCTGATCCCAAGTCATATAAAACCTCTTTGACATTAAAAATCCCAATAGAACATGGAATAGTGACTGTTTTAGGGTCCTTATACTTTTCTACTAGCGGTAAGAAAAGGGTCGCATCATAAGGGTGCAAATGATCACTGGGCTCTACAAACCAATCCTCACCACTATCATACTTAAAATCATCATCACCACATGTTAACTTCTCAGACTTTGCCTCTAATGTCTTATTTCTCTCAGTGCTATCTATCTTCAACTCCTCAGTAGTAGGTACAAGGGGATCATTAGTAGTGGCACCATAATTTATGGTGATAGCTAGACAATGAATGATGTTTGAAGGATTCTACATCGTGTTACTTAGGAAGGTAGCCAGCTGCCTTTGATTTAGTATTGCTGGCATTTTCCCAAACTGGTTTTCCAACTGCTTGATAGCAGTGACATCAGATTCAACCTTCTAGGTCAAACCTGAAATGTCAGCCTCAATCTCCTGAAGGTTGTTCTCTTAATTTTCTTGACCCTTTACCAACTTAGTTAGCATCTCTTCTACTCTTAATTTTGTACCTTGTTTGCTAAGCAGAATGTACCTATCTTTCTTTCCCTTGTAATCATCTTTTTGCCTTCAATCACCATCTTTGTCCCTACTGTAGTCTATATATTTGTCATCATAGTAGTTCTAACCTTGGTTTCCTTTCCCTTAGGCTCAAAAACCCTCCAAATGATGATCTGGATAGCTAGACTCCTTTTCTAATTCAGAATTATACAACTTGAAAGTTGTACCTTGTGCCCTTACTACATGAACTTTCTTGGAAATCACAGTAACAAATTTCTTTGCCAGTAACCCAAGATCAGTCCTCAGTAGCATAATCTCTTGCACTACAGAATCATCAGATACTCTATGGTCACCAGCATCTCCAATGGCACAACTTTCAGAACCCTTCTCTGCCTCCTAAGTTTTGCACCCTCGGTTAGTAAGAGAGATTTGGTCTAAAATATCTGAAATTGCCTTCAAATGTAATATCATAAGATCTCCTCAAGAGATAATATCTACCATAGCTCTAGAATTAATGGTCAAATAACTCCTATAAGTTCATCCCTGAAATTCGATGGTTGGGCACTATACTCAACTTTTTCTTGAACCTAAACTAATCCTCATACATGGACTCAGACTGAAGATTACTGAAATTATAAATATCATCCTTAATCTACAATATCCTGAATATAGGAAAGAACCTATTCAAGAATTGCCTGCGCAACTCGTTCCATATAGTGATGTATCCTTTTGGAAGTTCCCCTACCCATAAAGATGTTTCTTTAATAAGTAAGAAGGGAAACAACCTTAATCTTAGTGACTCCTGATCTACCCCAGGTATGGTATATGAAGTGTATATCTGTAATACCCCAAACTTTCTTTAGTCAACTCTAGTCTCCAAAAGAGTTATTGATGACTTCCTAAATGATTAATATTTAGATCGGATAGAATTTCCCAAATATTAACTTTTATCATGTGGGAAATTGAATTATCTTTCCAACAATACTAATTTTATCCAAATCACGTATCGAAGTAAAAAGTTATGGATGTTTTACAGAGAACTGTTGGAATTGCCCAGAAGCGTCGGTCAGGCCGACGGACCGTCGAGCCAGCGATGGACCGTCACCCAAGCCGTCGTGACTAAGGCAGTTACCCCAACTTTTGGTCAAGTGCAATGGACAGGACTGATAGACTGTCGAGCTTGCGACGGACCGTTGTCCAAGCCATCGCTACTAAGGCAGTGAGTCCCTATGGATCATCGAGCCAGTGACAGACCGTCGCACGAGCCATCATAAATCCCGTTCAGCAATTTAAAGTTATTTTTTAAAAAGGGTATTTGGGTCTTTTTCCACCCATTTTAACCCCTAATTTTACCAAACCATAGCCGATAACTTCATTATTCATCTATAACAGCAAATTAGGTTTTCTTTCAAAGATCAATCCCTGAGAACAAGAAACCCAAGGTGTTTAATTCCAAGTCAAGAATTCAAGTTTTCCTCCATCAATCTTTAAGAAATCATCCACCCAGGTATGTCATGTGTTGATTCATGGGTCCCTTTCACCGATGAAGCTTAAGAATCTCTTTTCAAAATCTAAGATTTGAGTATTTATGAATGTTCATGATTTAAATTGAATTGGAATTCATGTTCATGATGTTGTAGGGTTATGATTCATGTTTGAAATTACATATTCCAATGATTGACCCTAAGATGAGGCAATTTGCATAATAATCATGATAAACCCTTAAATTTACACGTTGATTGATATAGCCATGATTATTAGATATGTTGATGATTGTACAACCAAAACATACTCCCCATGTGTTTAATTAAATTCCTATGTGAAGGAAAAGTGTCATACTAGTATGTTAATATGAAATCTCCATTCATGTACAAGTTTATGCATGTCCAGTATTTGATAAAATGTCTTAGTTAATGAATTGTGGATATATGTGTAGCTATTGTGGTGCTTTAGAACTTGTACTTCATAAAATTTCCAACTTATTATATTATGGATTGTTAATGTTGGTCATGTATTCAAGAAAGTCATGCTTTGTCAGTTTCTTCCAATAGAGTCCTAGGGTACTTGTACTCAAAAATTTAGCTGTGTGCCTAGAATCAGTGTCATGTTTTCAAGATACTCCCAGTCAAGCTATGATTCAGAGAATTCAGTCAATCTTATGACTCAGGAAAACTTAGTAATCTCAGTAGTATTCCATCGATCAATGGAACTCATTTAACTCAGTCTAGTCAGTTTAGTTAATCATGTTCAGTAAGTATTCAACTAAGAATAAAAATTAGCACCGAGCGAACCCAAGGATGGGAACCCACCTGTTATATGAGGGTGTGATTCTTAGAAATAATCTTTGCATTCCAAAACTACGTAGACAACATAGGTTGAGACATCATAGCCTGTTATATGAGGGTAGATAAGGTAACTCAACCTATTATATGAGGGTTCCTACCATTCTCACTAGAGTTACTTTTTATATGAGGGTTACTCACAGATTGTCCTTACCAGTAGTGCGGTATTGACACCCTTCTAATTGGGGTTACAGATTGGACCCCAACTCAGCTATATTGCATTATTTGGGGCATGTAGGTTAGATGACTACTTCCCACAGTTTTAGTTACAGAACCAATACTATCAAATAGAGTTATTCAGTCTCAGCAATAGAGCTCAGATAGTTCTACAGAATTTAGGAATGTCAAATACAGTCAACTCAGAATAGTATGGAGTTCATCTAGTTCTATTAAAACCTAGACTACCAGATACAGTCACTCCATATTAGTTATTTCAGTTATATAATTATCTGTATCTCATGTTATCAGTACTCAGGCTTAGTAATCATGTTATGAAGAACTCAGTTACAATTATTATATGTTCATACATGCATTCTCACATTGATGTTAAGTTAGTTAGTACAGTTCATACATGTGAACCCTTTCCATTCAGCCTACGTCACATGCATACCAGTACATTCAATTGTACTAATGCATTTGCTCTATGGTGTTTTATACCATAGGTTTAGAAGCACGAGCTCCAGAGCATCAGAAGTATCCAGTCTAAACAGTCAGAGTTAGCAGTGAGTCCTTATCCTTTAAGCACATGACCATTACTTTATTATCTTATTAATTAAGTTATTTCAGTAGTTGGAGTTAGTTGGGGACATGTCCCATTAACTCCTTATTCAGACAGTTTAAAGGCTTTTGGACTAGCATGTTCAGACAGTTATTTCAGTTGTTTTGGTATTGATATACCATATCTTTAGATGTTATGTTTTATCAGATCTTTGAATCTTATGGCCTTTTAGCCTTTATTTTTGCATCTATACAGTATATTATGCAGTGTATAGGTACAGATTTCATTCATGGGTTAGCTTATGGTCCTTCGGGGTCATAAACACCATGTGACATTCCGGGTACCAGATTCAAGGCGTTACAATATCCATGTAAAATTTGCAAGATTCATGTTTTCATCATCGGTAGTCAAACTTTCAAATATACCTTTCAAGTATAGGAGATGGATCATAGAACTAGAGATATTAAACTTGACATCAGGGGGCAAGATAGAAGGGATAATGGCTCCAGTATCTCCCATTTCAATGTATCCCAGCTCTTCTTCATCATCTATATATGGATACACATAATTATATGCTGGGATAACTTGAACACGATCACCTCTACCTCATTTTAGATTTCCATTAAGTGTTGCCCGACGGTCTGCTTCTTGTCTCTGGACAGCTAGCTCTACCTTCTGAGCTGCCCATTGATCTTCTTCTTTTTCCTTCTTTTATTTTCATCTTGAGCTAAAAGCTCACCAGTTTGTCAATCAATAGTATCCTATACTCCTTTGGGAAGAGGGGGAGGAACAACATCACGAACCCTTCAAGAATATCATCATTTTTTTATTCCACTTTCTAACTAGGTGTTTGTATGATCCTCTCTGGATTTGGATTCACTGGGAGTAAGGTATTGTCTCTAATTAGTGTGTTAGGCATACGCCATAATATACCTAATTAGGAACAAAAACTAAAAAGAAAACCCAAAAATTACAATAACTTCAAATCATAAATCAACACTGTATTCCTCAGAATTGTTCCAAAATTTAGTGAAGTCCAAGATACACCTCCACTTTAAAGATAAAATGATCAATGTGAAATATATTAACCCAACAAAGGTTTGGGTTAAATCCAAAGGGAATACGTGGAATCATGGCTATCAAATTTTGTAATAAATGGGTAGAACTAGAAATGTAAACAGGGGTTTTGAATAGAAATATTGAACAAGTGGCGAATATCAACTTTGGTTGTAATCAACCGTAGGTGAACACTAGTATTATGTTCCTCCTGGCTTCTATATTATAGGATTATCATACTTTGTTGAACTAACTCGATACCGTGCATGTAAAATCAATAAGTTATGTACCTTCTATGGTTTTTTGGACGAGTAGAAGGATCTCATCCTTTCCCTTTTGAGTCTCAGTATGTCTCCTTACTAACCCTTATTTTGATCCCAGTTAAATTTTACCTTTTAAGTCTCCAGATGAAACCTAACCATCTTACTTAGATAAAACCTAGTAGCATGGATTGATAGTTAAATAATAAATTATTGTTGTCACTATCCTGTACTAGTTACTACTCCTATTTTGGTGTAAGTAGCAATAATATAGGTTCGATACAAACGTTTGCAGTGGCCAAGATAACTATTAAAGTGAAGATAATACAATACATGCATGGATATCGGTTCAAAACAACAATAGCACTTTCCCTACCTCATCAATCCGCCAGTGTTTCCACAACCCTAGCTAAGGGTTTTTAGCTTCACATGTTTGTGAAGTAATCAAAAATATTCATGACTGAAAGCATAAGATGAAAACACAATAATCACCAGTAAAAACCCCAAAACCATAACTGAAATAACCAATCAAAATCAATACAAGAGAAATCCAAGACTAAAATTAAATCTTAAAATCAAAATATGTTTGTAAGTATCAAGAGTGTGTTTCTTCCACTAAAAATCACATAAGAGGTATTTATAGTAAATGAGAAAACCCTAAAACTAAAGCTCGAACAAAATAGGAGAAAAAGCGGTTGGTGTCTAGTTGTGGTCCCTACATGTGCCCTGGCCTTGGGCGCATGTGGCTATGCAGCCTGCAGGGTGGCCGCATGTAGTGACCGCACATGCCCGAACGTGAATGTTAGCTCTCAGTATTTTGGACTTATGACGCATGCTGTCCATATGTTCTACATGTGGTTAGCATGTGCCAGGAGTTGTTTTTCATCTCTTCAATTCCAGCATAAATTTTAGTCACGAACAATATGAAAAGTGTCCCAAATATCCATAATTGCTCCCATAAGTGGCAAAAAATAGCTTTTTCATCTTTTTCATGAATTTAACATCTAAAGAATGATTTCTTGCAAAATATACCCAAAACACATCATATCTAACAAAATAACCTAAGAAACTTGCAAATTGTTATAGTTTTAAGTGTCAAAAGTGCTATATTTCTATAACACATCAAGGTCACCCGTTAGTTGAGGACTGACACTCTCTTAGGGGTGACCCACCAGTGGAGGACTGATGCCCTAATTCTTTGGGACACCAGTTTAGTGGATCTACACAACCTGTGCCAGTACCTATGGAAAGGTATTGACTCTCTTCTAACTAGGGTTACAGGTTGGACCCCAATTATCTTAGATTGGGGTATGTCTATTAAATGTTAACTCCCATAATTTTAGTTAAGCATTCAGGCTATGACAGCTTAGGTTTGCTATGCCAAGTGTCCGTACATCAATTATTAACTTATTCACATTATTTTAGTACATGTTTATATTTAGTGTTGCATTTTTTTCACATGTTCATACATTTATGTTCATTACCTAGATGTCTTTTAGTTAGTGCCTATCTTACATGCCAATATATTCACAGTACTGGCCGCATACTCCTTTTTGTGCTATGTTATCTTATAACATAGGTTCGAATGCTCATATACTCGATTAAACATAAATAGTTCATGAGTCACTCGGTTGCAGAATTTGTGAGTCCTCATTAGTCTAGGACTAATTATATCAGTTATCATGCTTTATAATTTTTTTCATATCATGTTTATTTCAAAAGTCAGAGTTAGTTGGGGCTCTGTCCCAACAACTCATCTTGTTAGAGGCTTTCAGACAATTAGTTATGTATTCAGTGATGTGTTTCAAACTACTTTGATAATGACTTTACAATTTAAACATTTATTAAATCACTTTTGCTTAGTATTTTGTTCTCTCTTTAGTATTATAGCTTGTGATTAATAATGGGTTAGCTTGGGGTAACCTTCGGGCCTTAAGCACCATGTTACGACCAGGGGGCAGTCTCGAGTTGTGACAAACTTGGTATTAGAGCTAGGCTTAAAGTGTCCTAGGGTATTTGAAAGTCACGTTAAGTAGAGTCTTGTTCATGGGTGTGAAGCGCGTTACACTTATGTGCGAGAGGCTACGAGATGTTTTAGGAAAGTTTCCCTTATTTTAGTATTCATGTTGTGCGATGGGGTATTAGCTCCATTAAACTTCTTTTTCTAACTTATACTCTACCATTTATAGAAAATTCCTCCCAAAAGTGTTAACAAAAGGAGAAATAGGGACCAACTAGCACCACCTATTCCCAAAGACCCTCTGAATGAGTAGGTCTCTTATACCGAATTTGGGGCTGCTTTCACTGTACTAGCTCAATCTATGGCTTCCCAAAATAATTAGCAAATCATTTCCCCATCCAAACCTGTGGTGAGCATGGCAGTAGCTAAGTCTGGGAAGGATCTACAGAAGTTTCTTGATTGTGTACAGAAAATAACTAACCTCATGGCTGTCACTTCCAGTGAAAGTGTACACTTAGCTTCTTACCAGTTATAAAGGGTAGCTCATACTTTGGTTAAGCAATAGAAAGAGGATAGAGGTGCCGGTGTAGGGCCTATAGAGTGGAACAATTTTTCCACTACTTTCTTTGATAGGATCTTCCCACTCGAATTGAAGGAGGCCAAGGTGTACGAGTTTATAAATATTAAGCAGGATAACATGAGTAGGAAGGAGTATTCACTCAAGTTCACCCAGTTGTGAGGTATGCTCCAACTATGGTGGTTGATTCAAGGTTTTGAATGATTAAGTTATGTCTGGTGTGTCGGATGATGTAGTACAGAAGTGTAGAATAGCTATGTTGATTAAGGAGAGACCATTCTAGATTAATGGTCCATTCTCAGCAGATTGAGGAGGAGAAGCTCAAGGAAACAAAAAGGGAGAATAAAAGGTCCAAAATAGGTAGCTTCAACTTTCCTCAGCAAAGTTCAGATGGTGGGAATTATTCTTAGTTCCTCTAGAAATCTATTTCCCCATCCCCCTCTTATTCCAATTCTCTAGTTCCTAAGTTCAGGTAGGATCATCGTGATTATGCACCAGTCTTTAAGTCCCAAGGTAGTGTTAATAGTGGTCGCACCAACCTAGTTTGCAGGAGATATGGTAAGAACCACAAGGGGAAGTGTATGGCCGGTAGTGACATCTATTTTAGGTGTGGAAAGTTAAGCCACAGGATTAGGGATTGTCCAGTGATTGCCCAGAGGAGTAAGGATTTTTGTCAACAGGGTCAGACTAATTTCTCTTTAGCTCCAGTAGGTCACCCAACTCGGTAGGGTGCCATCTCTAGTGCCACTAATGGGCAATGTTAGAATCAACTATATTCCTTTCAGACTCGATAGGATCAGGGAGGTTCTCGTGATGTGGTTACTGGTATGTTACAAGTCTTTAACCTTTATGTTTATGCATTATTAGAACTTGGAGCTTCACTTTCCTTTGTAACTCTCTATATAGCTATAGACTTTGGCATCAGTCTCGAAATCCTAGTATAACCCTTCTTAGTATGCATTCTAATAGGTAGTTCTATTATATCCAACGGATATACATAAATTGTCCAATTGTATGATCCCAAAAAGTTACCTCAGTAGATCTCATAGAATTAAAGATGATCGACTTTGATGTCATTCTCGACACAGATTGGCTCCTCTCTTGCTATGCCATAGTTGATTGTAGAAATAGATTCATCTAATTTTAGTTTCCTAATGATCTAGTCATAGAATGTAGTAGTACCTCAGCGCCTATAGGTCAATTCGTCTCTTACCTTAAGGCAAGAAAGAAGATCTCCAAGGTTTGTATATATCATCTTGTCCAAGTCAGAGACTCAAGTTTCAAAACTCCAAGTCTTGAGTCAGTTCCTATAGTGAATGAGTTTCCAAAACCGTTCCCTAAAGATCTTTCTGTTGTTTCTCCTAAGAATGAAATTGACTTCAGAATGACCTCCTTCTAGATACCCAGCCTATTTCAATTCCAACTTAAAGAATGACTCTAGCCAAGCTTAAGAAATTGAAAGATCCAATAAAAATAACTTCTAGATAACGGCTTCAACATGCCTAGTGTTTCCTCATGGGGTGATCTAGTTCTCTTCGTGCACAACAAAGATGGTTCTCTCAGAATGTACATCGACTATCGTCAGTTAAACAAAGTCACAATTAAGAATAAGTATCCTTTCTCCAAGATTGATGACCTATTCGACAAGCTTTAAGGATTGAATTATTTCTCTAAGATAAGCCTTAGATTCGGCTATCATCAGCTTAGATTCAAAGAATGAGGCATTTTGAATGTTACCTTCAGAACTCGGTATGGTCACTTTAAATTCGTAGTTATGACTTTTGGACTAACGAATTCTCCTACAGATTTTATGAACATGATGAATAGAGCATTTAAGTAATACTTGGAAATATTTGTGACACTCTTCAAAGGTGACATCCTCTTTTATTCTCGTAGTGAAGTTGAGAATGCAGACCATTTGAGGAAATGCAAATTCTGGTTGAAATCAGTAAATTCCCTCAGTAACATTATTTACAGTGAAGGCATTCAAGTTGATCTTCAAGAGACAGAAGTAGTAAGAAAATGTCCTAGACCTATCTCTACATCAGATATTAGGAGTTTCTTAAGCTTAGCTGATTAATACAGATGTATTGTTGAGGGATTTTCTTATATTGCCTCTCCCATGTCTAGACTGACTTAGAAGAAAGTCAAGTATTAACTCTATCAGAGCGTTTAGGTGGTTTCGTAGTTTATTATGATGCTTCTAGAGTTGGTTTTGGTTGTGTTTTGATGCAGTAAGGTAAGGTGATAGCCTATACCTCTAGACAACTTAAATCCCATGAAAGAAATACTTGGCTCATGATCTTTAGTTACCATTACTTATTTTTTCCTTAAAGATATGGAGGCATTATCTATATGCGGTTCATGTTGACGTGTTCATTGATCACAAGAGTTTGCAGTATGTGTTCACACAGAAAGATCCAAATCTTTATCAGTGAAGGTGGCTAGAATTTTGGAAGACTATGGTATGAGTATGTTGTTTCATTCGAGTAAGGCCAATGTTGTGTCCAACGCTATCAGCAAGTTATCTATGGGAAATGTAGCCTATGCTGAGGATGATAAGAAAGAGTTAGTTCATGAGGTTCATCAGTTTGCTAGATTGGGTGTTTGGTTAGTTGATTCGGCTAAAGGTAGTATATGGATTAAGAATGGTTTGGAATCTTTTTTGGTTTCTGAGGTACAGGAAAAGAAAGATATAGATTCGAGCGTAGCTAAACTAAAAGAGGCAATTTGGGATCAGAAGGTTGAGGTTTTCTTCCAAGGGGGAAATAGTGTGCTTTATTTTTAGGGTAGGTTGTGTTTTCCAAATGTGCTTGATTTGAGGTAGTGAATGTTAGCAGAAGCACATGATTCATGATATTCTGTCATCCAGGAGCTAGTAAGATGTACCTCAATTGACTGGAGGTCAATTGGTGGAATGGTATGGAAAATGATATAGTAAAATTCATGGCTAAGTGTCCAAATTGTGAGAAGGTTAAGGTTGAGAACTAGAGACCTAGTGGTATGCTTTAGGAGTTTAGCATTCCCACTTGGAAGTGGTAAGTGGTGAATATAGATTTTGTTATAGGGTTTCTTCGTAAGCAGCGCCAGCATGACTTAATTTGGGTCATTATGGATAAAATGACCAAGTAAACCTATTTCTTGATAGTTCATACTTCATATTCAGTCGAGGATTATACTTGACTTGATCTTAGGGAATTAGTAAGGTTGCATGGGGTTCCATGGACCAGAATTTCAAATAGAGGTACTCGGTACCCAAAGTCATCTTAATACGGCTTTTCACTCGTAGATAGATGGTCAGGCAGAGAGGACCATTCTGACCTTAGAGGACATGTTGAGGGTTTTGTTTATCGATTTCAAGGCTATTTGGGATGATCACTTACGTTTGATTTAGTTTGCTTAAAATAGCAGCTATCACTCCAGCATCCAGATAGCTCCATTTGAGTCTCTCTATGGTAGGAGGTGTAGATATCCTATGGCTTCGTTTGAATTTGGTAAATTTGAATTGATAGGGCCAGATTCAGTATATGAGGCAATGAGGAAAGTTTAATTAATTCGAGAAAGGCTAAAGACAGCCTAAAGTCATTAGAAATCCTATGTAAATGTGAGGAGTATAGAGCTTGAATTTGATGTGAGAGATTTTATGTATTTGAAAATTTCACTAATGAAAGGGGAAAAGATGTTTGGTAAGAAGGGGAAGATCAATCCATGCTATGTCAGCCCCCACATAATTTTTAGCCATTTTGTGAACGTAGCTTATGATTTAGAGTTTCCGACAGAGTTAGCATTGGTGCATCCAGTGTTTCATGTCTCTCTGCTACAGAAATACATCGGTGACCCATCTTCTATCGGCCCTTTAGAAAGGTGTGGAATGAAAGATAGCCTCTCCTATGAGGAAGTCCCTGTTGAAATCCATGACCTTTAGATTTGTAGATTAAGGAATAAAGAAATTCCTTGGTTCAGGTTCTGTGGAGAAATCACTTCGTTGAGGAAGCTACATGGGAAATAAAAATCGATAAGCGAGCTAAGTATCCCTATCTCTTCTCTAGGAATTTAGATTAAGCTTGAGGTGATGGTTCTTTAGATTGTTACTCTCATTTTCTATCTCAACTATCTAACTATCCTCATGTCATTATATGCATTCATAAATTAAGTTCAGCCCAAGCATCATGTTTTTAGATTTGGATAGTTAATCATGATTCAGCTCATAAGTATTCAGTGCATGATCTCAATCTTCCTAGTACTCCAGCTAAGCTAGTTTTATTCAAGGGAGAATGATCCCAAGAGGGAGATATTATAATACCCTAATTTTTGAACTCCAGACATCTTAAATAATAGACCACAGAGTTAGCTTTCCAATGCTTCAAGTCTCACCTTAATCCGACGTCAAGGTAAAAGTTATGGAAAATTTCCTTAAAGGCCTAGCATACACTGTCGTGACTATGACTCAGGTCATGAGTCACAACCAATTGTAATGAGTAGTCACCAGTGAATCATAGTCATTCTAATAAAGGACCCTTAGCTATAGCCAGTAACCACGACTCCTCCCTATAACCCGTAATAAGTGGTTATGAGTCGTGTGGAGGGACTCATAGTCACAAAGGTGTGCTACCTAAAATCCCCCTAAGTGGTTACGAATCGAGCATGTCACTCATAGAGAAGCGTTATGAGTCAGCTAGTGGACCCATAGTCTGACTAGTAAGACATCCATGAAACAAGACTCAGACTACGATTCCACCCAATGACTCATAGTCAGTACCAATAAATCATAATGTGTTGAATCGTAGCCAAGACATTGAAGGACACAAACTCAAATTCCCAGCCTACGACTCAGACTATAACTCATAACCAGTCGTGACAAATTGTAGTATGAGTCATAACGACTGGGAACCTAATTTTCTGCGTGTTATTCCAGGGATTTCTTAGTCTTTTCCCACTCCATTTAAAGCCTAACCCACGTCGCATAGGCTTCCCAAAAGGGGTATAAAGGACCCAAAAATCCCTAATTCCATCATTAATTGTAATTTAACTCATATAAAGCAAAAAACAGCAGTTTCCTTATTTCCTCAAGAGCAATTAGGGTTTCTCAAGAACAAGATCAATTGCACGTATTTCACCAAATCTTTTACTTCAAGTATGTAGGATATTCATTAGTGGGTACCTTCCACCAATTGAGTCCCAAAAACTCTCTAAACTTTCAAGTGTAAAACTCTTTTCTCTTTTAGGGGGTTCTAAGCCATGAAATTTATGAATCTACTCTCAATTATCTTGATATGGTACCACAAAAATATATTCCCACATTATAATTGTGTTTCCATATGTTTGATAATGCAAATGTCTTCATCAAGATTAGTTATTGAATTCTTGCGTGTTATTCATGATTTTTTTCCCATAACTGGATCGTTCAATATTTTCTAAGATAAGCTTGCAATAGATAGTGCAGGTGGCTTATGAACACCCGATACCTAGATATTCATGAATGTTTCATATTTTCAAGCTATAAGTCATTTAAATCATGATTTCATCATTATTTTTAGATTATGATATTCAAGTTGAGCATTCATTAGTTATGAATCATATAAAGCTTGTATTATTGTCAGTGTCAGTTCAGTTGGGAGTAACACTTAGCACAGAGAAAACCTAAGGATGAAAGATCACCCGCCAGTTAAGGACTGAGACCTTCAGTAGAAGTCCCTCAGTTCCAAAACTACATAGCCATCGTAGGTCATGAGAGGTCACCCACCATTGAGGACTGACACTCTCTAAGGGGTCACCCCTAGTCCATTAGGACACTATTTTAGTAGATCCATATAACCAGTGTCGGTACCCATGGTAAGGTATTGATACCCTTCCAACTAGGGTTATAGGTTGGACCCTGATCTTCAGCATTTAGATTATGATAGCTTAGTTTTGCAATACCAAGTGTCCATACATTAGTTATTCAGTTATTCAGATTATTTTATTGCTTATTTATATTTGGCCTTGCACTCGTTTCACATGTTCATGCATTTATATTCAATACCTAGATGTGTTTTATTTAGTCCCTATCTCACATACCAATACATTCAAAGTACTGACCTCATACTCTTTATTGTATTATGTTGTCTTATAACACAGATTCGGATGCTTAGTTCCTCAATCGTACTTAGATAGTTTGTGTGCCACTCAGCTGCAGCATTGGTGTGTCCTCATTATTCGAGGACTAATTATATAAGTTATTATACTTTTCATTTTCTTAGTTCATGTTTATTTCAGTAGTCAAAGTAAGTTGGGGATCTATTCCAACAGCTCATCATGCTTAAAGGCTTTCAGATAGTTAGACAGTTAGTTATGTATTCATTCATGTGTTTCGGACATTTTTAATATTGTCTTGACTATTTAAACAATTATTAAATGAATTCCGCATAGTATTTTGTAATCTCCCTTCAATACTTACAGCTTCTGTTAGATCATGGGTTAGCTTAAGGTCACTTGTAGCCTTAAGCATCATGTTACAACTAGGGGAAGTCTCGAATTGTGACACTTAGTATAGTGGCTTAGAATTTTATGACAATATTGTTGTCAACTTGAGGTTTTAGAGGAGTGTCCAGGGTAAGGGAGAGATTAGCCAACTTACAAACTTGTTCCAAGTCCCCTTGCTGTTTAAGGATTATCTACTCCATTCTTAGAATATTTTCATTGTGACCTATGGCACTTTCCGCTTCTATATTCGGATGTTAGTACCAATTTTATTTATGGAACTACGATCGTCTCCCATTATTTCTTTACCCTTAGATCTTAGATTTGTATGATAGGGAGGAACCCCTTTAGACCTTGTATGGTATGGAAGAGTGCACAAATCAACCTTTGGGAACGGAAAAAAAATTAAAATAACAAAAAAGGAATAAAATTAGTACGTTAGCAGCATAAAGAAGAGTAATAAAGACGACATATAAAAAAATCCATTATTGATGTTTCCTACTTTGGGGGCCTCTTTTGCCAGATTTAGGCATGTTGTCTTTTGAAAGATAAATATGCCATAAATAATGTCATTGGCTCAAAACAAAAAACCAAAAGATTAAAAATTCATTAAATCAAATTGCCTTAAAAATTCAAAATACAAGAAAATAGTAAAATTAAACTAAATTCTGATAATATATTGCTTTGTCTAATTTATTGTTGGCATGTAGTGCTTGGTAAAATCAATTGCGGGTTGTCAAAAGATAATATATTGCTACAGTAATTCCTAGAAGTCCTTTACAAAGATATTCTAGCCATTGTTTTTCAAATTCCTTAAAGGCCTCTTGCACCTTTTCTTCTACACCCAAAGCACATAGCCTCCAAAATTCTAAATCTTTTCCCATTTCTGCTTTCTCTTTTGCATTATCATCATGTAATTGATGATGTTGGGTCTTAGATTCTAAATCCCTCCTCTTGAACCTACAGTATAGGATTTTTGCCTCATCTTCTTTGTGACAAACTTGTTTGCCCCTTTTAACAAATGAAGTTGCATTGCTTTTTAGGCTAGCATGCATCCATTTGATATAGCCTGCCATAAAACTTGCTTGACATCTATCTGGTTCAATACTTTTCTTATCCAAAAAAGTCTTCTTGCCCCAAGTCTTGGAAATATTAGTAGCGTGTAGAATTTTGTTATCTTGATAATCCATCCAATGTTCATATATGTTGGTTAACCATAGTATTATAAGTTTCTTCATACTTGTCTCATCACCCTCAACGGAGCATATAATTGAAAGTCATGAAATCCCATCAAAATTAAGTAGACTTGATGTTGATTATATATGACAAAATTTGTATTAGGAAACCAGTCAAACATTCATTGTACGGAGTCTTCAGCAAAGGCACTTAACATTTGTACCCACTTCTCTACTTCATTTGTTCACTTGATTCTCTTCACCCCTATTGTGACTTAAAATTGTTGCGAGGTCAGGACCAGTTGGTTTGCGTAATACTTTTGAACCATAAACCTTCTAGAGATGCTCGATTAGCAATAATTACAACAACATATTATATCCCTCAAATCATTTGGCACTATTCTGACCACAACCAAGAACCCGATAAATGTCAGCTACAATCATGGGTACAATCATCTAAAGACCTTTATCAATACCACACAAAAAGCGTCGACCATTATAACTAAACAAGTATCTATGACTTTTTCCAGTTTATTTCAAAAAAGTCTCATTCCCAAAGTATAGACGATAAATTCAAAAATCCTATTACTACCCCATGATTTGGGATTGAGAATCTCTATTTCATACTCTTGCCGACCATAATCATGTCCAAATTTGTCAGATAGATAATTTCTTGAGATTTTTTATTTCATCAAATGAAACCATCATTCTAGCTGGACGCCCTAAGTTGTCTCAAACCCCTTCTAAGGTGACACTTTTCGGAATGATTACCTCAGCTTTTTGTTAATTCTTTCTCGAAAACAAACACATGCCTTCAACATATCCTCTGATTTACTTAAGAAGTGGAGTCATTTCAACCTCACCAAACCTAAATGTAGCCATTTTTTTCATCCCAAAATGCAGTAGCAGATTTAATAAATTCCCTACATAGGTTGAATTCTATAAGAGATGCCAAGCTCCCCAATACTTTCCATAACTCGATTTGACCTTGTGAAACTAAATCTAGCCACCAAGATTACATTTGTGTCGGTACGCACCAAACCTTACTGAACTTTGGATATGACATAGGTGGTGCCATTGAACCTTGAGAACAAAAAGGGCTAGCCTATCCTACCCCCAAATAGCAAATGATGATATTTAGGCATATTTATCCCTCAAATTCACATAAGTCATGACGAAGTTCCTTTTAGGATTATAAATCCCTTAGAAATTAGCGCAAGGTTTTCTTAATAGGGCATTCTAGAATTAGGATACATATTCCTAAGTAAATGAATAAATGGTCAGGATTTAGGACTAAGAGTGGTTTCTTGACATAGTTCCCTCAAGCGAACTTGAGAGAGAAAAAACTGATCGATGCACCTCTGGTTGACCGATTCATTAGGCATTTTTCATAAAGGTGTTTTCAAAAATGAACGCCCATGCTACCACACGATCAGTCTTTAAAAAAAGAATCCAAGTAGAGGAAGGGATGAGCGGGATGTCAATTATATAAAGTAGTAACAATAACACATAATGAAAAATAGTAGCATGTTGAACAATATAAGGTTAACAGTAAAAATAAAAAATAAATAAATGCATAATTAAAGGGGTATTAGGTAAATATAAGGCAGTATGTAGACAAGTAAAAAGGAAACGAAAAGTGGATGGACATGGAAAGATAAGTTTTTTTAAGGAAACAAACTAAAGGGAAAAGAAAGAGAATTTACATGCCTAATAATCAATCAAAAGATGCCAAAAACAACTATTATGAAAATAATATAAAGTGAAAAGGAAAAGGATAAACATGTCTAATAACAATAAATCCAAAGATGTCAAATATAACTATTCAAGGAAACAAATTAAAAGAAAAATAAAGAGGATTAACATGCTTAATAACAATTAAAAAAATGATAGAAACAACTATTTAAGGATAAAAATAAAGCGAAAAGTTAGAGGTAATATAAATCAAAAGATACCAAAAAACTATTTAAGGAAAGAAATAAAGGAAAAGGGGGAATGGGATAATCATGAAATGGAATAAATACCAAAATAAAGACATGCAAATAGATAGAAAGCATAAAATCACATAATACATGAATCCATAATAATTAGAACCTAAATAATTTCTAGCAGAGTCGGCATACTGTTGCACCCCATTTTTAGCACAAAAAGCAAGATTCAACTTAACAACTCTTTTTAGGATGTTAGAAAAAGAAGAGTCGCCACCTAAAAAATTAAGGTGCATTATGTCACCATTGTAAACTAATTACAACTATTTATTTATTAGCCTACATCACCTAAAAGTTGGGTAAGGGTTCAAATTACCTCAAAAGAAAGGTATTAAGTACTTTTTGAGGCCTACATATGTGGGCCTCGATCGAATTCACATGTTATGTGAGGAGTTAGTGATGAAAAAAGATATCAAGAAAATGAGAGTAACAAGTAAACAATTGAAATGGTTAAGTCTCATAAAAGTCACTAAGTGTAAGAAACAAACTAATTATATGCTAGCAACAAATTCTTTTATTTACAATCAAAATAACAAAGGTACCGACAGAGTTAAAAAAAACTTTGCAACCTCGATTGAGGATTGCTCGTATTTTTCAGCGGGCACAGAAAATCATCTCCCACTACTCTCCCAAGTTTGATTATTAATTAACCTAAAGTGCACTAAAGAAAATAATAAAACTAGTGTTCCTAAAATGCCTACTCATCCCAAATTAATGTTCAAGAGACACTGGACTTTCTATTTGGATATAGGTCTAGACATAAAGTAAAAGTTTAGATTACTTAATTAGCCTCAGGATTAGCATCAAACAAAATAAATAGGACTTTGAGAGAAATGTCACATAATGGTTCTCAAGTTAGCTTCTTGATTAATTCAAGTGATTAGGAGATTGAACGTGCTGAAATTAATGAGACAAATCTTATAGGAATGATATCTAGGTGACTTATAGGTGCAAAAAATGCTGGAATTTGAAGATCCTATAGACAGGATTTCTAGGTGAGTATTGACATAACCATGCTAAATTAAGTAACCATGTCTTGTAGGCAAGATGACTTTTATAACTAACAAATCTTAGAAGACATAATTTCTAGCAATTAAATAATACTTAAACATGCTTGATATAATTAGTTCCCATAATCATGGTGTTTAATTATGAAAATATTGACATGTTGAAATTAATCACCTTGTCAAATTCTATAGTCATGATTTTGATCTTGGGAATATTTATACACCCAAGTGTCATATTTTACCCATATCATAGATTAGTTTAAAGAAAAAATGGGCATATTTGCTTGTACTTTGTGCTATGTTGATGTTGATGAACTAAAGAATGTGACTAGCATGTTTTAGGATAAATTGCAGCTGGAAGAAAACCAAAACAATAGGAGAAGCATGCACGAGCATGATATAGAATACTAGGGTAGTCTTGAAGCTAAATGAAGCACCGATCCACGTAGATATGCTCCTTCTTGGATATCTGGGCAAAGTTGAATTTCATAAAATTTTAGCTAACTTCTAATGGGCTTGTGCTTAAAGGGGTTCACCTCTATAAATACCCCAAGGGCTACTTGTAGTCATTACTTTATAATTTTTGAGAGATAAATATAGATGAAAAGGGTTGTTTATCTAGTAACTCAACTACTTCATATTTTGGTATGATCAACACTAATTCTTGTGTTTTTCTTCAGACTATGAGTAGGTAATACCCGTGTTCTGGGGTTACGAATAAAATATGATTGGTTAGTATTTTAATTTAATAAATGAAGTTTTTGTTCTTAAGTTCTTCCTCATTCAATTATGTTTGTGTTCTTAAGCTTACTATTTTAGTGTCTAGCCAACACTAGAGTAAATAGGTATATTTCTTGCATGAATTGACCATAGGATTGTAATAGGAAGAAGAGAATAAGAAATAAGATCATCTCTTACTAAGGTTATAGGTGACTTGAAACTAGAATATAAATACACCTAGTTTGCCTTATTTGGTCATGAAAAAAAGTGAAAATGCTAAAGCATTTAAATTAGAGATCACACCACTACTCAACTATGTAGTTGTAAGACTAGTTCAAATAGGTGATTTAGAGGAAGACCATTCGGAAACCACACACTTAACCTCAAAACCAATAATTTGAGAAATAAAGTTCATTGAGATGAATAAATTCTATACATGATTGTGGTAAATGTCGTAGCCTTGGAATTTCACTCAATATAATTTACAACCTTACTCAAATTGTTGATTGTCATATTTTGTTCTTTGTGCACATTATTAGAAACTATAATTTCATAAATCCTTTTGATAAATCATATCGCTTCTCTAAAATATTATTAGAAATTGAATTAAGTAAATTGTTATGTGTATAGTCACTGTGGATTCGATATCTAGCTCCAAAAAAGCCAATATATTACTTGCTAGATCATGTATACTTGCATGTGTGGTAGGCCACAATAAGTTTTTGGTTTCATTGCTGGGGACATAAGAAATTAGTGAATTTCTAAATATTAATTTCAATAATATTGTACAAGTATTGATGACTTGATCTTAGCAGCTAATTTTGCAGGTCTAATTTGTGCCTCAAGCTAGCAAGAGAAAGAGAATTGGTTGTACTGTATTTGCAGCCTAAACGAGCATTTCATCTACGGCAAAGAGTAGTATCTCTTCAATATTAAAATTAACAACTCCAGTTGGTTGATTCAATAAAAATTATTCCGACAGAAATGAAAGCAACTAGGTTAGTTTGAGAGGTGGCAATCCCACTCTCTGATACTATCACCTCTGATATTCATAAACCTAAAGCAGGAGGTTGACTCGAGCTTAAACAAAATATGGTGAAACTATTTCACTCAAACGGGTCGTTTACAAGACTATGTCATGAGGATCTACAGCAACATTTGTAGAATTTTGGGAAATTAGTGACACATATTCTTACAGGACTCTCGTCTAACTATGTGAGATTCACCCTTTTTATTGTTTCTCTACTAGGGGAATCAATGAGGTGATTGATGGCTAAACCACCTAATTCTATCACCACCTGAGGTGATTTGGCAAAAAAGTTCTTGTTTGTTTCTTTCCATCTGGAAAGAAAGTGAAATTGAGAAGTGGGATTGTATGCTTCAAGCAAAAGGATGGTGAAAATTTTTGTCAAGCTTGGGAGAGGTTCAAGCCCTAACTTCGCGATTGACTTACTATCATCAAACTAATGAAGTTTTGATACATACTATTATAGAGTGTCTTTAGCTAATACAAATATTCTCTTAGATTCAGTAGCTGGCGGGCAAGCCTTAACAAACTCATAAGATAAGATGTATACACTTCAAAATTAGATACATAAAACCCAGAATGGAATGTAGATATTTCAAGAAGCACTACAAAGAAGGTTGAAGACCTATTAGAAGTAGATTAATTGATAGTAATTGCATGATAGAGTATCTCTTTGCAGAATCCAATAAACACTTAATTTAGTAATATAATTTTGGGACATCATCAAGTTTCTATGAACATAGTACTACAAACTTAGACTTGGTGTAAGGTATGTGGTAATGGTGGTCGCTCAGCAAATGCCTATGTAGCTAATCCAGAATCATTAAATTTGGTGGGTAATGAGAAGTTTGGGAACACGTATAATACAAATTGGTGAAATCACCTTTGCTTCTCATAGGGAGGAAATCAAGAATAGAATGTAAATCAATATAGAAGCCAAGTGGGAAATCAGAATCTTCAATAATAGGCTTAGGGTAGTCATTTTAATACATATCCATCAATATTGAGTTCCCAGAATCTTCAACAATAGGCTTAGAGTGGTCATTCTAATACTCATCTAGAAATACTAAAGAAATATTGAAGTAGATCATGGCAAACCAAGCATATGTAGATACTGACATAAAAAATCAGCAGTTAGCCACAAGGACTATAAAGGTTAAGATGGGACAACTTGTTGGGGCAGAAAATACCACACCTCTAAGAGGTTTACCAAGTTATACTGAGAAAAACCTCAAGTAGTTTAATGCAGTCTCGGCAGAAAATAGAAGACAACTAGAGAAGTTGGAGCCTAAGAAAGCAATTCACAGAGTTGTGGTGAGAGATGAGAAGCAAGCAAAGACTGAGAAAGATATTAATAGTGAAAATAATATGGAAAGTGTGAATCCACTTCCCCATTCCCATATAAGTTTAAAAAGGAAAAAAGAGGTAGTATGTTTTTAAAAGTTTATTGATTTATTAGAATAGGTGCACATTAATTTTCCTATTATCGATGTTTTGCAGAGAATTCCAAGGTATGCCAAGTACATAAAAGACATAGTGGATAACATGAATAGGTTGATGGAGTATGTCACAGTTGCACTTAC
Source organism: Capsicum baccatum var. pendulum (assembly GCA_030864225.1). NCBI lineage: Eukaryota > Viridiplantae > Streptophyta > Magnoliopsida > Solanales > Solanaceae > Capsicum > Capsicum baccatum. Next base: position 205,033,844 of record CM061550.1, read on the forward strand.
TGAAAAGTGCAGATTCAGAATAGACAATCAATCGAGCATAAAGATCCTGGAAGTTTTACTATTCAGATTATTATTGGCAGTCTATCAAGGATTAGGTATTGTGTGATCTTGGATCTAGCATTAACTTGATGTCCACTTTTTGGTTCAAGAAGATGGGATTGGATAGTCTAAGACCTAGCATAGCCATTTTGCAGCTAGTTGATCATTTGCTGGCAAGGCCTGATGGGATAGTTAAAGATGTGTAGGTGCAACCGTAATCACTTATTTTCATAGTGGATTTTAGTTTTTTAGATTTTGATGCATATTTAAAGTCATATTTATATTAGGGAGTTCATTATTTTACATTGTACGAGTTAGAAAATTGTGAAATGGGTTCTTGAGGGTTAATTTTGTGAAAATAATATTTTCGACAATCAAATTGTTATTGAGTTTGGAGCATTGAATTTGATAGGGTACCATAGTTTTTTTGCATTTTCGATATTGCAGATGAATCCCAAGGGGTCCGTAGAGACTTGAAGATTTTTCCAAGTTTTGCTGGTGCACCACCTAGCTAGTGCAACTGCAAAAGAACTATTTTGGTTGCTTTAGCGGTAGGAGCTAAAGCGCTACTTGCCACTTAAGCGGCCAACTCTAGCTGGGTAAGAGAGCTTTAGCAGTGCCCTGTCCGCTTTAGCAAACTTGCCAACATACACAAATACTACTAAAGCGATACTTGACCGCTTTAGTAGTGACCCCTAAAGCAGTTTGACTATTTTAGCAATCAACGTTGGTACGCTACATAAATTCTTTTCTCAATTTTTCCACTAATTTTTAGACTTGGATCTTCAAACTTTAGAATTTTTGGGTGATTTCTTCTATTTTCAAGCATGAGTAAGTTCAAATCACTATTTTGATTATTTTCTTTGATTCTTTTCATCTAAAGCTTGCTAAAACACAATTTCAAATGTTGAATTTGGAAATTTTGACCCGAAAGGCGTAAATTAGTATTTTTTATTTAAACCCTAATTTCAACCCATTTTCACTTGGGGGGTTTTCCTGTGGCTTCCTTTAATCATGGAGAATACATTTATGAACAATTTCTAGTTTTTCCCTCCTTTCTCAAAAATCCATTTTAGGGGTCCGTTTTGACCCCGACCCAGAAATAGGCAATATGGATATCGTTGGCTTTCTTTTGATGTGTAGATTCTATATTTGCATATTTCAATAGATTTTGAGTCTGTTTGTGAAGGAGAGGCTTTGTGTTAAAGGCTTTTGAACACAATTCTCTAAATTTGAGGTAGGTTATGGCTTAAATTTCTTTAGACTAGGTTGGATAGTTAATACTAATATAGAGGCATGTCATGGGTGTGGAAACTAGTAATAAAAATGACTTTATTACTATTTTATGATAGTGAGGGCCTGTGTTGTTGTTATTTGGTAGTTTTGTGATATTATTTGTTTTGTGTGATCGTGTATAGTCTTATATGATATTATTGTCCTGGTATTTATGTAATTGGTTTATTTTTTCTTGGTGGAAATTGTCTAAATGAGAAATTATATGGTATCAAATGACATATTATGGTATATCTTATTCTTTTGGTAGATCGATTATATTGGATCTTGGATGGTTAGCTTATTGAGTGTATTTTTATCTCACGTGTTTGGTATATTGGTTGGATTTACAAATTCTCATTCTAATTGCTTGTGAGCATTATATCCTCATATCATATACATTCATGAAACACAGGTACCATTGTGGAAATATTGGTTTTCTAACAGAAAATATGACATTATATAAACCCTCTATCAATGTATGTGCTAGAGAGGAATTATGGATTATGAACCTTAGTTTTTGGGCCGTGAAAAATTAGTATTAGAGCAACCAGGTTCATTGTTCTCATTAGTGTAAGAATGGGGTGTCTATTAGATTATCGTGGATTGGTGCGTACACGTCCATATCTATCTTTGAGAGGCTATAAGATATACTAAGGAAATTTCTCTTATTTTGTTTCTTATTGTGTGGACCTTTCATACCGTGTGTTCTAAATCATATGTCACTCTTTTCTATGCAGATGGTGAGGACTAGATTTATGAGGCTAGAGATGTTGAGCCTTCATCCAAGGAGAGAACTTAGTCTAGAGAGCAAGTTATGGGTCATGGACAGGCGTGGGGTACATAACGAACACGAGGATAAGCCCTATCCAAGGTAGTACTAGAGGGCTCTCCCCTGATCCTTAGTTTAAGCATGTTGGATATATAGGGCCTACTCAGGCCCCACAGAGTTCTTCTACCCCTATCTTGGTGGGTTTATTGATTTGTTTACTGATACATTTGGAGGGTGTTTGTAATTCCCTGACTTTTGGTCCCTAAAAATTTCTGAGTTTTTAAACTCACTGCCCTGACTACGACTCTCCTAATAAGTCCTTGTGTGGAATTATGGGTTTTAGGGACCCAATCATAGTTTGGTCAGTATGTTGGTCGGGAGTTTTAGTTATGGCTATGATTAAGAGGTTACTAGTTGCAAAGACTCAAAATAAGTCATATACTCCCATCTGTAGTCAAACCAGTGTGATGCACAAAGTATTCTACCTTAACTATGACTTGGATCCTATGAGTTCTAGTGTCTCTTAAAGAGTCAAAGGGTGGGATTTGTAGGGTTACCAGAGGGACTTCCCTCAGCTACTATCCAGACTACGACTTATGGTGACAACTCGTAGTGTGTTCTTATGAGTCATATAGTGACTCTTAGCTAATGATAATTTTTTAGCTTTTAAGTTGAGGGAACTTTGTACATTTCCCTCTTTACCCACTTAATACCGACGACCATAAAACACTATTGAAACTTTATTTTTAATACTTTAACACTCAAAGCACACTCTTAAACTCTTTAAACTCTACAAGGTCAAAATACTTAGGGTTTACAAGAAGTTGGTCATCTAAGGGTTTAAGCTTTGTTTCTCTCCATAAATCTTGGTATTTCAAGCATTAATCCTCCCTAATTCTTAGTTTATGAAAGAATGTGTTTTAAATAGTTTAATTATATGGATTTAAATATGGGTTTTGATATGGTTGAGGGTTTAGGAATGATTGATCCTCGAATTATTTTCCCATGGTTTTGATTAGTTACTCATTCTTTGAAATTAATGTTTTGAACTAATGGGGTGCATGGGTATGGGATTTGGTAGGGGGACAAGGTATTACCCCAAATTGATATTTTAGACTTGGAAATTAGTTTTGAATAATTGTGATCCCTCAACCCACTTATGTAAATGGCTTTGAATTATGAAATTATCACTTGATTCGAATTACTCACCTATATTATTACGTTGTATAAATGGTTGAACAATTAATATGGATTTTGAAGGCCTTGTTGGCTGTGGTTGATTTAATGAACAAAGGGGGTCAAAGAATTCCCCCGAGATAATGTGATTTTATGGCATAGATATAAGCTTGCAAGTGTAAGGGTATGACGGTACCTATGGTGTGCCTTAACGATTGAATATTTGGTTAATAAATGGGTTATTTAAAAGTTATTTTAAATGGGGCTTAATGGGAGTTATGTAGCTAAGCCGTAAAGGTGTGGGTCTTGGATGACTTATACTGAAAGCTCATGTTTGTCAACATGAGATTGGGTCTTGATGACCGTGTGCAGAGTTCACACTATTGATATATATTTAAATTTTGGATTCACGTGAGGTCGGAGCATTCTCTAATCTTCCTTGACATTTTCAATTCATGTTGCTGACACACACTGGGCCCTTTCAGCAGGGGGAGCTAAACCCATATAGCCTGTGGGTGCCTGTTTATGATGGTTGAGCTATATAGTTTAGGATAATGTTTCACTATCATGTAAACCCTATATATATATATATATATATATATATATATATATATATATTATATATATATATGTGTGTGTGTGTATACATATATATGTATGTATATATACATATGTATATATGTATGTATATATATATGTATATATATATATACATATATATATATGCATGTATGTGAACATGTATAGTAAGTTTGAAATGGATATGACTTGGAATAATATTATCCCCTATCCCTGAGTTTCATACTAGTGCTTAACCCATTAACAATCTCCGGATTTTGTATCCCTATGTGATGTACGCACTGGAGATACTTTTACTTTTTTGGTGCAGTGATAGGTAGATTGGCTCAGTTCGTTGATCATTTGCGGTGAAGTGGTGAGCTTCTATTTTCTAGAAGACTTGATCATTCCAGTAGCTTCCTTTTATAAACTTGAATTAAAGAGTTCACATTAACATTATCATTGTCATTTTCAGAGTCTGGAGCATGTCCCGACCTAGAATATTTTTGGATTTGTAGAGGCTTTGTGGATATTACTGTAGATTAGGTATTAATGTTGACACTCTTTGTCATCCTTGATTTTATCATCTTTATATCTTTTTATATGTTAGAATTTCAGCCACTACTAGGTGTGTTATATTTTGTGTGGTTAGGCAAAGGGGATCGTCTCTAATCCTCGGTGAACTTAAGATACTCGTCACGGACAGGCCCTGGTTCAGATTATGAAAAAGTTGGTACATAGCAAATTTTGGTGTCATTGGGTGTACACAAAGTCGTGTCAAGTAGATTATCTTTTATGGGTGTGTAGCGTGCCACACTTATAAGAGAGAGGCTATGAGAATTTAGGAATGTTTCCCTTTCTTATGATATGCTTTAAGACTCTAGAGTCTAAGGTCTTGAATATCCTCTAATCCTTATTTGTTTGCATTTCATATGATACCTCCAAGAAGTTTTGAGGCACGTGGTAACCCTTCTATCATGTCTGAGGATAATGTCGATGGAGCTTATTCTATTTATGGAGTTCAGACCTGGTCTAGGGCTCCAACTTCTAATTATATTTCCCCATGTGGAGTTTCACCAGTCCTTGAGCCCTACGGGCTGAAGATGTCATACCCCACTACCCCAGGGAGACATTTCTAATGCTGAGTTTCACCAATCTATTCATTTATTAATCTAGTTGGTTACATTTCAATCACGTTAGTTGGGTCCTATTGGTGTTGTTGTGAGTTTTTCTAAGGCCACCAAGGTTGTCTAGTTTATGAGTCTTAATCCTCCGACCTTTACTGGTTCTAAGGTTCAGGAAGATCCTTAAGTGTTCGTAGATGAGATGGCAAAGATTTTTTATATGATGCATGCTTCTGACTCTGAAGGTGTGGAATTTTCTGCATACCAGCTGAAGGATGTAGTGTATCAGTGGTATGACGAGTGGTAACAGTCGAAGGGAGATGATGCAATGTTGGCTTTATGGGAGAATTTCTCTAATGCTTTTTTTTATTGCTTCTTTCTTCAAAAGTTGAGGGAGAAAAAGGCTAAGGAGTTTGTGAATTTGAAGAAAATCAAGATGACAGTGAAGAGTATATCTTAAAGTTGCATCAGTTGTCCCTTTATTCTCCTAAGCTAGAGTCTAGCATGAAGGATAAGATGAGGAAGTTCACTTCAGGCTTTTCTCGAGACTTTGTGTTTGAGTGCAAATCTGCCTTGTTGAAAAGTGACATGGATATCTCTAGGCTTGTGGTGTATATGTAGTATATAGAATATGAAAAGAAGAAACAAGTCGAATTAAGGTAGAGGCAAAGTAAAAGATCTCGGTATTTGAGTAGAGAGGTGGCCAGCAAAATTATGGTAGAGATGGCAGGCAATAGCCTAAGAAAGAGTGGGGGAATTATGGTTCTTATTCTACAGCTAGTGCTTCATATCCTAAGTTATCCGGTGATCATCATTTTTGGAGTAATAGTGGATTTAAGGCACAAGGTGCGCAGTCTCAGGCTAGTGGGGCCGAGTCATCTCCATTGCATCCTCCTTGAAGATTTTTTAGAAAGTTGCACCGTGGCTTTTGTGATGATGGGAAGAAAAAGTGTTTCAGATGTGGCCTTCCTGGCCACATTCAAAGGAACGTTTCTTCAGGTAATGTTGCTACTGGGGCTATAATAGCCCAGGTTGTTGCTTCCTCATCTCTCATACCAAAGGGTGCTACTTCTGGCTCTAGCACTAGTCGAAACCATTTATATGCTCTTGCCACCCATCAGGATTTTGAGGTCTCTCCTGATGTTGTTACTGGTACGCTGAAACTCTTCTCCCGTGATGTATATTATTTTTTTATCCTGAATCTACCCTTTCTTATATAACCCCTTTTATGGATATTCATTTTGATTTTGGTCCTAAGTGTATTCCTGGTCTCTTCTTTTTTGCCTACCTCGGTGGGTGACTCTATTTTGGCTAAAAGAGTCTTTAGGGGTTGTGTGGTATCGGTCTGTAGTAGGGAGACCTTGGTGGATCTGATTGAATAGAATATATTAGATTTTGATGTGATCTTGGGGATGGATTAGTTGCACTCACGCTATGCCTCTCTTGATATTCGGACACGAAGTGTCAGTCTCTAATTCCCAAATAAACTTAAGATTGAATGGGGAAGGTTTTTCCTTAGTGCCTAAGGGAAGGTTTAGTTCGTATCTTAGAGCCCGAAAGTTGATTTCCAAGGGGTGTCTCTATAAATTTTTTTGCATGCTAAGGATTCTAGATCCGAAGGTCCTTCATTTCAATTTGTGCCTATGGTCTGTGAGTTTCTCGAGGAGTTTCCTGAAGATCTTTCTGGTTTTTCTCCCGATAGAGAAATTGATTTTGGGATTGACCTTCTTTCATACACTCATCCTATCTATATCTCTCCCTATAGAATTACTCTGGTTGAGTTGAAAAAACTTAAGAAGCAGTTGAAAGATCTCTTAGGTAAGGGTTGTATCCACCCTAGTGTTTCTCCCTGGGGTGCTCCAGTTCTCTTCGTACATAAAAAATATGGGTCCCTTCGGATATGTATAGATTACCGCCAATTGAATAGGGAATCCATGAATAATAAGTATTGTTTCCTAGGATTGATGATCTCTTTGATCAGCTTCAGGGTCCTAAGTACTTTTCTAAGATTGATCTTTGGTTAGGTTACCATCAATTGAAGATTAGGGAGATGGATATCCCTAAGACTGCTTTCCATACCCAATATGGTCCTTTTGAGTTTTTGGTGATGTCCTTTGGTTTGACTAATGCCCTAGTGGCATTCATGGATCTTATGAACCGGGACTTCTGGTAGTTCTTAGATTTATTTAAAATTATATTTATTGATGATATTATGGTCTATTCCAAAAGTGAGGCAGATCATGTCGAATACCTCTGCATAATGTTGCAGACCCTTAAGAATCAGCGGTTGTATGGAAAGTTCTCGAAGTGTGAGCTCCGGTTGAATGTTGTGACCTATCTAGGTCATGTTATTTCTAGTAAAGGGATCATGGTGGATCATAGATAGTTGTAGTGCTTAAAGCCTATGACTCCAACTGATATTTAGAGCTTTTTGGGTTTAGTCGGTTATTATAGAAGGTTTGTGGAATGTTTGTCTTCTATTACTACTCCATTGACTAAGTTAAATCAAAAAAAGGTAAAATTTATATGGTCTGATACTTGTGAGGGTAGTTTTGAGAGGGATAAGTTGACTTCGGCTCTTATTTTAACTCAACTCGGGGGTACCAGTGGTTTTGTTGTTTATTATGATGCATCCTGGGTGAGACTGGATTGTGTGTTGATGCAGCATGGAAGGTGGCTGCATATACTTCAAGGCAGTTGAAGATGCATGAAAAGAACTATCGAACTTATGATTTGAAATTATTAACTAGGGTCTTTGGTTTGAAGATTTGGCATCACTATTTGAATGGGGTTCATGTCGATATCTTCTCAGACCATAAGAGTTTACAGTTTGTTTTCACCCAGAAAGAGTTAAATCTCAAGCAGAGAAGATGGCTTGAGTTACTCAAGGACTACGACATGGGTCTTCACTATCATTCAGGTAAAGCTAATATTGTTGTTGATGCAAGTAGCAGGTTATCTATATGAATCTTATCTCATGTTGATGAGGAGAAGCGAGGGTTGGTGAAGGATATTCACCATTTGTCTAATCTTGGAGTTCATCTCTAGGACTCTAAGGATAGTGGTGTGATTGTACAAGAGGTGGTAAAGTCATCTATTAGTGTTAAGGTGAAGAAGAAACAGGTCTTGAACCCAGGGTCACCAAAAGGTGATGGCTTTTAAGATTAGTGGTGATGGTATCTTGCGGTACCAAGGTAGATTATATTTTCCCAATGTAGACAAGCTACAAAAAAGGATCTTGGTTGAAGCTTATGAGTTGAGTTACACTATTCATCCCAGTTCGACGAAGATGTACCATGATTTGAAAGAGATCTATTAGCTTAATAACATAAAGCAGGATGTGGAAAAAATGTTGGCTATATGCATGGTGTGTCAATAATTGAAGGTTGAGCACTTGAGGCCTGGTGGTTTGTCTTAAGAGATTGAGTTACCCATATGGAAATGGGAAGTGATTAATATGGGTTTTGTCACTGGTCTTCTGCGGTCTCTCCATTAGTTTGATTTGATTTGGTTCATCGTGGATAGGATGACCAAGTCAGCTCATGTCCTACCAGTGAAGACTAATTATTCAGCAGAGGATTATGCTAAGCACTTTATTCAGGAGATCGTCAAGTTGCATGGTGCTCCAATTTCCATCATATTTGATCGAGGTACTCATTTTTCATCTCACTTTTGGCATTTCTTTTATAAAGGCTTGGGAACTAAGGTGAACCTTAGAACCTCTTTCCACCCTCATATGGATGGACATGCAGAGAGGATAATTCAGACTTAAGAAAATATTCTAAGTTCTTATGTAAAAGATTTCGGTGGTGGTTGGGTTGACCATTTGCCTCTCATAGAGTTTGCATATAACAATAGTTATCACTCTAGTATTAGGATGGCTCCTTTTGAGGGCTTGTATGGTAGGGGGTCTAGGTTTCCTATTGGGTGGTTTGAGGTTGGTGAGAATAGGTTATATGGACTCAACTTGGTTCACCAAGCTATAGAGAGGGTGAAGGTGATTTGGGATAGACTTAAGACCGCCCAAAGTCACCAAAAATCCTATACAGATGCAAGGAAAAGGGAATTAGATCTTGATGTAGATGATTTAGTGTTCTTGAAGGTGTCTCTGATGAAGGTAGTGATACATTTTGGGAAGAAGGGGAAGCTCAGTCCCCATTATATGGGTCCATATCATATTTTAAAGCGAGTAAGCAATGTGTCGTATGAGTTGGAATTGCCTTTGAGTTTGGGATCAATCCATTTAGTCTTCTATGTGTCGGATGTCGAAGAACTGCGTAGGTGATCCTTCCATGGTTGTTCCTTTAGAGAGCATTGGTGTTTCAGATTCCTTATCATATGAGGAGGTCCTGATTGAGATTTTGGATCGGTAAGTCCATCAGTTGAAAGGAAAGGGCCTGCCTTCGATAAAGGTTCTATGGAGGAACCAAAAGTGTGAAGAATCTACTTGGAAATCCGAAAAGGACATGAAGTGTCAATATCCATCATTGTCTTCCGCTTTGGGTAATCATGCGTGAGGTATGTGTATTCTTTAACACCTTTGTTTTTTGTCCTTGTTAAAGGTAAGTAAGGATGTTCTCTGTGTAAACCCCTGCTAATAAATGTTTTTTCTCATCATTCGAGGATGAATGATCCGAAATGGGGGAGAATGTAAAACTCCGAATTTTGGTCCCTGGAAATTTCTAAGTTTTTAAACTCATTGCCCAAACTACGACTCTCCTAACAAGTCATTATGTGTCATTACGGGTCTTAGGGACCTAATCTTAGCCTGACCAATATGTTGGCCTACAGTTTATGTTATGGATACGAATGAGAGGTTATGAGTTTTAAAGACTCAAATGAATCGTATAGTCCTATCCGTAGCCAAACTAGTGTGATGCCCAAAGTATTGTCTTGACTACGACTTGGATCCTATGATTCGTAGCGTCTCTTAACGAGTCATATGGTAGGAGTCGTAGGGTCACCAGAGGGAGTTCCCTCAGCTACTGTCCAAATTCCTTACGTAGTGAATCCTTACGAGTCATATAGTGACCCGTAGCCACAGGCAAGAATTTTTTAGCTTTTAAGTTAAGGGCACTTTGGACATTTCCCTCTTTACCCACTTAATACCCACGATCAGAAAACAGCCTTGGGATGTTATTTTCAACACATTAACACTCAAAACACATTCTCAAACTCTTCAAGGTCAATATAGTTAGGGTTTCCGAGAAGTCAGTCATCTAAGGGCTTATGGGTAGATTTCTCTCCATAAATCTTGGTATTTCAGGCATATTACTCTTCCACAATCTTATTTTATGAAAAACATATATTTTAAATAGTTTAATTGTATGGATTTAAATGTGGGTTTTGATATGGTTGAGGGTTTTGGAATGATTGATCCTTGAATTGTTTTCCCATGGTTTTGATAAGTTACTCATGCTTCAAAATTGATGTTTTGAACTAATGGGGTGCATAGGTGTAGGATTTGGAACGGGGGTCAAGGTATTCCCCCAAACTACTATTTTAAACTTCAAAATTGGTTTTGAATAATTGTGTTCCCTCAACCCACTTGTTTAAATGGCTTTTAATTGTGAAATTATCACTTGATTCGACTTACTCGCCTATATTATTGTATTGCATAAATGGTTAAACAATGAACATGGAATTTGAAGTCCTTGTTGGTTATGGTTGATTGAATGAACAAAAGGGATTGAGGTATTCCCAAGATAATATGATCGGAATTGCATAGAGATAAGCTTCCAAGTATAAGGGTATGACGATACCCATGGTATGCCTTAATGGTTGATTTTTTGTTGAATAAATGAGTTATGCAAAACTTATTTTAAAATGGGCTTAATGGGGGTTATGTATCTAAGCCGTGAAGGTATGGGTCTTGGATGTCTTATACTGGAAACACCTATTTGTCGATATGAGGTTGGGTCTTTATGACCATGTGTACAATTCACACTATTGATATATAATTATATCTTAGATTGATGTGGGGTTGGGGCATTCCCTAGTATTTCTTGATACATTTGGTTCGTACGGCTGAAACACATTGGGCCTTTTTGGTAGGGAAAGTTGAACCCATATATCCTGTGGGTGACTATTTATGGCAGTTGAGCTATATAGTCCAGAATAATGTTTTACTATCATGTAAACCCTATTCCCTACCCCCCAGCATCTATTATATATATACGTATATATATATATATGCATGCATGTAAACATGTATAGTGGCTTTGAAATGGATATGACTTGGCATTATATTATCCCCCTATCCCTAAGTTTCATGCTAGTGCTCAACCCATTAACTGTCTCTGGATAATGTATCCCTACACGATGCAGGCATCGGAGATACTTCTACTTTTCCTATGTAGTATTTGGAGGATTGGCTCAGTTTATCGGTCATTTGCGATGAAGTGGTGAGCTTTTATTTTTCAAAATACTTGATCCTTCCATTGGTTTCCTTTTATAAACTAGAATTAAAGAGTTCACATTAACATTCTCATTGTCAGAGTTGGGGGCATGTGCCGACCTAGATTTTTTTAGATTTGTAGAGGCTTTTTGGATATTAATATGGATTGGGTTTTGATGTTGACACTCTTAGTCGTCCTTGATTTTATCATCTTTCTATCTTGTTATATGTTCGAATTTTAGTCTTTTGAAGGTATGCTATGTTCTTTGTGGTTAGGCAAAGAGGGTGGTCTCTGGTCCTTGATCGACTTGAGTTACCCGTCATGACGAGGCCCTAGCAGTGCGAGGTAGAAGTTCTACTAAAGGTACGCTAGATAGAGGTAGTGGTGACCTTGGTGGAAAATGTCTAAATTGGAGATTATGTGGTATCAAATTGCATATTATGGTATATCTTACTCCATTGGTATATGGATTATACTGGATCATGGATGATTAGCTTATTGAGTGAATTTTCGGCTCGCGTGATTGTTATATTTGTTGGATTCGGAAATTCTCATTCTGGTTGGTTGTGAGTGTTACATCCTCATGTCATATACATTCATGAAATATTAATACCACCATCGAAATACTGGTTTTTCTAATAGAGAATATGATATTTTAAAACCCTTTGTCGATACATGTGATGGAGAGGAGTTATGGATATTAGATTAGTATTGGTTATTGGATTTTATATGGGTTGATGAACCCCCCCCCCCCATGAGTCCTACCTCAGGAGCACAGCTCGGTAGGTGTATTCGGAGGTTGTGCGACAACTTCGTCCATTACATCATTATCATCTTCGTTGCATTTCATATAATTTGCACATTATGTTTTGTATTTTTATTTTTGACTTGATATCAATCAATTTGTGATTCTTTCTCGTACTTGTATTTGGTATATGTACATATTGTAGAACTAGTAGAGGAGATAGTGTGAGCTACCATTTGGGATATTTTCTTATAGCAAATGACGTGCCCATAATGTCTATTTTATATACTTTATTTTTTACTTTGCTTAGTCAACCTATAATACCTACTGAGTACAAGTAGATCGTACTCACCCCAACTTTCCCTTTAGGTGCAGATCTAGGTATGAGTGCACCATACAGTAGCTGCTTCGGGTGGTGTTTGGAGTATTTTGGGGTAGCAGTCGGTCTAAGCTTCCAAAGTTGATCTACTTCCTCCTCTTGTTTAGTTTATGTCTTGATTTCATATTCAGAAATAGATTATATTCTTTTTGGACTATTAGTTGTATATCTTGACTTTGAGATGTACTTAGTTGGGTTCTTACACTGTGACACCAGATTTTGGGGAGATTTATAGTATCATTGTTATTTATTTTTCAGCTATTATTGTATATGTGTGGTTCGGCTTCGTTCTTGAAGCCTTACCATAGGTTTTGGCATTGTTTTACTCATTTTATATCAGTTTGGGTAATAAACTTTATATCAGTTTGGTTAATAAACTTACTTGTCAAGGCTTGTCGCAACAAGTTCCATCATGACCCTTAGTTTTTAGGTCGTGATAGCTCTAGTTGGGTATGATATTTTTGGAGATACAAAAGCTAATAACATGATGCAAGTTCTAGATATAGCCAACATATTTGTCCACACAGGGAATTTTGAACCATTGAATAAACCTCAGGCCACCACCCAAGCCATCTATTATGAAGTCCGTAAAACTAGAGAAGAATAAATTGCCATCACACCTCAAGTATACTTATTTGGGGAAAGTGATACCTTACCGGTAATTCTTTCTACAAGTTTGTTTAAGGAACAGGTTGGTAAGGCTTTAGCTATTTTAAAAAGAAGGAAAAAGGCGATCGATTAAAAGATCTATGATTTTCAAGGAATAAGATCAACTTATTGTATGCATAAAATTTTCATGGAGGAAGGGAACAGACTTATTGTTCAACGTCAGTGGAGATTGAATCCTAAAATGTAAGATGTAGTGAGGAAAGAAGTTATTAAGTGGCTAGATGGAGGGATTATTTATCCTATTTCAGATAATAAGTGGGTCAGTCCAGTCTAATCCCTCCCCAAAAGGGGAGGAATACCTGTGGTTACTAAAGAGAAGAATGAGTTAACCCCAACTTAGAAAGTCACAGGGTGAAGGATTTGCATGGACTACCTGAGACACCTAGACTTTGAACCATTGAAAAATTCCCTCATTTGGTGTCTCTGAGCTAGGTACGATTAGGGGTATGAGTTGTACTCTTTGGATACAAGTCGTATCCTCCTCTCCCTCCAATATCGTACCCTAGGTAGTGTGGAAAGGGTCATTCATTTTCCTAGGAACAAGTGAGCCTCCAACCAATCGTACCTTAAGGTATGAGTCATACCAAGACCAATCGTATAGAGTGAGGTCTTGACTTAGAGTGGACTTTTTTTGGTATGGGTGAAGTGTACGAGTAAGGGAATAAGTTGTAACCTATGGATACAACTCAATGGTGGGTAGTCGTACCCTAACCAGTATGGATGACCTAGGAGAAGCCTAAGGGTATAAGTTAGGTTACCACTCGTACCCTAGGGTACGATTGACTCAATTGAGTCATTCCTAACATCTTGGTCAATTTTCAGCTTTTAGTTGAGGACCTTATGGTCATTTCCCTTACCCAAAGCCCTAAGTCCCTTCACTATATAAGTTTATATAGCCTTCTAAAAAACATTTTTGATGGATCAAACACCCTAAATACTCTCTCAAACTCATCTTTGAAGAACTGCAGGCTAGGGTTTCAAGGGTAATCTTCAAGAGGCAAAGTGAAGTCAAGATTCTTGGTGAAAAAAGTTGTCTAAGGCATGTATCTCTCTCCCTTTTAAATAACTAAAAAACCATGTATTTCACACTTGGATTAGTAAGTGTACATGGTGTTTTTGAAATCAAATGAAAAGGGTTTTTGTTGGAAAATGATGAATAATGTTTGGTCTTGCTTAGACATGTGACTATATATGATATTGGTGGTGGTTTGCATATGTGGGTGTTTTTTGTATGTGGTTTAACAAACGGGTCTTGATTAACCCTAATATTAACCAATTCTACCATGAACTTTCCCTTGATAACAGTATGCACATAAGATATGTGTGAAAAAGTCTAAATGAAATATCTAGTCACATGTTAATGGTGTTTTGAACTATGGTATTGGTCTAGTGAACATTAATAAGGTGTGATATTGCTATAATGAATGTGAATACTTGATAATTGGTTGGTAAAGGCATTGTTGGCCATGTATTGAGTCATAATCAACATGAATGCTGGTAAATGGTTAGTAAGAACCTTGCTAATCATGTAATGGATTAATTTATGACTTTAGATGGTACGATGGCCCAATAAGTATGAATGGTTGAGAAATGGTATTATAACCAGTTTATTCCCACAAAGTGAGGTCTAGGGAGGTAAAATGTACGCAGTCCATACCGCTTCTTCCGAAGAAGTAGAGAGGATGTTTCCGATAGACCATCGGCTCAAGAATGAGAATAGTATACCAAGGCCATAATGAGACATGAGACATAATAGAAATAAGAGATAAGAAATAATAACAATAAATATCAGAGAAATCCTAAAATAAGAGAAAATATGAGTAATACGAAATAAAAATAAGAAAATCGATACACTTACAATACCTAAGGCACCCACCACACCCAAACTCTTCTAACCCTTAGCCACAACCCATACACTCATACTTGCCTTCTACCCTAATCCACGACCTCCACACCTTCATGTCTAGAATCATGTCCTCAGTAAGCTGAAGCTACTCCATGTTATGCTTAATCACCTCCCTCCAGTATTTATTTGGCCTACCTCTACTCCTCCTGAATCCATCCAAAGCTAGACTCTCACACCTCTGAACTAGGGCATCTATGATCCTCCTCATCACATTCCCAAACCATAAGCCACTCCCACTTTCTCCCAGATAATCTCATTCCTAACTTTATCCCCTCCAGTGAGACCACACATCCAACATAAAATTCTAATCTCTTCCACTTTCAATATTTGAATATGGGAATTCTCGACTGGCCAACACTCCGATCCATACAGCATGTCCGAACAAACTGTCATTCTATATGATTTTCCTTTAAGCTTAAGAGGCACCTGCTTATCACACAACAATCCCAAGGTAAACCTCCACTTTATCCAACCTTTTACAATACGTTTAGAGACATCCTTATCAATCTTGTCATTCCCCTGAATCATAGATCTAAGATACATAAAACTATCCTTCTTACAAATATCCTGAGATTCCAACCTCACCACCACACCATCCTCCTGACTAGAGTCACTAAACTTGCATTCCAAATACTCCGTCTTGGACCTACTCAACCAGAACCCCTTAGATTCAAAGGTTTGACTCCAAACCTCCAACTTCTCATTCACATCCCTCTGTGACTTATCAATCAGCACCACATCATCCACAAATAACATTCACCACGGTACCTCACCTTGAATACTCCATGACAAAACATCCATCACCAACGCAAATAGGAACGGGCTAAGGATCGAACCCTGGCGTAAACCTGTCTCAACCATAAAATGCCTTGAGTCTCCTTCCGCCATCCTTACCTGAGTCTTCTCTCCATCGTACATATCCTTAATAGCTCTGATGTACGCCACAAGAACTCTTCTTATCTCCAGGCATCTCCAAAGAACCTACCTAGGGACTTTGTCATATGCCTTTTCCAGGTCGATGAACACCATGTGCAAATACCTCTTTCTTTCCCTATACTGCTCTACCAATCTTCTCACCAGGTGGATTACCTCGATCGTTGAGCAGCCAGGCATAAAAGTAAATTGATTCTCCAAAATGGACATGGCCTTCCTCAATCTCCTCTCAACCATCCTCTTCCAAATCTTCATAGTGTGACTCAAAAACTTAATACCCCTATAGTTGTTGTAACTCTGAATTTCACCATTGTTTTTATATAACGAAATCATCATACTCCATATCCAAGCCACAGGCATTCTCGCAGTCTTGAAAATGGCATTAAATAAATCATTCAACCAGCTTAAACCTGCCCCACTAGCATACTTCCAAAAATCCACCGGAATCTCAATAGGCCCCGTCGCCCTACCCCTCTGCATCTATCAAATAGCCTCTGTGACCTTCTTAACCTTAAAACATCTACAGTAACAGCTCTCCTTCTAGTGCTCCAACTCTCCTAACACGATGTCTCTGTCCTCCTCCTTATTTAAAAGTCTATGAAAATACTCCTGTCATCTCTTCTTAATGTGAACATCCTCCCCCAAAAATCTACCATCCTAATTAGTTAAATTATGACTCTGTTTATCTCCTTGCTCTTTCACATTATCATTGATTACTTCTCTTTACACCTTTTGTGTAAGCACATCAAAAGCATTAGCTACTGGAGTATCCAGTTGACTGTCTTCTTCCACCTCTTCTACAATATGGCTAAATTTGTCTCATTTATACTTATTCCTCCTTGTTAACCATTGTTTCTTGAAATTTCTTATACTTCTGTAATTATTTCTCACTACTTCTGACTTTTTCTCTTTTTTCTCCTCTACTTGTGCATTTTTGTCTTCATTCTTTTCATTCTTTTGCTTTTTTAGTAACTCCGGGTGTATATTCCAACATGAATTTCATCATGAACGTGAAAATAGAATTCTTTGTAATACTCCGGTTTATAATCATAATGCGTATTAATCCACTTAGATTTAATCTGTCCATTAACATCATCTTCCTCGTTTATCCTTACTTTTTCTGGTTATTTAGAAATAAGATCTACTTCAACCTTATCACTAGCGTAGCTAGGTCTAGTTTGATTCTTGGTTGCCATGTCCACTATTAATGGCTTCCCTATTTCTGAAGCAATTGAAAAAAGTGCTTTCTTTGCAAAAAAAAAAAAGAGGAAGATCTGGCATTGAAATCCATGCAATTTCCACAGTTGTTTCCACATTCAGCTCAAACCATGGATCCCACTTAAGGGTTGTCATCTACCAATACATCTCATTCTCTTTTATATAATATGTAGTTTTTGATATTATATTAACATAATCTTCTAGTATGCTCAATAGAATGAGAATGTGTCTTAAGTCTAACACACCAATGTTACATTCTCCCTTAATGCCACATTGAATAGGAATACACTTTCTCAACTCCACTATATCAGATTCGCCATAAGAAAATTTACCAATTACTGCATATTGTAAATTTTCTTGTAAAATTAGGCTTCGTACTTTAGATGATTTCCATGTTATACTCGTCTCCCCTTCAAGAATTACCACTGATTTAGGAGGGATTCTTTCCTTATTACTTTCACATTTTCTTGGATTCAATAGATTAGCATAGGTCACCTTATTGCTTGATACTCCTTTATTATCCTCACTACTAGTGACATCTTTACCATTCTAATTATTTACCAGTGGGTCAACCCCACTGGAGATGGTGTCCATGTCAGCTAAGATCTTATAGAAGGTTTTTTATATTAGGTTTAGGGTTTAGCTAGAGAGAATTTTTATTTCGACCTCTTCAGCTTTCCAAGTAAGCTAAATAAAATGTCTAGTCACATGTTGATGGTGTATTAAACTATGGTATTGGTCTAGTGAACATGAATAGGGTGTGATACTGCTATAATGAATGAGAATATTTGAAAAGTGCTTGGTAAAGGCATTTTTGGCCATGTATTGAGTCAAAATGAATATAAATGCTTGGTAAATGGTTAGTAAGAACCCTGTTAATCATGTGATCGATTAATTTATGACTTTAGATGGTGCGATGGAATAATAAGTATGAATGTTTGATAAATGGTATTGTTAGTCATGTAATTAGTTAAATTATGACCATGTTGGTTGATGGCTAAGAAAGGGGTTCTTTTCCCTAAACATGAACTTGAATTGTGTGTGGAACTAAAGTATGGCATAGAAAGGCTAATGAAGCTTAAATGGCTTATAAAGGTCTTGAAGATTATAATTTGAATTGAATGATGATTTGAATGAAGGCATTGGCCTAATAAAATGGTTAATCAATGAATACTCCCATGAAGACCTTATGGTCCCATATGGTGTTAATGTGGGTAAATGGTTCGAGACCTTAAATGTGAAATGGATTGAATGGATATTAATGCATAAACTAAAAAGTGGTTACGAGTTCAAATATCATCTAATAATGGCAACGAATGGCTTTTGGTTGGAGTCCCTTACCTAATGAAATGGATTGTGCTTGGAGTCCCTCGCCCAATGAAATACCTTGTGGTTGGAGTCCCTCACCCAAAAAAATGGATTGTGGTTGGAGTCCCTTGCCCAATGAAATAGCTTGTGGTTGGAGTCACTCACCTAATGAAATGGCTTGTGGTTGGATTATCTTACCTTGGTTGAGTTGGTTTGAGGTTCGGATCCCCTTGACTAATGTAATAAAGAAGCTTAAGGTTCTAAAACTGGTAAGGTAAAAGATTGAAAGTTCTTTACTCCATGTCTCATGAATGAATGCTTTAAGAATGAATGTTATGACCCTTTCCATAACTTGGTATGCTATATATAAACATATGTAAGTGTATTTTCATATATGCCTATTTTAATGGAAATGTGATTTCATATGGAGATTTAATTTGGATTGAACTAATGAGCTATTTTATCTTTATCCTAAAGATATATGTTAGCACTCAAACCACTAACCGTCTCTGGATGCTATGTCCCAACGTGACATAGGTTCTGGAGATTATTCTTCTTCTTCTATGCAGTGACCAAGTGTTTGGGAGGATCGTGTTTTGACATTGAAGTAGTGAGATTCCATTCTTTGGAAGGCATGCATTTCTGTCTTTTACTTTAAGTCATAGACTTGTATAGACTTGGTATTTGGCTATTATCGGGGGCATGTCCCGACATATTATTCCCATCGGTTTGTTAAAGGCTTTGTGGATAGCTGTGGACTTGGGTATATTGGCTAGATTGTTTTCATTAACGAAATGCTACATATTTTTTATATATTGACTACTAACTTTATTTTCTGCTACTTTGATAGTTGGTCAGAGTTCATTCAAAACTTATGAATTGAATGGAGGGTTAGGTTGGGTTGATGAGGTGAAATCCAATCCAAGTTGGGCTTGAGAATCCCACACAATATTGTTCAATTTCAGGTCATGTCACTACCACAACCTTAACAAAACCACTGGAAAAGATACTAACCAATTCCCTTATAGATCCAATATTAGACAATTTTGCACGGAAGGAATGTTATTGTTCTTTAGATAGGTATTCAGGCTATAATTAGATAGCTATTATACCTAAAGATCAGGAGAAAATGACATTCAAATGTCCTTATGGTACTTATGCCTTCAAGTGCATACCTTATGGGTTATACAATGCACCCGCCATTTTCCAACGTTGCAAGATGGCAATCTTCTATGATATGGTGGAAGACTTTGTTAAGGTATTTATGGATGATTTTTTAATATTTGGTAACTTTTTTAAAGTATGTCTTCAGAAACTTAATAGGGTGCTTGCATGGTGTGAAGAGACGAATCTAGCACTAAATTGGGAGAAGTGGCACTTTTTGGCCAGAGAAGGCATTGTCCTTGGACATAAAGCATCATGAAAAGACTTAGAATTTGGTTATTCCATGATTAAGGTTATAGAAAATCTAACATCGTGTTTGTAAAGGGTGTTCGCAGTTTTCTTAGGCATGCTAGGATTGTAGGTAGTTTATTAAGGATTTCTTCAGGATTTTGACGCCCATGTGCAAACTCCTTGTGAAAGGGCTAAAATTTCAATTTGATGATGAATGTGTGTAGAAATTTGATTGAAGCACCTATATTTATTGCTCCCGGCAGGGGTTTTGATTTGTATTGATATGTGACGCCAGTGATGTGGCTGTGGGAGCCATGTTAGGGTAGTAAAAAAGAAGTTTTTTCATTTAATTTATTATACAAATAAAACTCTACATGCAACTCATTAAAATTACATGATTACAAAGATGGAGATGTTGGCTTTGGTGCATGCATTTGATAAGTTTCGATCACATTTAGTAGGTACCAAAGTGAATGTGTACATAGATCATAAAACTATTTGGTACTTATTCAGTAAAAAGAATGTTAAACCTTAGATCATTAGATGGATTTTGTGGTTAAAAGAATTTAATTTTGAGTTTAAAGATCAAAAAGGATCACAAAACCAAGGGATCATCTATCCAAGTTAGTTTGTTGGTCTCGTGTTCCAAAAGATGGTAAAATTTGAGAAGAGAGTCCTTATGAATAACTCATGGCAGTTAGCATCACAAAGCTACTTTGGGATATGGATATCATGTACTTGATAGTGAGTGGAGTGTATCCACCTAAAACCGTGAGTCAACAGAGAAAGAATATTTACTATGAGTCCGACTCTACACTAAAAGAGCCTTACTTGTTTAGACATGGCCCAAAGTGAGTAAGAATAAGATGTATTCCAGAATGTAAAAAAAATAGGTTCTGAAGAGTTTCCATTCGTCTCCTTATGGAAGCCATCACGATGGTGAACGTACAACTCATAAAGTGCTCAGTCTGGGTTTTTTTGGCCTACCTTATTCAAGGATGTTGCCATATTTGCAAAAGGGTGAGAACATTGTCAACACATAGGTATGATCTCTAGCAGGCTTGAGATGCCTTTGAAAAATATTTTGAAAGTGGAAATCCTTGATATGTGGGGAATAGACTTTACGGGCTTTTTTCCTACAGTGGATTATGTTTCTAAGCGGGAGGAAGTAGAAGCATTCCCCACCAATGACTCAAAAGTAATGGTTAAATTCATCATGAAGTAGATATTCACAAGGTTTGGGACACTAAAAGATATTGGTTTAGGAATTCGTAGGCTAAGTATGGGGTAAGACATGAGGTTGCCTCATCCTATCATCCCCAAACTAGTGGCCAAGTGGAGGTCTTGAATCGCAAAATTAAGTAGATATTATAGAAAATGGCGAATGTACAAAATAAATACTGGGAATAATGCTTGATGATGTATTGTGGGTATATACAACAATGTACAAGACTCATATTGGGACATCACCTTATAGGTTAGTATTTGTGAATACATATCATTTACCGGTTGAGTTACAACATCAAGCTTATTTAGTGTTAATAAAGTTGAACCTTGATACTGCGTTAGAGCTCTAGAAGAGAATGTTACAATTGCATTGACTTGAGAAATTCAAATTACATATCCATTAGAATGCACAGCTATACAAGGATAAGACCAAAAGGTGTCATGACAAACATATTTTAGCTCACACATTTGAGCCCCGATAGAAGGTATTGGTGTTTAATTCCAAGTTGAGGTTATTTCTCATCAGCCTAAGTACAAGAGGTATCAAAATTTTGAAGTGGGGAAGATGAGTGCGGATGGGATTGTTGAACTAATTGACAAAGATAAATGAAAGACATTCTTAGTAAATGTCCAAAGAGTTAAATACTATTGGGGTAAAGAAGAGGATCGAAAAAAGATGTCTGTGGAATTATCTGACGAGTGACTATGATTTGGGTCATGTCATGATGTTAAACCAGGCACTACATTGGTGGTAATCCATATATGTAATGTAATAGCGTAGTAGTTTCATTCAAAAAAATAAAAATACAAAAAGATGAGTTGTAACACCCCGACCCAAAACACCACACGATACTCATGACCCCAAAAGACCACGAGCTAACCCATAATTGATATCTGTAAATGAACATTACATGATGTACTACATAAATGCAAAAATAAAAGGCTAAAGGGCCATAAGGTTAAAATATCTGATAAAATATAACATTTGAATAATATGGTATCACGATACCAAAACTAAAATAACTATCTAAACATGCTAGTCTGAAAACCTCAAAACTATCTGAATAAGGAGTTGATGGGACATGTCCCCAACTAACTCCAACTGCTGAAATAAATGAAGTACTGAAAGAATGAAATAGTCAAATAATAATATCCTCGAATGATGAGGACTCACTGCTAGTTTGCGTGCTGAACGGCTGATCTACTAAGGATGCTCTGGAGCTTATGCTTCTGAACCTATGGTATAAAACACCATACTACAAAAGAAAAGTATGCAGCAGTACATGAGAATATACTAGTACGCAAGTGAGGTAAGCTGAATGCAAAGGGTCATAAGCATGAACTATAATTGACTGACATGAACATGAACATGACTGCGTCAGAATACATACATGAATACGTAACTGTAAATAAGATTGTGATAATACTGACTACTTAGTCTGAATACCGATAACATGAGTTTCATATAACTGATATATTGTTAACTGAGTGACTGTGTCTGACAGTCCTGATTCTGAAGGAACTAATTGAGTTTCGTCCTGATTTGAATGACTGTATCTGACAATCCTGAATTTGAAGAACTATCAAAGTTCTTTTACTAAGACTAAGACTGAGACTGTGGGAAGCAGTCATCTAATCGACATGCTCCTTTTTTGTATAGAGTTGGGGTCCAATCTGTAACCCCAATTAGAAGGGTGTCAAAACCTCGCCACTGGTAAGGACAAGCTGTGAGTGAGCCTCATCTGGCAGTTTCCCCAAAGGAGAAATGGTGGGACCCTCAAATGGCAGTTTTAATCCACCTCATCAACCCTCAACTATCAGTATTGATGTCTCAACCTATGTTGGCTACATAGTTCTGGAACACAAGGATTTCTTCTAAGGGTAACACCCTCAATGGTCAGTGTGTACCCTCATCCTTAGGTTCGCTCGGTGCTAAATCCTACTCCCAACTGAATAGACACTGAACTAATTATACTGAGATAAACTGGATTGGGTTCACTGAGTTTCGTGGACTGGCAGAATGTTACTGAATTCTATTTACATACTGAGTTCATGATATTTCTAAGTTTTCCTGAGTCATGTAACTGACTGAATTCTACTGATCATGGCGCGACTATATTATAATGAAAATGACACTGGGTCAAGGTACACAGCTAAGTTGTCGGGTATTAAATACCCCTAAGACTCGATAGCATAAAAGTAAATCATGGCACAAGTTCAAAAACACAACAATGGCCATACATATATCCATAATTCATTGACTAAGACATTTCATCAAACACTTAACATGCATTAACTTGTACATGAATGGGGATTTCATACTATTATACTATAATGGCACTTTTTCCTTCACATAGGCATTTAATCATAAACATGAGGAGCATACTTTGGTTATACCATCATCAACGCATCTAATTATCATGGTTGCATAAATAAATTTGCAATTTGAAGGGTTTATCATTAATATTATGCAAATCATCACATACTAGGATCAATCATTGGAACATGTAATTTAAAACATGAATCAAAACCCAACAATAACATCAACATGATTTCAATTCAACTAAATCATGAACATTCATAAGTACACAATCTTTGGAATTTGAAAAGAGATTCTTGAGCTTCATTAGTGAAAGGGACCCATGAATAAACACTTGACATACCTTGATTGTGAGTTTCTTGAAGTTCTTAGACTTGAAGAACTTGAATCTCTTTGTTTCTTGAAGAAGGATTGGGATCTTATTCTTGGGGATTGATCCTTGAGAGAAACCCTAATTTGGTGTTGTAGATGAATAATGAAGTTATGAGCTCTAGTCTGGTATAATTAGGCGTTAAAAGGGGTGGAAAAGACCCAAACACCCTTATAAAAATTTCATTAAATTGTTGAACGGAATCTGCGATGGCTTGGGCGAAAGCCAATCGCTAGCTTGACAGCCCGTCGACCTTCCTGTCGTACTAGGCCAGAATATGATCTTTCTGCCTTGGTTGCGATGGTCCGTTGCTAGCTCGACGATCCATCAGCCATTCTGTCATACCTGGTTAGAAGGTTGACTCACTGCTTCCGCTGCGATGGTTTGGGCGACGGCCCGTTGCTGGATCGATGGTCCGTCGGCCCTTTCTATCGCACCTGGACGGTTCAGACTGCTTTTTGTATTTCGGCCATAACTCTTTACCCCGATACTGGATTTTGGCGAATTTGGTATCGATGGAAAGCTTATTCAATTTCCCAGACAACAAAAAGTCAAAATCTTGAAAATTCCACGTGTATAAAAGTGGATTCATCCTTTAAAGAAAGTCATTAATATTTTTGGGATGATTTTTATGCTAGGTAGAAGTACGGGGTATTACAATATCTCTCCCTTGGGAACATTCATCCTCGAATGAGACTTATTTAGATGCGAGAATCAATAAGCTGAAGTACATACTGAACATGAACAACTGAAACATGACTACATAACAGACATTACTAAGATTCATGCTGATTATGCATATCTGATGCATGATTTTATGACTGACCTGATACATGAATACATGACCGAGAGAACTGATAAGCTGATCATGCATATCTGATGCATGAATACATGAATGAACTAACTCATGAACATGTGACTGAACATGTAAGGGTAAAGATACCAAGTTTGAAAGGAAAACTGAGCCTAGTTTGTAACTGAAATTTGAACCATAAGTTGAATGAACTTAAGAAAAGCTATTACATTGGGCTGAGTCTAAATTAGTGGAGAAGAGGTGAGGATACTTGGTCTGCATATCTGCTTCTGCTTCCCAAGTAGCTCCCTAACGAACTAATTCTGCCAAAGAACTTTGACTAGAGGGACTTCTTTGTTCCTCAGTCTGCGAATCTGATAGTCAAGGATTTCGATCGGGATTTCCTTATAAGAGAGACTGTTCTGAATGTCTATGCCCTCAACAGAGATTACGAATGTTGGGTCACCTATACACTTCTTAAACAAGGAGACATGAAAAATTGGATGCACTGAAGCTAGATCTGAAGGCAACTCAATCTCATAAGCTACTTTGCCGAAGCGAGTAAGAATTTTGAAGGGACCTACATATCGAGGACTGAGCTTTCCCTTCTTGTCGAACCTCTTCACTCCCTTCATGGGAGAGATTTTCAAATAAATATGATCACCAATCTCAAACTCGATATCTTTCCTACACACATCTGCGTACGATTTGTGTTCGCTCTGAGCTGTCTTAAGCCTTTCTCTGATCAACTAAACTTTCTCTAAGGTATCGAATACTAATTCAGGCCCTATCACAATGGCCTCAGCGACTTTGAACCAACCAATTTGAGATCTGTATCTCCTACCATAGAGATCTTTGAATAGAGCTATCTGAATACTAGAATGATAGTTGTTGTTTTATGCAAACACAATCAAAGGCAAGTGGTCGTCCCAAATACCCTTAAAATCAATTGCACACACCTTTAGCATATCTTCCAAGGTTTGAATGGTCCTTTCTGCTTAACCATCTATCTGAGGATGAAAGATTATACTAAAATAAACTTGGGTACTAAGACCCTTTTGGAATGCTTTCCAAAAATAAGAGGTAAACTGGTACCTCTATCTGAGACAATAGACAATGGAACACCATGAAATCTGACCAACTCCCTGATATAGATTTTGGTGTAATCCTCAGCTGAATAGGAGGTATAGACCGTAAGGAAATGAGCTGATTTGGTTATCCTGTCTACAATGACCCAGACTGAATCATGCTGATGATAAGTAAAAGGAAAACCCGTCTCAAAGTCTATGTTCACTTCTTCCCACTTCCAAGTAGGACTATTGAACTACTGCATGGACCCACTAGGCTTCTGATGCTCAACCTTAACCAGCTGACATGTCGAGCACTTAGCCACAAACTCTGTAATATCTCTTTTCATCCCACTCCACCAATAGATTTCCCGCAAATCATGATACATCTTAGTGGCCTCTGGATAAATCAAGTGACGTGCACCATGCGATTCTGTAAGAATTTGTTGCCTCAAGTCATATACACCTGGCACACACAGACGATCCTAACAATGCAATACACCATCTCCTCTTTAGGAGAAAACCTCAACCTTCTGATCCTTGACTGAATCTTTTAACTTGACTAGACTGGGATCTTTATCTTGTTTTTACTTAACTTCAGAAACTAGAAATGATTCGGAGCTACTCTGAACCCATATATTACCCTCGGCTGAATCGACTAAGCGGACACCTAGTCTGGCAAGATGATGCACTTTCTGAGCTAGCTTTTTCTTACTGTCTTCAACATGAACAACACTACTCATGGACAGTCTACTAAGAGCGTCGGCCACTACATTGGCCTTGCCCGGACGATAAAGGACACTCATGTCATAATCTTTCAAGAGCTCTAGCCATCTTCTCTAATGGAGATTAAGATCTTTCTGAGAGAAAACATGCTGAAGACTCTTATAATCTGTGAGCACATCTACGTGAACCCCATACAAGTAGTGCCTCCAAATCTTTAAGGAAAAAACTACGGATGCTAACACAAGATCATGAGTAGGATAATTTTTCTCATGAGGTTTAAGTTGTCTGGAGGCGTAGGCTATGACCTTACAATGCTGCATGAGGACACAACCCAAACCTACTCTGGATGCATCACAGTACACCAAAACCAATCTGAACCGTCTGGAAGAGCCAAAAATGGAGCTGGGGTAGTTGAGTCTTCAACTCCTGAAAACTCTTCTCGCAAGGATCTAACCACTGAAACTTGACTTTCTTCTGAGTCTATCTGGACATAGGGGATGCAATAGTAGAAAATCCCTCAACAAACCATCTGTAATAGCTAGCCAAATCTAAGAAACTCCTGATATCTGAGTGAGAGATAGGGCGAGGCCAGTTTCTTACTGGTTCAGTCTTTTGAGGATCAACTCTAATGCCATCACCGAAAATGACATAACCAAGAAATGCTACTGACCTTAGCCAAAACTTGCACTTACTAAATTTGGCAAATAACTGATGATTTCTGATAGTGCGAA
Source organism: Capsicum baccatum var. pendulum (assembly GCA_030864225.1). Taxonomy (NCBI): domain Eukaryota; kingdom Viridiplantae; phylum Streptophyta; class Magnoliopsida; order Solanales; family Solanaceae; genus Capsicum; species Capsicum baccatum. Next base: position 205,060,970 of record CM061550.1, read on the forward strand.
GTACAATTCTGAGATGGTCTATATGATCATGCTCACTACGGGAATAAACAAGGATGTCATCTATGAAGTGTAACACCCCGTATTCAAGTATGTGTATTGGTCTTATTTATATGGAATTAATTTTTTATTTTATTTATATCGGAATTTGCCCATCGATGGTTTCATGCGAAGGTTATTGAATAAGCTTTCCAACGATATAAAGATTTCCAAAAATGGATAGGTTTTGGATATAATCGAGCACGTTTGAAACTATAAAATGGTTGCTTGGATATTTGGGAATAGTAAATGTGCAGGAAAATTTCCTGCACACAAACTACTGAGGTCAGCCGAATTTTTAGGTCAACTTTGAACGATCATAACTCCCTTATTATAATGAACTGGGAGATCTGCGACCATGAAAAGAAATATCTTTGAGTCTTCTTTCCAATACAATTGGTTTAATCCAAATCCAACGTGTAAGTAAGGAGTTATACTCGTTTTACTTCAGCCTATCAAAACAGATTTTTAGGGTCAACTTCAAACAACCATAACTCCTTGTAAAGGATGAACTGGGTGGCCTACTTTATATGAAATGAAAGACCTATGAATTATCCTTCCAACAATACCTATTTCACCCAAATCCAATATCTTATCAATGAGTTATGGTCGATCTACTTTAGCTTATCAAAACAGTCCACCAAAGGATAGATTTAACATTATTTAAATTTTAATGGCATTTTGGTCATTTCCTATTATATTATGGACGGGATTATGTGTATATATACATGTTTATTAGTTCAAAAACTCATTTTCATCATCAATCATTGAGAAAGAACAAACCCTATCCAAATTTGACCTTTAAAATACTTTTGATTCAACCGTAGAAATTCCAAAGTAATCCGATAACTGCGTTGTCATCTCGAGAGCTTCGAACGGCACCTATTATTTGTGAAAATAGGATTGGATAATCAAGAGGTGACTTCTAAGGTATGAATATTGTTTTCCTTTGTTCTCTTCCATATGTATATGTGTGATAGAGGATTATATGTATTGGTTGTTATTGAAAGGTGATGAAAATAGGGTTATGGACTATTTTGCATGGTTTGGTTGTATTGAATTGTGGAAGGTGGATATGGTAATTGAGTTATGGAAGGTGGATATGGTGATATACTATTGAATTGATGATTATTTATGTCTATGTCTCAATTTGATTTAATGGATTGGTTGGAAGGATAAGTGAATCCAAACATGATATTGGAGAATGTTGTATGAATATGCATGGAATGTGAATGTAATTAGAGTATAAGAGAGTTAAAGTGACACCCTTTATGGTGTAATTAAGGCTTACTTCTTAACCACTAGTTTGGTGAATTCAAATAATTGAATTGTGACGTTTGGTCGCTAATACTAGATTGCTATATATGTTCATTGTAGATAAGTAATCCGAAAAGACGAGAAGTCCATTTGGGACTAGTATTGAAGGTTGACAGTCAGGTATGTAAATAATACTCTATACCATATCTTTGGCATGAAAGTGAACAATTGTTCTATTAAGAAATTTTCCAGAGTTATTCAGCAAGATGTGATCCATAATGGTTTTGTATGATGTCCTACATTAACAATGAACTTATTTCCACCCTACAAGATGTCAAGACATTCCAATACTTATTTGTCTTCAAAATCTTACATGTCTATTGAACTAATGAATGTCAGAAGGTATCCGGTTACTCAAACAAGATCCATGTGCTATTAATGACTCCAAAACGTTTTATTGATATACCAATAAGTCCCTACTTCATTGTTATAGCATTGATGATTCCAAAATACTTCATTGATGTGCCAATGAGTTCTTACTTCATTGTTATTGTATTGATGGTCTATTTATATGTCTCTTATTGATGTATCATTGTTTCAAAGTATCAAAAATGTGGTGGCAATAGAAATAACAATCTCAAAGATTAATTGAACTAAGTGATGGAAGTTCTCTCTTATCGGGTGGTATCCCAGGGGCATAAGCCTATCATGGGTCGATCTCTATTTATATGTTTATGGGTGGTATCCCAAGGGAATAAGCCTATCATGGGTCGATCCCAGTTGATATGTACTGGAGGCAGCCTAATAGCCATAGTACAGTACATTAATGATTACAAAGATGATAAGAACGAAGGTAAAGTGATTGAATAAATACAATGTACAGGTTGTCACAAGTTCTAGTAAGTGTGGTCCACTCCTATTACGATTTATTCACTTGTTTCTGATTTCTATTGAGCTCCTATATCATATGATATTATCTACAGCTTTACATACTCAGTACATATTTCGTACTGACGTCCCCCACAGGGGACCTGCATTTTATGCTGCAGGCACAGGTACCTCAGCTCATACACAGCACAAGTAGGAGCCAGGATATCCAGCTGCTTTTGGTGACCTCCAGTTTGCTTCGGGGCTTTTCGTGTCATATCCAGTCACTTTTGGTATTATATAAAAGTTAGTTATATGGCGGGGTGTGTCCCGACCTTAGTTAAACTCTGTGTATTGTCTAGAGAGATTTTGTAGACCTAATGTACAGTCAAGGTGGTGTTTTGTTAATAGACGTGATGGCTCTAACAGCCAAGTATTGTATATATATATATATATATATATGTGTGTGTGTGTGTGTGTGTTCGAGCTTATACAGGTGATTATTTCCTTTTACATGCAACATGATGCTGTCCGAATTTTGAGTTTTTATAGCGGTATGCATGGGAAGTATAAGGTTATAAGCTGGTTCTCTCGGGCCTCCTCGATTACGGGTGCCAGTCCGCCCCAATAGGATTTGAGGCGTGACATGAAGACTATGACAAATATGTACAAGTACTGCTTGAACACACAGTTCATCAAGTCCATGAAAGCCACTGGGGCATTGGTAAGTACAAAGTACATGACTAAGAATTCAAAGTGACCATACCAAGTTCAACAAGCTATTTTTGGAATGTCACATTCCCTGACTCAGAGATGATGATAGCCTGATTTGAGGTCTATTTTAGAGAAATAACTGGCGCCTTGAAGTTGGTCAAACAAGTCATCGATTCTGGGAAGTGGATATTTGTTCTCGACTGTGACTTTAATGAGTTGATGATTCAATGCACATTCTGAGAGAATCGTCTTTCTTTCGGACGAATAAGACTGGTGCACCCTACGGGGATACATTGGGTCTGATGAATCCTTTATCTAAGAGATCCTTCAACTGTTTCTTCAATTTTCTGAGTTCTATTGGTGCCATTTTGTATGGCGGAATAGATATGTGCTGAGTATCTAGAAGAAGATCAATGCCGAAGTCTATTTCCCTTTCGGGAGAAATTCCTGGAAGATCTTTGGGAAAGATATTTGAGTATTCATTCACTAATGGAATTGACTCAAGACTGGGAGTTTTGGAACTAGTGTCCTTAACTCAAACAAGATGATAGACACATCCCTTAAACATCATTTTTCGTGCCCGAATGTAGGAAATAAGCTGGCCTCTAAATGTTGAAGTACTACCCCTCCACTCTAGGACAGGTTCATTCAAAAACTAAAATTAGACCAATCTGTTTTTGCAGTCGACTGTAGCATAATAGAAATGAATCCAATCCATGCCGAGAATGACATCAAAAGCAGTCATCTCTAATTCGACTAAGTCCACTGATGTGACTTTTTGAAATATCATAACCGGACAGTTCCTGTATACCCATCGGGCTATGACAGTTTTACCCATGAGGTAGAGACTGAGAAGGGCTCTGCTAGAATTTCAGGACTGACTCCAAAATCAAATACTATATAAGGAGTAACAAAAGATAAAGAAGCTCCTGGATCTAGCAAAGCATAAACATACAAGTGAAAGATATGTAACGTACCAATGGCCACATCACAAAAATTTTCCTGATCCTGTCGGGACTGGAGAGCATAAAGTCTGTTTGGGCTTTGCCCATTGGTTGCGCTGGAAGTGGCACCCTACTAATTTGGGCGATCGGACTAAGCTGAGGAATGGTACTGCTAACCCTAAAAGCCTGACTGGGGACAATCTCTAACTCTGTAGCATGGCTTGCCACATCCGAAACACACATCACTACCAGCTCTGCAAATACCCTTGTGGTTCTTATTACAAGTCTGGTAAAGAAGATTGGTTCGGGCACTTCTAACGCTTCCAGAGACTTAGATCCTGGAACCTTATCTTTGTTACCCTCCTTAAACTTAGAAATTGGAGCACTGGCTGAGGAAGGAGCTGGAACGGATGAGTTTGGGCAGAACTGAGAATGGTTACCACCCTCTAACTTAGGCTGATTAAAGTTGAAGCTATCAGTTCTAGCTCTCTTATTCTGCTTCTCTCTTATCTTAATCTTCTACTCTTCTATCTATTGAGCATGGATCATAAGCCTGGCTATGTCCATCTCACTAATCAACATTGCAGATTTGCACTCATTGACTACACTATCATCACCCAAAAAATAAACATACTCTCCTTGGCCCTGCTATCTGCCACCTCATGAGGAGCATATCTAGCTAGTAGAGTAAACTTAAGAGAATACTCTTTCACTGTTATGTTGTCCTGCCTGGGGTTGATAAATTCTAACACCTTAGCTTCCCTCAGTTCTAAGGGAAAGAATCTATCTAGAAAAGCAATGGAAAACTCCTCCCACTCTATGGGTCCTATATCTACACCCTTCTCGACTTTTCATTGTTTGAACCATGTGTAAGCCACATCCTGCAACTGATATGCATCTAGCTCAGCACTCTCACTAGCAGTAACTCCCATGATATTCGTAACCTTCTGGACCTGATCAAGGAATTCCTAAGGGTCCTCATCTACCTTAGACCCAAAAAAGGATGGAGGATTCATCCGGGTGAAGTTCTGAATCCTAACTGCAGCAATATTGGACACTGGGTTGGACGGAATAGCAGCTGGCCGTTCATTCTAAGCAGTAACTGAGTTAGCAATAGTAGTGAATACTGCTCTAAACTCTGCATGAGAGACATGTTCATCCAAGGGATCTACTTGGACGGGCTGAGGGACTAACTGATCCCATTTCTTCTTTTGGGAGGCATGTTCTGTAAACAAAAAAGGAGAAATGAATTAGACTGAGAGTTAAATTTGAGCTCATGCTTGATGGCACGACATAAATACTAAAATAAGGAAAACTGTTCCTAAAACATCTTATAGCCTCCTGTAAATAAATGTGGCGCACAACACACCTATGCATAAGACTTTACTGGATGCGGCTTTCAGACTTTCTAGGACACTATTGAACCTTAAGCTTTGATACCAAGTTTGTAATGCCCTAAATCTGGTACCTGGATTGCCACACGGTGATCATGACCCCGAAGGACCATGAGCTAACCCATGACTGATATCTGTAACTGAGCACTACATGACGTACTGTATAAATACAGAAATAAAAGGCTGAAAGGCCATAAGGTTCAAATATCTCATAAAACATAACATATGAATAATACGGTATCATAATAGCAAAACTGAAATAACTGTCTGAACATGATAGTCTGAAAGCCTCTAAGCTGTCTGAATAAGGAGTTGATGGGACATGTCCCCAACTAACTCCAACTGCTGAAATAAACTAAGTACCGAAAGAATGAAATAGTCAAATAATAACAACCTCAAATGATGAGGACTCACTGTTAGTCTGTCTGATGAATGGCTGATCTACTAAGGATGCTCTGGAGCTCGTGCTTCTGGACCTATAGTATAAAACACCATAGCGCAAAAGAAAAGTATGCATCAGTACATGAGAATTTACTGGTATGCAAGTGAGGTAAGTTGCATGCAAAGGTTCATATGCATGAACTATAACTGACTGACATGAACATGAGCATGACTACATAAAAATACATGCATGAATACATAATTGTAAATGAGATCGTTATAATACTGACTACTCAGTCTGAATACTGATAACATGAGTTTTGTATAACTGATATACTGTTAACTGAGTGACTGTGTCTGATAGTCCTAATTCTGATAGAACTAGCTGAGTTCCGTCCTGAACTGAATGATTGTATCTTACAGTCTTGAATCGAAAGAATTATCTGAGTTCTTTTACTGAGACTAAGACTGAGACTATGGGAAGTAGTCATCTAACTGACATGCCCCTTTTCTGTATAAAGTTGGGGTCCAATCTGTAACCCCAATTGAAAGGGTGTCAATACCGCGCCACTAGCAAGGATAAGTTATGAGTGACCCTCATCTGGAAGTGTCCCCAAAGGACAATGGTGGGATCCTCAACTGGCAGTGTTAATCCACTTCATCAACCCTCAACTGTCAGTGTTGATGTCTCAACCTATGCTGGCTACATAGTTCTGGAACGCAAGGATTGCTTCTAAGGGTAACACCCTCAACGGTCATTGTGTGCCCTCATCCTTAAGTTCACTCGATGCTAAATCCTACTCTCAACTGAATAGATACTGAACTAATTATATTGAGATAAACTAGACTGAGTTCACTGAGTTTCTTCAACTGAAGGAAGGTTGTTGAATTCTATTAGCTGACTGAGTTCATATGATTTTTGAGTTTTCCTGAGTCATGTAACTGACTGGATTCTACTGATCATGGAGAGACTGGGATTATCATGAAACTGACACTGGGTCTAGGCACACAGTTAAGTTGTCAGGTATTAAATACCCCCAGGACTCGATAACATAAAAGTAAATCATGTCACAAGTTCGAAAACACAACAATGGCTATACATATATCCATAATTCACTGACTAAGACACTTCATCAAACACTTGACATGCATTAACTTGTACATGAATAGGGATTTCATACTCTCATACTATAATGGCACTTTTTCCTTCACAGAGGCATTTAATCAAACATATGGGGAGCACACTTTGGTTATACCATCATCAATGCATCTAATTATCATGGTTGCATAAATAAATTTGCAATTTGAAGGGTTTATCATTAATATTATGCAAATCATCACATACTAGGATCAATCATTGGAACATGTAATTTAAAAAATGAATCAAAACCCAACAACAACATGGACATGAATTTCAATTCAACTAAATCATGAACATTCATAAATACACAATCTTTGGAATTTGAAAAGAGATTCTTGAGCTTCATGGGTGAAAGGGACCCATGAATCAACACTTGACATACCTTAATTGTAAGTTTCTTGAAGTTCTTGGATTTGAAAAACTTGAATCTCTCTATTTTTTGAAGAAGGGTTGGGATCTTGTTCTTGAGGATTGATCTTTGAGAGAAACCCTAATTTGGTGTTGTAGATGAATAATGAAGTTATGAGCTCTAATCTGGTATAATTAGATGTTAAAAACGGTGGAAAATACCCAAACACCCTTATAAAACGTCATTAAATTGCTGAACGGGATCTGCGACAGCTTGGGCGATGGTCCGTCGCCCGTTCGACGGCCTGTCAACCTTACCATCGTACTAGGCCAGAATGTGATCTTTCTGCCTTGGTTTTGATGGTTTGGGTGACGGTACGTCGGCCATTCCGTCGCGCTTGGACAGAAGGTCGATTCACTGCCTCTGCTGCGACGGTTTGGGCAATGGCCCGTCGCTAGATCGACGGTCCGTCGGCCCTTTCTGTCGCACCTGGGCGGTTCATACTGTCTTCTGTATTTTGGCCATAACTTTCTGCCCCGATACCGAATTTAGGAAAATTTGGTATCGATGGAAAGCTTATTCAATTTTCCACATAACAAAAAGTCAAAATCTTTAAAATTCCATGTGTGTAAAAGTGGATTCATCCTTTAAAGCCAGTTTTTAACATTTTAGGATGATTTTTAAGTTAGGTAGAAGTACGGGGTATTACATGAGTCGTGTCGCAACCAAAACTTAGGCTCTTGGTAGGAGGCAATGCATTTTTCTAACTATTTGTGTTGTTTTTCTAGTGTTTTAAAGTAGTCAAGGGTTGGAGAACATTGGAAAAATTAAATTCAGAGTGAAATTTTACTAAGGCAAAATTTGGTATAGGTAAAACAAGATAGGCGGGCCAAGACCCCATTCGTTGACTGAGCCCAGCGTTGCGGGGCAACTTACATTAGCATGCTGTTTTAGTCGAGCATCTATCTTGGCACTGCATATCTAGTCAACCGCATTAATCAGCACACTGCACCCTGCCCCCATTGCCTTAATTTTTTTAATTTTGATCAGGTCAAAGCCCAACTCGGTCTACCTTTGTTTAATCCCTTAATATAAAAATCACCATATTTCTAACCCTAAGCATCGCATACTCCCCTCCTTTCACCCCAAACACGCAAAGAAAATCCACTCACTCCAATTTTTTTCGCTTTACTTCATCAACAAGACCAAGGTAAGGTATCATATTACTCCTATGTTTTATAGTAAATTCCTGCGCTATAATGCATATTCGTCTCTTGCTAATCCAAATTTTTGTATTTAAATTCTTTTATTCTTGGTTCATGGTGATGAAAGCTTTATTCTTTATCTTGAATTGGGTTTGAATTCGGAGTTAGGGGTGGTAGTGGTGTTAATTTTGTGTTTATAATGCTAAAATAGATAAAAATTAATGTGGGTTTATCTATTCTTTCAACTATAATGGTGGAATTCATGCTGGTTTGTTGTTATTTCACTTTAGTTGGTGTAAAGCACGGGTTTAAACTTAATGTTTAAATTTTTCTTGTGATCACACCTTATCTCTTAGGTTGTTGATATTTGAGATGAAGGTTAAAGTGTGAAACTTGCTGAATGTTGGTTTGTGGATTGGATTGTGGTACTTGATTTGCCTCAAATTAAGCATGAATTATTTACATAGGCAATCTGAGTTAATTGAAAAGTAGTGCTTGTGGATAAATTATCTTTGTTCTTTGTAGTTCTTAAAAGTGAGTTGTTTATGATGTATGGGGTGCCAAGTAGAGTTCAAGCTAGTGATATTGCTTGTAATAAAATCAAATTGAATATTTATCACATGCTTTATAGCTTGGAAAGTAATAATGTGGGAATTCAATTGAAAGATGGAATAACACTAGTAAATAATAGTTAATAGGGGAAGACCGAGTATCTAAATACGGAGGCTAGTGGAATTGGTTAAAAAATTAAGTGTGGGGTGGTTCCAACCACCCTAGAGCTTGATTATGGTTAGATATGTGGGGCTACACTAACCCTTTATAAATTTTCATTATGTTATAGGTACCATGAAACCTAAGGTTAGCAAAGCCAAAGGAGTAGCATCCAACTCAGGCCAAGGACAGAAAAGGGCTCATACTAATTGGGTCACACTACCCATGGTACCGCATGTACCCCATTGTCGTTTTAGGCTAAAATATGTTGACAAACAAGGGCAAAAATGGTACAATAAGAATGATGTAGAGAAGTATATTCCCATGGAGAAGATTGATATAGAGAGTTGTTGAAAGTCGAATACCTCGACATTGTGACTAGGATTGAGTAGTTGGGGATGGGTTTCATCTTTAATGATAAGGGGGATTGCAAATTGGACTTGATTTATGAGTTTTTGCAAATTGGTTCCCCAAAAATAAGGGGGAAATGATGTTCAATTTTGTGGCAAGAATTTGCATTTTGATGCGGGTTTCTTAAACATTTTTCTTGGAACACCAAATATTGATCATGGAGGATTGAGGGCATTGTTAAGTCAAACACCCTCAATTCATCACACTTTGTGCAATTTTAGGTCCATATGCAAGGTGTACAAGACACAAGGACAAGGGATATCATAACATTTTCCCTTATGCACACTTGAACAAGAAAGCGAAAGTCGGGTTGAGAACTGTTTGTGCTTGCTTGATCTTGCTCTCCCACTTTTCCACCATCACTTGTGATTGGGTAATTTTAGTTTATGATATTATGACTAATGAAAATATTAATGTGGGTGCAGTTTTGAGGTCCTTTTTGAGGAAGGCAAGAGTGAAAAGTAGCTACAGGTATAACTTTAGGGGCTTGATGACACAGTTCTTGAAGGATCATAAGGGGGAGGAGACCCCATGGATTACAAGGTCCCCTAAAGTTTGAGAGGCATTGATTTTTCATATGTAAAAGAGCCCAATTCTTATTTAAGATCCCACATTGACCCATAATGAAAGGAATGCTCGTGATTACAGAATTATTAGTCGTATGTTTGGCATGCAACACTTGATTATGATATGTGGAGGCTGACGCCCTACAAATGCAGAGTTGAAAAGGCTTGAGAAGGATTACCCACTAAGTGAGCATGCAAATATTCTATGTTGTATTAGACCTAACTTCAGATGTCTCTAGATGATGATGTGCCTATAAATAAGGAAAAGAGAAGAGTTGATATTGATGTTGACTCAAAGTCAACGTCTGACGCTGAGAATGACGAGTATGTAGATGAGTAGAGCCCAAAGAGTTCTTTCGGCCCATATTTTGTTTGTTCTTACATTTTGTTTGCACTGGGACAATGCTTATTCTTATGTGTTGAGTGAGGGAAAGGCTTCCTATCAGCCTCATGTATTTTGTTACTTTTTCTATTCTATGGCGTGGTAATGTACTGTATTATGATGGATCTTATGGTGATGTTGTGATTTGATGACATTCGAATCGTGATTGGTAATAGTTAGTAATTCATAATTATGAAATGGTGGTATTAGTTGTTTTATTTTTGGGTTCGTCAGCTTTTTTTTAAAATTTTTTCCCAAGTATAGTCCCTTTGAATCAATTAATTTGGTGAATTTTTAGAGGTTAATTTTTTTCCGTCTTAAGAGAAATTAGTCATAAGTAGTGAGTAGAAAGTGAAACCCGTTCACTAATTTGATACTAGCGCTCTTGTTAGGCCGCATAACTACATGATGCAAGTGGATTTAAATTTAAGGCATGCTTTAATGAGTTGAATCATTATTTTTGAGATACTTACGCTTATTTTTATGACTCTTTTATGATCTTAGCTTAATTTTAAATTCTTGTTATTGCTTGATTGAGAATCTATAGGAATCTATCTTAACTTGAACATGCACAGTGTGTAAGGGGTTTAGTTTTATTACATATTTACATATTGGTGTCTAGAACTTGCTCGGTATATCTACAAAGCGAAATAAAGAATGTCGAGTTTAAAAGATGATATAGACATTTCTTTGATATCCATGTTTGATACCTTAATTTATCTACTCATAACGTAATGATCTTAGTTAGCTCTGTTGAGCCTTTAGCCGATTCCTAGATAGTCGTTATATGTAGCTTATTCCTTTTATTTAATTGACCATAATTTGATCCCAAACTCCTAAGATTTTTAGTTGAAAAATTAAGATGTTAAGGAATGTACAATTAAAGAAGGAAAAAGTGAATTTTTACCCCAAAAATAATTACTATGGGTGTGTTTAAAAAGCTTATGTTATTGGTGGGAAGTAGTATGATAAAAAGGAAGATTAATCAAAAGAAGTTAATCTTGTGTTGATAGCAAATACTTCCTTCTAAAGATGTGTAATCTAGCTTAAAGAGACTGGGGGAAACAAAAGAGAGTTATGAATATAAGGCTGCATTTATTTTTTTTAAGATTCAGACGTCTGAATCTGAATGCACGTCTGAATGATTAAGATGTTGTATCTAGATCTGAAAATCGAATGATTAACATTGTTTTTTTTTAATATCTGAATGTACAAAAAAAAATTATCTGTATATATAATAAAATAAAAAATACAATTCAAATAAAAAACTAATTATATATTAGAAAATACAATAAATTTTGTATTTGATTGAAAAAAAATATTTATGTTTGTTAGTGATAGTGGATATGGTTTATAATTGTGGTTGCAGTGACAATGATTAATGTTAGTGATTAGTAGTGTTAGTGGTGATAGTTGTGATGGTTGGTATTGTAGTGACTGTTATGATGGTGGTGGTTGTAATGTGACATTGCTTGATGTTAGTAGTTGGGGTTGTTGACTGTGATGGCTGAAAAATGAATGAATGATGATTGATGATGTGTTGGTGCTAGTTGGAGATATTGTTAGTTGTAATGGTGGAGATGGTTGTTAGTAGAGATAAATTATAGCGGTGATAGTGATTGAAGTGATGGTAGAGGTGGCGTTACTAGTGACAATGGTGGTGGCCGCCGAAGAAAATTTGGAGCTTGTGATGTGTTAGTGGTAGTTAGTGGTGGTGCTAGTTGTGATAGATAAGTTGGTCGATAGTAGGGATTGTCCGGTAATGGTTGATGGTGGTGGTGGTAACGTTAAATATAATTAGAATAATAGAGGTAGTAGGTGTAGTAGCAATTAACAATAGTAGTTAGTAGTGATATTTGTTGTATATGGTGGTTATGACGGTGGAGGTGGTTAGTGGTGGTGGGTGGCGGTTGACAATAATGGCGGTGGCAGAGGTGGTGACTAATGATTACGAATAGGGTGGTGGTGAATATTATCCAACATCATAGTACATCTTCAGACCTATTAAAACTTGATTCTAAATCTGAATGATTAAGACCTATCAAGAGATAAAATCTTAATAAAAACAAATGCACTTAATGGTCTGAAGTCTGAACCATTCAGATTCAGACCTTCATCAAGTGGAAACAAATAAGCCCTAAAAGTGGTGAAAATTAGGTTAGTTTATGAGCTTAAAGAAAGTGTGGTTTATTAAAGTGCTTGAAAAAGTTAATCGCTATTTCTAATCAAAAATACCTTCTACTCGTCCCTTAGCCTACATCACAACCCTTAAAGTCATACTTGATCTTGAGTTTTGATATTCTTATATTATTGGAGTATTACACTAAGGGCAAGTAAATGGTTCATCTTATGTTGCATCTAAATTCTTTTTGGGAATGAGTGTTATTCTATTCTTACACCCAATCTTGTATTAAATTGCATATTGATGAGTGATATTGGTATGACTCTATTAATGTAAGAGAGTATGTTTAATGATAGATGGGTGACTTATATGATTCCTTGGTTAAGTAATGTGCATGATTTTGCTAATTTTGTAAGAGTCAATTCTTGATGTTAAGAGGTTTTGAATGGTCAGACATCTGTTCAAAGTTACAAAGTGACATTCTTATAGTAAAGCCTGTTATTCATTTTAGTCGTTGTCGGGATTGGCTTGTGTATTTTGTTTCAACTAGTGATGTTAGATACTTTCTTGTTGAACCTAAGTGTAAAGAGTTATTCGAGGACGAACAGCGCTTTAAGTGTGGGGTTGTGATATTGGGCGTATTTATACACCTGTGTCGTATTTTACCCATATCTTAGCCTAGTTTTGAGAATAAATGCATATATTTGCTTTTACCTTATGACATATTGATGTAGACGAACTAAAATATGATTAGCATGTTTCAGGATAAATACGATTGGAAGGAAATAAAAACGATAGGAAAAGCATGCATGAGTACGATATGAAATACGAGGGCAATCTTGTAGCTAAATAAAGCACTAAGCCACGCAGCTAGGCTCCTTGGAGGTAGGTAGGCCCGCGTCGCGCAGCTCATGTTTGTGCATTGGATGGCATATCGCGGAGATTTGAGGGTAGATGGAATTCGTTAAATTTTAGCCAAGTCCTACTAGGCTTGGGTTCAAAAGGGTCCACCTCTATAAATACCCCAAGGACGACTTGCAGTCATTAGTTTACAATTTTTTGAGAGAAAAATATAGAGCATAAGGGTTCTTTTATTTTGTAACTCAACTACTTCGTATTTTGGTATGATTAACATTGATTCTTGTGTTTTTCCTCAAACTATTAGTAGCTAATACCCTTGTTCTGGGGTTACGGATAGAACATGATTGTTTAGTATTTTATTTAAATCCATGAAGTTTGCTTCTCATTCAATTGTGCTTATGTTCTTAAGCTTACTATTTGTGTCTGGCCAACATTAGAATAAATGGGTAATTCTTGTATGAACTGACCATGGGATTGTAAAGATAGGACGAAGAGTGTGAGAAATAAGATCATCTCTTACTAAAGTTAGGGTTGATTTGTAACTGAAATAACGATATGCCTAGTTTGCCTTAATTGATTATTAATGAGATAAAAATGTTAAAGCATTTGAATTAGAAATTCACATTTCCACTCAACGATGTAGTTGTGAGAATAGTTCAACAGGTGATTTAAAGGATGAGCATTTATGAATCCTACACTTAACCCCAAACCCGCAATTTGAGAAATAAAGTTCATTGAAATGGATAAATATTATATATGATTGTGGTAATTGCTGTAGCCCTAAAATTTATCTCAATATTGTTTACAACCTTAGTCAAAATCGTGAGTGTAATATTTTATTCTTTTTGCACATTATTAGAAAGATATAATTTCCTCTTGATAAATCACATCACTTGTCCGAAATATTATTGAAAATTGAATCAAGTAAATTGCTAAGAGAATTGTCCTTGTGGGTTCAATATTCGATTCCAAAGTCACTATATTAGTTACTAGATCACGTATAGTTGCGTATGCGATAGACCACAACAGGTGTCTAAAAGTAATTAACAGAACATAACATGTCGGTGTTAATGCTATGTGACAGGTCATTATCAAACAGATCCGACAAGCAGCCTTATAACATGAGAAAGTGAAGCAAGTAGCAACTAATGCCCTTTCCCAGCAGCCCCAATTCTTTATTATATAGCCATGTTTATGCAATAATTATTACAGACCTATCAATGAACAAAAATACTACAAAATGGAATCTCAAAATAAAAGGCCTTTGGCAAAAGAACCCGTTTAGCTTTACATATCCCAGGCAACTCTTCAAAAATTTCAACCGAGGTTCAGGTTCTTGTAAAACATAAAGAGACATATCAAATTAAACAAGAAGAGCACGATATGATAAAATTACAACTTGCATATACTCGGAGTGATTCACAACAAACAAATTCAGGAAAGTAAGGTTCAAGTTTAGACTGACACCCTACAAGCATGTTTTTCTGTTTATTCACAAATGATAAACACATACAAAGCACCAAGACATACCTTAACGCTTTCCATAGAATGCTTAAGGTATTCGAGCTTTCCAACTACTTAACTAATGCAAGATTTGAAGTTATAAAGAACTTACAGACAGAAACTAAATGCATCATTAAGAGAACGAACTAGTTAGCAGCAAAAAAGCAGTGAGACTTTAGTAAATGGAGCAGAGACCAATGAACAAAATGTGTGTCACGGGCAAAACCAGAACAAAAGACTTCAGAGAGAGTAATGCTTATAAAGAGTTTTAAGAGTATATTTAAGTGGGAGGAAAAGTCTCCAAAAAATAGTGAACAGAGGTCTGTTTTATATAGCCAATGAATAGTAACAAATCATAGAATATAGCCAATGAATAGTAACAAATCATGGAATTAGTGAGGGAGAAAATATTCAGGGAATCTAGAAGATAGAATTTGTGATTTTGCAGCAATCTAGAACATACAACACACAAAGGGATAGTTGTGCGTGTTTTAAACAATGGCAGCAACAATAAATAATCAGTGAGATCTAAGAAGATGCAGGTGTATGTTACAAGTCCTATAATTGAAGGTAAATTAATATGAAGCTCCAGTACTATTCAGACTAAAGAAATTTCAATAGATTTGAATAGCCGCACCTGTGAGAATATTCGGGTGTACCTCCGATAACAAATCAAGTCTGATATAGCTAGGCTTCGCATTGACACAATCAAAATTTTTTGGTACTATAGCATACACCTGCAAAACGACAAGAAAATGTTATCTCTGTTTAAGGTGTCTGAACCCTGTTTTATCTTTAGATTAGATGGTGGTATTAACCTCAAGTGAGGTTCAATCCATCAACTTTGAGGTAAATATGAGTTAGTATACATTAGAGATACAAGAAACAAGGGATGTAACGGCATTCTGACCTGTAGGGAAGATGTACATTTGCAAATAGAGTATGAAGCTTGATCGGGAGCTAAATTTTGAATGAATTTTCAATTAAGCAGCAGCACAATGGATTGGCTTTTGGGAAGAAAGAAATCCTCAATAGAGGTCTTGGACTGAGCTCAGCCATGGAAATGGTGGAGTGAAGTCGAGCTTTGGTTGAGTTTCTTTCCAGAGACTTAGGAGTCTCTGCACTTTCCCTTTTTAGCATTAGATTTTTTTGCCTTTTACTTTTATTTGTCTTTTAACTTTTTTTATCTGATTTTGTTTGGACCAGGTCACTTTTGAACCTGGCTTTGTAAAGACTGTTTATTTTTGTTCTTTATAATAGGCCTCTTGGCCTGGTTTCAACTTTAAAAAAATTAGGGAATCAATCAAAGAGATTTATTTTCCTTAAAACAATAGAGTGAATCAATTAGGCCTAAGGCTAGTCAAGTTTATCATAAATGAATAAAGAAAATATGTCCAAATCGAATAAGGGTAGGAGAATAAGTAAAGAGATCATAAAACCAGGGAGTTTATTAAAAATAGACGAACAATAAAGCTATCATATAATTTCAAATCAAGGCATGTAATCTATTAACTACCATGATTCCATAATCTGTAAATTAATCAAAATATATCATAATCGGTCAAGTACCACAGCGAGGTCAATTAAAGAAGTGGAGACATACTAGAAATAGTTAGAAAGCAATTCCGAAATGACCAAAGTTTTACTAAGGACGGACAAGTCTAAATGAACTTTCACAAAATTTGAATTAATACACCATAGAAGAATCTACAAATAGCCAATTTTATCACACCAAGACTGTCATGAATCAAATTGAGCAAAGAGAAGTAGCAAGATTGTAATTTCATCCTAAAAAGTAAAACCTTAACATTAACAGCATCAATTCAACAACAATTTCAATTAATGACCAAGGGAACAAGAGTTTCAAAATTGAATAAAATTAGCACCAAATATGGAGAATTAAGGTCAATAAAAGTTGGTAGAATTTGGGACTTTTAAACATATGTCAATCTAAATGAACAAACAATCATTAATCACTAAGAATTAAATGGAAATTCTCAAGCGAAATGCACAAATTTCAAATTTTACATATCAATTCGAAGAAAGAAAAGATGAATTCAGGTAACAAAGGTGGCAATCGAGCCTGACGAAGATAAATGAAATCATACCGAGAAGGATTCATAAGAAATCGTCTTAAAATTAGAACTTCAACAATTAACGGGGAAGAAGCCTATTAAAATGTATTAGATGTTGATCACATTTGAGTTAGTTCTTCAGCTCAAGTTAGCTCATTTTTACTGTTTCTTTGTTTTTTTACTGTTTCATTGAGAATAAGTTAGTTAGCCTAGTTAGTTAGTGAAGTTAGTGAAGGCATCAAGTTAGTGGTTGCTGATTAGATTAGTTGTTCAAGTTGTTTGAGTTAGTTAGGAATGTTTTAGAAACTCATGTGACATACATGTGAGCATATAAATAGCAACCATTCACTCCTCATTGTATGATCTTAGCACTTGAATAACAATCTCTTAGCTCTTTTCTTTCTTTTCTTCTCTGCCTCAATGGCTTTCGTGTGTGTGTGAGTATTGTAATGCATCAGTTTAACATGGTATCAAAGCAACGATCCATGGAGGTTTAGAGAAAGTATCATTACTCTATTTTATTTTGGATTCTATGCTAGTATCAGTAGGGAGAAAGTAGATCTCTATTTTTTTTGTAAGCTGAAGTTAGAATTCTCAGTATTTTCTGAGTAATAAAGTAATGGAACCTAAGATCGATTCTACAAATCCTTTGTTTCTGGGAGCATTGGATGTTGCTGGTGCTCTATTGATTCCAATGAAGTTGATTGGGTCAAAAAATTATGGAATCTAGAGTAGATCCATGAAAATTATATTACTAGGCAAACGAAAATATGGTTTTGTGACTGGAATGTATATAGAGAAGATTACATGAGCAATGGGAGATATGTCATGCAATTGTGTTGTCTTGGTTGATGAGTTCAGTAAGTGCTGAGTTACTAAATGGTATTGTGTATGCTACAAGTGCATTTGAAGTATGGGAAGATCTCAAGGAAAGGTTTGACAAGGTTAACAGAATGAGATTGTATCAATTGCACAGAGAAAGCAACAATCCCATTCTTTGTTATGTGTAAGGGCAGCTACTTTGATGTAATACACCCAAGGATTGAAACAACTCTCTACATTATGAGCTTATAAATTATGTTCCATTATCTGATCTGAGAACTTTTATTTGAGCACCAAATTGATTCCTTGTCATATTCAAGAAATTCTTAATATCCATAATACATTAAGATTTCAACTGTAACAAGTGAAGCCAAGTGTAGCCAAGTGTATCTACTATAATCATCTACTACAGTTAGAAAGTAACGCTTCTTATCAAAAGTAAGGACTTTGTAAGGCCCCTAAAGATCCATATGTACTACATCAAAAGGCTTCACAGCTCTAGAATCACTAATAGGAAATGGTAGTCTAGTTTATTTAGCTGGTGGACAAACATGACACTTATTTAGGACCTCTAAGTCTGTCATGTGTCTTAGTAGACTAAGTGACTGTAAAAACTAAGAAGAAGGGTTCCCAAGCCTCTTATGCCATAAGTTGCAGTCCTACATATCTACTTCTGCAACAGCAACCATTGAGAATTTCTTTCATGTGCTTCATTCAATCTACTGACCTTCTATAATCCCCATTTTTCCTTACCAATCCCCTTCACCTTGCCAGTGCGAAGGTCCTGAAATACACAGAAATCGGGGTAGAATGACACAAAGCATGAAAGTTGCTTGGTCATTTTTTACACTGACAACAGATTGAGTTTAAAGTGAGGGACAAATAACACATCTCTAACAGTTTTATCATTTAGGATTTGTGTCTCTCTAATATGTGAAATGTCTACCTTGGCTCCAGTAGGAAGATTCGCCATTTCTTTTTCTGTATTAACTACCTTATGACACTGTGAGAATATATTTTTATATGCTGAAACATGATGTGTTGCACCAAAATCTATTATCCATTCATGTGGAACAACATGTATTGATAAACAAGTAACTATACCTGACATGTTGACCTGTTTTGAATCATGTGCATCTTTATTCAGTAATGCCATGATCTGTTTGTACTCTTCATCTGAGAGACCTTGTACTTTGGCTACCACTGTATTATTGATGTCCTTGCTCCCTTGACCATTAGATGAACTTGCTACATTTGTGCAACTTGTGTTCGCACTTGACTGGTTCCCAGTAAAGTTATAAGCTAAAAACTGATTGCTAGATTGACCTGTGGCCTGGTATCCATTTCCACTGGGATTTGACTGATATGATCCCCTTGGATTGCTATTGTAATTTCCTTTCTTCTTATACTTCTAATCTTTAGGATATCCTATCAACTTACCTCCAATGGATGAAGAGGGTAACCTGTTCATAAGATAAACTGCAGCCTTAACATTCAATCCCCAAAACCTGATAGGCATTTAAGATTGAAACCTGATAGCTCTAATAATATTTAGTATTTATCTGTGCTTCCTTTCAACAATCTCATTTTCCATGAGAGAACAAAGCACATTAAAGTTGACTGTCACTTCATTAGAGAAAATCAAGGAAGGATCGGTTCAGCCTATGTGTATGTTCCAACCAATCATCAAGTTGTTGACATCCTTACTAAGAGTTTGAATCAAGATCAACACCTACATCTTATGAGCAAGCTTGGTGTGGTAAATATTTTGCACCCTTCAACTTGAGGGGAAGTGTTAAAATGTATTAGATGTTGATCACATTTGAGTTAGTTCTTCAACTCAAGTTAGCTCATTGTTACTGTTTCTTTGTTTTTTATTATTTCATTAAGAATAAGTTAGTTAGTCGAGTTAGTTAGTGAAGTTAGTTGAGGCATCAAGTTAGTGCCTGCTGATTAGATTAGTTGTTCAAATTGTTGAGTTAGTTAGGAATGTTCTAGAAGCTAATGTGACATACATGTGAGCCTATAAATAGCAACCATGCACTCCTCATTGTATGATCTTAGGACTTAAATAAGGATCTCTTAGCTATTTCCTTTATTTTCTTCTCTGCCTCAATGGTTTCCCTGTGTGTGAGAGCATTGTAATGCATCAGTTTAACAAAACCAAAACGAGTGATTTCTCAGCACTTTGATATTTGAGATTCAAACTTGGGGATTCAATGACGTTTCATGCATGGCTCTCCCTTCATCGAGGCTTCCCGGAGTTCACTGAATAAAAGAAACCCTTAGGGGGTTTTGGCTAAAAATGAATTGGAGGGATGAGGAGAGGGAAGCATAGAGAAAAAAATCAGAATACGACAGCTGACTTGGTGGTGGTTCGCGGTGGTCTGCTGGCTGGCGGCGTCTGGCGGGAAAGAGCAAAGAGAAAGAAAGAGAAGATATCGAGAACGAGAGATGGGAAAGGGAAAGAGGGTCAGCAAGTGAGGATTTTGGTCGGAGTTTCGGTGGTGTTTTGCCGGTGAAGTAGTAAAGATGGCGATGGTGCGATGGCAGTTCGACGAAAATGATGGACAAAGATAGTGGCAGCTAGAGTATGGAGGAAAACATGTTTTCTGTTTTAGGATTTTGGGGTTTAGTAAATTTTTAAAAAAAAAAATGGGTGTTTAAAATGTTCCATCTAATTAGAGATAGAAGGTTGTGATTAAACAGTGGACTTGGTCCGGTCACTTGGTCAAAATTAGGTCATTGAGTTGGGTTTATTTGAAACTGAATTGGAGATTTAAGATTGAGATCAATTTAGGTTAAATTAACATCAATTGAATATAAAGTGGTTGGAAATTAACTAAATTGGAGAAAATTAAATAGAATTAGATTGTTATTTAAAAGATTGTAGAAAAATATTATTTTGAAATTAATTATAAATAACGTGTGAAGATTGTGAAAAGTTACATTGAGAGTATATATGAATTATGTACCAAATTAATAACAATAATACATAATACACTTTAATATGTGTCAACATAGTAAGATGTATGACTAATTATATAAATAATTATATGAAAGAATTTATTTTTTTAAGAAAATTTAAAAGACATAAATAAGTCAAATAGCAGCCTGATCTGGGTACAGAAAGATCAAAACTATGTCAACAAAGAGCAAGCCCCCAGAACCTTAGGGTGTCCAATACACTTTTAGGATCCACGAATTTCCTAAAATGAATCCACCTGATGAATTCATAGGGCTAAAGCTTAACAAGGAAAATTTTATTGATGAGGTTCATAAGATATATCAAGTGATGCATTTTAATGACAATGAGAGTATTGATCTTAACAAGGAAAATTTTATTGATGAGGTTGATAAGATATATCAAGTGATGTATTTTAATGACAATGAGAGTATTGAGCTTGCTTCCTACCAACTTCAGGATGTTGCAGAATACACTTGATAATTGGATTTATATGAGTATGGAGTGGTGCCACTCCTTTAAAATTATGACAAATTTCTAGAGCATTCATGAAGCAAGACATGTACATGACCTCTTAAAGCAAAATAGTGACAACGATAAAGATTCTATGAGTATAATGTGATAAAATAAGACCACAAGCTTGTAAAAGAATTCTTGGTTCGTAGAAGTTTTAAACTTCACCAATCTGTAAGTTTGATCTTATTTTATCTAGATCTAATTCATAGTTCATAAGACACCAAATTCGATGCATTGTACTCATATGTGATAACCCAACAAAATTTGGTAGTTCATTATATTTCTTATTGTTCTTTTTAAAACATATAAGGGATTGTTGGATACAGGGGCGGATTTACGTTTGGGTGAGAACCCCCTCAACCAAAAAATTACGCTATGTATATAAGTTCAAAGTTGAAGTACAAGGATATAAAGCTTTTAATGAACCCTCTTAATAAAATAGAAAGACGCAGCTCAGTGGCACAGGAGGTTCATTTTGAGACCCACGTCGTGGGTTCGAACCTCACTTGCAGCTCTTTTGGTAATTATTTAAAATCTTTTCCACTTCTCAATCTTTTTCCTATTTAATGCCCGGCCATGAATAACAGAAAAATTACTGTATGTGTATTTATTATATATTTTTTAAAAAATTATTTTATTTATTATTTTTCAAGTATTTGGGTATTTCAACCTTTTCTTTTTCGATACTCTCAATACTAGTTTAAAGTCATAGCTAAAATTATATAATCTTCAAATTAATTCTCAATCCCCTTCCCACCCCCAAATAAATAAATAACTAAACAAATAAAAAATACGATGCATATTTCTTTTTATACGTTATGTGTCACGTTTGTTCAAAATAGCTTCATATATTTGACTAGTTTTACATAATATACAAAAATTTTGCTTTGTCAACGTTTACAGATTATTTTATCAAACTATATAGCTCGTTCTTTTAAAATATATTTTATTATTCAATATATTAATATTGATGTTGTTCAGTCTTTTTTATTGAGTACTAAATATATATTATAATATAAATAATTCAATGCTTACATTTTTCAAGAACCTTTTTTTTTGTTTGTGAGGGTATTAATTTGAAAGAAAAGAAAGTTAAAATAAAACAAAACTATAAAGTGAAAGAAATAAAAGACACATTATTTTTTATGAAGGCTCGCAAAGTAAAACTTGAAAGTAATGTTAAAAGGACATGATAAGGCAAGTTAAAATTTAGCGGGTGTTTACTTTGTTTTTATAATGTACTTTTTATATATGCTTGTTTCTTTATATGTCTAACCTCTTGAATAAAAATTCTGAATCCGCCACTGGTTGGATATATAAAAAAGAATATTATTATATCTTGAATAAATTCTCATTATATGATGATAATAAGATTTATAATAAACATTTATTTGGGTCAAACTATTGCTGCACAACGTTCCAATTTTGTTGTGATAAATTTAGTTTAAATACTCTTAATTCCTTATCTTTTGAACGTTGGGCATATAACCTCTTATAAATATTTTCTGATCAATTGAATAATTAATATAGCCTAAAAAAGAATTGAATGGCATTGACCTAATAATGATTATTTTTGGACTTTAGTTTACCTACAATTAGGAGGTCTCTGTCTTCCATCTATATATACACTTATGTGAGAGTGTGTTTGGTAGGAAGAAAAATATTTTTCATGGAAAATATTTTTCTAAAAAATGTTTTTCATGGAAAATATTTTTCGACAAAACAAGTTGATTTCTAACTTGTTTTCTTATGTTTGGTTGGTGGATGAAAAATATTTTCTAGCATTTGGTTGGGGAATGAAAAAATATTTTTCAAAAAATACATTTTAATGTTTAGCTAAAGCGTAAAAATACATTTTAGAATTAAAAAAATTAAATTCTTTTTTGGGAAGGGGGTTGGTTGGCGGGTGGGTAGGGGTGTCAGAATAGATAGTAGGGGTGGGGTGAGAAAAAGTTTTGAATTTATTTTGTTAAGAAAAAAAATTAAAAATTGGCGGGGGGGGGGGGGGGGGGGGGGGGGGGGGGGGGGGGGGGTTAGTAGGAACTGGGGGTCAGGATAGGGTAGTGAGGGGGAAGGTGTAACTCCCCGAATCTAGTACCCGGAACGTTACACGGTGCTCATGACACCGAAGAACCACAAACTAACCAATGACTAATATTTGTACCTGTATACTACATAAAATACTTTATAATGCGGATACATGAACTGAAAGGCCATAAGGTTCAATACTGAACATGATCTGAATGATATAACATCTGTGTGGGGTAATAGAATACCCAAAACAAAATTGAACATACTGAAGTCTGAAACATGATAGTCTAGAAAGCATCTAACTGACTGAACTGTCTGAGTAAGGAGTTGATGGGACATGTTACCAACTAACTCCAACTAATAAACTGATTAATGAGATAATAGAAAAATAATCATGTCCTTGAAAGACGAGGACTCACTTCTAACTCTATCTGCGGATATCTGAAATCTACTGTTTCTCTAGAGCTCATGTCTCTGAACCTATAGTATAAGACACCATAGCGCAAATGCGTCAGTACTGTGAATGTACTGGTATGCATGTGAGATAGGCTGAATGCATGGGGTTCTTATGCATAAACAATAATAATAACTGACTAACTATCATGAGCGTGAGAATACATGCATAAGACATAACAACTGACACTAGTATTGTGATAACATGATTACTGAATCTGAATATAACTAATAATATGAGTGACTATATCTGACAGTCTTAAATCTGATAGAACTATCTGAGTTCCATACTGTATCTGAGTTAACTGTATCTGACAGTCCTGAAATCTGAAGAACTATCTGAGTTCTATTACTGAGACTGATTGACTGTGTCTGATAGTCTTGATTTTATAACATGAAACTGTGGGAAGTAGTTATCTAACCGACATGCCCCTGGTACGCCATTATGGTTGAGTTGGGGTCCAATCTATAACCCCAATTGGAAGGGTGTCAATACCACGCCACCGGTAAAGATAAGCTGTGGGCGACCCTCATCTGATATTGTCCCCTATACGAGAACGGTAGGGCCCTTATCTGATAGTGCTTATCCACCCCATCAACCCTCATCGAACAGTGTTGATGTCTCAACCTATGCTGGCTACATAGGTTTGGAACGCAAGGATGACTTCTAAAAATCACACCCTCATCTGATAGTGTGTGTTCCATCCTTTGGTTCACTCGGTGGTAATTCCTACTCCCATTTGAATAGACTCTGAACATGACTTACTGAACTGAACATGGATTAAGTTGCTGAATTTTGTTAACTGACGGAATACTACTAATATCTGACAACTGACTGAGTTCATAAGATCACGGAGAATTCCTGAGTCATAAGACTATCTGAAGTCTAAGGATTCATAGCTTGACTGAGAGTATCGTAAAAACATGACATGGCTCTAGGCACACAGCTAATATTTTGGGTACAAGTACCCCCAGGACTCGATAGAAGGAAACTGACAAAATATGACTTGCTTGAATACATAATAATCACCATAATGCATTTACTGAAGCATTTCATCAAACATGTGATAGGCATAAGCTTGTACATACATGGGAGTTTCATGACAACATGCTAGTTAGGCACTTTTCCTTCATTTAGGCATTAAATCAAACATATTGTTGGCACGGTACATGTAAACATCATTGTACAACAATTAAACATCATGGTCACATTCTAATTTCATCATTTAAGGGTTTAGTCATAGGTTTGCATGAATCCGTATCTATAATAATAAAACCCACATAGAAATTATCATCCAACATGGAGTAGAATTCAATTTCTCATTTATCAACATGAACAAGAACAGCCCAATCATGAAATCATAAAGAAAATCCATAACTTGAAGTTGGGAAAGGGATTCTTGAACTTAACAATGAAAGGAGTCCATAACTAAACTTATGCATACCTTAGTTCATGATTTCGTGAAGATTAATGGTGAAACTTTCTTGGAATTGGATTTTCTATAAAAACCCTAGCTTGTTCTTGAGAGGTTTTTGAGAGAAGAGAGTGTATTTAGGGTGAAAAGTGACTGAATCATGTGTTAAAGGGCTTAAATAGGGGTGGGAAGTTGACCTTTTTAACCCTGGATGCGTTATTTAATTTCAGTAAATTATCTCAAACTGAACCCCTGGTGCGACGCGGAACTATCGTGTCGTGTCACTGGAATTTGAAAATTGGGAAACTGAGGGATAGCGCGATGCGGAGCCATCGCATTGCCCCTTCTTTTGCGACCTGGAATTTTGGCGCGACGCAGAGGAAATCGCACTAAGACACTGGAAAAGGATAATTCTGAATTTGGGCCCTGGCACGATGCGCCATAATTGCGGACCCCTACTGGAATTTACCAAATTCCCTTTCCTCTTGTGGAGCGGCGCGCCACCCACATGACAAAAAGTAAAAATCTTGAAAATTCCTCATAGAATAACCATCACTCAGTTTAGAAGCTAATACTAGACATTCTTGAGATTAAATTAGCTAGGGAAAAGTATGGGGTATTACAGAAGGGGGAAAAAAGAAATTAATTTTTTAAAAAAATAAATTTAATTTTTTTTTTAGGTTGGGGGGAGGGAAAGGGATGGGAAAGGGGACTGGTAAGAGGGGAGGGGTAGGGGGTAAGAGAAAAGTTTAAATTTTTTAATAAAATATAGATATTATATTTGGAAGGGGCTGGTAGGGGTAGGGGTGGGGTTGGGATAGGGGATGAACTAAGAAAAATATTTGAAATACGTTTTAAAATAATTGAATTTTGGTGGTGCGGGTGGGGGTAGGGGTGGGAGGTGGGGTGGGGGTAGGGGTAAGGGTGGAGTGGGGGTAGGGGTAAGTGTGATGTGGGGGTAGGGGTGGTATTGGGGTGATAGGGTATTGAGGACGGGGGTCGGGGTAGATGATTTTGAGAATTGTATGAATATTTCAACTTTAAAGTGAGATTGAAAGAGAGTTTTGAAAAAATGTTTTCCTTACTTTTTGAAGGGAAGTCATTTTCCTTAGATTTAAGGAAAATAAGTTGGTTTGGAAAACATTTTCCAAAACATATAAGCCAACCAAACATAAGAAAACTGAAAAATATTTTCCTCCATACCAAACACACCCATAATTTCTGATTGTTTTATTATTGAAAATACACTGCCATATATATATATATATAAATCACATAAGAGTTCTAGACTAATCAATGTACACAGAAGCCTAGACTAAGTCGTGTACCGAGAACAACAATCCTATACAAACTAAGCCACAATGAGTGTTATCCTTCTTTATTCCCCCCTCAAGTTGAGCTGCGATCTGGACCACCTTCAACTTGAATTTCAACGCAAGAAATCAGGACTTCGACAATGGCTTCGTCAATAGATCTACAACTTGATCATGAGACCTAACATAACGAACTGAAAGATTCTTAGCACGAACCTTGTCTCGAACAAAATAAAAATCAATCTCCATATGTTTTGTACGAGAATGAAAAATAGGATTTTTGTTTGGTATGTCTCACTCAAATTGTCAGACTAGAGAATGGGAGTAGAAGAGGTAAAATAGCCAATTTCTCGAAGCAAAAACTCCACCCAAATGATATCTGAAGTTGCACCATCTAGTGCTCTATACTCGGCCTCAGTACTTAACCGAGATACTGCTTTCTGCTTCCTTAATGACCATGATATCTAATGATTACCCAAGTAAATAGCATAACTAGTGGTAGACTTTCTGTCATCCATATCTCCCCCCCCCCAATCAGAATCGGTATAGCCATGAAGCAATGTAGTAGATCGACGTGAAAATAATAGACATAAGCTAATGAATCTTTGATATAGCGCAGTATACGTTTCATTGCCACCCAATGAATATCCATAGGACAATGTATGAATTGAGAAACCTTATTTACTGCATACGCCAAATTTGGACACGTGAAGGTCAAGTACTACAGCCCACCAACTATGCTATGATAAAACATTGGATTATTGAATGGAACACCACTAGATGCTGAAAGTTTGGAAGATGGGCAAATGGAAGTGCTAATAGGACTACAAGACTCCATTCGGACACGTCGAAGGATCACCTCAACATATTTCCTTTGAGGTAAAAATAAAACTTCACTAGTCTGATTTGCTGCTATACCCAAAAAATAGGAAAGATTCCCCAAATCACATACATCAAATTGGGATTGAAGTTGTGCAACCAAATACTTAATACGAGCAGGATTATTACCAAGCACCAAAATATCATCTACATATATTAGGCAAAATATTTTGTCACTCGGGGTAGACATATAGAACAAGGAGTTATCCATTTTAGAACCTGAGAATCCTAGTGAAATGAAAGCATCAATAAGTCTCTTGTGCCATATCCGAGGAGCTTGTTTGAGACCATACAATGAACGTTTGACAAGACACACATGATCTGCATCGGAGGGATCTACAAAACCAGGAGGTTGAGACATATAAACAACCCTATCCAAGTTGCCATGAAGAAAAGCATTGGAGATGTCCAACTGTGTAATATGTCAATTATTACTCACGGCCAAGGATAACAACAACTGAATCATAGATGGCTTAACCACGAGACTAAATGTATCTATAAAATCAATACCATGTCGTTGGTGATACCCTTTGGCAACAAAACGTGCCTTGTAATAACCTAAAGAACCATCAGCCTTCAACTTTGTCTTAAACACCCATCGACAACCAATAATATTTTGAGTTAGGAATGAAGGAACAAGCTTCCAGGTTCCATTACGTATTAACACGTTATATTCATCAGCCATAGCCCGACATAAGTGCTCATGCTTAATAACCTATGAGTAGAAAAAAGGTTCTGAAAAGGTCAGAATAATAGCAGACAAGGAAAATGGCTTCTTGGGCGTCGAGCAGGTGTTAGGTGGGACAACTCAGGTTGTGGTGACATGGGTGTTGCGGTCAAATTTGGAGGCTCAACAATACCAGGAAGGATCTGCGAAGGTGTCTGGGATACAGGAAGCTCGATTATTGGCGAATTTAGGGGTTGACCTGGTTGAGACTAATTTGGTAAATGAGTCTAGGAAGAGTTTGAAAGAGAATTGTTTAGAGATGGATGTATTGTAGGATAAAGAGGTATCTGTATGGTGAGAGGATCTGTGGGGTTGTTGGTTGATTTTATGTGCACCACGTCATCCTGCGAAGAAAATGGAAACACAGATTCATCAAAAACTATGTGATGTGATACAAAAAATTTTGAGGAAAGGGGATCATAACATTTATATCCTTTATGAATTTTACTATATCCTAAAAACACACATGGTTTAGAGCGAGGTGATAATTTGTCCTTGGTGTAGTGACGAAGCCAAGGGAAACACATGCAACCTAAAAACACGTAACAGAGAATAAGTTGGATCCTTTTGAAAAAGTGCAGAAAATGCTAATTGATTTTGCAATCGTGGTGTGGGTAATCTGTTAATAGTATACACGGCAGTTTCAAACGCATTTGTCCAAAAATGAGAAGGAACATTGTCATGGTGTAATAATTCTCTACCAGTCTCAAAAATATGCCTATGTTTACGTTCTGCACAACCATTTTGTTTGGGAGTGTAAGGACAAGAAACACGTTGTGTAATTCCATTATCACGTAAATAATTATTCAATGCTTTAAACACCCCTCCTCAATCACCTTGAAAGCATTTAATAGGACGACCAAAGTATTTTCCAACAAGAGTGCGAAATTGAATAAAAACATAAAGAATATCAAATTTAAAGCAAAGAAAATAGATCCAAGTGCATTTACTGAAATGATAAAAAAAGATCACATAATAGCGATAACCATCATTAGAAACAACTGGGGAAGGTCCCCAAACATCCTAACAAATTAAATCAAGAATGCCAGAAGCTTAAAAACTAGACTCGCTAAAGAAAATCTTATGTCTTTTACTAACGGCACAAGTAGTGCACAAACTAGGAGATTTACTAAACTATAAAACAATAGATGGTAATGCTTGACGAACGGTAGGATAAGCTGCATGGGTGAGATGATCATGCCAAACACCAAGAGAAGCTGCAAAGGAAGCTGGAGAAGCTAATCTTATCACAGAAAGTGAGTATAGGCCTTTGTTAGTCCGCCCTGTGTGTAGCGGTAACCTTGTTGTCAAATCCTTAATCAAAAAATGGTTAGGAAAGAATTCAACAGAAACATTGGTAAATGCAGTAAAAGAACTAATGAAAATTAAATTTGGAGTAGCAGTTGGAACATGAAGCAACAATAGAGCTTGCACCTATATGAGAGATCGGTAATTTAGAGTCATTACCTAGAGTTACTTCCTCGGTACCTTGATATTCAGAATGAATGCCAAGGTTAACAAGATAGATGTTAGATGATGTGTGGTGCCACTATCTATCAACTAATTTTTTGTAGGTGAATTTTGGGTAGTTGCTAGGTTGGAGACAGGTCATCCAGAAACTTGAGTGCCATTAGATGTCTTGGTTGATGGGCAAACTCATGCGATATGGCCTTTTCCTTCACAATTATAACAAATAATCATTGACATATCTAAGGTTGAAGAAGGGATATTGGAGGATTGTGTGGTGCTCTGGAAACCACGTTGTTGAGTAATCTAAGAATAACCATGATTTTGAGAACGT
Source organism: Capsicum baccatum var. pendulum (assembly GCA_030864225.1). NCBI lineage: Eukaryota > Viridiplantae > Streptophyta > Magnoliopsida > Solanales > Solanaceae > Capsicum > Capsicum baccatum. Next base: position 205,090,811 of record CM061550.1, read on the forward strand.
CCACGACCCCTGTTACCTCTACCTCGACCACGACTATGATTGGGGGCAAAGGAACTGTGAATGTAGTGTGTTATGGGTGCTATGACATTAAGAGTCTCATCTCTCTTTAGTTGTCATTTTTCATTCAATAATAATCCACATAAAGCTTCAAATGAGATATCCTCTTGACGCGCTTCAAGAAATCTTGTAAAGGGACGATAGGCTGGTCCTGGTCCTAGTCCAGCAAGGACGAATTTGACTAAATCATCATTAACAACAGAATGTTGCAATACAGTCAACTTGTCCACAATTCCTTTCGCCTTTTGCACATAGGACTCGATACTGGTATTTTCTCTCTGCAATGTGTGTAGTTGTGTCTTCAACTCACGAATTTGAGGCTTCGAACCTGAAGCATAGGCAGCGACCAATTTGTTCCAGGTTGTTTGAGTCGTCTCAGCACCAACTAGTGTGGGTAATATTCCTTCAAATACAGAAGCGACGATCTAACTTAGCACAAATTAATCTTTTCTCAACTAAATGTGATAGTTTGGGTTAGGTTGTTAATCAGACAGAAACTTATCTAGAATCACCTGACTACCATCAATATGATGGCCAAGTCCACAACCTCGAACCATCGGAAGGACTTGCGTCTTTTATAGCAAAAAATTTGATGATGTAAGTTTAAGTGGTAACTGATGAGCAGGACTAGAAGATGGTAGGGTGGTGATCGTGGAACTTTGCGTTCCAATAATTGTTCCTGACAAAGAGGGAGTTGATGATGTGGTGTAATCCACTATTGAAGCTGGTGTAAAGCATCTGTCTCTCTAGCCGTAGGTTCTCTTTGTGGGTTGTTTTAACCTCTTAGGGCACTGATACCATGATAAAATTTCTGATTATTTTATTATTGAAAATACACTGTTATATATACATATAGATCACGTAAGAGTCCTAGACTAATCAATGTATAGAGAGTCCTAAACTAAGTCATGTACCGAGAATAACAATCCTATGCAAACTAAGTACAATGAGTGTTATCCTTGTTCAATGTCTGATATCCTACCTTTTGAAAAGGTACACGAGAAAAGGAAATTTCTTCTTTCTCTATTATATTGAGGCTTGGGTTTCTTCTTCATTGAATTTTTATTAGATTTTGATTCTCAGATTTATAGTAGAAGAGTTTGTTGAATTTTGAGGATTTAGTGAAGTATTCTTAAGGACAAAGCGAAACTTATTTCTTAACAACGTCCATAAGCAAACATCATGTTCATCATGTTCCGACACGACCCATCATCTGGTCCCGCCATAAGCAAGGTATTCACATTACCCGACATGTGGGTATAGCTAAGAGCATGGTGTGATCATATCTTGGGTGTCAACAATATGAGTTCTTCAGCGTGTTCATTCACGTTACATCTATTATTTGTTGAATTAGATCCTTTTATCACTAATCACCCAGTCTGTCTCGGATAATTTTTTTCGTTAATTGCCATATTTTTCATGTATATTTGTTTATACTAGTTGATATTGCATTATTTGTTAAATGTTGGACTTGTGTTTTTTGTTTTTTAATGATTATTGTGTGATTGTTTATACTAACACTTGCAGAGATTGAGTGAGGAGTACTCATATTAAATGGTATTTACATTATGTCTTAAAATTAATTTAGAAATAAAACAATTAATGCTAAGGCTAAAATAGAAAAAATGTTGTCTTCTCTTGATATATCAAAAAGGACAAGTAAAAATAGAAATCAAATTAGAATAAATTAGTGACAAGTAAAAGCGATGGAAGAAGTATAATACTCTAGTGACTTTCTAATTGAGGTGGTTGATAGATAATAAGTATACTTTGCGTATTCACCCTTCTTCAATTTTGCAACTTTTCTGTAGATTTGGATTTGAGCACAAGTGGAGTACCGATAAGAGCTCGATTTAAACTGTTATTTTTAGTGGTAAGAGCTATCAATCTTTGTTTGCGGTAACTAGATCTTTACTATTAGAAAACATGGATATTGATTATGTCTTGAATTTTTTCTTTATATATTTTAGAAAACTCATAATTTCTATTGATTTAGGAGATTCATTACCTTAATAGATTTGAAAAAGAAAAATATAGTCCTTGTAGTATTGACGGAGCCTTTTCCTTATAGGTTTGGCACTACTTTAGATCTATCTATAGGGGATATAGTTGGAGATTCTAAAGCATTGTACACTTCTTTTTTCTTTCATAGTGGAAAATTTTCTCTGTTTTTGCTTGGAGGATTAGGTTTAGTCAAACTTTGTTAACTTCTTATGTTATTTTTCTTCTCTATTTTCTTTGTTTGTGATTGTGTGTCAGCTAACCCACAATATTTTTGCAAAAATTGCTATCATGGCAAGGCTTGAGGTTTCTACACATAATTAAGGGTTAAGATGTCTCCATTATCTTCAACAAAGTATGAAATAGAGAAATTCGATTGGGGATCTAGTTTCAGTCTGTAAAGATTAGAATGAGATCATTCTTGGTGTTACAAGAATTATTGAAGGCAATTGAGGAGACTTTTTCACAAGATTTGAAAGAATAAAAAAAATCAGACCTAAAGGAGAAGATTTTGAGTGCAATATTTACAAGCATTATAAATAACGTTCTTTATAAAATTGCTGAAAAGAAATCTGCAACAACAGCATGGAAGATGATGAAAGATCTGTATTCTAGAAAATCGTTGACAAATTACCTTTACTTGGAAAAGAGGTTGTACAATCTTCGTATGAAATGAAGGTACACCAATTAAAACTCAATTGGGTGAGTCCAATTCAATTATAATGGACTTAAAAGCATAGATATCAAAATTGATTGTGAGGATCAAGCCTTGATAATGTTATGTTCTTTGCCACCATCTTACGATACTTTTGTTGATACATTATTGTATGGTAAAGACAATATCTCACTAGATGATGTCAGTAATGCATAAAGTGCTTTATAGGTAACAGAGCTGAGTACTGAGATCTTATGAGTACGGGAAGAACACCACATAAAGACTTTAATAGGAAAAAGTCTAACGTCAGATCAGAGTCAAGAACAAAGAAGCAGAATTGTTATGAGTGAGAAGAACAAGACCACTACAGAAGAGATTGTCCTAAACTAAAGGACAAAAGAGGAAAGAAAGAAGTGGATTACTCAGCAAATATTATCGACACTAGTAACAATTTTTATGATAGTAACTATGTAGAAGATTGTGTCGTAACTTCTGATCATAGGGACAATTTTTGAGTTCGTGATTCTCGGGCAACTTTCCACATATGCACACACAAAATTAGTTTGCAATTTACAAGCAAACGAGTGGGACTATCTACCTAGGTGATAAAAATTCATTAGATGTAAAAGGAATTGGTAACAGCAAATTGAAAATGTTCAATTGTATTATCAAAAATATAAAGTGTTGACATGTTTCTTGAATGCAGAAGAATTCTTTCAGTCTGCCACGCAATCATCATCTTTCATTTAACAAATGTCAGAAATGCCTCTTTTTAAAGAAAATATACCCATACATACTTGATTAATCATCCATCAAAGTCACAAAGTACTTGACACCACTTTTAGAGGAAATTCTGTTTGGACCTCACAAGTCTGAATATATATAATCTAGCTTGTATTTAGTCATGTGCTCTGTATTCTTGCTAAACTTCACCCTTATTTGTTTATCAAACACAAAATTCTTATAAAAATTCAAAGCTTGATTTTATACCTATTCAATAAATTCTGCTTGTTCAACAAAGACAATCATTAGTCACTCATATGACCAAGTCGCAAGTACCACAATCGAGACTGATTCAGATCACTCTTCCTAAAAGTTACAATTACTTCTTCTTTAACTATACTCACTTGAATATAATACAGTCTAGAATGAAGGTTTTCATTAATGAGTACCATGAAGCCTTTACACACTTTAAGTGTTTCATTCTTTGAGTGAAATTTATACTCTTGATCATCAAAAGTCAAAAGAGATTAAATTATCTCTCGCATGAAGCTAAGGCCTTGAAGGCTAGCAAAAGGCAACGGGAAATACAGTATGCGGTAAAGAAGGCCCATGTTGATGCATTACTTGCTTCGGTGGGATTCCCCCTTGTCCCCATGATAGAGTTCATCCTCCTCGATATCTGTAGTCTCTACCTATTTCACATGGAGTTATAATCAATACAGAGATATGAATGAGGATCCCAGCGGCGATAAAGATAATGAGGATTATTATGTGGATAATGCACCGCTATGTTGTTAAAATTGAGTGTTGTGTTAGATAATCTAAACTATGTACTCTATGGTGGTTTATTTGAATTATTAAGTATTTTGAATATGAGAACTTTGAAGTAGTCTAATCAATAGTATTGTATAAATAACTTGACTTTTATGTTTTTTCGTTCAATTTCAAGGTACTTTAAAGTTGATTTTCATTTAGTATTGATAGAATTAGTACTTGTGTGTGTTGTAGTTTGATTGATTGGTGGGATCTCTTGGAGCTCGATTTAGTTGATTAGATTATATATACTATTAAATTGAATTAAAATGGCAGGTATCTGTAAAAGTTGTTATTGTCATTAATTTATTTTTTGTCAAAAAAGAAACCTCATGAGGTCACTATTTTGCATTTCTATTTTCTAGAAAATGAACAAAAGCAACCTCAGGAGGTCTATTTTTCTCAATTTCATTTTCTACGCAATCAAACAAGAGACTGCAAGAGGTCGTTTATGTTTTAAATAAATGTTTATGATAAAAAAAAAGTCATCTAATGAGGTGTTTTAATTAAAAATTTAAAAAAATCAAATAGAGACCTTATGTGGTCTCCTTTAATAAAATAATAATAATTATAAAAAAATACTTTAGAGACCTCACACGGTTTCTTTCTTGAAAATCCAAAAAATAATATAGTGACCTCGTGAGGTTACTTTCAGACAACCTCATGAGGTCACTTACAAAAAGCGACCTATGTTTTAGAAACCGTCAGTTGAGGTCGCTTTTGAAGTCTCTTTTTCAGGAAAAGAGACCTCATGAGTTCTCTTTTTTAGGTTTCTTTTTACACCTTTTTTAGTAGTGTATTTGTTGCTTCAAAGTCAAAATCATCTCCCTTGACTCATCATCCTGAAACTACCGAGGCCTTCTAGTTCCAAATGAAATACACGAAAGGTTTGTTGTGGCAAGTCATTAGCATACCCTCACCTACTCGGACCACCAACTGCATCTAACCATATACTCTCATTATGTTCTTGGCTAAGTGACATGTCGTGACTATCTCTGGCAGAGTCCCTCAAAAATCCTCTATGGATTGCAAATATCGATTCTGAATTTAATGATAATAATATTAGAATATAAATTTAGAAAATAAAGTAATTACTACTAGAAATAGAGGCTTACATAGGTCAGTTGAGCTCGAGGCTCAACCCAAACATCAGGATCTCCAGAAATTTTCTTCTTCCTTGTGAGTAGCCTTGAAATCCTCAGCCTGCTTTATCGGCCTTCCGGGCTCATTTTCTTGTAAACAAAATTAATTGAATTTTAATTGCTTGGAATAATGGTTATGAGACACTGGCTGGATCATCCAATATTGCAGCAGATATGATAGAGTAGCTAGATTGAACCTTTTGGTAGAGAAGTCATAACTGCTTTTGTTCTAAAATATACTCCTATTTCTCCAAAGGTCACATAAATCACAGCAACAAACTTCAATACCATCCATAGCAGCAAAACTTTCTTAGAGCAAACTGAGACTATTCATATTTTATAAGAGAAAATGTTGTCAATATACAAATCAAGATTGGGTTGTTATGTTCTCTACACATCTACATTTTTTAAGTAAACAAAACTATCATACTGAAAATAAAGTCCCTTAAAAGAAAACAAGCTTTAAAAGGAGTAGAGAATCATCCTTTTAGTTTGTTTTTTTCATCTTAAAATATAATGGTATGTTGTGTTACTTTCTTATTTATTATCATCATCGCAAAATATCCTAGTTAATCTCACCAATTATCGCTACTAAACTTACTCTTCGTAACAATATATTCACAAAATTATTTTTGTAATAATAAAATCATTAAACTATGTTGTTACCCCTGAAAATAACAAATCATTGAAATCATAGGCAGAGCTTATACGAAAAAAGGTAAATTTACCGCAGTTTAAAATAGAATAATCGGAGACTGTTTTTCACTGTGACAATGCAGTCATGTACATCAGTTAATAATCAAAAGCTCTTGGCTTGAGTCAGACTTAGGCAATCAACAAGCCTAACTTGAGCCCCAACAACATTTATAAATTAATAATCCAAATACTAAAATGTGCTACTAGCCTACTACAATGAGCCGCAATTCAAATACAAGAATCCGCTCAGAAAGTGAAATCCTAATGAAAGATAAATTCTACACTACTATCTATTTCATTGTTCAAAGGAAAACTTGAATGAATATTTTGATTTTGCCATTTTAGCATGACTTATAAATAGTCCAAATAATGAATAACTAGAACAAAATTAGACTAGTACATCTACCTACTTGTCATAGTTACTCAACATAATATGACAGGATACAATAAGAGAAGGTTACATTGTTATCTTGTTCACATATCTGTTTTTGTAAATCACTAAACAGTGAATAAGTTCTTGAAAGGTTTCCTTTTCACAGTCCCAGGGGGAAACATAAACTACGAGGGGGTTATATTTTTATTTGCTATTTATTACAGGAAATCATTGCACTCATCTGACATAATAAAGAAAAGGAACAAAATATGAGAGGACAACCATGGAAGGCCTCTTAAGAGAAAACAATGGTTAACTATCTATTACATGTTGTACATCGAATAATATAAAGTTAAAAGTCAAGATAGTTTCAAGGCAACCGATTTCCATCTAAATCAATTTTTTTAACCTGAAAAGCAATCATATTTTTCTTTTCTAATAACTGGTTAAACGTATAGCAGAAAGGAGCTCAGAAATATTAAAGGATAGCAATTGTAGGTAAGACCTCAAAAAATTTCTAGAATTTCTCATTTTACATGGACACATTAGAAGATAGAACAAAAATGCACGAGATACTAGTAGGTCCACACTCCTTACCATTTTTAGAGCTTCAGGATCCATACAGATTGCCATATATATATATATATACACTTCAAAATTGATGTAATAGCCACGTTAAATAAGACAACAAAAAGAAAGAATGACGACACACGGCCACTTCAAGGAAAGATGAGATCTTGTAACCAAGACTTTACTTGGATGATAGCTATTCTTCTATTTCTAGCATGCTGCATTGGCATTAAATTCTGTTCAATGGCAAACATTATGAATGAAGAATAAAACAACACTGCACGTAGAATTTAGACAGTTTAGAATCATAAAATCTGCATCTTAGGCAAGAATCATTTGTTAGTTGATTAAGAAAATTCAGAAGATTTCAGAAATATCCACCAGTATACTATAAGATGCAGAGACACAAGATTCATAAAATAGGTAAAAATAAGACTACAAAATGACAAAACAGAGAATTGATAGTCCACAAAAACGTGAATCAAATAATGGGTGTTTTTCTCCACCCTACATTAATTTTTAGACATTTGTTACATAATTATACCAAATTTTGCATCAGGTTTAATCAGTGTCGTAGCATCACAAATTAACACCTAGGTCCGCCGTGGTAGTAGGCCCTCATCAATGATGCAACTTTATTACTGTAGCATTTTTCATTAGCACCGTCTTTGTACTATAATAATTTATATTTCATTTCAACTTTAAAGTTGCTTAGTGATAGTAATTGCTTTAAATATTTGATACTTTCCTACAAGTTTTAGCAAAGCCAGTTGAGCTTTGAAATTTTTGACATACCAAAAAAATTGAAAGTGAAAGTGTTCCCAAACCTGTGTTGTTATTATTCTGTGTTTGGAACAATTATTTAATACTAGATTATTTTTATGTTTTATAATCAATAAACTGAATAAGAATTGAGACGCAGACGTAGAAAAAGTAGTATAAAATAATTAGAACAAAAATGAAACACAGTTCTGAAATCAATAAGAACAACAAAAATCATAAACACAGTCCTGAAAAATTATAAAAACCCCATCTAATCGAAAAGCAATCTGAAAAATCACATAAAACCTCCAACTATTCAGTCAGAAAGCATAGGTTCACTATCTGAAAAAAAGTTCTAATACAAGACAATAAAACCCCAACTATTTATTACAATCTTCACAGTTTGTAGAAAATAAAGGAGGCCGAAGAGAAAAAAAAATGTAAAGCTTGCAACCTTAATTGAAAGAGATGACCTTACTTTGAGAGAGAGCTCGATGAGAGAGGGAGTTTTGAGAGGGAAGCTCGAATTTGGGAGAGGGAGTTTTGAGAGAGAGTCCGATTTGTGAGAAAAGCTGGACCTCTTGAATTTTTTTTAATCTATAATAATAAATATTTAAAAAGTAAATAATTTTTTTGACTTCACACTTCATCAAATAGTGATAGATAATTATTCTTAATAATATCAATTTATTAAAATAGTAGCGACCTTACGAGGTCGCAATATTTAAAATTTTATTAACCCACTTTATATTTATAATTCTTTTTAAAAATAATCTTAATTAGTTTGGCACTAACTTTTCACGCCTTTTATTTTCGATCTTTTGAAGTTCCTATTCTTATGGTGCTGAATTTTTTTAGCATTTACCGACTTCATAAGGTTTTTTTATTTTAAAATAAATTAAAAAAATAAATTGAGGAGATTAGCGACCTCATGAGGTCTCTTATTTTTTAACTACTTTTGAAGTCTCTTATTTTAGGTCTCTTTTTATAAATTTTTTAGTAGTAAAAAGTTAAACGTCTTCGTATGAAAAATGGGTTAAATTTTTGCAACTTAGAGTTTAATGATCTCTACAGCAAAGAGGACATAGTAAGATACTATATTTGTGTTGAAACACCATAAAAAATGGTGTTTTAGAACCTATGAACATAACACTTTGTGACAGAGCATAAAGTATGCTTTCACACTTATGTGTTAGCAAGTATTAATGGCTGAAGAAATCAATATAATTTGTTATTTGGTCAATGGATCTTCATCCACAGTTATTAAGTTCAAAATTTCTTTTGAGATTTGCTCCAGTTTGCCTGATGATTATTCAAATTTAAGGATATTTAATTGTATTGCTTATGCTCATGTGAGAGACGACAAACTTGAGCTGAGGGTTAAAAAATGCATATTTCTGAGATATGCAACTGAAGTGAAAAGTCACAAGTTATGATACACAGATCAAAAAAATCTGAGAATATTTATTAGTAGGTATATGATATTTAATGAATCTGTCTCACTAGACAATCAAAAGGAGATGTTGATAACAGAAACAAATCGTGGTGTCAGTGACCGCATAGTGCTAGAACTTGAATCTCCACTAACTAATCCCAGTAGTTCAGAAGAGGATGAGGTGCAAAACATTACTCAAGAGGATAATATAGAGACATATGTACAACAATCATATAACCTTGCAACAGGTAGGGAAAAGAGAGTTATCAACCGACCGAAAAGTTTTGCGAATGTAGTTGATAAAAATATTTTTGAATGTGTAATTTTGTGAAATTTTCTTTATTAGTTGCAAAGACCATTGGCGTGCTTGATCCTAATAGCTATAAAGAAGTTATTTCTAGTTTAGAAGAAAATTGATGGATTGATGTTATGGATGAAGAGAGTAAGTTAGTTCACAAGAATCGAACATGAAAGTTTGATTCATTGTCAAGAGGACAAAGGGCAGTAGGTTGCAAGGGGAAAGTTGATGTAAAGAAAGTGTCTACACATCATAATTCGACAGATATGATTAACAAAGTGGTCTCGACCAATAAGTTTAGGCATTTAGGCATTGCCTAAACTTGATTGGTCTGTGTAGTACTTAGTGAGTCCTTTTAAGGGCTGACAGAGATGTTGTTTTATTGATGAATGAAATTCAAGTCAAGGGGAATATTTGTTAATTATGTCTTGAATTTTTCCCTTGTATCTTTAGGAATCTCATAATCCCTATTGATTTAGGAGACCCATTGTTCTAATAGATTTGAGAACCGAGGGATTGAAAAAATCTTTTTCTTATAGGTTTAGGACTACTTGGACTCTATATATAGGGATGTAGTTAGAGATTCTAAAACATTATACACTTCTTTTTTTTCTTTCATAGTGAAAAACTCTCTCTGCTTTTGCTTGGACGATTAGACTTAGTCAAACCAGTTATATCCGTGTATTATTTTTCTTCTCTATTTTTTTTATTTGTGATTATGTGCTTGCCAACCCACAATATTTTCACAACAATGAAATTATCGGTGTATCCATCGCTAAATAGCTTATAGATTGAATTTTCTTAATAATTTATTGTTAATTTATAGCTTCTAGGATTAACACGAAACTTTCGTTGATTAGCTATGAAAATTTTTCAGTCACTAATTTCTCTATATTCCAAGGAGTTGTTTGGCCATGGAGATGAAATCATAATTTGAAATTATGAGATGAAGTTGAAGTTTTGTTTGAACATGCAATTTGTACTTTTTGATACGATATATTTTCTCATGGCCATAAAAAACTCTTAAGTTGTGAAAACTATCAAAATTGCTCGAATTCATTATACAATCTTATTAAATAAGAAAATATTTTATAACAAAATATAACGGACTATGCAAATTCTATTATCAAAAAAATACAATATTTATTAATTAAATTCTTGCTCAATAAAAAAAGTAAAAATTGAACATGAGTTGTAGTATACTACTCTTTAATATAATCCTCCCACATAGTTAAACTGAAAGTTAATTTGAAGAATAATAAATTTTATGTTGGTGAGAGTAATAATTATACGAGATATAAATGGGTTAAAGAATAATAATATGAACTATAAATTTTAGGAGAAATTACAAAAACTAGCATACTTAAGACCTTAATTACAATAAATAGCAACATTTTCTCAAAATTACAAGTTATAGTAAAAGTAACAATATTTTATCCATTATATTGAAAAGTGCATGGGTTTCACCGACTTTTTTACCTTTCTCTATTTTCACTCCACTTTTTTCAATTTTCTCCCATATTTTACTCCGCTTTTTTTAATTCTCTCTCATATTTCACTCCATTTTTTTTAATTTCTTTTTATTTTTTAAAATTGTGATCCATCAAATAAGGTAAGTTGATATTTACAGTATTTGCATGTTATCTTTTCATGTAATTTATATTTTTTTATTTTTTTATACTTTTTTCTTCATCCTCTTCTTCATTTTTTTAGGTGTGTGTGTGTGATTTTTTTCGGTTGAAAGATTGTGGAGGTTTGCTATAATGGAGGATACATTATTTGATGGAGGTCTGCTGTAATTTTTCCTATGTTATTTGATGGACTTTTGTATTTTTTTTGTTTGTTGAAAGATTGTGGGGTTTTGTGTTAAGTTGATTTCTACTCCTATTCAGTTGAACAGAGAAATTGGCATAGAAGAGGTGAGATCGAAGCATTGTGATGAGCCAAAAAATATTGGGAAAATCATGAAACGAAAAATATTGAGAAAACCTTCATCTCCGAAATTCTCAAAAGTACAAAAACATGTGAAAGAGAGGAAGTCAAACGAAAAGAAAGAATATGTATTTTTCCAGTTGTGCGTATGTATTTATGAGTAATACATATGTAATTTTTCAGTTATGCATATATATTTATGTATAATACATATGTATTTTACCAAATTGTATATGTATTTATGACTAATGCATATATTTTTTTTAGATATGCATATGTATTTTTGAACAATACATATGTATTTTCTAGTTATTCATACGTTTTTATGGGGCTGCATGCTATATTTATTGATTTGAAAATATATTTTTAGTTCTGCTTAGATTTTTATAGATGCATATGTATTTATGAATAATACATATGTACTTTTCAGTGTACATATGTATTTATGACTAATGCACATGTATTTTTCCAAAAATGTGTATGTATTTTTCAGTTATGCATATCTATTTATGAATAACACATATGTATTTATGATTAATGCATATGTGTTTATGGATGATGCATATTTTTTGTCATAATAATATTTTGTATGTCTACATCATGAAGAAGGAATATGTAATTCAAGCGCAATTACGCAAATGTATTATGTCACGTTTTGTTATAGAGATTTTGTGTCCTATATGTTTATACATACATATGAATCAGATATGTATTTCTGTAAATACATATGCATATATATATATGAATGTTTTGTACTGTAAATACATATGCAGATCTGTATGTCTATAAATTTTATATATTTTTTGAATAGTATATATAATATAGATATGTGTCTTTTAAAAATAAAAACAAGATATAGAAGAGTAAAAAAAGAAAAAAAAAAGAAAAATCAAAAAAGAAAAAAACAAAAAAGAAAAATTTAAAGAAAAAGAAGTGAAAATCAAAAAAAAAAAAAGAAAAAAAGAAAGAGAAATAAAAGCTACAAAATATAAGTGTAAAAATAAAATCAAAAATAAAATAAATAAAAATAGAAAAATAGAAGAAAAAACGAAAATAGAAAAAAAATATGAGAAAGGAAAAAAAATAAGAAAACGGGAAATAAAAAAACGAATAAAGATTAAAAAAAAAAGAAGAAGAGAGAAATAGAAGAGTCAAAATAAAGTGGAAAGAAATAAAAAAAGAAAAAGAAATCAAAATAAAAAAAATAAAATGTTTAAAAAAAAAACGACAATAGGAAAAGAAAAAGAAAAATATGAGAAAGGAAAAAATAAGAAAACGAAAAATTAGACAAAAAAAGGAAAAAAAATGGAAAAGGATAAAAAAAAAAGAGAAATAGAAGAGTCATATTTAGTAAAAAAATGAATCTTTATAATTAAATGTAGCATGAATTAAGGACGGTCATTTCCCTTATTTAACTCTAACTGATGGGAGTTAAAATAGGAAGTACTATTCAATTAGTATATGTATTTATATAGCAATATTTTACTTAAATACAAAATACAATTTGCTATTTTTCGTAATTATAAAATTTTTGCTATAAAAGTTATAATTAAAATTACAAAGTTGCTACTTCTGAAATTTTCTCAAAATTTTATTTCCATATGAAATAAATGATTGTTTGATATAAACGCTGAGGTGTTTTTCTTTTTTTATAAAATATAAAGTTGTGGGTCAACTTTTGTAGTTAAAATAATTTTAAATCATGATATGAAATCCTAAAATACACTTTTGGTGAATTTGAAATTTTAAAACATGAAATGAAATCATATGTTCAAACATTAATTTCATCTCATAATTTCAAATTACACACTTCATATCACATATCCGCCTACTAAGAGTGCTTTATTTTTATGCCCTATTCGGACAGTTGAGAAAATTGAAGGAAATGTGTCTTTTAAGTCTTGAATGAAGGATTGGTGACATTGACCAACTTAAAAGGTCAAACATAATTAGAAAACTTGATTAAGTTAATTGTGCACTTGATTAATATTTTTAAAACTTTCTAATCTTTACAAAAATACAAATCAACCCAACCAACACCCCTCTTCAATTCAAATCATCGAACGTCTCTCGACAGCTTCTCTTTATGAACAGTTCTGCAAATTTCTCCTTTCAATCCTCGGCAACTTCAATCTTTGACGACAAATAGTTGGGCTTTGAGTTTCTTTTTGACTTCAACCTTCAATCGACGTGACAACCTTGCTCTCCGACCACAACAGCTTCAAATTCTTCATCATTCCTTTTCTTCTTTCATAGGTAAAAAATTATGACTTTTTTAGTTTTGAAGAAAACGAGGAAATTGAGCCAACTTCTCTTATAGTATTAGTTAACAATTTTAATATTTGTTGCTTTAATTTGAAATACGGTCTGAATAAAATCCTAATTCCTATTTGTTGCATTTTTTTGAATTTAATTTTTGTTGTTTGTGCTTATACAAACAAAACAACGATTTTGGTGTTTTTCGTGTTGCACCCGTTGCTGGATTGATTTGGTCTGTTCTTGTTCTTGGTAAAAATGGTGATATTATTATTTTCTGTTAAATAAAATTATGCTACTACTTTTTCCTCCAACAGATTATCCATCTGGTACAACATATTAACAATCTGATGTAATAGATTTATCATATGATGCAACAGATCAACCCTCTGATACAATAGAGGAACCATCAGATTAAAATTCTGATGCAACAGATTAAACATCTGATGCAACTGATTCACCATCTAATGCAATAGATTAATCTTCTGATGCAATAGAGGAACCATCGGATAACAAAATTTGATGCAACAGATTTAGCATATGATGCAATAGTTTAACTATCCGATGTGATAAATTAATCATATGTTGCAATAGATTAACCATATATTACAACAGATTTACCATCTGATGCAATAAATTTACTATCAGATACAACAGAGGAACCATCAGATTAAAAATCTAATGCAATAGATTAACCATTTGATGTAATGGAGGAATCATCGGATTAGAGATATGATTCAACAGATGAACCTCCTGTTGGATAAAATCCTATCAACTCTTCCAATAGAACATGTCCAAGACTTGATTTTCCCAACTGATCATTCATCTGCCGTGATAGATAAACCTTCTATTGGAAGAAATCTAAACAATATTAATCGGTGATAACTGTTCCAACGGATTACTTATATGTGGAACAGATATTTGACCTATTGCACAGACCATTCATCTTTCTCAACAGATAAGTGATATATTTTGTATTGTCGCAATAAATTACTCAGCACCATTGCTACAGGTTAGTTAACTATTTCAAAAGATCACCCATATGCTGCAACAGATGTGTGATCTATTGCACAGACCATTCATCTTTCTCAATAGATGAGTGATATATTTTGTATTATCATAACAGGTTACTCAGCCATTGCTACAAGCTTTTTAACTATTCCAACAAATTACTCATATATTGTAATAGATGATTTTACAACAGATGTGTGATCTGATGCACAAACTATTCATTTTTCTCAATAGATGAATGATATGTTTTGTATTGTTGTAACAAATTACTCATCCGTTGCAACATGTTATTTAACTGTTACAACAAATTAATCATAAGTTGCAACCTATGATTTTGTAACAAATGTGTGATCTGCTGCACAGGCTATTCATTTTTTTCAATAGATAAGTGACATGTTTTGTATTATTGCAACAGATTACTCATCTGTTACAACAGGTTATTTAACTGTTCCAACAGATCACTCATATATTGCAACAGATATGTGATCTGTTGCATAGACCATCAATTTATCTTAAAAGACGAGTGATACATTTTGTATTGTTGCAACAGATTACTCATCCGTTGTAATAAGTTGGTTATATACTGCAACAGATTAGTTATATACTACAACAGATATACTACCTGTGCAACAGATCAGTGATCTGTTGGAATAATTATTTTACTATTTTGCTTGTTAGATTTACTGTTATCCATTTCAATGATGCATTAATCCACTATAAAATATTTTTTTATATTTCTGTTAATTTTAGATAATATGGCCTCCAAAAGAACCGTAACCAAATCAAGTCCAAGTAATGGAACAAGTGAAGCAGCTAGGCTATATCCACCACTCTATGAGCTTACTTTAAAAGTGTTATCTCAATTAGGAGCAGAATATGATGAACACGGGAAGGAGAAATATTTCAAAAGGATCCAAATACCAATAGCCCTTCCACTGAAGAGTTGGTCAAAACCTTCAGCATTGATCGTTATACTATGAGAATGCAACGCGATGGTGCTACGGATTTAATGGGTGATTTCATGGTTAAGTCAGTTATGTGAAAATCTTTTGACGCCTTCAGAAAAATACTTTGAGAACAAAAAATGGATGCTTATTTCAGGGACAACTACTTTGAGAAATATCTTGATTTGTTGAAGGACAACAATGCTCGTTTCCAAATAAAAATGGTATATGAACTTCTCAAGCGTAGGTTTATGTATGAAAAGAAAGATAACATGGATGAGGTATGGATAAATTATTGTGGCATGCCTATTTGTTTTGGTTAGTAGGAGTTTGTCATAGTTACTGGACTAAAATGTTATCCTCTTTCTCCTTCTAAAGATATACCTATTTTAACCCCAAAAAAGCACCCTACACACCCAAAAAAGGCAAAGGCAAGTCGTGTGATCGTGATGACCTGGTGTCCATTATTGGTCCAAGCTTCAAAAATAAAAATTTGATAAAAACGTTAAAAGGTAAAGGACTTTCAAAGAAGCACAAACAGTTATTGTGTTTGGTTTGGTTTGTACATAATATTCTTTGGGCGAGAGACGTTAACAACAATATAAGCATTGATTTAATAA
Source organism: Capsicum baccatum var. pendulum (assembly GCA_030864225.1). NCBI lineage: Eukaryota > Viridiplantae > Streptophyta > Magnoliopsida > Solanales > Solanaceae > Capsicum > Capsicum baccatum. The sequence goes on from CM061550.1 coordinate 205,107,099, forward strand.
AGCTCTCTGATAATCTTGAGGCATTTAACAACTATCCTTAGGGTTATGAAAGTTTCAAAATGACTGTCAAATATTTGTTGACTCCGTTAACGCCAAAGACAGACAACTTATATGTCTTTTCATGGGCTTTCATGATAAATGTTTCTTTCTTTTATTATGATATCATTCATTTTTTTTATACAATAATGGTTTTGATTTATTAGCGCTATTTTATAGGCGACCGTTTGAATTAATTCCTTATTTAAGACAACAAGTGAACTACTAGGAAGAATTTCCTGTTCAAGAATCTTGAGATAGTTGTCGGCCAAAACTGATAAAAATATAAAATTTCTTGATATCTTCAACCCCCCGAAGGATACAGTAAGTATAATTATAATTAAATTTTTATTTTAATTAATAATTTTTTTGAATGATCTAATCATCTTTCTAATATATGAATGATTTATGTTAGATTGTGCATCCGTCGCTAGTTTTGACTAATCGAGAGTTGAAAATGCCATTTTTTCTTACTTTACGGTTGTGCAAATTTTATCCAACTCTAAGGTCATTGATAGAATAAAAATGAAATTGTTTGGAGCAACAACCATTACAAAAAAAATAATTTTGGAGGGTGGGCTTGTTGTTGTTGATGGTCTTAGTGGTGATGGAGCTGTTGGTAGTGGTAGTGGTGCTTCTGTTGGTGCTAATGATACTCCACTTACATTATTTAAAATAAACCATTATGAGTATAATCATACTGGTTATACAAATTTTGCCTCTCCCAACGAATGTTCTACATGCAAATGTCAAGACTGTAAAGCGAAACATGATGTAGTGATTAATGCTATTAATGTATTAACTATTTCTGTAAAGAAATTAATATCTAAGAGGGGTGTCATTCCATCAAAGAGGATTTTATATCCACCCACTTCATTAGAGATTAAGGCTAAGAGGTGAAGGAAAATGATTTTCAAGGCATTATCAAGCATAAAAAAAAAAGCAAAATTACAACTCCTATACCCGTGTGTTACACTAAGAAATGTACAATGTCCAAAGAAGAGCAGCACGAGGTGAAGAAGGTGAATATATATGTCTGTTCCAACTAACAAATAGACACATATTTGTTTCAACAGATGACAAATCTGCTGAAAATTATCAAATAGATATATACATCTGTTGCAACAGTTGACTAACTTGTTGTACTAGATAAAGTATTTGTTGTAACATATGTCATCTATTTTAGCAAATCAAACAGCTCTTCATACCACTTTTATTTGTACCAATAGATGACCTATCTGCTGTAATGAATAAGTTATATGTTGCAACAGATGGTTCATCCGTTGGAAATTATCATACAGGTCTTCCTCATGAAGAAATTTGTCCCAACAGTTAATTCATTATTGCAATAGAAATATAATTTATTTGGGATAATTTAAAATAGGAGAAAGACCTATTTGTTTTTCTAGAACAGATGAGTTATCCTTTTCCATTTTGTTGTATGTCTGTGATTAGAATTGACTAATTTTATCTTTCTAGGTGGATGTAGAAGCTACTGTTGAACAACATTGACAATATACTACTCTTTTTATGGAAATAAGGAGAACAAAAAGTGTAGAAACTGTATTGAGCAGATCTTTATAGCTTGAGTCTATCAAAGTAATAACCTCACCCCTCCTTAGGAATTCTTGGCATCAATACTTAAATTGTTGATTTATTGTTGAGATCTATACTCATAATAATTTTTTTTACATTTTATTTATTCATTGATTTATTTCAGTTAATTTCTGAAGGCTTTAATTTATTTTATTTTGTCTATGAATTTTATTTCTTACTTAGATTTGAACTTATTAATTGAAATGGAATACTAGATTCAAATATTGCAACAGATAATGTATCTGTTGCAACAGGCGATACATCTATTGAAAAATATCAAACAGATTTAGACATATGTTGCAACAGGTAGGTATTCTGTTAGAATTTATCAAACAGGTCTTCCTGCTATTTCAACAGATAGACTTAGATAGAAACATCGACATAATGCAATATATGACTAACCTATTTTAATAGATAAACTATATGTCAGAACAGGTAGAATATCTGCTACAATGAATAGAAAATCTGTTGCATTATAAAAATTTACCTTTCATTGGACATAAAAAATTGCCACTACATGTAAAAAAGTGAAAGTGAATTGAAATAAAAAAGGCAAAATCCATCGACAGTGTTCTGTTCAAACACCTAAAATAAAATAGGCATCAAGTAGACAATGTTCATTTTAAACACAAAATAAAATAGGCATCAAATGTGTCAGTTTGTCACTTTTCGCCCTGTTGGCTGCTTGCGTGTAATTCACGCAGCTAAGGCTAGTTGAACTCCCATTTTTGCTGACTTGGCATCTGATTTGGCCCCTAACGGTCATTCCCCCACCCCCACCCCATCGTGTTATATATTCTTCTTCTTCCTAAAATTTAACCCTAAATTCCCAAATCTTCTTCATCATCATCATCTTTTTTTATCTATCCTAATTCTTCAAATCATTTGTATTTGGTTTTTCTTTTCTTTCTTCATTTTTTTTTTCAACTGAGCTTGACAATGTCGAGCGCATCTTTCAATATTTTTTGTGATAAATATTTTTGATATTATAAGGGCGGTCATAAAGCTCTATTGAAGACTTCTTGGACTCACCAAAATCTAGGTCGTAGGTTTTTTACTTGTAAGATTTCAAAGGTAATATTTTTTTAATTGAATTAGTTGATTAATTATTAACTTGTAATTATTTTATAGTTGTGTTCTTGTTTTATAGAAATTGGGTATATGTAATTGCTTTGATTGGTATGAAGAACAACACCCTTCACAAGCAAATCGTGTAATCTGGAGTTTGTTGAAGAAAGTCAAGGCTTCTGAAGAGAAATAAAATTGAGCAAGAAGATAATATATTGTTGTCGTTATTACTACTGGTTTGGTGTTGTTGGGCACATGAATATTCAAGCCTAATTGCTAAAATTTTTATGGTGGTGTATTTGCTACTGGTTTGGTGCTGTCGAGCACATGGATATTCAAGAGTAATTGTTAGAAAATATCAAATAGATTTAGGCATAAGTTGTAAAATATAGTTCATCTGTTGGAAATTATCAAATAGGTCTTCCCACTGTTGTAACAGATTAGACTTAGATTAGGTTAGATAAAAATAACATCGGCATAATGCAACAGATGACCAACCTATTGCAATAGATAAACTATCTTCCAGAATAGATAGAATATATTTTACAACAGATTGATAATCTATTGCATTATAAAAACTCAAATTTCATTAGAAATAAATTATTGCCACTACATGTACATGTAATTTACAGTAAAATGAAGTGTGACTTGAAATAAAAAATTATTATTTCAAAGGCTCTTCTATATACACAAGCTCCAAGCGTCCAGTTAGTACCCCATAAGCCTAGACCTCTTCCAGATTTGCCACAATATTGTCGCCTAGAAAGGTCGTTGCCTCGGTCATTTCTGTGTCGGTCAGCAAACATTCGATATGTGCAAGAGCGTGTGAGCCACACGCAAAATCGGTATCATTTTTTAGAAGGTTCATGCCCTTGTATTGACCTTCAAAATCCCATGATTTCTTCATCAACACTTTCTCTAGTAAATGATTCATCAGTTTACTCTTCCTCAACAAAATGGGGAACATCTCTATCAGTGGTTGCATGTAGATAAAAATAACGACCTCGTCGATGGCAGGTTCATTACAGTCATAAAATTTGTCCTTTCCCTCCCTGAGTAGTATCTCAACAGCCCGATAATGTATGTCGTCCATGCTCATGACTATAATAATCATCTTTGTCTCGGTACAGCTCTTACCATGTAGATTTGGCCTCTCCTGTCTAATATATTTTATCTTTCTTCTTCATCCAGTCCAGCGTAGAAACTAACAAATCCAATCCTGCGCCACAGGATGACACTTAATTATTGAGTTGATCGTACTTATCCTTGTGCTTCTTGCAGAAGTCTAGTTCCATTATACTATCGATAATGTCATAAGCTTTTGGGTACGCTAATTGTCTTTTCCTCATGAGGTAGAGAATTTCATCAACATACTGTGATTTAAGAAGTCAATTTTTAAATAGGTTAGTAATTGTAAAGATGCAATGGATGGTCCATCTACTGCATAGAGTTCTATGAATCAATAATCCAACGCAACTTATACAACAGATGGATAATAAGTTGCAACAGAACCAATACCAGTTGCACCAGAATACCTAGATGTTGCAACAGATTTTACATTTGTTGCGTAGCTTCTTCTTCATGGAGTAGATTAGAAGGCTAGGTTAGGAAAAGTAAACTTACCTTGTCCTCATACCGCATACACATATCTGTAATAGTCTGGAAGTCTTGGGGGGAAGGGAGGCATGGGGTAATCTGGTGTGCCTCACTTGGCATTCTTGGCTCTTCGCAGATCCATCTTCTCTTTGGTGCCAAGTTTTGCGTATATGTCCACCTTCTTAAATAAACCCTGAACTTTAACAGCTTTTGGAGAGGGAGAATTTGTAATTTTTTTTATTTTTGACTGGAGAGTGTGGCGCTAATTGTTGTTTTCTTCCTCCTATCCGTCACTGTAGGAGTGTATAGCTCCCTCACCTTCTTGATTGGTATGAAACCCCTTTTGGATTTGAATTCCTCAACAACTTTAAATATAGCCTCTACTTTTTCAAAGAGTTTATCCTGGTTGTCCTTGCACTCTTCGCATTTGCAACGAGAATACGAGGGTGAAGAGGGGTGAGAGGGACCTATGTAAGGGTGAGAGGGACCTGTAAAAGAGGTGTTTTCAAGAATATTTATTTTTTCTTGAGCATCAACATGCTCAACATCATGAGTGGTAGAAGCATCAGCATGCCTACCACCAACACCAATAACTCTACCAGAAGAAGCACCCGAATCTGCCTCAGTAGGTTGGTCATGAAGAGCCTCAACATTAGGCTGACCTTACCTAACTGCTCATCTTATGGTTGTTGCTCCATCCAATTTCTTCTTTATTAACTCCACCATTGGGTCTGTTATAGTATCAATATGACCTAGAGTAATAAAAGAAGTTATCACCAACTCCTGCTCAGTAGGTACGATCCATGGATGCACAACCTATTAAAAAAAGATAAATATATTTATATTATATAATATAATAATTTTCACAATTGGGTTACATGTTAACACAGTCAACTTCTACAATAGATTAATAATATGTTGCATCAAATTGTCCATTCGTTTTATAGTTTGTAGTAGATAGTTAAAATCTGTTTGAGTCGGGTTTAGAGAACCAGAGCAACACATGGATAATATGATGTAAAATATCAATCATCTATCATAGCAGATTACTAATCTGTTGCACCAGTTGAATAAGATGGGTAATCCATTGGGTTACATGTTATGCAACAGATGATCTATACATAGCAACAGATTAACAATATGTTACATCATATTACCCATCTGTTGCATAATTTGCAGTAAATGGTTAATCTGTTAAGAGTCAAGTTCAAAGAGCCAAAGCAACAGATGAGTAATCTGATGCAAGATATCAATTGTCTGTCGCAATAGATTATCCATCTATTACACCGGTTGGCACAGGATGGGTAATCTATCACAACGGATGTACTATCTGGTGTATCAGATATAACATTTGTTGCATCAAATATAACATCTATTCAATATCTTTCATTGAGTAAAATTATTTTACTTGAAAAAGATGTATTGCATCATTCGGAGAGTTAAAGAGATCGATTTTCTTAATTTTTGGGTTGTTCTTTGCAGCCAACCACCTAAACATCCTTGGATGAGAAACCTCATTCTGGTAATCCATTATCTGCTTTCAGAAGGGAGGAATGTCTTCAAATGCCCAAGCCTAAAAAAATGTAAATAGGAAGTAAGCAAAAGAAAGTCATACTCTAATAACTATATTCAATATAAATTAATAAATGAGTAAAATAGTGATTAATTTTACCATGAAAGCCTAAGGAAAGTCATATAATGTGGTTGTCCCTGAGGATAGCTTTGTCAGTAAATATTGGATAGTCAAGTAGAAGTTGTCGTATCCCCAAGGATAATTGTTAAATTTATCAAAATCCTCAGCACGCGCCAATAAATTATCTTTTATGACCTTGTTGACGTCTCTTGCCAATATAACTAAATGGGCAAACCAAACTAAACATAATTGTTCCCTGTACTGCTTTGGTATGGTTTTATCCCTGATATCAGTCAACAAATCTGATGTTTTGTAGCCACGTCGAGCAATGTCCAACAACCCATCTATTTTTTCCTTGCGTTTGTTGGTTTTCTTGTTTGCTTTGGATCTTTTGTGGGGTGTTCCGATGGCGATAGGTGGTTCTTCTGGACGATCGCATCTCAAGCTCGTCACTATAGCAAACTCTTGCAAGCTAAAACAAACCGGTATGCCACAGTAGTTGATCCAAATTCAATCTATCTTTTTGCCCCCCTCTCCTAAATATTTATCATCCCCCATGTACTTGATCCTACGCTTGAGAAGACCATATACCATCGTCATTTGAAAATAGGCAGGGAGGTCTTCAGGCAGCTCAAGAAAGCATCCAAAGTAGATCCTCTTAAAAAGTCTGTCTGTATTTTCTATCTTTATAATTTTCCTAAAATAATTAAAAGGTTTCCCCAACTGACATTTAAGTATAAGTTCACCAGTTAGTTTTCGTTTATTTGCAAGGTCATCTATCGGCATCACAACTTGAAACCTGTCAATACTAAAGGTTTTGACAGGATGATATTGGGATGTCGATATTAATTCACGCCACATTGGTGATTCATTATCATCATGTTGATGATCATCTTCTTTCACAATCACTAATTCCTCCTCTTTATCACTTTTATTTTCTTCATCACCATCTATAGACCCTTGTCCACCTCTCTCAACATTGTTTTCATATCTCTCCTCAGCTTTACTTTTTCCTGACTGAGATTGTTCAGGAATTTTCTCTGAATCCCTCTATACTGTAGCATTTTTTGTTGCGTAGTCAGATGTTGATCCATTTTCACTTTCTTTTATTTTGGGAGACATATTTTACCAACAAACAACAGAAAAACAAAAATTACATTAAAATTGATGTATAAATTTTAAAAAAATACATTACAAACACCACAATTACCGATACACCAACAGCCACCACCAACTAATGCCACAAACATCATAAATACCAATACCACCGACAGCCACCAACACCACCAACCAATGCCACCACAAATACCACCGACCAAGTCCACCAACAGCCACCACCAGTTCTACCATAACGACCACCAACACCATCCAATAATATTACGACAGTCAATGGAACACTGCAATAAAAACTAGGGTTTTCTCGAGTTCTTTCTATGATTTTACCATCAAAAATCAAAATTGTAAACCCATTCTCGAAGATAATACAACTAAAAGTTTTTTTTCATCATAAACTTAAAAGCCCTTATTTTTTAGGAAAAAATAAGAAGTATAAAACTCTTCTCAAACTCTGTTACCTAAGAAGACAGAGAAAATGACCTATACAAGCCTGAATGAAGTCAAAAATAACACCTATGTAGTCCAAATGAGAAGAAAATCAATCTGTTGTGAAGGGTTGAGTAATTTGTTGAATAGTTATTGTTTGTATTGTATTGTTGTGAGAGAGAAAAGAGCGAGAACTCGAGATTTAAAATGATAAAATATTTTAATCGCAAATAGATGATTTGTATGAGTTGATTTGTATTTTGATAAAGAATGACAAGTTTTAAAAATGTTAATTTGGTCTTAATTGATCTTAATTATTTTTTAAAATTATAAAAGATATGCGTAATTTTTAACCTTATCATCATGTAATTGTCAAAAGACTCAATTGAAGTTGTAGTTGACCCTATGAGAACTCACCCATAGTCCAAGATTAATCAATTAAGGTATTAATCGAACATATGAATTCAATTGAAATTGTATAAAAATAAATGTTCAACCTGTTACAACAGATTACCCATCTGTTGTAAATTATCAAACAGATAAAGTCATCTGTTGCGGCAGATTACCAATCTATTGTAAATTATCAAAATGATTAAGTTATTTGTTGCAATAGATTACACATCTGTTGTAAATTATCAAATAGGCATTGTTATCTGTTGTAGTTGACCCTATGAGAACTCACCCCTAGTCCTAGATTAATCAATTAAGTATTAGTTAAATATATGAGGTAATAAGAATCGATTCAACTCAGAGTGATTAATCGACGACTCTGGATGAGAGAAACGCAATACCGTCTCATCATGCAATTGTCAAAAGACTCAATTAAAGTTGTAGTTGACCCTATGAGAACTCGTCCCTAGTCCTAGATTAATCAATTAAGGTATTAGTTTGAACATATGAGATAATAAGAATCGATTCAGCTCAGTGTAATCGATCGATGACTCTGGTCGGGTGGAATGCAATAACATCTCATTGTGATATTGCCAAAAGACTCAATAAAAGTTGTAGTTGATCCTATGAGAACTCATCTATGGTCCTAGATTAATAAATTAAGGTATTAGTTGAACACATAAGGTAATAAGAATCGGTTCAGCTCTGAGTGATTGATCGATGACTCTGGTTGGGAGGAACACAATACTGTCTCATCATGCGATTGTTAAAAGACTCAATTAAAGTTGTATTTGACCCTATGAGAACTCATCGCCGGTCCTAGATTAATCAATTAAGATATTAGTCTAACATATGAACTCAATTGAAATTGTATAAAAACAAATGTTTAATTTGTTGCAATAGATGTCTTTTCTATTAGATATAATCAAACAGAATAAGTCATCTGTTGCAACATATTACTCATCTATTTTAAAATATCAAATAGATTAAGTCATCTGTTGCGACAGATTACCAATCTATCGTAAATTGTTAAATCGATTAAGTTATCTATTACAACAAATTACCCACCTGTTGTAAATTATCAAATAGGCATTGCCATTTATTGTAGTTGATCCTATGAGAAATCACTCTTAGTTATAGATTAATTAATTAAGATATTAGTTGAACATATAAAGTAATAAGAATCGATTCAGCTCAGAGTGATCGATCGACGACTCCAGTCAGGAGGAACGTAATACTGTCTCATCATGCAATTATCAAAAGACTCAATTGAAGTTGTAGTTAACCCGATGAGAACTCGTTCCTAATCCAAGATTAATCAATTAAGGTATTGGTCTAACATATGAATTCAATTGAAATTGTATAATACAAATGTTCAATCTGTTGCAACAGATGTCTTTTCTGTTGGATATAATCAAATAGATTAAGTCATTTGTTGCAACATATTACTTAACTATTGTAAATTATCAAACAGGCGTTGCCATTTGTTGCGACAGATAACCGAGCTTTGGAAATATTCAATCAAAAATTGTCATTTGTTGTAAAGTATGACTTTGATGTTTTAAGATCCTCTTTTTTTAAAACAATTTAGGTATTTTCTGTTCGAGATAAAAAAGATAAAATACTAAAGCGGTAAAAAAAATTTCTAAAAATATTTTTTTCAATTTCGTTGTCTCAATGATGAAATCAAGAGGATTTTAATATGTTATTTCAATAATACCCTTATTATTAAATGGCTAAACAAGTTGTATGTATTCAAATTTATATTTTCAAAGCATAATTAATAAGGCTAATTTGATAAAATAGACTCCTAATAAATATTATTCTTAATGGATGTGCCAAGTCTATAGGGGCCAACTCAACTAATATGAAACGAAGGGAGTAGAATACTCTCTCCTTCAGCCATAAACTCGAGATGAGAAACTCAACTCATCTCTCTCTTCTTTATTCTCAATTATCTTTCTTTCCCTTTTTCTCTCTTTTCTCTCTTCCTTTGAGGATCCTTTAGGATCACAATCAATCAATATCTTTTCTCGACTAAATTGGATATTCCGATCCCTTTGCTTTTTTGACATTGTATTGCTCTTTCCATCTCGTCTTCTTCTTTGTATGTCATTTAAATTAGATATTTACATCTGTTGCTATTAATGATTTACCTATTACTATTTTTATATTTATTAAATAAATTGAAGGAAAGGTGACTTTTAAGTCTTGAATGAACGAATCGTTGTTTTTATTAAAATATGCAAAAAAAAAAGTCATCTATTGGGAGAGATTAAAAAGCCTTGTTGTCAGTATAGTTTTTTTTATGTCTTTTGTTTGGTACTTTGGTGTTGTTGTTGTTGGGAATAGTGGCCGTGTTCGAATATGTGGTGTTTGTGTTGTTGATGGTATTGAAACATATGGTGTTGTTTCTTTGTTGTTGATGTTGGTGGTGGTGGTGTTGCAATAATTTCCTCAACTATTGCAACAGATGCCTTATTAGTTGAATAGATAGGTAATCTGTTGTATCAGATTGGTCATCTGTTAATTCATTCAATTTTATGTTACCCTTTTGGACAGACGGAGCAACTGTTTGAAGAAATCAAATCAGTATCAAGGTTGGTTTGATTTATTCTAATAGATGACCTATCTGTTGTAATATGTCATACATCTATTACAACAGATGCCTCATCGGTTCAACAAATGGGTAATATGTTGCATCAGATTGGCCATCTGTTGATTCTCTTAATTTTGTGTTACCCTTTTGTAATGTTTTTTATTCTTCTCTTGTTTGACATCAAATGTATTTCTCTTGTTTGAAGATAAAATAAAGTGAAACTGGATCTACTTTTTTCCTACCAATATTAAAGGCTAGAGTAAAGATAGGTTCGGAGGAATAAGCTGCTTGCAGATGGAACCACTTCATATGTAGGAGGTATGTATTACTGATCAACCTATCATGAAAACACACATCCAGTACAATGATTTTGTGAATGTTTGTTCTTTACCTATTAGGCGTTAATCCTTCAAACAAGATATAGCATTTTATAGTTAAAATTGTTAGGTTTGAACTAGTAAGGTAGAGGGACCAAGATGGTGGTGTCGATACTATATTATTTAATGACGGTTTATGCTCATTTTTTTGTGTCTAACTTGGGGAATGGTTTAAATTTTTGGCGGAGGTGTAAATAGATTAATAGTGATTTGACCAATTTTAATGGCGCAATATATATATAGCTGGAACCATATGTAACTGTCAGGAAAAAAAATTATATATGCATAAATACATATAGCTGAAAATATATGAAACTGCCAGTGAACACATAAATAGACTGTATATGTATTTATAGCTGAAAACATATATATATGCTAATTCATATTCAATTTGAATGTTTTTGCAGGTCACATCTACATCAATGTGTGAAGCCAGTAGCGTGTAGAGTTGGTTATACGAAGCGTTTATGCTCAACAATATCGCATCACTGATGTAATCTTAATATTGTTGTTCATATGTCCACCTACCAGAGTGTTTAACGAGAACAAGTATGCTTCCCATTTTCAATGTCCGAAACACTACAAATCTATAAATATAACTTCGATTATCAAATACGTACTACATACAATAAATCAGTCGTATATACAAAATTGAAAAACGAATTCCAATAAAAACAAATCTTTTATTCAAATATTATATATCCTTATCTTAAATTCAAATTTAACGTATAACAATTGTAATTTAGTTTTATAAATACAGAACGACAAGGACAACTTTAAATTTTGAGAAAAAAAAAATTACTGTCAACATTTCATCTCAGAGCTGATAAAATTCAAAATACGATCTCAAATTTTGAAATAGATGAATGTTACGAATGAGTTATAAACTTTTCAGAATTTTTCGCAATTACATTTTATAAAATTCATAAGCTGTAATTGAAACGTTATATTTTTACTATCTTCATCAAAATTTTAGGCGACCATCAATAGTAGGATGCACTATGTTTTTTAATTTGATTTGAGTTGCTGATTATAGAAAATGTTTTTTGAATTTGACTTTGACTTGAGTTGCTGATTTGAATTACCATTTTTTGATTTAAATTACATTTATGGTAAAAAAAAAGTCATATAATGTAAAGGAATCTGAATAATTAAATGTTGCTTAATTAAGGAACGGTTTCTTCCATTTTAAACTCTAACTGATTAGAGTTTATTAGGAATGAATTCTTTATTTGTATATGTACTTATATAGCAATATTTTACTTAAATACATAATATACAACTTGCTATTTTTCGTAATTTTAAAACTGTTGTCATACAAGTTATAATTAAGGCTCTATAATTGCTATTTCTGAAATTTTTCTAATTTTAAATAGTTCCACCTCCTTTTAAAGGGATCCAGTTCCAACTTTTTCATGACAAATATAAGTAGATAAAAAAAAGTACAAATAAAATAGTAAAAGTTGTGTCCGCGTAATTTCCCCCTCAAAATTCTATTCAATTAGAATATTATTAATCATGCAAATTATACTCTACCGTGGCAACCAAATGGGCTAATTGTCCCTTATAGTTTCATTTACCCCCACCTTTTTAAACCCTTAAGCATACCAATAAGCTTGTTAACAAAAGGGCAATGATGAAAAACACACGGCTCTGACGAATAGTAGTACCCCCATTTATATCTGTGTTGGTCATGCCACTTGGTCCAAGTCCGAAAACTGGATTAGTCCCTGGTACTGTGGTGGTCGTGCCAGTTCCCGTTCCGGTTCCGGTGCTAGTGCCTCCTGTTGATGGATTTATGGTTCCTGGAACAGTTGTTGGACTTGCGTTTCCACCAGTGTTACTGGTACACAAAAGAAAAAGATATCACGAACCACATTGGCTAATTAACCGCTATAAAATGCTATGATCCGTCCATATTATTGTCTTTTCAGATTTTTGCGCACCCTTTAAGGAGACATTTAACATCTCTAATCAGTAGATTACTGTCTGAACTATCTTTCTCTCATTAAATACGTCAGAAAATTAGCAGTTCTCTGATTGAAATGACGAGATTCAGGAAAATAAAAAATAAACACACTGCAATTGCCAAAAAGATTTGGAATTAGAGGGAGTAACTAGTAAAAGAGAAAAAGTCTAAAAGGGAAACAAGTACCGTGACAAATAAATGACTCGAAATGTTACATGAGAAAGCAAATGCGCATACAACAATACAAAAATACAGGTGGGATCTAGGAAGGGTAGCAAGTGCGCATACCTTATCTTGACAAATACACAGATTGTTTCCGATAGATCCTTACAAACAAGCAAGCATAACAAAAATAAATGAAACTAACATGATTAGAAAAAGCTTAAGTCATCAATGGACACTTAAAGTTGTCCCAAAAATTCACTTGGACCCCCCCTCAATTAATTTCTGTACCTATCAGGCACCTCAACCTCCACCGTTTAAAATGATACATATCAGGAACAAAATGTTAATTTGGCAAGGAGAGAATGTTACACTCTCCTTGGGCGTGTGAATCGAAGAAAAAAAATAATATTTTACTTCTTTTAATTAAAAAACTTTAAAAAATATATATAATTTTTTTTAATTAATTAAAAAACTTATACTTAAATTATTTTATCAATATAATTTAATTATAATAATTTTTAATTTAAAAAAGAAGAAGAAAATCTCCAACCCCTCCCCTAGCGTCACCGTCTTCACCCCACCCCACCCCACCCCAGTTCGTCGTCTTCAACCCGCCCCGTGTAATCATCATTTTCACAGCACCCTACCCTCACCCTGTCATCGTCGTCTTCAACCCCCACAAAACTAACAACATTCAATAGTAAATTCAAACACAAATTCAACATTTCCTTCTGATGAATAATAATCTTGAATTTGTGTTTCCTTCTGATGAATAAACATAAAATGAATAATAATTCAACATCAAATATAACATAATCTTTTCGTGTGCATTTTCCGACTCCGATGAGTCTCATCGGAAAATCAAAATTAGGAAGTATATTAATTTTGCCACCTTAGGTGAGTCTGTTGTTGATTAGGCAAAAAAGGTTTGCTTGAATCAAAATTCGGGTGGGTTAAGAGGCTGATAGATACAAACCTTAGTTAAGGGGTCTAAGAAAATTTTCGGGACAACTTTGAGTTATGTATGGCTGTCAAGTGGGTTGGACTGGGCCAACCCGGAACCGGCCCGTATTATTTAACGGGGTTGAGGGCCGGTCCGGGTCCGGGTCTAAGTGGGCCGGGCCCAACAGTAAAAAAAAATCAAAAACCACCCTAACCCGACCCGGTCAAACCCACCTAAACCCGATTAAAAAACCGATCAAAAATATTAAAAAAAAAAAAAAATTCAATATACATTATATATATCCACCTACCTATATACATTATAAATACGTTAAACAATATATATAGTATATACTACATTAGAATTTAAAAAATATATACACATATATTTTACTACTTCAAACTTTAAATAAAATATATATACACATGTATACGTTAAACATACACGTCTATAGAAGATCTATTCACATACATACACTCTATTCTATGTATATGTAATACTTTAAATAAGATATACTACAATATATATACATTGCAATATATATTTGTATAGTTATATACTAAGTTATAAAATATATACACATATATACATTAAACATACACGTCTATAGAAGATCTATTCACATACATACATACACTATGTATATGTAATACTTTAAATGAGATATACTACAATATATATTTGTATAATTATATATTTGTATAGTTATATACTAATTTATAAAACATATATACATGTCTACGTTAAATATACACGTCTATAGAAGATCTATTCACATATATACTACTACTTATAAAATATACTACATTATAATATATATAGATATACTAATTTATAAAACATATACACATGTATACGTTAAATATACACTTCTATGGAAGATATATACACGTGTATACGCACCATTCAATGTATATATACTACTACTTATAAAATATACTAATAGATATACTTATATACTAATTTATAAAACATATACACGTTAAATATACACTTCTATAGAAGAAGTATGCACAAATATATAAAACATATGCTACTTAATATAATAAATTAATAATATTTGGTAGTAAATTAAATATACACTTCTATAGAAGCTATATACACGTGTATACGCACCATTCAATATACTACTACTTATATACTAATTTATAAAACATATACACGTTAAATATACACTTCTATAGAAGAAGTATGCACAGATATACAAAACATATGCTACTTAATATAATAAATTAATAATATTTGATAGTAAATTAATAATATATTAGAAGTAAGTTTTTAATTTAAAGTAAAAAACTAGAAATTCAATTTAAAATTTTAAATTAAAAAAATATAAAAAGCAAGGACTAAGGAGTGAATGAATTTGGGAAATTTTATTGATTGCAAAATGATCCAAAATTTATAATTTACATGAATGAAAAATCTATAAATTATGCATCATTTTTTCCAACTCATTCATGTTAATATTAATGGGAACTTGCATAGGATAGTCGAAGTCAACGGGGGCAAACTAGAACATTCATTGCATTGCTTCCCAATGAGTGTCGGTTGTCTCCAAGCTGCTGTCGTCCCTGACTAAAGGCGCTCTCTGATGCAACAGTTGACATTGGAACATTCAATATATCTCTAGCTAATCTTGAAAGCACAGGATATTGTGTTTCATTACTCCTCCACCAATCCAACGTTCCGTCGTCTGCGATCCTCTGGTACCGTCCGAAGATAATATTTCATCTCTTCCCGATAAGTTGATGTGTAAGTTCTCTCATCAACACTGTTCCAACAATTTAAATCATAAAACGAATCAGAAAAACCACTATGTGCCGGCCTTTTAGAAGATAATGGCTCCTCGGGAGGATGGGGAGCGACAGTTGGAGTGATATTTGTAGGTACAGCTAAATCAAATAAATTAGCATAGTGATTATATAATTTTTCTATACAATCCTTTGCATCAGCCGTAGCCGTCCACAAATCAGGTTGTACTTGTTCAGAATCATGGTTAGTATTTATTTCTAAGTTAGTATAAATAAGAGTACTAAAGTGACACATATTATTATATTTCATGTACGGATTTAGCATAGCACCAACAATTAAATACGGGGAATCGGGAAGAAATATTTTTTAAATTTCGTAAACATGGCGCCACCAGCTTCTTTATTTTTATATTTTTTGAGCAAACCAGAAATATCGACTATATATGCCAAAATATTACAAACAGTAGGATAATAAGCACCGGAAAATTCAACCGTAGCTACATAAAATTTTTCTAAAAACTTAACAAGATCATTAATTACAACCCAATCAGAATTATGTAGCATGCAATCAGCAGAATCAGTAAATGAACCGCAATGTTGGTTAAAATCTAGTGTAATAGGAATTCTATATTTATAACAAATTTTTAAAAATTCATACGTATAATTCCATCTAGTATCAATTTCCTCAGGCATCAAAATCGGTGTAAGTCCATTTTCTTGACATTTAACTTTAAATTCTCGAGCTACGATTATTTCCTTGAATAAAACCAACAGCAAGGCGAATTTTTTCTATATAAAACTCAAAAAACTCAAGACCATCTTTTACAATTAAATTATATATATGACATGCACACTTAAAATTTCAGGCAAGGGCGGAGATAGAGTAGATTTTAATTTTTTTATAGCAGCATTGTTGTTAGAAGCATTATAAAAAACAATACATAAAATTTTATTTCGATACCATAATATTCGGCAATTTTAACAATAGAATTAGCAATAAATTGTCAGGTATGTTTACGATTTTCATCATATAAAAAAGCAAGAATACGTTTTTGCATCACGAAATTTATTGCTGATTCTATTGTTAAAATTACCGGATATTATGATATCGAAAATAAAATTTTATGTATTGCTTTTGATAATGCGCTTCTAACAACAACACTGCTATAAAAAAATTAAAATCTACGCTATCTCCGCCCTTGTCTGAAATTCTTCATATTAAGTATGCATGTCATATATATAATTTAATTGTAAAAGATGGTCTTGAGTTTTTTGAGTTTTATATTGAAAAAAATTCGTCTTGCTGTTGGTTTTATTCAAGGAAATAATCGTAGCTCGAGAATTAGAGTATTTAAAGTTAAATGCCAAGAAAATGGACTTACACCGATTTTGATGCCTGAGAAAATTGATACTAGATGGAATTATACGTATGAATTTTTTAAAACTTGTTATAAATATAGAATTCCTATTACACTAGCTTTTAACCAACATTGCGGTTCATTTACTGATTCTGCTGATTGCATGCTACATAATTCTGATTGGGTTGTAATTAATGATCTTGTTAAGTTTTTAGAAAAATTTTATGTAGCTACGGCTGAATTTTTCGATGCTTATTATCTTACTGTTTGTAATATTTTGGCTTATATAGCCGATATTTCTGGTTTGCTCAAAGAATATAAAAATAAAGAAGGTTATAAAGAAGCTATTGACGCCATGTTTACGAAATTTAAAAAATATTTTTTCCCAATTCCCCCTATTTACTTGGTTGGTGCTATGCTAAATCCGTGCATGAAATATAATAATATGTGTCACTTTAGTACTCTTATTTATACTAACTTAGAAATAAATACTAACCATGATTCTGAACAAGTACAACCTGATTTGTAGACGGCTACAGTTGATGCAAAAGATTACATAGAAAAATTATATAATCACTATGCTAATTTATTTGATTTAGTCGTACCTACAAATATCACTCCAACTGTCGCTCCTCATCCTTCTGAGGAGTCATCATCTTCTAAAAGGCTGGCACATAGTGGTTTTTCTGATTCGTTTTATGATTTAAATTATTGGAACAGTGTTGATGAAAGAACTTACACATCAACTTATCGAGAAGAACTGAAATATTATCTTCGGACGGCACCAGAGGATCGCAGATGACGGATCAACACGTTGGATTGGTGGAGGAATAATGAAACACAATATTTTGTGCTTTCAAGATTAGCTAAAGACATCTTGAATGTTCCAATGTCAACCATTGCATCAGAGAGCGCCTTTAGTCAGGGACGATAATAGCTTGGAAACAACCGACACTCATTGGGAAGCAATGCAATGAATGTTTTAGTTTGCCTTAGAGATTAGATTAGAGCAGAAAGAAGAAACCAAGGAATGGAACCGGAGCTGAGCGATGAGCTGAAACTTGAAGAAATTATGACGTCATGGGAGAATTCAGCAGAATCAAGTCCAATGCATGGTTTTGCCCCCGTTGACTTCGACTATCCTATGCAAGTTCCCATTAATATTAACATGAATGAGTTGAAAAAAATGATGCATAATTTATAGATTTTTCATTCATGTAAATTATAAATTTTGGATCATTTTACAATCAATAAAATTTCCCAAATTCATTCACTCCTTAGTCCTTGCTTTTTATATTTTTTCATTTAACGATTTAAAATTTTAAATTGAATTTCTAGTTTACTACTTTAAATTAAAAACTTACTTCTAATATATTATTAATTTACTACCAAGTATTATTAATTTATTATATTAAGTAGCATATGTTTTGTATATTTGTGCATATAAGAATCTTCTATAGAAGTGTATATTTAACGTATACATGTGTATATGTTTTATAAATTAGTATATAAGTATATCTATATATATTGTAATGTATATATAATGTAGTATATTTTATAAGTAGTAGTATATACATTGAATGGTGCGTATACACGTGTATATATCTTCTATAGAAATGAATATTTAACGTATACATGTGTATATGTCTTATAAATTAGTATATAAGTATATCTATATATATTGTAATGTATATATAATGTAGTATATTTTACAAGTAGTAGTATATATACATTGAATAGTGCGTATACATAGAATAGAGTGTATATATGTGAATAGATCTTCTATAGACGTGTATATTTAACGTATACATGTGTATATATTTTATAAATTAGTATATAACTATACAAATATATATTGTAATGTATATATACTATAGTATATTTCATTTAAAGTATTACATATACATAAAATAGAGTATATATGTGAATAGATCTTCTATAGACGTGTATGTTTAACGTATACATATGTATATATTTTATAAATTAGTATATAACTATACAAATATATATTGCAATGTATATATATTGTAGTATATCTCATTTAAAGTATTACATATACATAGAATAGAGTGTATGTGAATGTGAATAGATCACGTGTATATTTAATGTATATATGTGTATATATTTTATAAATTAGTATAGAACTATACAAATATATATTGTAATGTATATATATTGTAGTATATTTGATTTAAAGTATTACATATACATAGAATAAAGTGTATATATGTGAATAGATCTTCTATAGATGTGTATATTTAACATATACATGTGTATATGTTTTATAAATTAGTATATAACTATACAAAGATATATTGTAATCTATATATATTGTAGTATATTTGATTTAAAGTATTACATATACATAGAATAGTGTGTATATATATGAATAGATCTTCTATAAACGTGTATATTTAACATATACATGTGTATATGTTTTATAAATTAGTATATAACTAAACAAATATATATTGTAATGTATATATATTGTAGTATATTTGATTTAAAATATTACATATACATAGAATAGAGTGTATATATATGAATAGATCTTCTATAAACGTGTATATTTAACATATACATGTGTATATGTTTTATAAATTATAACTACACAAATATATATTGTAATGTATATATATTATAGTATATTTCATTTAAAGTATTACATATATACATAGATTAGAGTGTATATATGTGAATAGATCTTCTATAGACGTGTATATTTAACGTATACATGTGTATATATATATATATATTGTAGTATATTTTATTTAAACTTTAAAGTTTAAAGTAGTACATATATATTTGGATGATGCGCATATATGTGTATATATTTTTTAAATTCTAATGTAGTATATACTATATATATAGTGTATATATATATTGTTTAACGTATTTATAATGTATATAGGTGGGTATATGTAATGTATATTGAATTTTTTATTTTTTTTTAATATTTTTGACTGATTTTTTAATCTGATTTGATCGAGTTAGGATGATTTTTGATTTTTTTACTGTTGGGCCCGGACTGACCCAGCAATCAACCCGGTTAAATAACACGAGCCGATTTCGAGTTGATCTGGCCCGGCCCGGCCCACTTGACAGCCATAGCTTATAGATGACTTAAGCCATTAGAACATGTTTTATGATGGAAGATACACCTGAAATTGTCGTCATGGTAAAGGAGAAAGGGACATATACAACGGACAGATATCAACATCATGACAGCTCATACACGCATACATAATGAAGAAACAAAATCAGCAAGTGAGTGATACTATTAGGTAGTGTGAATAGTGACAAGGCTACACTAACAATAGCTACTGGAATATTATGGTAAAATAAATAAAGCACAACTAGAAAAAGCACCAACAATCTTAATTATACAAACGATCATTGTGTCATAATCAAGTTACTATTTTCCTATGTATGCTCCCCTCCATTTCAATTTATATGACTCGGCACAAAAATTTATTAACATGTTTTAAAAGACAAGTTTCAAAAGTTACAGAAATATAATGATACGCAAATTTATTAACATGTTTTAAAAGACAAGTTTCAAAAGTCACAGAAATATAATGATATGCTTAATACTACAAAGTTCCGAAAGTCTTTTTTAAAATAAAGAAACTGCATGTATTAATATTTAATATGGAGTTGGTCTCTTTTCATGTCCAGAGACACAATTTTAACTTTCTTCACCAACCCTTTACCTTCGAAGCACACAATTTGTAATTGACACCAGAAAAAGGTGAACTTTTTATGACTTCTCCAAGATCAAGAGGTCAAGAATGAGCTTTAAATTGAAGCTATTATCACAAAGACAGGAGCAACAACTAGAACCTTTCCTTTAATTTCAAGGTAAAACGTTAAGTAAATCTAATACACCCAAAGAGAGAAAGAGTGAGATGCCTATGCAATACCGGATCTAACATCACATATTATAACATAAGCTTAGAGGACATACCCTGCAGTAGACTGATATACACAACCAGAACCAGCAGCTGATGAAAAAAAGAACAAGAAAACAACAAAAAGTTAATCTTTGAAGATACAAAATAAGTAAAAGGATTAGTGGTAAATGAGGAAACATACAAGCTGGTGCAGTTGGAGTCAAAGTTGCAGTTCCCTTAAAGTCACAACTAGCACCAGAGGCACCTTTTCTCTGATAATAGCTATTTACAGCATAGTTGCAGTGATCTTTGACAGTGTCAGGATTGTAACAAGCACCATTAGTATGGATAGCTGTGCAATCAGCTCCAGATCCACAGGCATAATCAATGTTCTCTTGAAGAATTTTTACATCCACACCATCTTTGCAAATACAGTAACTGGCACCTACAGAAACAAATCCACATACAATCAGCTCAAACAAGCAAATCTCATTGTGATTTTCCTACAAAAAGATGAATCTTTGAACACAGCTGAATCTCGAACATTTTTAAAGAGTAAAATATAGTGAAACCTCATCTCAAGAAGAGTATAAAAGCATCAAAAATACCGAAAACTTGAAGGCAAAGGGAAAAAGACTGAATCTTCTAATTTAATAGAATCAAGAACATCATCAAGAGCAAATTATAGTGAAACCCCATATCAAAAAATATGAAAAAAAATGCAGAAAAAACAGAGAAAACTTGAGGGCAAAGTGAAAAGTGTCTCCTTACTAAAAGCAAAATCTAGTAAAAGACCATCTCAAGAAAAATATGGGAAAAAATGCTGAGAACAGAGAAAAGTTCATGGCAAAGTGAAAAGTAGCAGCTTACTTGAGTGACCAGTGATAGCCAAGAAAAATACCAAAGACAACATAAAAGCAGCCATGATTGTGAAAGCAATAATGAAGAAAGTACACTAGTTCCTTCACCTTTTCAAGAGAATTGGTAAAGGAGAAGAAAGGGTGTTGCTTTCTAGATAATAAAATGAGAGTGACTACAAGTATTCTGATGTATACTTGTTTTTGTGGCACTTTTATATGTATGATGAGTGTAAATTTACAGTATCTGCATATGTTATATCGTTGATAACATGGATTGTGGTGGAGTGGAGTAGATGGATAGGTTGCTTCAGAAGAAGTCAAAAATTTGATGGAAAACTCCTAAATGAAGTTTTATATTATACGAATTTAAATTAATCGGATTTCAATATCAATATCGGATGAAAATAAAAAAAAATATTGTTGATAAGGGGAGATGGTGTTTTTGGAAATTGAGCAGAAAAGCAAAAGCTTTTGTCATGTAATTGACTGTACCTGTACTTGTGTATGTGTTCTCTATTGCCTCTCAAACGGTCATAAACTCATCCACATGGTCCCTACCTAACTCAACTCTGGTTGAATACTTTGCGATACGCTTCTTGTTCCATAATATTCGGTATCAGCGTACACTTGGGGTTATTTGGTTGCGAAAAAATTATTTAGAAATAATTAATTTTGAGATAAGTTATTTCGATATAATTTGAAATTAGTTATCCCATTATATATATGAGATAACTTATTCCATCATTATAGTGTAAATGGTGGGATAAATAATTTCGATACTAATTAATACTTCAAACCAAACATGGAATAAAATAATATTTCACTTTAACCTAAGACTATTTATCTCTTATACCTCACATCAAACAACCCCTTGGTGTTTTAATTATGCGTCGATTAATCATTATTTCATTTCTTATTGTTTTATATTATTTGTTGTGTAATGATATCTATTTTGATTAATTTGTACTGTAATTGCTTTTACGATTGTATCCCTCCTTTCACACTGCTTGACAGATATTACTAAAATTAGGATCTATCAAAAACAATCTACATCTGCCTAGCTCGAAGAGGTAAAGGTGAGATCTTAATACGTTCTATCTGTTCGGATCAAAATTGTCAAAGCGCCATGCGAAAGGTAATAGTTGAACATCAAGATGCTGATAATTTAAACGACAGAGAAAAGCATACTAAAAACATAATGATTATATGATTTGGTCAATTGATCTACATACAGAAACATAATATAAGAAGAAACATAAAAACTATTAATACCATTATGTTGTGATATGAGAAGAGAGGTCTTCAATTTATACAGATCCAAAATTTTCCTCCAAGAAAAATATTAGTCTTTTTTTTTAATTAAAATTTTTGGTCCATGTCTGGACCTTTTTTTATTGCAATTTCATCCAAAACAATCAAGCCCAACAATACATTGTTGACCCAAGTCCAAAAAAACCCGATCCAAAAAGTGGAATATGAAAAGTTTCCTAACATTTCTATCCCTATCAACGTTTAAACAAGAAAAGTATTCTCTACTCTTTACTTCACATTGCCGCCTCTGCTGAAGGATGTTCCCCATGTGGCCACTTCATCTCCCTCCTCCCCTAGGTTATCTGTAAGTTGGATGTCTGTCGATGTTGCTCAACCCTAGATCTTTCTGTCAACTTTGCCTCTGGTAAGTTCTGTTTCCAGCTTCCCTTACCTGAATTTTTAGCTCAGTTTGACTCCATCCTCTTCTCAGGTGGTCGGGGTTTTGCCCCACAGGACTGAAGTAACATCATGTCGAAGCTCCGATTTTCCCTATCAAGTAGGTTTTCTTTTCTCTTATTCCATATGGATTTAATATTCTCCCTCTTGCTCCTCACCTTTCCTTATTTCTCTTGTAAGTTGTTTATTTATCAACACGCAGCTCAATTTTCAGGTCAAATCCATCTGAGTTCGGTGGGAGGCTCCCAGTATCCCTTTTTTGGTGAAGGTTTTTGGTAGCTAGAGCATTTACAGATCTGTTCATAGCTTGACAAAACTCGATTTGTATATGTTGTTTATGTTGGTGCACCCCCTTGGGATTGTAAATTATGGGACCCTTTGTGCTTTCTTTTTATCCATGTGACTGCTCTTGCGTATATATTTGCTTGCCTCTCTTTATGTCTGTTTGCTAATTTTGTGTGTTCTAATTCTAAGATTAGGGATTTGTGACTTGTCCATGTTAATATACCTTCTAATCTTAGTAGGCAGTTCCATGAAACCATAATACTCTTTTGTTTGCTGTATGTCTATTACCTCACTAGCAAGAGCATTAGCAACTGAATTTCCTTCTCTAAATATGTGTTACTTTGCCTTGCACTACATGAAGTTTGCTCCATATCTCTTCCACTATCATGATAATAGTCCAAGGAACTTTTCATTGTCTATTTATCATCTTCATTAGTATTAAAGAATCAGTTTCTACATTTAGTCCCATATAACTGTTCTCCTGACAAAATGCAAGTGCCTACTTTATTATAGCTATAGCCTCAGCTTCCACATTAGTAGTTTCCCCTAATCCTACTGCTTTAGCATAGATGAAATCTCGTTGTCATCCCTTAGGCAAAAAACTGAAGCTCGGATTCCTGGATTCCCTCTACATGCTCCATCAGCGTTACACTTGACCTTGTGTCTCTCTGGAAAACCCCAAAAATAACTTTTTGATGATGTAATCTAGGCCTATAGTTACTTAAAATAGTAACAATGTTTGGCCAAGATTCCTTGTTTAGTTTAATCCATGGATGCAATGTATTAATTAAGTTCCTAATCAATTCCTGCACCTGCCATACTAAACCTAAATATAAGTGGCTTGCTTTCCGTGTTTGATCCTATTTCTTCTCTTCCAAAAGATCCACATGATTATTGCTGGTATAGTTTTACACATTGCATCAATTTTTAGGGCTACTCTTACTGTCCACCATGAATGAATTAGCTGATGCTTATTCATTTCTTCAATATCAATTCCTGCAAAAACAACAAACTGCCTCCATATCCTTTAAGCTATTGGGGCTGTTAAAAATGAGTGGCTCATAATTTCCTCTATCTTGACCTCACAGCACCAACATCTAGACACTATATTGATATTCATCCTCTTCAGGACATCATCGATGGCAATTTTCTGTTTCCACACCCTCTACATAAATAAACTTATTTTGAAAGGAAATCCTTTAACCTAAATATCTTTGTATTCCTCCTTCCTTTACTTCTTGTTTCTCAATATTTCCCAAGCAGATTTCACAGCGAACTTCCCTTGTATGTTACCAGTCCACCAAGGGATATCATCATCAAGCTCAATATTTGAAATATTGACTGAATCCACAATGTACTCTACCATTTCTTTAGATACTTTGTTTCTCAGTTTCTATATGTCCCATTCCCCATTTAATACAAAATCCTTCACCTCATATTCCTCTTCTTCTGCTTCATCATTCTCAACATAAAATAAAGCGCCTATTACAGTCCAAAAGCTAGAACTTCCTGATTTGACTTGCCATCATATATTGTGCTCCACCTCATCCCTTATTCTTATCATTTTCCTCCATATATGAGAAGTACCATAACCTTTTGCCATAACAGAATGGAATTTTTTGCAGTATTTGCTCGACATAAAGTCACTCCATAAAAATGACGTGGAAGTTCTAAAATTCCATCATAACTTAGCACATAATGCCTTAGCGACTCATGGAGTGACCTAAAACCATACCACCTTACTCTTTAGGATAACACCTATTATCCCACGAAATCCAATGCTTATTTCTGGACCGAGAGGTATTTGCACAAAATAATTTATAAAAGATCTTATGCAATTGATTCACAATACTCACTGGAGGACACATATCTGATAACGAATAAATAGGCATAGACTGAAGAACACTAGTAATGAGAACATACCTTCCACCAAAGGATAAAAACTTGTTTTGCAATAGACTCATCCGCTTCATTATTTTCTTAATAAGATCCTCAAAATGAGATTTCTTCTTTCTACCATAAAAGATGGGACAACCCAAATATGTAAAGGGAAATTTCCTTCTTTTTATTCGAGTAATTCTTCTGGCTAGGCTACAAACTCTGGCTGGTGTCTTTTCATGAAGATAAAACAAGCTTTTATCTAAATAAATCATTTGTCCAGACATGTTTTCATATTTCCTTAACACCCTTATCATCTTCTTCATACAAGCCTGATGTCTTGAACAAAACAGAATAGTATCATCTGCATATGCTAAATGATTAATCTAGGGCTCTATCTTGGCATTCCATACCCCTTGAACAAAGAATCTTCAAACAATTTGTTCAAACTCCTAGATAGAACTTCAACTGCAATTATAAAAAGAGTGGGGGATAATGGATGGCCCTGCTTTAAACATCCGAAAGATTGGAAAAAAACCAAATGAATGCCTATTCATTAAAATGGTATACCAGTTATTACTAATCAGCCTTACCACCATATCAATAATCCTTTTTGAAAAACCAAATCTTCTCAAGACCTTTACCAAATATTTCCAAGAAACCCTATCATAAGCTTTGGCCATATCATGTTTCACCACCACATTATGATCTTTGTTCATCAGATTTATATCCCTAGTAATCTCCTATGCTAACAAAACATTCTCTGTAATACTTCTTCCCTTAACCAAACCTGATTGATTCGGAGAAATGGTCTACGAAAGGATCTGCACCAATTTCTCTTGAATTAGCCTCGAAATAACCTTATTAACAAAATTACTCAGGTTAATAGGTCTCAAATAGCTAAACGTTCTGGCATCCTTCTTCTTAGGTATTATTAACACTAAATTTGTGTATGTTATATACCTAGGAAGTTCCTAGCCATAGAAAAAGCCTTTAGCCATATTTGTTATATCATCCCCAACAATATCCCAAGAAGACTGAAAAAATTACCCTGAGAAGCCATCTGGATCACAAGCACTGTCCCCATTTAAGTCAAAAACAGTCTGTTTAATCTCTTCCTTAGAAGGCATTCTTTCTAGCTTCACATTTTCCTTCTGAGAAACCAAATTAGGTATACAGTGTATCATATCACTGTCATAATCCTCTTGCGTCTCAGAAAACTGTTCCTTGAACATATTAACTACCTCCCCACCAATATTTTATGTAGTATTAATCCAATCTCCCTGCCTCGATTGAATTTTCTTTATTTGCATTTTCCTCCCCTTTTCCTTTACATATGCATGAACAAAATTAGTGTTCTTTTCCCCCTCTGCAAACCATTTCATCCTCGACTTTTGTCTTCAAAACTTCTCTTCGATACGCAAATACCTTTTCAAATCTGCTTCTACTTTATTCAGAACCATTCTATTCTCTTCTGATAGGTTAATTTCCAGCTGTACCTCCTTGACCTTCACCATCTCCTCCAAAGTGGTAATATTTTTGGAAAATATTTCCAAAAGTTTTCCTACTCTATCCTGTAATGCCTGCTTTACCCTCTTCATTTTCGCGTGTAGAATAGTAAAAAGAGATCCTTTTAACTTCTATCTTCCATGCTTCCTCCACCACATTCATGTAATCATTATGCTTGACCCAAAAATTTATAAATCTAAAAGGCTTTATTACTTTCTCCTGAGAAGCATTACAAATAACATAAAGATGAGCATGGTTAGAGCCTTGCCTTATCAGATGATGAGCTTCACTGTTAGGAAGAGTTCGCATAAACTCAGTATTCCCAAAAACTCTATCCAACCTTTTAAATATGCAATCTTCTTCTATTCTCCCATTCCACCAAGTGAAAGTACTTCCTGAGAATTTTAATTCAACAAAAGCACAAGAATAACACAAGCAGCAAAATCCATCAACTCCTGTTGAGTAACCTAAAGACCCCCTAGTTTCTCTTACTCATCCAAAGTTATATTAAAATCCTCACCCCCATCCAAGGGTCCTTAATATTCTCTGACAAACTCTCTAAATCCTCCCAAAGTTTGAGTCTATCTAAAGTACTACATCTAGCAAAAACTGCAGTAATGTAAAATACCTCAGAAGACCCTCTTATTTGAAAGTTCATAGTAAGTTGCTAAATAGAATTTGTAAAACCCTTTTCCACCCAATTATCCTCCCCAAAAATCCAAATTTTTGTTGAACTGTTGACTCTAGCATGAGGTAAACCAAGTTTCCGCCTGTAACTTTCCAATTCAGCAGGACTTTGAAAAGGTTCTAGTAAAGTGTAATACCCGTGCTTATTCCTAGCTAGAAATCATCTCAAGGATGCTAGTACTTGCTTTGAAATACAAATCTATTTTTGTACCCATGGTATTTTTGAGATTTCTACTTTCTATCACTTGGAAAATTGAGTTAGCTTTCTAACGATATCATTTTTGTCCAAATCCGACACCAGACGAGGAAGTTATGGATGTTTTACTCAGAACTGACCGAAACGCCCAGGTGCGACGTCCAAGTTGATGGACGGCCAAACAAGTGACGGACCACCACTTTGATCGTCACAGCCAAGGCAGTAGGGCCACGTTCTGTCTAAGGATTGACGGACGAGTTGACGGACCATCAGATTTTTGACGGATCGTCATCCAGGCTGTCAACTCTTATCTAGTGAACCCCATTTCTGGTCCACGTATGACGATCGAAATGACGGACCATCAAATTCCTGACGGACCGTTAGTCGGGTTGTCACACGCCATGTTCAGTTTATTTCCAGGCCGTTTTAACAGGGGTATTTTGCTCACTTACCACTCGCCTACCCAGATGAGTCCGAATTCAGCCATTTTGCTCATTATTATTTCACAAACAAAAATTAGGATTTCTCTCTAAATTTAATCTCCAAGAACAAGACTCAATCTTCTTCAAAAATCAAAGGATTTCAAATCCTTCAAGTTCAAAAACATCAAGAACCTTGAGTCAGGTATGCGTAGTGTTCATCTATGGATCCATTTCGTTCATAGTGCTCAAGAACGATGTTTTAGACTCATATAGCTCGTGGGTGGTTCTAGAATGGTCAAGCTACACATCCTAGGTTAAAGATTTAAATGCATGCTAAACCTGGCATGGTGTGTATAATCTGGCTATTTACAATGATTTTGAATAATGACATTACTTTATCCTTATTCCTGAGTACATGCTAGCGTTCACCTGCTAATCTGTCTTCGGACGATGTATCCCAACGCAATGCAGGAATTGGCCATAGTACCCCCTACTCAGTGATCTTGGATTCAGGGACAATATTTGTGTCGGATTGAAGTAGTGAGCTTCCATATTCCGGAAGACTCCATTTCATGTTATGGATATCTTCTCATACTTTAGTTTATTTCTTGGACTTTGATTTTGGCTATGGTCGGGGGCATGTCCCGATTGCATGTTCTTTGTTTTTAGTTAGAGGCTTTGGCATGATATATATATATATATATATATATATATATATATATATAATTTGGTTATTTACTATGGTTTTGAATAATGACATTACTTTATCCTTATTCATGAGTACATGTTAGCGTTCACCCGCTAATCCGTTTTCAGACGATGTATTCCAACGCAATGCAGAATCGGCTATAGTACCCTTCCCACTCAGTGATCTTGGATTCGGGGACAACATTTGTGTCGGATTGAAGTAGTGAGCTTTCATATTCCGAAAGACTCCATTTCATGCTATGGATATCTTCTCATACTTTAGTTTATTTCTTGGACTTTGGTTTTGGCTATGGTCGAGGGGCATGTCCCGATCGTATATTCTTTGTTTTCGGTCAGAGGCTTTGTGTGACTGCTATGGACATGGGTGGTGTCGATATTGGTGGCAGCGTTGGCATTGGTATTGGTATTGGGACTGTCACCGATTGGATATTTGATTGTTTTGTTAGTTATGGTTATGGATTCTATTATTGTCTTTGAGTATTAATTGTTTTATCTTGTCATATGTTTGGAATTCATTGGACATGGGGTACAGGGCAGTTATAGTTGGGTATTGGGGTGGTCTCCGATCCCAGTTAGACTTGAGTCACCCGACACGACTAGACCTTGGTCGGGTCGTGTCATTGAGATCAAATTACGAAGGCGTCATGTGAAAGATAATAGTTGCATGCAAATCAAGAGATTGATAATTTAGACAACAAAGGGAAACATAACAAAAGCATGATTAAGTATGTGATTTGACCAATTGACCTACATATGAAAATCTAATATAAAAGAAAGCATAAAAACTATTTAGAGCAAAAATCTCTCCCTAAACAAGACTCCTTAAAATATTATATTGTGGATACTAATGTGTTGTGGTATGAGAAAAGAAATCTTCAATTTATATAGGTCCAAAATTTTCCTCCAAGAAAGAGGCAAGTCAAATATGAAAGAGTGTTATATTTTTCTTTTAGAAAAAGTAAAAGTAATTATGGCATTGATTTAACTTTATATAATGACTTAATTTGTAAAATTTTGCTTTTGATGTGTTTTGAATTTGGTTCAATAGCGGGGTTGGTTCGGGTTAAAATCTTTCATATTTCGATCCTTCGTTTGAAAAATTGTCAAAAAAGGTTTTGAAAATTAATTAATTAAAAATGATCTTTTTTGAAAATCTGATGTTGCCATTGATTCCGACATTGAAAATAGTCCAGTAACATATATGGTTCATTTTTGTGGGGTCCTGAACGAATCCCCAAGATTCATTCGGAGGATTCAGAACCATGCAAAATCAACAGTGTTAGCTAATATCTCGTGCAAGTAAGATCCTTCTTCACAAAGGCGGGACTCTGACTGCGAACATAGAGAGGATATTCTCCTTCATTGCGAACGCGACAAGGCTATCACAAAGACGATGGTCCTGATTGTGGACCTTCATGAACGCGAAGCTTTGGCTGCGGACGCGAAGGCTAATTAGTTGGTCTGATCAAAGTTGACCCTCGAGAACGCTAAAGGTTGACCGTGTTCACGAGGCACTGTTCACAAAACAGTATATTAGTCTCAATATCATGTTTTTACTCATTTTTTTGACCTCCAAGCTTCAAAAAAGGCCATTTTCATGGGTTTCTTCATCATGTTTTGTATGGGTAGCCACTAAACTCATATTCCATTATTTTCCATTGATTACATCTTTGAAAATACCTTTTACTATTCATTTTGAAAAGGAATTTTGAGGTTTTTACCGATAAAGCTTAAAAATAGTTTTTCTTTAATTTGAATCTCGTTTTTAACTCATTTCTGCGTGGGGTTTCCAACTATAGACTCCTATAACCTTGGGGAAGGTATTTGTAAAATAAAATCTCAACTTTATCCCTTTCATTTTTGAACTCACTTTTCAAACCTATTTTAGATCCGACTCAAATATGGGAAATATGGATATCATTAGCTTTCTTTTAATGCGCAAATGCTATATTTGAACGTTATAGTTGATTTCGAGGCCGTTTGAAAAGGTAAAGATCTGTGTTAAAGCACTTTAGGCTTGAACTTCGTCGTTTCGAGGTAGACTATGACTTAACTTCTTTCAGATTGAGTTGGAAAGTTAATAAATAAGTAAAAACTGCTATGAGTTGAGAAAATAATTATGAGATTTATTTTTTGAGATTATTATTATTGTTATGTGTTCAAGTGAGGACTTATATTCTTTGTTGTTGAATTGTGATATCTGATATTATGTGTTGCCCTTGTGGGTCTTTATTTGATATCATTGGCCTTATCTGTGCATGTTTATTCTTAAATATAATGTCTATGCGGGAGCTTGAATTATTTGTGCATTTAACTATTTTTATTTTAGATATAATGCTTGTGTGGGGCTTAAATTGTTATTGTAGGCCATGTTGAGCATTGATTATTTTTATAATGATTGAAATATCTGAGCTAAGGGTTGACATGATATTAATGATGTCTTACATGCATATTTATTTCGATGGTGTCTAATTAAAGTTGATAATCATGAATTTTGAACATATTGAGTTGATTTCTGGTCTCACTTATATATATGCATTGAATGAATTTAATATCTTCATACTGATTTGGTTGTGTGAATTACATTCTCTTTCCATACATATACATTCATAAGATATCGTTACCATTGGAGAACACTATTTTTGAAAAAAATGGAGACACTTTTATAAAATTTTCTTCCTGAACATGAGCCGAGGAAGGTGGATTGAGATTTGAGATATGAATTATAGTATATGGGTTGCGACCCCCCTCCCCCCCCCCCCCCCCCCCACTGTTTCCCCTTCCACATGAGTCCTATATGAGGAATTACAAGCTCGGTAGGTGTATACAGAAAGTCATACGATCTATCATCGTTACATTGCATTGTATATGCATCTTTATGATTTCCTTAGTTCCTATTAGCTTGTGTTTAGTTTTTGTGTACACTAATTGTATATTTGTGTTGTTTATGTATATATATATTAGAACTATTAGTGGAGATAATGTTAGCTATTATTTGAGACTTTTCTGTTTGCAGGTGGCGTGCTCATAATTTTCTTTACTTATGTTATTTTCTATTTTGCTCAATTGGCCTATGATATCTTCTTAGGACAAGTGAGCCATACTCATTCCTACTATGCCCTTTCGGTGAAAATCTTAGTTCAAGTACTATATCGGCTGATCTTTGTACAGAGTTTATGAGTTCTTCGAGGTACCGATGTGCTCCAAAGTCGAGGGTTGATTCGGACCTCATCCATCTATAGTTGTCTTTATTTTTTTTTCTAATATAGACTTTGTATTTCAAATTCGATTACATATTTAGATGCTCTTATACTTGTGACACCTGTTATTGGAATGGTTATGTTTATTCAAACTTTCGCTTTTGTATGACTTGACTTTGTTCTTTAAATCTCACCTTGATTTACGTATGTTGTTTGATTTTGATTTTTTTTTATTAGTTTTGGTGATCGACTTATTAAGGTTCGACCACGATAACTGTCATTATGACACCATTTTTGAGTTATGACACTTCAAAGAAAAATAAAACTCATATATGATTAAAAAAATGACGAAAAAATTCCAATACAACTCTCCCAACTCCACTTGAAAAAACACACGAAATGTTGTTGTACAAGAAATAGAGTATAGAGTTGAAATTTATAGAATTCATACTTTGTTTAAAATGCTAGATTTATAGTAAAATATTTAAATATATAATAATTTTTTAATACAAATATAAATTATAAGCAAAAGCTATTTGATTTGCGCCGCTGCCGCAAATAGTATATCAGCTTTGCCCTTGCTTCCTATGCAACTGTTTATTCAATATATTATTTTCTTTCAATTTATTTATTAGGTTTAATTTGATTCAAATTTTAAGAAGGTAAACAAAAATTTTAAATTTGTGATCTTAAATAGATACAAAAATGTATGAAATATTTTTTAATCTTGTGATTTTAAACATAATATATGAAATTAAAAGGTTTCTCTCTCTATATATATACACATACATACAGTAGATATCGAAGGACCCATATATGTTATTTTTTGTCTCAATTTATGTGACACAAATAAATTTAAATAATCAATTGTACTTTTAATATGTTTTTAAATATTTTAAGTTGTTAGCTATTGTAATACTTTTTTGGCATTGTAATTTACTATTTTAAGTTGCTAGCTATTGTAATTTATAATACTCTCCTTGTTCAAACTTTTGTGGCATTGATAGTCAATTATAGTTTTAAAATAATTTAAGTTTTTAATTATTGTGATTTATAATGTTTTTTCTTCTATTCCAATTTAAGTGACACATATAATTTCGACAGTCAACCAAATATCACGATTGAAGTAGTGAAACAAACATATCTTAAATTACTCATAATAGCTTATTAGAAATGATATAGCAAAATAACTATAAAAAATAGTTGTGAATTTTTTTTTAAGTAAGCCTCATATAAGATGCCAAGTTAATTTAAAACATCAATAGTTAATTTATTATTATTTTTATATATTTTAACTTTTGTTAATTTTTTTTTTAATATTTAAATGACTTAAATAATTAATCAAGGGTGAAATGGTGAAATTACAGTTGAAGCAGCTGAAACAGACATGTCATAAATGTCCATTTTATTTATTTATTAAATATTATTAATTTTCTAATACGCAAGTGACATATAATAATTAATTAGGGATGATACAGTAAAAGCACGGAGCAAGAAGACACGTCTATGAAGAGGTGCCTTCTTTACCGCACTTCTATATAGTACTAACAATATATATTATTTTTTTGTCTCAATTTATGTGACACAAATAAAATTTAGATAATCCATTATATTTTTTTTATATGTTTTTAGATATTTTAAGTTGTTAGCTAGTGTAATTTATAATACTTTTTTAGCATTGTAATTTACTATTTTAAGTTGTTAGCTATTATAATTTATAATACTCTCTTTGTCCAAATTTTTGTGACATTCATAGTCAATTATATTTTAAAAATAATTTAAGTTTTTAATTATTGAGATTTATAATACTTTTTCTTCTATTCCAATTTAAATTAAATGACACATAATTTCGATAATCCACTGAATATCACGATTGAAGTAGCAAAACAAACATGTCTTAAATAACTCATAATAACTTATTAGAAGTGATATAGCAAAATTACTAAAAAAAATTAGTTGTGAAAAAAATTAAGTGGGCCTCATATAAGATGTCAAGTTAATTTAAAACATCAATAGTTAATTATCATTTTTTGGCTATTTTATTTTTTTTTATTAAATATTATTATTTTTTAATACTTAAATGACTTAAATAATTAATTAGGGGTGAAATAGTAAAATTACGGTTGAAGTAGAAGCAAACATGTCATAAATGTCTATTTTATTTTTTTATTAGATATTATTAATTTTTTAATATGTAAATGATATATAATAATTAATTAGGGGTGATATAGTAAAATCACGAGGAAGCAAACATGAAGACCTTCACCTGCTTCCTTCACACTTCGAATATATGCCATGTGTGTTGAGGTTTTTATTATATTCCATGTTTGTATATTGATATCTAGAACTTGCCTGATGTGTTTGCAAAACGAAATAAAGAATGTTGAGTTAGGAGAATATATAGGCATTTTTTTGATAATCTTTTTTATACCTACTTTATCTACTCTTTCCGCATGGTCTTAGTTAGCCCTACTGAGCCTTTAGCCTATTTTTTGATAACCTCATATGTAGCTTATTTCTTTTCTTTCAATTGACCGTAATTTAATTCAAAACCCCTAAGTGTCTGTGCATGTTATTTTTTATCTCAATTTATGTGACACGAATAAAATTTAGATAATCGATTATATTTTTAATATGTTTTTAGATATTTTAAACTGTTAGCTATTATAATTTATAATACTTTTTCGGCATTACAATCTATTATTTTAAGTTGGTAGCTATTATAGTTTATAATACTCTCCTTGTCCAAACTTTTGTGGCATTGATAGTCAATTGTAGTTTTAAAATAATTTAAGTTTTTAATTATTGTGATTTATAATACTTTTTCTTCTATTTCAATTTAAGTGACACATAATTTTTGCAGTCAACCAAATATCACGATTGAAGTTGCGAAACAAACATATCTTAAATTATTTATAATAACTTATTAGATGTGATATAACAAAATTAGTATAAAACTAATTATGAAAAAAATTTAAGTGAGTCTTATATAAGATGTCAAGTTAATTTAAAACATCAATAGTTAATTTATCATTTTTATCTATTTTTTATTTTTATTAAATGTTATTAATTTTTTAATACTT
This sequence comes from Capsicum baccatum var. pendulum, assembly GCA_030864225.1. Lineage (NCBI taxonomy): Eukaryota > Viridiplantae > Streptophyta > Magnoliopsida > Solanales > Solanaceae > Capsicum > Capsicum baccatum. The sequence continues at coordinate 205,142,550 of CM061550.1, forward strand.
AAATGACTTAAATAATTAATTAAGGGTGAAATAGTAAAATTACGATTGAAGCAGCTGAAGCAAACATGTCATAAATGTGTATTTTATTTTTTTATTAAATATTATTAATTTTCTAATACGTAAATGACATATAATGATTAATTAGGGGTGATATAACAAAATTACGAAGTAAGCAGATACGCCGACGAAGAGGTGCCTGTTTTATCGCACTTCTATACAGTACTAACAATATATGTTATTATTTGGTCTCAATTTATGTGACACAAGTAAAATTTAGATAATCAATTATATTTTTAATATCTTATTAGATATTTTAAGTTGTTAGTAAGTATAATTTATAATATTTTTTTGACATTGTAATTTACTATTTTAAGTTGTTGGCTATTGTAAATTATATTACTTTCCTTGTTCAAACTTTTGTGGCACTCATAGTCAATTATATTTTAAAAATAATTTAAGTTTTTAATTATTATGATTTATAAATTGTTTTTATTCCAATTTAAGTGACATATAATTTCGACAGTCACTGGGTATGCTGTTGTTGTATATAATTTCGACAGTCGATCAAATATCACGATTGAAGTAGCCAAACAAACATGTCTTAAATAACTCATAATAACTTATTAGATTATATAGCAAAATTACTATAAAAATTAGTTGTGAACCGGTCCCCATATTGGTTAGGGATGTTTGACGGTTGCACACTAGAGTCATTCATGTGGTCAAGGTCCTATGAAGGCATCGACCTATAGATGAGGCTGCTTGGGAGGTTAGTCTAATATACGTAGTTTGTATCCCCAGCTTTTTGCTGATTTGGGTATTTCTCTTGTCTTTAGTTCGAGGACGAACTAGATCTTTAGTGGAGGATGATGTAATAGTTTGAATTTTGATGAAATATGTGAAATGTGTTTCTGTGTGATTTTACCATTTTACCCATCCCAGTGGTTGTGCTATGGTATTTATGGGGTGTGAGGATGATTGACATGATTTTCAATGCATTTTGGTGCCACTTATGTGATATCGTGGTTTTTGTGGCTTCAAGAGCCTTATAATTGACTTCAGTCAATATCTTTTGATCCTTGCGACGGATGGAAGAATGGACTGCGCCAACAGATTTAGAACGTTAATTTTAGTATGATAACATGGTTGATATGATTTTATGACTTTTAAATCTCATTTCGACGCTCGATTTTGAAAGTTGTGATTTTGAATTTCGGGGATCAACTTTGTGAAAATGACATTTTTTCAAAAATTTGATATTGCAATTGAGTCCGGTGCATTGAGTTTGATAGGGTAACATAGTTCATTTGCATTCACGAGATTTCGGATGAATCCCGAGGGCCGCGGAGACTTGGAATGCACCAAGTCCCCAGTTGGTGCACTCGCAATCGCGATGCTCCTATCATAATCACGAATGGGACTTGTAGACATATCTCGCAATTGCAATACTTAGTCCGTGATACCCTTGTTAGCCAGGTGTTGCATACCTAGTCCGCGATCGTGATGCCTGGGTATATAAAATACTTTGTTTTCGCTATTTTTCACCATTTTTTAAACTTGAAGCTTAGGATTCCATAATTTTAAGCAACTTTCTCCACTTCTAAGCTTAGGTAAGCTCCATGACACCTATTTCAATTAATTTCTTCAAGCATTATCATTTATTTCTTATTTTAAACTTGGGTTAAGAATGAAATTTAGGGATTTTGGCCCATAAGGCCAAATTGAATTTCTCTAATTTAAACTCCAATTTATACCCCTTTTCACTTGTGTGAGTTTCTAATCCTATAATTATCATTTTTTTATTTCATCTTCGAAACAACTTCAATTTTTATTTTTAAATGGCTTTCGAGAAATTTACCTGGTAAAGCTTAAAAATAACTTTTCTTCGATTTGAACCTCGTTTTTAACTTGTTTTCGCTTGGATTTTCAGTTATAGACTCCTAAAAATATGGGGAATATGTGTTTGAAATAAAGTTATGATTTTACCCTTCTTTTTTTAAAATTATTTCAGGGGCCCGTTGTGACCCCGACTAGAAAATAGTTAATACGAGTATCATTGGCTTTTTTTGACGTGTAGATTCTATATTTTAGTTGATTTTGGGTGCGTTTGTAAGGAGTAAGAATTTGGGATTGGAGTGTTGCAGACTGGTTTTCGACCTTCTAAGCAGGTTATGGTCTTCGAGGAGTAAGGCTTTTGTGAATGATGATTATGGTTAGAGTGGTGGTGAATATTATTCAATATAAAAATACCTCTTAATCAAACTTCAGACCATTAAGTGTATTTGTTTTTTAATAAGATTTTAGCTCTTAATAGGTTTGAATAGGTTTTAATTATTCAAATCTTGAACCAAGTCTTAATAGGACTGGAGAGATATTCTGGTGTTTGATAATATTCACTACTCTATTCATAATCAGTAGTCACCACTACTAACTATCTCTGCCACCACTACTATTGTCAACCACCACCACCAACCACCTCCACCATCACAACCACCATCGACAACAAATATTGCTACCAACCACTATTGTTAACCGCTACCACACCTACTACCTCTATTATTCTCTTATATTCACCGTCACCACCGTCATCGACAACACCACAATCATCAACCACTACCGGTTAATCCCTACTGCTGACCAACTCATCTATCACGACTAGCACCACCAATAATACATCAAAACCTCCACACATTCTTCGACCGCCACCACCATTGTCTCTAGTAACGCCACTCTACCACCACTTTAACCACTACCATCGCTACAATTTATCTATACTAACAACCATCTCCATCATCCCAACAAACAACATCTCCAACTAGCACCAACACATCATCAACCATCATGCATACATGTTTCGGCCAACACAATCAATACCTCAAACTACTAACATCAAGCAACGTCACATTACAACCACCACCACCACCATCAATCGCTACCATCATAACAGTCACTATAATACCGACCATCACAACTTTCTGCACCAACAACTATCATAACTACCACCACCAACATTATTTATCACTAACATCAATCATCATTACCGCAACCACCATTATAAACCATCTCCACTATCACTATCAAACATAAATATTTTTTCTAAATCAAATAATAATTTTATTGTATTAAATTACATACTTTTATAATATATAATTAAATTTTTATTTGAATTATATTTTTTATTTTATTTTACATACAAATAATTTTTTTTGCTTCAGTTTTTAGATCTAGAGACAACATTTTAATCATTCAGATATGCATTCAGATTCAGACATCTGAATCTTAAAAAAACAAATGTAGCCTGACTTAGTTCCAGATCTGATGGTTAAGACCTATTCATAACTGTTAAGAGCCAAAATCTTAATGAAAAACAAATGCACTTAATGGTCAAAAGTCTGAATCATTCAGATTCAGACCTCTATTAAGTGCAAACAAATAAGGCCTTAGTAAAACTGTAACCTTTACTCTAGAGTCTGTAGTGTTTTCAAACTTGAACTATGACTGCTTAAGGAAAATAAAGTATTACTGCCTACATACAATAATATAGGTGTTGACATAAGCTTTAATAGCCAACACATTAAGGCCATGCATTATCCCGATTTTTCATGAGTGTTTTTAAGAATAAGTCCAGTTCTCATAGGAAACGACCGACTTCTACACTCACATAGTGAATTCTGTCAAGGGCGGTCCTGTAACTTTGACACCCCAATCATACGAATTATAAAATCATTAAGAGTTCTTAGACTCAACCTTTATAAATTATCACAGGAAAAAAACTCACACACATCATAGGAAGGGATTAAATAATAGAGCATCTCATACCAAGTCATTAATGATTCGTTCTTCCTATTGAACCTGATTATAGGATCTCTAGTAGCCAGATTGAGTTTTCTCATATATGACTCATGTATTTTTATAGACTTCATTCCTCCTCCTCTATGTGTTTTAGATCTTTTATCTTGACAAGGCCTTCGTTAGATCATCTGCAAGATTACAAAATTTGACATAATCATTTGTTGGTACCATATGTTAAATATGATCATAATATTATTTTCTCCTTATGGGTTCAAATTTAATGTTATAAAAACAGTTTATTGGTGCTATCACAATAACTCAAAACTAGAAAAATTAATTTCTCAAAATAAAGTGATTGATCAATTCAATTTTTCACTAGTTGAACCTAAAATAAGTAGTTCAACCTCCATGATAGAACTAGCAAATAATAAATTGCTTTTTTTTATTTCAACAAATAGCACCAAATTTTTTCATTTATATCAAAAACACTTTTAAATATAGCAGAATTTATTTTTTAATAAAACAAGTTGCAATATTCTTACCAAGTAAATATACCTGATTTGCTTGTACTTGCTAAGTATTTTTACTATATACATATTTTCAAGCCAAGTGCAATTAGCCACGTATTTCTTTTTTTTTACTAGGCTAGCAAACTCTTTTTTTTAACACCAATTTCACAAATTTAAATCAAAAGGGTTGCATAGCTTATACTATTAACAAAATGTACTTCACAATTTTCTTCACCATAATGTGACATGTCAAGAAAAATTTCATCACATGATTTAGGTAATTTTCATTTCTATAATGGAATTTATCTCACTCAATTTTTCATGTCAAAATGACTACTCAATTTTTTCATTCTTTTTGATAAAATGCATGTTAGAGCCAAAGACATCAACTCAAATGTAAATAGTAACATGCGATTTATTGCAAGACTTATATCTGCACTTTAATACTTTTTATTTTAACTTATTCTCAAAAGTACAAATATCAAATTTTTCTTATTTCACAAACTCCCACCATATCAAGAATTTGAATATCGTTGTGTTAGTGAAAAGTTGTGTCACTTACTCGTAAAAATATTAGGTAATTTTTTTTTAACCTTTCCTTCTCAATAAGTAGAAAAGTGTTTACCTTTCCTCCGCTTAAGTTGAACAAGTAGAAAAATATTTTACTCATCTTTCTCTTCCTTCATCTCTTGAAGTGATCTAGTAACGTCTGAGTGATGTTGAGATCTCACATACTGATATACGCATTTTTTTCAAACTACCAACAAAATCATGAATCTCCTTAAAATTGATGGTGTAATATATATGACAAATTACAATAATTACATTTGAAATTAAAATAAATAAAAAATGAACAAATACTATTCAGGTTGAGGCAAAGATATTTGCTCTCTTTAAGAAGATTCAAGCCCAATGTGACATAATCTACATAATCCAGCAATATCAACTCTTGAGTTGTCCCCTCCAGGATACAATAACCCATCATGATGTACAACTTAAGAAACCCTAAATTAGTTGAAGAGTCCAAAACTCCACCAAAAAATACCTTCCTTCAACATATGATTACTCTCTTTGTATAGTGAATATAGTTGAAGATTTAAAATATTTTCTGTCTTTACTCTCATTTTTACCAATATAATTACTCTCTTTTGTATAGTGAATATAATTAGAGACTTAGAATATTTTTGTCTCAACACTCTTTTTCACTAATATAATTATTCTTTTTTGTTGAATTTTTTATCTGAAACCAAATGATATCGATATGGTTATCGATGGACTCCTTTTGACTTGTAGATGTTATATCTGATTAGATTGAATGTGTTTGGTGATAATTCAACAAAGTAGAACTTTTGGTTGATGCTTTGGACTGAGTTTTGACTTGTGGATCTTCATTAAAGGCAAGTTGAGATGTACCCTAACTTTTTCTGAGGTGTTTATGGGTTGTATGCGGTTATTGTGAATTGATTAGGTTTTGGGGTCCCTCTTAAGTGAAATGACGAGCATCTCTGCGGGTATCGAAGTTTTTTTATAGATTGTAGTTACATAATTGCTTTCCTTAGTTAGTCTTGAAAACATACTTAGAGTAGATTGTAGAAAGATGACTTATTGACCTTGAATAAATTGATAGTGGATGCCTATTTTAGAGTTTGAATCATTTTTAGTGGATAATTTATTAACATTATCAGGGATTAGTGACCTCTTAGGGGATAATTATATTATTGTTGTTATTTGACGGAATGATTAAGGTTTAAAAAATATTCAGATTATATATAGACTTTATAATAGACTTGTAATAGTTGATGTAATTATTGCAGTTTAGTGTATCTTATTAGTGCATGTTGTTAACAATTATCATTTTTCTTTTAGTATTTTAGTCTAATGATGTCATCTTTGGGAAAGATGGACCTATTATAAAGAACAAGCTAGGTTTGGGTAAGTTTTGTGATATATTGTTATTTACATTGTTGTTAATTTTGTGTTTTACGTAGGGGGATTATGTGAATATTATTATTGATTTGAGAGATTATTTATTATTGTGTCGCTAGAGTAGGGGCTTGACCTGATATTATTAACATTATTTGTGCGTTAAATTTCCTTATTTATTATTGTGTCATTCGAGAGGGGCTCGGCTTTATATTAGAGACCTTATTTGAGCATTAAATTGTATTATCATTATAGTGATGCTTCAGTGAGGGGTAGAAAATGATATTATTGATGTCAAGATAAAGATGCCACATCCTTTTCTTTGTTGCATTATATTCCTGAAGTAATTAATGATACAGAGAATGCAAATCTCATAGGTTTACGCTCTGAAGAAGAAGAAGTCAAGAAGGCTATTTCTAATCTTAGTGATGATAGCTCAAATGGTCCAGATGGCCTGACTGGTAGGTTTTATTAGATTTGTTGGGAAATAGTAGGATTAAGATATTTGCAGAGTTATTCAAGAGTTTTTCAGAGGTAATACCCTTTCTAAATCTTTTACTCATACTAATCTGATTCTTTTGCCTAAAAAAGATCAAGTTAGGTCTTTTCAAACTTAAGATCAAGTAGTTTAAGTAATTTGATCAATAAAATCATTTACAGAGTTGTTCATGATAGAATTGAAGATTTGTTGCCTGGGTTAATCTCATCTAACCAGTCAAGTTTTGTGAAAGCTAGAAGCATCATTGAGAATGTGTTGTTGATATAGGAAGTTGTAACAGATATCTGGAACAGAGGTAAGCCTGCTAATATAATTATTAAGCTTGACATGGCCAAAGCTTATGATAGTCTCCTGGTTCTTTTTTATGAAAGTACTAAGAGAATGGGTTTCTCAAAATTAGTGGTTGACCTGATTTGGAGACTTATCTCCAATAATTGATACTCTATGTTGATAAATGGTCAAGCTCATAGATTTTTCCACTCTACAAAAAGAGTAAAGCAAGATGATCTATTGTTCCCAAATTTATTTATTCTATCTGCTAAAGTTTTATCTAGGGTCCTTAATGCTTCTTTTGATGATGATATGTAGATAGGGTATAAATAATCAAAGTGGAGTGCTAATATTAATCATCTTCCTTAAGTAGATGATACAATCATTTTTACATCTTTTAACAGGTATTTCTGGAAGAAAATCATGTGTATTCTACATGATTATAAGGCTCAATCAGGCCAGAAGGTGAACAAGGAGAAGAGCGCATTTTATATGCATCAAAATGATAGAAGTCTCGTGGAGGAACGTACATGGATAAATAGAAATTAATTCCTTTGATCTATCTAGGATGCCCTATATCTCATCTTAAAAAGAGAAAGGAACATTATGCTGCTCAGATTAATAAGGTGAAATCAAAACCTCAGGCCTGAAATAGTCTTATGAGGGTAAAGAAGTTTTAACCACCAACGTGCTACAAAGTGTTCCTGTGCATATATTATTAGCCATTGTTCCTCCTAAATGTGTTATTAAAGAGCTTCATAGAATTTCATAGAATTTTTTAGAACACCCTTAGCCAGTAATTAGGTGGACTTTGGTGTTCTTTGTTTGGCAATGTACAATCTTCTGTGGATGTCATACCTATGTTATTTTATCATGTTCCTTGCTTTTGATGCTTTTGTATACTGTCTTTAATCTTGAGCCGGGGGTCTATCGGAAACAGCCTCTCTACCTCTTTAGAGGTAGTGGTATAGACTGTGTACACTCTACCCTCCCCAGACCCCACTTTGTGGGAATATACTGAGTTTGTTGTTGTTGTTGTCTTTTGGAACAATAAAGTTTTATGAAAAAGCAAGCACTAGGCAGCTTGGGATAAAATTTGTTTACCCAAGCAAGAAGGAGGTTTGGGTTTCATATCGATGTTTGAGGTTTCTCGGGTCAAGTATGCTAAGCTTTGGTGGAGATTTAGGACCCAGAATACAATGTGGGCCTATTTCATGTGGAACAAATATTGTAAGAAGAAAATTCATTCCCTAGTGCAGTGCAAAGGCAGATCACAACTGTGAAAGCATATGATTCAAAACAAGGAGAAAATTAAGCAATTCATTTGGTGGGAACCTAAAGAAGGTACTTCTTCTATATGGTTATCTGGTCTATGTTAGGCCCTTTATTTAATAAACATTCATAGGTAAGTGCATGTCGTATTATATCTGATATTGATGTCTTCCTAACTATTAATGGATGGGATTATGATTTAATAAAGGATCTTCTGCCTGAGAGCATTATAGAGCATGTGCAACTACATTTGAATCATTGCGGGCTTCAAGATTAGGGGGATAGGCCATGGTGGATCAAAACAAATTCAGGAAAACTCACAGTGAAAAGTGTTTGGAAATTGTTGAGAAAACAAGAAAAGGAATCTGAATTTTTTAAAGAAGATGTGGGTGAAGGAAATTCCTTTTAAAATTTCTTCCTTTACCTGAAGGGTGTGATCTCGTAGAGTTTCTGTAGCAACAGTTATGCCTCTTTGGAATCCTAACATTTCCCAATTTTGTCAGTGTTGTAAGATCCCCGTGAGGGAAAATATGGATCACTAGTTTTTAAAGGGTGAGGTTGCTATTTCTGTGTGGAAGTTTTTCACTATTGCTGCAAGTATTGTAGGGCCATGGATTCAGGTGAAGAAATCAATTAAGTGGTGGGATGCTCATGAAAATGATAGACAACTGGCTATTTTTAATGTTGTTCCTAATGTAATTTTATGGTTCCTATGGAAAAGAAGGAACACTGTATTACATGGAGGTAGGTACTCTACCAGGAAAGTTATCTAAGACATTACAAGTAATATCAGATTATTCATGAAATGAAAGTTTGATTACATTGAAGTACCAAGGAATTGGCCCCAAATTATTGCTTTATTGGATGATTACAAAGCCTAATTTTAAGGCTACTATTGTGAGATGGAGTGCCCCTCTAAGTGGTTGGTGGAAATATAATACAGATAGGGCATCTAGAGGTAATCCAGACCCCAGTTCTATGACTTTTTGTGTTGAATATTTAATTAGTGCTAATGATTTTAAGATTCCTGATTCTGCAAATCTTGTAGCAAAAGTTGTGGCCATGAGAGAAGGTTTGCGGTATTGTTTTGATAAAAACTTGCTAAATGTTATCATAAAAATAGATTCACTGGCCTTGGTTTATATAGGTAACAGTGTATGGGATATTTCCTGGAGTGTAACAATGGAGTTCAACTCTATTAGGAGGTTGAGGGATTTAATATCAATAAGAGTACAACACTCTTAAGGAAGGCTTTTTGACTTTTTGTTAACCTTGTTTTGTTAGGGTTTTTGTCCTGATTTTCTTACTATATTTAAGTTTTATTTTTTCTTCGAAGGAAAATAAAAGTTACCATAATTACTTTTACTTTTCCTGAAAGAAAAAAAATATAATTATTTTCCATATTTAGTTAACCTCTTTCTTGGAGAAAAGGTTTTGAACATCTATAAATAGAAGACCCCCTTCTCATACCATAACATAGTAGCATCCACAATGTCATTGTTTAAAGAGTCTCGTTTAGGGGGAGATTTTCTCCCAATAGATTTTAATGTTTTTGATATTAGTTTTCAATATGTAGGTCACTTGACCAAATTACATTAATAATATGTTTTTAGTATGTTTTTCTTCGTCGTCTGAATTATCACTACGATAGTTTGCAACTAATAGCTTCCGCATGACGCCCTCTCGATTTCAAACCCAACAAGTGGTATCAAAACTTACGGTTCAATGGTCCAACGGTGTGGTAAGACGAGATTAAACAGGTTCAAAGCAGTTTTAAAATCAAGCTAGAACAATTTGGAAGATAATGAAGATTTTTGTCGAACTACATATGGAGAACAAGTTTCAACCATATTTTCAACACTCCTGCTGCTGCATCTTTAAAAATACAACAACAACAAACCTAGTGTATTCCCACCTAGTGGAGTCTGGGGGGTAAGATGTACGCAGTCCATACCTCTACCTCTAACGAAGTAGAAAGGCTGTTTCCGATAGACCCCCGGCTCAAGACACGAGATACCACACAAATAAAAATAAAATATTGCTTTTAAACCAATTTTTAACCATGATATTTTAAACCTTATTTTTAACCATGGCAAGCAGCAGTTATGAAGATTATATCAAGAACGAAGTTCATGCACGTGATATGAAGAGAAACGGATCAAGTGAAGACAATCAAGCCAAAAAGAGGAGATTTGTTAGGATTTTTGCACTGATTTTCTTACTATATTTAAGTTTCATTTTTTCTTAAAAGCAAAATAAAAGTTACCATAATTACTTTTACTTTTCCTGAAAGAAAAAAATATAATTCTTTTTCATATTTGGCTAACCTCTTTCTTGGAGGAAAGGTTTTGGACATCTATAAATAGAAGACCCCTTCTCCATACCATAACATAATAGCATCCACAATGTAGTAGTTTAAAGAGTCTTATTTAGGGGGAGATCTTCTCCCAATAGATTTTAATGTTTTTTATATTAGTTTTCAATATGTAGGTCTTGACTAAATTACATGAATAATATGTTTCTAGTATATTTTTTTTTGTCGTCTGAATTATCACTACGATAATTTGCAACTAATAGCTTCCGCATAACGCCTCTCGATTTTGAACCCAACATGTTTTCATTTTGCAAGCTCTTACATGTTTAATAATTTCCAAGAGGTTCCAAGTAAAGGAAAAAGGATCATTAATTTGGGCAAAATCAGCACACCACAACCAGAATCAGACAAGTGAGAGGTCCTTAAGAAATTAAAGAGCGGTCAATGTGGTTTTAAAATGAAATGGTGATTAAGATGCAATATAAATAACTCTTTTATGTCTGAAGTAAGTTCTGTTGATTAACATACCATGCCCCTGGTGAGAGCTTTGAGGTGCCACATATGGAATAAAACCAGGACTAAAGAATTACATGGAGCATTCACAATTGCCATTTTTGTTTAAATCATATGCATGTTCAGGTTGTATCGACAGACGCAGTACTACAGGGTCAAGCCAATTCTTGTACGTTGTCTCTAGTTAAAACAGTGGGTGTTTTTTACCCTGAGGTTGACTTAGGTGGTGATATTGAATCTAACATAGATTCCACTCCATTGAAAGTTAAGTTCAGGGGAAGAAATAGACACACACAACTAGTTTCTTTTTTGGAGCAGATGCAACAGAGGTGGATACTTCAAATCTACACAACATTGAGATTCCTGAATAAAAATTCAGTCATTTCATGGTGTATAGAGACTAAAGAAGTACATAGAAGAGTTAGATACTTAGCTTGAATAAAAGATAGAAGCTCTAATCGATAGTACATTAAATTTGCAAGGATAGAGCGGCTGGTGGTGGTATCAATTACAAATGGGATTCAATCTACTGTCTTCTTGAGTCAAGCAAAGGAAATGGATTGTCAAGTATTTCTCAATCGTCAAACTCAAATTAGACACAAATTAGAACGTTTAAGCACGAAAATGTCACCTGTAATCCGGATGTGTAGCTATTCAGCAGCTTAATGACAGACTTGGTTGAAGAAGGTGAAGCATCCACTGATACTCCAGACCTTCTACTTTCCTAAGTGATTTTAATTGATTTTATTGATTTTTTGTTTTTGTGTTAGTATATATTTGGCTGGACTAAAGGTTTGGGCTCAGTTCTATTGGGCTGAGCCTCCTTTGTGTATTTTCATTAATAAAGAGACCCAATGAATCTTTTGCTTAAAAAAAGTCGTTTGACTTTTACATTGATAGCAGAAAGAAATTTTGTACCCTTTAATTATAATTCTATTTATTTACGCGAATAAATATGTACATGAAAAATATGGAGTATTCACTTTAGCTTCTCTCTACTCTTTCATATTAGTTTTTTTTTTCTTTTCATTTCTTGATTCATTAACACTCCTATACTAAGTAAATAAGTTTTCACCTCTCCAAAACTATCTCTCCTTAAGTTACACCGTAAGGTTCTAACGTGAATTAAATGCACAAAATTTTCTATTTTAAATATAATTTTTGTACCCTTTTAGAGTGACGGTTCAATATAAAAGTTTAAACAGTCATGTTGCAAGAACAAGAGGAGAGGTCTTCCTAATAATTTGTTTTTTGTGAATCCAAAAATTGTGTTTCATTTATATTAACTTTTATATTACCAATATAAAACCAATAATACTTTATTTTTGAATTAATAGTTTAATATTTTTATAACAATTTACTCAAATATATGTTATTTAAAAGCATTTTATTTAACTTTGTTATTTTTTTAACTCCAGCCACCTTACTGGTGTGGGTTATTAATTATCTGATCCTTTCGTGAATGTGAAAATTATCCCAAATAGACTTATTAAATTATTAATTACAAGTTATAGCAAAACTTTTCAATTATTACTAGACTAAAAAAATAATTACAAGCTATAGCAACTTTTGAGAAAAGCATATTTTAATTAAATTTTCAAAAATTATTTTTTTAATATTTATTATTTGTATTATTTCCTTATATTTAGCATTTAACATTTTTCACTCTTTTCTTTTCTATATATCAGAAGAGGTGATTTCAACATGTGAGTTTTTGTCTTTAAATTCAATATTGAGGGTATTAAGGTCTTTAAAATAAGTTTTAAGCTCAATTTGATAATATTTTGTGCTTTGTTTTTTGAACCTCCTTAAAAGTTTTAATAAAAGATCATTCTTTTCTCTTTAATGACCAACAATACCATGTAAGAAATTTACAATAATGTCATCACACGTGGCCTTGCATATATTTCGACATATGTGGGCCCCTCTATCTTCCATTTATTTTTTATTTTATTTATCTTTTTTTTTATGTATAAATTATTTTAAATATATTATATTTAAGTAAATTGATTAGTAAGATGATAATTTATTGTAAAATTTAATTATTGATACAATTAAATAAATTTTATTCTTTATTTAATTTCATATCAAACATATAATTTACTTTCTTTCTTATTTGTTACTATAATTTTACCTAATTTAATTTTTTTTCCTAATACATAGAAGAGAAAATTTTGATATGCCTGCTTATGTTGTCTTCTTCAATTGTTTCAATCGTGATTTTATTATATTGTCTCTAATTAATTATCATAAGTCATTTATATATTAAAAAATAATAATATTTAATTTAAAAAAACAGACATTTATGACATGTCTATTTCAATTGTTTCAATCGTAATTTTACTTTCTATTACATCATTTTTAATGAATTACTATAAATTATTAATATATTAAAAAATTAATAATATTTAATATAAAAGGTAAAATAGACATTTATGACATGTTTGCTTCAGCTGCTTTAATCGTAATTTTACTAAATATCATCCCTAATTAATTATTATAAGTCATCTAAGTATTTAAAGCAGCTCTCCATCGATCTGTCGGCTTCAGTTGTTTGCTCTGTGATTTTACTATATCATTCCTAAGTAATTATTATAAATTATTTACATATTAACAGATTAATAATATCTAATAAAACAATAGAATAGACATTTATGATATGTCTGCATCAGCTGCTTTAACCATAATTTTACTAAATATCACCTCTAATTAATTATTATAAGTCATCTAAGTATTAAATAAATAATAACGAATATTTAATGAAAAAAATAAAATAGATATAAAATGATAAGTTAACTCTTGATGTTTTAAAATAACTTGATGTCTTAAGTGAGATTTCACTTACTTTTTTTTTTCACAAGTATCTTTTATAGTAATTTCATTATATCACATCTAATTAGTTGTTGTTAGTCATTGAAGACATGTCTATTTCGCTGCTTCAATCACGATTTTACTATATCACCTCTAATTAATTATTATGGTCATCTAAGCATTATGTCACTTAAATTGGAGTAGAAAAAGTTTTGCACAATAATTAAAAATTTAAATTATTTAAAAAATATAATTAACTATCAGTGACACAAAACTCTGGACAAGGAGAGTAGCGTATATTTTTTGAAATTACATAAAAAAATATTATAAATTATAATAATTAAAAATTTGAAATATCTACAAATAATTTAATCTATTATATATTTTTATAAAATACTAAAAAAATACTATAAATCACAATAATTAACAACTTAAAAATTTAAATGATATAAATATTTGGTTGACTCTCGAAATTGTATCAGTTTCACTTAAATTGAAATAGAACAAAAATATTATAAATCACAATAATTAAAATTTTAGATTATTTTAAAAATACAATTGACCATCAATGTCACAAAAGTTTGAATAGAGAGAGTAACATGTGTTATTTAAAAATTACATAAAAATATTATAGATTACAATATTAACAACTTAAAATATTTAAAAACATATTAAAAGTATGATTGATTCTCTAAATTCAATTTGTGTCATAGAAATTGAGAAAAAAAATATTGAGCTCATGCTAGATTCCAGATGGCTCTTAGGATGTATATTCAATCCAAACTTTTTTTCCAGCTTTTGTTTAAATATATCAAAATTTTAAATACAAGTTCTAATACAGTACATCAAACAATGCATAAGAAATAATGTTAGCATAAATAATACCAGTATTACTAATACAAGCATTATTAATGCAAACATTATTAATACATTCTATCGGCATTATTTTTGTACACTTTAACAAAAGACTCCACATTTCAATGTAAGAAACATATACAAAAGAAAAGTTCAATAAAATATCTACATAAGTATATTTTATCATATTCTCAAAGTCAAATAATTTAAATTAATATGAAATATGGTAAATTATAGTTTTCTTTTCTATATAATTTTTGAAACACTTAAAATATGAATTTAGTTTAACTTCAAAGAACAAGATGACAAATAAAAGAGAAGGGGAAAATGAAAGCAAATGATGTTTATGACGGCTTAGTAAGGGAATATAATGCGGGTTATTAATTGCAATTCACATGTGATGTAATATGTAATGACTAGATAACCTTTTATCTTTTTCAACACTTATTCTCAAGTCTTATGTATCATTTTTAATCTCAATTTTTTTACTTAATGTAGCAAATCTCAATCATATGATTAAAAATATAAACTTGTAAATGCATCAAGTTTTATTGTTTATATGAGTAAGTTATACATAATTATCTTGTAAGACTTGACTCCGTAAAAAATACTACCAAGTTGTTAATATATTTTGTGTATTCATGTTTTATAATTCATAATTCGAATTAATATCAATTTAACTTACTGTACATAGTAAAAATATCTTAAGATTGGGCCCGTGCTGACACGGGCCATGCTCCTCTAGTAATTAAAGATTTGGATAATTATGGGAAGTAAGTATCAATATATTTTTTATTTTAATAATTAAATATTAAAGTTTGTTGACAATTTAAGAAGTTATTTATGGTAAATATATTTATTAAAGTTAAGATTAGCAACGAATTAAGTAAGAACATTTCAATTAAGTAAGAACAATTTAGCAACGAATTAAATTCGTATCTTATTCCATATATTCTAGTAGCGTTTTTACCTATCCATTTAATTAAAAAGAAAGATATAATGTTATATACGTTATATTTCAAAATAGTTTAAATTTTAACTTCTCATTCTTACCTTTAGCTAGTGAGAAGCTTTTATAATCACACAGAGGCGGATTCAGGATTTTAAGTTTGTGGGTTCCCAATAAAATAAAAAAATGATCGTTTCAAGGGGATTCGAACTGGGGTATAGCATGTGAAGCATTTCTTCAAGCCCGTTTTGAACTAATAAGCCAACTAACAACTTTGTTTATTGGTTCCTCACTTATAATTTTTATATATTTAATATATTTTAAATATTATTACAAGGTATACGAAAATGCTTGGGGGTTCCCGGGAACCCTTTGTAGTGCTACATCCGCCCCTATAATCATACATATATTAATGACATGTTTGAAACTAAAAATGTTAAAAATCTTTTTTTATATATATATTTTTGTTCTTAAACTCTGAATCATTCCATGTCACATAAATTGAATGACGTAATACACAGTTTCTCCGATATTCAAAACATTCGAATGAGTTTGATAATTGACTTTTAATACACCCATGTTTTAATTTATTTATTTGGTTTTGACTTGATACAAAATTTTAAAAAATAAAGAATATTTTTAAATTTTGTTGCCTTAAATTAAAATTACATTGAAAGTACTAAAATACCCTTTAATATTGTGGGCTTAAACGTGTCATGGGAAAAGTTAGAGTTGAAATTTTTTTCAAAAAAATGATTAGATAACATTAATCTACTTCAAAAGAACTTCATTTCAAGTGAGTGATATCTCAAAAAAATTGGAACGTCAAGGGGGTTGCTCAAATCCAAAATTTTGGGCTACTGGATATATATATGTTTAATTTGAACTAGTTTTGGGTTAAATTTCAACTTGAGATCGTTGAAGTTCGAAGTTGCAGTCGAGCTATATCAAATATATATAAAAGTAGTATTATAATTGTATGTTGAATTTGTTTGAAAATTGAACTTTTAAGTTTGCATGTGGATCTCAATTGTATTTAATGTCTATGATTACTCTGTGAAAGTTATATACAACATTTATGTAGTTGTATTAAATTATTAGACATCAGAATTTATACAGTTATATACCTATTTTATACAGATATTATACTCGAAAGTGTAAGCAAAATTCTAAGCATTTGAGCAAGATATGAACATTTCATATTGTTTTTATATATTTTTCATACACGAAAATTGTGAGCGACTCTAATACTTGAGCGAGATATACATTTTTCAAACCGAATTAATGCACTTTTTCATATATAAAAAATGGGAGCAAATTTTCCTTTATGTTTTGAAAAAAAAGAAGATATCCTACTATTTATTTTTTTAAATAAAAATTCCTTGCTATGTTTGATAAATATGATCCTAATTTCATGTATATAATAATGACCAGATTACGTATGTCTTCACAATTATTTCAGCATGATAATTTTTGTGGCGAGTTTGTCCATAAATCGATGTGTTCATTGTATTGTACATTTTCAGAAGAGAACTGAGAATTCTCAGAATTTTAAAATTGTAGAGAATTCAAAGAAGAGGAGAGACCACATCCAAAAAAGTGAATTATTTCTTGAGGTTTATTTGTATGTATATGGTATGATTCTGTGTATGTCATTAGAAACATGTTTAATGGGAACAAATATGATTCTTATGTATGCCAGTGTATTTGAAAACAACCAGTGTTGGTTGTTACAATTCAGATGTAGAATCACTAGTGAATATAATACCAATAACAAACATGCTCAATGAACAACTTTTTCTATTGAATTCATGAAGACCAACAAAACACCAACATTTGTTTAAATTGTTGTCATCTGAATTCATGAATAAGACCATATTTTTCTATTGAATTTATGAAAATCCCTTGCCATCATCAGCCGTGTTGCGATTGCTTCTACTAATCCTTTGTAGTTTGCAGTTGCATCATACATAATCTCATCTACCAAAGTCCCTCGGTATTCCTGTTTAAACAATAATTTTACTTTTCATGCAATTGATAAACATACACAAAATCAAATCATCATCATGTTATATAAAATTCAACAATGTAACAATAAAGAATTAAAGAAACAAACAAAAAAAATCTTTAAATTCGTTTTGAATGCAAAATATCCATTTTTCATAAAAATTTTTTAACATACTTGACGAATCTCATCTTCCTCCATGACGTATCATGATTTTATGCAAATTATTAGAATTTATATTTGTTACCAAAAGAAATACTTTTTTTTTTGCTTTTCTTTCAAATAATAATCCACAACAATTTGTTAGAAGAAGTCAAAATTATATTTTTTTGTTGAATTTAATCGTGTACAAAGAGGAAGCTAGTGTATGAAGATGGAAACTCTTAACGCAAACATTAAAAAGGGAGAAAATAAAAACGGTTAGAGGGATTTGGGGGTGGATTAATATCAGTAATTAAAGTTAACTATATTTAAGGAAGTAATATTGGATATTAATTGTATTAAATCTTTATTTTTCTTTTCAGTAATTATTTTTTTGTATTTAAAAAAAAATTTTTTTTTAACTATTTTTTTTAAATGAAAGTTGCTATAACTTAAAAACCTAAAAGTTTTGCTATAACTTATAATAACCAATCTAATAAGTTTATATAGTTAATTTTTCCGATGTGAATTTACTTATATTTCTTTGGATTGTGGGGAGCACCTAAATCACAAATTTTATCATAAAATTTTGTACTTCTTGGATTGATGTTGAAAAGAGGATCATATTTTCAAAAGAATAGAAAAAATTAATAGTTGAGTAAAGATTTATCTTTCTGATCAGAAAAAATTAATATAACTATTTTTTGATACTTAAATTTTTCTTTAATAATCTTGCGAACTGCGAATAAATTTTCTAATCTATATATAATAATAAAGGAGACATTAGAGGCTGCTGATGTGGCACCTCTCAATGATCTCCATTCCCATTTTTTTGAATTTTTAATATCAAAATATTTTGATTAATTCTTTATTATTTCTCTATAATTAGTGTCATTTATTTGTGTTAAAATTTTGTTAGTAATGACAAATGAACCTTTCCACTTCATCCACATACACAGATAAGTTAACTCGAACCTTTTCTCTTCCTCTACCCACGTAGAGTACCAATTAACTCCTCAATTTTTTAATTATTTAAAGAGCCTGGCTTTATGTGATATCCAAATTCTCCGCTACCAGCCGACTCTGTAGCTCATAAATTTTGGTTTTGTTGTAAGATACAATGTTGTAAGTCATATATCCTACAAGATTGAGGTCGTCAACATTGGTCATCGATTCAATCGACTGTTTATTGAAGGAATATGCATCATCGGACGTTGTTTGTGTCACGACCAGCGAATCATATATGTGATGGCCATTAGATGTGTGGTGAAATTGCTTCTGGTTTTTCTTAGGGTTAGAGTTATGATTAGGACTCAGTTGTGTGTGAGAAAAGGGGCTTTTCCCCATGAATCCACCACCATGAACAACACCGGGGATGCTTAATTCTGGCGTTTCTCTGGTGGAATTGATTGTTATCAGGTGGTGTTGGTGTTAAAATCATGAAATTGAAAGGGTTGTGATGTCCACGCGCCCGCCAGAATCCAACAAAATTTCTCCAAACTAACGTTGCTTGCCACCGTTTTTCGGCTTTGATTATTAATAAAAATGGAGAAAAAAGTTTCTCTGGTGGAATTGATCGTTATCAGGTGTTGTTTTTGTTGAAATCATGAAACTAAAAGAGATGTAATGTCCATGTGCCCGTCAGAATCCAACAAAAATTCTTTGACCAATGCCGTCGGCCACCACCTTTTGGCTTTGATTATTAACAAAAAAGAAGATTTTTTTTGTATTAGAACCCAATGAAGGAAAGGGTTTGAAAGTATTGAGAGAGGAATGATATGGAATAAAGTTTTTAAAGAGAGACACAATGTTTAACTCCTTTTTAGTTAACTCTTCTAATTGAGCAATATTATCTTCGAAAGGTTCAAGTAAATTTGGATTTGTAGGTGCTTTTGCTAGGTGTGTATCTCAAACATGGACAAGGGATGCATAAGAACAAGACGGTGCTTTTGAGGTTATAGAGTTGATGTGATGCTCTCTGGGTTGGATTTATATTTATCGTTTTTGACCTCTTGCTTGTTCAAATTGACTTTTTTTTGTGATTAACGAGAGATGGATAAATGAGTTGGATCACAATCTTTGTTATAAACTTGAATTAATAAATAACTCAAGATGGTGTTGGAAATTATCAAGTAAGAAGGATGCGTGTTTTCTAGTTTTGTGCCTAAGAAGGGTGTGTGTCTCTCATTCATAAATGAAGGATATCCCATCCATAGACCCCTCTATGATTCCCCAATATCAATCCTTACCCGTTTTGAGTTTAATATGTTTTTCTTTTTGGAATCTCGGATAATGAAGGCTATAGATTAATGTAATGCCAATCTATTTTCCATTATGTCTTCTTTTCACCGTGATTCCAATCAAACGTCAATAAGTTTAACTTGCGTCTAAGTTAAAATAAAATAATGGATTAGCCTTGATACCTTTTCATCAAGATACTTCTTTTAACTTATGAAGTGTTCTATTTTTCCCTTTTAGTATCTAGTTCGTTTGAATGTCTCATTTATGATTGAATTGGCCAGTTGATTCATCATAAAGTTTTTCCTTATATCGTTGCTTGATGAATAACATGTTCTTGTGTCCCTTTCCGTGTTAACCATCTTTGCTCTTCTGGTATTCATGATTAGTTGACTAAACCAATTTCTTATTTCTCTTTTCTTAAATTTGTCTCCTTTGTGAAAAAAGTTCTACTGGAATTGAACATAGCTAAAGTCCTTATGATTTTCTCGAAGTCTAAAACAAATTATTTGTGACTCTCATAAATAGCTCGTGTTAGTATACTTCAAATAAAGGTTAAGCTACAATTTGAAGATGTTTTCCATGTCAATTTCGACCTCAACAAGTTTTGAGTAATGAAATTTGTTCGAGCCTCTCTGGTTATCATGCATGCATTTATTTTTGCATGTTATGTTTAATATTATTAATCAAATGTATTTATTATTATATGTTATGTCTAATATTTTAGATTGATGATTGAACAACTCTAAGCTCTAAGACTCATATCTTATTAAAATTGGTTAAGTGATGAAGTATTTGGTTAGTTGAGTGTAGAAACAAAAAAGGCGCGAGCCCTTTCTCCATGTTGGTTGTTTTCTGCCATTTGTTTTTCCTTTTTCTCTCAAGTACGTGATTATGGCTAGTATGATTTGTGGTTATCATGGTAATTATGGTTTGTGACCTTTACCTTAAGTGTGTGATAATTATAGTTTGTTTAAGTTGACATTTAGTATACTATTTTGCTCGTTTATTATTAGTAGGCGCTTGTTAATCTTTATCTTTTCTTTATTTTTCATGAACTGATCTTGAATTAGTCCACTTGGACTCCATTTATCCTTGCATTAGAACTTCGTCGTGTCCGAGTCTCAATTAAAGTCCCAAAAATGGGCAGAGAGACAAGAAACAAGGCTGTATACGCATGTATACAGCAGATATACAACAGATATATGGTGAATATGAGAAAAAGCAAGCTTATTATACAGTTGTAGAACTAAAATACGTGTATATATGACCAATATATGGATATGTATACACCAGATATAAGAAAATGCATGACGAAAAGGAGGCTGATATACACATGGTATACATTGTAGAAAAATGGACTGAAGTCCATAATTCAAAGCCCAATGCTGGGCAGCTAGCTATATTGATGGGCTAACCAAGGCCCAATTTCAATTATTGTATTATTTTTGTAGCTCGTATTTTTTATTTATATTAACTAGCTTTTTAATCAATTAACCTAGACAAATTCCCTTTAAGTGTTGCCATTCTATGTTATCTTGATTTCTTAATTTATAATTTTCCCACCTAATTTATTTTGTCTAAACGGATGTAACGCCCCGGAAATACACCGTGGACCTCACACGGTGCTCAAGACTACAAGTAGTCCCAAGCTAACCTTTTTAGCCTTCTAACAACTTTGAAACTTATAATAAGGATAAACTTGACTTGCGAAATCTTAAGATACTGAATTAATGTCTTAACTGAAACTGAATTAATATCTTACTTAAAGCCTTAAGCTTGGAAATCTTAAAAATAAACACTTTTAAGTCTAAACAAAAAACAATCGGAAAAGCCTCTACTTCTAACTAGAAAACCACTGGGACAAGCCCCAGCTGATCCAAACTTAACTGAAATCAAATGACTAAAGTACTTCATCAATAATAATGTCTGATAAAATGGGTCCTCAAACTATGAGGACTCACCAAGCGTCGGGATGTAGGAGAAGATGCCCGTAATCAATCACGCTGCTAGAACTGAGCACCACAACCTATATTATGAGACAATGCAACACAGAGACTTATATGTGGATCAGTACTTCTGAAATGTACTGAGCATGTAGGGGTGAATTCATAAGTAAATCAATAACTCAATGTGCACTTAGATTTTCAAACAATGCATGATTTGGGGTAAATGCCTCCCCTTGGGCTTGAATTAACTAAAAGCTGTAAAATTAAAAACATGAGTAATAAAGCAAAATGATAAACTTTATGAGCCATAACACTTAGTTCTAAAAGTTTTACTCTTATTCTTTCTTTGGGAGGTTCTTCTAACCGACATAAACCATGTGAGCTATTATGGAGTCCAACGACTTACCTACGTTAGGGAGAGCTATCCTACCCTTGACATCAGAATGGGACCTTAGCTTAAGTGATCACTATCTTTAACTTCATCCATATTGGGAATAAGCTTAACCTATGTTGGCTCGTAGTTCTGGGGCATGCGACCTTGGACTCATACCCAACTCGGTGCTAAATACTACTCCCTTATTACATATATGCTCATACTTTAGGAAATCCACCTTAAAATAGCATAAGGGTTTATAATAAAAACCAATTATGCATCTCTTTGCTTTAAATTATAATCAAGATAAATAATTGTGGATTCTATAACTTAGCTTAGGGTCAAAAGATCACTTCTTTCTATAAATCTTGATATAAACTTATTAAAGAGAACTTAAGAGCATGATCTTCTTGAAATCTCAACACTTAAACTTAGGGCTTGAAATTCATGCTAAGAAAATCATGATGATTCATAACAACACTTCATTCTCAATAACAATCTTGAAATACTTCAACAATATCAAATCAAGATAGTACAATGTCATTCATAATAGAAATCTTATAAGTTAAAACATAAACATAAGCACTTGTTGATAAACTTAAAGCTTTAAATCTCGTGATAATTACATGTTTCAAGAATATAGAAACTTGAGTATGAACCCTAATTTAAAACATGTAACTTGAATCTCAAAATTAGGCAAATTGGGTACAAGGGTGAAAGGATACCCTTGTTCATAACCTCACATACCTTAATGGGCTTGATTCGATGGATAAACTTTGAATTTGAATGCCCTGGAGATGATATTGAAAGTTTTCTTGAAATTCTTGGATTTGGAAACTTAGATTCTTGCTTATCTTAAAGAGAAAATAACTTAAATCTGAAGTTCTTGGGATTAGGTTAGGGTTTCTTTGAGAAAAAGTGAAAGGAGAATGGGCATATAATGCTGTAACCAACATTTAATCTTATGTTTTTACGAATTGAGTCGGTGGAAAATGACCTAACTTCCCCTCAGAGGATAAAACTCGTAACTGGAATGCCGTTTGGAGGCCTAGTGCGATGCGATGACATGCTCATCGCTATATAGGGTGCGGCACGATGCAATCACGATGAGCTACTGGAATCAAAATCCAAACACGACCCAATCCTTATTTGAAAAATCCAAAACTTTCTCGAGACATGCTCCTTACACCCCTGAATGTGAATTATCTCAAAAATCATCGTCCCAGAGCCGGAAGGTCAACTTAAAAATCTTCGAAGTTAAGAGGTCAAAAATAAAACTAAGTCTTCAACACTTAGTTAAATTTCCAGGCTTCAAGCCTCCTATGCAAACACTAGGATCTGAACTAAGCTAAGATTAATACAGGGTATTACAATACATCCCTCTTGGAAATATTTGTCCTCGAATGAGAGTGATTAAGTTGAGAATACTGACGGACTGAGATTATATACTGAACTTGCATAACTGAAAACATGTTTACATGACTAATTTTGACTTGTAAATGCATGAAATGACATGAAGATGATTATATAAATCTGGAACTGAGAACGGAAAAGAGATAATCTGAGGAAAACTATTACATTAGGCTTAATCTGAACTTGCAGAGAAAAGATGAGGGTAATTGATTCACATAGCTCTTTTTGTTTCCTAAGTGGCTTCCTCAACGGACTGATTTCGCCAAAGAATGTTAACCAAGGGAAATTCTTTGTTCCTTAGTCTTCGAATCTGGTGATCAAGGATCTCAACTGTGATTTCTTCATAGTAAAGGCTATGCTGAACATCCGTACTTTCTAAAGGAACTACAACAACTGTCTCACCAATACACTTCTTTAATAAGGAGACATAAAATATTGGATGTACTAATGCCAAATCCCCAGGCAACTCAAGCTCATACGCTACCTTCCCAAAATGACTCAAGATTCTGTAAGGGCCAACATAGCGGGGACTAAGCTTTCCTTTCTTGGCAAATCTCTTCACTCCCTTCATTAGAGAGATTTTCAAATAAACCAAGTCACCAACCTCAAACTCTAGATCTCTTCTCCTTACATCTGTGTAGAATTTTTAATGACTCTAGGCTAATTTTAACCTTTCTCGAATTAACTAAACTTTCTCTATAGATTCAAATACCATATCTAGCCCTACCAATGCAGTATCACCTACCTCAAACCAACCAATGGAAGATCGACATCTTCTCCCATATAGTGCCTTAAATAGAGCCATTTGGATACTGGAATGATAACTGTTATTATAGGCAAACTCGATCAACAACAAGTGATCATCCCAACTACCCTTGAAGTCAATAAAACATGCTCTAAACCTGTCCTCTAGGGTCTGAATGGTCCTCTTTGCGTGAACATTTGTCTGAGGATGAAAAGTTGTACTAAGCTAAACTTGGGTACCAAGACACTTCTGAAAGGCTTCCCAAAAGTGAGAGGTAAACTGAGTACCTATGTTGGAAATGACAGACAATGGGACACCATGCAATCTGACCAATTCCCTAATATAGAGCTTGGCATAATACTTGGATGAGTAGTAAGTATGGACTGGCAAGAAATAAGATAATTTGGTTATTCTGTCTACAATCTTCCAAATTAAATCATGCTGACGACGCGAACGGGGTAACCCTGTCACAAAGTTCATGTTCACCTCTTCCCACTTCCAAGTAGGAATGTTGAACTCCTGTATACTACCACTAGGCCTTTGGTGTTCAACCTTAACCTGGTGACAATTGGCACACTTAGCTACAAACTCTGCAATATCACTTTTCATGCCACTCCAACAATAGATTTCCCGCAAATCACGGTACATCTTGGTGGATCCTGGGTGGAAAGAGTAACGCACACCATGCACTTCCTCCAAAATCTGCTGCCTCAAACCATCAACACACGACACATATAGTCTACCCTAGTACTGCAACACACCATCTACCCCTTGGGAGAAAACTTCTACTTTCTGATCTCGAACTGACTCCTTCAACTTAACCAAATTGGAATCCCTATCATATTTTTCCTTCACTTCGAAAACCAAAGAAGATTCCGAACTACTCTGAACCCAAACACTACCTTCAGCTGAATCAACCAACCGAACACCTAATCTAGCAAGTTGATGAGCTTCCTGAACTAACTTCTTCTTATCATTCTCAACATGAGCAACACTACCCATAGACAGTCTACTAAGGGCATCTGCCACTACATTGGCCTTGCTCGGATGATACAAAATACTCATGTCATAATCTTTCAACAATTCTAACCACCTTTTCTGACGAATAATTTAATCTTTCTATGAGAACACATACTATAAACTTTTGTGATCCGTGAACACATCAACATGTACCCCATAAAGATAATGCCTCCAAATTTTCAAGGCAAAAACAACAGCAGCTAACTTAAGATCATGGGTAGGATAACTCTTCTCATGAGGTTTAAGTTGTCTAGAGACATAGGCTATGACCTTACCTTTTTGCATCAAAGAAAAACCCAGAACAACCCTAGAAGCATCAAAGTAAACAACGAATCCATCTGAACCATCTGGCAGCGTCAAAACTAGGGTTGAAGTGAGTCGAGTCTTCAACTCCTGAAAACTCTTCTCACAAGAATCTAACCTTTGAAACTTGACTTTCTTCTGAGTCAATCTAGACATGGGGGATGAAATGAAAGAAAATCCTTCAAGAAATCGTCGGTAATAGCCAGCCAACCTCAAGAAACTCTTGATATCAGATGGAGAGATGGGTCTGGGTTAATTTCTCACTACTTCGGTCTTTTGAGGATCAACTCTAATGCCATCACCGGAAATAATATGGCTATGTAAAGCTACTGATCTTAGACAAAACTCATACTTACTAAATTTAGCGAACAACTGATGGTCTCTAAGAGTCTGTAATATAATTCTGAGATGATCTGTATGATTATCTTCACTATGGGTATAGACAAGAATATCATCGATGAAAATTATGACAAATATGTCTAAGTACTGCTTGAACACTCTGTTTATCAAGTTCATGAAGGATGATGGGGCATTCGTTAGCCTGAAGGACATAACTTGAAATTCTAAGTGACCATAACAGGTTTTGAAGGCTGTCTTTAGAATGTCACATCCCCTTACTCCAAGCTGATGATAGCTGGATCTAAGGTATATCTTAGAGAAATAACTTGCACCTTGAAGCTAGTCGAATAAGTCATTAATCCTAGGAAGAGGATATTTGTTCTTGATTGTGACTTTGTTCAATTGGCGGTAGTCGATGCACATTCAGAGAGAGCCATCTTTCTTATGCACGAACAGGACGACAATGCCCTACGGAGAGACACTAGGGCCTTTTGAAACCTTTATCTAGGAGGTCTTTAAGCTGCTCTTTTTAACTCTTTAATCTCGGATGGATCCATACGATTTGGAGAGATAGTGATGGGCTGAGTATCAAAGAAAAAATCAATACCAAATTCTATTTCTCTATCGGGTGATATCCTTGGCATATCTTCGGGAAAAAATTTGAGAAACTCATTGACTACATGGGCTGACTGAACTGTCGGAGATTCAGACTTAGTATCTTTGACTCTAACTAAATGATAAATGGACCCTTTTGATATCAACTTTCTGGCCTTAAAATAAGTTATGAAATGACTCTTGGGAAATTCAGAACTACCTTCCCACATAAAGATTGCCTCATTAGGAAATTGAAACTTCACTTCACGGGTGCGACAATCTATTGATGCATAGCATGAATGGATCCAATCCATGCCTAGAATTACATTGAAATCTACCATTTCTAACTCTATTAGGTCTGCTAGTGTGATCTTATGGAGAACAGTGATAGGACATTTCTTATAGACTCGCCTGGATACGACTCACCCACTGGGTTGGACACTAAGATGGGCTTGGAGAGCTTTTCAGGACCTATCCTAAAATTTACCACAACCAATGGAGTCACATAAGAAAGATTTGACCTTGGGTCTAACAACACATATACATCAAGATAAAAGAGACGAAGCATACCAGTAATAACATCTGGTGAAATCTACTGCTCCTATCGGGATGGTAAAACATAGAACTAATTCTGGCGCTGACTGTCATCGGTACTGGATGATGCACCCTGAGGAGAAACTGGGCGACCTAGTGAAGATGGTGAGCTAGTAGACTGAGTCTGGGGACAAACATCCTTGCTTATTATACGAACACTCTTTGATTCCATGACCAAACTTGCCACATCCATAACAACCCATTCTTCCCATCAAATACTTACCAGGATAATTTTTGCCATACTTTGCACATGTCCGATAATTGGGCCTTCTAGCCACACTATTCTAAGACCTAAAAACAGAAGTCCTTCCCTACTGCTCCTGCTTGGTTCTGGGTGTAGGGGCACTAGCTGAAGATGGCACTGGTGCTGCTGAATGGCCCAGAAACTGCGAACGACTCCCCCTCTAGATCTTGGTCGACCATACTTATATTGTCCAGTCCTAGTCCTCTTATTTCTTTTATCTCTTTTCTTCATCTTTTCCACCTCAATCTGTTGAGCATGAGTCTTTAACCTAGCAATATCCATATCCCCAATAAACATAGTAGTCCCACACTCCTTGACTACCAAATCAGACACTCCAGTAACAAACTTACTCATACTAGAATAGGGTCAGCCACCAACTCGGGAGCATACTTAGACAACTGAGTGAATTTAAGACAGTACTCCTTCATTGTCATACAAACCTACCTTAGGTTCATGAAATCCTTAACCTTTGCTTTCTTCATCTCACATGGAATTTTTTTTTCTAGAAATACATCCTAAAACACCTGCCAACTCATAAGAGCTACATTCTCATCTCTACCTTCTTTCCATATAACAACCCAATCATAAGAAATATCCTTCAGCCTATAGGATGCCAATTCTACACTCTCCTCCTCAGCAACATGCATAATCTGAGTAATCTTTCTCACCTCATTAATAAAAAGTTATGGAGCCTCACCAACCTTTGACCCAAAGAACTCAGGTGGATTTATTCTCATAAAATTATGAATCCTAGCTGCAGCTAGATTACCATTTTACTGAAGTGGGATTTCTGTTTGTTGGTCACCCTAAACATTGGCATTCACAGCTTGGGCCAACGTCTGAAAGGCAACCCAAAATTCAGCATGAGACACATTCTCATTCAGAGGGTCGGTGGCTAAGGGTAGTTGGTCACCAATTCTGTGTGCATTGGATCAACAAGGAGGCATATTCTGTCACATTAAAGCATGAGTTAAAGCACATAGAGACAAATGCAAGCATGATAGATCATGAAATAAATGATGATTACTAAATTATTTTGTAGCCTCTTGCTCATAGATGTGGCATGCTTCACACCGATGATCAAGACTCTATGTAAGTGACTTGTCTGACTCACTAGGACTCTTTAAAACCTTAGGATTTGATACCAAGTTTGTAATGCCCCAGAAATACACCCTGGATGTCACACGGTGCTCAAGACTACAAGTAGTCCCAAGCTAACCTTTTTAGCCTTCTAACAACTTTGAAACTTATAATAAGGATAAACTTGACTTGCGAAATCTTAAGATACTGAATTAATGTCTTAACTGAAACTGAATTAATATCTTACTTAAAGCCTTAAACTTGGAAATCTTAAAAATAAACACTTTTAAGTCTAAACAAAAAACAGTCGGAAAAGCCTCTACTTCTAACTAGAAAACCACTGGGACAAGCCCCAACTGATCCAAACTTAACTAAAATCAAATGACTAAAGTACTTCATCAATAATAATGTCTGATAAAGTGGGTCCTCAACTATGAGAACTCACCAAGCGTCGGGATACAGGAGGAGATGCCCGTAATCAATCACGCTGCTGGAACTGAGCACCACAACCTACATTATAAGACAATGCAACACATAGACATATATGTAGATCAGTACTTCTGGAATGTACTAAGCATGTGGGGGTGAATACATAAGTAAATCAATAACTCAATCTGCACTTAGATTTTCAAACAATGCATGCTGAGTACAAATGACCCATCTTGGGCTTGAATTAACCAAAACCTGTAAATTATTAACATGAATAATGAAGCAAAATGATAAACTTTGTGAGCCATAGCACTTAGTTCTAAAAGCTTTACTTTTATTCTTTCTTAGGGAGGTTCTTCTAACTGACATAAACCATGTGAGCTATCATAGAGTCCAACGTCATACCCATATTGGGGAGAGTTATCCTACCCTTGCCATCGGAATAGGACCTTAACTTAAGTGCTCACTATCTTTAACTTCATCCATAATAGGAATAAGCTTAACCTACATTGGCTCGTAGTTCTGGGGCATGCGACCTTGGACTCATACCCAACTCAGTGCTAAATACTACTCCCTTATTACTTATATGCTCATGCTTTAGGAAATCCACCTTAAAATAGCATAAGGGTTTATAATGAAAACTAATTATGCATCTCTTTGCTTTAAATTATAATCAAGATAAACAACTGTGGATTCTATAACTTAGCTTAGTATCAAAAAATCACTTCTTTTTGTAAATCTTGATATAAACTTATCAAAGAGAACTTAAGAGCATGATCTTCTTGAAATCTCAACATTTAAACTTAGGGCTTAAAATCCATGCTAAGAAAATCATGATGATTCATAACAACACTTCATGCTCAATAACTATCTTGAAATACTTCAACAATATCAAATCAAGATAGTACAATGTCATTCATAATAGAAATCTTATAAGTTAAAACATAAACATAAGCACTTCTTGATAAACTTAAAGCTTTAAATCTCGTGATAATTACATGTTTCAAGAATATAGAAACTTGAGTATGAACCCTAATTCAAAACAAGTAACTTGAATCTCAAAATTAGGCAAATTAGGTACAAGGGTGAAAAAAATACCCTTGTACATAACTCCACATACCTTAATAGGCTTGATTTGATGGATAAACCTTGACTTTGAAAGCCTTGGAGATGATCTTGAAAGCTTTTCTTGAAATTCTTGGATTTGAAAACTTAGATTCTTGCTTATCTTGAAGAGAAAGTAACTTGAATTTTAAGTTCTTGCGATTAGGATAGGGATTCTTTGAGAGAAAGTGGAAGGATAATGGGTCTATAATGTTGTAACCGTTGTTTAATCTTATGTTTTTATGAATTAAGTCAGTGGGAAATGACCTTACTGCCCCTCAGAGGATTAAACTCATAACTGAAATGCCATTTGGAGGCCTAGCACGACGCGATGACATGCTCATTGCTATATAGGGCGCGACATAATGTACTCGCGATGAGCTGTTGGAATCAAAATCCAAACACGATCCAATCCTTGTCTGAAAAATCCAAAACTTCCCCGAGACATGTTTCTTACACCCCTGAACATGAATTAACTCAAAAACCATTCTCTCGGAGTCCTAAAGGTCAACTTAAAAATCCTCGAAGTTAAGAGGTCAAAATTATGACTAAGTCTTCAACACTTGGTTAAATTTCCAGGCTTCAAGCCTCTTATGCAAGTACTAGGAGCTAAACTCAGCTAAGCTTAATACGGGGTATTACAACGAAATAAATTGGCTTCTTCGGTTCTTCTCCTTTAAACAAGTCTTTTAAAGATTAAATTTTTTATTACATAATGATATTTTGTCTTATTCATGTAACTAAGATTCTAATATAGATTAAAGTAATTTTCTCCAAACCTAAGAACTAATTCGTGTGAAAGTTAACTTTTCTTGGCAAAACACTTTTAATACTCTCTTAGCATTTCTTTCCAAGGTATTATCTATAACATAATTGACTTTTCTATAATAATTAATAATAAGAAAATAATTATACAATCTCCTTCTTTTCCATAAAAACAAAAATTATCTTCCTCTTAAGTCCAAAAAATTGTAATTTAGTTTAATTTAAGTAGAATTTTTCTCGTTTGAATAAATGTTATTTTAAATGCGTAAATAAATGATTTTAGCATTTTTACAAATTCAACCTTTTGTAAAGTTAGTCATTTTTAAGTTAGTAAAAAAAACATTTGGTACACCATTTTAAACGGATGCCCCTAAGTGCCTTAAAAACCTTCTTAGGGCGTTAATTGAACCCTTACCCAGTTTCTCTAGTTTTAAAGGTTTATTTCTATTTTTGAACCTTTGAAACTCTTTTAAGTTTTTTATTGATTTTTTCTATTAAAATCAAGTGGCGACTCTATAAATTTCTTAAAATTATTATAAAATTTTCTTGAATCTTTTGAAATAGTTTTTAAAGAGATCAAAACTATTTTCTCACCAAAAGAAATTCGAAACAGATAAAACAGACAGAGGCGGAGAAAACAAGTAGAATACTTACTCTTGAAAGTTGATTTACTAGCAACTCAATCATACTAGGGAAGAAAGTTGATAATCTCAACGAACATCTCGAATTCGCTTCACTGACTAAAATAGATTACTGTTTAACTTACGAGTAACGGTAAATTAAGAAGAGTCGAGAAAAAGTGTCTATGAAGAGACAAAGCTGAACAAGTTGATAAATTCTTGATCATGAAAACATGTACATAGGTGTTATTACTTAAAGTCAATAAACCAAATATTCATAGTCATTTCAATCAACCCACTCAATTAACTCACCAGATATATCGGAAAGTGTTTGTACAAAATTATAACTCTGTATGGAAAGATTGCTAGGAATGGAAATTTCACTAATTAAGAAATAAGTTTGTTCATTTTCAGAGATAACTTTCAGCTGGTAAGCATGCTGCATCAGTTCTTTGTCTCTACGGTAGTAATTGAAAGTACAAAAAGCTTCACATCTTATAAAATGGCATACATACAACCATCGGTGTATAATAGGTGGTATAATTTGTTAAGATAAATAATGGATAATTTCTGTCTAGCTATCTAAGTTCTATGTCTTATACCACTAACTTCTCTTTTTTTGTTTCATGTTGATGGCATTTACTGCAATCTTATTTGCTTTTATGATCAACTTGAAAATTCTTTGGATAAAATAGAAGCAACTGAATTTATTCCAAAAAGAAAAAGTTATTGCAAAAAGGAAATGGTTGTGAATATGCCACCCTTTCTTTACACCTTGAATGCTCTACTCCAACTAAAAGCATTTAGCTTCTTAAAATTGAAACTGCAACATCTCAATGAGGACTGTTGACACAAAAATCTGATAGCATACTCATAGGATAAATATGTCTGTTAACTTTTTTCTTGACATCAGCAATGAAGCTATGAAGACACCTCTATGTTCATGTTCAACTAGATTAGTGTAAGGATGAATCATATATAAGACTGCAAGAACAACTAGAAGTACCCTTCAAATTGTTGCACTAGAACATCACCATTGAATACTGAAGAATGCTCACCTTCAAACCTCTACAGATATGTATTTTGAACAGGTCAACCTAAACCTTCTCCAAGCTATCATTCAAATTGGAAAAATCAGCACGTGAGGAAATGGTAATCAAAGTAGAAAAGATAATACTCAAAAGTTTGCAGAGCCACTGTAGATCACCTTAGCAGAGAACAATTATTTTCAATCACATGTGAATCAACAAACCCCAATATGTATCTAGATGTGCATTTTAAAAGTTGGATTGTTTAGTTGTTAGTTGTGACTGAGTTAAGGTGTTTATCTCTATATTATTCCTTTTATTTTTCTTGCATAATAGTCACTTTTGTGAAATAAATACTTTTTTTATATATAAATTATGTTTGTTCGAGTGTGTGTTTGTCCTTAAATCAAAATATTATATATGTCACGAAAGTAGCATCAAATTTAGATTTCTAATCTCAACTTATGAATTGTTACATTTTTTGCATGTTTTGAATCTTTTTTTGCAGCACATAGAAAGTCAATAATATATGTACGTTTAAAATTTATCATTTGTAATACAAAATCTATATCAAGTATTTATTTTGGAATAAACTTGCAACGCATGTTTCCATACTTTGAACCTGTTAAGGGATGATTCTTTAGTTTGAGTTCCTCGAGTTCTGGTAATCTATAAAGAGATGTCATGCTCTCCCATGGCAAGTAAGTGAAGCTCAAAGTCAATTTCTTAAGATTCTCTGAAAGTGAATTCAGATGAGGAGCTAACTTTTGTACTTGCACGGGTGGTTTCAATCCAACAATCATTAATTCCTCGAGTTGAGGCATGAGACCAAGATTTCTAATGCAATTTGACCACAAGGATGAAACTGACTCACTACAATAAGGCTACATATTCTCAGATGTGTAGAGAAAATCACTCCAGGAAATCTGTACTGGATAAGTATACTCGACCGTTTCACATATTCCAAACTTCTTCAAATTAGGAGTGCTTGAGAAGACATCCCTTGTACAATCTATAAGGGTTATATTGATAAGTGTTTATAGGTTATTCAAAACCGAAGAATTGTTAGGTTCTTCTTTGGTTGGTCTTGGAAAATAGATGCTTGGTTTAACATGGAGATGTCTGATGTTTTGCGTCTTTCATATATCCCTAGGCATAGTAGAGTTTCTTGAATACACAAGAAGGATTAAAGTCTGCAAACTCCAAAACCGAGATGCTGGTGGAAAGAATTCACTACCAGTGGTAAATGCAAGGTAATACAAATTAACAAGTTGCATCACTTAGTGGAAAACTGTGGGAAATATTGGAAGGTGATATCTAGAACCCTGAGCAATTTGAATTCTATGTATGAAAATAATGAACTTTGGGAAATTTTGAATCCAATATGGAACGAGAAACAGAAATAGTACGATCAGTTGGTTGGAAAGAGTTACTTATGTAGATGGTGCTACAATTGAAACTAACTTGACGCAGAGCTGTTGTTTCGCTTTCTGATAGAACACTGAGGAAGTGCTTAAAGATATGTGGAAAGTTTTATCTTTTAGCTTCTTCTAAGAAAAAGTCTCTCCTGATATCATGGAGTTTACATGTTTTGAGTTTTCCATTAGACCGTTTTTCAGCTAAAGAATACAAAACTTCACATCTTATAAAATGTTCAAACCACAGTAAAGCTAACCTAACCCATAACATGAGTTTTCAAGGAGTAGAACCTATAAGTTATGCTCGCTGATCAAGGTTACAGCTACCTTACTATACATTCAATAGGATTACAATAAGTAATAATGAAAGAAAACAATAGCTTAAATAACTAAGGCTTACAAAAGTAAAATCATGTTGGTGCCCAAAAATGAACTATACCAAGTAGAAAAAATCCCTATATGATAACGTCCAGACATATGATATATTTTACCAAAAATAGAGTTAATGTCCTTAGACGATGCAGGGAAATAAAGCAGGCAATTGAAAGACTTAGAAAATAAAAGGCAAGTGAATTCTTAGGAAAATTGTAACACTTGGTAGTAAACAGTGGAATATCATATCGAGGCATGCCATACTATATCATACTATATAAATTTAACATATTAACATACATTTGCAATAGCTGTCTCAAAATGCTTGAAAATAAACTCTATTCCAATGAAGATACTGACTTAAAAACCAATAAAAACCAAACCATAGTTCAGCTCCAAGCATTCCAATCCAACCATACCTACCATTTTCACCTGGTTTTGGTGTAGTACACAATCTATAAATCCATATCAGAAAAATCCCACAAAAAGTGAAGTTGTAAATAGCCTATATAATATCCTCCCTTTGTCTTCTTGATCTCAAATAAGGTCTCATACTTCAACTCTCCCATATTTGAGTATATTATCTTCTTCTCTTATACAATATTATATATAGTACTATGTTTCACAAATGTACTTCATATTTTTTCCTTAATTAAATATTTTTTCATTGACATTTGTGGTCCGGCTCTTTATCGAACTTTATGCATGGATTAAGATTTCTAGGTATGGATTAAATGGACAAGAACTTACAGGTTCCAGCACCGACCAAAAAACAACACAAACTTTAACACCAAATAAAGCAGTACATGCATAAATAAATTTGGAGACATTTCAACAAACAATTAAAGTATCTCAACTGATATACAAACATCAAAACATTCAAAATTGGCAAGATTAAGTATACCTGACACATTATATGTGAATCTACAGTAATTAAGTAATTATCCAGAAGCACCGAACAACCCACTTTGAAATACTCAAAACCAAGCCATAATCTCCAAACCAAGATACTTATTTAAATGCTACACACCATTGCAAACTCATAACAGAGATATAAACAGCTATACAATAAGAAATCAAAATCTTTTTTGTCCTAAAAATAGTTAATCGGAACAAATATCGGTTGAGGAAAAAGAGAGCTCACAGTGAATAAATGTTAATTCTTATTGGAATAACATAAAAGCTATCTCCGAAAATTATTTTTCACATTAAATCTGAATAAGATCTGAATATGTTCATCAGAAGACGATGAAGCTTCTGGAGTCAGAGTGTGTACCATTTGTTTGATTTACTATTTGATAAAAGTACACATACCATTTGTTCACTTTCCTATTTGATTTTGCCATCTATTTAATTTATTTGGGCCGAGATGAGTTTGGGACATATTAGATGACGGGTTTGGGCCATATTATATGAATGAAATGTTTGAAATTTGGTATAAATTTTGCCCTTTACTTATAACTTATCAAGTGTTTTAAATATGTACAAAATTTTAAAAGGAATTTTTACGATTTTTGTTTCAACTTAAATTATATATTTTCTATTATTATCAATCGTCTCATTACAAGTGTAATAGAATTTTTAAGTTATTATTACTAAGTAGATAAATGACTAAATTTCTCTTTAATCAACTATACTTTTTATCTTGAAAATTTTACCCTGTTTTTTTAAATTTCGTACTTAATAAAATAACAGACGCACAACTAATATATTTTTAATATTTGTTCTTAAAAATGCACGATACACGTGAGATCAATATGAATGAGAAATAAAATTCAAAAAAGAACATGTTTAAAAATCCTCTCGTAATTGGCACAAAATGTCATGATTCACATGCTTCACCTATATCATCCTTCACCTACATAACAACATTAAAGAATAAGTATAATTAATGATAACTATCACGACCCAAGCCGAGGCCCTGGTGGCAACATGTATCCCGGACTATGAAGACCCGAGAGATCCCTTAGCATATAATCATAAATATAATCCATACATAAATTTATGTGCGAAAGATATAATGATATTCAATGGAGATTTATTATAATATAAACTGTGTAAAGAAAATTTTGGCAATAAAATACTCAAATCTCGTCTACGAAACCTCTAATGAAAACTAACTATCTAGACCGGGACAAAGCCCCCAACTGGACCATATACTAAAAGACTTAACGTATAAGTAAATGTCTTCTGAAAGATGAATGGTTTACTAATTTCTGTCATATTCCAAGTGTGATACTGATGTGATGGACCATGGGACTATATCGCAGAACCTAAAATATAGAGGGTCAATACACAAAGGTACTGGTACGTAGAACAATTCAAAAACAAAATATTCTATACAACATAAGCGAGAGCATTTCATAAAAATATGTCATCATAAAACATTTGAAAATACATGGGCATAATTTGATAAGCTTCAACATATTTTCTTGTACTCATGACTCAACTCTTTGTGTTACTTCTGAGCTAGATGGTACACTCTACAAGTCTATTACCCACGGGCTATATGGTTCCGTTCGTGACTCGATGGCCAAGCCCCCAATCCGAGTTTGCCGTAAAGATTGGAGTATCATGAAATAAGTATGCCCAACTTGCCAACATACCATGCTATACCACTTGACAAATAGCACATAAAACCCGTATCGGTAAAACACAATTTTGGGCTATGAGTTATCTAAACTCAAGCCTTCTTCGAGAAACCAACTAGCTCTCTTTAAGCTCAATTTTAGTCCTTTAAAAATCATGCTTCATGCTTTTAAAATATTTATCTCTTTCAGGCTAAGGGCATCTCGTGATAGGTATCGTCATACCTAGACTTGTAAGCCATATCATGTCGTGTTATAATCATAGCCCTTTTTATCCAAAAATATATTAATGACCACCCAAAAGATTGTATCAAATCACATGAGAGTTTTTATTTCAAATAGCACATGAAACTTATGAAAAACACTCTCTTTTCAATAATTAACATGTGGTGGCCAATTCTTACGTAAAACATATGCAATTTCTTTATTAGGACACAAGAACCTTTGGAATAAGAATCGCCTCTTTGAAAACATGAAAAATAACAAAGCATAACTGATAAAGAGAAATTTATAACTTGAGAAATATAATCATTCCATCACAGTGGTGCTATCACAATGAATTAAAATAGGAGGAATTGATTTTTCAAAATAAGGTATTTGGAATAATAAATTTCTTAACCAATTCACTTCCTCACTTGTTGTAGCTAAAACAATTAGTTCAACCTCCATGATAGAGTTAACAATAATAGTTTGTTTTAGATTTTCAACAAATAGAACCACCATCCAAAGTAAATATATAACCAGTAGTAGATAAGAAATCACCTGATAAAGTATTTTAATCCGCAACACAAAATCCTTCAAGTACAACAGGATATTTTTATAGAACAAATCACAAGTTTTTATTCCCATCAAATATCTCATAACTCTCTTTATAGCATGTCAATGTTCATTACCTAGTTTACTAGTAAATCTGCTAAGTACTCTTACTGCATATGCAATATCAGAGTGCAATCAGTTACATATCTCAAACTTTCAATTATTCTAGCATAGTTCTTTTGATTTATAACAACATTATCACTTTCAACAGAAAATAAGTGAACACTAGAATCAAACGGAGTTACAGTATGCTTGCAATCAAGGAAATTATATCTTTTCAGATTTTCTCAGCATAATATGACTGGTCAAGAAAAAATCCATCAAATTTTCTAATAATTTTTATTTCTAGAATAAAATTTATCTCACTAAAAATTTTCATAGAAAAATAGCTTTTAAAAATATTTTTCGTCTCTCCAATAATATTTATGTTAGAGCAAAAGATCAATAAATTATCTATATAAATTATCAACATATAGGCAAACAATAATACTTATTTCAAGACTTATGATACATGAACTTATCACACTCATTTATTTTAAAGTCATTATCTATCATGCAGGAATTAAACTTTTCATGTTATTGCTTTGGTGCTTGTTTCAAGTCATATAGGAATTTAGTAAGTTTTCATACTTTACTTTCTTGACCTACTTAAATAAAACACTTGGATTGTTCCATGTAAATCTCCCCATTTATGTCTCCATTTAAAAAATATTTTTTACATCCATTTGATGATTTTTTCAATCAAAAGTTGCAGCAATAGCAACTAAAAGTCTAATGGATGTAATCCTAGTTATCAGAGAAAAAGTATTAAAAAATTCTAGGCCTCTAGTTGTTTAAAACCTTTAGCAACTACTCTAACCTTATATTTATCAACAGATCCATCCGATTTTAACTTTTTTTGTAAGACCCACTTACACCTAATTATTTTACAATCCGGTGGTAAATACTAGCTTTCAAGTTTTATTTGAAATTAGTGATTTTATTTCATCATTTATAGTCTCTTTCCAAAAAATAACATCATGTGAAGACAGAGATTCTTTTAAAATGAGAGAGTTATCTCCAATATTAAAAACATATTAATCAGGACTAATATCTTTTTCTACTCTAAGTCTTTCACTTCTTCTTAACTCAAAATCATCATTTTTTTTAATTTCTCAAAATAGAAGTAGAAGACTAGGTAGTGACAAAATATTTTCCTGCATCCTTTGATCCCCACTATTTTTAGAATAAAAAAGAAATTTATTTTCATGAAAAATAGCATCACTAAATTCTAATAATACTATCTTGAAGATTAAAAAAAACATAGGTTGTACTATTTGAAGCATAACTAAGAAAAATACAAGTTGTAACTTTTTACCCAACTTAGCGATTTTTGGATTCATTAACCTCGCATAGGCTAAGCAACCCCAAATTCTTAGATATCCCAAATTTGGCTTATGAACATATCATAATTAAAAAGATGTTAATTTGATATTTTTATGATGCACATGATTTAGCACATAACAAGCAGCCGAAAGAGCTTCACCAAAAAAACTTAAAGGTGCATTTGACCCAATAAGCATCACATTAGTTAATTCAATCAAAGTTCTATTTTTCTTTCTTCTACTTCGTTAGACACAAACGAATAAGTAAGAGTAGTTTCATGAATTATACCCAATGATATAGCAAAAGAATTGAACTCATTTGACTCATATTCACGGCCTCTACCACTTTTAATTCTTTTTATTTTTCTACCAAATTGATTTTCAACTTCATGGAGAAAAGTTTTAAAATTCTCAAAAACATCAATTATTTTCCATTATGTAAATACATGTAAACTTAGAAAAATTATTAGTGAAAGTGATAAAATATCTATTTTCTCCACGTTAAAATACCTAAAAGTTTACAGATATTAGTATGACCTAATTCTAATTAATCAATTTTCTTTTCAACTTGAAAATGAGTTTTTTTATAATTTTGGCTTTACTTACAAGCCTCACATTTTCAATTTTTTTTTCAATCATTGGGATTAATCCTAATCTACTCATGATTCATACACAACGATATTTATATGACACGAACGAGCATACTAAAAATTAGTAGAACAAAACATTTAAATAGAAGTAGAAGTTTTATTCATTTCAACATTCAAATTGAATATTCCATCACAAGCATACCCTTTTCCCACAAAATACTATTTCACAATTACATATAGATCAGATTCAATAATCTGTTTGAAGCCTGCTTTATTAAGAAGAAAACCAGACTTTAAATTTTTCTCATGAAAAGAGTATAAAGTATTTCTTTTGAAATTAATACCCTTTAAGAAGTAAAACTAAACTCGACACCTCTAATTTTAAGAACTTGAGTGGTGTGAGAATCACCAAGCATGATGATTTTGGGCTCATCAAAAGAAGTAAATTTTTTAAACCAATCTTTGTCATAACAAACATGACAACTTGCACTAGAGTCAGCCCACCATCCAACAATTTTCTCCACCATGTTTATATTTGTTATCACCACCACAAATAAGTTTTTAGTAACATTTTCTTGAGATGCAGGCCTATATTTTTAAAATTTGTAAAATCGAGCAATATGACTACTCTTGCCACAAACAAAGCGCAATCTCTTTTTTAAAACTTGTTGATTTTGTGCTTGGGTTATTTTCATCATTATTGTTCTTGGGATGTCTGCCATTATTTTTTTTAAAATTTTTTCTTCTTAGGTTTCAGAGAAGTATTTTTGTTAGTATCAGGAGCAACATTATTTGAAGTAGTTAAATTTACCATCGATGTGATATTGTTCTTTTATATTTGCATGGATGTATCTTGGTCTTTGCCTCTTCTTCCATGCAGATTTGCACTATTAAAGTCTCAAGAGAAGTTTTATTTTATTTGTGGCGCATAGTTTTATGAAATCCTTCCAAGAAGGTGGAAGTTTATCTATTATTCTACAAACAATAAAGTGAAATCCAATTTTGACTTTATCGAACCTAAGCTTTCCATAAATCATTATAAAGTCTTGTGCTTGATCTACCACTAATTTGTTATTCACCAATTGGAAATGAAAAAATCTGCTAGCAGCATATTTTTTCACTCTCGTCTCCTCGGCATCATAATTACTCTGCTATGCTTTTTAATTTTTTTCACTAGAGTATGTTCTAGCATAATAACCAGAAAATTTATTAGACAGACAATTAAGTAAAAAAACACTGACACTTATAGGTGTCACCATTGCACCTTTCAACTTTCTCCTGAAGAGAAATAAGTTTATCATCATTCATAGAAGAGTTATCTACTTCGTTTGAACTCTTCTCAGTTAACACATAAGAAATATTGAAAAAACTTAAATAGAAAAGTACTTTATCCTTCCACCTTTTGAAATGAGTACTATTAAATTGGAATGACTTATTAAGATCTCCCATCTTGATATCCGCGGATATTTCAATTGTTGTTATTGATTCTCCTTAAAATTGTTGGTGAAATAATAAAAAATTACAATTGAAAAAAGTAAAAACTAAAGAAAATAAAAATATCTTCTTCTTGGTTAAGGTGAATATCTCATTCTCTTTAAGGAGATTCAAGCCCACTGCAGCAAATTGTTTCATCAATCTAGCAATAATCTTCTTGACTTGTTCCCTCTAGGATACAATAGTTTTCTCATAAAGTACACTTCAACAAACTCTAGACAAGAGTTGAGTTCAAAACTCCACAGAAAAGAACATCTCCGTTCAACTAATAAATTCTCTTTTTACTAAATTTTGTGTACTCTATATTTTCTTGTACTTAGAAGAAATATACAAGACAACCTCTATTTGTGGGCGAGATATTCATCCTTGTATTGAATAAAGATGAATAGAGAGTAGTAAAGAGGGAAGATCAATGACCTATATGTTACCAGAATTACAAGAGTAATGAGGAGAATAATATATCACGACTCAAATTAGGTCCTGGCCATGACGGGTATCTTGAGCCCACAATGGATCGGATACCACCCCCTTAACCTAACCTCAAGAGCAAAAAATAATAATAATAGCAATGTGGAAGCCAATTAAGATAGTAATGAAAGGAAATAGATAACTAAAATAAAGTCATGAGTTAAAACAGCAACCAGCCAACCCACATCTATCCACAATAGCCTCTAAATCAGAAATACCAAATAAGTTGGAACATGCCCCTAACTATGGCCAAAAGAATCCAAGGTACTATGAGAGTAAAGAGAAAATGATGAAATGAAAAAGTCTTTCAAAAGATGGAGGCTCACCACTTCACAACAACTCAACAATCATGATAATCCACCTAATATTGTACAGGAGAAACAAAAGTGTCTTCGGACCCGATATTATAAAATGATGGAGCGTCCAAGGACAGTCAATGGGATAAGCACTGACATGTAATCTAGAAAAAGTGATCATAGAATGCCATATCCAAAATCAATCAAAACCATATGTATATATATATATATATATATATATATATATATAAGATGTCGAGATAGGGTAAAGGTCATGAACATGAGAGTTTTTAAAATCATTAATCTAGACTATTGTAATACCCCAAAAATAAAAGTCAAACCAATGTTAGAGCCATGCTTCAAGCTTATACAAAGTACATTATGGTTATTTGGTATTTTATAAGTGAGTTTGATGTATGTTAAGGCCTCAAATAACTCCCAACTATTAGACGAATCAAATTATTCCTTACCGATTGAGTTTTCGAGAAGAATGTTGCTTTAGTCAAATTTAAATGAGCTTATCTTTTATTATATTGAGAATTTTCCAGATCAAGTCCCAACAAATTGTAGGAAGTTGAATTAGCTTTCAAACGATACCAATTTTTCCTAAATTCGATACTCGGGTGGGAAGTTATAGCACTTTTAGTGAAAGACAGTGGCCCATCGCAATAAGGCCGTGTCGCAGAGACGACCAAAATCACATTCGTCCTTTTCTAGAGGACCACCACGATAATTCTGCATCATGCAAAGGGTCAAATTCCTATTCAGTGAGGCACCATGATGACACTGCATCGTGCCAAGGTGCTAGTTCAGAATTGCCTGTTTCTAGTGGCGCAACACGATAACACCGCATCGCGTCGTTGGATAGAATAAGGATTGTTCTTTTATAGTGGACTGATGCGATAAGCACCGTATTGCACTGAAGGTTAAATTGGGATTTTTATTCCAGTTCTGAGTTTTAATTCCCAAGGTCAGTTTGGTCTTTTTCCATAGGCCCAAAATTGTGTAAAGAAAGGATTTAACCTATCCTAAGAATATTATATTGATTTTTCATCAATTTACATGCCAAGAAAACCCTAGGCTTCAACTTTCAACTCCAAGAAACTCTAAATTTACCATTCTTTCTCCAAGATAATTCAAATTCAAGGTTTCCAATTCAATAACTTTTAAGAATTCTTTAATTAAGGTATGTTAAATGTTCATCCATGGGTCCCTTCCACCCATGGAGTCCAAGTATCAAATTTCAAATTCAAATTTATGATTTTTACAAGTTATTATGATTTTTAACCATAAACCACCATGAATTGTCATTCTATACCATGTCTACATGAAATTGTTGTTATTATTAAACCTCACATGTTTGAATGATGTTATTTGCTGATTTAAATAATAATTAGTGATG
Organism: Capsicum baccatum var. pendulum; assembly: GCA_030864225.1. Classification (NCBI taxonomy): domain Eukaryota; kingdom Viridiplantae; phylum Streptophyta; class Magnoliopsida; order Solanales; family Solanaceae; genus Capsicum; species Capsicum baccatum. The sequence continues at coordinate 205,186,049 of CM061550.1, forward strand.
TTGATGTTGAAATCATGCTATTACTACAAGATTTAAACTATTCCTATACTTAGCTTACAGTATGCATATCAAGTGTTTGATGAAATGCCTACAAGAATGAATTTTGAATAAATGCTTTCATATTATATTCTCAAAGTTTTAGTGATATTTTGCTATTATTGCTATCGAGTACTGGGGGTTATGAATACCCGAAAACATAGCTGTTTACTTAGTCTTAGTATTCTCAAAATAGTTTTAAATAAATTATGAGTGCCATCAATTCAGTCAGTTATCATAATCAGTTAAACTTAGAACAATTCAGTATTTTGAGTCAGTATAGTTTGGAGTAGGATTTAGCACTGAGCGAACCCAGGGATGGGGGATCACCTACCAGTTAAGGGTGTGACCTTTAGTAGCATTCTCCCCATTTCATAACTACATAGCCAGCGTAGGTTGAGATGTTAACCTTCCAGTTGAGGGTTGATCTCATACGAGTACCTGCCAGTTGAGGGTAACCCTTAGTCCTTTGGGACAACACTTTAGCAGATTCACACAGCCAGTGTTAGTACCTGTGGTACGGTGCTGAAACCCTTCAAACTGGGGTTACAGGTTGGACCCCAAATTACTCATTGGGGCATCTCGGTTAGATGATAGCTCCTACAATTCAGTCTAGTCATTAACTCAATAATTCAGTTTCAGTTTTGCTTGACCATAGCATACAGATATCAGTTACTTTTGTATTAGTTATGTATTAGTACTAAGTGTTTCAGTTTATAGATTATATTTAGAATATATTTTATGCTTGGTCATGCATTCTCAGTATTTATATATTTCATTCATTTTATTCAGTATTTCATGCTATTTAATCAGTCAGTTATTACTCCTGTACATAAAACCTAGCATATCAGCCTACCTCATTTAGCATACCAGTACATTCAAAGTACTGATTTCATACTTATTTCTTCTGTTATGTTGTATCATAGCATAAGTTCGGATGCTCAGTTCCCAAATCGTGCATAGACTCTCCCGATTATCAGGCGCAGCAGTGGTGACTCCTCTTATTTCAAGGACATGGTTTATTCATCTTAGTTATTTCATTAGTTTTAGTATTTTTCTCATTCTGTCAGAGTTAGTTGGGGTTTTTTTCCATCAGCTCCACTATCAATCAGTAGAGGCTTTTTAGACTAGTATAGTCAGTCAGTCAGTTTTGTTAATATTTTATTAGTTTTAGACAGTTGTTTCTAGAAGTTGTTTCCATATTCATGTTCCTATAATGATTTTAGTTGATAAAACCTTAAGGCTTATCATTTTTTCTTTTGCACATATTATTATATTATTCAGTGCTCACATCAAGTATAAACACATGGGTTAGCTTGTGGTCCCTTGGGACTGTATGCACCGTGTGGCGCCCAGGGTCTACACTCGAGGCATTACAAACTTAGTATAAGAGCCTAAGATTTTAAAGTGTCCTAAGAAGTTTGAAATCCGCATCAAGTAGAGTCTTGTGCATGGGTGTGAAGTGCACACACTTATGGACAAGAGGCTACGAGGCATTTTAAGAAAAAATTCCCTTCTTTCAGTGTTCATGTCATGCGATATATCATGAGATCATGTTAAACTCTCTATCTAATCTATTATCCCTTTCATTTACAGAACATGCCTCCTAAAAAGACAAGCGAAAGAAGAAATATGAATTAGCCAACACCTCCGCCCATTCAGGAAGATCCCCTGAACAAGCATGTTTCTTATGTAGAGTTTAGAGCTGCATTCACTACTCTAGCTCACTCTGTAGTAGCTCAGAACATTCATCCAGCTGCTGTTTTAGCCAACCCAGTGGCCAATCTACCCCAGCTAGGATTTGGGACTTTACCCGAATGAATCCTTCTCTATGTTTGGGATCCAAATCTGAAGAGGATCCGTATGAATTCTTAGACATAGTCCAGAAGGTAACAGACATTATGGGGGTGAATTCTAGTAAGAGTGCTGAATTGGATGCTTACCAGCTGGAGGATGTATCCCATACCTGTTTTAATCAGTGGAAAGGGGTAGAGGCGCAGATGTAGGGCCTTTAGAGTGGGAGAAGTTTTCTACAACCTTCTCAGATAGATTCTTCCCATTAGAGTTGAGAGAAGCCAAAGTTTTAGAGTTTATCAACTTGAGGCAGGGCAACATGAGTGTGAAAGAGTATTCCCTTAAGTTTACTCATGTAGCTATGCATGATCCTCATATGATGGCTGATAGCAGGTCTAGGATAAGAAAGTTCATATCTGGGGTATATGACAGTATGGTCAAAGAGTGTAGGACTACAATGTTAATTAAGGAGATGGACATATCTAGGCTTATGGTCCATACTTAATAGATTGAGAAGTAGAAGAATAAGGAGAAGGAGAGAGAGAACAATAGAGCTAGAACAGGTAACTTTAATTTTACTTAGCTAAAGTCAGAAGGTGGTAATCGTCCTCAGTTTCATAAAAAATCTTCAGCTCCTGTCCCATCTTCAGCTAGTTCCCCTATGCCAAGGTTCAAAAATGATAATAAGGATAGAGTGTCAGGCTTTAAGTCCTAAGGTAGTATAAACAGTGGTTGTACAAATCCTCTTTGCCAGAAATATGGTAGAAATTGTCAGGGTATTTGTAGAGCCGGTAGTGACGTATATTTTGGATGTGGTAATCCAGGACACAGAGTTAGGTATTGCCCATAGAGTGGTCAGCAGTGTCAGTCCATTCGTCCCCCAGATCCATTCGGTCGCCTGACTCAGCAGGGTGCTGCTTTTAATACCACCAGTGGTTAGCGCCCAAACAGATTGTATGCACTTAGTCCCGACAGGATCAGGAAAGTTCTCCTGATATAGTTACTGGTATGTTGTAGGTCTTTTATTTACATGTTTTTGCTTTACTAGACGTTGGATCATCTCATTCTTATGTAACCCCTTATATAGCTGTTGATATCAGTTTCAGTCCTGAGATTTTAGCAGAACCCTTTTTAGTGTCTACCCAGTAGGTGTCTCTATAATGGCCCAACGGGTATACAAGAACTGCCCGATTACAGTGTCTTAGAAAGTTACTTCAGTTGATCTCGTGGAGTTAGAGATGACGAATTTTAACGTTATTCTCAGCATGGATTAGATCCACTCATGTTATGTTTTAGTTGATTATAGAAATAGAGTAGTTCATTTCTAGTTTCCAAATGAACCAGTTCTTGAATGGAAGGGTAGTACTACAACGCTAGGGGTCAACTTGTTTCGTACCTTAAAGTGAGGAAAATGATATCCAAAGGGTGTATTTATCATCTTGTCTGAGTCAGACTCTAATTCTGAGACTCCAAATCTTGAGTTAATTTCAGTAGTTAAGGAATTTCTAGATGTGTTCCCTGAAGATCTTCCTGGAGTTCCTCCAAAATGGGAAATTAACTTCGGGATAAACCTTCTTCCAGATACCCATCCTATCTCTATTCTGCCATATAAAATGGCTCCATCCAAACTCAAAGAGTTGAAAGAATAGTTGAAATATCTCATAGATAAGGGATTCATCAGGCCCAATATTTCTCTATGGGGCACACTAGTCCTATTCGTGTGTAAGAAAGATGGTCCTCTTAGAATGTGTATCGACTGCCGTTAGTTGAACAAAGTCATAATAAAGAACAAAGACCCACGTCCCAGAATTAATGACTTGTTGACCAACTTCAGGGTGCCAGCTATTTTTCTAAGATAGACCTCAAATCCTACTGTCATCAGCTCAGAGTCAGAGAACATTCCCAAAACAACTTTTAGAACTCGGTATGGTCACTTCTAGTTTTTAGTCATGTACTTTGGTCTCATAAATGCCCCAACACCCTTCATGGACTTGATGAACTGAGTGTTCAAGTAGTACTTGGACATGTTTATCATAGACTTTATTAATGACATTCTTGTCTACTCCCGTAACAAAAATGATCATGCAGACCACCTTAAGATAGTATTGCAGACTCTTAGAGCCCATCAGTTGTTCACTAAATTCAGTAATTACAAATTTTGACTAATATTAGTAGCTTTCCTTGGCCATATTATTTCTGGTGATGGAATTAGAGTTGATCCTCAAAAGACTGGAGCGGTGAGAAACTAGCCTAGACCTATTTTTTCATCAGATATCAGGATTTTCTTGGGTTTGGCTGGCTATTAGCGGTGGTTTGTTAAAGGGTTTTCATCTATTGCATCCCCCATGTCCAGATTGACTCAGAATAAAGTCAAGTTTCAGTAGTCAGATTCCTGTGAGAAGAGTTTTCAGGAGTTGAAGACTCGACTCACCACAATCCTAGTTTTGATATTACCAAATGGTTCAGATGGGTTTGTTGTGCACTGTAATGCTTTCAGAGTTGGTTTGGGGTATGTTTTGATGCAGAAGAGTAAGGTTGTGGCCTATGCCTCTAGACAACTTAAGTCCCATGAAAAGAATTACCCTACCTATGATCTTGAGTTAGCAGCTGTTGTGTTTGCCTTAAGGATTTGGAGGCACTATTTGTATGGGGTGCATGTTGATATGTTCAAAGATCACAAAAGCTTGCAACATGTGTTTTCATAGAAGAATTTGAATCTGTATCAAAGGAGATGGTTAAAATTGTTGAAATATTATGCTGTGAGTGTTTTGTACCACCTAGACAAGGCTAATGTAGTGGCATATTCCCTAAATAGATTGTCTATAGTTAGTGTTGCTCATGTTGAGGTTGACAAGAAGATGTTAGTTCAGGAAATTCATCAGGTTGCCAGGTTAGGTGTTTATTTGGTTGATTAAGCTGAGGGTAGCATTTGGGTTCCGAATAGTTCAGAATCTTCTTTGGTTGTCGAAGTGAAAGAAAAGCAGGATAGGGATCCTAGTCTGGTAAAGCTGAAGGAGTCGGTCAGAGATCAAAAAGTATAGGTTTTCTCCCAAGGAGAAGATGGTGTGTTGCGCTGCTAGGGTAGATTATATGTGCTGTATATTGATGAGGTGAGACAGTGAATTCTTGAAGAAGCGCATGATGTGCGTTACTCAATTCATCTAGGGGCCACAAAGATGTACCACAATCTACAGGAAATATATTGGTAGAGTGGGATGAAGAGGGATATTGCAGAGTTTGTAGCTAAGTGCTCCACTTATCAACAGGTTAAGATTGAACATTAGAAGCCTAGTGGGTCTATGCAGGAGTTCAATATTCCCACTTGGAAATGGGAAGTAGTGAACATGGATTTTATGATAGGTTTGCCTCGTACTCGTGTCAGCATGATTCGATTTGGGTCATTATAGACAGGATGACCAAATCAGCCCATTTCTTACCAGTCCATACTTCTTATTTAACCGAGGACTATGCCAAACTCTATATTAGATGGTTGGTTAGGTTGTATGGTGTTTCGATATCTATCACCTCAGACAGAGGTACTCAGTTCACCTCTCACTTTTGGAAAGCTCTTCAGAAGGGCCTTGGTACCTAAGTTCACCTCAGTATAACCTCTTACCCTCATTCAAATGGTCAGGCAGAGAGGACCATTCAGACCCTTGAGGATATGTTGAGAGCGTGTGTAGTTAACTTAAGGGCAGTTGGGATAACCACTTGCCTTTGATTGAATTCACGTTTAATAACAACTATCATTCTAGTAATCAGATGGCTCCATTTGAGGCTCTATATAGAAAGAGATGTAGGTCTCTGATTGGTTGGTTTGATGTAGGTGAAACCACTTTGATAGGGCCTGACTTGGTTTTTGACGCTTTAGAGAAAGTTCAGTTAATCCGAGAAAGGCTTAAGGCAGCCTAAATCCGATAAAAATATTATGCATTTTTGAGGATAAAGGATCTTGAGTTTGAGATTAGAGAATTCGTTTATCTAAAGATCTCTCCCATGAAGGGAGTAAGGAGATTTGGTAAGAACGGGAAGCTTAGTCCCCAATATGTTGGCCCTTATAGAATTTTGAGCTATTTTAGAAGGGTGGCTTATGAGCTTTAGTTGCCTACAGACTTAGCATCAGTGCACCAGTATTCCATATATCCTTGTTGAAGAAGTGTATTGGTGACCCAGCTGTAGTTGTTCCCTTAGAAAGCATAGATGTTCATAACAACCTTTCTTACGAAGAAATTCTAGTTGAGATCCTTGATCGACAAATTCGTAGACTAAGGAACAAAGAAGTTCCCCTAGTCAAGGTTCTTTTGAGGAATTAGTCCGTTGAGGGAGCCACTTGGGAAGCAGAAACAGATATGCGAACCAAGTACCCTCATCATTTCTCCACAAACTTAGATTCAGCTTTAGGTAATAATCTTCTTAAAATTTCTCTTTTCCATGCTCAGTTTCAGCTGCATATCATTCTCACGTCAGTCATACCTTCACAGAATCAGTTCAGTCATGTGTCATGTTTCAGACTCAGTCATGTAATCACGTTTTCATCATGTATATTCATCATGTAATCTTAATTCCTCAGTGCTTTCAGCTTAACCAATCTCATTCGAGAACGAATGTTTCCAAGGGAGAGATATTGTAATACCCCCCAAAAATCCAAACCAGTGTTAGAGCCATGCTTCAAGCTCACTCAAAGTACATTATGGTTCTTTGGAAGTTTATGAGTGAGTTTTATGTATGTTAAGGCCTTAAATAACTCCCAACTATTAGACAAATCAAATTATTCCTACCGATTGAGTTTTTGGGAAGAATGTTGCTTTAGTCAACTTCAAATGAGATTATTTTTATTCTACTAATAATTTTCCAGATCAAGACCCACTAAATTGTAGGAAATTGAATTAGCTTTTCAATGATACCAATTTTACCTAAATTCGATACTCGGGTGAGAAGTTATGTCACTTTTAGTGAAAGAGTATGGCCCATCGCGATAAGGCTGCATCGCGGAGATGGCCAAAATCACGTTCTTCCTTTTCTAGTGGACCACCGTGATAATTCCACATCGTGCCAAGGGTCAAATTCCCGCTCAGTGAGGCACCACGATGGCACCACATCGCGGCAAGGAGCCAGTTAGGAATTGTCCATTTCCAGTAGTGCAACGCAATAGATCGTGTCGCGTCGTTGGACAAAATGGGGATTTTCCTTTTCCAATGGCCCGACGTGATAAGCACCGCGTCGTGCCGAAGGTCAAAATCGGGATTTTTAATCCACTTTTGATATTTAATTCCCAAGGTCAGTGTGGTCTTTTCCCATAGCCCCCAAATCGTGTAAACAATGTATTTAACTTATCCTAAGCATGTTATATTGATTTTTCATCAATTTACACTCCAAGAAAACCCTAGACTTCAACTTTCAACTCCAAGAAACTCCAAAATTTACTATTCTTTCTCTAAGATAATTCAAATTCAAGGTTCCCAATTAAAGAACTTTGAAGAATTCTTTAATCAAGGTATGTTAAATTTTCATCCATGGGTTCTTTCCACCCATGAAGTCCAAGTGTCCAATTTAAATTCAAAGTTATGATTTTTAAAAGTTATTATGATTTTTAACCGTGAACCACCATGATTGTGATTCTATACCATGTTTACTTGAAATTATTATTGTTATTAAACCTCACACATTTGAATAATGTTATTTGCTGACTTAAACCATAATTAGAGATGTTGATGTTGAAATCATGCTATTACTACAAGCTTTAAACTATTCCCATACTTAGCTTACAGTATGCATATCAAGTGTTTGATGAAATGCCTACAAGAATGAATTTTGAATAAATGCTTTCATATTATATTCTCAAAGTTTTAGTGATATTTTGCTATTATTGCTATCAAGTACTGGGGGTTATGAATACCCGAAAACATAGCTGTTTACTTAGTCTTAGTATTCTCAAAATAGTTTTAAATAAATTATGAGTGCCATCAATTCAGTCAGTTATCATAATCAGTTAAACTTAGAACAATTCAGTATTTTGAGTCAGTACAGTTTGGAGTAGAATTTAGCATCGAGAGAACCCAGGGAAGGGGGCGGGGGCTGACCTACCGGTTGAGGGTGTGACCTTTAGTAGCATTCCCCCATTTCATAACTATGTAGCCAGCATAGGTTGAGATGTTAACCTGCCAGTTAAGGGTTGATCTCATACGGGCACCTGCCAGTTGAGGGTAACCCTTAGTCCTTCGGGACAACACTTTAGTGGATCCACACAGCCAGTGTTAGTACCCGTGGCACGGTATTGACACCCTTCCAACTGGGGTCATAGGTTAGACCTCAAATTGCTCGTTGGGGCATGTCGGTTAGATAATAGCTCCTACAATTTAGTCCAGTCATCAACTCAGTAATTCAGTTTTAATTTTGCTTGATTAATGCATACAGATATCAGTTAATCATGTATCAGTACTCAGTATTTCAGTTTACAGATTATATTCTGAACATGTTTTATACTTGGTGATGTATTCTCAGTTTTATATATCTCATGCATTCTATTCAGTACTTCATGCTATTTATTCAGTCAGTTGTTACTCCTGTACATGAAACCACGCATATCAACCTACCTCATTTAGCATACCAGTACATTCAAAGTACTGATTGTATACGCGTTTCTTGTGCTATGATGTATCATATAATAGGTTTGGATGCTCAGTTCCCGGATCGCATCTAACTCTCCAAATTATCAAGCGTAGCAGTAGTGAGTCCTCATATTTAGAGGACCTCAATTATTTCATTATTTTTAGTATTTTTCTTATTCAGTCGGAGTTAGTTGGGTGTTTGTCCCATCAGCTCCACGGTCAGTCAATAGAGGCTTTTCAGACTAGTACAGACAGTTTGTCAGTTTTTTTTATTAGTTTCAGACAGATGTTTCCAGCAGTTGTTTCCAAATTCATGATCCAGTATTGATTACAGTTGCTAAAACCTTATGGATTATCAGTTGTTCTTCTGCGCATGTTATTATATTATTTAGTGCTCACAATAGGTACCAGCTCATGGGTTAGATTATGGTCCCTTGGGAAAGTAAGCACCATGTGGCACCCAGGGTATACACTCGGGGCATTACAATTGTGTAGCTCGATCCATCCTAAAAGCCCCTATGGGCTATATGGGTTTATCTCCCCCTACTGAAAGGGCCCTAGTGCATGTTAGCTGTACGAACTAAGAAAAATCCAAAAGAAAGCTAAAACCACCATGGGAAATACCATCCCAAATATATATATGAAGTGTATGTCAGGCACACGGTCATATAGATCCCTAATGCCTGCAAACGTGGTTTCTAGTGTTCATACCCCAAGGCCTTACACCTTCTCAATGAGTAAAACAACCCCCTTTAAGCTCAAATTAAAACAATATACACATAATTCCAATCATTAACCCAAGAGTAATTCATTAAGACAATTACCTGTTGGTTCGTCATACCATTATGCTTGCAAGCTAATATAAAGATGTCAAACTAATTCACATAATCAAATTGGACTCCCAAGTCCATTAAAATTCTAACCATGGATACCAAGTCCATCCAAATACTTTATATCTAACTATCCATTAATACAATGCATTGAATTAAAAAGTAAGTTAAACCATGAAATTTTCCATAGTAAAACCAAATGTAGGTTGAGGTTCATGCAATTCCAAGCTAAAATTCATCCAATTTTGGGAAACCTATGTCCCCCATTCCAACCATTTAAATAATATATCAATTTAGTCCCAATAATATCAATTTAAAGCATAAATAATCAATTCAAAACATGGGACAAGTAATTCAATTAGTAACAATCGAAACCCCTCAACTTAATTTCAAAACCCATGATTACATCACATGAAAATCCATTCAATTTATGTTATAATGTAAACTTAAAGTTTAGAAAATAGAAGCATGCCTGAAACACACAAGCATACGAAGTTAATTTGAAATTTGGAGCCCGAATGATGAGTGAACAGTGAAATCCTTAAGCTTTCTCGGTTGGAGACTTAAAGAAGAATAAAGTAGAGTTTGATCTTTTAAAACTAAATAAAAAGGGTATGTTTTATATGTATAAGTTGTATAAAAGATGAAAAAACCAAAATCCCTTCACCCACAAGGGAAAATAATAAAACTGGATGAAAATTACATGTTGACGTAAAATGTCTTTATTGCAGAGGTTATTCTCCATGCCACGCCAATATCGCAGACGGTAACCTCCGTGACACGATGATATCGCAGAGGCACACTATCTCAGAGTTTTTAAATAGCCTCGAACTCTTTCTGAAAAGTTCAAAACTTTTTCAAATTACCCTTTTAATATCCCAAAACACAATTCAAGTCAAAAATCAATATTATGAATACGAAAAGGTCAAAAATAAAATGATAAAAATTTTAAGGATCTTACATAATGGTAGAAGTTAAAAGAGTTACAAGAAACTTATATTCACATTCTACCACCACTAACTAAGGAGAGTAATTGTCATATAATGCTATAGGAGAATGAAGAGTCAGAAGCTACAAAAACAACATGCAATGGAAGGAGTAAAAAACTTCACCAAATTATAACTTAAAGCCATTTATTCCAAATGAGTAATGCAGTATAATGAACAACTTTGTAACACACCAGCCATCACTAATGTGATGCTAATGTAGAACTTAACCAAGTGATATGTAACTCATAGCCACCATAAACATTAGAAGCAAATTCTCCATAATAAAGAAGACAAATAATAAATATTAAAATTCCCTAAAACCTCAATCTTATTGGGCAAAGAATAATATAAATTTACCTAAATCCCAATCCTTTAAGAGCTTTACAACCAAGCAAAAGAACTCCAAGAAACAATATATTTATTCATACGCGTATAGCGAAGAATCAAATTTGGTTCGCGAATATAGTTTCACAGAGAGGCGGAGTAAGATTTTGAAGTCTGTAGGTTTTGAATAAAATTGCATAAAAGAGTAAAAATTAAAAAATTAAAAATATATGTTGTTGGAGGAGTTCAAACTCACATCTAAGGTAGAAGAGGCCTCAATACCATGCATCCACCACTGGGCCTAGCGACAGACTTTGTATGTGGGTTTGCAATATATATATATATATATATATTCAAAATTTATTAGTACAAATAGAGGGTATACACAAAAGTTTTTGGGTTTGCCCGAACACCCTTAGCGTACTGTTGCTCCATCCCTGGTTTCACAATGTCCATCTTCTAAACTTTTGGTTTCAACCAGTTCAGACCTTATTTAAATGAGCTAACTCTGTTCACAACCTCTTAGTAATAATGAGAACAAATTAGTATCACAATGAACTACAGATGAATTAAAACCAAAAATACCCTAGTAAGAAGAAAGAGGAATTTCATTGAAGAAGTCTTTGGGAGGAACTAAATTTGCAGTTTTTCTAGTGATTGTCAGCAAAAGTCTGTTATTATATCTATTTGAGCCAAAACCAATTCAAAGGAAAAAAATAAAAATTTATAATATATACTCTGTTTGTCCTAATTTATGTGACATTACTTTGACATAAATTTGGGCACGAAATCTTCAAGTTATATTTGAAAACTGCATAAAAAAGTAATATAAGTCATAATAATTGACAATTCAAAAATATTTAAAGTGCATATGAAAAAAATCAAATGGACTTGTTAAAAATTTAAAATTATAAAAGTATCACATAAATTGGATAAAGGGAGTAATTATTTTTTATTTATGAGAGTTTTAAGTGGAGGCTAAAAATCTTAAAGCTTAAAATGTACTTACAATGTTGTATTTCCTCCATTCTTTAATAAGTAGTGTTTTTAGTTTGGACATACAATCTTTACGTATCTACTCATTCTTAAAAATAAGAAGCGTCTTTGGTTAGTAAAAACATTTCTTATTTTCTAGAAATAAATAACTATAAGAAGTATGTCCAAGCTAAAAACACCACTCAATTATAAAGAGAGCGAGTATCATTTTGTAACCTCCACAAAATTGCACAAAATTGTGGCAGTTAATGAAGCCTCACAAAATGATACAATTTGATGGAGGTCTTAATAACCCCCACAAATTAAAAATTTTCTTGTAGTGAGATGTTTGTTATTACAATGCTCTTATAAGTGAATTTAGGAAGCTAAGCAAAGTAAAGTATGCGATACGTCGGACCTCTTTCTAATGCCTCGTTTGGCAGTGAGAAATATTCATTTTTTTTTTGAAAAATTATTTCACTTTATCTAAAAAAACTGATGTTTAACCACAAAATTTCAAATTCACCTTAAAGTTGTATTCGGAAATTTCTTCATCCCACTATTTCACTTTTCATCTTTCCAAAGATCTAAAAAAAGTCTTTCAAAAAAGGTAAAAAAAAAGTACTATCAAACACAACTCCACCTCCATTTTTTTATTTTCATGGCCAAACACCTACTAAATCTCGATTAAAGGTGAAGTCAAAGCTACTCGATCATTCAACTGGAAACAAATAAATTTAGGCTAGGATACAACCTGCGCAACAAGATTTTTGACTAAACTAATTTTTTTTCCTTTTTATAGATAAAATTTGAAGACTAACGCCAGTAATTCTGCATTCTCTTTCCAGCAGGCTCAAAAAGAGTCATATAACACCCTGGGTTTTGACCCTTAGAAAATTTCCTAGAATTCTATTCTTTGGACCCAATACGAATCATGGGTACGAGCCATATGATGGGGTACAAATGGTATGGTCTTGTCGTATGTTGATGAGTGTTGGTTGGTGGGGTGGATTTTGGTTACTGAAATAAATATGACTTAGGGATACGAATCGTATTGGTGGGTACAGATTGTTTGGTTCCTTAACTTAATATTAGACTTGTTACTTAGGTTGGATCTGAGTACGAGTGGCTAACCGTGATCCATAAGCCAGGGTGTAAGTCATACCATGGACTCGTATGGTGGACAATGTCTAAATCTTTCATGGGTTTAATTTGTCAGGGGTATGAATGAAGGGTATGGATCGTATGCTTCGAATACGGCTTTATCGGATGAGTCATATGTAGGACAGTATTAGATCTAAAGGTTAAGGATAGGATATAAGTGGATGGTACCAATCATATTGGAGGGTATGACTAGTAAGGGTCAGTCGTACCCTTGAGATGGGATTTTGTGCAACTTAAGTGGGGGTATTCTGGATATTTTCCCACCTATTCTAATAATTTTCCACTACTTCTAACCTACTTGGGAGGTTATTGCCCTATTATTTTATTCATTAACACTTAGAAAATCTTTTAAAATACTCTATAATTCTCTCAAAAGCTTTTGGGATAGGAAATCTAGGGTTTAAATTAAAGAATTAATTTGGGGCTTATTTTGGTGATCACTTTCCATCATCATCTTAATTTAAGGCATGTTCTCTTCCCTCATTGTTAATTCTAACTAGAATCATGGGTTTTATGAATGTTTTCATGACTTTATTTATTGCATGATTTTGGTTTTCAAATATGAATTGGGGATTTTGATATTAAATGACTGGTTATGGTTTTCCATGGTTTTAATTATGCTTGATGTGCATTAGTGGTGGTTTTGGATAATTAGATTGCATGGGAATGGTTTAATGGTAATTGGAATTGGTTTTGGTTATATCATGCCCCCAATGTGTTTGACAAACTGCCTATAAACATATTTTTATTGCATTGAGTACTTTCAATGGAACTCTTGCTTGTTTTAAAACCTGGTAAAATAATTATGCCTGGTTTAAATGGCTTGAAAAGGTAAATGGCTAAATGGTTATGCTTGTGGGATACATGGAATCCGCCAAGTGGTTTAATATGGTAAATGAAAGGGCACTTGGAAGTCCCCTTACACCTATATATGGTTAGCTATGGATGGTACTTGCAAGTATAATCGGTATGACGATACCACCACTAAATGTCCTTGGTTAATAAATGGTAAATAGATTGGTTGGTTGATTGGTAATGGTTTTAATTGGGCAATAATGGCGGGATGTGTAGCAAATTCATGGATGGTGGAGGTCCCAGGAAGACCAAAACTGGAAACTCATATTTTCCAATGCGTGGTTGGTCTTGGTGACCATGTGCATGATGTCGCACTATATTTTGGGGGATGTACTAGTCATCCCAAGTTTTCTTCCTTGTTTGTGCGGCTACACGTACTAGGGCCCTTTCAATTAGGGGAGCTGAACCCATATAGCTCATAGGTGGATTTGGAGGGCAAAGCTAACAACCCAGGTAAAGGTATTAAATGCATGCTAAACCTGGTCCCCTTTATCGGCATATATATATATTATTGTGTGCATATGGATGGTTTTTCTTAGCTTTATAAATGGAATTATTTTATTCTTATCCTTAGATTATGCTAGCATTCACCCGCTAACCCATCTACTGGCGGTTGTATACCCACTTTACGCAGGAACCCGCCATTCTACTCCTCCTACATAGTGATTAACTCAGGGATTAACAATTGGATTAAAGTGGTAAGATTTCATCCTTTCAAAAGGATTTATTTCATGTTATCGATATTTTGAGACACTTTGATTTTATTTTGGATATTGGTTTTGGACATGGTTAGGGGCATGTCCCAATCAAATTTTATTACTCTTTTGCTTAGAGACTTTGTGGTACTGATATGGGTTGAAATGAGCGGGATCGATATTGGCGTCTGGCTTAGTATTGGTATTAACATTGAGGCTAACACCAATTGATTGGATTGTTGGTTGTTCTATCGTATTTTATTTTAGGATTAATTATATTATGTTTTGGAACTTATTTGGTTATGACCTGGTTTATGTAATTTTGAATGACTTGGTTTGGTTGGTATGGTTTTGGGTGACAGGATGACTTGGTAGGGTTGGTCTAGGAATAGACCTATCCCAAAGCCAGTCCTTGTCTAGTTATGCTATCTTGCTATTTTCTTAGTACTTAGCCAACTCAAGGTATGCTAATGGTGGTTGGGTTGGGTAACAGGGGGTTGTCCCTAGTCTTGGTTAGAATTGGGATGCCCATTACGACAAGTCCCCTGGTCGGGTCGGGTCAAGTTTGTATTAGAGCCTAGGTTCTCATGGTCAATTGAGAGTCTGCAAATTCGTGTTGAGTAGAGTCTTTTTTAGGGGTGTGTAGCACGCCACACTCATAAGGGAGAGGCTATAAGGTATTTAGGAATGTGTCACTTTCTTGGTATTCAATTTTCAAGCTTGGAGTCTCAGTCTTCGAATCTTCTCTAATCCTTATTTGTTCATCTTTCAGATCATGCCTCGTAGATCTAGGACATAAGAAAATTCTTTTATCCCATCTGGGCGTAATGCTGAAGGGGTGCATCCTACTTTTGGGGCTCATCTTCGATCTCACAATCCTATCCCTAATAGTTTTGGAGATCCACCGGTTGCTACTAGTCCTTCTTAAGGTGAGGTGACTAATGAAGAATTTCGTCAGTCTATTCATGTTATTGCTCAGATAGTCACTGCTCGGGTTAAGTGAGGTGCGAGTAGTGCTTTGTCTACTGAGGCCACAAAGGTTGGCCAATTTATAAAGATGGTTTCTCCCATTTTTTCTTGAGTAAAGGTGGAGGAGGATCCACAGGGCTTCTTGGATGAAATAGAAAAGATATTTTGGATGATGCAGGATACCAATGTGGAAGGGGTAAACTTTGCAGCTTATCATCTCAAAGATGTTGCATATCAGTTGTATAAAGAGTGGTACAAGGATGGGCGTGATGTGAAAGAATCGGTCTTGTGGAATACTTTTTCTAAGGCCTTCTTAGATTGGTTCTTTCCCCAAGAGTTGAAGGAAGTAAAGATGGAGGAGTTTGTGAACCTCAAGAAGGAGAGGATGTTTGTCAAGGAATATGCCTTGAAGTTTCACCAATTGTCAAGATATGCTCTTGATTTAGTGGCTCACATGCGGGCAAGAATGAGGAAGTTTGCTTCTGGGTTAAATTGTGATTTTATTTTAGAGAGCAAGACTGCCTTAGTGATTAAAGATATGTACATCTCTAGGTTGACTGTTCATATGCAACCAGTAGAAGATGAGAAGAGAAAACAGGTAGAGTTCGAAGATCGGCAGGGTAAGAGGAAAAGGTTTTTTGACTAAGGAGGTGCTCAGTCTCAGGGTGGTCGGGATGGTGACAAATGGCATAAAAAGAAGTGGGGGAGTTCTGGTTCCTTCTCTTCTGCTAGTGCTTCTTACCAGTTGGGCGACAGACATTATCAAGGTGGTGATAATTTCCGAGCACAGGGTGCCCAATCTCAGGCAACGAAGGTCAGTCAGTTTATTCATGCCCTCTTTGTCGGTTTTTTGGTCATCCTCATCGGGTTATTGCAATGAAGAAAGGGACAAATGCTTTAAGTGTGTCCAGGAAGACCACTAGCTAAGGGATTGTCCGATTAATAAGGTTGCTACGGGGAGAATAAGATTCTTGTGGCTTCATCTTCTGCTCCTACACTTGGCAATGTTGCATCTACTTCTGTTAATGCTCCTATTATAGTATTGGTCAGAATAATTTGTATTCTTTGGCATCTTTACAGGAATCTGAGGCATCACCTGATGTCGTTACTAATACGTTAAAGTTTTTCTCTCATGATATATATTATTTGCTTGATCTGGGGTCTACTTTCTCCTATGTGACTCCTTATATGGCTGTATCTTTTGGTTTTGATCAGAAATTTATTTTGGATCCTTTTTCTATTTCTACCCAGTAGGTGGCTCGATTATTGCTAAGAGAGTCTATAGGGTGTGTGTGGTATCTGTTGGTGGCAAGCAGACCTTGGTAGATCTATTTAAGTTGGGTATGGTGGATTTTGATGTCATTCTGGGTATGGATTGGTTGTACTCTTATTACACATCCACGGATTGTCAGACCCGTAGGTTTATCTTTAGGTTCTCTGGTAAGCCGGTTATAGAATGGGAGCGTGGTTCTTTAGCTCCTAGGGAAAGATTTATTTCTTATCTTAGAGCTTAGAGATTAATCTCCAAAGGTTTTCTATATCACATGGTCTGGGTTAAAGCTTTTAACTCAGAAGGTCCTTCTTTCCAGTCATTTCCAGTGGCTAATGAGTTTCCAAAAGTCTTTTCGGATGATCTTCCTGATGTTCCTCCAGATAGGGAAATAGAGTTTAGTATTGAACTAGTTCCAGACACTCATCCAATTTCTATTCCTTTGTATAGAATGACTCCGTTTGAGTTAAGAGAACTTAAAGAGAAATGTAAGGATCTTCTGGATAAGGGGTTTATTCATCCTAGTGTATCTCTGTGGGGTGCACCAGTGTTGTTTGTGCATAATAAGGATGATTCCCTTTGGATGTACATTGAATATAGGCAGTTGAACAAGGTGACAGTCAAGAATAAGTATTTTTTTCTAAGAATGGATGATCTGTTTGACCAGTTGCAAGGTACCAAGTTCTTTTCTAAGATAGATCTTCGGTCTGGGTACCATCAGCTAAAGATTAGGGAGGTGGATATCCCTAAAATGGTTTTTCATACTCAGTATGGGATCTTTGAGTTTTTGGTTATTTTATTTGGGTTGACTAATGATCCAGCGATATTTATTGATATGATCAACATGCTTTTTATCAGTATTTAGATCTCTTCGTTATTGTGTTTATTGATGACATTCTAGTTTATTCAATGAGTGAGGTAGATCATGTTAATCACCTTCGTGTGGTGTTACATACCTAAAAGGAAAAACAATTATATGACATGTTCTCTAAATGTGAGTTTTGGTTGAACGATGTAACTTTCTTGGGTCAGATTATTTCTAGTGAGGGGATCATGGTGGATCCATAAAAGGTTGTGCAGTGAAGAGGTGGACTAGACCCACGACTCCATCCGATATTTAATAGATTTGATTTGGGTCATCATGTATAGGATGACTAAGTCTATCCACTTTTTGCCAGTACAGACTGCCTTCTCGGCGAAGGATTATGCAAAGTTGTATCTTCAGGAGAATGTGAAGCTGCATGGGGTTCCTCTTTCGATTATGTTTGATCGTAGCATATGGTTTACATCTCACTTCTGGCTATCTTTTCAGATAGGGTTGGGGACTAAGGTTAGTCTGAGTACTGCTTTCTACCCAAAGATGGATGGGCAAGTGGAGAGAACTATTCAGACATTATAGGATATGCTTGGGGCTTGTGTGATTGATTATGGTGGCAATTGGGTTGAGCATCTACCTTTGTAGAGTTTGCTTACAACAATATCATACATTCTAGTATTGGTATGGCCCTTTTTGAGGCATTATATGATAAGAGGTGTAGATCTCCTATTGGTTGGTTTAAGCATGGGGAGGCAGATATATTTGGTCCCGACTTGGTTTACCAGGCTATGAAGAAGGTGAAGGTGATTCGGGATAGGCTTAACGCTTCCAAAAGTCACCAAAAGTCTTACGCAGATGTTAGGCGTAGAGACTTAGAGTTTGAGGTTGAGGATAAGGTTTTCCTCAAGGTATCTCCTATGAAGAGAGTAATGCAGTTTGGAAAGAAGGGGATGCTCAGTCCCCGATATGTTGTCCTTATGAGATTTTGTAGAGAGTCGGTTACGATGCTTATGAGCTGGAGTTGACTTCTAGCTTGAGCTTGGTTCATTCGGCCTTTCATTTTTCCATGTTGAGAATGTGCATTGGTGATCCTTCCTCGGTTGTTCCTTTTGAAGTATTAGGTATTACGGATTTTATATCTTATGAGGAAATCCCGGTTGAGATCTTGGATAGGCAGGTTAGTCAGTTGCAGATCAAAGATGTGGCCTTGGTTAAGGTTCTATGGTGGAACCATAAGGTGGAAGAGGCTACTTGGGAAGTAGAGGAGGATATGAAGTCCAATTATCCATTTTAGTTTTTTGTTCTTGGGATTCGTGCGAAAGGTATATGTCTTTAACACATCTTTATTTTTTGAGTTTGTTAAAGGAAAGATTAATATCTTTGCCTCTTTGTTTTCAAACTTTGTTAAAGATTAGGTATGCAAATAACTCGTGCATATAGTTACCCTTACCTTGTCCATCGTTTGGGGATGAATATTCCTAGTGGGGGAGACTATAACACCCTGGGTTTTGACCCTTAGAAAATTTCCTGAAATTCTTGTCTCTGGACCCAATACGACTAATGGGTACAAGCCATACGATGGGGTACAAATGGTATGGTCCTATCGTATGCTGACCAATATTGGTTAGTGGTGTGGGTTTTGGTTACTGGAACGGATACGACTTAGGGGTACGAATCGTATTGGTGGGTATGGATCATTTGGTTTCTTAACTTAATCTATGACTTGGTTACTTAGGTTAGATCTGAGTATGAGTGGCTCACTATGAGCCATAAACCAGGGCACGAGTCGTACCATAGATTCGTATGGTGGATAGTGCCTAAATCTTTCTTGGGTTTAATATGCCAGGGGTACAGATCGTATGATTTGGATAAGACATGGTTGGATGAGTCATATGCTTGACAATGTTGGATCCAAAGGTTGAGTCTAGGATACGAGTGAAGGGTACCAATAGTATTAAAAGGTACAACTCGTGAGGGTCAGTCGTACCCCTAGGATGGGATTTTGTGCAACTTAAGTAGGGGTATTTTGGATATTTACCCACTTATCCTAATAAGGTCCCACAACTTCTAACCTACTTGGAAATTTATTTACCCTATTATTTCATTCATTAACACTTAGAAACTCTTCTAAAACACTATAATTCTCTCAAAAGCTTTTGGGCAAGGGAAGCTAGGGTTTCAACTAGAGGATTAATTTGGGGCTTGTCTTGGTGATCTATTTCCATCTT
This sequence comes from Capsicum baccatum var. pendulum, assembly GCA_030864225.1. Lineage (NCBI taxonomy): Eukaryota > Viridiplantae > Streptophyta > Magnoliopsida > Solanales > Solanaceae > Capsicum > Capsicum baccatum. The sequence goes on from CM061550.1 coordinate 205,205,603, forward strand.
CGTCTTGATTTAAGGCATGTTCTCTTCATTCATTATTAATTCTAATTAAAAGCATGGTTTTTATGCATGTTTTCATAACTTCATTGATTGTATGATTTCGGTTTGCAAATATGAATTGGGGGTTTTGATATTAAATGGTTGGTTATAGTTTCCATGGTTTTAATTATGCTTTATGTGCACTAGTGGTGATTTTGGACTATTGGATTGCATGGAAATATTTTAATGGTAATTAGAATTGGTTTTAGTTATATTATTCCCCCAATGTGTTTGACATGCTTATAAACATGTTTTCTTTGCATTAAGTACTTTTAATGGAACTCTTGCTTGTTTTAAAACTTGGTATAGGAATTATGTATGGTTTAAATGGCTTGAAAAAGGTAAATGGCTAAATGGTTATGCTTGTGGGGTACATGGAATCCCCCAAGTGGTTTAATATGTTAAATAAAAGGGCACTTGGAATTCCCCTTAAACCCATATATGGTTGACTATGGATGATACTTGCAAGTATGGTCGGTATGACGATACCACCACTAAATGGCCTTGGTTAATCAATGGTAAATGGATTGGTTAGTTGCTTGGTAACATTTTAATTAGGCAATAATGGCGGTATATGTAGCAAAACCATGGAAGGTGGAGGTCCCAGGGGGCCCAAAATTGGAAACTCATATTTGCCGATGTGAGGTTGGTCTTTGTGACCGTGTGCATGATGTCACACTATATTTTGGGGGATATACTAGTCATCCCAGGTTTTCTTCCTTGGTCGTGCGGCTACACACACTGGGGCCATTTCAACAGGGGGAGCTGAACCCATATAATCCGTGGTGGATTAGGCCAGCAAAGCTACACAACTCAGGTAAAGGTTTTAAATGCATGCTAAACCTGGTCCCCTTTCCCAACATGGTTATATATATATATATATATATATATATATATATATATATATGGTTGTGTCCATATGGATGGTTTTCCTTGATTTTGTAAATGACACTATTTTATCCTTTTCTTGAGATCATGGTAGCGTTCACCCGCTAACCCGTCTACTGGCGGCTGTATACCCAAGCTATGCAGGAACATGCCATTCTACTCCTCCTATATAGTGATTGACTCGGGGATCAACAATTAGATTGAAGTGGTGAGGTTTTATCCTTTTGGAAGGATCAATTTCATGTTATTGATATTTCTAAACATTTTGATTTTATTTTAGATATTGGTTTTGGCCATGGTTGGGGGCGTTTCCCAATCAAATTTTATTAATCTTTTTGATAGAGGTTTTATGGTATTGCTATGGGTTGGAATGGTTGGTATTCGTATTGGTGTCAGCCTTAGTATTGATATTGACATTGGGGATGACACCAGTCGATGAGATTATTGGTTGTTCCATCGTATTTTATATTGGGATTAATTATATTATGTTTTGGAACTTATTTGGTTATAGCCCGGTTTATGGCCTTTGGTGGTTTGGTTTGGTTGGTACAGTTTGGGATGAAGCGATGACTTGGTAAGGTTGTTCTAGGAATAGACTTATCCCAAAGTTAGTCCTTGTCTAGTTATGCTATCTTGCTATTTACTCGGTACTCAGCCGACTCAAGGTATGCTAATGGTTGTTTGGTTGGATAACAAAGGGTGGTCCCCGGCTGTCACGATCTGAGACTACCCCCTAGTCGTAACACGGTACTTGGAACCACAAGTTATCCCAAGCTAACCCATAAACTGGCATACTCCTTGAGCAATATGTATTAAATTATATAAAACTAAAGTTGTAGAGCAGAAACAAGATCATAAATAAGTCTTAATAAGTATAATACTTATAAATTTTACATCATGATAAAACTGAAGAAAGAAACTTGAATTATATGAATGACTCTGACTAACCATCTACAGAGCCTCTACTATACTGACTATAGATAGCTGGGACATGCCTCCAACTACCACTAATAAATACATATGAATAATCAAAATAAATTACATCGACTACAACTGACTGGAGTCTCCAAAATGAGAGAACTCATCACCTACTGGCTGGAAGCTACAAACTTCCTGATTATGGTATTTAGGCTACAACTGGTACCTACATTATGAGATAATATAGCACATAGACATATATGTGGATCAGTACTTCTGGAATATACTGAGTAAGTGGGGGTGAATGCAATAAGTAAAAATGGTTAGGTACATAATCTTAAAACATGCACGCTAAGTGCAAGTAGACTCACCAAGAGACTGAAATAAATTGAAAGCTGAAATATCTTAAAACGTGAGAAAACAAACATAGTCTGATAAGCTGGTGAATCACTACACTTAGTTTCTTAAGTCTTTACTTTTGTAGAATAAGTAGAACTGAAGCTGGGAAACAGTAAAACATGAATACTGTATGTAAATCTCATATAAAACTGAACATACTGTAAAACTGCACTGAGGATCATGTATGGATACTGATGATGAAAACGTTAACATGTAAAACTGAGAATGCAAGACCAAGAATAAACATGTACTGACATGATCTAAATAACTTATATTTGAATAAATGATGTCTGAATACTTGGTTATGCAAACCTGAACTGACATACTCTGAATACTGTACTGAGACTGTGGGAGCTAGCTATAACCAACATGCCCAATCTGAGATATCGGGGGCCAACCTATAACCCTAATTGAAAGGGTGATGGTACTTTGCTAGGGGTACCAACACGTGACTGACGATGTGGATCCACAAGGCTGAAGTCCCAAAGAATGAGGGTGTCATGCCTAAATGATTGGGGAGCCCTCATAATCTACGGTGGCATCGTAGGTTTGGAACTTAGGGACTGCTACTAATATCCCATGCCTAACTGACGGGGGAAACACCATTCCTATTTTCACTCGGTGCTAAGTGTTACTCCCAACTGAATGACATTGGTATTATTAGTCGTTTAACATGACATAATACTGTACTTGTAAGTGATCAGCATAAACATAGTGTTCTGAACATGATAATAAAACCATAGTCTGACTAAATTATTAATTTAAAATAGAATCATGTAAAAACACATAGGTATCGAGTATTCATAACCGCCAGCATTGAGTGACCATAAAATATGATAACAAAGCTTAAAAACTATAGTATGGGATCATTGTTCAAAGACCCAAATCATAGAAATTTCATCAAATATGTGAGAATCATGAACTTGAACATAAGGATATGTTAACATGTGAAAACAACATTTTGACATAGTTTAATTCATAATTTGAGACTGTGACATGAAATTGATTGAATATGACATGGGAATTTGAATATAAAACATGAAATAGCTTAATTCGCTTGGAAACACTTGTAAACATGGATTGTACTGAATTACTAGGAAGTTCGTGGATTAATTCATGAGTTTCATGACGGATTTCATAAAATAGGAATGAAACCATACTTTTAATTAAAAATAGGGTTTTTGGGCTCAATGGGTTAAAGGGACCCATTGATGAACACCCACATACTTGAGTTTCTTGATTTTCTTGATTTGTTGAAGAGAACTTAAAATAGGAACTTGAATTCTTGAGTCTTTGAAGAAGACATCTTGAATTTCTTATTATTGAGAAGGAAGGCTTGAAATTTTGGGAGAGGAAGCCTAATTTTAATGTTCTTGATATTCTTGAATTTGAATCTTGAGACTTGGGAGATGATCTTGTAGAAGAAATCATAGATGATTGTTCTTGAGTATGGAAAACCCCTCTTAGAAACCCTTCCGAAAATTGCTTGGAAGCCTTCCTGACGTGTTGGGTATGACTCGTATCTTCTGGGTATAGGTTGTAACTTGAGTCGTACCCAGGAGCCCAAATTTCGACCCCTACTATTGTGGGTATGACTCCTCCTGATGACTCTATAATCTGGGTACGAGTCGTACCTTGAGTCGTACCCTACTGGCAGCTTTGACAGTGCTTCAGTAATTTAACCATACTTTTCACCCCGATATCGGATTAAGGCAAAATTAGTATTGTTGGAAAGACAATTAAATTATATATCTGATAGGGTGGTCTTGAGCTCAAAAATTCTTAGTACAACAGAAATTATGCTCGTTTAAAGATGACTATAGTTATATACATCCCAAGAATTTAATCGCTAAGGAATGTTTTGACTTGTTCATGAGCCAAGAGATATTTGAGAACTTAATATATGTTCAAGTAACTCATAAAGATATCAAAACATGAGGCTTAATTCTTTGATTGTCTACTAGTCAGGGTACGTGATACGAGAATAATCATAGATCTGGACTTATGAGGGTGTGTGTTGGACCCGATCCTTGGTGTGTACAATTGAAGTATAAAAGAGGCCTAAAATACACACTAAAATCGTCCAAACACTACACTTAACCTACACTTGATGGGCTCCCTTAGTGGAGGGTCTTGCGGTCATTTTAGTTTCTATTATGTAATATACTATATAAGGAACATTGTAGGGTTTCTTTAGTTAGTTTTTGAGAATGTTGTAAGTCATAAGACACTAAGAACAAAAGTTCTCTCTCTAAAGAGGCTTGGCCTAAACTAGGGCTAGAACAAATGTGGAATCACTTGTCTTGCATTTTGCTTAGAAACGTCGATGCTTAAGAGGTGGAATCCAATCTTGTGTCACGTAAGAGATAGGTGAATTGTTGTGTGTGGTTTTAAGGGTCTAAGAGTGGAATAGTCTCTTGAGTTCTTAATATTATGCCTTTATGTAGTCTATCTATCTATACTTTGTTTTCTTTGTAATCTTGTAGTTTGTGTTCTTGTTAATTCAAATCGTGTGTTGTTGTTCTTATATTGTTGTTATCATCTTGTTTTAACCTTTTTCTTGTCGTGTTGTTGCTGTTTTTGTGTTAAAATATACCTTATATCTTGTTAAAATTATTGTTGTTGTTGAACCCGAGAAGTGTAGTCCAAGGGGGTCTCAATTTAGTCTTGAATTTGTGGACTATTTTCAACTGATTTTGGTGTTCCATGGCTAATATCATATCATTTTGTATCAAAGCATGGCTTGATCTTTTTCCCACAAGATCAATCTTGTTCTCGTAAACTTGAAAATAAAAAAAAATTATTGAATACTAAAAATTCCAGAAAATAGCAATTTGTCCATTGTTGTTATCTTGGCCGAAATTGTGTCCTTTTGGTGTTCTTGGCTGAGATTTGTTCTTAAGTCTAGGTCTAGGAGTATTTTACTTGTCTTGTGTGTTTGTAGAGTTAGTTTTATTTTTCACTAACACTTGAGTCGATATAAACTAGAGCTTATGTTGCTAATGTTGTTGTTGTGAACCAAAAGTGGCCGTAAGTTGACGTTGGTGTTCTTGGCCGTGTGTAACCTTTGTTATGACTTGGTTGAACGGTGGTTGGTGTTTTTGTAGATCTTGAAAGGTTGTTGTTGTGTTCTTGTTTTTCATCACAACCTTAACACCTTGTTAAAACCAAAATACCACACTCGGCCATTTGTTGGAGGTTTGTAGTTGACCTTGTTGTTGTGGAATTGTTGTTGTTCTTGGAGATTGTTATTGGTTGTTCTTGTTGTGGTTATTGTGTTCTTCAAGTTCTTCATCATATTCTTCACCTTGTTAATATTAAAGTGAACTTAGATCTTCAAAAGGTGAAAGACAAGGTGTAGAACTTGTTAAGTCTTGAAAGACCCCCAACCACCAAAGGACTTTACATCACATCTCAACCACTTTGCATAAAACTAGGGTCCATGTTTTAAGGAGAAGTACAAGTTTAGTCAAACACTATTGAGTCTTGAAGTTTGAATTGAGAGAGGAGCTACAAAGACTAGTTTGTATTTTTCTTCATTGAACAAATTCCACTAAAGTCCAAATTACGAATTGTAAATTAAAATTTGTTAAGAACCGATCCACTAGGGAACTGCCACGTCACCATATGTACTGTTCACACAACAATTTTGGCTCAAATTTTGATCATTTAGTTTCAATTTGTTGTTCTTTAGTCTCGTTTGTTGATTTCATTACTAACTTACTAGCTAGTAATAGATTATAAGTTAGCTTTGAAACTATTCTTCGTGTTAACTTTCCTTTTTGTGTCTTAATTCTTTTGAGTCATTGTAATACATCCTTGTGTTTTCCTTACTCTTTGGAGTCATTGTAAACATTGTATTCACCTCTCAAAACTTTTTGAAGTACAAGCAAGCTTACAACACTTGTGAGACTGAGTGTGAGATCTGAGAGACAAAAAATAAAAGAGAGAGTGCGGATATTTTTGTAACGCCCCGAAATCGGGTCCCAAGACGTCACACGGTGCTTAGGGTCACAAGTGGCCCTAAGCTAACCCTTCTACTGGCATAACTCATAAGCAACTGAATAAAAAGTATAAATCTATACAAATTTGTAGAAAAATAACTCTTTTCTGAATCTATCGATACAAAACTGAATTTTACCAGATTACAATTCTACCTTTACAACCAAAACTGAATCTGAATACATCAACTTCTACTGACTGTCTATGAAGCCTCTACTAGTACTGACTCAAGGTAGCCGGGTCATGACTTCCGACTACCCCCACTCAATACGACTGAATAAGGAAAATACAACATTATTAATTCTGTATAACTGACTCGATCCCATCAATCAAAAGGACTCATCACCTGCTGACTGGATGTCGCGAACTGACTGGATCTGAAGGTACATGCTATACCTTGTACCTACATTCCGAGAAAATGTAGCCCACACACGGGTGTGTGTGTGGGTCAGTACCATGGAAATGTACCGAGCATATGGGAGTGCAATGCATATATATAAAATAATATCTTAATATCATCACAGTTTATAAAATTATGCATGCTGATATGAAACACTCACTTCGCTTGAAATAGATAATCAAAATCATAAGTAAATGATACATGTAACTAAAACACGTGAGTCATTTCAATAAGTTCTCAATGCACTTTTTCCTTGGTTTCAAACATATAGAGTAATCAAGTTTCAAAACAATTCTCTTTAGAACATAACATCTCAATCTTTCGGAAACAATAACTTTCGCAAAACCAATTCTTCAAAACAATATATTCCTCTTAGATAGAATGGTACACACACACACATTGGGAGTCTCTCATAACCGACATAAACCATGTGAGCTACATGGAGTCCAACGTTCTACCTACGTTGAGGAGAGTCACCCTATTCCTTGCCATCGGAGTAGGACCTTAAATTATCAATCCAAACACTAGTGATCACTATGAAAATCAGCCTCAATTCCGGATCCTATGGGGGCACATAGTTCTAGGAATGTACCAAAATCGTTATAACTCTCGCTCGGTGCTAAAGACTACTCTCGAACTTAGATCAAATCTTTTCAAAAGAAAATTCACCATAAAACAGTTCAACAATTCACAATGGAAGCAATCATGCTACCCCTTTCATAATGAATCAAAAAAAGTGAATTTCTTTTCTCATCTCGGGTTCAAAATCAACCCCTTTTTACGACGGAAAGGTCAAAGCTTATTTATATTTTCAAATCATTCAAATTCAAGGTGTTTATAACACATGTTTTCTCAAAAACAACAATATCAAATAGAGTTCAAAACCCATGTCTCAATATCACATTAAAATTTATCAAGATTCAAGCTTTACATCATAAACACATATAAATTTCTTCAAAATCTGGAAATTTCAGCTTTAAGAACAAAATATCATTATTGTCATATAATTCCACTTCTAAAATATTGAAAATATTATAATCTCATGAGAATCAATATAGGATGCAAATTCATGCTTCAAATTCATAATAAAACATATAAAATCCATAACTTCGTAAAAGAAAAACATTTTTGGGCACAAGAACGAAAGGATGTCCTTGTTGAAAATTCCCACATACCTTTATAATAACAAAATTGATGAAACATTGGACCTTCAACCATGATTGTGCAACCCTAGTTGTTTTGCTCTTATTCTGCTCTTGAATTATGTACTTAGACTGATAATAGGGTTATGATGTGTTTAGGAACAGTTAGATCAGTAGGGTTATGTTTAGGGATGTGTATGGAATGTTAAAAGGCTTAGTTATCCTCGAAATAACTCAAAAACAGAGTGTTTTCGTTGCTGGAAACCTAAGTGTGCGTCGTACACCTTATGGTAGATGCTAGGATGTACGCCGCACATGCTATCGGACATCCCTACTGTCTCTCACAAAAATAGGATAACTCATCACTCGGGTATTGAATTTTTGCAAAATTGGTATTGTTGAAAAGCTAATTCAATTATCTACAATTAGATAGGTCTTGGGATGAAAAATTCCATTTATATTAAGAGATATACACGTTTGAAGTAGACCCTTGTAGAATCAAATTTCAAATGTTAGACAAATCAAATGATCTTAGTTCAACTTGGCTCTAAATGATTTATATGAACATTGTTGACCTCAAGAGCACTTCACATACTAGGATAAAGATCATGAAATCTATATTCACATGGGAATCACTTGGATTAGAGCTTATATGTGTAGGAATGACAGTTAGAATTCTATTATGAAATTACGGGGTATTACATTATCTCCCCCTTGGGAACATTCGTCCTCGAATGTGGATAATTAACCTAAAACACAGAGGTATCTTTATCTTTAAGCTATCATGTGCAACTGATAGAAATTGAATCACTGGATCTCAAGAATAATGAGCTACTGAACTGATCTGCAAGTGCATGAATTCTCATGCAAATAACTATATGGCTAAGATAGAAACGAGAGTGTCAACTTATGAGTAAGCATTACTTTACGCTGGATCTGATAAAGATAATAGGTTTATGGCATGGAAACTCGGGTATTACAACATCCCCCTCTTGGGATCGTTCCCGAATGATAATAATTTGGTGAAAATACTAGGAAGAGACTGTGACACTACACAGGATTCTTACGAACTGAATCATGACTTAATATCTGAAACTGAAACTGATGCATGAACTGAGCTGAATCATTCAAACTTCTATCATGAAACTGAATTCTGAGCTGACTCTACTTTACTTGCATCAAGGAATTGATACATGTTGAGAGTCGAGGATTCACTTGAAGTGTTCTTGATCCATTAACACATATCAAACTGAGAAGTGATAACTTATGAAAGTGTGAATCATGAGACAACAATACTTGGATCATACGAGGGGTATTACACTATCTGGGCTAAAACACTTGAAAAATTGAGATTATGTGCTGAACACTTATGAAATGAGTCATGATTAAATTGCCAAATCTGAAACATGATGCTTGGATTGAATGGAATTATATCACGGAATAGCAATACTCATGAAACTTTAGACAGTAATACTAGATAAGAAGTTGGAACTCTATAAGAGCTATCGGCTTGCTTGTTAACTAGAGTGCAGGCTATATGGACCGGATCATACTGACTGTCCATATTCAAATGAAATATTTTATCAGTATTTTCTACAAAATTCTATTAGCATTATGGAGCAACAGATTTGGGCTTGTTCTGAACAAAACATCTGACAAAGGAATCACAACATTGATATAAATCCATAGCATGAAATTAAAATATATAACTTATAAACTAGGATAGGATTGCTAGGCCGCAGGCAACACAACTTCTTACTTTCAAGCTTAGCATCACTTCTCAAACGCTCTCTCAACTATACTATTCCCTTTAAGTACCATACTCATTTGATTCAACTTATAATTCTCACATGGGCACTGATAAATCTTTCTGCAAGGTCTAAAGTAAACTAAGTCCTCTCGCCAAGGTCAAGACTAACTCAAAAATCATAAGATACAACATGCCACTGCACAATACTAGTCTAAACCACACGATTCAATATTCTATATCTTCTTAGAGCTAACACCCTAAGCATAACATGTCTTACCATTTCAATGACTAATTCAAGACTCTTGATATGGATTCACTAGCGCATATTGCATTCATCCTCTTACACTCAACATGACATTCAAGCCTATCATTAAAATCATATATAACTTTAAGGAAAATGCCCCTAAAGGCATACTCCGCATATCTCTAAACCTTTAACAATAACAATTTTCTTGCACTATTCTTAGAAATATACACACGATCTCTAACTAACCTTAACATGTATCAAAGACTTGTCCTCAATCTTACTTCACACTTTAGCCTTAGATAGAAAAACATAAATAGTCTTTCTTAATGAGGGTTATCAACTCTCTCACATCTAAACCATTGCTTATCCACTATCATCGCCACTATCTTAACATAGGAAGAGGTCACCGAAGGGCTTACACATAAGAACTTGAAGCACAGAAACTACAATACATAACATTCACACTTATCTTAGGCCTGAGGAATAAAATATCAAAGGCATAGATTCATCAAAGAGATCTAAGCTGAGGACAAGCATGATATAATGCGTACTTCACTAGTATCATGAGTTTAAAAACTGGTCATACTCTGAAACATGAGTTCATACTTATCATGAGCTATTCAACATAAGACTAGAGTTCATAGATTCATGAGAGATAACTCGTATCACAGAGTGAAGCTGTTACATGCTTACTAGAAGCTGAGAATGGGTTTGAGCATGCATGATGGGTATAAGCATAGGCTTGTGTCATGGATTTATCACGCAAGTGATGGATTTGGTGTTGTAATGACTGAAATCCAAGGAATACTATAGAGTAAGAAGGGATTACTATCTCATCATAACTCATTATTGACATGTATCACAATCTGATTCTCAAAACTTAGTTTGGTTCTTCACTAACCATCTCCCCCTTAGGTCAAAGCTAGTATTCTAAGCATGTTTGTCTACTCCATATCCTCAAGATTAAGCCATAATTTCATCATTCTAATATCTATACATAAATGCTAAACTCACAAGAGTAAACTAATTTTGAACTTACCGACTTCATTCTCAAACAACCCATCCATATGCCATCCTTAACTTTCTAGCTTCAATAATCATCATCAAAGACTTACACTCTCATTTACAACCATACAATCACATAATCATAGCCTACAAAGATCACACTTCTATACTTATATTTTTCCCAAACCATGAGAATAATAATCATACTTAAAAGGCTCAACATCTTCAATCATAACTCCTTAACTTAGCTTTCAAGAACATCATAAATTATCTAACTAGCCTTTCTCCACCTAGCAACTCAACGTTACTACTAACCATATAATATGCAATAATTCTCGAAAAATAATATAGCCCCATAGCACCTTGGGCACATCTCTACATCATACTTAATTACGAACACATAATCTTACACTCTTGCATACACTGTTCAGGCCTATTAGATTACCTCCATATCACTAGCATCAACAACCGAACCATCTGTTCAAGCTTAATGTCTAGAGCTAAGCATGATTTACAACCCAATCTTACACACAATTCTCCCTTCAAAGCTATAAAACACAATATTAAGAAAGACTAGTACACAATGACAATCGATCATAATCATATGGCCTATCTTATTCATAATCCGTTAACACATCCTCCTTCTTCCCATCATTACTATTTACCCATCTTTACACCTAAATTACTTCCATAGCTCTATAAATTTCAACTAAAATTCCTCTTGCAATCTCAGGAAAGCCTAAATTAACAATACTCAACCACTAAGTACTTCTATCAAAACCTATACTTTCCTAGCACAACAAATTCCATCAATAACTCTTTTCTTACCTCAAGCAAACAACAATCCACCTTAACTAAAATCTCCTTCTATAACTTCACTAAACTAACAAACAAAGGTATATCACTTCATTAATAATTCAAGCATAAGCAACAAAATTCAGCTATACATATTTAATAAATTGCCCTTACCACCTTTCTTGTCACTACACTTTTAAACCCAAACTTCCAACCAACACAAGAACAACAAGATAAATAAAAAGTTGCTAGTGAATCGAAATAGGCCTCACACGGCTTCACTAGACTTTGGTTTTGTGTTTTGAACAAGAAAATTAGATGAATAACAAAGCAACTATGCTAGTGAATTGAAATAGGCCCCGCACGGCTTCACTAGACTTTTATTTTTTACAAACACAATGATAACAAAATTACGTAATACTAGAGATAGAAACTTGACACACAACATTCAATGATCTAAGAATACACCTTACTCTGTCTTAATTGAATAACTCGTAAGAACGAGGGAATAAATTTAAATTTGAGGGACTTATAACATATTAGAAGGCTCTTCTCAAGCTGCTTTGTGTAACTTCTGAAACTTCTGCTAGCAAATATAAGAGCATTATCTGGGGAGGAACTGGAATTTATTGATCGTGCTATCTCAAGAATAATACATAGATAGAAAAGTATAGATTTACATTATGGATTCTGGGGAGGAATCTGAAAACACATCTGACTTGGGTTTAGTGCACGATTTTTACAAACATGATAAAGAAATTCAATGTTCGAAACTCAAAAGCACTGACGGGATACTTTCTAGCTCTCTTACAATCCCATAACTATCTATGGAGACTTAAGCTTAATTGTTTCTGATACCTTGAAAATGAGGCAGAGTTGGCCAGAATAGAGTAAGATGAGAATTTATATAAGTTTCTTGGAGAACCTTTTTATAGCACGATCTTAGACTTGAAAGAAGGGAAACATTTCCTAAATACCCTGTAGCCTCTCGAACAAAAGTACAGGCATCTCTGTACCGTTCCGCAAGACTCTACTAGACACGGATTCTTAGACACCCTAGGACACTTGAACTCTGTGCTCTGATACCAAGTTTGTAACGCTCCAAAATCGGGTCCCGAGATGTCACACGGTGCTTAGGGTCACAAGTGACCCCAAGCTAACCCTTCTACTTGCATAACTCATAAGCAACTGAATAAAAAGTATAAATCTATACAAATTTATGGAAAAATAACTCTTTTCTGAATCTGATAGATACAAAACTGAATTTTATAAGATTATAATTCTGCCTTTACAACCAAAACTGAAACTGAATACATCAACTTCTACTGACTATCTATGAAGCCTCTACTAGTACTGACTCAAGGTAGCCGGGTCATGACTCCCGACTACCCCCACTCAATACGACTGAATAAGGAAAATACAACATTATTAATTCTGTATAACTGACTCGATCCCATCAATCAAAAGAACTCATCACCTGCTGACTGGATATCGCGAACTGACTGGATCTGAAGGTACATGCTATACCTTATACCTACATTCTGAGAAAATATAGCCCACACACGGGTGTGTGTATGGGTCATTACCATGGAAATGTACCGAGAATATGGGGGTGCAATGCATATATATAAAATAATATCTTAATATCATCATAGTTTATAAAATTATGCATGGTGATATGAAAGACTCACTTAGCTTGAAATAGATAATCAAAATCATAAGTAAATGATACATGTAACTAAAACATGTGAGTCATTTCAATAAGTTCTCAATTCACTTTTTCCTTGGTTTCAAACATATAGAGTAATCAAGTTTCAAAACAATTCTCTTTAGAGCATAACATCTCAATTTTTCAAAAATAGTGACTTTCTCAAAACCAATTCTTCAAAACAATATATTCCTCTTAGATAGAATGGTGCACACATACACATTGGGAGTCTCTCATAACCGACATAAACCATGTGAGTTACATGGAGTCCAATGTTCTACCCATGTTGAGGAGAGTCTCCATATTCCTTGCCATCGGAGTAGGACCTTAAATTATCAATCCAAACACTAGTGATCACTATGAAAATCAGCCTCAATTCCGTCTCCTATGGGGGAACGTAGTTCCAAAGAAGTTCCAAACCTGTTATACCTCCTGCTTGGTGCTAAAGACTACTCCTGGACTTAGCTCAGATCTTTTCAAAAGAAAATTCACCATAAAACAGTTCAACAATTCACAACGGGAGCCATCATGCTACCCCTTTCATAATGAATCAATAAAAGTGGATTTTTTTTCTTATCTCGGGTTCAAAATCAACCCCTTTTTATGACCGAAAGGTCAAAGCTTCTTTATCTTTTCAAATCATTCAAATTCAAGGTGTTTATGACACATGTTTTCTTAAAAACAACAATCTCAAATAGAGTTCAAAACCCATGTCTCAATATTACATTAAAACTTATCAAGATTCAAGCTTTACATCATAAATACATATAAATTCTTCAAAATCTAGAAATTTCGGCTTTAAGCACAAAATATCATTGTTCTCATATAATTCCACTTCTAAAATATCAAAAATATCATAATCTCATGAGAATCAATATAGGATGTAAATTCATGCTTCAAATTCATAATAAAACATATAAAATCCATAACTTCGTAAAATATAAACATTTTTGGGCACAAGAGCGAAAGGGTATCCTTGTTGAAAACCCCACATATCTTTATAATAACGAAATTGATGAAAGATTGGACCTTCAACCTTGATTGTGCAACCCTAGTTGTTTTGCTCTTATTGTGCTCTTGGATAACGTACTTAGACTGGTAATAGGGTTATGATATGTTTAGGAACAAATTATATTCGTAGGGTTATGTTTAGGGACGTGTAAGGAATGTTAAAAGGCTTAGTTATCCTCAAAATAACTTAAAAACGGAGTGTTTTCATTGCTGGAAACCTAAGTATGCGTCGCACACCTCATGGAAGATGCTAGGATGTGCGCCGCACATGTTATCGCACATCCCTATTGCCTCTCACAAAAATAGGCATAACTCGTCACTCGGGTATCAGATTTTTGCGAAATTGGTATAGTTGGAAAGCTAATTCAATTATTTACAATTTGATAGGTCTTGGGATGAAAAATTCCATATATATTAAGATATATGGACAATTGAAGTAGACCCTTGTAGAATTGAATATCAAATGTTAGACAAATTAAATGATCTTAGTTCAACTTGGCTCTAAATGATTTATATGAACATTGTTAACCTCAAGAGCACTTCACATACTAGGATAAAGATCATGAAATCTATATTCACGTGGGAATCACTTGGATTAGAGCTTAGACACGTAGGAATGACGGTTAGAATTCTAGTATGAAAATACAAGGTATTACATTGTACTACTAACGTGTTTTTTTTATTTGTAGGTACTTCTTGGCCATAATGGAAACCATTTTGGCCCACCTTGATGCTATTTCCCGAGACATAGCTAGGGCAAATGCGGGTCTTAAAAAATTAGGCTCAGATATATCTACTATACTTGAGAGGTTGGATCGAGTGGAGATTTGAAGGAACTCTCATGTTTATACTCCCGAAACTTTACCTCAAATGATCAATCCTCCAAGACCACCACCAAATGACATAGACATAAGCCAAGCCACCAAATGTCCTCAAACCCAAAACCTAAATAAGTTAATTCTCCCTCAATTCGATCAAGTACAACAAGAAGGACTTGGAAGCCAATTTTCTCCCATCCAAGCTCCACAACCAAAGCTCCACCTTACCAAATCATTTCTCTCAACCGAAACTCCACTTCACCAAAACCGATATATCCATATAAATGAGTATGGTAGAAAGGAACGTAAAAGACATGGAGTCTACAATGATGCTTATATGATGGAAGAGAAGTTGAAGGGAAGGCATAGATATCCACAAGGAACCCACCACCAAAAAAAGAGGTGGGATGTATTTCGGATGAGATTGAAGACAAGGCTCAAGATGAAGAGGAAGTCGAGGTTCAAAATAAAGATGTTGGCTGAGACTTTTGTTAATGAGATCTTGGGTCCCTCATATATTTTACGGGCTATTTTTGTGTCATCTCATGTTTTGCGGGCTGTTTGGTGATTTCTTTTAAAATGGCCAATTGAACGAGGTGAATCCATGAATTTGTGGACAAATTCCTTTCAAGATAGAGAGGATGATATGAGAATAACCACGAATATGGACTTATGAGAGTGTGTGTTGGACCCGAGCCTTGGTGTGTGCAATTGAAGTGTAAAAGAGGCCCAAAATGCACACTAAAAACGTCCAAACACTACACTTAACCCTTGATGGGCGCCCTTAGTGGAGGGGTCTTTTGGTCATTCTAGTTTTTATTATGTAATGTACTATATAAGGAACATTGTAGGGTTTCTTTAGTTAGTTTTTGGGAATGTTGTAAATCATAAGACACTAAGAACACAAGTTCTCTCTCTAAAGAGGCTTGGCCGAAAATAAGGCTAGAACAACCGTGGAATCACCTGTCTTTCATTTTGCTTGGAAACGTCGATGCTTGAGAGGTGGAATCCGATCTTGTGTCACGTAAGAGATAGGTGAATTGTTGTGTGTAGTGTTAAGGGTTCAAGAGTGGAATAGGCTCTTGGGTTCTTAAGATTATGCCTTCATGTAGTCTATCTATCTATCCTTTGTTTTCTTTGTAATCTTGTAGTTTGTGTTCTTGTTAATTCAAACCGTGTGTTGTTGTTCTTATGTTGTTGTTATCATCTTGTGTTCACATTGTTCTTGTCATATTGTTGTTGTTTTGGTATTAAAATACACCTTGTATCTTGTTAATTTTGTTGTTGTTGTTGAACCCGAGAAGTGTAGTCCAAGGTGGTCTCGGTTTAGTCTTGAATTTGTGGACTGTTTTGGACTGATTTTGGTGTTCCGTGGCTAATATCGTATCAGTACGGGTCACATTTTACGACTCGTACCTTAGCATGCGACTAGTATCCATGACTCGTATCTTGGACAGAACCTCAAGGAGTCTACACTGATGTCCTTACGACTTAGGTTCATACGACTCGTACCCCTCTTGACGATTCTCAAGGGTCAAGTCGTACATGGAACAGAATGTCAACTCAAACACACTGTATTGGATACGACTACCACATATGACTCGTAAGTCTTTACGACTTAAAGAATGACTTGTAAGCAGTCCGAAAATCAAGAGAAATACGGGGTATTACCCCGGTCCTAGTTGGACTTGGAATGCCCATTACGACAAGGCCCCCGGTCGGGTCATGTCAACTCATGCCTTTATAAAAAAGAGGACTTACAAAATATCCGAGCAGAGAGATAATCACTCATTTTTTCTGTATTTGGAGCAAGAACCTAGAGTGACGCCCTTCAGACAAAGCATGGAATAGTCTGATCAAAGGAGCGTAGGAGGGGTGCCCAAAGGGTAGCGGCAGCAGTGTGGTTGCCGTCCCTAGATTGAGATTTGCACGGTAGCAGCCAGGTACTTCGACTGCCTTGTATCAGGTGAAGAGAAGGGGACAGTAGGCTTAGTAGGGCGCGCACATACAATATCACAGTTATGAGTGGTACCCTATGGATCTCTACGAGCAATTCGCTCACGATAGATGAGTGTAAAATCTTCATCAAAGAATTGTATTACAATGCACTTTTTTCTGGTTTTCTTTTTCTTTCTGTCACAACACTAGGCCTAACCTTCACTTAATCTTCTTGGATCTTATTAAATATTTGAGTGCAATTACAGGTCTGATTAATAGCTTTGATGGTTTTCAATGCGCATATCCAAACTGTTGTTTCCTTAAAAATGGTATTCAAGGTTCATCTTTTTGCTTGTTTATGGTGATATGATCCTTGTTAAGGTGGTCTTACTTATTTTGCATAACTTTTGTCTTATGATTCTACGCATGTAGATCATGAAGTTTCTTTTGTTGTTGCAAAGACTTATTTTCTGCTTGTTGATGCTCATCTTATTAAGCGAGACATTAAAGGAGCAATTTCTGTTGATGAGATGGTACTTCGTAGTTTGACTACAATCACACTCTCATCTCACTCTGCAGTCCCCTCAAATAAAAGATTTGTTTGGACTAATAATTTCAAGTTGGCATCACGTACAGGTGCATGCACAATATAAGCCATCTAAGGAAATGTTGAAGAAGATCTGAAGGTGATGTACTAGAGAGATGGACTATGAATCTGATGATCGGGTGGAGTCCTGGTCCAAACAGTTTAATGTCCGAATGGGCACAGAGAACCGACTCAATATGCTGTATAATCTTGAATACAAAGTATCACTGAGTATGCAGGATATTTGCTTACTTAAAAACGAAATAAAATTGTCTGATCTGCAGTACTGTGTCTTCTGCATCTCAAGGTAAGTGTTCAAACTATTTATGAATTATATCATACTTTTTTGCATCAAAGTAATATTTTGAGTAGAAACTACTAAACAAACGAAATGTAGTCTGGAGTCTTATTTTCTGGAATTACTGCCTGCTGAATTGCCCAGCTTATATCTAACTTATTAATATTCAAACCAACAAAATGAGGTCAACTTCACAATTGTCCAGAAGAAACAAATGGACTAACGTAATTAAAAGCCATAGCTGAGATGGCGTAACTATTCTTCTGCATTAATCAGATCATCTCTGTGCTGCCTCGTACTCTTTAATGTTCACTCTTTCCATCTTCTTTGTTAGTGCTCCCTATTGTGCACAAGCAATGGCATCCTTCTGAAAATAGACAAGAATATTGAGAAAATTTAAGCCAATTTGGAGGGTCGTTTGTTTTGTCCAAAGCGCATTTCAAGTGTTTTCTTTTAGCTTCTCAATCTTAATTTTCACTTTTCCATTTTGTTTGAAAAGGGAACCAAATGTAGTATACGATGGCTTGCTTTGAACTGCTCATTTAGGTCCAAACTTCTAATTTTTGCTGTAAGAACTCTGTTTAAAGTGGAGAACTGATGGATTCATTTCATTTCATTTTACATTATTAATTACACGGTGCAAAGAGGATAAAAAGTTGAGTGTGATTTTTTCTGTAAATTGCTGGTGGTAGAAGAAAATCTTTAACAGGACAAAGTGGAAGGCTGATTTTTACACATGTACATTACATTATGGTATAGATTTGAATTGTTAAATGAATTCAAATGCAATTATTCTGGAAGTGCTCAAATATTTTTGAGTGACCAAAATCAATTTGTGATTATGTTACTGGGATTGTGTCCGTAGTAGATACATTCGTATGGAAGGAGGAGGAAGAATGACGTTAAATAGTTCTTTTGAGGACTAACCCGTTTTTGCTCTTCCATCCTTGCCTTAATTATCGAATAGATAGCAAGACCTACAATGGCTATTGCAGTACCAATCCCAGTTTGAGTCGATATCTTGTTTCCTGTGAAGTTTCGAAACAAGTAAGCGCAGAACAAATTGCATACCCTATTAAGAAACTGTGTTAACACTTACCAAATACCACAATAGAAAAAACAATCACAAACACTCGTTTCAACACATTTCCAACAGCATGTGTAAGTGGCGCAACACGCTCTAAGGTGTTGGTAGCTATCTGCAAATGTTAAGACTTAAAAATTATCCCAAAAAACAATGAAAATTATGAACTCTGTATTGAAAAGCAAATGCATTGATTTTTACATACTCGTGGAATACCTGGTTATACAGATGATAGAACATCCCTATCCAGAAAAGGTCAGATAAAAACTTATAAAGACCTACTTTAGCAATGGCATCCCGGAAACCATACTGCAGCAATTGAGGTCCTTCAATCTGACATTGCATATTGCACTTTTTAAGTAGTTCTATCTTCGATATATTGTGAGAAAGCAGGTTTAAGTATCTCTGAGAAAAGTAAACTTACAAATATTGCTGGAGGGAGGCAAACGAGGAGGGCTATTATTGAAATATACGTGTATACATTTGTGCTGTCCATTCCAGTCTGTTAAAAACAGCATACCAAGAAGCATACAATAGTAAATTACAACATAAATGCTCCATTACGTAGAACAGAAGACAGACAATTTGTGAAAACTAAAACTGTTCTACTTTGCTTCGACTGCTTAATCACGTGTGAACAATCTCCTAGATGATGTATCTTACCAATTATTTAAAAAAAAATAAAAATTAATCCAGCGCATATGTTCATGCAGGGTTCGAGGAAGGCCGCACCCAAGGGGTACCTTGATGCAAGTATGAGTGGTTGATTCTATGGCTCGAAACCATGATCTATTGTTCACACAGGGACAACTTAACTTTATTGTAGCTTCAAGGCTCATCTTCATGTATTTTACCAAGTAAAATCTTTTCATTTTGTTGATAAAGACCAAATAATTCAACCTCTTTTAGAGTAATTTACCTGTTAGTCAAATTTACATCAGCTTTGACAATTGCAGATTTAATTTCTGGGTAGTCAAAATTACTAATCTAACATTAGAAGACGAAAACTTTGTGGGAGGAGAATTGTGTAAATATTTGGATATCAATTAGACTACCCTGTAATATATACGACATGCTGAAGGTCATACTGGCAAAGTTCATCATATCAGCGTGGAGTATTACTATATGAGAACAGTTACCATTGCTTTCTTTGAGTAGATACTTCTATAAGTGAAAGCAATATTTGAGATCATTGCACTAATGAAGCCAGTCCAGTTGAATGATAGTTCAGTCAATGATGCCATCGATACACCTAAGAAGTTTCAGCAATCAACAATATTGTCTTGATCAGAATTTTAGCAGGCTAGATCCAAGAAGAAGAAGCAGAACCTTAGTGTTGAGGGTTTGATGGTCATTCAACAAACGTGCTTATTATATTACCTAAGTTATGAAAAATTAACCTAAATAGCAGCTCACTGCAACAATGAACTTAAAATAGCTATATTTTTTTATCAATTACATATAGTATCCCGTCGGCACTTTTTATCTATTTTATGAGCCCACATCCTAACACCCTTTTCTCTTTCTCACCTCAAAGTTGCAGATTTCTTTTATCATCCCCTTCATCATTCTCAATATTATTAATTATGCAATGAAAATGTTATCACAAATTTTCTAAGAAAAAATTATATCCCTTCTTCAACAGGTATCTTTTCTCTGCAGACTGTCCAACATTGCCAAAGAGTTCTTCTACTTTTAGATCTGCTTTGAATTTTTTTCTCAAATGATTATTTTTTGAAGGGTAATACATGTGCTTGGATAGAGGTGAATGGGAAAGAATTTTTTTTGTTAAAAAAAAAAAAGATTCGTATTTGGGGAAGGTGAACGTGATGATAATAGGTATATAATTAGTGAATAGTAATTGTATAATCCATGTATAATGAATAAACACTGACTATACAAAAAATGTGCAGTGATATTCATCAATTATACATTGTACATTCAGTATATAATATGTATAAAGTAATATATATTGATTTTTAGACGCAGGTTATGTGGAAGTTTGGAGTATTTCTAAATTGGTGGTTCTTTGATCTTGTATAATATCGAATCTTACTA
Source organism: Capsicum baccatum var. pendulum (assembly GCA_030864225.1). Classification (NCBI taxonomy): domain Eukaryota; kingdom Viridiplantae; phylum Streptophyta; class Magnoliopsida; order Solanales; family Solanaceae; genus Capsicum; species Capsicum baccatum. Next base: position 205,226,686 of record CM061550.1, read on the forward strand.
CTTTTTTTCTGAAAGAATAGTTAAGGGTCCGTGCTCTTTCAAGTTTTTGGGTGTTGGAATGAACCCTTATAGAGAGATTGCTGATGCTGCCGAGCTTGTTTTCATTTTTGTTTCCACGAGACTATATTTTTTACTAATAAAAGTTTACGGTTAATCATAGGAAAAGATATAAGTCAACTGGCTAGCTATTTTTATTTTTTATAAGCTTTACTTTTAGGGCTACTAAAAGTAATAATCACTTTAGGCTTGGCTAAATGTGTTTTTATCCCCTAAGTTATCTCCTACGGTGAAGGATATAACATAGAAGCCATTGTTTTGCTTCGATAACTACGATTTTCTGTTGAATAATATTTTGAGCATTTGGTAAATGTTGGAACTAGTGGAGGAAAAATCACAATGCTATGTATGATGCTTACCAATGACAACAGGGGCCAGCGATAACCACAGAGGGACGGGGATCTGGTGGCCCAAGACAAACTGAGAAGCAGAAGCACTGAAGAATGGCTCCAGAGCTAAGCAACACCAATGAGAAAATGTCAGTTTTGCAGAACAAGTTGGGTAATGAAGTATCATTAACCGCTTGCTAATATTTAAATCAAAATCCAAAAGCCATATATCGTTAAGAATCACTATTGATGTCAACTGAAGGTGTAATTGTTCCTGCTCCATAGCAAGATTGGACAAGTTAATATACTTAGCTCTAGAACACTTATCATCTTTAAGTAGGAAGTACTCATGAACTGCAGAAATTTGAAAGCATCTGTTATACAAAACAACAAAACTTAGCGAGCTAAAATAGTCGGTTTGTTGGTTATTACCTTTGATTGTATGAGTGAAGGATACAGCAACAGTTGCGAATGATACATTAGACATAACATGTCCAAGAGCATGGCAGAATGCTACTGGAGTGAGCAGTGTCAGAAGTTCCTTATTGATGGGCTAGTCACAAAGTTTGGACAAATGCAAGCCAATTAAAGCCAGCTTTGAGCACATTAACGAAAGAGTTTGAGTTATATAAACCGTCACTATAAGAAATTTTTACACGATCAGCTCACCTCTACATGTATCAGGTAACTTGTATATATGGATAATATGATTGTGCAAAATATTATTTACACTGACAATGTATATTACTTAAACTCTTGAATGAAATATACCCAATGCAGAAAATGAAACTTACTGCACGTTTAGGTAGACCAATAGTCCAGCTAACAAGACAATACGTTACTCCAACTAGAAGATGTATAACTGAAACAAAGCTGCAAGAAAATCATAAGCTTGAATTTTCTTTGCAAAAACATAATATTGGATTTGAGAGTCTCCCAAATAACTATAACAACTTACTACGGGTATGGGAAGTAAATGTAGACTTTCTTGTTGAGTATGTTGAAAATCACATTCAGAAAGTACCTGCATAAGAAGAATTGATGACCAATACTCATCGTTACTCACTCTGACCTTTCTTGCGTAAATAGTCCTTCACGATTTATTACGTGGTTAAGGACTTTTGCTCTTCATGGCATATGTTGTTTTGGCACTAATCTTTTTGGTTATTAAAGCCATATTCCACCGAACTAACTCTTTGAAGAAAGAAAAAGATCTACAAGTCAAAAGAACTTGCTTGTTCATGTTCAAGTGTGTGACCATATGTACAAAGAGTACACTTCTATTTACTTAATTGTATTTTTAATATGCCTCCGCAAATGCAGATCTTGATTCTTTTTCATGAAAATTCTTTCCTTGTTTGCTGTGATACCATGTTGAAGTATGACTATATAATCTAAAAGTTATGTTGTTGCGGAGATCATATTTTAATTTACCTAATTATATTATCAATAGCCCATATGTTACCCAATAGCTTGCCATGTAAAGAAGAAGAATCCAGTAACTAAAACTGGAGTTTTTTCAGCAAATCCTTTAGTTGGTTTAACGTACCTGCATACAAAATTGATAATCAATTACTAAAAACAACAACAACAAACCCAGTGTATTCCCACATAGTGGGGTCTAGGGGGTAAGATGTACGCAGTCCATACCTCTACCTCTAAAGAAGTAGAAAGACTGTTTCCGATAGACCCCCGGCTCGAGACACGAGATACTACACAAATACATAGTAAATCATAGAACAAGATGACATAACATAAATACGACACCCATAAGTAATAAAAAACAGAGAAAAGCAAACAGATTCATAATAAAACATGGAACAAGGTATCATAACAAGAATAATACCTCCACCAAGTGATTCCCTACACTAGCGACCCAAATTGGCCCTAGCCTTCTACCCTAATTCGTGTCCTCCAGATCTTCCTATCTAGGGTCATGTCTTCGGTGAGCTGTAACTGCTCCATGTCCCGCCTAATCACCTCACCCCAGTACTTCTTCGGCCTACCCCTACCCCGCCTAAAACCATCTAAAGCGAGCCTCCCACACCTACGAACCGGGGCATCCATGCCCCTCCTCCTCACCTGTCTGAACCATCTCAATCGGACTTCCCGCATCTTATACTCCACTGGAGTCACACCAACCTTCTACTTGATAGTCTCATTCCGAACTCTATCCCCTCTAGTCAGCCCACACATCCAACGCAACATCCGCATTTCTGTCACCTTCATTTTTTGAATGTGGGAGTTCTTAACTGACCAACACTCCGCTCCATACAATATGGTTGGACGGACTACCACCCTGTAGAATTTGCCTTTAAGCTTGGGCGGCACCTTCTTATCACACAACACCCCCGCCGCGAGCTTCCACTTCATCCATCCCGCCCCAATATGGTGCGAGACATCCTCGTCAATCTCACCGTTACCCTGAATCACGGATCCGAGATACTTGAAACTATCCCTCTTACATACCTCATGTGATTCCAACTTCACTACCACCTCATTCTCCAGCCTCACGTCATTAAACTTGCATTCCAAATACTCTGTCTTGCTTCTGCTCAACCTGAACCCTTTAGACTCAAGAGTTTGTCTCCACACCTCTAATTTGTCATTCACACCCCCTCATGTCTCATCAATCAAAAAGATGTTCAAAAAGTACAGATATGTTCTGAAATACAAAGTAAGAATAAGAAAAATAAAAGAAAAGAGAGAGTGATTATTATTTCTCTATCTCTTGATAGGTTAATTACAATGAAGAAAAACCCTTTATTTATAGGGTAAAACTAACCTTGAGCTTTCTTACTTTTTTATAAATAGGCATTCACAATATATGGTAAAATAGACATTCACTATATATGGTAAAGTAGACATTCACTTTATATGAAAATATTTTTGTAACACTCCCCCGTGAATGTCTAATTAATAGATAACGTAGTGAAAGAAAAAGAGTACACATCTTTGCCTCATTAAAAATCTTACAAGAAAAATCCAATGGGACAAAACCTCCTAAGAAAAAAAAGTACAACGCATATTAACTCTCCCTAATGAGAACAGCCTTGAATTTTTGCATCCCGATCATCTGCACCTTCTTCTTAAAAGTTGCAGTTGGAGTAGACTTGGGGAATAAATCAGCCACATTGTCACCTAAACGAATTTTTTGCATGTTAATATCATCATTCTTTTGGAACTCATGTATATAGAAAAGCTTTGATGAAGTGTGCTTCATTTTATCTCATTTTATGAATCCTCCCTTAAGTTGTGCTATGCATGTTGCATTATCTCCATAAAAAATTATGAATACATTGTCACATTTCAAATCATATTTTTCTCGAATGAGTTGTATCATGAACCTCAACTATACACATTCTCCGATTGCTTCATAAATAGCGATTATCTCAGCATGGTTCGATGAAGTGGCTAGATAAACTACTTTGTGTATCTCCAAGATATGATAGTATCCCTACATGTGAACACATTGTATGTTTGAAATTAAAATTTATGCGGGTTTAATAAATACCTAACATTAGCATAACCAACAAGATTGGGACTACAATCTTTAGAATAAAATAAGATCATGTTAATCCCATTTCGATGTCTCTCAGTAGGGGCAGAATTATACCTTGCTAACAAATTAACTGAAAAAAGTTATATCAAATCTTGTAGTACTTGCAAGATACATGAGTTCACCAACTGCACTACGATATGGTACTTCATAACCAATCCAAATTGGTATATTTCTCATTTCATCAAATAATCTATTACTTTTGAAAACTCTCCACAAGTTTCAATAAGTTTCAAGCTTCAAGCTATAAGCTTATGTAATATAAGGATTATAAATAAGTTTTCCATAAACTTTTATATGCTTCAAACATTTTGAATCCTTAAACAAGTTTTCCTGTAAATTTTGTTAAGTGACAATATTCAACATTTCATCTGTGACATCTTCAAGTGTCTGAACTGCAAATCAAAAAAGTTTTATGTTTACCAAGATGCATCATTTCATTTCACTTGATAAATATTTCTACGTCAGTATGCTTAAATAAACGTAGAATTCAGATGCTTGTAATCTTTTACAATATTGCGTCAATATTGTATCTAAGATATTATTGATGATCTATTATTTTATATCGATTCACAATGTGACATAACATTTTGCGATCTCACCACTTCATTATTTTCGGGTACATGAACCTCTCATAAGGTTTCATGAAGTGTTATGTCATAAGCTCCTCAAGAGCACATTGCCTTCTTATTATGATAATTTGCTTCTTATCCTTTTCAAGGATTATTTCATTTGAAACCGATTGGTCTATCACGCTTCACGCATGCATAGACTTTGTCCTTTAGGGACACAAAATAGGAGCACTTGCAGCTTAAATATAAGATGTTTTCGACATTTGAATTGATTTATCTATTAAATGATGATTTGATGATAATTTCTAATATATTTTATATCTTCTTCTAATCTCCCCCTTATGGTAGGAAAACTCATATACATTCTCCATCTTCTTTGAGAAATTCATCTTTGTCCATCATTGTCTATTCATTAATTGTATACCGCACAACAAAATTATTAGATGAACAACGTGTGGTTTATGACTCAGAATCAAATTTCAGAGAGAATTAATCATAAATAATTGGTTTGATGTATACAAGTACTTTTGTATATAATATGTCATATTTCAAACCAATATATGAAGCTTTGTTTTCATTAGTAATGATGCAGCTATTGATCGAAAACATTCAATGTCAAACCATCATCATGACATCATCTATGAATTGCCTCAATTACACAATCTAAAAATTATATTCTTAACTCAATTTATATTGAGCAAACAACTTTATGAATGTCAAACTACAAGTTGACAATAAATGTGCATGTGATCATCTTATTGATGCTCTTTTCAAAACATATCACATTATAGGTGGATGGACCCTTATTCACCTATTATACTTTTCAGATTTTAAGGGATCCAATCCCAAAATTAATTGATTCAACCAACTTATCATAAGAACAAGAAACATTAAAAGTAATGAAGAATTCTTTTTAGTTCTTCAATATATGTTTAATATTCAATATGCACATCTTTGGGGATGTCGCAATCGTTCATGTCAATTTATGAACTTTTATACTAGTAAACTCCAAGTTTACCATGACATGTACTTTTTTCTTTAGTAAATTTCAGATTTACTACTTTAGAAGTATATTCCAAAATAAATCTTCTCAATTATTCAGCCTCTTTCGAAGGTGAGTTGGGATACCATCACAATCAAGTGCACGTTTGCATTAATAAGCTTCTCATTCCCCAGAAATGAAATATAATCGTGCCTTAAGCCTATCAAATCATGATAGCTTATAAACTCTTTCAAAATATTGCTAATTCAAGAACAATTCGAGGTATGTATATAATATAGAGAATTTTTCTCTTATAATCATAATAAGCATGTGAAAATATTATCACTTTTTATGATTATTATTATATTGTTCTCCACGCTTATATCCGTGCATTCAATCAATTGTCTTCTTTCAAATATATTATGCATTCCTACCACATTCACTTCAGATAATGGAGCATATTCAATGGGACATGTCTCATGACTTTTCACAAACACCCATTATTTTGTCTTAGCCATCATAATATCATCAATATGGTGTATTGAGATTCAAACTCAATATCTTATCCATATAAAAAGACTTCCTAGGCTATAACTCAACGGAACTCGAACTCAACATCTTATCATCATGGTCCATTAAAACTTTTAGTCCAATGTCTTACCCTCTTATGAGATTAGATTTAAATTCATCATCATATCTTTTAACAATATTATTTTTCATGAACAAATTTAAAATATAAGTGGTTCCAAACCAATTACTTTTTTATCAAATCCAATAATAATTATATCATTAGTTGCAAAAAGACAAATAACACAAGAAATCACTAACCTTAAAATTACCTTTAGATTTATAATCTCACTTTGTTTTGGCAGAGCCTCGTGCTGATAATGTGTTATGAAATATAAAGAACATAGAGAAAAGATAACGTGTTATGAAATAGAAATAATATATAGAAAAGAGAGAGTGATTATTATTTCTTGAGAGATCTCTTGATGAGTTAATTAGAATGATGTAAAACCTCATTATTTATTGGGAAAACTAATATTGGGTTTCTAACTTTTTCATAAATAGACATTCACAATATATGGTAAAGTAGACATTCACTATATATATATATATATATATATATATATATATATATATATATATAGTAAAGTATACATTCATTATATATGAAATTATATTTCTAACAAGATAAATAAACTTGACAACACAAAAATTTTAAAAAAAAACAAGAAGATCAAACCCATCAGTAATTTCAATTTCATGACCCTCTGCATCAGCAACAACTACTGCCTTTGTGCTAAAAACATCAACACTATTTCGTGGCTTCAATAGTTGACTGCATTTAAATAACCCCAAGGTGAAAGTTGAAAGTTGTTGGAATTTGAAACAACTGATAGATTTTTGAGAGGAACTGAGTTGGTTAAATTTTTACTAACAAGTTTTTGGGGTGAAGAAAAAGAAAAATTTGGCCTTTTTAGAGAAAATTGAATGGAATTAGACAGTACTGAAGCCATGATCAAACAGGAAATGCCAAAAAACTTAAAAAAAAAAAAACAGAATTCAACAAAAAGTAAATGAATTTTTTATAGAAGAATCTTTGGATATAAAACAAATAAAAGAGTGAGAATTCTTGAAGTATATATAACGTTGACACCAAAGTTTGATTACTATATGAGCGATGATTAGTGAGAGGTGACAAAAAGTCTTTAAATTAAAAATAGTGATAATTTTAATTAGATAAGGTCAAAATTTTATTTAAATTGTGATTAAGTTAATTGAGGTAAGTTAATTAGGATGTAAAGTGTAATTTTTAAAATGCTTTAATTTTTAAAAAGTACTCTAACTCCAATTTCAAATTTTAGAGATTCCCCCTTTTCTTATCTTTCAATCTTTATTTTCTTTTTCTTTCTCTCCATTTTCTTCTTATTTTCTCTCTCTAGATTTTCCTCTTGTTCCATTTTCTCTTTTTTTTCTTTCCCTTTTCATTTCGCTTACTTTTTTAATTTTTATGGATTATTTTAAAAAAAAAATTGAAAAGTTTGAAAAGAAATTTTTTGATTTCTTTTAAAAATAAAGAAAGAAATAATTTAGCAAATTCAGCAATTATGAGAGTTGCTTCAACAACTACGGTAATTGCTGCAATAACTACTATTAGTTGTGTTACAACTATTATCGAAGTTGTTACAACAACTATCCAAGTTGCTGCAGCACCTTCAATACTTACTTAATTTCTGAAAAAGATCTGATTGAAGGATCCCACGAAAAAGTGATATTTATGATAAAAATGGAGGTGGTGGTGCTGGTGGTGACGCCGAAGAGGAGGAGGCAGCGGCGGGCGGCAACAAAAAGGGTGTGGAGGAGGAGTGGTGGTGATGGTGTAGAGATATTTGTGTAAATATGGGGTTGGGATCTTTATGTAATAATAAAACTTGAGGATTTTAAAATTAGTGTCACTAACACTAATCTTAAAATTGTCACTTTTACTCAATATTTAAGACTTGTGTCACTCTTTTTTAGTTTTGAAACTTTTTTGTCACTCATAATTAATTTGCCCAACTTAGTATAGAGTTTAAAAATATAAACAAAAGGTTTTTGAATTTCATTTTACTTAAACTAAAGACATATTGAATATATCAAAATATAATTTATGATTTTAAACATGTCGTGTTAAGTTACAATTAAAAAATTATCTATCAAAAAGGGAAAAAATATGTCTTTTAAAATGAATTAAAAGAAAAAATAGGTATAAAAAATAAAAACTGAGGGAGTAATTTTTTTGAGTTTCACTTGTTAATGATTTACTTAACAGAGAGGAAAAGGGCCCAAGAGGAAAGATATGAAAGCTCATTTTGATGGTTGCGTTGCTCGTATATATTTAGAGTATTTCCTCTCTTTTTAATTAAAAAAATAACATAACATAAAGTACCACTCACTTATCTATAATCTATAATATATTAAAAGTGTGAAAACCTTCAGAAAACTAATTTGAACTTTTTGTCCTTCATTAAAAGATTCTCGTTTAGATAAAATTGTCTTTTAGACAAAAGTCTCTCTTCATTAGAAAAATGTCTTTTAAAATGAATTAAAAGGAAAATAGGTAAAAAAATAAAAACTGAGGGAGTAATTTTTTCGAGTTTCACTTGTTAATGATTTACTTAACAAAGAGGAAGAGGGCCAAAGAGGAAAGATGTGAAAGCTCTTTTTGATGGTTGCGTTGCTTGTATATTTTTTGGAGTACTTTTTCTCTTTTTAATTAAAAAAAATAACATAACATAAAGTACCACTCACTTATCTATAATCTATATCTATAATCTTTAATCTATAATCTATAATATATTAAAAGTGTGAAGACATTTAGAAAAATGTGTAGACAATGAAATTTTATCAAAATTTAAATCCGTACGAAATTTAGATTAAATTAAATTTAAAATATATTAGTCCCAAATAAATGTTGCGGATTAATATAAATGGATTAATTATTTTAATCCAAAACATGTATGGGTCCGATCTTTATTGGTCTGGTCCATTAATCTGGGCCACAAATGGCGAGCCCATCTTATTAAGCCCAAGATATTGTCATATTCTAGAGGCCCAAATAAATGCCACGTGTCAAATAACGTGGCATGCCAAGTCAAGGGAATGAACCAATAGGACTGTGCCACATGTCGAAATGATACAGAAGGCCCATGAAATCAAAGCCCACAAAAGACGCCACATCACTCAAATCGGATTGGTCAAAGGAAGTCCATGTTCATCATGACTCTTCCCTTTTCCACAACTATAAATAGGGGTCTCATAATTCTGAAAAGGGACCCCAGAACTCTAACAAGTAGCAAGAGAAAGCTCGTGGATCAAACGCCACAATTTCTCTAAAAAGCTCAATCATTCAAATCAAGTTCATCATGATTCAAGATCAAGACTGCAATATTCAAGAACAAGCCCAAAAGCCTTTGAATTCAAGCACAAGTCAAGATCAAGTCCCTCAAAGCATTCAAATCAAGTTCAAATTCAAGATCAAGCTTTAAGCACTTGAATTTATATTTGAAAAGGCAAGTCGGAGGATTCATAGAGATTGTAACACTCACATATTAAAATCAATAAATTAATTGTTGCAGTATATTTTCTTGTCTCGAATTATTTATTTTTCAATCTCGAGAATTTTATAATCCAACAAATTCTGGTACACCCAGTGGGACAATCTCTACTTCTCATCTCAATTGACTCAAAGTTCTCTGCTGATGTAGAAAGTATCCTTGGTGTTACTTTTGGAAGCTTAGGATCTGTCACGAGGATCAAGGCAGGCTTTCTAGGACAACAAACACGTCCAGTGTCGTGAGAACCAACTTTAATTTTTGGATCTACAATCCCAAAGGAAAAGAAGTCCAATGCAAGTGCTTTGGAAGGAGGAAGCAGTATGGTGGAATCACTTAAGAAGACCCTATCTCTACTTGAGCATTCTAGTTCCAAATACTCTGGTGCAAAGAGCGATGGTCGTTCAAGCAACTCATCATCTCCAACTATACCGCATAAGTTGAGCACTTCAAAGATAAACTTGTGTGATAATCCATACTACTCTTCAACATCTCCAGTGATTATGGAAGCGATGGTGACTGATGCCTCGTCTATGAAGGAGCAGCTTGTGAATCTAGCAAAGGAAATTGAGGGCCTAACCAAATATATTCAGAATCAAGATGCTTGAATTGATAAGATAGTGGATAGGGTGAAAGGTATGATAGACAGAAAGTCTATCCATGCACCTGGAAAATCTCCAGAGGTTCATGAGACAGAAAATCCTGTGAAACAAACACCACCGACTAAAGAGGTTCAAGTTTCTTCTGAGGAAATGATCCCGATTCGACAATTAAGGGAATTCATTGAAGGGACCCCCAAAGACAAATATGATGTTGTCACCAAATCTTTCCTTGCGTATGCCATGCCTTACAATGCAAGGATAGATAGCCTCAAAATGTCTGTCGGCTATCAACCTCCTAAATTTCAACAATTTGAGGGCAAAGGGAACCCAAAACAACATGTCGCACATTTTGTTGATACATGTAACAATGCTGGAACTTATGGTGACTATCTTGTCAAACAGTTTGGTCATTCCCTAAGGGGAAATACTTTTGACTGGTATATGGACCTTAATCCTAACTCCATTAATTGTTGGGAGCAATTAGAGCACGAGTTCCTAAATCGCTTTTATAGTACAAGGCATATAGTGAGCATGGTAGAGCTCACAAATACTCATCAAAGAAAGGAATAACCAGTCATTGACTTCATCAATTGATGGAGAAATGCTAGCCTAAACTATAAAGATAGGCTCAGCGAAGCTTCTCTAATAGAGATGTGTGTCCAAGGAATATACTAGGAACTTCTCTACATCTTGCAAGGCATTAATCCTAAATCCTTTGAAGAGCTAGCTACCCATGCTCACTATATGGAGTTGAGCATGTTTCTATTGGAAAAGGGATCAACGCCTATCCATGACCCTCGAAGGGGAAAGGATAAGCAGGAACTCAAAAGATGGGGCAAGTGTGTCCCCAAAAAATGACAACAAGGTGTCCGTGAATATTGATGTGTCTCCTGTGAAGATCACCACAAAGGTGAGAAAAAAGAAAAGTGTGAAGACAACTTCTGGAGCATGTCCAAATCAAAAAACTTTAAAAGAGATGCAAGAAAAGGAATATCCCTTCCTTGATTTTGATGTTGCTAAGATTTTTGATGAACTCCTTGAGTATAAGCTCATTGAACTCCCAGAGATGAAGCGTCCCAATGAAGCTGGAAGGACTAATGACCCTAATTATTGAAAATATCATAGGCTGATAAGTCACCCTCTGGAAAAATGCTTTGTCTTTAAAGATAAAAGTTATGCAACTGGCAAAAGAGAAGAAGATCTTCTTCAACGATGAGACGACCAGTTCTCATCAAATATATATCACTTTTGGCTCGCTCGACCCATCCCAAATATATGTTGAAGAGCATAATAAGAAAATATTAGAGCCCAACAGGTCTTCAGTTGACGAAGGCGATGATGAAGGTTGGACTCCGGTGACCAGGCGTAGGCACAGGAAGATGAGTCTGTGAAAAGAGTTGTCCGAGCATCCAACCAGAAGGAGTATGCTAAAGAAATCAAGGAAATAGAAGTTGGTTGAATTCCTAAAGAAGATGAGGGTGACGGAGCTTCACCCCAAAAATCTCGACGTTCGGTGACTTTAGAGGAATTCTTACCGAGTTGGTTTCATGTAAAGACTGCCCAAGTCAACCTTGAGGTATCTTATTTTAATACCACTAAAGAGGGGGCAAAGGGTGAGAATCTACCCATGGAAGTTCCTTCATCTTCTGAAAAGATTGCTGAAACTCTTGGCGAAGAGGCATATTTGTGTGATACAAAAATCACATTCACAAATAACAATCTTCTACTTAGTGAGGCCCTACATAATTGTCCCTTATACATGGTGGGTCTAATTCTAGGAAATAAGATCAATATAATCTTGATAGATGATGGATCTAGAGTCAACATCCTGCCTATCCGCACAATGAAGGAACTTGGCATCGCTACTAACGAATTGGACGAAAGTTGTATAATAATCCAAGGCTTCAACCAAGGGGGACAAAGGGCCATGGGATGTATCAAGTTAGGTATTCGTATGGATGATTTTCAATCAAACCCATTGATGCATGTGATCGATGCCAAAACTTCATACAATATATTGCTTGTAGGCCTTGGGTGCACGAGAACAAAATTATCTCATCCTCTTACTATCAATGTTTGAAGTACCTCAAAGGTGGAGTGGAAAGAAATATAGTTGCTAATGATAAGCCATTCACTAAAGCTGAGTCACATTTTACCGATGCAAAATTTTACTTAAAGAATTATGTTGTGGATGAGAAAAGGGTTGAAGATGTCACAAAGACCAAGTGCAACAATCTTGAATCTAAGAAGGTCATGGTGACTGTCAAAAAAGTTGCCAACAAGAAGCCTCTCTCTACTTTAAATAAAGAAAGTGTCACTTCTACAAAAAAGAAGGCAACTCCCATTCTTAGCTACATACCGAAGGTAAAGAAAGAGAAAGACCACCCATCGGATTCCCAAGATAATGTGCTAAAGGGGATAACTTTACCTATTAGGAAGATTGATGCAATAAATCCATCTTTGATATTTCTTGAAGAGTTTGTGGCTCAAAATCTGCCACAAGATATGACACTCCCTATGAAGCGTACGAAAGAAGGCTTTGACCTAAATGCTTATAAGCTATTTGTAAAAGCTGGATACAATACTAATGAGCCATCAAGGTTGGGAAAAATTCCGTCAGAGGGTACAACTAGGAAGGAACATGAAGGCATAGGATACGCACAGATACCTCTAATTCTCATCTCCATAAGAAGGCTAGTCTATAATTACATTACAGTGGAAGAAGAATCAACTACTGCTAATAAAAAACCCTCTGTATTTCACCGACTTGGAGGATTAGCTGCAAGAACTTCTGTATTTGAAAGGTTGGGACCTCTAAATAAGAAAAAAAAGTAATAAGCATAAGAGGAGTCATCAAAGAACGATGATGCATAGTTTTATACAATAAGGTGTTAAAAGCAACGACTCATACTATGGTTTATACCAAGGAATGTGAGGAAGATGAAGAAAGTGTTGACTCCTCATATCATGTTACGACCCAAAATGAGAATGAGGCCTCATCTCAAATGAATATTAATGAAGAGATGAGAGATACTTTCTGGTGTCACCACATATCCATCAGCAACGATGATTCTCAAGAGGAAGAAGATGCTGGAGATGCTCCATCTTAACTTGAAGAAGCAGTGAAGGCTGCAATAGATCCCTTAAAACAAGTTAATCTTGGAACCATTAAAGACCCAAGACCAACTTACCTAAGTGATTTTCTAAAGATGAAGGAAGAAATCACGTATATAGTAGTGGTTAATCAGCTGGCGGTCAAGAATGGTGCTCGTCTTGTTAAGCAAGCTTAAAGGCGCTTTAGGCCAGAGTTGGTTCCACTATTCGAAAATGAAGTTAACAAACTCATTGAAGCTGACTTTATTTATGAAGTCAAATATCCCACGTGAATTTCAAGTATTGTTCTAGTACGAAATAAGAATGACCAAATTAGAGTTTGTGTCGACTTTTGAGATCTCAACTGCATGCCCTAAGAATGATTTTCCAATCCCCATACCAGAGTTGATGATTGATACCACCACTGGTAATGAGGTAATGTCCTTCATGGATGGTTCATCCAGCTATAACCAAATCTACATGGTACCAAAGGATAAAGAGCTCACTACATTTCGTACGCCCAAAGGTATTTATTTCTACAAGGTGATGCCTTTTGGCTTGAAGAATGCTGGCGCTAGTTATCAAAGGGATATGTAGAACATATTTGATGGCCTGCTCTATAAAAATGTTGAATGCTATATGGATGATCTATTGGTGAAGTCAAGAAAGAGAGACGACTACTTAAAAGACCTAAGAATTGTATTCGAGTTACTTTAAAGATATCAAATTAGGATAAATCCATTGAAGTGTGCCTTTGGATTTACTTTCAAAAAGTTTCTTGGCTTCATTATGTGACATCGAGGAATTAAAATAGATCAAGACAAGGTCGATGCGATTTTGAAGATGCTTAAGCCTCGAAATATTCATGAGTTAAAAAGCCTTCAAGAAAGGCTAGCATATTTAAGGAGCTTCATCTCAAACCTGGCCGAAAAATGTCAACCATTTAGTCATCTCATAAAGAAAGACACTCCCTTCAAATGGGACCAAGCTTATAGTAATGACTTTGAGAGTATCAAATTATACTTGATGAAGCCACCAGTTCTTGCAGCACCCATACCTGGTAAACCATTGATACTCTACATCACAACATAAGAGAGGTCAATTGGACCACTAATGACTCAAGAAAATAGTGAAGGCAAAGAAAAATCTCTTTACTATTTGACCAGAATGATGGTAAAGTACTCTCCAATTGAAAAGTTATGTTTGGAACTAGCCTTCTCGATTCAAAAGATGAAGCACTACTTTCAGGCTCATATTGTTCTCCTTATGTCTAGGGAAAATTCCATTAAGTTTGTAATGTCAAAACCAGTCCTTAGTGACTACTTACAATATAGGACCTTCAATTTCAATAGTTCAGATTGTGTACATTCCTTAAAAGGCTGTAAAGTGATAAGCATTGGCTAAATTTTTGGCAGACCACCTGATACCTGATGATTGGGAACTGAGCAATGAACTTCCTAATGAAGATGCAATGTCTGTTGAAGTTATATCCCCATAGAAGATGTACTTTGATGGTGCTGCACATTGAGATGGAGCTGGTGCTGGCATAGTGTTTGTCACTCCAAAAGAAGAGGTTATCCCCTACTTATTTACCTTGATGAATCATTGCTCCAATAATGTTGCTAAATATCTGGAGCTCATACTCGGACTTGAGATGGATGTTGACATTAAACAACTACAGTTACAAATTTTTGGTGACTCCCAATTGGTGATCAAGCAGTTTTTGGGAAGCTATGAAGTCTGGAAGCCTGAGTTAAGACCATATCATGATTATGTACAGAAATTGATGGGATGTCTTGGAGAAGTAACCCTCCAGCATGTGCCAAGGAAAGAAAATAAGCAAGATGATGTTGTAGCTACTTTGTCTTCAACTCTAACTCTTCCGAATCAGACACGAGTTACTATTCACTAAGAATGGGTACTACCATCAAATAAGAATGAGGATATAAAAGGCAAGGTTGAATACCTCGGCGCAGTATTAAAAGCTATAAAGGAGGATGGTGACAACTTATCATTGAATACTTGAGCTATGGGATACTTTCAGAAGATTCAAGGAGAAGTACTAACATCTGTCGTTGTGCACCTCACTTCCTTTACTACAAAGACATACTATACTGAAGATCATTCGAAGAAGTACTATTATGGTGTTTGGGAGAGGAAGAAGCAATTTAAGTTTTACAAGAAACACACTCAAGAGTTTATGGATCGCATCAGTCTGGACCGAAGATCTATTTTCACATTAAAAGGATGGGATATTATTGGCCAATGATGGTGAAAGATTTCTTGGACTATTCTAGAAGATGCAAAGCTTTTTAATTCCATGCAAACTTCATACATCAACCTCCAGAGGTACTACACCTAACTATAGCATCTTGGCCAATCAATTCTTGGGGAATGGATGTTGTTGGTCCACTACCAAAATCTTCTAGTGGACACTTATACATCTTGGCCGCGACAGATTACTTCTCAAAGTGGGCTAAAGCTGCTGCTCTCAATGAAGTAAAGAAAGAAAATTTGCAAATTTCATCCGAGTGAATATTGTCTACCACTTTGGAATTCTTCAGTAAATAATAACTAACAATGGAAAGCCATTTGATAACAAGTTGATGAACAAAATTTGTGATCTCTTAGGTTTCAAATAGCGCAAGTCTTCCATGTACCATGTTGCCGCCAATGGTTTAGCCGAAGCATTCAATATGACTTTATGCAACTTATTGAAGAAAGTCATCTCCAAATCCAAATGAGTCTGACATGAGTGAATGGAAGAAGCTTTATGGGCGTAGAGGACAACTTACTGTACACCGACGTAAGAAACCCCTTACTCACTTGCTTTTAGAGTTGAAGCAGTCCTGCCATTTGAGTGTAAATACCTTCTTTAAGACTGGTTATTCAATAAGGGCTCACTGATGAAGAAAATACTAGGTTACATCTTGCAGAGTTAGAAGGTCTTGATGAGAAGAGGCTGGAGGCTTCACAAAATCTTGAATGCTATTTAGCCCGGCTATCTCATTCTTTCAACAGAAGGGTTCGCTTGAGGTTCTTCCAAGTTGGAGATCAAGTCTTTGTAGTAAGAAAGCCCATTACCACTTTTCATAAGTATGGGGGAAAATTCATACCAAAGTGGGATGGACAATATGTCGTACAAAAGGCATATTTAAATGGTGCTTACAAGCTTATCAATAAAGATGGCATAAGGGTTCGCCCCATCCACGCCAAGTTTTTGAAGAAGTACTATCCTTGAAGGAAGATGACACTCCTTAAGGCACAAGTATAAACTGCATGTCCACTCCTGACCCGCAAGAGTATAAATTATGTACGGCCAAAAAAAATGAAAGTCCGCTAGGTTGAAAACCTCGAAAGAGGCAGCCTAGGCAAAAGTTAGGACACAAAAAAATAAATAAAAAAAACACTCACTCCAAAACTACTTTGTGACTTGATCCTCTTCATTGAGGTACGTAGGCACTTGGAATTTCATTCTAAGTTCAGTTACATGAGTGTCAAAAAAATAAATGTCCCTGCTTGATCCATATGAAAGTTAAGTCTGCATACATCTCAATAAAGTTTCAGACTTATGTCAGATACTTGTGACTCAATAGGGGGCAATCGATCAAAAGGGGAAGCTCTTTCAATGGTATTTGGAATACCCAAAGCTTATAATTGAGGTATAGATTTGCCACTCGTGCAATTATCAAGTTTTCAAGTCAGAAGCTTTAATTTTAAGGCTTTCAAATTGAAGTTTCAAGTCCGACTTGGTTATGAAAAAGACGTGAAGCCAATAAGCAATAAGTTTTGGAGACAAAAGCCAAAATTTAATACTATAACATCAACACATCGAAATAATAAAGCAATTCTTGGAGTTAAAATTCAAAGAAAATATTAAAATAAATGTGAAACATAAATAAAAAGAGTTTTCATTATAACTAATAGGTTTGACTACTTAATAATAAGGGTAAAAGAAAGCAACAAGAAGGTTTGAAGGAAGATATCTCCTAAGGCTAATCTAAGTATAGCTTATAATTGACTAAATCTTGTAAATCAGCCTCTAAGACTTGCCTCTTATTCTCCACGACCTTTGAGGCTTTTTTCGTGGAAAGGGAGACATCAGGACACTTGGAAAACGCTTCTTCGACAGCTAAAACTTTGGATTCTATCTCTGCAGCTTCTTGCTTAGCAGCAACTCGGGGAGCTTTCAACTTTTTCACCTTCTTTCTTGCCTTCTCAAAAGATGTACAGGCGATAGAAACTTTCTCAGATTTCGCATCCCTCTCCCTTAGTACAATGTTAAGATTCTCTTTAGCTTTTAAATATGGCTCTGAATCTTCAATTATTGTAGTTTTATCAATAAGGACAGATCGTACTTGTTCATAGGAAGTCACAAGTCCAAAGAAAGACCCCAATAGATTCTTCAAAGGAGAAATATCCTCCCTCATACCACTCATGTCATTGAGTATGATTTCAACATCATCTTGGATAGAAGAAGCATGATTTGGAGTAAGGACAAGTTTGGTACGAATAGTAGCCCAAGCCTTCATGATAAATTCCTTTTTAAGCTCCGAAATGACCTTCTTGCCATAAAAAATAGACATGGTTACCGCTGGTTGCCAAGGAAAGTTTGACTCTACATTTGCTTTGACTTTATCACAAGAGTTAGAAGTGGCCTCTTTGGATGACAAAAGTAACTCTCTTGAGTCTGGACCTACTACAGACTCACTACTATCTTGTGGCTTGCTTTGGTAAGGATCTTCCAAAATTTGGACATTGTTTGACTGCACATACAAAGAAAAACATCATATAATGGGTATATAAAGGCAATGTATATACTATGAAATAGTAGAGAGTTGAGTCATTACCTTTTCGATAGCTGGCAGAGTCTTCTATGAACTAGCAAGAATCTCCACATGGGTGTTAGAATCACCTTGCTTTGCCAAGGATGGCTTTACCTTCTTCCAACAATAATCTCCATAACTATTATCACTCTTGTCTTGAGATGGTCGTTTATTAAAAGCTTGTTAAGTTAGGACAGACGACTTATCTTTCTGAGTCTCTGCTTATGGAGGTCCCTTGACTTTGAATGGAATGACTACCTTAGATTTTAAAACAGGAGGCTTAACGATAATTGGGACCTCCTCACCACGTGTTTGAGGGGTATTGGTAATAAGACCTACAACGTTCACTAAAAATTGCAAATTAACTTCGAGAAAGTTTCCATGAACTTTGTCCCACCAAGATTTATACTACGTGGATGAATGTCTCCGTGTATTGGGTATGGATTTAGGAAAGGTTTCTTTTGACATAGAACCATTCAATACATAGATTCGATGAAATATAAGGCCTTCATCTAGTGAAGCACTGTAGATATCATCTTCTAAGATTCCGGGAAGGCTTGATAAAATCCAAATTGACAGCTAAACCAGAGTGGACTGTATGGCTTAAGTATGAATGAACCTCCATATTTGAAAAGGAGGAGGTTAAAATGGAAACTCATAAAGTAGCTTATCTTTGATTCATCATCCTTATCATCATCTACAAAATGACAAGGATCGAACTTGCTTTGCATTGTGGAAGTCCATACAACACTATCTTTTTTATAGATGCCCTTTCTGGCAAGCTCCCCATCAAAGTACCTTGCTCCTCCTTTGCTGGAATATGTCATCATCAACAAAATGGATGGTCCATTAGAAAGTGGAAAATACGTCTTAAAATAGTAATCAAGCTAACCATACACATAATGGATAGGAAAGGATACTTTGAGTTGCTTAAGCTGTGAAATTTATAGACTCTGTTAAGACAATTATAAATGCTTGATAGGACTAGAACTGCAAGATTGAAAATTTGCTTATCTGCCATCATAGCTGCAATTCTAAAAGTTCCCAAGCAAATGAAATATCCATCCTTAGAGGGAAATACAAAGGTGTGCAACCAATATGATAGAAATGCTGCCAAATATGTATCAGTCCTATGTTCATACTTCAGTCCAAGTTTGGAAAACATAGCATCATTTTCACTTAACCATTTCACTGCTTTCAGAATAGTCCCAGTCGATTTATGGGTTGACTTCAAATGAGTCGACTTTTTCTCCTTCCTCAAGGGAGCTAGATCATATCTTAATACCCTCTTGCACCAAAACTTTATCCATTTGCTTAAAGGAACTCTCGAATTAGAAGATTCTCCTTCTTGAAGATGTTAGAAAGCTACAAACAAGAATTCGCAAGAGCAAGAAATAAATCTTTCATTCTTTTCATCAACACCAGTAAGCTCCATTACTTCAGTCACCACTTCTTTATAAGGAAGACCTCCGATGGGCAGGCCTCCAATCTTGTATAAGTCCCAAAGGGATATGGATAGCTCTCCAACTGAAGTAAGCAATATATTGGTAGTTGGACACCAAGCCTTAAAAATGCCTGTAATATGTTCGAGTTTCGATTATTATCTAAACAACAAAGCATAAACGGCATCATATACTTTTGTTGCCTTGAAGGTTTATGTACTTCCTGCTAAGATGTCCTCAGCCCATTCCCAATATCCTTGAGTATGAAGATATTCACCAGTTACCTGCATAGTGTTTCCCCAATGTATACCTTCTTTGAGTATCTGATGTCCTAAGTAAGGAAGGGTCTCGCAATATTTAATTGACATTGGTTAGAAGTCTAAATAAGTCGTACTTTAATTGATTGATTATCACCAATGTCAGTTCCAAAGTCCAATCTGACATATGGAGATAATTTTGCAAGGGTGGCTATGGGTCTACATACTTGCCTGTTATTGGAGTTTCAGTAAATAGCCTAGTTAAAACCATGCCATCACCAACCTCTATTAAAAGATACTTATTTTTAGAGGATGGAGATGTGTAGTCTCTAAAGTGAACCATCTCTGGAAGCTGCATAAGCAAAAGAATCTTGGTCAAACACAGAGTCAAGATTCAGAGAAAAGATACCTCTATGTTTTGGCTTTGGTAAAATATAGTCATGTATAGTTAAAGTCGAAATCGTCAGGTCTTAAGGTTATAGAGGTGAAGTTAAACTCTTTTACCTTAAGCTAACCATTGAAAAAGCCCATACTTAGAGAGAGCCATTGCATAAATGCATCGATGAAAAGACCCCATACTTAAAGAAAATCATTGCATCTTCAAGAAAAATTAGTCAGGTCTTGAGGTGATGAAACCTCACACACCTTAAGCCGACGTCCACAGTCTTCATGAAAAATTAGTTAGGTCTTGATGTGACGAAGCCTCGCACACCTTAAGCTGATGTCCGTCGTCTTCAAGCAAAATTAGTCAGGTCTTGAGGTGATAAAGCCTCGAACACCTTAAGACGATGTCCTCCGTATTCAAGGAAAATTAGTTGGGTCTTGAGGTGATGAAGCCTTTCACACCTTAAGACGACTTCTATCATCTTCAAACAAAATTGGTCGGGTCTTGAGGTGACAAAGCTTCGCACACCTTAAGTTGACGGCCACCGTCTTCAAATAATGGTTGCATATTGCTATTTGTTTCAACCCTAAACAAAAAGGACAAGAGAGAAAACTAAAAAAAATGGTGAAGGAATTTACCTTAGCACCTTCTCACAGTAATCAACAGTCTTTGTCAATGGTTAAAAAAAATTCATAAAGACTTCTCCTTAGATAGATACGTGAAGGCGGAAGAAGAAAACCAAATTGATGTGGGATGGGACTAGAGAAGGCGGCGGAGCCAGCCAATTTCAATATGAAGTTGAATAATATCCATTATGTTCCAAGGTAATTATTTTCCTTCTCCAATTAAAAGATAGGGCATATTTAAAAAAAAAAACATAAAAAGGATATCCATGAGTTGAAAATGGACGGCCAATCCCATTTGTGGGTTGTTTACTTAATGATAAGTTTTTTATTTTATTTCAAGAATTGGAATATGTAAATTTCAAGCTTGACATGGACGAGAAAAAAAATTATAGTAACTTTCCGAAATGCTAGTTGAAATAATCTGCCGACGACCATTGTTATTTCTGCACGGACATTAGTGTTATTTTAATTTTTTTACTTCAAGTGTAGTCTCCAAAAGATTAAATATCTCAACAAGTCTTGAAGTAGGGGGCATTGTGTAGACAATGAAATTTTATTAAATTTAAATCCATACGAAATTTGGATTAAATTAAATTCAAAATATATTAGTCCCAAATAAATACTGCGTATTAATATAATTGGATTAATTATTTTAATCTAAAACATGTATGGATCCAATCTTTATTGGGCTAGTCCATTAATTTGGGCTACAAATGGCGAGTCTATCTTACTAAGCCCAAGATATTATCATATTCTAGAGGCCCAAATAAACGTCACGTGTCAAATAATGTGGCATGCCAAGTCAAGGGAATGAGCCAATAGCATTGTGCTACATGTCAAAATGATTCAGAAGGCCCATGAAATCAAAGCCTTCCCTTTTCCACAAGTATAAATAGGGGTCTCATAATTCAGAAAAGGGACCCCAGAACTCTAACAAGTAGCAAGAGAAAGCTCATGGATCAAATACCCCAATTTCTCTAAAAAACTTACGCATTCAAATCAAGTTCAGCAAGATTCAAGATCAAGACCGCAATATTCAAGAACAAGACCAAAAACCCTTGAATTCAAGCACAAGTCAAGATCAAGTCACTCAAAACATTCAAATTAAGTTCAAATTCAAGATCAAGATTTAAGCCCTTGAATTTATATTTGAAAAGGTGAATCAGAGGATCCATAGAGATTGTAACACTCACATATTGAAATTAATAAATTGATTGTTGTAGTATATTTTCTTGTCTTGAATTATTTATTTTTCGATTGAGAGAATTTTACTGTCCAACAAAGTGATTTGAACTTTTTCCCCTTCGTTAAAAGACTCTCTTTTAGACAAAATTTTCTTTTAGACAAAAGACTCTCTTTGTTAAAAAAATATGTCTTTTAAAATGAATTAAAAGGAAAAATAGGTAAAATAAAAACTGAGGGAGTAATTTTTTTGAGTTTCATTTGTTAACAATTTACTTAACAGAGAGGAAAAGGGCCCAAGAGGAAAGATATGAAAGCTCTTTTTGATGGTTGTGTTGCTTGTATATGTTTAGAGTATTTCCTCTCTTTTTAATTAAAAAATAACATAACATAAAGTACCACTCACTTATCTATAATCTATATCTATAATCTATAATATATTAAAAGTGTAAAAATCTTTAGAGAAGTGATTTGCACTTTTTGCCGTTCATTAAAAGACTCTCTTTTAGACAAAATTATCTTTTAGACAAATGACTCCGTTAAAAAATATGTATTTTAAAATGAATTAAAAGGAAAAATAGGTAAAAAATAAAAATTGAGGGAGTAATTTTTCCGAGTTTCACTTGCTAATGATTTACTTAACAGAGAGGAAGAGGGCCCAAGAGGAAAGATATGAAAGCTTTTTTTGATGGTTGTGTTGCTTGTATATGTTTAGAGTATTTTCTCTCTTTTTAATTAAAAACATAAGACAACATAAAGTACCACTCACTTATCTATAATCTATATCTATAATCTATAATATATTAAAAGTGTGAAGACCTTTAGCAAAGTGATTTGCACTTTTTGCCCTTCGTTAAAAGACTCTCTTTTAGTCAAAATTATTTTTTCACTATTTTTTTTAATTTATTATTTAATTATTTTTTATTATATTAATTAGACTTCCTAAAATATATGGGACTCCTAAAATATATGAAAGGAGAATTAATTAATATTTTCCTTTCTACTGTTCAATTAGAAAAATACTCCTAAAATAACACTCTATTAAGGAAATACTTCTATAAATAATAGGACTCTATTAATGAAATACTTCTATAAATATTGAGATGCACGTTAAACTAGAGAACAACGGACATTTGATTGAAGACAACATCATGGGTACAGTTTGTTAAACTGCATATGTCTTCGATGTTTTATTCAAAATATCTAGCACGTGGTATGCATGCTTTTTCCACTATTGTGTTGTACAACCTTCTTTTCTCGGCTACCAGTATTTTTACCCATTGCTAATCTCACTTTTAACTTTTCTTTGAATGGTTAATCCTTATGTCAACTATTCTAATTAAGAGTGGTTCAAATTGAGCGTGTTAGCATGTTTAAAAAATCTCCTTTTGTTTATTTCGTTGTGGCTTAAACTTCTTTTAGAATTAGATATATTTAGTAAACTTTTAGATTCATTAAACCTTTTTGTCTATTAGGAGAATATGATTGATGCTCATCTAACTTGATTCAATTGCATGTCCAGATTGATGATGCTTGATTTTCTAACCCTCATTTTCTTTATTAATTTTGTCAACATAATAGAATTCAACGTATGTGCATAGTTATATCTTCTTTGTTTTCATTTGTCATTCTTTAGGGTCAAAATTTTCACTCAGACAAGAATTAGTTTGATCAAAATCAAAGCTTTGTGATTACTACTATATTGTTTGTTGTAGTTTACAGGTCGTAGATGAATGTTGATTGACTTTGAAGAATTTTTTGTGTAAAGGTTAGTTTTAAATGTATTGTTTTGATATCTTTATTATCTTATTATTTTATTTTTATTTACATATGGTAGATGAATGCCGATCGGCTTTGAGAAATTTTTTTAGGTAAATGTTAGATTTAATTGTATTATCTTAATATCTCTATTAGAAGTTTCTTATTTTGTGGTAGTTTGTAGTTCGTAGATGAATGTCGATCGGCTTTGAGAATTTTTTTTGCGTAAAATTTAAGTTTAATTATATTATTTTGATATCTCTTTTATTTTATTATTTTGTTGTAGTTTACAGGTAGTAAATAAATGTTGGTCGGCTTTGAGAAAGTTTTTTAGGTAAAGGTTAAGTTTAATTGTATTGTTTTGATATCTCTGCTTTGAGAATTTTTTTTATATAAAGGTCAAGTTTAGTTGTATTATTTTGATATCTCTATTATCGTATTATTTTGTTATAGTTTACAGATGGTAGATGGGTGTTGGACGACTTTCAGGAAATTTTTGTGTATAAAAATTAGATTTAATTGTATTGTTTTGATGTATCTATCATTGTATTATTTTGTTGCAGTTTACAATGGTAGATGAATGTCGATCTACTTTTAAAATTATTTTTGGTAAAGGTTAGGTTTAATAAATAAATTCTCCATCTTTAAATACTCAAAATATATTAAATTTAATTATTATATTCATCTGTATTATTTAAACAAATATCATATATTTAGTGTAATGTTTGAAATCATTAAAGTGAGGCACATGTGCAAGGCACGTACACCTAAACTAGTAATTAGAAAGTTGTGAATTTGAATTATCAAGATAACAAATAGAGTGAAAGATCCTGGAGAAGAGAAAAAAAATAAAAAGAAGAAAACACTAGATTAATAAATATATGTTGTAGAATGTACATATACATTTTTACAAATAGTATAATAGCGCAATCATAAATAGGGATATTAGGAATTTTTATGATTCTGTTTCCTTGGATAGATTTGTTTATACACCTACAAATAATTGGTTACTCATGGAATAATATAATAAAGAAATTGCTTCACTCTCAATATTCAACATGGCATTAGAGCGGGATTTTTTGCATTGTCCGAATTAGATCAAAAAACTCATGCGAACTTGTCGGGGATGGGTTAGTAGACGTGAAATAGGTTTTGTACCTAAAATTTAGTTGTTTCCACTAACCTTGGGAGGGCTGCCTTCTCTCAATCTGTAAAACCCAAGAATTCATTAGCCAGAGAAAGGGCATGAGCCTCACATGTCGGAGACAACCTACTTCGAGACGCGTGTGGAGGCGTGTTGACCAATTTTGGTTTCGCTTTTTGTTTTGACATCGATTCAACATTTCTTCTCGACTTTTGATGGTCTCCTAATCCCAGGACCATTTTTTGGAGGAGAAAATCTTCAAATCAGAATTTACAAGTTTCTTTGATTAGTTTTGAGTATTCTCTATATGTTACTTATTATCCTTTGATTTTAGAAATTGCCTATGACTGTAATAGTGATTTGGAATTGCTCTCAACAATTTGTGACTTGATATTTTTTGGAGATTGTCTGAATCTTATTTGAAAATTATTTTCTAATCAATTTGGATATGGTCAAGCTTTTAATTTTGTGTGATTATTAGGATACTTATTTCATTTTGGTATTGTGTGATTCTGCAATATAGCCTACTTGAGATTCTCTGTTGGTTTCAACTCTAATTTATTCATATACAATTGACTTTTCTTTTGGTTTAGAAGATGCCTAATCAATCTGAAAAAATTATTTTGATTTCAATTGAGGAGATTATTAAATTCTCTCAATATAAAAATTCCTTGAAGGAATCCACTTCAGTTAGTATCTTTTCTGGGTTAGATAAAATATGTCTTATCTCTTCTTTCAATAAATGGGTAACTGATTCAGGTGTCACAAATTATATGACAGGTAATCCAAATATTTTTCTAACTTTCAATCACACAAGGCAGGCTCTTTAGTTACTATAGCTGATGGATCAACTTGTAATAGTGTTAGATATAAAACTGTTTACCCAACCTTGTCTATTACTTTGTCATTTGTACTAAGTCTACCAAAACTAGCCTTTAATATGATTTATGTTAGTGAAAATTACAAGAAAGCTTAATTATTATATCTTGCTTTCTCTCGATTATTATTTGTTTCGTGATCTTGTGACAAATCGGTTATTGGTAAAAGATATGTGGCAAATGATCTTTATATTCTTGATGAGTGGGAGTCTAAGTTTGTTGCTTGCTTCAGTTTCAAGTCTCCATTTGAGGCACATTGTTGACTGGGACATCCTTCACTACCTTTGTTGAAAAAGCTTTGTCCTCAGTTTCAAAATATTTTCTCATTAGCATGTCATTCGTATCATTTTTCAAAAAATCATTGCATCTTATTAGGTCCCAGGGTTAAAAGTAAGCTAAGTCAACTTTTGAGTTAGTTCATTCTGATGTTTGGGGACCATGTCCCATTGTTTCTTAAATTTGGCATAAATATTTAGTCATCTTTGTAGATGATTTTTCTAGAATGACTTGGATATACTTTATGAAGAATAAATCTGAAGTGTTTACTTATTTTTTTGCCTTTTATGATGAAATCAAAACTCAACTTTTTCATACTCTAAGGAGTGATAATACTAAAGAATATATGCTGGAATTATTACTGTTTTACGTGAGACAATACAGTATACTTCATCAGTCTTCTTGTGTTGATACTCCTTCTCAAAATGGAGTTGCTGAGAGAAAGAATAGGCTACTTGAGATATCTTGGTCATTGTTGTTCCAAAAGGTTCCTAAGCAATTTGAGTTAATGTTATCTCTATTGCTTATTTTTTGGTTAATAGTATGTCATCAAGTGTGTTCGCTAGTAATATGCCTTATAATGTTCTTTTTATAAAGAATCACTATTTCCAATGGAACCTAAGGTATTTGAAAGAATATGTTATGTTTGAGATGTTCGAGTATCTATTACAAAGTTGGACCTTAAGGCATTAAAGTATGTTTTCTTGGGTATTCTCATCTTCAAAAAGGGTATTAATGATATTCTACTTAACTTAGTAAATATTTGGTGTAAATTGATGTTACACAATTCTTCTATGTACCTCTCATTTCTACAAGTCAAGATGAGGAAAAGGAGTGGTTAGTCTATCAGGTTACTCATGCTATAGAAGAACAATCAAATGATGTTATTTCTCCATCTCTTGTTCCCTTAGAACTTGTTCCATCTATAACAGCAAGACCACAAATTGTTCAAGTTTACTAAAAAGGGAGATCGATTGATGATACACATTCTACATCAATTCCTACATCATCAAATCTTTCTTCACTTGATCCTTCAGATAATCTGGATATTGTTATTGATCTTCGGAAAGGTATAGGTTAGTGCAAACCCCCGTATTCCATGGCTAGCTTTGTTTCTTATAAGCATTTGTCTCCTACATCTAGTTGTTTGATTAGTTCTTTAGACTATGTTGTTATTCCAAAAATAGTGAAAAAAGCCTTGAATCATCCAGGATGGCATAATGCAATGCTTGAAGAGATACATGTTTTAGATGAAAATTACACCAGGGATTTAACGGATCTACCCAAAGGAAAAAAAAGCAAGAGGGTGCTTATAGTCAAAGTTAGTCCTGATAGTTTTGTTATGAGACTTAAAGCTAGACTTGTGGCTAAAGGCTATGTCAGACTTATAAGGTTGATTATTATGATACTGTCTCACCGGTAGCCGAGCTCATCTTTGTTCTCTTTATTATTTAATTGGACATTTTTCAATATTGGCCTTTCCATCAATTGGATATCAAGAATACATTTCTTCATGGTGTTCTCTATGAAGAGGTATATATGGAGCAACCACCTGAGATTGTTGCTCAAAGGGGGTGTAGGAAATTTTGTCATCTAAGGAAATCCTTATATGGTTTAAAATATAGTCCTCATGCTTGGTTTGGTAAATTTAGCATTATAGTTCAGGAATTCAGGTTGAAAAAGAGCAAGTATGATCATTCGATCTTTTATAGACAATTAGAGTCTGGTATTCTTCTTCTAGCCATCTATGTTGAGGATATTGTTATTACAAGAGATAACTTTTTAGGGATTTCTTCTCTTAAGAACATTTTACACGCTAACTTTCATACCAAAGTCTTGGGGCAGCTAAAATACTTTTTGGGAGTAGAAGTAGTAAGAATTAAGAAAGGGATTTTCTTATCTCAAGGAAAGTATGTACTTGACCTACTTATAGAGATTGAAAAGTTGGGAGCTAAACCATATGCTACACAAATGGTTCCTAATGTGCAGCTTACTATGGATGATTTTAATTTATTTGATGATCTAGAAATCTATAGAAGGTTACTTGGGAAACTAAACTATCTCACTGTGACCCATCTAGATATTTTCTATTTAGTTAGTATTTTCGGTTAATTCATGTCTACACCAACAGTCAAACATTGGGCAGTGAACAAATTTTGTGCTATTTGAAAGGAACCCCTATTCTTGGCATATTGTCTATTGATTATGGAAATTCTCATATTGAATGTTTTGTAGATGTTGATTGGGTTAGATAAAGAATGGATTGAAGATCTGCTACTAATTATTTTGTATTTATTAGTGGAAATCTTGTATCTTAGAGGAGCAAGAAACAGAGTGTTGTATCTCATTCTAGTACAAAATAAGAGTAGAGAGCTATGGCTAATTCACATGTGAAATACTATGGATACGACACCTTTTGGATGAGGTTAGTTTAAAATCGCACTTTGGTATGATAATCAGGCTACCTTGCACATTGTTTCGAATCTAGTGTATCATGAACATACTAAACATATTGAGGTTCACTATTACTTGTCCTTGAGAAGATTCAAGAGAACTTGATTTCTACTAGCTATGTGAAGATAAGAGAGCAATTGGGTGATATATTTACAAAAGCCTTAACTAGTAATTGGGCGGAATGTCTTTGTAAGAGGTTGGGCCTGATTAATAGTTATGGTTCAAGTTGAGGGGGTGTGTTGTAGAATGTACATAGACATGTTTACATATACTACACACAGCAGAGATATTTAAGAATTTTTATGAGTTTTTTTCCTTAGATATATTTGCTTGTACACCTACAAATAGTATGTTACTCTTGGAATAATAGAATAAAGAATTATTTCATTCTCTCTATATTAACAATATACAAAATAAAGATGGGGGGTCGAGGACTAGTCACTTGGTGTGCTCTCTTTCTTCCACAACTGAGTTGAAGAGTTCAAACACTATCAATAAAATAGCATTCCATCCCCTCTCTCCCTACCGCTCACCCCTCTCTCTCCCTTCCACACACTATACAACTAAAAAATATAGTGATGAGATACTTCAAAAGAGATTATTATGTATTTCACATAATTGAAACTCATGATATGAGAATGATCATTTTTTCTCCACCCTCATTGTCATGACAAAATGTCATTACGATGAATAGGAAGTGGAAATTTTACATAAACTTTCCTTATAAATATTTTGAGAAATTTAGGGTTAATCTAGGATTGACTTATTTTGAGGATCTGATAATCAAACAAGATGTGGTATTAACGTGAGTTGTGATGATGAGATTGGATATGTTAATTAGATAGCCAATGATTATAGAAAGTTGTAGCAACTTCCAATATCTATAATAGAGTAATAGAACTCCGGGTGTAGGATTTATCATGGAGGAATTGGTTGTGATGCCGAAATACATAGTGTGTGTGGTAAAATAAGGAAAACTAAGGAGGGTTCCTGAGTTTCTACCTCAAACTGCTGCATCACAAAAAGTAATTTTTGTGGTGATACCACTACAGAGGAAGCCCAAACCGCAATGGTGGTCTCTATGTAAAAGGACTTAAATCGCTGCAACACAAATTTAACTATTGCAATGATAATTATCCGTTGTTGCAGTAATCTATAGTAAAATTTCAATTTTTAAATCCAAAAAATATTTCCATTCTCCACTTTTCAAAAAACAAACTAAGGCTCTAGGGAAGGGCAATTTTCAGAGGAGTTTCAAAGTAGTTCATCTTTGAAGGTAACTATTATGTTCTAGACTTGAAATTACTTCATTTAACCTTACAAAATACTAGAAAGTGATTAATATTGGGTTATGGGGGGGGGGTTAAACC
This sequence comes from Capsicum baccatum var. pendulum, assembly GCA_030864225.1. NCBI lineage: Eukaryota > Viridiplantae > Streptophyta > Magnoliopsida > Solanales > Solanaceae > Capsicum > Capsicum baccatum. Next base: position 205,256,575 of record CM061550.1, read on the forward strand.
TAGTTTATGTAAATTAATTAAAATGATTGAAATGTTTATAAATTCAGTACATAATGATCCTAGGTTGTTAGAAAATACTAATGGAACTAAAACTACGGTTATTTATGCTACTTCAAGTAAAAGTTATGTGGTTGAAATGATAAGCAAATCCTAAGATGATGGAATAAAGTAATCTATGGATAAAATAGATGACTTTTGATCTCTAGTAGTGAAAAATGGATAAATTATTGAAACATGTGTATTTTTGTGTTGTATAGATCAATGAATTGAACGAGAATAAAAAATGAAAAATATGGCTTAAAGGTGACTTTGAGCAAAAGAGTTGAGGAAGGCTATAGTTTTATGTATCACTTAGACCTTCTTGGATTTGTATTTTTTTGTGATTTAAACATTTGTGATTACCTTCTATTAGGACTTATGATTTGATGGTTGCATTGTCGTTTCATTGCATTAAGATGAGACGTTGAGATAATGGGTTGAGTATGGGTTGGGTACCAAGCAGATACGTTATGATATGATGATAAGGATGAGAAAGGTAAGAAATGCTGCACATACTTACATATATGCACTCATTCATATGCACTAAGGCTATTTTGATAAATATATGAAATGATGAATGATGGATAAACATGACTAAGTATGAATGCCTATAAAAGTGAACTTGTGAATAGTTTTTTTATTGCTTTTATACTTATTTGACTTACTTATATGTATATTGTTAAGTTAGTCGACCTATGATTCTTACCAGTACTTGTTGATGTAATGATGCTTCCTGTACTCTTTTTTTATTCAGTGTAGCACATCTTCTAGCTATTGACACATGACCTCGGATCTACATAGTGATCCAAATTTAATTTGTTGGTGAGCACCATGTTCAAGCAACCTTTTGATCTTCTTATGATGTTGACGTCCCTTATTTTTTAGACTAGAGTTATGTTTTGGGATATTTTTTTTATTTCTAGACACAATTGTTTTTATTTTAGATGTTCTTATATGGTGACTTTAGATTCCAAAGAAATATAATATATAGAGGTTTCTATACTCTATTTTGTTTTATCAATTATGATATTTTAAATAATTAGTAGTTGTTGAATGAGACATTCTTAGAACTTATTGAAAGGCACGTAAGCTAATACTATATTAAATCTGGAGAAGACGCTTAAGCGATTAAAGGTGAGTATAGTATAGTTCTCCTGCCATAGGGTAGAGAGGGTGTCAATAATGATTGATTGGGTCATGACAGAGATGGTATCAAAGAAATGGGTTCGTAGATCTAATTTATAAGAATAGGTCTAGTAGAGTTATGCAGAATGGTGCAAAGATGTTCGTACTTTTCTTTAGGAGACTACAGGGCTTTAGGATAAGAATTCCCTTCTCTTTCTTCCTTTTGTGCTATTGGTTGATTCTGATTAGTACAGGTGATCCAAATTGGTATTTAATCCTTTCAATCCTATTTGTAGATGGTGAAAAATCATCCCACCAGTGTAGTAGTACCAGCAACACCCGCAACACCACTTACAACAGCAACAGTATCGGCTATTGGGACCGTAGTCTGTGGCAGAACTTAATTAGAGGTAAAGAAAAAGAGAAAAGGATGATAAGCAGTGCCTATTAGGAATGGAGAATAGGTATATGGGAGATTGGAAAGAGAAATTAGTGTCCCCTCCCCATGATAGAATGCTCCAGTATAAGCTTAGGATGAAGAGGAGGTATTTACGGTAGAAAAGATAATAACCCTAGATAAAATAGTTTCAAAACCAAATGGTACAACTCAAGTGGCTTTGTCGGGAGAAGTGATTTAACAAGTGTTAAAAAATTTAGGTGTCTTGGATGATACTGGATACACTCCGATTGTGTCAATATCTCCAGCTATAGCCTTACAGCATGGAACTACTATAGCACAAAGGATAGATGCAGGCTCTAAAACTTGGGTGTATTTGATGTGCTATGAATTCATTGCATTTTAGATGCTAAAAACTATGAGAATATGCATGTACTTAAGGCTATTTTGTTAGACTTGATATTTTTTGGAGTTTTATGTAGGAAATTAGGTTTTGGATGATAAATTCCAGAAAAAAATGAAAAGTGATGTTTTTGGCCACTTACTTAATCATTTTGGGCATCTGTAACACTTACTGGATGTACGTGACCAAAGCATGTGCTGAAACTTGAAGTTGGGAAGCTTGGTTGCAAGAATTAGAAGGTCTGTAATTTACCTATTGAAGGTTCGTATGTGACTAAGGTAAGTTCCAGAATTGAAGGTCCAGAGAGTTGATAGTGCTTTAATAATTTGGCCATAACTTTTAACCCTGATATCAGATTAAGGCAAAACTGATATCGTTGGAAAGATAATTCAATTATCTATCTGATATAGGGTACTTTGGCACTTAAATGTATCTATATGTGGACCTCATATGGTATATGCACCCACTGGCATACAGTATATGGACATAGGTATGTGGCCACCGACCTCCGTTTTTCCAAATTATTTCGAGATAGTTTCCTGGGGTTTTCATGTATCCAAAATTCACTCCTATGATGTTTTTAAGTCTTATTATATACGATTACTTAGGTTTTCCTATTTTAATCAGGTTTTGATTTCTAGGGTTTCTTGTAATCTATAAATACCCTTTAGGCTTTGTTCAGTTTATTCATTACTCATTCACATATTCAGGGATAGGCCCTTGGGGGATATCCTATACTCTTATTGTTCTTGGTTTATTTTTGGTTTGTTATTCTATTTAAGACTTTAAGGTTTCTTCTTTCATTATTGTGAGATTGATTTTGTAATTTTGTTTGGGGATTCCATGCTTGATAGCATAACTATGAGCGACTAATTCGCTTAGCTAGGGTTGTGGAAACTCGAGTTAATTAACAAAGTAGAGGAAACAACAAGTCATTCTAGATAAATATTCTTGCATATATTGGGTTTCCTTCATTTTGATTGCTTTCTTAATGGGTGCACACTTTAGGATCCCACCTAGATTATTGCTATTTACTTCAAAAGAGGATTAGTGACTAGGAAAAGATAATCACAACAGTAATTTGAAGTTTAACTATCGATCCACGCTGCTAGATATTATCTAAGTAAGATGGTTGAATATCATCTAATAACTAGAGACTCAAAAGGTAATAGTTAAATGGGATCCAAGATAAGAGTTAGTAAGGCAACATCCTGAGACTCAAAAGGTAAAGGGTAAAATCCGTCAGGGAGTCCAAAAGACTGTTGGTGGTACATAACTTATCAAATTCTACATGTAAGGCATTGTAATTGTTCAATAGTACACAATAAGTCTAATGATTTGAGAATCCAGGGGGAACACAAGCCTAGTGTTCGTCTTAGATTGTTTACAACCAAAAGAAACAAATTCTTCTTTTTTTTCTATTTCAACAAATCCCCTCTTTATTTTTTTGCATTGCCTGGTTGTTTCAATAAGTTCTAGAAGAATTTTTGGGGTATTTATTATGGGATTGACCCCAACCCAGTTGGGTTACTATATTTAATAGCGACTGCTTTATCCTTCTTAGGAGAGGTAGTTTGGGCATTATCAAAAATTGGTGCCATTTTCAGGGACTACATTTCAGATTCTGAATTGAAGTTGTTGCAGTTATCGGGTTTTATTTTTTTTTATTTTGCCTATGCTTCTTGAGATGACAACCTGGCCATAGGAACTATAGGGTGGTGATGACTCCTTATTTATTGATCTTTTTTCTTTTTGATATGGTGCATTATTGCAGGCGTATGGCAAATATAGTGTGTGAGCACAAGGGTAGCCTAATGAAAAAAGTGACATACCTTATCGACAAAAATCATGAGCTTATTAAAAAGTTGATAGGTTTGGCTAGATATTTACCACTTACAAGTAGAATTGGATGCAAAAGTTGCTGCGTGTAATGCCCAACAACCTAGTTATGGGTAGCGTGAGAGTGAAAAATTTATGAAAAGCCAACTAGAGGAGCCAAAATTAGAGGAGTCAAAAATATCTCATACTCATATGGATAGTGTCACACTTAAAGATAGCATACTACAATTATGTGGGGATATAAGTAAGGATGCAATTCCTGAGATGGGGCGTAATGGACCTCATTTGAAGCATTTTTCCATATTATGTTTGGATAGTTAGATCTTGATCGATGTATCCAAGCCTGAAGAAGAGTGAAATAAGGAGGAAACATATGCTTATATTCTCAAATTTTCCAAGCCAAAATCAAAGAATTGCATTCCTCACATAAGGGCCAAGAAGTACAACATGCCACATCTACTTCTTGGGTCTTTTATTTTACACCTCTTCCCTATGAGCATAATGTGAAGTTAGAAAAATAATTTGAGGTGTAGTTCATAAGTTCAAAGTGGAAAGACAAAAACTAGAGGCCAACTATTGGGTTACCTTGATGAAGTCTGAGTAATCAAGGTACTCATAGACTTGTTGGGGAAGTCTAAGTACCCAACAAAGTCCCTTTATGCTGCAACGTGAAATCAAGCATCGCTTGGAAGACAATCCAAGGTATTTTATTATTTTTATTTGTATTTGTATATGCATGATTGATGTCAGACCTCCACACCTATGCTACCACAGGTATGTTCCTAACTCTCTTGTTTTGCAGTGGTTTGATGCATTTGGAATAATACATGATTTTAAGTTGAGGGTGGGGCTGCTTATAGGTATTGATGTCCTCTTGGTGTTTTTGTTGTCGTGCCTTTTTTCCCTGGAGTCCAATTTCTAGTAGAGTGGTATGTTAAGGCATACTGTGTTTTGTTTCGCGATGTTTTGGGTTTAACTAGGAGAAAATGAGTACCTAGGGTAGTTGACATGTTTTTTTAATTTTTGAGAAGATGATACCCCATTAAACTATGTGTATGTGTGACTATTGTGAATCTTGTTATGGAATTAAGATTAGGGACATGATAATCACTTGCTAACCATTGTATAAACCAGATAAGTAGTAGTTAGTAATATTGACTTTGTGCTATGTATATGTGAGATACTACTTAGTTCCCGTTGTGTATTGAATTCAGAAATTGTCTGGTTAGTCTTACCTAGGTTGTAAGATAGTCGATTAGGAAGGGATCATAGGCTATTTTTTTTATTTTAGTCCACTTTTAGCCTACATGACCTTTTCAATGTGAAATAGTATCCTTTGATCCATGGTTTAAGCCTTATAGCATATTTTTATTGTTTTACCTTTCACCTTTCCATTTATGTTGCAATAACCTATTTTGGCTCATTCTTCCTTGGACATTGTGCACCTCAACTCAGGCAAATTTCCTAAGTTAAGGGTGACTATCATAGGGGAATGCAATGTAAAGTAGGTATATAGAAGGGTCAAATAAGAGAAAAAGATAGTAGGGTTAGGTGTGGTAAAAAAAAAAGAAAGAAAAACTGTGAAAAAGGTGAAAAGGAAAAAATAAAGACCACACCTAATGAGCATAAAAGAATAAAACGGAGAAATAAGGGTGGAATAAAAAGAATTAGTTAAATTGTGGTCCCCAAAGTTAGTGTAGTGCCAAGGAGGCTTAGTCCTTTGATATATACATATTTACCTTACCATCCCCCCAGCCTACATTACAAGCCGAATAAAGTCCTATAGTGATGGTAACTTGACTATCTGAAAACTAAGGTAAAGAAAATAAGGACAAGCCTATGGTATTTGATGTACAGTGATTGGAACTTCTCTTGTGAATGTGAGTGTCTCTTGACCGTCCTTGCATTGATATGCATTATTTAATATGAGTGAGTGGGAATTTTTTTGATATTGCTAGATACTTACTTATTTTGTTATTATAACTTGTATATGTGCATGGTTGTTTGTTGCTAATGTAGTGCCATAGTTTGATTCCTTTGTGTCACACTGTTGTGCTTCATTGATACACACAGTTGGTTTTAAAGTGATTGAACTTAGAGAGGGTAATGATCTTAAGATTAAATTTGATGATTGATTTCCATGGGTATCTTAGGTTTCTCTTGGTTAAGATCAACATATTATTTTGTTATGTTTTGTTGGATCAGGACATACAACATTCTAATTGAGGGTGTTGATGTGCTATGAATTTATAGCATTTTAGATGCTTAAAACTATAAGAATATGTATGTACTGAAGTCTATTTTGTTAGATTTGATGTGTTTTGGAGTGTTTTATAGGAAATTAGGTTTTCGATGCTAAATTCAAGAAAAGGATGAAAAGTGATGTTTTTGGCCACTTTCTAGATCATTTTTGGGTATTTGTAACACTTATCGGATGTACGTTAACAAAGCATATGCTTAAACTTGGTTGCAATAATTGGAAAGCCTGGAAATTACATGTGTCTACATGTGGACCGTATACAGCACTTATGGTCCATATGTGACTAAGGTAAGTGCCAGAATTGAAGATATAGAGAGTTGACGGTGCTTCAATAATTTAGCCATAACTTTTCACCCCTATATCAGTTTAAGGCAAAATTGATACAGTTGGAAAGCTAATTCAATTATCTATCTGATGGTGGGGAGTTTGGTACTTAAATATATATACATATAGTCCTCATATAGTATATGCACCCACTAGCATACCACATGTAGACATAGGTGTAATGCCCCGAAATCTCATCCCGAGACGTCACATAGTGCTTAAGGCTACAAGTAGCCCTAAGCAAACCTTTTGAGCCTACTATTACTTCTAACACTTACTTTAGGATAATTAAACCAAGCAATAAATACATATTATGCCAAATCTGGATTGAGACAACTAAAAATAATATATGGATAACAAAATACTGGTAATCTGGAACCCCACTAACAGTCCGACAAGCCTCTACTTACTAAGCTACTAGAGAGTCATTGGGGACAACCCTCAACTAACTCGAACTAAAATAAAAAACAATAAACAACTGCTATCAAGATTAAAATTAGGTAAATATGTCCTCGAACCATGAGGACTCACCAACTGCAAAAGTGTAGACAAGGTACTCGGAGATCACTGGCGCTGCTGAAACTGAGTACCTGAACCTACATTATGAGACAATGTAGCAAACAGACGTATATATGGATCAGTACTTTGAGGATGTACTGAGTGTATGGGGGAGTATGCAATAAGTAAAAAATATTAATAATCTTGGTAAAAACCATGCATGCAATTATGAATGACTCACATAGCTTGAGTAAGTTTGAAATATAAAGTTCATAAATCATGAATAGTGAAATATGTGATATAAACCTTGTGAGTCATCATACTTAACTCTAAAATCTATATTCTTCTCTTATTCTTAAAGCTCGTAAGCAAAAGAAAATCTTAAACCATAACTTTCAAACTTCTACTTTTGAGTTAAAGAGAATACGGAACTTCTTTTGAAACTTTAAAAACTCAAAGACTTATGATTATGGAACTTTAGGACTTAGGGAACTTTAGGACACTTTGAAAACTTGGGAGTTTCTTCTAACCGACATAAACCATGTGAGTTGACATGGAATCCAACATCTTTCCCATGTTAGGGAGAGCTATTCTACCCTTGCCATCGAAATAGAACTTTAACTTTAGTGATCACTATCCCGGCCTCGGGGCCATAAATCTCAATCCTAATGTGGCACGTAGTTCTGGGGTATGAGACCTTGGAATCATACCCAACGTGGTGCTAAATACTACTTCCATACTTAGGCTTAGAAATTTTAGGAAATCTACCTTAAAATAACTCAAGGGTCTATAATGAAGACCAAACTATGCTTCCCTTAGCTTTAAATCATAAGTAGTATGGATTCCTATCTTAGCCTTTGAAAGTATTTATCAAAACGTGAGATCATAATCTCCTTATAAACTCATCACTTGTACTTAGGACTCAAAATATAAAGCTTTAATGCATCAAAATCATATTTAAACTTCATGATCAACCATCATCTTAAAAAGCTTACAATCATCTCAATCAAGATATTGGAAAAATAACTCACAGTATGAATCTCATGATTTCAACATCTCAAAATTCATGCTTGATAACATAACATTCATAATCATGTTAAAATCTGGAAAATTCATAAATAGGCATGGAAATATAAATAAAATCATGTAATTCAACCTTTAATCCATGAGAAATCTCAAAATCTTGCAAACAATAATAATGGATATAAACCCTAACTTCAATTTAATGAAAAATCTCATAATTTGCCAAAATTTGTATTTAAAATAATCCTTTGGGCACAAGGATGAAAGAGTTACCCTTGTTCGAACCCCACATACCTTAGATTCTGAATTTAGATGAACAAGCTTGATTGAAACTCATTTTGGTACTCTTGAGTGAGGGTTCTTGAAGCTTTTGACTTACGAACCTTGAATCTTAACCCAATTTGTAAGAACTGTGGTGAAATATTAGAGAAGGAATTTGGTCTTGCTCTTGAGGGTTAATCTTGGAGAAAACCTTAGTTTTTAATGCTTTGGATAAATTTAAAGTTCTATACTTTGTTTTGATATATCTAGGTGTTAATAGAATGGAAAAAGAACAAAGATTCTATTTAAAAATGGCTTTAAATCACTGATCAGAAGTGCGCAATGACATGGGAAATGGTCCATCTCTGGCTCGACGGTCCATCGGTCCATCCCGTCGTACTTGACCAGAATGTGGTCTCACTACCTCCATTGCAATAGTTTGGACAACGGTCCATCGCTAGCTCGACGGTCCGTCAGCCCTTTTCATCGCGCTTGTCCAGAATCTGGTTTCACTGCCTCAGCTGTGATGGTTTAGGTGACGGTCCATTGACCCTTTTCATCGCACTTGGGCGGTTCAGACTGCTTTCTATAATTTGGCCATAACTTCCTACCCCGACATCCTATTTTGGAAAAATGGGTATCGTTGGAGAGATAATTCAATTTTCCACATGATAAAAAGTCAAAATTAGGAAAACTTTATACAATTTATACAATATTAACTTAGGAAGTCAACCCTTAATCTTCTAGAGATGAAATTAGGCTTACAGAAAGTTTGGGGTATTATAATATCTCCCCCTTGTGAATATTCATCCTCGAATATTACTAAAGAAACTGAGACGCTAAAAACTAAAGCTATAATAGGTGTGTACTAATAGAAGCATGATTACCTGATTTGCAATTGCTTGAGCTATCGCATGAATGACTATATAAAGCATAAAACATGGAATGGAAAGAGATGAGCTGAGGTAACTTGTTACCTTAAAATGAATCTAAATCATTTGCGAAGAGATGAGGGTACTTGGTTCACATGTCTGCTTCGGTTTCCCAAGTAGCGCCCTCAACGAACTGGTTCCGCCAAAGAACTTTGACCAAAGGAACCTCTTTATTCCTTAGTCTACGGATCTGATGGTCTAGACTCTCGACTGGAATCTCTACATAATAAAGACTGGTCTGAATATCTGACCTCACCAAAGGTTCTACAACAATGGAATCACAAATTCTCTTCTTAAGCATGGAGATGTGAAAGGCGAGATGAACAACTGACAGATTTGTGGACAACTATACTTCATAAGCTACTTTCCCAACATGACTCAGAACTCTATAAGGGCCAACATAACGGGAACTAAGCTTCCCTTTTTTACCAAACCTCTTCACCCTCTTCATGGGTGAAATCTTCAAGTGCACCCAATCACCCACCTCGAACTCAAGATCTCTTCTCCCCGCATCTGTATATGATTTCTTATGGCTCTAGGCTGTCTTAAACCTTTCTCTAATTAACCTAACTTTTTCCATAGCCTCAAATATAACATCAAGTCCAATCAAAGAAGCCTCACCTACTTCAAACCAACCTATGGGTGACCTGCATCTTCTCCCATAAAAAGCCTCAAATGGGGCCATCTGGATGCTAGAATGATAACTATTGTTATATGCGAATTCGATCAATTGCAAATGCACATCCCAACTATCTTTGAAATCAAGAGCGCACGCCCTCAACATATCCTTCAGGTTCTGGATGGTCCTCTCAGCCTGACCATCTGTCTGCAGATAAAAAGTGGAACTAAGATGAACTTGGGTACCAAGACCCTTCTTAAAAGCTCTCCAAAACTGAGAAGTAAACTGAGTACCCCTATCTGAGATGATAGACAAGGGAACTCTATGCAATCTAACTAACTCCCGGATATATAATCTAGCATAATCCTCAGTTGTATAAGATATATGCATTGACAAGAAATGCACTGACTTAGTCAACCTGTCTACAACAACCTAAATGGAATCATGTTAATGTCGCGAGAGGGTAACCTAGTTACAAAATCCATATTCACCTCCTCCCACTTCCAAGTGGGTATACCAAACTTTTGCATCTTACCACCAGACCTTTGGTGTTCTACCTTAACATGTTGACAAGTTGTATATTTTGCCACAAACTCAGTTATATCCTTCTTCATACCACTCCACCAATAGATTTCCCAAAAATCACGATACATCTTGGTAGCACCGGGATGAATAGAATACCGCGTACCATGTGCTTCATCCATAATTCTCTACCTCAAATCACCAACACACGGAACACACAATCTATCCCGACATCTCAATACACCATCTCCTCCTTGGGATAAAATCTCTACCTTTTGGTTCTTAACTGACTCCTTCAGTTTGACCAAATTAGCATCCATGTCTTGCTTCTCCTTTACTTCTGAAACTAAAAAGGATTCGGAACTACTCTGAACCCAAACACTACCTTCAGTTAAGTCAAGAAACCTAATACCTAGTCTAGCCAAACGATGCACTTCATGAGCCAATTCTTTCTTATCCTTATCTACATGACCTACACTGCCCACAAATAACCTACTAAGGGTATCTGCCACTATATTGGCCTTGCCCAAATGATACAGCATACTCATATCATAATATTTTAGAAACTCTAACCACCTTCTATATCTAAGATTCAATTTCCTCTGAGCAAACATATACTGCAGGCTCTTATGATCAATAAAGACATCAACATGAACACCATATAGATAGTGTCTCCAGATTTTCAAAGCAAAAACTACAGCAGCTAACTCTAAATCATGGGTTGGGTAATTCTTTTCATGAGGTTTCAACTACCTAGAAGCATAGGCTATAACCTTACCATTCTGCATCAACACACAACCCAAGACAACTCTAGAGGCATCACAATACACCACAAAACCATATGTACCATTAGGCAATGCTAACACTGGGGTTGAAGTGAGTCGAGTCTTCAACTCCTAAAACTCTTCTCATAAGAATTTAACCATGGGAGCTTAACTTTTTTTGGGCCAGTCTAGACATAGGAGACATAATAGATGAGAAGCCTTCAACAAACCAGCGGTGATAGCCTGCTAGACCCAAGAAACTTCTAATATCTGATAGAGAGATAGGTCTAGGCCAATTTCTTACAGCTTCTACCTTTTGGGGATCAACTCTAATGCCTTCAGCTGAAATAATATGACCCAAAAAAACTACTAACCTTAGCCAAAATTCACGCTTTCTGAATTTGGTGAATAGTTGATGATCTCTAAGAGTTTGTAGGACAATTTTAAGATGATCCGTATGGTCATTCTCAGTATGGGAGTACACAAGGATATTATTTATGAACACTATGACAAATATGTCAAGATACTATCTAAACACTAGATTCATGAGGTCCATGAAAGCCGCTGGAGCATTAGTTATCCCGAAAGACATGACTAGAAACTCAAAGTGATCATAACGGGTTTGGAAGGCTTTATTTAGAATATCACACTCTCTTACTTTGAGCTGATAATAGCCGGATCTAATATTTATCTTTGAGAAATAACTTTCACCTTGCAACTAATCAAACAGGTCATCGATTCTAGGAAGAGGGTACTTATTCTTGACTATGACCTTATTAAGTTGACGATAGTCAATGCACATATGTAAAGAACTATCTCTCTTCCGTACGAATAGGATAGGTATGCCCCAAGGAGAAACAATGGGCCTTATGAAACCTTTATATAATAGATCTTTGAGTTGGTCTTTCCACTCCTTAAGTTCTGCGGGTGCCATACGATATGGAGGAATAAAAATAGTATATGTATCAGGAAAAAGGTCAATCCCAAACTCTATCTCTCTATTAGGAGGTACCCCTGGAAAATCTTCTAGGAAAGCATCCGAAAAATCATTGACTATACTGATTGACTAGATAGTTAGAGCCTTGGACTTAGTATCCGTAACTTAGACTGGATGATAGATGCAACCTTTGGATATTAACTTTGGGGCTTTGAGATAGGATATAAACTGACTCTTGGGAGATACTAAACTTCCGAACTAATCAAAAACTGACTCATTTAGGAATTAAAACTTAACTACACGGGTACGGCAGTCTATAGATGCATAACAGAAATAAAGACAATCCATACCAGAATAAGATCAAAATCAACCATATCTAACTTTATTAAATCATCAAATATGACCTTATAAAGAACATAAATAGGACACATCCTATACACTTGCTTAGCAACGACTGACTCTCCTACAGAGTAGAAACCAGGACAGGCGTAGGGATCTTTTCGGGACTCATTTCAAAATTCACAGCAATTAATGGGGTCACGTAAGAGAAACTTGATCTAGGGTCCAACAACACATATACATCAATGTGAAAAACACGGAGCATACCAGTAACAACATCCGAAAAATCCTCCTACTACGAGTGGGATGGCAAAGCATAGAATCTATTCTAGTGCTGACCGCCGGCAGAACTGGATGAAGCGCCCTGAGGAGGGGCTGGACAGGCTAAAGGAGCTGGGTCACTAGTAGCCTAAGTTTGAGGTTGGATATCTATACTCCCCAACCTGGTATGCAGGAACTCTCTAAGTCTGTAGCCTAACTTTCCGTAACTAAAGCAACCCCTCTGTTTGTCCAAACACTCATTGGGATAGGTCCTACCATACTTACCATATGGGGGATAGCTAGGCCTGTTACTCACACTATTATAAGATCTGTACATAGAAGACTTGTTCCCCTGCTCTTACCTATTTTTGGGTGTGGGAGAACTAGCTGATGAAGGCGTTGGCATAGACAAACAACTCTGAAACTATGGAAGGTTCCCTCTATGGGACCTAGTCTAACCATATTCATGTTACTCAAATATAGCAGTCTTGTTTACCCTTATTCTATATCTCTCCCTTATCTTATTAGCCTCAATCTTCTAAGCATGCATCATCAGTCTAGAAAGATCCTTATCCCTATTGAGCATAGCAGTCCTATACTCTTTCAGCATCAAATCAGACATGCCGGTTATGAATTTGCTCATACTAGATCGGGTGTAGCTATAAGTCAGAAGCATACTTAGCTAATTGGGTGAACTTGAGGCAATACTCTTTAACAGTCATAGAGCCTTGTCTCAGGTTCATGAATTCCTCTATCTTCATTTTCCTCATCTCAAGTGGGAAGAACTTATCCAAGAATGCATCCTGGAACACCTGCCAAGATATGGGAGAAGCATTCTCCCTTCTACTCTTCCTCTACATCACAACCCATTCATAAGCAATATATTTCAACAGGTAAGATGCTAACTCTACACTTTCTTCTTCAGAAATACGCATAATTTGGGTGATCTTCTTCTCTTCATCAAGAAAGAGTTATGGGTTATTTCCTACTTTCGACCTAAATAATTCAGGCGGATTCATTCTCATAAAGTCTCTGATTTTGGATGCGGCTAAATCCCTATCTTGCTAAGGTAGGGCTGCAGCCTGACAGTTACCCCACAAAGATGTTGTCATAGCTTGGTCTAGCTCCTAAAAAGAAGCCTGAAACTCTGCATGTGACATATTCTCATTCAAGGGGTCTATGACCTGAGGTGGATGATTACCATTTCTATGGGTGTTGGTTCTGTGATGAGGAATTTTCTATCATAAAAGAGCAAGAGTGAACAGAAGATAGAGACAACTATAGGCACGATAGATTCTAAAAAAAAAGATAACTTTTCCTAAAATGTCCCATAGACTTTTGCTCATAGATATGGTGCGCTACATACCAATGATCAAGACTCTACATAACACATATTATTAGACTCCTTAAACCTTAGGCTTTGATACCAAATTTGTAATGCCCCAAAATCTCATCCCGAGATATCACACGGTGCTTAAGGCTATAAGTTTTCCTAAGCTAACCTTTTGAGCTTGCAATTACTTCTAACACTTAATTTTGGATAATTAAACCAAGCAATAAACATATATTATGCCAATATGGATTGAGATAACTTCAAACAATATCTAGAAAACAAAATACTATTAATCTGGAACTCAACTAATAGTCCGACAAGCCTCTACTTACTAAGGGTCTAGAGAGTCATTGGGACAAACCCCCAACTAACTCAAACTGAAACGAAAAACAATAAACAACTGCTATCAATACTAAAATTAAGGAAATAGGTCCTCGAACCATAAAGACTCACCAATTGTGGAAGTGTAGACAAGGTACTTAGAGATCACTGGTGCTGCTGAGACTGAGTACCTGAACCTACATTATGAGACAATGTAGCACACAGACGTATATGTAGATCAGTAATTTGAGGATGTACTAAGTGTATGGGGGTGTATGCATTAAGTAAACAATATTAATAATCTTGGTAAAAACCATGCATGCAATTATGAATGACTCACATAGCTTGAGTAAGTTTGAAATATAAAGTTCATAAATTATGAATAGTGAAATATGTGATATAAACCTTGTGAGTCATCATACTTAACTCTAAAATCTATATTCTCCTTTTATTCTCAAAGATTGTAAGCAAAAGGAAATCTTAAACCACACCTTTCAAACTTATACTTTTGAGTTAAAGAGAATACGGAACTTCTTTTGAAACTTTAGAAACTCAAAGACGTATGATTACGGAACTTTGGGACTTAGGGAACTTTAGGACTCTTTGGAAACTTGGGAGTTTCATCTAACCAACATAAACCATTTGAGTTGACATGGAGTCCAACATCTTGCCTACATTGGGGAGAGATATTCTACCCTTGCTATCAGAATAGAACCTTAACTTTAGTGATCACTATCCCAGCCTCGAGCCCATAAATCTCAATCCTATGGTGGCACATAGTTCTGGGGTATGAGACCTTGGAATTACACCCAACTCGGTGCTAAGTACTACTTCCATACTTAGGATTAGAACTTTTAGGAAATCCACCTTAAAATAACTCAAGGGTCTATAATGAAGACCAAATTATGCTTCTCTTAGCTTTAAATCATAAATAGTATGGATTCTTATATTAGCTTTTGAAAGTACTTATCAAAACCTGTCAACAAAACTTGAGATCATAATCTCCTTATAAACTTATCTCTTGTACTTAGGACTCAAAATATAATCCTTTAATGCATCAAAATCATATTTAAACTTCATGCTCAACCATCATCTTAAAAAGCTTACAATCATCTCAATCAAGATCATATTTGCACTACCTCAGCTACGATGGTTTAGGCAATGGTCCATCGCTAGCTTAATGGTTCGTCGGCCCTTACGTCGTTCTTGGGTGGTTCAGACTGCTTTCTATAATTTGGCAATAACTTTCTGCCCCAATATTATATTTTGGCGAAATGGGTATCATTGGAAAGATAATTCAATTTCCCATATGATAAAAATTCCAAATTAGGAAAACTCTATATTATTTAAACAATATTCACATAGAAAGACAACTCTTAATCTTTTAGAAATGAAATTAGGCTTACTGAAAGTTCGGGGTATTACAATAGGTAAGTGGACACTAACCTCAACTTTTTTGGATTATTTTGAAATAGTTCCCTGGGGTTTTCATGTGTCCCAAATACACTTCTATGATGTTTTAGGTCTTGTTATGTACAGTTAGTTAAGTTTTCCTATTTTAATCATGTTTTGATTTCTAGGATTTCTTGTAGTCTATAAATACCCTTTAGGCTTTGTTTAGTTTATTAATTACTCATTCACATATTCAGGGATAGGCCGTTGAGGGCTATCCTATACTATTATAGTTCTTGGTTTGTTATTCAATTTGAGCCTTTGAAATTTCTTCTTTCATTATTGTGAGATTGATTTTGTAATATTATTTGTGGATTCCGTGATTGATCTCATAACTATGAGAGACTAATTTCCTTAGTTAGGGTTGTGGAAAACCTGGTGAATTAACAAAGTTAAGGAAATGTAAAGTCATTCTAGATAAAGATTCTTTCATAGATTGGGTTTTTATAACACCCCAAAAATTTGACCTTTGTAAATTTTCCTTGGTTTTGGGACTTTGTGACTAGGCACGACTCAAGGGAACAATCGTACCCTTGAATACAAGTTAGAGGCTGTATTGATGGTTCAATCGTACCCTAGGTAGTATGGTTAGCTTGGCTACTGCCCAACATATGACTCACTTGGGTACGAATCATATAGGAACATATGAGTGGTGCAAGGCAAGTCGTATGGTGCTTGTTTGAGCTGTCTTGTGGAGTCTGTCCATGGTATGATTGGTGGATATGATTGAGTGTACCACTCATACCCTTAGGTAAGATTTAGAAAGGTGTGAGTCATATAGAAACTAGTAGGTAGGGTCTTGGCATGGTCTTGGTACGAGTTGGGGTACCAATCATACCCTAGGATACGAATGGTATTGGCGAGTCGTATCCCTGGATGTGGCTTGTTATAAAAGTCAAGGGTAGTTCGTACATTTCTTACTTTAAATCCATTATGTCCTCATGTTATATAACCCTTTGTGGCCTCTCGTAACACTTATTAAAGGATGGAAACACTCCAAATACTCTCTCAAAATTATTCTTGAAGTTTGGAGGATAGGGTTTCTCAAGTGTTCTTCAAAGGGGCTCAAGAGTCATGTTTCTCTTCATAATCTTCTTGTATAAGGCATATCTTTTTCCCTCATTGTTAGTTACAATTCAAGGCATAGCTTTATACAATGTTTTATGATTTCATTGTTGTATGATCTTGGGTTTCAACTATTATTTAGGGTTTTTGGTTATAAATGCTTGGTTATGGTTTTCTTATGTTTTAATTATATTTTATATGCATTAATGGTGATTTTGGATAATTGATTGCATAGGAATGGATCTTTGGTAATGGATTTTGGTTTTGGAAATACAACGCCCCCAATGTGTTTGATAAAATGCCTTTAACAATGTTTTCATTATAATATTGGTATTTCAATGGAACTTATGCATGATTTAAACTTGGTAATGGAACCCTAAATGGTATGAATGGTTTAAATAATTTTAAATGGATTGGAAAGGCCTTGGTGGCCATGGTTTTGGTTAATTTGAAATGACGAAGGGTACATTCAATCCCTTAAACCTATATATTATTGGCTTTGGACAAATCTTGCAAGTATTATTGGTATGAAGATACCACTAAATGGACTTGGTTAATAAATGGTAAATAGATTGATTGGTTTCTTGGTAATGATTTTAATTGGGTAATAATGGCGAGATGTGTAGCAAAGTCGTGGAAGGTAAAGGTCCCAGGAGGACCAAAACTGGAAAATAATATTTGCCAATGTGAGGTTTTGTATTGGTGACCGTGTGCATGATGTCACACTATATTTGGGTGATGTACTAGTCATCCCAGGTTTTCTTCCCTAGTTGTGTGGCTCCACGCATTAGGGCCTTTTCGGTAGGGGAGCTGAACCCATATAGCATGTAGGTGGTTTAGGATGGCAAAGCTACACAGCCCATGTAAAGATTTTAAATGCATGCTAAACCTGGTTCTCTTTCCCGGCATGGTGATATATATATATATATATGTATGGTGGTATGTATTATGGATGGTTTTTCTTGGTTTTATAAATGACATTATTTTATTTTTTTTCCTAAGTGCATGCTAGTATTCACCCACAAACCCATCTTCAGGTGGTTGTATACCCACGCTATGCAGGGACCAACTATTCTATTTCTCTTACTTACTGATCGGATTTGGGGACAGTAAATTTTGGATTGGAGTGGTGAGCTTTCATAATTTGGAAGGCATCTAATTCATGTCATGATTTACTTTACATATTTCTTGTCTTTCATAGACTTTGGTTTTTTGCCATGGTCAGGGGCATGTCCCAACTAGATACTCTTTGGTTGCTTTAGAGGTTTTTTATGGACAACTGTAAACTTGGGGATGGTATATATTGGTATATATATATATATACATACATACATACATTGGCTTATTATCATTGTATTGGCTTATGGTTTCCACATTGGCTTGGGTTGGCTATTGTTTGGTTGGACTGGTTGGGTTGGTCTTGGATATAAAATTTTCCCAGAGTCACCACATGGTTGGATATGCTATCTTGCTACATGTTCGGACTTTATTCGACTTAAGATATATGTTTGGTGGTTGGGTTGGGTAATGGGGGAGGTTCCCTATCCTGGTTGGGATTGGGATTTCCCATTACGACAAGGCCTCGGCTTGGGTCGTGTCAAGTTGGTATCAGAGTTTTAGGTTTCAGTGTCATGGGGTGTCCTCAAAGTCTTATCGACTAGAGTCTTACTTATGGGTGTGTCGTGTGCCACACTTACATCATTAGGCTATGAGGCATTTAGGATGTTTCACTTTCTTGGTTATTCTACTTGTGGGTTATGGAGTCTAAGTTCTTGAACTCTTCTCTAAATCTTCCTAGGTTCACTCTTTGGATAAATACTTCTCAATGATCTAAAGTTCACGGAAACTCGTTGTAATACCCCAAAAATCCAAACCAATGTTAATGTCATGTTTTAAGTTCATGCATAGTACATTATCATTATTTGATAGTTTTATGAGTTATTTTGAGGTATATTAAGGCCCCAAATAACTCCCAGCTAATAGACAATCAAAATAATCCTTACCGATTGAAATTTTGATAAGAATGTTACTTTAGTCAACTTCAAATAAGCATATCTTTTGCTCTATTTAGAATTTTCTAGCTCAAGACCCACTAAGTTGTAGGAAATTGAATTAGCTTTCCAACGATACCAATTTTTCGCAAATATGATAGTCGGTCGAGAAATTATGGAGATTTTAGTGGGAGCAGTAGAACACCGCAATAAATACCGCGTTGCGGTGAAGGACAAATTAGCAACTGTCTGATTTCCAGTGTAGCAATGCAATTAGCCCGCATTGCGGTGGAGTTCCATTTCATGTTCGTCCTTTTTTGGCAAAGCACCGCGATGGCAACGCATCACGCCAAGGTGCAATTTCGTACTCGTCCGTGGACTACACTTACAGTGAAATTCTAGTTACTCACCACGTTAGCACCGCATCACGGTGATGGTCAAAATTAGGATTTTCAGTGATGAAAATTAAATTTCTCCCAAGGGTAGTTTGGTCTTTTTTCCATGACCCCAATCTATGAAAAACACGAGATTAATTCCCTAATATCCTATTAGGTCATTATTTTATTCAATTTCTCCCAAATCAAAAGTAGTCTCTTTCAAGAACAAACCCTAGCCCTCAAGATTCAAGGTCAAATCTCAAAAATTCGCCATCAATCCTCATAAATTTATATATCAAGGTATGTTAAGTGTTCATCCAAGGGTTCCTTTCACCCATGGAGTCCAAGTATCCAATTCTAAATTAAAAATTATGATCTTTACAAGTTACTATGATTTTTAAGTATGATTTTAACTATGAACCTCGATGAATTTTTATTCCTTATCATGTTTATACGAAATTGAAGTTGGTATTAAACCCTATGCATTTGAATAATGTTGTTCACTGGTTTAAATCATGAATAAGGGATATTAATGTAAAAATCATGTTATTACTCCAAGTTTTATACTATTCCCATGCTTTGCTTACACTATGCGTAGCAAGTGTTTGATGAAATGCCTACGAAAATGAATTTTTAATAAATGCTTTCATATTATGTCCCCAAAGTTTTAGTACTATTTTACTATTATTGCTATCGAGTCCTGGGGGTTATGAAAAACCGAAAACTTAGTTGTTTACTTAACCTCAGCATCTTTAGATTAGTTTTAGAAATGTTATGAGCAATATCAGTTTAGTCAGTTATCATGATCAGTTAAACTTAGATAGTTTAGTATTTTGAGTCAATTCAGTTGGGAGTAGATTTACCACCAAGCGAGTGCCAGAATGATGATTTCCTCATTAGATAGATAGAATTATTAGTAGCAGTCCCCATACTCCAGAACTACATAGCCAGCATAGGATATGAGGAGTCACCCATCAGTTTAGGCTTGACTACCTCGTAGGGGTCACCCATCAGTTTAGGCTTGACTACCTCGTAGGGGTCACCCGTCAGTTTAGGTTTGACACCCTTAGTCCTTTGGGATAGCATATCAGTGGATCCACATAGCTAGTGTTAGTACCCATGGCACGGTACTGACACTCTTCCAACTAGGGGTTACAGGTTAGACCCCATTTATCTCAGATTGGGGCATGTCGGTTAGATGATACCTCCCACAGTCTCAGTCCAGTAATCAGCTCAGTAATTTAGTTTTAGTTGCATGACCATAGCATACAGATATTAGTTATTCAATTATCAGATTTCAGTGTTTTAATTTATAGATTATACTCAAAACATGTTTTATGCTTGGTCACGCATCCTCAGTGTTTACAGATTTCATGTATTCTATTCAGTATGTCCTATTATACATACTCAGATAGTTATTACTCATGTTCATGAAACCATGCATATCAGCCTACCTCATTTAGCATACCAGTATATTCAAAGTATTGATTACATACTCTTTTCTTGTGCAATGATGTATCACATCATAGGTTCGAACGCTCAATTCCCACATCGCGTATAGAACTTCCAAATTATCAGCCGCAGTAGTGGTGAGTCCTCATATTTTGAGGATAGAATATATTTATATTCATGCTTTTAGTTTAGTAGTTAGTTGGAGTTAGTTTGGTCCTGTCCTATCAACTCTCATTCAGTCAGTTTAGAGGCTTTCAGATATTTCAGACAGTTAGTCAGTTCTTAGATTTCAGTTTTCATTGTCAGATGTTTTATCAGTATTATCAGTTTTGTTTACAAATTTTATCAGATTTATTACTTAAAACCTTATGGCATTCCTCAGTTAAATTCCACATATGACCTTTCATTATCAATTTTACTTAGTGCTCACAATAGGTACCAGCTCATGGGTTAACTTATGGGCCCTCGGGGCTATAAGCATAGAGTGTCTCCCAAGGTGTACTCTCGGGGCATTACAAACTTGGTATCAGAGCCTAAGGTTTTAAAGTGTCCTAGGAAGTCTAAAAGTCGCATCAATTAGAGCCTTGTGCAAGGGTGTAAAGTGTGACACACTTATGGACAAGAGGCTACAAGGTGTTTTAGTAAAAGTTTCCCTTATTTCAGTATTCATGTCTTGCGACTGAGCATGAGCTCGTTTTAAAATCTTTGTATAATAATCTTTCTTTCATTTACAGAACATGCCTCCTAGAAAGAAAAATAGAAGAAGAACGTAAAATAACCAGAACCTCCGCCTGTTCAGGAAGATCCCCTGAATGAGCATGTTTCTCATGTAGAGTTTAGAACTATATTCACTTATATATCTCACTCTGTAGAGGCTCAGAATGCTCAGCTAGCCTCTATTCTAGCCAACCCAGTGGCTAATCTACCGCAGCTAGGATTTAGGACTTTAGCCGAATAAACCCTCCTCTGTTTTTAGGATCCAAATCTAAAGATGATCCATAGAAATTCATAAACATGGTCCAGAAGGTAACAAATATTATGGGGGTAACTGCTAGTGAGAGTGTTGAGTTAGCTTTCTATCAATTACAAGATATGGCTCATACAGGGTTTAAGTAGTGAAAGGTATATAGAGGTGCAGATGTAGGTCCTATAGAATGGGAAGAGTTTTCTACTGCTTTCTTAGATAGGTTTTTTGTGTTGGTGTTAAGAGAGGCTAAGGTGTTAGAGTTTATTAATTTGAGGCAGATCAACATGAGTGCAAAGGAGTATACCTCAAGTTTACTCAGTTAGCTAGGTATGCTTCTCATGTAGTAGCAGATAGCAGGTCTAAGATGAGAAAGTATGTGTCTAGTGTATCTGACAGTATGGTCAAAAAGTGTAGGACTACAATACTGATTAAGAATATAGACTTGTCTAGGTTGAGGGACAATGCTCAATACATTGAGGAGCAAAAACATATAAAGAGATATAGGGAGAACAAGAGAGATAGAACGGGTAGCTTTACTTTAAATTAGCTAAGGTTAGAATTGGGATAGGACGTCCCAGCTCCATCTTCAACTAGTGCCCCAGTAACCAAATTCAAAAATGATAATTGGGATAGGACGTTAGGCTCTAAGTCCCAAGGCAGTGTTAATAGTGGTCGTACAAATCCTTTTTTTTTGAAATATGGTAGAAACTATCCAGATGAGTGTAGAGCAGGTAGTGATGTATGCTTTGGTTATGGCAAGCCATGCCATCGAATTCGGAAGTGTCCGATAGTTACTCAGAAAGGTAGGGATTTGTGCAAACAAGGCCAGTCCTATCAGTCATCAGTTCCATCCGGCCATCTGACTCAGCAGGGTGCCGCTTCTAGTGCTACCAGTGGTCAGTTTTCAAATGGATTGTATGCCCTTCAGTCCCAACAAGATTAGGAAAATTCTCCATGTGCTCACTGGTACATTACAGGTCTTTTATTTACATGTTTATGCTTTATTAGACCCTGGATCTTTTCTTTCTTTTGTAACACCCTATATAGCCATCAACTTTAGAGTTAGTTCAAAAATCCTAGAAGAGCCTTTTTCATTGTCTACCTCAGTAGGTATCTCTATTGTAGCCAGGCAGGTATACAGCAACTGTCAGTCACAATATCTCAGAAAGTCACTTCAGTGGATCTTGTGGAGTTAGAGATGATGGATTTTGAAATCATTCTTATCATGGATTGGCTTCACTCATGCTATACTTTAGTTTATTGTATAAATAGAGTAGTTCATTTTTAGTTTCCAAATAAACCAGTCCTTAAATAAAGGGGTAGTACTATATTTCTCAGGGGTTAGCTTATTTTATACCTTAGGGATCGAAAAATGATAACCAAGGGGTGTATTTATCATCTTGTCTGAGTCAAAGACTCTAATTCTGAGACTCCTGACCTTGATTCAGTTTCACTAGTGAGGGAATTTCTAGATGTGTTCCCTGAAGATCTTCAAAGAGTTTCTCCTGAAAGGGAAATTGAATTTGGAATAAACTTTCATCAGATACTCAGCCTATCTCTATTATGCCATATAGAATGGCTCCAGCCAAGCTTAAAGAGTTAAAAGAATAGTTAAAAGATATCCTAGATAAGGGATTCATCAGACCCAACATCTCCTTGTAGGGCACACCAATCCTATTCGTGCGTAAGAACAATGGTTCTCTTAGAATGTGTATCGACAATCATTAGTTTATAAAGTCATAATCAAAAACAAGTATCCACTTCTAAATTGATGACTTGTTTGACCAACTTCAGGGTGCCAGTTATTTTTTTAAGATAGACCTCAGATCCGGCTATCATCAGCTTAAAGTCAGAGAATATGACATTTTAAAAAAAGCTTTCAGTACTCACTATGGTCACTTTGAGTTTCTAGTCATGTCCTTCGATCTCACCAATGCCCTAACAGCCTTTATAGACTTGATAAACTGAGTGTTCAAGCAGTACTTTGACACGTTCATCATTGTCTTTATTGATGACATCCTTGTCTACACCCGTAATGAAAATGATCATACAGACCACCTCAAAATAGTATTACAGACTCTTAGAGACCATAATTTGTTTACTAAATTCAGTAAGAGCGAATTCTGGCTAAGATTAAAAGTTTTTCTTGGCCACATTATTTTCGGTGATGGAATTAGAGTTGATCCTCAAAATATTGAGGCATTGAGAAACTGGCGCAGACCCATGTCTCCATTAGATATCAAGAGTTTTTTAGGTTTAGATGGCTATTACTGATGGTTTGTTGAAGGATTTTCGTCTATTGTATCCCCCATGTCCATATTGGCTTAGAAGAAGGTTAAGTTTTAGTGGTCAGATTCTTATGAGAAGAGTTTTCAGGAGTTGAAAACTCGACTTACTATATCCCCAGTTTTGACATTTCTTGATGGTTCAGATAGGTTTGTTGTGTACTGTGATACTTCCAGAGTTGGGTTGGGATGTGTTTTGATACAGAGGGATAAGGTTATGGCCTATGCCTCTAGACAGTTTAAGCCCTATAAAAATAATTACCCTACCCATGATCTTGAGTTAGCAGTTGTTGTGTTTATCTTACAGATTTGGAGACACTATCTGTATGGAGTGCATGCTGATGTGTTCACAGATCACAAAAACTTCCAGTATGTGTTTTTATAGAAGGATTTGAATCTAAGCTAGAGGAGATGGTTAGAATTGTTGAAATATTATGATATAAGTGTTTTTTATCACCCGAGCAAGGCCAATGTAGTGGCAGATGCCGTAAGTAGATTGTCTATTGGTAGTGTTTCTCATATTGAGGGTGATAAGAAGAAGTTAGTTAGAGAAGTTCATTAGCTTGCCAGATTAGGTGTTCATTTGGTTGATTCATCTTAAGGTAGTGTTTGGGTTCAGAATAGTTTAGAATCTTCTTTGGTTGCCGAAGTGAAACAAAGGCAAGATAGGGATCCTAGTCTAGTGTAGTTGAAGGAGTTAGTTAGAGATCAAAAAGTGGAGGTTTTCTTCCAAAAGGTAGATAGGGTGTTGCATTGCTAGGGTAGATTGTGTGTGTCGTGTGTTGATAAGTTGAGACAGCAAATTCTTGTAGAAGCACATGGTGCAGGTTACTCTATTCATCCAGGGGTGAAGAAAATGTACCATGATTTGAGGGAAATCTATTAGTGGAGTGGGATAAAGAGGGATATTAGATATTTTGTGGCTAAGTATTCCACTTGTCAGCAGTTTAATATTGAACATCAGAAGCCAAGTGGGTCTATCCAGGAGTTTAGTATTCCCATTTGGAAGTAGGAGGATGTGAACATAGATTTTATGGCAGGTTTTCCTCGTACTCATCAGCAGCATGATTCGATTTGGGTTATTATGGACTGGATGAACAAATCAGCCCATTTCTTACCAGTCCATACTTCCTTTTTAGTTGAGGACTATTCCAGGCTCTATCTCAGAGAGTTGTTTAGGTTATATGGTGTTCCATTATCTATCATCTCAGATAGAGGTACTCAGTTCACCTCTCACTTTTGGAAAGCTTTTTAGAAGGGTCTTGGTATCTATGTTCACCTCAGTACAGCCTTCTACCCTCAGACAGATGGTCAAGTAGAAAGGACTATTCATACCCTTGAGGATATGTTAAGAGCGTGTGTAGTCGACTTTAAGGGAAGTTGGGATGATCATTTGCCTTTGATTGAATTTGCATATAATAACAGCTATAATTCCAGTATTAAGATGGCTTCGTTTGAGGCTCTGTATAGAAGGAGATGTAGATCTCCAATTGGATGGTTTGAAGTAGGAGAAACCACACTAGTAGGTCCTGACTTGGTGTTTGATGTTTTAGAGAAAGTTTAGTTAATCAGAGAAAGGCTTAAGGTATCCCAAAGACGATAGAAATCAAATACAGATGTGATAAGGAAAGATCTTGAGTTTGAGATTAGTGATTTCGTATATCTAAAGATATCTCCCATGAAGGGAGTGAAGAGGTTTAGTAAGAAGGGGAAGCTTAGTCCTCGATATATTAGCCTTTATAGGATTTTGAGCTGTTTTGGAAAGGTGGCTTATGAGCTTGAGTTGCCTGCAGACTTAGCATCGGTGCACCTAATATTTCATATCTCTTTGTTGAATAAGTGTATTGGTGACTCAGTTGTAGTTGTTCCCTTAGAAAGCATAGATGTTCAGAACAGTCTTTCCTACGAGGAAATTCCAATCAAAATTCTTGATCGACAAGTTTGTAGACTAAGGAACAAATAATTTTGCCTAGTCAAAATTCTTTGGCAAAATCAGTCCATTGAGGGAGCCACTTGGGAAGCAGCAGTAGATATGCGGACTAAGTACCCTCATCTTTTCTCCGCAAACTCAGATTCAGCCTAAGGTAACAATCTTCTTAGAATTTCTCTCTTCTATACTCGATTTCAGCTGCATATCATTCTCATGTCAGACATGCATTTACAGGACAAGTTCAGTCATGCGTTATGTTTAGACTTAGTCATGCAATCATATTTTCATCACGTATATTCAGCATTAATCTCAGTTCCTCAATGTTTTTAGCTTAATCAATCTCAGTCGAGGATAAATGTTCCCAAGGGGGGATATTATAATACCTCAAATATCCAAACCAATGTTAGCGTCATGTTTCAAGCTCAAGCATAGTACATTATCGTTCCTTGATAGTTTTATGAGTTAATTTGAGGTATATTAAGGCCCCATAGAACTCCTAGATATTACACGAATCAAAATAATCCTTACTAATAGAAATTTTGATAGGAAAGTTGCTTTAGTCAACTTCAAATGAGCATACCTTTTTCTCTATTGAGAATTTTCCATATAAAGACCCACCAAGTTATAGAAAATTGAATTATCTTTCCAACAATACCAATTTAGCCCAAATTCAATAGTCAGTTGAGAAGTTATGACAATTTTTGTGGAGCAGTAGAACACCGTGATAAGTATCGCATCACGGTGAAGGACAAATTAGAAATTGTCCGATTTCTATTGTAGCACCATGATTATCCCACATCACAGTGGAGTTCCAGTTCACGTTCGTCTTTTTTCAGCAAATGGCGTTGCCTCGCGCCAAGGTGTCATTTCATGATCGTCCATTTTCTAGTGATGCACCACGATGGCATCGCATTATGCCAAGGTTCAATTTTGCACTCATCCTTGGACTACACTTACAGTGAAATTCTAGATACTCACTGCATCGCAGTGATGGTCAAAATTAGGATTTTCAGTGAGGAAAATTAAATTTCTCCCAGGGGCAGTTTGGTCTTTTTTCTATGACCCCAATCCATATAAAACACGGGATTAAATCCCAATAGCCTATTAGGTCATTAAATTATTCAATTTCTCCCAAATCAAAAGTAGTCTCTTTCAAGAACAAACCCAAACCCTCAAGATTCAAGGTCAAATCTCAAGAATTGGCCACCAATCCTCACAAATTTATAAACCAAGGTATGTTAAATGTTCATACATGGGTTTCTTTCACCCATGGAGTTCAAGTATCCAATTCTAAATTCAAAATTGTAATCTTTACAAGTTACCATGATTTTTAAGTGTGATTTCAACCATGAACCTCCATGAATTTTGATTTCTTATCATGTTTATACGAAATTGATGTTGGTATTAAACCCTATGCATTTGAATAATGTTGTTCATTGATTTAAATCAAGAATAAGGGATACTAATGTTAAAATCATGTTGTTACTCTAAGTTTTATACTATTCCCAAGCTTAGCTTACACTATGCATATCAAGTGTTTGATGAAATGCTTACAAGAATGAATTTTGAATAAATGCTTTCATATTATGCCCCCTAAAGTTTTAGTACTATTTTACTATTATTTCTATCGAATCCTTGGGGTTATGAAAACCCAAAAGTTTAGTTGTTTACTTAACCTTAATATCTTCAGATTAGTTTAAGATATGTTATGACCAATATCAGTTCATCCAGTTATCATGATTAGTTAAACTTAGAATAGTTCAGTATTCTGAGTCAGTTCAGTTGGGAGTAGGATTTAATACCAAGTGAGTGCCAGGATGATGACTTCCTCATCAGATAGGCAGAGTCATTAGTAGCAGTCCTCCTACTCCAAAACTATGTAGCCAGTGTAGGATATAAGGATTCACCCATCATTTTTGGCTTGACTACCTCACAAGGGTCACCCGTCAGTTAGGCTTGACATCTTTAGTCCTTTGGGAAAACATATCAATGGATCCGCATAGCTAGTGTTAGTACTCGTGTCACAGTACTAACACCCTTCCAACTGGGGTTACAGGTTAGACCCTAATTAGCTTAGATCGAGGCATATCGATTAGATGATACCTCCCACAGTCTCAGTTCAGTAATCAGCTTAGTAATTTAGTTTCAGTTTCATGACCATAGCATACAGATATCAGTTATTCAGTTAGCAAATTTTAGTATTTCAGTTTACAGATTATACTCAAAACATGTTTTATGCTTGGTCATCAATCCTTAGTATTTACAGATTTCAGTATTCTATTCAGTATGTCATGGTGTACATACTCAAAAAGTTATTACATATGTTCATGAAACCATCCATATTATCCTACCTCATTTAGCATACCAGTACATTCATATTACTTATCGCATACTCTTTTCTTATGCCATGATGTATCTTATCATAGGTTCGAATGCTCAATTTCTGAATTACGCATAGGCCTTCCAGATTATCAGCCGCAACAGTGCTAAGTCCTCATATTTTGAGGATAAACTATATTTATTTTCATGCTTTTAGTTTAGTAGTTAGTTAGAGTTAGTTGGGGCTTATCATATCAACTCTTATTAAGTCAGTTTAGAGGTTTTTGGATATTTCAGACAATTAGTTTGTTCTCAAATTTCAATTGTCACTGTCAGATGTTTTATCAGTATTATCTGTATTGTTTACAAATTTTATCAGATTTATTACTTTAAACCTTATGGAATTCCTTAGTTAAATTCCACATATCCATCTTATGGGTTAGCTTGTGGTTCCCCGGGACTATAAGCACCGTGTAGAGCCTAGGGTGTACTCTCGGGGCGTTACACTCACCTTTTCTACTCGAGGACAATATGTATAGATCTGGTCCCAACCATAAGGCACAGGCTTGGTTAAGGGTCATAGCTTCTGGATTTCCCCGTAAAGTCCTACCAGTCTCTACTAACCTTATTTTGGAAGGTGGTACTCATTATTGATTACCTCAAGGAGAGTCTACCAATTTTATGTTTTTTTATTCTAATACCCATGGACCTAGATATTTATAACTCTATCATGCCATCATGTCCTATTAACGTAGGGAGACATGAGGTAAGTTCGAGAAATAGGCATAGTAAGGGGTCTCGGCTTTTTGAGATAAGAGGAGACCAATGGTATGGTGGTAATTAGTCTAAGAGGAAGAGTTGGGCGAGTCCTAACTCCTATTCTATGTCTTGTTTTCTCTACCCAAATAACTTGAGAGAAAAGTATTTTCCGATTGGAAATGCTTATAAGGCACAAGGTGCCTAATCTTGAGCCAATGGGGCCCAATCCACATCATCTTATCCTTTTTTTATAAATTTTATGGTTGGTCACACCATGGTTGTTGTGAAAAATGGAAGAATCATTGTCTTGGTTGTGGTCAGTTTGGTCTTATGTAATGGGAATATCCCATAAAGGTTACCTCTTGGGCAAATAGGAATTGGTTGCTACTTCTCTAGCTCTTGCACTAAAGTATGCTACTTCTATCTTCAACATTAGTCGAGATTATCTTAGTGTTCTTACTGTTCCTCGAGAGTCTGAGGCATCTTGTGATGCCGGCACTGGTATGCTAAAAACTCTTTTCTAAAGTATGTGTGGTGTCTATTGGTAATAAAGGGGTGTTAGTGTATTGTTTTGACTCGGATATGATGTATTTTGATGTCATTCAGTGTAATTGATGAATTGTACTCGTGCTATCTATCATTAGATTGTCAAATTTGAAAATATTATCTTTAGGCATTATAGTGAGTCAGTGGTGAAGTGAGAGGATGGTTTCATTCCCTGAGCATTAAGGTAAATGTTATATTCCATCTTAGAGCTCAGAGATTGGCCTTTAAAGGGGTGTCTTTATTATCGGTTGGTCCGAGTTAAAGGTTCTAACTCGGAAGGTCTTTCTTTGCATTTGGTTTTAGTGATGCATAAACTTATTAGGGTCCTTTCTGATGACCCTCATGGTGACTATCTAATGGGGAGGTTGGTTTAGGATTGGTCTTGTTTTATACACTTGTACAATTTCTATCTTTCCGTATAGAATGGTTCCTGATGGGTTAAAGGATCTTAAGGAGAACTTAAGGAGCCTTTAGATAAAGGTCCCATTTGTTCTAGTGTTTCTTCATGAGGTGCTTCCATGTTTTCATAAGGGAAATAGTTTCTCAGGGAATGGATAGGTTGTTAGAGGATGACTAAGGAGTTTGGGGTGTCATCCTTGTAGGGTGGACCTTGTATGTATATTACATTCTATATAGGGTACTTTGATAGTACTAAATGGTGGTTGGTAGATTTTAGGCTTAAACCTAGATACTTGAACTTGGTAAATGGAGCATGTTAGCTTAGGGATAGCAAACTGCCAGATTGGATAAGGTTAATAATTTGGGAAATATAATAGTAGGAGAGTTGTGTCATATAGTCTGGGAGCTTAGGTTGAACGGAGGGATTGGGGATCTAGTCATTTGAAAGGTTAGATCATGGAGCTTGTACGTGTCTTTGTCCCAATACTTGTACTTTATTATTGGCATGTAATTAAATATTAAATTCATAATTTTAAATGTGGGTTTTGTCACAATTGAGAGTTTTGACATGATCACTCATTTAGTTGATTTTACATTGATTATGATGCATTATTCATGCTTATTTATGTTTATGAACATTGTGGAATACATAGGAGTGTTAAATGGATTTTGGAGTACTAAGGATTCCCTAATTACTTGGTTTTGGTCTTGGAAATTTTATGCCCTCAAAACTCTTTGTGAAATTTCCAACTAATATAAATTTTGTCATAAGGTTTGACTATTCTTAAATCGTTGCCTTTCATAGATGGTTAAAGGAACATAAATTTATTTTGATTGAATTCAAATGATTTTTGGAAAGGCCTTGGTGGCCATAATCTAATTTTAAATGGTTTTGGTTTAATTGGAAACCTTGGAGCCAATTTGGAATCATGGTTTTTGCATATCTATGTTGAGATCTAAGTAGCATTTGGTTGAATGATGTTTTGGGCATAGGAGAACCAAGTGTCCCTGGTGTACGTCTTTGATGATACCCATTAAAATGTAGAATTATGTTCGTAAATGTGATAGGATGAAGGTTGGTGGTTAATCTTGAATTTCCTTCTAGCGGTGGACTTCAAGGAAAGGTTGGGTTGCATATTCTAGTGATACTCTTCTCTCTCGGTTAAAAGATTACTCTACTAGTGATGGATGCACTCTTATAGAACTTATGACTAAGGTTTACATCTTGTATTTTCCTTATTTCCTGGATATGATCCTTTACCTTGTGTTAAGTTACTCATGGTATGTGTGGTTATGCTTCTTTCGGTGTCAATTCCTGAGGAATCCTCTTATGGTATGGTATGGTTTGGTTGGGATGTTCCTTCATTATAGTATAGGTGGTTGTTTGAAGTACTTCATGCCTATAGTATCGTGTTTTATCTCTGGGATCTTGCCTAGAGGTATAGATAACTCTTGTAATTTGGTTTCTTAAATAACTTATCTTATATTAGGATAACAGCGGCTTAGGAAGTATGGTTATGTGTTGAAATGGTGAATGTAGAAGCCCCTAAGTGGGGGAGATTTTAGAGTGACTACTAAAAGTTGATGATAGAAGGTACTAGATCTTTTGATGGATATAATATGTTGCGGGTATATAAGTGGTAAGCTTGAATATTGTGGTTGGAAGATATACCAAAAGTTGTGTAGGGTACCTGAGAGGTCTTGTAAGGCTTGGTTTCCTGAATTATTTTCATGGCTTAGAAGTTGTATGATTTTGGGTATTCTATAGGTTGGGCATTTTGGTTAAAGTGATTGGACATAGTTTTCCCATGTCTTTTACTTATGGGTTCCATAATATAATAGTGATGGAAGCGGAGTAGTGTTTGGGGATAGATGTATAGAGTAGAGCCCGGTGGCCTAATTTAACTCATTTTATCTTTGGATAGGCTTGAACATGGAGGTAATGTATAACTAGACTCAAGCTCTCGTTGTGGTGTGTCTTGGTAAATTCTAAGTTGAATTGGACTTGCCCTTGCATGAGTCCATTTAGCTAGTATTCTATGTGTTTGCGTTGGGGTGAGGTGTGGATGGTCCTAGGTTGGTTGGTTTCTTTAGGTGGTATTGGTATCTCGGGTTCTTTGTTCTTTTGGGGAGGTACTAATGAGGATCTTGGATTGGTACGTTGGCCGGTTGCGAACAAATAAGGTATGGCTTCGGTAAAGGTTCCATGGTGGAACTAAAATCTCGAGAAAGCCATTTGGGAGGCAAAAGTAGACATGGAGTTCAAGGATTTGTGTTGGTTCCTTGTTTCAGAAATTCGTGCATAAGGTGCATTTTCTTCAACACATCTTTGGTTTTAAACTTTACTAAAGGTGGGGAATGGTTCCTCTTGTATTTTTGTTTTTTACCTTAGTTAGAGGTCAGAATGAAGGCATTGGGGTGTAAATAATGCTTGGGATATGTGATGATCTTTTCATCTTGCTTCGTGTTCTTGTCTTAGACCTCGGTTGGAGAAAAGTTTGATGTGGGTTAATGTGTTACCTCGTGCTTGTTCTTACCCTTACCCGTCATTCGAGGACCAATGATCCTAGTGGGGGTGACTATAATACCCCAAAAATTTAAACTTTGCAAATTTTCCTTAGTTTTAGGACTTTATGACTAGGTACGACTCAAGAGCAATAATCATACCCTTGAATATGAGTTAGGAGTTGTCTTGATGGTTCACTCGTACCTTAGGTGGTATGGTTGGCTTGGCTACTACCTAAGATACGACTCACTAGGGTACGCATCGTATAGAAACATACGAGTGGTGCAAGGCAAGTCGTATGGTGCTTGTTTAAACTGTCTTGTGAAGTCTGCCCATGGTACGGTGGGTGGGTACGATTGAGTGTACCACTCGTAACCTTATGTATGAGTTAGAAAGGTATGAGTCATATAGAAACCAGTAGGTAGGGTCTTGTCATGGTCTTGGGTACTAGTTGGGGTACCACTCATACCTTAGGATACGAATGGTATTGGTGAGTCGTATCCCTGGACATAGCTAGTTTTAATTTTAAGTTAGGGGTAGTTTGAACATTTCCTACTTCAAATCCCTTATGTCCTCATGTTATATGACCCTCTGTCGCCTCTGATAACACTTAGGAAAGATGGAAACACTCAAATACTCCCTCAAACTCATTCTTGAAGATTGAAGGATAGGGTTTCTCAAGTGTTCTTCAAAGGGGATCAAGAGTCATGTTTCTCTTCAGAACCTTCTTGTATAAGGCATGCTCTCTTCCCTCATTGTTATTTTCAATTAAAGGCATGGTTTTATATAATGTTTTTATGATTTCATTGTTGTATGATTTTGGGTTTTCAACTATGATTAGGGGGTTTTGGTTATAATTGCTTGGTTAGGGTTTTCCCATGTTTTAATTATGCTTTAATATGCATTAATGGTTGTTTTGGTTAATTGGTTGCACGGGAATGGTTCTCTTGTAATGGATTTCGATTATGGAAATACCATGCCCCTAATCTGTTTGATAAAATGCCTTTAGCAATGCTTTCATTATAATATTGGTTTTCAATGGAACATATGCATGGTTTAAACTTGGTAATGGAACCGTAAATGGTATGAATGGTTTAAATAGTTTTAAATGGATTGGAAAGGCCTTGGTATCCATGGTTTTGGTTAATAGGAAATCAAGAAGGGTATATGGAATCCCTTAAACCTATAAAACTTGTATTCTTTTTATTCATACCATATTTTCAATCCATTTTCACTTGGGTAGGTTTCTAATTTGATAATTATACGATTTCTCTCAATTTCATCTTAAAAACAACTTCAAATTCTTGATTTCAAAAAGGATTTTTGGGGATTTTGCAGGTAAAGCTTAAACATGGTTTGTCTTCAATTTAAACCTCGTTTTTAACTCATTTTTCTTGATTTTTCAGTTGTAGATTCCTAAAAATATGGAGAAAATTTTTCAAAAATAAAATTATGATTTTGTCCTTTTTTTAGAGACTCGTTTTGGGGTCCGTTTTGACCCCAACTTGAAGATAGGCAATATGGGTATTGTTGGATTTTTTTTGATGCATAGATTCTATATTTTCATATTTTTGTTGATACTGAGTCCGTTTTGAGGAGTAAGGCTTTGGAGTGAAGGCTTGCAGACCAACTCAACATTCAAGGTAGGTTATGGCTTAACTTTCTTCAGACTGGGTTGAGTAGTGAATGTTGATATAAACTCATGTTAAGGGTGTGGTAAATAATCATGAAAATGGATTTATTATCGTGTTGTGCCCGTGTGGGTGCTAATATATTGATGTTATTTGATGGTCTTGGTATACTATTTGATATGTGTGACCATGTAGGGTTCTACATGATATTATTGGTCTTGTGTACATGAAATTAGTTGTGTATTGATTCATGAAAAGCCTAATGTGGTATGAATGGTGTATTCTTATATGTTTCATTCTATTGGCGTATGGTTTATGATGAAATTCATGGATGATTGAAAACATTGAGTGGATTGTTGAATCACTTGGTTGGTATATTAGTTGGACATGAAAATACTCATTCTAGTTGGTTGTGAGCATTACATCCTCATATCATATACATTTATGAAACATTGGTACCACCATGGAAATACTAAAAACACTGGTTTCAACTGACAAAAAATATGACATTTTTAAAATATTCTACCAAAGGATATGCTAGAAAAGAGATGGATATGAATTGAATATGGATTGTATATGGGTTGACGAACCCCTTATGGGTCTTACACTGGAAGATTTAGCTCTGTAGGTGTATACGGAGGTTGTGCGACCACCTGATGTTGGGCGTATTTACACGCCTAAAGCACTCTAATTTACCCATATTTTAGCTAAGTTTTAAGGACAAAATATATAATTCCTGCACTTTTAGTCCATTTTCCTGTAAGTGAGCTAACCAACGTGATTAGCATGATTTCAAGTATTTATGATGAAGATTTCAGCACTTTGTGGATTTTTCGGTAGCAACGGGAAACTTCGCATAAGATGGAAGGCAGCTTTTGGAAGCTTGAGGACTAAATATGATGCATGGAGAATCTGTCCAGGGCAAAATCAGTATTTTTACATACTTAAGGGTGCAGCAGTAACCTAGTAGGAATATGACAAGGATGCAGTAACCGAGTAGGACTAGGTCTAGGATGTTATAAAAACCTTATTTGCTGAAGTTTTCAGCAAGCAATTTTTACTACTAAAATATTTTCTTTTCATTTGACTTTTACAGAGAATCATGGCTCTCTTGAGGCTCGGGTAGAAGAAAAACGTCAAGCCCTACTTGACTCCATTCTCATCCCCAACGTGAGATTATTCTAGCTTTGATATGCTGATGATGTCTTCTTTGATCTCCGTTGTAATCATGAGTAGCTAAACTTCTCTGTTAGGGTTATGGAAGCCTTATGATATACTATCTATTACTTTGAGTTTGTGAATTCTTGATGTGTATGCCACTTATATCATCACTCTCTTCATCTTAATTAAATTCTTGTGGTTGCAAACATATAGAATACGCCAGTATAGCATTAACTTGTTCGAGATAAAAGTTACATGTCTGGAAAAGAGAGTGTGACAAGGAAATAGGGCTACCAACCCCTGTTTACACGTTAGTGCCATAACTGGATTAACCTCTTGGAGAGTTTGTACCATTAGTTATATGCTTTAAGCTAAGGAGAGTTAAAGTGAAACAATCCTGGATGGTTGAGAAATACTAGGATTTACCATTACAATACGAATCTCTATAAGTGCATGCATGTCTGAATTCCGCATTACTCATAGTTAATAGATACGTAGAACTCATAAGGTGGACATAACCCTAACTTATTATTCTCTATGATTAAATCTTACTAAATAAATCATTTTCTTTGTTACTTTGATACTCTTAATTCATGCTATAATTAAATCCCCCCTTTCTGTAGAATTTTTGACCAACAGTCTAATAATAGTTGCACACTTAGTGACCGAGTATTCCCTGTGGGATTCGACACCCAACCCAGTTGGGTTCTATATTTGACAGCAACCGCTTACACTCTTACGGGAGCTGTAGTTTGGGCGTTATCACAACCTCATGCATCACATAATCATTATCATCATTACTATCATCATCATCAACTTTATTGCATTTGTGTTACATTATGCCTTTATATATGTTTTATATCTCTCTTGATGTATAATTTTCTATGTGTAATCCCTTCCCTAGTACTTGTATGTGAGATATTGGTTTACTTGTATTCCTTCCTCATATTTGCTATGATGTATGCAAATATTATAGAACTGTTAGTGGAAACGATATGGGCTACCATTGTGGGATATTTTCTGACTGCATGTGACAAACCCTTAGTATGTATTTTGTATGCTTTATGTTATACTTTGCTCAATCGGCCTATGATACCTACTGAGTACAAGTGGATTGTACTCACCTCTATTGCACCCTTTTGGTGTAGATCCTAATTTGAGTACACCTAATGGTGGTTGATTTAGGCTATCTTTGGAGTTATTCGAGGTAGAAATTGGATTCTTGCTTTCGAAGTTGACTACTATCTTTCTTTATTTAGACCATATCTTTATTCATATTTAGAGATAGAGTATTCCTATTTTAGATATCTTATGTATTTTATTTGAATTTGTACTAGTGATGTTTTTACACTGTGACACCAGATTTTAAGATTATGGTATTATTGGTTATTTCGTTTTGTTTTACTATATTATATGGTTCTACTTTATTCTAGAAGCCTTACTTGGGTTATTGCTATTATTTTCCCTTTTGTATCAGTTTTTTTGGTAGGCTTACTTATCAAGGTTCACCACGATAAGTGACATCATGACCCTTAAAATTTTAGGTCGTGACAAATTGGTATCAGAGCAGCCAGGTTCATTGGTCTCAACAGTGTAAGAATGCGGCATCTAACAGAGTCTTATAGATCGGTTCGTAGTCATCCGTACTTTGAGAGGCTCTAAGATATCTTTAGGAAATTTCCATTATTTTGTTTCTTATAATGGAGATTTCCTTCATACCTTGTGTTCTATGTCATATTTCACTCTTTTTTGTCCAGATGGTAATGACTAGATCTCATGAAGTTAGAGATATTAAGCCTTCATCCGAGGAGAGATCCTAGTCTAAAGGGTTAGTTGTGAGTCGTGGGCGGGCTTGAGGTAGTGGTGGACTGGTACTGGTATCTACCCTATCTAGGAGTAGTGCTAGGGGACTCTCCCCTGAGTCCCATATGGAGTGTATTGGAGATGTGGGTTCTACTTTGGGCCCTTTAAAATTCTTCTACCCAGTCTTGGAGGGGGGTTTTATTTGCTTATTAACCCATTTAGAGGATACTCATTTGAGTGTGCCTGTTGTTTCCCCAACTCTGAGTATTGTAGCTCCATCTGTGCAAAGTCTGCCTATGGTATTCATCCAGCCCCAAGTATGGATCCTCCAGTAGTACCTACTTCTACATTTGGTACTCCATAAACTTTGAGTGTGGTCCTTCCTTTAGCTCCTACATCTGAGTATTGTAGGACCTAAAAGGTCAGTTTCTAACTTCCTAATGAACTAGTAATTAAATTGGAGGAAAGTTCCTTAGTGCCAAAAGGGAGGTTTATCTCTTATCTTTGAGCCCAAAAGTTGATCTCTAAGGGGTTTTGTATCACCTGATTTGGGTTAAGGATTCTAGTTCTGAGACCCCCTCTTTGTAATCTTTCCCTGTTGTCATTCATTTTTTTGAAGTGTTTCCTAAGGGTCTTCCTGGCATTTCTTCCGATAGGGAAATAGACTTTGGGATTGATATTCTACCGGATACCCATCCTATCTCTATTCCTCCTTATAGAATGGCTTTGACTGAATTAAAAGAGCTAAATGAGCAATAAAAGGATCTCCTTAATAAGGGCTTCATTTATTCTAGTGTTTCTCCATGGGGTTCTGCCATGATTTTTGTCCATAAAAAAGATGAGTCTCTTTGGATATGTATAGATTATCAGTAGTTGAATAAGGTTTTAGTTAAGAATAAGTACCCTCTTCCTAAGATTGATGATCTTTTTTACCAGTTTCAGGGTGCTTGATTCTTTTCTAAGATTGACCTTCGTTCGAGTTATCATCAGTTGAAGATTTCGGAAATTTATATTCCTAAGACTATTTTTTGAACCCGTTATAGTCATTATGAATTCTTGGTTATGCCATTTGGTTTGGCTAAGCTCTGACTGCTTTTATGGATCTTATGAATCGAGTATTCAGGCAGTTTTTGAGTTTGTTCGTGATAGTCTTCATTGATGATATTTTGGTGTATTCTAAGAGTGAGAAGGAACATGTCA
The DNA here is from genome assembly GCA_030864225.1 of Capsicum baccatum var. pendulum. Classification (NCBI taxonomy): domain Eukaryota; kingdom Viridiplantae; phylum Streptophyta; class Magnoliopsida; order Solanales; family Solanaceae; genus Capsicum; species Capsicum baccatum. The sequence goes on from CM061550.1 coordinate 205,294,615, forward strand.
ATCTCTCTAAACTATATTGCAGACTATTAAGGATCAGACATTGTATGCAAAATTTTCAAAGTGTGAATTTTGGCTTAATATTATGACTTTTCTCGGGCATGTTATTTTTAGTGAGGGGATCATGGTGGATCCACTAAAAGTTGAGATAGTTAAGAAATGGCCTAGACCTACGACTCCAAACGACATTAGGAGCTTTTTGGTCTTGGTTGGGTATCATAGGAGGTTTGTGGAGAGTTTCTATCTTATAGTTTCTCTGTTGACAAAATTGACTCAAAAGAAACTTAATTTCTTGTGGTTGGATTCTTGTGAAGGTAGTTTTGAGAAGTTGAATGATAAGTTGGCTTTTATGCCAATTTTGACCCTACCCGAGGGTACGATGGTTTTGTTATTTATTGTGATGTGTCTCGTGTGGGACTGGGTTACCTATTGATACAGTATGGTAGGGTTGTGTCCTAATCTTTTAGAAAACTTAATATTCATGAGAAGAATTATCCGACTTACGACTTAGAGTTAGCAGCCGTAGTTTTTGATTTAAAGATTTGGTGCCATTATTTATATGGGGTGCATGTGGACATTTATTCAAATCATAAGAGTTTGCAATGTGTGTTTACTCAAAAGGATTTGAATTTTAGGTAGAGGAAGTGGCTTGAATTGCTTAAGTATTATAGTATAAGTCCCCACTACCAACCAGGTAAAGCTAATGTGGTTGTTGATGCTCTTAGCAGGTTGTCCATGGGAAGTTTATGTCATATGGATGAGAAGAGGGGATTGGTGAAGTATATTCGCTGGTTAGCTAACTTGGGAGTTTGTCTCTTAGATTCTGATGATGGAGGGTAATTATTGAAGAGGTGGTTAAGTTATCTCGTGGTGCTGAGGTGAAAGAGAAATAGGTTTTGGATCTTATACTTAAGCAGATTAAGGATGATGTGGGTCAACAAAAGGTTATGTCTTTTGAGATTAGGGGTGATGGTATCTTGGGGTATCAAGGTAGGTTGTCTGTTCCTGATATTGATGGGCAACGAGAGAGAATTTTGATCGAGGCTTATGAGTCATGGTACACAATTCATTCGGGTTCGATGAAGATGTATCATGACTTGAAGGAGTTTTATTGGTGGAATAGCATAAAGTGAGATGTGGTAAATTTCATGGCTAAGTGCATAGTCTGTCAATAGGTTAAGGTAGAACACTTGAGGCCTGGTGACATATCTCAAGAGATAGATTTTCCCTTGTGGAAGTAAGAGGTCATTAATATAAACTTTATTATGAGTTTTCTGCAGTCTCGGAATCAGTATTATTCGATTTGGGTCATTATGGATAGGATAACTAAGTCTGCTCACTTCTTGCCTGTGAGGACTAACTTCTCTGGAGATGATTATGCTAAGTTGCTTATTCAGGAGATTGTCAAGCTGCATGGAACATTAATTTCCATCATTTCAGACTGAGGTACATAATTCTCTTCTCATTTTTGGAGTTCATTTTAGAAAGGTTTGGGGACCAAGGTGAAACTTAGCACCATTTTTCATCCTCAAACGAATGGACAAGCAAAAAAGACTATTCAAACTTTGGGTGATATGCTAAGGATTTGTGTGATTGAGTTTGGAGGTAGTTGGGTTGATCACTTGCCTCTTATTGAGTTTTTGTATAACAATAGTTACCATTTGAGTATTCAGATGGCTCTTATCGAGGCTCCATATAATATGAGGTATAGGTCTCCTATTGGGTTATTCGAGGTTGGTGAGACTAGGTTGTTTGGTCTAGATTTGGTTCACCAAGCCATGGAAAAGGTAAACATGATTAGAGAAAGACTACTAAGAGTCACCAAAAGTCTTATGCAGATGTGAGGAAAGAGAGTTGGAGTTTAAAGTAGGCGATGAGGTGTTCTTGAAAGTCAATCCTATGAAAGAAGTGATAAGGTTTGGGAAGAAATGAAGCTCAGTCCACATTATGTTGGTCTGTATCAAATGTTTAAGAGAATTGGGAATGTTTCTTATGATTTGGATTTTCCCTCGAGTTTGTGTTCTATTCATTCGATTTTCCATGTGTCGATGTTGAAGAAATGTGTAGATGATCCTTCTTTGATTGTCCCTATGGAAAATGTTGGTATTTCAAATTCCTTGTCTTATGAGAAAGTCCTGATTGAGATCTTGGATAGGCAAGTCCATAGGTTAAGGACTAAGGATGTAGCTTCGGTGAAAGTCTTTTGGAGGAATCAAAAGGTGGAAAAAGCTACTTGGGAAGCTTAAAAGGACATGAGATTCAAATATTTGTTCCTATTCCTCGCTTGGATGAAAATGCTTGAGGTATGACTCTGTTCTCTTCTTGTGGCCTTTTGAATATGTTGTTTGGGTATGTGTGCATTCTTTCTTGTTTTTGTGCTAATGGGTGCCTTAATTACTCATTTGGGGAGGAATGATCCTAGGGAGTTAATATAATACCCTAGGTTTTAGACTCTAAAACTTTTGATGTGATTATGCTCACTATCCAAAGTACGACTCAAGTGATGAGTCATAGGCTCTCTTCATGAGTCGTATAGTTTCAATCATAGCCAAACTAGTGAAGTGGCCTAATATTTCTATTTAGATCATAACTTGGCCCTCATGAGTCGTAAGGTGTGACTTGTAACCATTCCAGTAAGCTAGCCCTGAGTTTCTGCTCGGGTATGAGTCATAGTGGCAACTCATGACCAGTGACCACGAGTCGTTACCTGACCCGTTCCTACTGGCAACAGTTTTCTGCACATTTTAAGTGGGTTTATTTTGGTCTTTCCTTCAACCACATTATTTCCCACGACTTAAAACACCCTAAAGGACACCATAATTTTTAATTTCTCAATCATAAACATCATTCTCTCTTCTCAAACTTCTAAAGCAAGAAAAAGGCTAGAGTTTCTATGGATTAAGCACATAGGGTTCAGTCAGTGGTTTTCTCTAAATTTCATCAACATCCAGGCATGTATCTCTTCCCTAAATTGATTTTCATACAAGAATGTGTTTAATTATTGTCCATATGGATTAAGTTGTTGGTTTTCAATGTGGGATGAGGGATTTCAAATGGTTATGGTGTAAATTGGTTTTCCATGATTTTGAATTGGTTATTCTCATGGTTTTGAACTCAATATATGCATAGGTATGGGAATTGGAAAGGGTAACATGGTTTCCCCAAATTTTATGATTTAATGATTTGGAATTAGCTTTACCCTCAACCCAAATTATGAAATTGGTTTTGAACATGGAAATACGCACGGTTTAACTAACTTCTGGAACCTTGCATTTCAAAAACGGTTATAACTTAAAGTGGTTTTTGTAAGGCCATGGTGGCTATGGATTGATTTTAATTGGAAACTTTGGAGTCAAATTTGGATATTTGGTTTTGGAATGGCATAATGGAATTGGCTTGCAAGCTTAACTTTATTTGGTATGACGATATCAATGGTTAATGCTTAATTAAAAGACTCCTTAGTTAATGGATAGGAATGTGTAAATGATTTTAATTTAATATTAAAGGGGGTTGTACAGCTTGCCATGAAAGGTGGAAGTCTCGGGGGACAGATACTGGAAACCACATTTGCTAACATGGGGGTCTCTATGACCGTGTGCATAGTTCATGCTTTATTTATATTTTGGAATGGTTGGGGTCATGGATTCCTTGGAACTTTCTTGGATTTTCTCCTGGTTCGTGTGGTTAAAATGCATTGGGACCCTTTCAGCCGCGAGAGTTGAAGCCATATAGCCCGTAGGTGCCCTTAGAATTAGAGCTACATAGTCTAGGTTAATAATTTTAAAATTCATGCTTAAACCTTGTTCCCTATCCCAGCATTTTATATACATGTATATATATATGGTTTTTGAATGGTTTTGAACTTATTTGATTATGGCATTATTTTATCCTTTCCTTGAGTTATATGTTACTGCTCATCCCACTAATCACCCATGGACGCTGCCTCATTTCATGATGTAGGTTCCTAGTAGTTTTTTTATTACTTTGCGCAGAGTTAGGTGGTTTTGGTTCATCCATTAGTTAGCCTGAAGTAGTAAGCATCCTTCTTTCGGAAGGCATGTTACTTTTTGGTTTCATTATGTTGTCTTATACTATCACTTTTGGATTCTTTCGACTATAGTCGGGGGCATGTCCCGAACTAGGATGATGTTTGATTTTTTTAGAGACTTTTATGGACAAAGTTTTGGTGGTTATCATTTATTGACTCTTAGTTCCTATTGAGTTATCTATCTATCTTTCACATTATGTTTGGGTGCTATTGCTATTATACTTATTATGCTTAGGTGACTAGTAAAAGGGGGTGGTCCCCGGTCCTCGGTGGGCTTGAGATACCCGCTGTGACTAGGCCTGAGGTTAGGTCCTAACAATCTTGGTATCAGAGCATAGGTTTAGGGACGTTGGGTGTCCATAAAGTTATGTAGAGTGGAGTCCCTTTATGGGTGTATAGCACGCTACATTTATAAGGGGAAGGCAATAAGGCATTTAGGAATGTTTTCCTTTCTTGTGTTCTATTTCGGGCAACAAAGTTTGGTATCTTGAAATTCCTCTAATATCTTATTTACTCGCATTTCAGATCATGCCTCTCCAAAGATCTAATGCTCATAAAAACTCCTCAGGAACCTCTATTCTGCCTGAGGACGATGTGAATGGAACTTGCCTTGTCTATGAAGTGCAGACTCGATTTAGAGTCCTTCTCACGTGGAGTTCCACTAGTCCCCTCTAGTCCTCTTCGGGCTTCCCAGGCTGGTGATACTTATGATCAACCACCTCAGGGGGATATCTCTAATACAGAGTTTAATTGGTCCACTTATTTACTTACTCAGTTAGTGACTTCCCAGTTTTGTCAGTAGAATCATGTTAGTTCTGTTGCTCCTTCGTCTGAGGTCACTCGAGTTGGTCAGTTCATGAGGTTAAATCCCCCAACCTTTATACGATCTAAGGTTGAGGAGGATCCTCAAGAGTTTGTTGATGAAATGGATAAGATATTCAAGGTAATACATACTACTGATTCTGAGGGTGTGGTGTTTGTTGCATACCAGTTGAAGGATGTAGCTTATCAGTGGTATGAGGAGTGGGAGTTGTTAATAGGTGATGATGCAAAGCCAGCTTTATGGAATGAGTTTTTGGGTGCCTTTCTTGATCATTTATTTCCTCGGGAGTTGAGGAAAGCTAAGGCTGAGGAGTTTATGAATATAAAATAAAAGAAGATGAGTGTGAAGGAGTATGCTTTGAAATTTCAGCAGTTGTCTCATTATCTTACACAGTGGTGTCTTTTATGAGGGCGGAGATGAGAAAATTTACTTATGGGTTATCCCATGACTTAGTATCAGAGTGTAAGGCTTCTATGTTAAAATGACATGGATATCTCCAGGCTTATGGTTTATATGTAGCAGGTAAAGAATGAAAAAGAGATAGGTGTAGATGAAGGAAAGGCAAAATAAGAAGTTTAAGTATTCAGAGCAGGGTGCAAATCAACAAAATAATGGAAGAGATGGCAGAGAGTGGACCAAGAAGAAAACTTGAGAAAATTTTGCTTCATATGCTTTGGGTAGTGCTCCTACCCTAAGTTGTTTGGTGATCGTTATTTTCAGACTAGTAGTGGTTCTAAGGCACAGGGTGCCTAGTCTCAGGCTAGTGGATCTTAGTCAACCCAACCATATCCTCATTGTAGATTTTGTGGACATTTTCATCTTGGTTATTATGATGAGGAAAGGAACGTGTGCTTCAATTATGATCATCCTAGACATGTGCAAAGGAATTGCCCACTGGCGCTAATAAGGTTTTGGTCGCCACTTCTTCAACTCCAGCACCAAAGGGTGCTACTTCAAGTATCGACACTGGCCAAAATTGTCTCTATGCTCTTGCTACCCATTAGTAATCTGAGGCATCTCCTGATGTTGTTAGCGGTATGTTACAACTTTTCTCTCGAATATGTATTGTTAGCTTGATTTGGGGTCTACCCTTTCTTATGTAACCCTTTATGTGGCAGTGCATTTTGGTTTTGGTCCCAAAAGTATTTTGACCCCTTTTCTATGTCTACTTCGGTGGGTGATTTTGTAGTTATTAGAAAGATCTATAGGGACTGTGTGGTGTCTATTTTTCATAGAAAGACATTGGTGGATTTGGTAGAGCTTGATATGGTAGAGCTTGATATAATCTTAGGAATGAATTGGCTTCATTCAGGCTATGCTTCTATGGATTGTAGGACCTAAAAGGTCAGTTTCAAATTTTTTAATGAACTAGTAATTGAATGAGAGGGAAGTTCCTTAGTGCTTAAAGAGAGGTTTATCTCTTATCTTAAAGACTGAAAGTTGATCTCTAAGGGGTGTTTCTATCACCTAGTTCGAGCTAAGAATTCTAGTTATGAAGGCCCCTCTTTGCAATCTTTCCCTGTTCTTAATGAGTTTCCTGAAGTGTTTTCTTTGATTTTCGAAAATAAAGGGTGTAATACGGTTTTAGGAAAGGAGTAATCTTAGCCTTAGGTATATTAGCCCATTTGAGATTTATCAAACTGTTGGTGATGTGTCTCATGAGTTGGCATTGCATGCATATTTATCAGTTATTCATCTAATTTTTCATGTTATCATGCTTCGCCATTACATTTTGAATGAGTTTCATGTCATTCATTAGGAGTCAGTTCAGTTAGATGAGAGATTGTCTTTTGTTTAGGAGCATGTCTTCTTCCTGGTTAAAAAAGTTAGGTGATTTCGCCCTTCAGTTATTCTAGTGGAATGACCGACCTGTAGATGAGGCTACTTGAGAGGTCGAGTCTGATATGTGTGGTTCCTACCCCCATCTCTTTGTTGGTTCAGGTATTTCTATGGCTTTTAGTTTGAGAATGAACTAGATTTTTAGAGGTAGATGATATAACAACCTAATTTTTTGGTGATTTTTGTGAAATATTTATTTCTATATAATTTGACCAATTTACCCCTCCCTATAGTTGCTTTGAGATATTTTTGGGGCATGGAGATGATTGATATAGTTCCTGATGCAAGTTGATGTGATTTATGCGAAATTGTGATTTTTAGTGGCTTTGAGATCTTATAGTTGACTTTGGTCGATATTTATTGATATGTGCATCGAATGGCAAAATGAACTACATTGGCAGATCCGGAACATCAATTTTAGGTTGGTAACATGATTGGTGTAGTTTTATAGCTTTTAAATCTCATTTCGACCCTCGATTCAGAAAGTTGTAAAATTGAGTTTCGGGGGTCAACATTTTGAAGATGACATTTTTTTGAAACTTTGATATTTCCATTGAGTCCAAATTTTTGAATTTGATAGAGTATCATATTTCATTTGCATTCATGGGATTTTGGATGAAACTTGAGGGATCAGCGAAGACTTGAACCTTATATATACCCATGTTTCGCCCTTTTCCCCTATTTTTGAGACTTAGAGCTTAGGGTTTCACGCTTTTGAGCAATTTCTTCCATTTCTCAGCTTGGGTAAGCTTCTAAACGCCTATTTCAACAACTTTACTTCAATTTTATCATCTAATTCTTGTTTTAATACAGATTAAAGTTAAAAATTGGGGATTTTGGTATAGAAGGCCTAAAGCTTGTATTTCTTCTATTCAAACCCATTTTCACATGGGTAAGATTCTAATCTTATAATTATCAGTTTTCTCTTAATTTCATCTTCAAAAGAACTTCATATTCTTGATTTCAAAAAGCATTTTTGAGAATTTTCTCGGTAAAGCTTAAACATGATTTTTCGTCAATTTGGATCTTGTTTTTAACTCTTTTTCGCTTGGGTTTTCATTTGTAGACTCCTAAAAATATGGGGTACATATTTCAAATATAAAATTATGATTTTGCTTTTTTTCTTCAAGAACTCATTTTGGGGGTCCATTTTGACCCCGACATGAAAATGGGCAATATGGGTACCGCTGGCTTTCTTTTAATGCATAGATTCTATATGTCCAAGTTTTTGTTGATTTTGGGTCTATTCGGGAGGAGTAAGGCTTTTGAGTGAAGTCTTGCAAAACAATTTTTGGTATTCGAGGTAAGTTATGACTTAACTTTCTTCAAACTAGGCTAGGTAGTGAATGTTGATACAAAATCATGTTAATGGTATAAGGACTAATCATGAAAATGGATTTATTATCGTGTTGTACCCGTGTGGAGGCCTATATAATGATGTGATTTGATGGTCTTGGTATACTATTTGTTATGTGTGATCGTGTGATGTGGTATATGATATTGTTAGTCTTGTGTACATGAAATTAGTTGTGTTTTGATTGATGAAAAAGCCTAATGTGGTATCAATGGTGTATTTTTATATGTTTTATTCTATTCGCATACGGTTTTTGATGAAATTCATGGATGGTTGGAAACATTGAGTGGATTGTTGGCTCACTTGGATGGACTTGGAAATACCCATTCTAGTTAGTTGTGAGCATTACATCCTCATATCATATGCATTCATAAAACATTGGTACCACTATGGAAATACTGAAAATACTAAAATACTAGCTTTTTCGGACAGAAAATATGATATCTTTAAAACCCTCTACCGAAAGATATGTCAAAGAGAAGATATAGATATGGATCGGGTATGGATTGTATACGGGTTGACGAATCTCCCATGGGTCCTATGTCAGAATGCTTTAGCTCCATAGGTATATATGGAGGTTGTGCAACAACCTCATATATCACATCATCATTGCATCATTACCATCATTATCATTATTTTCTTCATTACATTTGTGTTACATTGTGCCTTTATTTGTGTTTTATTATCTGTCTTGATGTATACGTGTCTATGTTTAATACCTTCCCTAGTACTTGTTTGTGTGATATTAGTTTACTTATATTCCTTCCTCGTATTAGCTATGATGTATGTGAATATTATATAATTTTTAGTAGAAATGGTTAGGGCTATCATTGTGGGAAATTTTCTAATTGTAGGTGACATGCCCTTAGTATGTATTTTGTATGCTTTATTTTCTACTTTGCTCAGTCGGCCTATGATATTTACTGAGTACAAGTGGACTGTACTCACCCTTACTGTGCCCTTTCGATGCAGATCCTGGTTCAACTGTACCTCATGGTGGTTGATTTAGGCTACTTTTGAAGCTATTCAAGGTAGCAGTTGGATTCCTACTTTTGGAGTTGACTGCATCTTTATTTATTCAGACTATGTATGTATTCATATTTTGAGACAGAGTATTCCTGTTTTGGATATCTTATGTATTTGATCTTGAGTTGTACTAGTGATGTTCTTACATTGTGACATCAGGTTTTGGGATTATGGTATTGTTTGTTATGCATTTTTGATTTACTATATTATGTGGTTCGGCTTCATTCTTGAAGCCTTACTTAGGTTATTGCTATTATTTTCCCTTTGGTATCAGTTTGTGTGATAGGCTTACTTGTCAAAGTTCGCCGTGACAAGTGCCAGCATAACCCTTGAATTTTTGGGTTGTGATAATTTGTTTGACTAGTTACAACGATTTGTAGTGTTCTCTAAGATTGATTTGAGGGCGTGTTATCATCAGTTAAAAAACAAGACAGGGTACATCACTGCTTTCTTAACTCATTACGAGCACTATAAGTTTTGGGTTATGTCTTTTGGCTTTACTAATTCCCAGTTGCTTTCATGATCTTGATAAATAAAATGTTTAAGTTATTTTTAGATTAGTTCGTTATTGTGTTTATTAATGACATACTTGTTTATTTTAAAAGAGAGGAAGAGCACGAAGCTCATCTGGGTACTATACAAAAGTTATTGAAGGAGAAACAATTGCACAATATGTACTCTAAGTGCAAATTCTAGATTTCTTCAGGTTTTACTTGGGGAACATGGTTTCTAAGGAAGGGGTTATGATGGACCTACAAAAGGTTAAAGCTATGAAAAATTGGGTAAGATAGACAAACGTGATGGATGCCCATAATTTTATGGGATTGGCCAATTACTATCGCCAATTTACTAAGGGGTTTGTTGCCATTGCTTCACATATGACCTACTTGACTCAGAAGAAGGTACTGTTTGAATGGGATATCAGGTGTGAGAAGTCTTTTCAAAAGCTCAAAACTATGTTGACTTCAGCTCCAGTCATAACCCTGCCTATCAAGGGTAAGGATTTTATTGTATTTTATGATGCCACACATTTGGGTTTAGGAATTGTGTTGATGCAGGATCGAAATATGATTGCTTATTTGTCCATACAACTAAATTTCAATGAGAAGAACTACCCCACACATGACTTAGAATTAGAAGTTGTAGTGTTCACTTTAAAATTTTGGAGGCACTATCTATACGGGGTGAATTTTGAAGTGTTCACATACCATTGCATACTTCAATATTGTGCATTGAGAAGGAATTGAATTTGAGACAGAGGACATAGATAGAGATGATTAAAGACTATGACGTCTCAATCCTGTATCACCCAAGTAAATCTAATTTAGTGGTGAATACACTAAGCAGGAAACTAGTGGGTATGGGGAGTTTAGAATTTTAGGAGGTGTCCAGACACCCATTAGCGAGAAACAACAATATTTGGCTAATGATTTTTTGAGATTGTAGGAAAATAGAGATGGGAATATGTTGGCAAATGTGGATCTAAGTCCACATTCTATGCCCAAATTAAGAGACAAAGTTTGAAGATAAAAATTAAACAACCTCTAAGAAAAAGTGTTACAAGGAAGATGAAGAGGCCGTTCTAAATGATGAAGGGACCTTGGTAATTTGAGATCTATTTTGCATACCTCGGGTATATAACTTAATTACAACCATTCTAGAAGAGGCCCATAATTCCAAGTACTCCATTAACTCAAGTGCCAACAAAATGTTTAGATACTTGATACAATACTATTTGTGGTGAAGGATGAAGCGTAACATTGTGTATTTTATAGTGAAATGAAAACTATACCAGCAAGTCAAGTAGAAACATCAAAAGCCTAGTAGTACCTTTCAGCGGATGCCAATTCTTGAATAGAAGTGGGAATTGATAATGGTGAATTTCATGGTTGGCCTACTAAAATACTTGAGGATATCCATTTCTATTAGAGTTATTATTGATCCGTTAACTAACTCGCTCACTTTATTCCAATAAGAGTTGACTATAATGCAGCCAAGCTAGATAAGATTTATATGGAGGAAATTATAAGGCTACATGGGGTTCCGATGTCCATTGTGTCAGGCCGGGGTGCTCAGTTCACTTCTGATTTTTGGGAAAGGTTTCAATCTGAGTTGGGTTTAATATTGAACCTGAGCATGGATTTTTATCCACATACCAACGATCAACCAAAACAGGCTATCCAAGTGTTTGAAGTAATACTTCAGGCTTGTATTTTGGATTTTAAGGGTTAGTGGGACTAATACTTACTGTTTAGTGAATTTGCCTATAATAATAGCTATCACAATAGTATTGACATGGCCCCCTTTAAGGCCTTATATGGTAGACAATGTAGGTCCCCGATAGGGTGGCTTGATGCCTTTGAGCCTTGGGGCACTGACATTTTCAAGGATGCTATGGAAAAAGTGAGATCCATATAGGAGACCCCATAGCGGGTCAAAGTCGATAGAAAGAATACACAGACAAAAAGATAAGAGGTATAAAATTTAAAAAAAGTAAGAAGGTACTTTTGAAGGTGTCACCCATGAAGAGTGTAATGTGATTAGGCAAGAAGGGCAGATTGAGCCCAAGTTACCAAGACCCTTTGAGGTATTAAAGAAAGTCGGGGCGGTAACATATAATCCGGTCTTAACCCTTAATATGTCTGAAGTTCACCTTATATTCTATGTTCCAATGTTAAAGAATACCATGGGGATGGTGACTATATTATTTATTGGGATCAGGATCTATTTTATAAGGGACCGTCCTATAAAGAGAAACCAAATGATATCCTATCTAGAGCAATGTGAAAGTTAAAGATGCAATTTAATCCTTGTTTGAAGGTTTAGTAGAGGAATTATACTATTGAGGAAGCTACATGGGAAGCAATAGCGGGAATACATAAGTGGTATCCGCACTTATTAAATGATTCAGGTAAATTTTATTCCAATTGTTATATTTTTGGGTCATTGTTATTTAAGGACAAACGAGTGGTAAAATAGTATCTAACGTAAGGGTTATACCACATGGTAAGGGACCAGGTCCCTCAAGATCAATTTCAAGCAATAGATATGTAAAGAAACTTAGAGGTGATAGAAATTTAAATACAATGCAAAAACTAAGAACACAAAAGTTTAACGTGGAAACCCAAACTGGGAAAAAACATGGCTTGCCCTCACAAGTACCAAAATAGTCCATTATAACTAACCTTTTGATTACATACTCAACTGTGAACCTAACTCTAGGTTCCTCCTTCTTGCAATACCTCTATTACTACCATACCTTGACACCTCTGCCAATTTTTCCTTAACAGCTAGTTAAATCTAACCAGCGACAACCTTAAGTAACTCTACCTAAGCACTATTTTCACTAAAGAAAACATTGCTCTTATAGCATTAGTAGTTCAATTACAAATCATTACTCGCTCAAGAACTATTCCAATCTGATCACACATAACTCAGCTATAAACTTGAGCAGTATTGAAATGGGGTTTTGTTGCCTCTCTTTTCTCTCGTTAGAATGTGTAAAACCAATTATTGAAGAGGCATCTATTTTCTTTTATAGTTATGTGATGATTAAAGATAGAATATCATTGGACTAGTTGTCCAAGTTGGTACAAATAGCACCTGTAAGTTTGTTACACAAGAGGACAAAACTGTCCATATACCATGTGCCAGTTGTACGGTACTTTGCAGGTACAGGGACATGGTCCCTTATAGTTTAGTTTCTCATCATCAAAGCTACATCTATCAATTTTCCCTTTTTTTGATGATGACAAACCAAACCATACAATTTGAGCTTCAGTGCATAATCATCACATTTAATTAGAATGATTACCACTTGAGGATAAATTTTCCTCCTATCATTATTCTTCCTCTATCGTGCAACATAGGGACCTTGTCCCTTGTTGTATTTTGCAGAAACAACCACTTGTTTATTCCCCCTTTCAATATGCACCTTTATTTAGTGCATTTGCACACTTCCTCCTGTCAGTATGCACCATATAAGAACCCATATTTCTTAGCATATTTCGTGATACCTATTTCCTGCACATCATACTCCTCATAACTAGTCCTTACATACGAAGTCAATTGTATTCCCCCTTTTTGCATAATTAAAAAGAATTAACAGTAAACCAAGAGTAAAATTGGCACAGATTAGTTAACACATGGCTATTGGGGCAACACAACATGAAAAATATTTTTTACAAGAGAGAACAGGTAAAGCACACAAATTAGAATTCATTCATTTTTAAGCAGTTAAGTACCAATACCATATACCAAAAGAATCAAAAATAACTATCTTTTAAAGGTCACAAAAGAATCAAAGACCAGAAATTTGCACAAAAAAATGACTCATTCAGGCTCAGGTAGAAGGGGCTTTGAGGAGAGTGATTTTAATACCATGTCTATTTTAGTAGCCTCAATAACATGAGCATCCAGCAATTGTTTGATGAACTTCACGTTTAACCCTTGAACCTCACCAAATAATTCTCCAATATTGCCCTTTAGTTTTTAGTTTTGCATTTTCTACTACCAGTTCCTCAGTGGCACCAGGTCCTTCTGAGGACAGCTTTTGATTTTGTAGTTTTAGATGCATTATTTCAGTGACTTTGCTGCTAGAATAATCCTTAATTTATCCATTTCTTTGGTTAAGCCTTCTTGAGTATTCAGTAGTTCAGACACTACTTAGCTCTTCTTTCTCATTAGTTTTTCTCTTCTTGGGACCAGGTCCCTCAGATATTTTCATTCTTTTCACATCTATATGCTTTTTTGCTTATACCAGGACTGCCAAATTTTGAATCATAGGACTTGGTCCATTCATCATCATAAACTTCTAGTCTTTTCTTTTCAAACTCCTTATTTCTTTTCAAATCATCCTTTTCTCCTACTATTTGCTCTTCCCCACTTATAGAACTTTTTCTTGGAATAATTTCCAAGTAAAAGAAATTTTCAACTACCCAATTTATACTGTTAAATGGATCAGACTTCATTATAGGAATCTCTTTATCAACTAGCTGGGAAATATAGGTTTTGACTCAGAGGGGATAGGAGACTAGGTTTTTGTAAATTCTCAAAAAAAATTGTACCTTTCAAGTTCTCAGAAGGAATATGTATTTGAGGAGCATTAGAGGATCCAATTTTTTTAAGGAATGGGGACTTTTCTTATTTAGAAATTTCTTGTTCAATTTGTGAGTCAGATTCTAGATTTAAGCCAACATCCAAAGATAACTCAACAAGATTTTTACTGGAGTCTAGAGGTTCAACTGGAATGGTTTCACTAAGAATTTTATAAGAAAGGCTGATGGGTAAGGCATTTTTAAATTCTTTACATTTGTCATAGACTGATAGTTTTTATTTAGATAGAAGAGAAATGTGACTTTTTTAAATAGTAATTTTATGAATTTTTAAGGCACATTATTTTGGTACTAACCTGAGAGATAGGACCAGGTCCCTCTCTTGAGTGAATTCTCAACTTGTGATTGCTTTAATTATTTTCTCCGAAAGTTGTCCCCATGGGTGTAGACCTGCAAAGGCATGATACTAAGTTAGACAAAAATGCACCTACCTTATTAAGGATACCAGTCTCCTAAGCGTAGCCAATTTTGAGTGAAAACACTAAATCATAAGATAGATCCAGTTGATTAGATCAATCATGTTTTTGTCTTTTGCCTCTACACACCCTTCTTATTCCTCAATGTGTTCTTAATATATGTCTGAGGATCAGGTCTCATGCTTGACTTTGTTCACACTACTGAAGCTTCTTCTTTTGAGATGAGTTTCCTAGAGAGTAGGTTCCTGAGGATTTTGACATACCCCTTATTGTTGATCTTCTACTTAGGCTGATATTAAAGATTGGTACTTTGAATCATCATATTCTCATCTGAATTCTTTAGCCTTTTGCCTTTTATCTTGAGCAACATTACCCCTCTTTCTCTAGTCCAAAAGATTCTACTTTTTTCCTCTTCTTTTTCCTATTTTTTAGAGCTTTCTTACACAGATAAACAAAGGATCAGCTCTCTAAGAGCAATTTCTTACAGTAAGATACCTTCACCAGAAGTGTCTTGAGAGAGAACACAGTCATACTTCTAAAAATTAGGCCTTTCTCATACATTATCACAGAATAACTCCTCACTGTAATCCCCTCTCTCAAAACCTGGACCAATGGTCAATTATTTGATTTGGAAACCTACTTAAGCCTGAGTTCCCAGTAGAAAGACAATGGTGTAATCAGATTCTTCTTAGTCCATCTAGGTAGAGAATTCCTTTTTATATTTCTCAAGGGCTTAAAACCCTTAGGATGTGAATTCTCCTCCTGAATATGTTTGATACCATTTATTTTTGCTCTAATCCAACTTTGATAATTTTTCTTCAGGTGTCCATCTCTTTCATGATGAGTGCACAAGGTTTTATTAAAATACACTGGTTTCTAAACCTTAGGAAATTTCCTGGAATTTTAGTCTGTGGACCCAATACGACACATAGGTATGAGCCATAAGTTAGGGAATGGATGGTAAGTTCCAGTCGTATGCTGACCAATGTTAGTTGGTGAGATGGATTTTGGTTACTAAAATGGATACGACTTAGGGGTATGAGTCATATTTGTGGTTACAGATTATTTGATTTCTTAACTAAATCTTAGACTTCGTTACTTAGGTTAGAACTGAGATTGAGTAGCTCACTATGAGCCGTAAGAGAGGGTATGGGTCATACCAAGGACTCGTATGGTGGACAGTGTCTAAATCTTCCTTGGGTTTAATCTGCCAGGGGTATGAATAAAGGGTATAGATTATATAGTTTGGATATGACTTGGTTGGATGATTCATATACTAGAAAGTGTTGCATTAATAGGTTAAGGATAGGATACGAGTGGAGGGTACCACTCGTAAAGGTTATTCGTACCCCTGGGATGGGATTTTGTGCAACTTAAGTAGGGTATTTTGGATATTTCCACACTTATCCTAATAAGGTCCCAAGACTTCTAACCTACTTGGGAGGCTATTTATCCTATTATTCCATTCATTAGAACTTAGAAACTATTTTAAACACTCTATAATTCTCTCAAAAGCTTTTGGTCAAGGGAAGCTAGGGTTTCAACTAGAGAATTGATTTGGGGCTTGTATTGTTGATTTCTTTCCATCATCATCTTAATTTAAGGCATGTTATCTTCCCTCATTGTTAGTTCCAAATAAAATCGTGGTCTTTTGAATGTTTTCATGACTTCATTGATTGTATGATTTTGGTTTTCAAGTATGAATTGGGGTTATTATATTAAATGGTTGGTTATGGTTTCCATGGTTTTAATTATGTTTTATAAACATTAATGATGGTTTTGAATAATTGGATTGCATGGAATGGTTAATGGTAATTGGAATTGGTTTTGGTTATATATGCCCCTAATATGTTTGAAAAATGCATATAAGCATATTTTCATTGCATTGAGTACTTTTAATGGAACTCTTGCTTGTTTTAAAACTTGGTAAAGGAATTATGCATGGTTTAAATGGCTTGGAAATCTGAATGGCTAAATGTTTATGATTGTGGGGTACATGGAATCCCCTAAGTGGTTTAATATGGTAAATGAAAGGGCACTTAGAAGTCCCTTTAAACCTATATATGGTTGGCTATGCATAGTAATTGCAAGTATGGCTGGTATGATGATACCCCCACTAAATAGCCTTGGTTGATAAATGGTAAATGGATTCGGTTGCTTGGTAATAGTTTTAATTGAGCAATAATGGCAGAATGTATAGCAAAGACGTAGAAGGTAAAGGTCCCGAGAGAGACCAAAATTGGAAACTCATATCTGTCGATGTGAGGTTAGTTTTGGTGACCATGTCCATGATATCACTCTTTGGGGATGTACTAGTCATCCCAGGTTTTCTTCCCTGGGCGTGCGACTTTTGCACTAAGGCCCTTTTAGTATGAGAAGCTGAACCTATATAGCCTGTAGGTGGTTAAGGACGGTAAAGATACATAGCCCAAGTAAAGGTTTTAAAGGTATACTAAACCCAATTTCCTTTCCCGGTATGGTTCTATATATATGCATGATTGTGTGCATATGGATGGTTTTACTTGGTTTTATAAATAGCATTATTTTATCCTTATCTTGAGAACATGCTAGCATTTACTCGCTAACTCGTCTACTGGCAGTTGTATGCCAACACTATGCAGGAATTGGCCGTTCTAATCCTCCTACATAGTGATTGACTCAGGGATCAGCATTTGGACTAAATTGGTGAGCTTCCATTCTTTTGAAAGGTTTTATTTTATGTTATGGATATTTCTAGACACTTTGATTTTATTTTAGACTTTTTTTTTGGACATGGTTGGGGGCATGTCTCAACTAAATTTTATTACACTTTTGGTTAGATGTTTTGTGGTTCTGTTATGGGTTGGAATAGATGGGATCAGTATTGGTGTCGGCCTTGGCATTAGAATAAGTTAAAAGGTTGACATCATTGGACGATATTGGTGGTTATTTAATTGTATTTTATTTTGGGGTTAATTATACTAAGTTTTGGAATATCTTTGGTTATGTCCTGGTTTATGGCCCTTGTTTTGGTATTGGTTTGGTATGGTTAGATTGTTGGTATGGGATGGTTGGACTCAATCGGGTTGGAAATGGTTGTGATCTTATCCTAGAATCTTCATGTGAGCTATTACACTATCTTGTTGCATACTTAAAATTCAGCTAACTCAGGCCAAATGACTGGAGGTTAGGTCAGGTTATAAGGGTGGTCTTCGGTCCCGGTCATACTTAGGACATGTATTATTAAAAGGCCCCTGGTCAGGTGGCGTCAAGTTAGTATCAAATCCTAGGTTCGTGGTCAATTAGAGCCCACAAAGTCATGTCGAGTAGAGTCTCTTTTAGGGGTGTGTAGTACTCCACACTCATAAGAGAGACTATAAGGTATATAGGAATGTTTCACTTTATTGGTATTTAATTTTCAAGCTTGGAGTCTCAGTCTTAGAATCTTCACTAATCCTTGTTTGTTCTTCTTTTAGATCACGCCTTGTAGATTTGGAATATAAGAAAGTTCTTCAATCCCATCTAGGGGTAATGCTGAAGAAGTTCATCTTACTACTAGGGTTCATCTTTGATATCATGATCCTATCCCTGATAGTTCAGAGTTCTACAAATTTCTACTAGTCCTTCTTAAGGTGAGGTGACTGATACAAAATTTCATTAGTCTATTCATGTTATTGCTCATATGGTTGCTAATTAGGCTGAGCAGGGTGCGACTAGTGTTTTATCTGCTGAAGCCACAAGGGTTGGCTAATTTATTAAGATGGTCCTCCCAGTTTTTTTGGAGTAAAGGTGGAAGAAGATCCACAGGGCTTCTTAGATAAAATGGAAAAGATATTTTGGGTGATGCAGGATACCAATATGGAAGGGGTAAACTTTGCAGCTTACCAGCTCAAAGATGTTGCAGATTAGTGGTATGAAGAGTGGAACAGGTATAGGGATGATGTGGAAGAATCAGTCTTGTGGGATACTTTTTATAATACCTTCTTGGATTAATTCTTTCTGCAAGAGTTGAGGGAAACAAAGATGGAGGAGTTTGTGAACCTCAATCAGCGGTGATGTCGATCAAGGAATATGCCTAGAAGTTTCACCAATTGTCAAGGTATGCTCCAGATTTAGTTGCTGACATGCAGGCAAGAATGAGAAAGTTAAGTTCTGGGTTGAATCAGGATTTGATTTTGGAGGGCAAGACTTTCTTGCTAATTAAAGATATGGACATCTCTAGGTTGACTATTCATACATAAAAAGTAGAGGATAAAAAAAGGAAGCAGGCAAAGATTGGGGATAGGTAGGGCAAGAGGAGCAGGTTTTCTGACCAGGGAGGTGCTCAGTCTTTGGGTGGTCGAGATGGTGGCAAATGGTATAAAAAAAAGTGGAGGACTTTTAGTTCCTACGCTTCTTCTAGCGCAACTTACCAGGCGAGTGACAGGTGTCATTAAGGTGGTAATATTTTGTAGGAACAGGGTGCCCACTGTCAGGCAAGCGGAGGTCAATCAGTTTTTGTATGCCTTCTTTGTCGGTTTTGTAGTTGTCCTCATCAGGGTTATTGCAATGAAGGAAGGGTAAGTATGGACAGGCAGGCCATCAGCTTAGGGATTATCCAGTTAATAAGGTTGATACGTGGGAGAATAAGATTCATGTGGCTTCATCTTCTGCTCCTACATTAGGTATTGTTGTATGTATTTCTGTTACTGCTCCTGGTTCTATTGTTAGTTGGAATAGGTTGTATGTTTTAGAGTCCAGATAGGAATCCGAGGCATCGCCTGATGTCGTTACTGGTACATTACTGCTTTTCTCTCATGACGTATATTATTTGCTTAATCTAGGATCCACTCTCTCCTATGTGACTCATTATATGGCTATATTTTTTAGTTTTAATCCAAAAGCTACTATGGATCCTTTTTATATTTCTACCCTGGTAGGTGACTAAGTTATTGCGAAGAGAGTCTATATGGGTGTGTGGTATATTTGGGTCATAAGCATACCTTGGTGAATTTGTTTGAGTTAGGTGTGATGGATTTTGATGTCATTCTAGGTATGGATTGGTTGCACTCTTGTTATGCGTCCTTTGGTTATCTTTAAGTTCCCTGGTGAACCGGTTATAGAATAGAAGGGTAGTTATTTAGCTCCTAGGGGAAAATTTATTTCCTATCTTAGAGCTTGGAGGTTAATATCTAAAGATTGTCTTTATTACGTGGTCGAGTTAAAGATTCTAACTCGGAAGGTCCATCTTTCCAATTAGCTTCAGTGGTTAATGAGTTTCCATAGGTCTTTTCAGATGATCTTCCTGGTGTTCCTCTGGATAGGAAAATTGAGTTTGGTATTGATTTAATTCCGGACACTCGTCCAATTTATATTCCTCCATGTAGAATGACTTTGGTTGAGGTTAGAGTACTAAAGGAGCAACTTAAGGATCTTCTAGATAAAGAGTTATTCATCCTAGTGTATCTCCGTAGGGTGCACCGATGTTGTTTATGCACAATAAGAATGGGTCCCTTCGAATGAGCATTGACTATAGGCAGTTGAATAAGGTGACGGTCAAGAACAAGTAACCTCTTCCAAGGATAAAAGATCTGTTTGATCAATTGCAAGGTGCCAAGTTCTTTTTTAAGATAGATCTTTGGTCTGGGTACTATTAGCTAAATATTAGGGATGTGGATATACCTAAGATGATTTTTCATACTCGGTATGGGCACTTTAAGTTTTTGGTAATGTCATTTGGGTTGACTAATGCTCCAACAGTATTTATAGATCTGATGAACAGCGTATTTCATTAGTATTTAGATCTCTTTATTATTGTGTTTATTGATGACATTTTTATTTATTCGAAGAGTAAGGTAGATCATTCCAATCACCTCCATATGGTGTTGCAGACCTTAAAGGAACAACGATTATATGTCAAGTTCTCCAAGTGTGAATTTTGTTTGAACGCAATAACTTTCTTGGTTTATATTATTTCTAGTGAGGGGATCATGGTGGATCCATAAAAGGTTGTTGTGGTGAAGAGGTGGCCTAAACCCATGAATCGATCTGACATTTAAAGGTTTTTGGGTTTGGTTGGGTATTATCAGTGATTTGTGAAGAGCTTTTCATCGATAGTTGCTCCTTTGACTAAGTGAACTCAGAAGAAGGTCAAGTTTTCTTGGTCGGATATTTGTAAAGGAAGTGTCGAGAAGCTAAAGGATAAGTTAACTTCAGCTCCAGTTCTGACTTTGATGAAAGGCAATGAGGGGTTCATGGTCTATTATAATGCATCTCGGGTAGGGCCTTGTTGTGTTTTGATGTATAATGGGAAGTTGATTGCCTATGCTTCCAGGCAGTTGAAAGTGCATGAGAAAAATTATCCTACTCATGATTTGGAACTGTTGGTGGCTGTGTTTGCTTTGAAAATATGGTGGCATTATGTGTATAGTGTTCATGTGGATATTTTTTGTATCATAAGAGTCTACAGTATGTGTTCACTCAGAAGGAGCTTAATCTCAGGCAAAGGATATGGCTTGAACTTCTTAAGGACTATGATATAAGTCTTCACTATCACCCAGGTAAGGCTAACGTGGTTGTTGATGATCTTAGTAAGTTATCCATAGGAAGTTTGACTCATATGGATGAAGGAATATGGGAACTGGTGAAGGATATTCACCGCTTGGATAATGTTGGAGTTCGTCTCTTGGACTCCAAAGATGGTGGTGTGATGGTTCAAAAAGTGGTTTAATTATCTCTCGATGCGGAGATTAAAGAGAAGCAAGTGTTAGATCCTATCTTGATAAAAATCAAGAGTGATATTGGTAGGCAAAAGGTAATGGTGTTTGAGATCGGTGATGATGGTACTTTACAGTACAAGGAAGGTTGTATGTTCCTGATATCGATGGCTTACGACAAAGGATTTTGGCTGAGGCACATAAGTCACTCTATGTTGTTTATCCTGGCTTGAAGAATTTGTATTATGATCTCAAGGATATCTATTGGTGGAATGGCATGAAGAAGGATATGGCTGATTTTGTGGCCAAGTGCATAGTGTGTCAATGGTTAAGGTTGGGCACATGAGGCCAGAAGGGTTGTATCAAGAAATTGATTTGCCCGAATGGAAATGGAAAGTGATTAATATGAACTTCGTTACTGGTCTTCCTTGGTCTCAGAATCAATATAACTGATTTGGGTTATCGTGGATAGGATGACTAAGTCTGTCCACTTTTTGCCAGTGCAGACTACCTTCTCGGTGGAGGATTATGCAAAGTTGTATCTTCAGGAAATTGTGAAGCTACGTGGGGTTCCTATTTAGATTATTTTTTATTGTGGCACACAGTTTACATCTCACTTTGGGAGATATTTTTAGAGAATATTGGGGACTAAGGTTAGTCTAAGTACTATTTTCTACCCGTAGATAGATGTGAAAGATGAGATAACTATTCTGACATTGGAAGATATGCTTCAGGCTTGTGTGATCAATTATAAGGGCAATTGGGTTTAGCGTTTACCTTTGGTGGAGTTTGCTTACAATAATAGCTATCATTTTAGTATTGGTGTGGCCCCTTTTGAGGTATTGTATGGTTGGAGGTGTAAGTCTCCAATTGGTTGGTTTGAGCTTGGTGAGGCGAACATGTTTGGTCTCGACTTGGTTTACCAGGCCATGGAGAAGGTGAAGGTGATTTGGGAGAGGCTTAAGGTTGCCCAAAGTCGCCAAAAAGTCCTATGCGGATGTTAGGTATAGAAACTTAGAGTATGAGGTTGAGGATAAGGTTTTTCTCAAGGTATCTCCCATGAAGGGAGTAGTGAGGTTTGGCAAGAAAGGGAAGCTCATTCCCCGATATGTTAGTCCTTATGAGGTTTTGTGGAGAATTGGTAATGTTGTATATGAGCTAGATTTTCCTTCTAGCTTGAGATTGGTTCATCTGATTTTCCATGCCTCCATGTTTGGGAAGTGCAATGGTGTTTCTTCTTCGGTTGTTCCTTTAGAAGGACTGGGTATCACAGATTCTTTGTCTTAAGAAAAAGTCCTAGTTTTTATCTTGGATAGGCAGGTTTGTCATTACAGACCAAGGATGTGGTTTTGGTTAAGATTCTTTGGCGGAACCATAAGGTGGAAGAAGTTATATAGAAAGCGGAGGATAATATGAAGTCCAAATATCTGCAGTTTTTTTCAGCTCCTGGGATTCGTGCGGAAGGTATGAGTCTTCAACACATCTATATTTTCAGAGTTTGTTAAATGAGAGATTAATATCTTTTCCTATTAGTTTTTAAATATTGTTAAAGATCAAAAATAGATTTGATAATGCAAATGACTCGTGTGATTTGTTACCACTACCTTGTATGTTATTCGGGGACGAATATTCCTAATAAGGGAGACTGAAACACCCTTGTTTCTGGACCTTAGAAAATTTCCTAGAATTTTGGTCCCTGGACCCAATACGACTCATGGCTATGAGTCATATGTTGAGGTATAAATGGTAAGGTCCAATCGTATGCTAACCAGTGTTAATTGGTGAGATGGATTTTAGTTACTGAAATGGATACGACTTAGGGGTACAGTCGTATTGGTGGTTACGGATCATTTGGTTCCTTAACTTAATCTTAGATTTGGTTACTTGGTTGGATCTAAGTACGAGTGGCTCACCATGATCCGTAATCCAGGGTATGAGTCGTAGCCAAGACTCATATGTTGGACAGTGTCTAAATCTTTCTTAGGTTTGATTTGTCAGGGGTACGGATGAAGGGTACGAATTGTATGCTTTGGATATGACATAGCTGGATGATTCGTATGCTAGATAGTGTTGGATCCAAAAAATGAGGCTAGGATATGAGTGGAGGGTACCACTCGTATTGAAGGGTACGACTCGTGAGGGTCAGTTGTACCCCTGGGATGGGTTTTTGTGAAACTTAAGTGGGGTATTCTGGACATTTTTTCACTTATCCTAACAAGGTCCCATGACTTCTAACCAACTTGGGAGGCTATTTACCCTATTATTCCATTCATTAACACTTAGAAACTCTTCTAAACACTCTATAATTCTCTCAAAGGCTTTTGGGCAAGAGAAGCTAGGGTTACAACTAGAGGATTGATTTGGGGCTTGACTTGGTGATTTCTTTCCTTCATCATCATGGTTTAAGGCATGTTCTCTTCCCCCATTTCTAGTTCCAACTAAAAGCATGGTTTTATGAATATTTTCATGACTTTATTGATTGTATGATTTTGGTTTCAAATATTAATTGAGGGTTTTGATATTAAATGATTGGTTATGGTTTTTTATTGTTTTAATTATGCTTTATGTGCATTAATGGTGATTTTGGATAATTGGATTGCATGGAATGGTTTAATGGAAATTGGAATTGGTTTTGGTTATATTATGCCCCCAATATGTTTAACAAAATGCCTATAACTATGTTTCCATTGCATTGAGTATTTTTAATGGAACTCATGCTTGTTTTAAAATTTGGTAAAGGAATTATGCATGGTTTAAATGGCTTGGAAAGGTAAATGGTTAAATGATTATGCTTGTGAGGTACATGAAATCCCCCAAGTAGTTTAATACGATAAATGGAAGGGCACTTAGAAGTCCCCTTAAACCTATATGTGGTTGGCTATGGATAGTACTTACAAGTATGGTCGATATGCCGATACCACCACTAAATGGTCTTGGTTGATAAATTTTAAATGGATTGGTTTGTTGCTTGGTAATGGTTTTAATTGGGTAATAATGGCGGGATATATAGCAAAGCCGTGGAAGGTGGAGGTCTCGAGGGGACCAAAACTGAAAACACATATTTGCCGATGTTGGGTTGGTCTTGGTGACTATGTTCATGATGTCACACTATATTTTGGGGGATGTAGACATCCCAGGTTTTCTTCATTAGTCGTGCGGCTTCACGCAATAAGGCCCTTTCATTAAGGGGATCTGAACCCATATAGCTTGTGGGTGGTTTAGAACGGCAGAGCTACACAATCCAAGTAAAGGTTTTAAAGGCATGCTGAACCCGATCCACTTTCCCGACATAGTTATATATATGTGTGTGTGTTTGATTGTGTGCATATGGATTGTATTACTTGGTTTTATAAATGGCATTATTTTATCCTTATCCTGAGATCATGTTAGCATTCACCCGCTAACCCATCTACTGGCAGTTGTATACCCATGCTATGTAGGAACTAGCCGCTCTACGCCTCTTACATAGTGATTGACTCGGGGATAAGCATTTGGATTGAAGTGGTGAGCTTTTAACCTTTTGAAAGGCTTCATTTAATGTTATGGATATTTCTAGACACTTTAATTTTATTTTGGATATTGGTTTTGGCCATGATTGGGGGTATGTCCGAACCAGTTTTTATTACTCTTTTGGTTAGAGGCTTTGTGGCACTACTATGGGTTGGAATGGGCGAGATCGGTATTGGTGCCGGCCTTGGCATTGGAATAAGCTGAAGGGCTGACATCATTGGACGATATTGTTGGTTGTTCCATCGTATTTTATTTTGAGGTTAATTATACTATATTTTGGAACATCTTTGGTTATGGCCTAGTTTATGGCCCTTGTTTTGTATTGGTTTGGTATGGTTGGATTGTTGGTATGGGATGGTTGGACTCGGTTGGGTCGGTCAGGTTGTGATCCTATCCTGAAGTCTTCTTGTAATTTGTTACACTATCTTGTTATATGCTCAAAATTCATCCACCTCAGGGTAGGCAGCTGAAGGTTGGGTTGGGTTATGGGGGTGGTCTCCGGTCCCGATCAGACTTGGGATGCCTCTTACAAAAATGCCCCTGATCAGATCGCATTATTTATGAACATTGTTTTTAACATTTTGAACAATCTTGTCTTGTGACCTAGAATATTGAGCTTTGTACTGATACCCAAGCCCCTTACCATTATAGACTCCTTGACCAGTGAAATTAGAGAGGATTTGTGAGGATGAAGTCCACTGAAGAGATTTTTTGAGTTCTTCCCTCAAACGGACCATGTCCCTTTATAACTCCTCGTTCTTCTAGAGTTTTGACATAAGCTTTTATTGGGAATCCTTTAACCCTTTTTCAAGATCAATTTGAAACCAAGAAGTTTTTCTCTTTCACTAGTCATCTAGGTCAGATCCCTTCTTTGGGTGACTCATATAACTCAGATACTCAGTTTTTAATTTAGAGAGCATTTCTTCAGTTTCAAAAATCTGACGGGTTAATGTATTCAGCTCACTTCTTTGTTTCTCAACCTTTTTCTCTAAAGCAGTCTTCTCATCAGTTAATTCACACGCAGAATCTATCAACACACTAGAAAGCCTTTTTATCTTCTTAGAAGTGTATTTGTCTAGATTCTCCTTAATATCAAGGAGAGTTACCTCCTTTTCTTTTTCATCTTCTTAGTTAGACATGAATGCAAATTAGGAATCATAAGTGACTAAGTTATCTTTCCTTACAAACATAGAGGCATTTCTAGACCTCTTATCTTTATTAGTTTTACTGAAGGAATCTTCCCATGTCGTTTGAACTTGCTTTACTTCATATTCAGCTGCAATTTTCCTTTTTGACATTTCAGGGATTTTATCATTATTTTGCATTTGGTAACCTCATATATATACTTCACAAATCCTATTTTTTACAGTTCTCAATCTTGCCACTTCCTTTTCTTAGTTGATCATGTCTTTTTATAGATTTTAACAATTTTTGTTGCTAAGAGTGCAATATTTTTGTCTTCTTTAATTGGTTCAGACTCCAAAGCCTTCAAGGTCCCAGTTCCGTTAAAGCGGCCATTATGATCAGAATACTCTAGGTGTAACCCTATTAGAGTGAATCCTTTTTGCTACCAATTGTAGAACCCTTGGGGTTACACTACACAGTGAAGGACCACGTCCCTAGAAATTCATTTCAAGCAATAGATCAGTAAAGCAACTTGGAGGTGATAGAAATTTAAAGACACTACAAAAAGTAAGAACACATGAGTTTAACGTGGAAATTCAAATTGGAAAAAACCAAGCACCAAAACAGTCCATTATAACCAGCATTTTGATTTAAGAATCTATGGTGAACCTAACTCTAGGTTCTTCCTTATTACAAGCACACCTTGACACCTCTGCCAAGTTTTCCTTAACAGTTGGTTAACTCTAACCAGCGATAAGCTTAGGCAACTTTACCTAAGCACTCTCTTCACAAAATAAAACACTACTCTTATAGCATGAGTAGTTCAATTACAAATCATTACTCACTCAAGAACTATTTCAATCTGAGCACACATAGATCAGCTATGAACTTGAGCAACATTGAAATGGGGTTTTGATGCCTCTCTTTTCACTCTTTAGAATGTACAAAAACCAACTGTTGAAGAGGCATCTCTTTTTTTATAGTTTTATGATGATTAGGGATAGAATATCATTGGATCAACTGTCTAAATCGGTACAAAATAGCACCTGCAAGTTTGTTACACAAGAGGACAAAACTATGTAAATACCATATTCCAGTTGTACAGTACTTTGTGCGTCCATGGTCCCTTGTAGTTTAGCTGCTCATCATCAAAACTACATATAACAGTAATGATCCAAAAACTTTTTATGCTAAAATAGTAAGTGGAAACTTCACCTAGACTTTCCTTAGAGAAATTTTGAAAAATTCAAGGTTAGTCTAGGATTGGCTTATTTTTTAGGGTATAATAATTAAACAAGATCTAGTACTAATGTAGGTTTGGGATTGAATGTGCTAAGTAGATATCCAATGAGTGTAGGAAGTCGTAGTAACTTTTAGCATCTGAAATAGAGTTATAAAGCTCTGA
The DNA here is from genome assembly GCA_030864225.1 of Capsicum baccatum var. pendulum. Classification (NCBI taxonomy): domain Eukaryota; kingdom Viridiplantae; phylum Streptophyta; class Magnoliopsida; order Solanales; family Solanaceae; genus Capsicum; species Capsicum baccatum. The sequence continues at coordinate 205,321,946 of CM061550.1, forward strand.
TTATAGTGTTTATCGTGAAGGGGTTGGTCCGCAATATTGAAATTCGTGGTGTGTGTGGTAAAATAATAAAAATCAACCATAGTTCCCAATTTTCTTCCTCGAACCGCTGGAGTAGAAAAAGTAACCACGTGGTGCTACGGCGGTATGCCAAACTACGACGGCAGCCTCTGTGTAAAAGGATACAAATTGTGGTAGCAAAACTATAATCGTTGCAGAAGTAACGCACAGTAAAATTTTAGTTTTTAAATCTAAAAAATATTTTCATTCCCCACTTTTTGAAAAAGAAAACACTAAGGCTCCTGGAAGGGTGATTTTCAGAGGAATTTTAAAGTTTTTAATATTTGAAGGAAAGTTAGACTTGAAATTACTTTGTTTAACATTAGAAAATCACTAGAAATGGATTAATGGTAGGTTATGGGGGTTTAACCCTAGTTTATATAAATTGATGAAAAAGGATGAAAATTTTTATGAATTCATTATGTAATGATCCTAGGTGTTAGAAAACACTAATGGAACTGAAATTACTGTTGTTTATGATACTTCAAGTAAAATTCATGAAGTTGAAATGATAAGAAAATCCTAAGATGATGAATTAGGGTAATTTATGGCCAATATTGATGACTTTTGATCTCTAGTGGTTAAAAAGGGATGATTCATTGAAATGTGTATATATCTTGTGTTGTATAGATCAAGAACGAATTGAACGAGAAAAAAAAGAATGGCATAAAGGTGACTTTTAAGAAAAAGAGTTGAGATAGGTTTTGTTTCTGTATTAAACTTGGACCTACTTGGCTTTGTGCTTATTTGTGATTTAAATATCTATGGTTCTCTTCTAGCATGACGTGGGATTTGATGACTGAATTATATTTTTATTTCACTAAATAATACATTGAGAAAATGAATCAGGCACCACGCCAGTATAATATTATATGATGTGATAATGGGTAAGGTACCATGCTAGTATGTTATGATATGATGATGAGAATGAGAAGGGTAAGAGATGATGCATACATCTTGCATACATGCACTCAGTAATATGTATCAAGTGTTATCACTTGTTGTGTATTGTGATAGCGATTAGGGTGTTTTTATTGATAGTCGCAGGTCTGTATCCAGCTTTTGTGTTTTACTAGGTGATAGTCTCATTAGTTGAAAGTCCAAGAAGTAAGTTATTGTCTCCCTCTCTTCTGCCTAAGCTGAGTATAGGGCCATAAGTAAAGCTATTGTGGAGATTACTTCGTTTATTCGTCTTCTTTCTGATTTTGGTGTATCTGATCTCACTCTTATTCCCTTGTTTTGTGACAATCAAGTTGCCATTCACATAGCCAAGAACCCGATCTTCCATGAGAGGACCAAATATATCGAGCTTGACTGTCATTTCTACATACCAAGTTGGCTGACAGTTTGACCTCTCTTTCCCATACTTCCAACTCCTGCCAGTTTGTTGATGTCTTCACCAAGTGCTTGACTGGAGTTCATCATCATGCTCACTTACTCAAGTTGGGAGTTGTATCCCCCTCCAACTTGTGGGGGTGTTGGAGACTGATGTTATATCTACTGATTTGGGTCATTAGACTTGTCTTTTTTGTTGATGTATTGGGCTTGGCCCATTTAATTTATTGTCCACTTTATTATAACCCGGTCCATGTTGCAATGTGTATATATATAGTGTAAGATATTTTCAACACACACAAATTATTTTCTTCTTTTCCAATAATAAAAAATGCTCCTCCTTCTCTGTTCTTTTTCTCTCTAGAAGCTTCTACTGATTTCCATTATTTCTCGTTGTTTTTCTTCGATCATAGTCTTCTCCTTCGAATGTTAACAAGTACCAGGCAGAGTTTCACAAGAATTAATTTGTCGAATGAGAATGCCATTAGTTGTTAAATAAAGCTATGAGAATTCAATCCCCAAAAACTTTATCCACATACATGTAAAATTTGTTGGATTACAGGAATATATATTTGATGCTCAATAAAATCTTATAAAAAATAAAAATAAAACTCCCCCACCTACCCCCAGCCCCCAGCGTATTGTTTTATTAAAAAAAAAATTGGGACCCCCTAATGCTTTTTGTTTTATTAAAAAGGGTCTTTAGTGCTTAAAAAAAAATTATTATTAAAAAAAATTGGGGCCCTCAATGCCACTTGACATCTTTTTATTTGTAAATTAGTGAAAAAAATGCTTCTCACGTGCCTCTCACGATGGGACTGCACGTGCAGTGCCAATTAGGCAAAAAAGGCCCAATTGAAACAAAATGTGGGGGGTTTAGGGGCCTAATAGGAACAGACCTTAGTTTAGGTATTTAAGTGAATTTTGGGAACAAGTTTGAGTGTCTATCGATGCCTTTGACCAAAATAATATAAATTTTATAATGTTTGACATGCAATATTTTAAGACAATATAGGTTAAGAAATTTGATTTTTTTTTATTATGTCCCAGTTCTTTATCTCGTTATTTGTATTAGTAATTGTAGTATTACGCTTGTAATTTCTTATATTTGAAGTTTTGTTGATGTCTGTAGTTTCCTCCTAAAAATAGTGTATGCATTATTCAAGAATTTATTCATTTTTAAGAAACGTAGAAAAATTTCTAATGATTTATTTTTTTAACAAAAAGTTAATGATTTAGAGCCTGTTTGGGATTATTGTTACAACACTGCTTATTTAAGAAGTATTTTTATGAAATAGCTTTTCAAAAAGTGCTTTTGAAAAAAGCAATTTGTGTTTGATAAATTCATTTGAAAAGTGTTTTTGATAAACAGATTGTGTTTGGATAATCTTTTTCAAGAAGTGTTTTTTTTATTCAAATGACCAAAAAGGACATGTATCAATAGACTTTTACTACCAAAATTAATTTATAGAGAAGATTTATTTTAAATATCTATTATAATATTTTTGATTAAAATTTTTTTTAATTTAATTGAAAAGCACGTACTCTAAAATTTTCAATCAATATTTATATACATAAATACATTAAAACTATTAATAATGATATATTACTTAAATAATTTAAATATCACTTTAAAATATCAAACAAAAATAAATATAAAAATTATTTCATTATTTATAAAAAAAATTAACGACAAAAATTAGTCCTTCATAAATCACAAAATTCTCAATGATTTCATCCTTAATTTTATTATGCAATATCTCCATACTAATAGAAGATCTGTATTGTATTTTTGAAGGTATACCAGAAGGTTCATCTCCTTCTTCATACAGGTGTGCAAACTGTTAGAGGCATTATCAAATAAGAAAGACACCTTGTGGGTACAGTGGATTCACAACTTCTATATCAAAGGCAAGGAACTAAAGTCAGTGAGCACACCTAAACAAGCATGCTGGCTTGTCAGAAAAATATTTGATGCAAAGCAAGGACTCCCACCTGGCAACCCATTACAACATCTAGCACAATTTACAGTGGGATCAAATTTCAGTATCAAAAAATTGTACTGCTCAATGCTGCACAACACCCTAAGGTGGTATGGAGGAACTTGGTGCAATCACCAGGAACCATCCCAAGACATCAGTTCATAATATGGTTGGCTTTACATGGGTGGTTAGCAACAGTTGAAAGACTTGAGAAATGGAGCATAAATGTAAATGTTAGTTGTGTACTCTGTTGTTCAGGAACTAAAGAAACATTTCAGCATTTATTCTTTGAATGCACATACACTAAACACATCTGGACCACCTTGTTGAAATGGCTGCACATTCACAGGTAAATCCACACCTGGACAGCTGAAATTACATGGTTGGCTACTAGTGTCCACACTTCAAAAGCAAGGTCATAGGTCCTCATATATTTGTTTTCCGCTATAGTTTACCAAATTTGGCTGAAAAGGAATGCACCCAGATTCAAAGCCCAATGCAAGAACAACGCACAGCTGATTAAAGATATCTGCCTTCAAGTCCATACAAAAGGCCAACAGCAGAGTAAATGGAAAGATATACTAGCAAATTTGAATAACTATTCGGTTTAATGTCGTGTAAATTGGAATTGTAATAGGTAGTAAGGACATGAAAAGTTGTACTTTAAATGTTTCTGGTTGGAATAAAAAATTTCTTTCGACCAAAAATAAATATGTCACTTTTCATAAATTATTTATTTAAAATTAAATATTTTAGAAACATTTACAAGTGTTGTCAAAATATTATTTATTCTTGTAATGTGATTCATCTGTCATTTGTTATTATTAATAATAAAAAATAAAAAGTTATATATTCTTCGGATCATCATCAATGATGTTTTTAAATTTATTTAAATAAAATGAGTGAAAATAAAATAATAATATATAAATCATAAATAAAATAAATAATTATGATCTAAATATGAAGTATAAATTATTAAAATCAAATTTTAATCGAACTAATAAGATATGCTTCTTTCCAAAAGCAGAAAAACTGTTTCTGCAAGTTTACCAAACACCCTTCTTTTCAAAAAAAGATGTTTTTTCTCAAAATAAGTGTTTTTCTTTGGGAAATAAGCAATCCCAAACAGGCACTTAGTTGTGATATACCTATATATCTTGACAATAATTGAATTAAACAATGATGGCGGGATTACCCGCTGAGTTTAAGCATATCAATAAGCGGAGAAAAAAACTTATAAGGATTCTCTTAGCAAGAGCAAGCGAACCGGGAAGAGCCCAGCTCAAGAAAAGTTATTTTCAACATGAAATAAATTATTGAAATTATCAAAATAAAAATTACAAATTTAAGTAGAAGGCAGAGGGGAAAAAATGAATTACAATAAAAGCATAACACCTAGATTACGGACCAAGAGCAGAAAATATTAATACGTATTGTAAAAAATTTTAAAGCACAATTAGAACTTTTATTTGTATAGTTGGTTTGATTCAGTTTGTTTTAGTTATTTTTTGCTTGAAAACAAAATCCAACCAAATTGGAATTTAGTCAATTTTTAAAAGGTTTAAAATCAAAATCAAACCTAACCAAGTTATGTTTTTCCTTTCATTTGATTAAATTTTCGATTTCATTCAATCTTTCGATTTTTCATAAACACCCCAATTTTGAATATGTAGAACCAACATATTGATTGTCCATAAAAGAAGACAAAATGTGTGCCTTTTATAAGTAAAAACTACTTCAGATGGCTACATTTCGTACCACATGTATATATTTAGCCACGATATTAAATATAATTAAGAAATACACTTTTTAAAACAGAAATAATATATGGACAACAATATTCAGAGAATAACTCATTTAGCAGATCTCCAGAATTAGCATCATAATCTTGATAATTTTTCTTTTCTTTTTTCGCTTAGTCTTGTACAACATTCAGTGCAGTACCCTACTAATTACCATAGAGTGCATTATCCAGTTACAACATTATCAATGTGTCATAGTTTTCTTTTTAAGAGTCAAACATTATGAATTTTAACCAACATTTTAAGATATATTTTTAGAACCATATTGATATGAGAAAATTGTAAAATTTTAATTTTAATATATTGAATCAATTCAATCTAATTTAGCTTCGAAAATTAGTTAAATTGTTTCTTAATAAACAAAACATGACAAGTTAAATTGTTTCTCAATGAACAAAAACATGACAAGTAAAAAGTAACGTGGGGTATCTAATATCCAATAAAGGTGGAATACTCAAATAGAACAACAGTTTAGCTGCTATATTTGTTCTTCACTAGCATAAATTTCTCCAATTACAATAAATAATACTAATATGGAGATATTGGATCAAAATCTTTCAACAAATCCTCTTTCATTGTCCTTCAAATAACTTATAATCTCAAGAGACTGGCCTGGTCCCTTAACAAAATCAAGGATCTAACAAAAGACAAACTCATTCGGAAAAAGATCAAGTTGAATAATACTTCTCTACCAAAGAACATAAAGAAATGGGAGAAAATGAAAATGTATCGATCAAATTACGAAGTGCATCTCTTCTGATGGAGGTGTTGCAAAATCATGCACTCGTGCTAATGATGGAGGGGAAGCGCAGAAATTTTTGCCTGTTTACGTAGCTCCTTGTGCCACCATTACTGCTGTCAGAGCACAAAAGTTGGTTTCATCAACTATAAAATTGATGCCAGTGTGAGTAAATAGAACAAAGCAAAGTTCAGGTGTGCATTAATAAAACGGGTCACGTTTATGGGGATGAAGAGAGTATTTGTCAAAGACTTACTTTAGGCGGATCTTCTGTTTTATGAGGCGCTTCTTCTGCTTTTTTCGAAGGTTCTGCTGCTTTCGGTTCATCAGCTTTCATATTCTCTTCAACTGTACAAACAGTAGTGTTCGTTATAGTTTTCAAGAATATTTACATTCATTTATTTTATGGAGCTATATTTCCACGGATAAGGAAAAGCAGGAATCCAAAGGGCTCTTTTTGGTTTCAAATCTCAATTAGATCATTGTCCAACGCCTACGGAGAATTCAGTTTTAGCAATTCAAAGGTGCAGGTCTGATAAAGACATCAAAGAATTACTACCAAATGTACCATTTAAGTTCTCCTATGGAATCCTAAAACAAACATTTAAATAACTGTTACCTCCGTCTTCGGGCAAATCAGAGGTCCACAGTGTGAGGTTGTCTCAATAACTGCATTATTAAGGTACTGTCTTTGTACGATTCTTCACTCAAAGTGTCCAGCTCTGCTATTGCCTCGTCGAAAGCTTGTTTAGCCAAGTGACAAGCCCTGCCATTTGCAAATTGTCAATCTACATCATCAAGACGACAAGAAAATACAAGAAACGCATTCTGAAGGTGTTTCATTGGTCATGAACTTTACCTTTCTGGGGAATTCATGATCTCATAGTAGAATACAGAGTAGTTCAAAGCAAGACCAAGCCTGATCGGATGTGTTGAAGGCAGATCAGAGTTTGCAGTGGCAGTGGCAGCCTGAAGAAAACAGATAATGGAACTCTCAGATGTGCATCAATTGGATCATAATAAAAAATATCTAAGTTATATACTGCGATAAGGTAAAGATTGTAAGATAACTTGCCTCATAGCCCTTCAATGATTGTTCAGAAGCCTCTTTCTTTTCCTGATCAGTCTTGAACTCAGCAAGGTAACGATAATAATCGCCTTTCCTGAACCAGACACACAAAAAGAAAGTCAAATACAGATGGACTATAAAGCAAGGATTGTAATAAACACAGGAGGGAGGTGCCTGGCCTCATTCCTCCTGATGAAATAGAGTTGACAATTTAGATATCAGTATTATAAATCCTACTCAGAACCACGCGTGAAATGGGTACAACCTCGGGCTTTTAGGGATAAGGCCTTTTGGCAAAGCCAAGTCAATTTCAGGTCACCAATCCCAGCAACTGACGAGAAGGCCCTATGGAGTAAAGGGAAGTGTGTATGTTGTCACACTTCCTGCCTTTCAGAGGTGAAAGGTGTTCCTAAATGACATGCCAGAAGCAACAGAGCGACGACCAGGGAACAGGTTCACGAAAGGTCACGAAGAACCTCAAAAATGGATCACAAGTTTGTTATGGACCATTTTGATTTAAAAACAGGCAGAAAGAATTGTTGTTTTTATGCATTTGACTTACATTTTGTAATAAAAGACAGTAGCTTCTCCAGTGGCAGAAGATGGAATTAGATGTTTGTCTATGATTTCAAGAATATCATGGCAAATCTTGGACAACTCTTCTTCTACTTTCTGCCTGTAGCCCTTTATCAGCTTGACATTGTTGTCATTCCCTTTCGACTCTTCTTTCTGCTCGATCGAAGACATAATACGCCATGAAGCCCGTCGAGCTCCAATTACGTTCTTGTAACCAACAGAAAGCAAGTTCCTTTCCTCCACTGTCAGTTCAGCATCCAGTTTTGCAACTTTCTTCATACTCTCAACCATTTCTGATGAAATAATTAGGAATCTGAAGTTATACAATGGAACGCAAAGACATTTATATATCTCTTTTATCATATATTAGTGAGATGAGATGAAAGTCAAATGGTGATATTTGCAGGGTTGATTTCTTAGATGATCACTCAGATAATAACTATTAGTTGAGTGACTTGAGAAATCAACTTGTTTTTTGCTTTCTCACAAGAAGTGACATTGGTATAAAACATACCGGTGATGTGAAAATTCTTTACACTATCAGTGCACAACATCCAACTTAACCAAGCAACTTACATGCCCTTTAACCCCCATAAAAGAATAGATCACAGATGATGATTGCACTCATCAGAGTAATCAATGAACAAAGTGCAATATGTTCTAATTGCAAATCCAAGTTGATGATGAATCAAATTCTCATCCAGAAAGGTTTTATCAGGAAAAAGAAGGCTAAAGTGTTTTGCCTCTAAGTTGCTCGGACTCAAGTGTGGGCGTCTGATTCAAGTGCAGATTCAGAGATAAGATTCATGATCTAAAGGTATGGGATTCAGCTAAAAATAATTCAAATATCTAATCATTTAAATTACAAGACATTATGTTAAAAACTTACAAGACAGAAAATATTGATGAAGAGGAGAATTTCTAAAAAAAATATAAGAAAAAGGACTGAATTAAATAGCTTTGAAACTCATAAACTTTCTTCTTTCTCAAAAGCAAGTACAAGTTCTTCACAAAAAAAAGCATCACACGTAAACGTTACTCTGGCACAAGTAGATTCATGTGTAAGGGGCAGGCATAGTTTGAGCCAATCCGAAACTCAAACATTTTTGGATAATTAGTTTGGATTTGGATTTTATTTTTAAATAATATGAATTTTGAATTGAACATCGGATTAAGCACAACAGATTTGCGGATACTGAAACCTCGAAAATTTTATACTTTATATTCAGCCATATCTATATTACATGTGGTCATACTAACAATACTTGAAAAAACAGGAAAAGCTATCAGAAAAACATTTTTTATTTAATTTTTTAAACAATCAAAATATTTTCTTTTTTATTTTTTTAATCGTAAAACGACCACGAATGATCGTTTTTGCATAGTATTTTAAATTTATTTTTTAATGTAAAGCGACTGTCTTAGAAAAATATTTTATAAATAATTTTTTAATCGAAAACCGACTACTTTTGGTCGCTTTTAGCTTTAAAAAAGTATAATTATTAATAAAAAAATTTAAGAAGAATTTTGAAATTGTTATGAAAAATAAAGTAGAGAAGAAAAAGAGTGGGGAGAGAAAGAGTATTTCTTATTACTCTCGACGGATTCTCTGGGTATCGAGATTAAGAATATAATGAACAAACCCCTCTATTTACGAAAAAATTTCATAAGTAGCAAACTTAAGCTCATAATTACGAGTTTCATAGCAACTGTTTCATAATTACCGGAAATAGCAACTTGTATTTTGTATTTTATAAAAGTGTTGCTACTAAAATTTCATAGCAACTGTTTCATAATTACCTGAAATAACAACTTGTATTTTAGATTTTATAAAAGTATTCTGGTAAAATACATATACAACAAGATTTATTGTCCTTCTTTTACTTATCCCATGTGTTTAAAGCAGTAAAAAAAAATTTCATAAATTATTGTTATTTAAAAAGCAGCAGATTTTTTTTCATAAATTAATCTTATTTAAATTATTAGATTCCATTTTCAAATCAAACTCAAATATGAAGATTATTATCTTCATGATCTTCAAAAATTCAAAATAAAGTATCATTATCGTTTTTTTCCTCTCATTCACTCTTTTTTGTTTTGATTTCTTTTTTCTTTTCTATTTTTTCTTTCCACTTTATTTTCTCTGTTCTATTTCTCTTCTTTTTTTCCTTTTTCGTATTTTTCTTTTTCTTTTTCGTTTTCTTTTTTTTTTTCCTTTCTCATATTTTTTTCTTATACTATTTTCGTTTTCTTCTTTTTTTTATTTTTTTCTCTTTTATTTTTACACTTCTATTTATTTTTTGTATTTTTTTATTTTGATTTCTTTTTCTTTTGCCATTTTTTCTTTCCACTTTATTTTTTCTCTTCTATTTCTTTTTTTTTCTTTTTTGTTTTCTTATTTTTTTCCTTTCTCGTATTTTTCTTTTTCTTCTTTTTTTTAATTTTTTTTGCTTTTATTTTTACACTTCTATTTTTTTTTCTTTTTCATTTCTTTTTTTTTGGGGGATTTTTCTTTTTTGTTTTTGTCTTTTTTTTTTGTGTGTGTGTGTTTTTTTACTCTTTTATCTCTAACTTTTATTTTTAAAAGACAAATATCTATATCATATATATATATAAAAATAAACATACAGATTTACATATATATTTACAGTACAAAACATACATATACACCTGCATATGTATTTATAGAAATACATATCTGATTCATATGTATATATAAACATATAGAAGACAAAATCTCTATAACAAAAATGACAACTATATTCATATACATATAGGTAACCAAAACACTGAAAATGTATTGTATGAATGTGACCATTTTGGAAGTATTGTATATAAATAATAATATATAACTGGGTAAATGTATAATCAGAAAAAAGATATAATTACATTACAAATAACTAATACACGTGTATTTATGTATATGTACTTGCTAAAAACTCTATGTAAATATATATGTATTTGATTTCAATAAAAAAAATATCTTCATGTGTTATGAAAGATATATGTATTGATTTGCATAAATACATATACAGAGCTAAAAATATGAAAAATACATATGACGATCTATGCATACATATGCAAACCTGTAAAATACATATGCCGAACAGAAAAATACATATGCAAAAACTGAAAAATACAGTTAAAATATATATACAGACCTGTAAATATATAAACATAATCAACATATACAAACACAAACAATATATACAAATAAAAATTAGTAGATTACAATTTCACCATTTCGAATATACAAACAGATTAATCGACTATACAACTCAATGAAATTCAAAAAAAAATTATTAATACTTAACGTATCAAACTCAAGTTTGAACAAATAATAACTCGATTAGTTCGATTTTTCATCATGAGGGATGGTCTTGGCTCAGCGGTAAGCTTGTTTACCGTGGTGTGCCAGGGTCGGGGGTTCGAAACGCCCCTCCAGCGAAGCTGGGGTGAGGGCGCGTAGGTCAGGTCCGGAGTGGTCCCCCCCCCTCCCCGACACCTACGGAGTAGGTATGAACCAGGTCGTCCCTTAGTTCGATTTTCATCTAATTCGATGAAATAGTACAATCGTATTTATTTTTTAAAATTCACATACTAAATATTCAAAGAAAATATTTGCTGAAAAATTGACAAAAAAAATAATAATTAAAGACATAAAAATGATATCAAACAACATTAAATCGTTTTAAGTTGCTGAAATTGATATACGAAAATAATTTTTTGATTCAATACCTATAACATCAATGATGATTTATTTTGAATTTCGAAGCTCATGAAGATAAAAATCTTCTATTGATTTGATTTTGATTTTAGTTGTTGAAAATTATACTGAAATTTTTTTTTTGAGGGAGTGAAGTAATGAAGTGAAAATAGGAGAGAAGTAAAGTAATGGAGTGAAAATAGGATAGAGGTAAAGTAATGGAGTTAAAATGGGAGAAATGTAAAGTAATGAAGTGAAAATAGGAGAGATGGAGTGAAACACGTCTGTTTCAAATTTATGAGCAAAAAAAAATTATGTTTGCTATAAAATATAATTTTGTAAAAATATTACTATTTATTATAATTATGATATTAAATTTATCATTTTCTGTAATTTTTCATGTAATAAGTCCAATTTCCAAAGGTCCAATAGAATAGTACCTATGACTCTGCTCAATATAGTATTAAACCAATATAGAATTACACGATGTAGGCGGCATGGTTACCTCGATCTTTATTAATGAGCAAATTATTAGGTGAATGAGGTTGTTAATTATCATGGCCAGTTTTAGAGGCTCAAAGCCAAAATTAAAAATCTGAAATATCCAAACCAATAAAGTCATAACCGAACTTAAAAAGTCCAATCCAATATCCAATCCGAGCAAATTGGGATTGTTATTTCTTCAATCCGAAAATTCAAACCAAAATTTTCACATCCAATCCGAACGTCCACGCCTATTTGATACAAAGTTTAAGAAATTTAAAAAAAAAATTGCGATCTTAAAGAAATCGTGATTTCTGAAATGAAGAAAAGGTAGAAGGGAGTGGAAAGGAAATGAAATGAATTACCATCATAACGTTCAGCTTGTTCAGCGAGCTTTGCCGTGTAAACATGAGTTTCTCTTTCCTTTTCCTTTGACATTTTTCTTTAATAATTAGCCTAAACAATATGGAGTAATGTTGTATTCTTCTTGTGCAAATTACAAACCAAAAGATATTGATGCCAATTAAGAAATTAATTAGAGTAGTATTGCTGGACGAGATGACAATTAGTTACAAAGAGGAAATGGATAATAAGGAGGGGATGACAGTTACAACATGGAGAAAGTTATGGGGAGAAGACTATCTCTACCGTTCCACTAATTAGTACTACAACGGGTAAACCGTCATTTGAGCTTAGACTTGACTAACATGTTTATATAAAAGTCCCCTTAATTTGTATACGCCCCTATTAATCGTCACATTTTCTTTGCCTACTTTAAGAAATCATGGTTAAGAAACTAATTTTAATTATTTTATCTGTAACTTTTATAATAAACTACACTTTATTTAAGAATAATACTACTAATAATTTACTTAACCAAGTTTATGAGAAGATCAAAAATATTTATTTTTAAAAAATAAGTTGCTATCAAACTTTTTGAAAGAAATTAAAATAAGTAATTTTGAAGAGTGTAAAACAGTAAAAGTTATTTTTGAGAAGTTTAAAAATAGTTTTTCCACCTTTTTGAAAGATATTTTTGAGAAAATACACAAAACACTTCTTAAAAACTTGATCAAGTACTAATTGATGTCTTACTAAATTGATTGGTCAAACAAATTAATAATTAGGAGCAAATCTTATGAGTGATCTTCATTATTCAAAAGTCATTATTTTTTATTTTGTTATAAAAAGTCATTTAACTTTACCTTATCTTTCACAAAAGTAACTTCAATAAAATTTGGATAAAATTATACCTTTAATTTGAGAGGAAATAACAAAAGTACCCCTTATATTTGAGGATAAGTTTAAAATCATCTCGTAAATATATTTTTGAGCAGTTTTGATCCACTATTTTGATAAAAAATGAGCCCTTTTATTTTCATTTATTTGACAAACTCTACCTACTAAATTTAATTAAATTGGAAGAAAGTAAAACCAGAAGAAAATCTTAAAAACTATTTATCGTGAATGTAAAATAATTACATTTTTATTTACTTACCCCTTACTAGTATACTACTTTGTTTAATTAATTTATAAACATTTTTTCTTTACTTTAGTTAAATGTTGTATTGCTCATACTATTGTACATTATTAAGTAAATAAACATGATTTTCAAATTATTTTGTAATAGTTTCTATGAATATTATTATCAATATATAGAATATGTGACCTAAGCTGTAATATTTTTAGTAAATAGATTTATTCAAAGAGAACAAAAAAAAATAATGTTACTTATTATGAAATAAAAAGTTTAAAAAGTTTTGAACAGAAGATTTTTTGGAGAGTGATACAAGAATGATCACAGAGACGGATTTATGAGAGTGCGTGTTGGACCCGAGACTTGGAGTGTGCAAGTGAAGTGCAAAGGAGCACCAAAATACACTCCAAAACCGTCCATACACTACATTTGAACTACACTTGATGGGCACCTCTCACTTAAGGGACATTTTGGTCATTTTAACTTCTATTTTGTAATACACTATATAAAGAACATTGTAGGGTTTCTTTCATTAGTTTTTGGATATTGAATCTTGTAAAAACACAATAGAAAGACAAGTTCTCTCTCTCTCTTTGGAGGCTTGGCCGAAACTAGGTGAACAATAAGTGTGGATTCACTTGTGTTGTTCTCTTGCTTGGAATGTTGGGTGTTTGAAGGATTGAGGTCCCTCTTGTGTCCATCGAAGAGTGTAGGTGTTCATATTATCATAGTATTAAGGGACTTTGTGTTTGAAACACACTTGGATTCTTAGTTCATGTAATAGTGTATGTCACATACCTATCTTTTCATTTCTTGCATTCTTGCGTAGTCTTTGTGTCATATAACCTTGTAATCCGTGGGTTGTATTATCATATTATAACACCCCATATTTTCGGGCTAGTCTTTGAACTGTCGTTCCTACGTGTATAAGTTGTAATCCAAATGATTCCCATGTGAATATAAGTTTCATGATCTTTATCCTCGTGTTTGATGTGTTTTCAAGGTGAAAAATGTTCATAAGAATCACTTAGAACAAAGTTGAACTAAGATCCTTTGATTCGTCTAAAGATTGGTATTCGATTCTACGAGGGTCTAATTTGAATGTGTATAACTTTTTATATACGTAGAATTTTGCAACTCAATACCCACCAAATTGTAGATAATTGAATTAGCTTTCCAACTATATCAATTCGCCTTAATCCGATACCTGAGCGAAAAGTTATGGCATTTTTCGTATGAGTTAGTGAGCCGAAATCCGCACATAATACTTAATTTCAGCCCCCAAAAGCATTATACACACTATTATTCATCTTTTCTCTCAAAGAAAAATCCTAGCCACCTCCCAAGAACACCAAATTAATTAACTTCTCTTCAAGAAAAATCAAGAACTCAAATTTCCCAATTCAAGAAAGCTTTCAAGATTGTGTTTCTCCTTCAAAATTAAAGATTTAAGGTATGTGGGAGTTCATCCATAGGTCTCCTTTCACCCATGGAGCCCCAAAACCCTTCTTTCAATTAAAGAATGAAATTTTATTCTTATTATGGAGTTTTGTATGTTCAAGAAAGATTTAGTTTCATGATTTCATAGTGTTTTTAATTCAATTTAGTCCATGTGTGATTCCATGCAAGATGTTGAACTCCTCATGCCATGAATTTATGTTTTCCCATGCTTTATTCAAGTGAATTCCATGATAGACCCTAAATTCATGATTTTTAGCAAAATCCCCATGTTTCAAATTCATATTTTCCACATGTTTGATGAAATTCTCATATTATGTTCAATCAATTTCAAGATGAATTCCCGAGTTATAAATTTTGTCATGTAACTCTATTGGTTCCTCACGTTTAAGACATTCTTATGTTCAAGCTATAATCTTTACGTGTTGTGATGAAATGCTCATGTCCTATTTCAAGCGAATTTCATGTCAATTCCTAAATTCATAATTTTAGTTATGTAATTATGCTATGCTCCCATGTTTAAGATATTTCCATGTCCAAGTTCATGATCCCCATGTGTTTGGTGAATTGCCCCATGTTAAAGTATTAATCTCCATTTGTTTGATGAAATGCCCAAATGAAGGGTTTCTTTAAATAATGCTTACTTATTATGGTCTCAAATGCTCTCATGTGTTCTTATTGTTATTTCTATCGAGTCCTGGGGTTATGAATGTCTGAAATTTAGTTGTATACCTAGTTTCCAGTATCTACAGAATGATTTCAGTTATACCATAGAAAATATCATTCAGTCAGTAATATGGTCAGTTATGAGTCCGATTAAGTTAGCTCAGTCCGGTTTCAGTCCCTATATTAGTTTACGCGTTAATAATTACCTCAGAATCTGTATGTACTATTATTTTCAGAATACCATGACCTGAGCTTATCAGTTATTAGTTATCATTGCATACACCAGTTAGTATTTCAGTTTATTTCAGTTGGGAGTAGGATTCAGCACCGAGCGAACCCAGGGATTGGGGCACTCCTTCTATTTTAAGGTTTGACCCTTAGTAGCAATCCCTGAGTTACAGAACTACGTAGCCAGCGTAGGTTGAGATATCTTTCTGCCAGTTTAGGGTTGACACATATCTCATGAGTACTCTTTCCAGATTAGGGTGACTCTTTAGACCTTCAAGACACCAGTTTAGTAGATTCATATAATTTGTGTTAGTACCCGCAGCATAGTACTGACACCCTTTCAACTGGGGTTACAGGTTGGACCCAAATTAGCTCAGATTGGGACATGTCGGTTAGATGATACCTCCCACTGTCTCAGTTACAGTCTCAGTTTAGTATTTATTTCAGAGTTCAATTTCAGGTTTGCTTGACCATAGCATATAGTTATCAGTTATTCAATTATCAGTATTTTAGTTTATAGACTATTTCAGAATCATGTTATACACTTGGTTTTGCATTCTCAAATAATACAGTTTACATGCATTCATATTTGGTCATCTCATGTTGTTCAGTTAGTCCTTGTCTCATATGCATAGTACTCCATAATTTCAGTCCAGTTATTCAGACCAAGTATAGTCCAGTCTTCCATGACCAGTATTCAGCTATCAATCATTCAGTTAACCAGATAAGCTTAGTATATGTCATGTTTGGTTCTGTATGTTTAGGTATTTGTGCTTAGTATAATTGTATATTCAGATCCTCGAGTTATGTCAATCTCCATCACATAGTTAAAGAATCAGTATTCATATAGTATCCATGTTTTACCATATCCCAGCTTCAGTTCTACTTATATCATTAAAGTAAAGTTTTACAAAAACTAAGTGTAGAGATTCACTATCTTATCAGAGTATGTTTGTCACTCATGCTTTAAGATATTTCAGTTTTCAGTTTATTCTAGCCTATTAGTGAGTCTACTTACACATAGCATGCATGTTTTAAGATTACGAATGAAATTAGTTTTACTTATTGCATTCACCCCTGCATACTCAGTATTTTCCAAAAATACTGATCCACATATACGTATGTGTGGCTACATTATTTTATAATGTAGGTACTATTTGTAGTCCGTACATCATGATCAGACAGTTACAGTTTCCAGCCAACAGGTGATGAGTTCTCTTGTTTTGAGAAGTCCAGACAGTTTTAGTTCATGTACAATTTATTTATTTTCATATGTATTGATTAGTGGTAGTTTGAGGCATGTCCCAGCTATCTATAGTCAGTACAGTAGAGGCTTCATAGATGTCGGTCAGAGTCAGTCATGTAAATTTCAGTTTCTTCCTTCAGTTTTATCAGATTGTAAACTTTATCAGTAATGTATTTATTAAGATTATGCTTTGATTATATTTTTTGCACAGCAGAACTTGTTATTTATTTTATTATAATTCAGTTGCTTAACAGTATGTCAGTTCATGAGTTAGCTTGGGATCACTTGTGGTTCCGAGCACCGTATGGCATTCAGGGTGTACTCTGTAACACCCCGTACTTAATTACGTGCATTAGCCATTGTTATATATGTTGGAGTATATGTATTGATCCTAAGTTAGGTATATATGAGTATTGATTATTTTGAGATGGTTTCAAGTGTATAGTTTGATTATATGTGTATAGGAATCGACCTTATTTATACCGAAATTTGCCCGTCGATGTTTCCATACGAAGGTTATTGAATAAGCTTTCCGACGATATAAAGATTTTCAAAAACGGATAAGTTTCGGATATAAGCGAGCACGTTCGAAACTATAAAACGGTGACCGGGATGTGAACAGTAAATTTGCAGGAAAATTGCCAGTTTTTTGGGTCAACTTTGAACGATCATAACTCCCTCAATATAATGAACTGGGCGAGCTACCACATATCAAAATAAAGATATTTGAGTATTCTTTCTAATGAAATTGGTTTCATCCAAATCCAACATCTGAGTAAGGAGTTATAATCGTTCTATTTCAGCCTCTCAAAACAGATTTTTGTGAACAGTAGATTAGCAGGAAAATACTGAGGTCTGCCGGTTTTTTGGGTCAACTTTGAACGATCATAACTCCCTCAATATAATGAACTGGGAGATCTACCATATATAAAAAGAAATATCTTTGAGTCTTCTTTCCAATGCAATTGGTTTCATCCAAATTCAACATCTGCGTAAGGAGTTATACGCGTTTTACTTCAGCCTCTCAAAATAGATTTTTAGGGTCAACTTCAAACGATCATAACTCCTTGTACAGGATGAACTGGGTAGCCTACTTTATATGAAATGAAAGAACTTTGAATTATCTTTACAATGATACCAATTTCACCCAAATCCGATATCGTAGCAAAGAGTTATGGTCTATCTACTTCAGCTTGTCAAAACAGTCCACCGAAGGACATATTTGACATTATTTAAATTTTAAGGGCACTTTGGTCATTTTCTATGGTATTATGGACGGGAATATGTGTATATATACATGTATATGAGTTCAAAAACTCATATTCATCATCAATTATAGGAAAGAACAAACCCTAGCCTAATTTTTAACTCTAATTATCTTGTGATTCAACCGTGGAAAGTCCAAATTGATTCCGTAGTTGTGTTCATCGTCTCAAGGGCTTCGAGAAGCACCCCTTATTTGTGCCAACAGGACTTCAAAACCCAAAGGGCCATTCTATGGTAAGGATGTAAATTATGTTGGTGTTATTTATATGGATATGTATATATATATATATGCATGTGAGCATAAGAAGTATGTTATTTGATTGTTGTTGAAAGATGATTGGAAATGATGTTGGATCATTCTTGTGCATGGTTGGATTATGTTGAATTGTGAAGGGATGATGTGGTATTGATGATATGGTATTGAAATGATGATTATATATATATATACACATAAACCTATTGTTCAAGTTGGTTTTTGGAATGCTTTGCAAATATTGGTTGTATGGAATTATGGAAGAGAATTGTGGTGTTGGGTTGCTAATACTAGATGCCAACTATTTCATTGTAGATAAGTGATTTGTAAAGGCGGGAAGTTGTGTTGAATTGGTATCCGAATCTACAACGAGGTATGTAAAGCATACTCTAACGATGTTCTTTGGCATGAAAACACCAATGTTCCATAAAGTAAGATTCCGATGGTTATCCAAACACATGTATTGTTCTACATTACCAATGAAGTTGTTTCCATTCTATAAAGTGTCAAAATGTTTAATTGATATACCAAGAGGCTCCTATTTCATTGTTGTGATATTGATGATTCTGAAACATACTGTTGATGTACCAATGAGTCCTTATTACATCGCTATTGTATAGAAGGTCTATTACTTGATTCCTATTGATGTATCATTGTTCCAAAGGTACTATATTGGCATGAACACTAATGTAATAATCTCAAAAGCTTTTGAACTAAGTTATTGGAAAAATCTCTTATGTGTTACTTGATATACGTGTGGGTGGTATCCCAGGGGCCTAAGCCTAGCATGGGTCGATCCAAATTGATATGTACTGGGGGCAGCCTAATGGTCACAGTACGGTAGAGTATTGATTATTGTTAGGTGGTTGGAGGTTCGGGAGGAGGAGGTAATGGCGAATAATAATTGTAAAGAATAAAATGAACGAATGTATACCGTTCCACAAATGTGTTTGTATTCAAGAACCCAATTCAGATTAATAATAATGTACATGATCCTAAAAGTGTTTATGAAGTGTGGTTCACTTCTATTATGATTTATTCACATGTGTATGATTTTCTTGATCCCCCATATCACATATGATTATTTACAGCTTTACATACTCAGTACATATTTCGTACTGACGTCCCTCACGGGGGACCTGCATTTCATGCTGCAGGATCAGGTACTTCAGCTCATTCACAGCATAGATAGGAGCCAGGTCATACAGCTGTTGTTGGTGAGCTCCAGTTTGCTTCGGAGCTTTCCGAGTCGGTTTCTTATATTTTGTTATTGTACAGGAGTCATGTGTGGGCGGGGGTTCGTCCCGACCCTAGTTATGTCATGTATATCCTAGAGGCTTTGTAGACATAAAGATGGGTAAAGTCATGGAAGTTTATATAGTGATGTTATATTCGTATATGGGGTGGCCCCGACGGCCAAGTATTATATATATGTATATATATTTGTGCGTGTTGTGCTGATACAGGTAATTAGACCCTTTTATATGCAGCGAAGTGCCGCCCAAATTTTTGGTGACATGTAAGTGAAAGTACAGGTATTTGAACGGGTTCTCCCGGGCCTTCTCGGCTTCGGGTGCCAGTCCGGCCCGATGGGATTTTGGGCCGTGACAAAAGTGGTATCAGAGCGGTTCGTCCTAGTGAGTCTACAAAGCCGTGTCTATGTAGAGTCTTGTTTATCGGTGTGTTGTGCACCACATCTATAAACAGGAGGCTATGGACATTTAGGAATTGTTTCTTTTCTTCATGTCTTAGATCGTGCGATAGAGCTTATATTGTATATGAAGTCATAGTTGACCACTGAGTCAGTTTGTTTCTCTTATTATAGTAATGATGCCGGTTACCAGAAGCAAGAATATCGGTAAGCAAGTAGATGTGGCTGCCGGAGAGGGGATTAGTAAGTCACCAACTATACCAGCTAATCAAAGTGAGGCTCCAGCTGAGCATGCATCAGAAACTTCCCCCAGTCCAGAAGAAATAAGGGGGAGGAGAACTATATCCCTAGAGCCACCTATTAATGTTGTTGATCAAGATCTTAGAAATGCAGTGCAACTTTTGACTCGTATAGTTGCTGGGCAAGTCCAAGGGCAAGCCATTCCTGTTTCGGGTTCTAGCAGTACTGATAGGGCGGCTAGTCTTCGGAAGCAAGATTTTCTTAAGATGGATCCGCCTACTTTTACCGGATCCGATCTTAACGAAGATCCGAAGGACTTTATTGATCAAATCCATAGGGCCCTAGAGGTGATGCATGTATCGGGCAGAGAGACAGTGGAGTTAGCCGCGTATAGATTCAAAGGTGAGGCTATATATTGGTATGAAGACTGGAAACGATCGAGGGGCATTGATGCACCCCCAGCTACTTGGAAAGAGTTCAAAGAGGCATTTATTGATCATTATCTTCCATATGAGACTCGTCAGGCCCGTGCGGATCAGTTCTTAAATCTTCGGCAAGGTAATACAAGTGTGAGGGAGTATAGTCTTCGATTTAATTCTTTGTCCAGATATGCTCCTAATGTTATAGCTACTATGGATGACAGAGTTCATCGGTATGTGAACGGATTGGATCCGTATTTGGTTAGGGATTGTACTATTGCTGCACTGAATAAAGATATGGATATAGCTAGGATCCAAACATTTGCACAGAAAATGGAAGATCAGAGGCAGAGAAGAAGAACGCAGGAATTTGAAAGCGGATCTTCTAAGAGGTCCAGATATACAGGGCAGTTTATGGCTCCACAGGGAGGTTTTAGACCTCAATTTTCTGCTAGACCACCTAGGCCATTATTTTTTTATTCTGCAGCTAGTGCTCCACCACAGCATCAGGGGTTCAGAGGCAGTCAAATTGGGCAAAGAAGTGAGGGTCATAGTTCGCGATCAGTGGGTTATCATGGGCAAGGGAATATGATCCAACTGAGACATCCTCGAGAGCCATGCAATAAATGTGGAAGGAATCATATGGGCGCATGTCGAATGGGAACAAATGTTTGTTATTGGTGCGGTATGACGAGGCATATGATAAGAGAATACCCACGAAGGGGTGCAGGTGGTGTAGCACGACCTTCGGGATCAGTTGTTGCATCATTGTCACCGGTATCTTATTCTGGTAGAGGCGCACGACCCGTGGGTCACGCTAGAAACGAAACAAGAGTCGCCAGTTCCAGCGGGACTCAGAATCACACTTATGCTTTAGCAGATCGACAGAATCTAGAGGCTTCCCCAGATGTGGTTACGGGTACGTTGTCCATATTATCATTTGATGTATATGCTCTAATTGATCCCGGTTCTACATTATCATATGTTACTCCTTTGGTTGCTGGAAAGTTCAAAAGAACCCCCGAATTGTTAGATAAGCCGTTGGAAGTGTCTACCCCGGTTGGAGAATCTATTATTGCTAGAAGAGTTTATAAAGATTGTGTAGTAACTGTGTGTGGTCGAGACACGATGGCTAATCTCGTGGAACTAGAAATGGTAGATTTTGATGTTATAATAGGTATGGATTGGTTGGCGTCTTGTTATGCCAAAATTGACTGTTGTACAAAAAAGATGTATTTACATTTTCCGAATGAAGCAGTTATTGAATGGCAAGGTAAGATCGGTGCACCAAGAGGTAGATTTATTTCTTATTTCAAAGCAAGAAAAATGATTTCCAAGGGATACCTATATCATTTAGTTAGAGTAAGGGATATAGAAGCGGAGCCACCAACTCTTCACGTTGTTCTGGTGGTAAATGAATTTTCTGATGTATTTCCTGAAGATCTTCTAGGTTTGCCTCCTGAACGAGAAGTAAAGTTTGGTATTGATGTAATTCCAGGCACCCAACCAATCTCCATTCCTCCATATAGAATGGCCCCAGCAGAATTGCGAGAATTGAAAGAGCAATTGAAAGATTTGCTTGAGAAGGGATTCATAAGGCCTAGTATGTCCCTCTGGGGAGCACCAGTGTTATTTGTGCGCAAAAAGGATGGCTCGCTGAGGATGTGTATTGATTATCGGCAATTGAATAAGGTGACTATTAAGAATAAATATCCTCTCCCAAGAATTGATGATTTATTTGATCAGTTATAGGGCGCCAAGTGCTTTTCTAAGATTGATATGAGGTCAGGTTGATTTGAGGTCAGGTTACCACCAAGTGAGGGTCAAAGAAAAAGATATACCCAAAACAGCTTTCCGAACAAGGTATGGTCATTATGAGTTTCTAGTTATGTCATTTGGGCTAACAAATGCACCTGCAGCTTTTATGGATTTGATGAATAGGGTGTTTAAGCCATTCCTGGATGTATTTGTGATAGTTTTTATAGATGATATTCTAGTTTATTCTAGATCAGAAGAGGACCATGCCAATCGCTTACGACAGACATTGCAGACTCTTCGTGATTGTAAGCTTTATGCAAAGTTCTCTAAATGTGAGTTTTGGTTAAAGTCGGTGGCATTTTTGGGTCATATTGTATCTAGTGAAGGGATAAAGGTTGATGCTCAAAAAATAGAAGCTGTGAAGAACTGGCCAAGGCCCACAACGCCAACGGAGATTCGTAGTTTTCTCGGGTTGGCCGGTTATTATAGGAGGTTTGTTAAAGACTTTTCTTCCATTTCAGCACCTTTAACCAAGCTAACGCATAAAGCATCCAAGTTCCAATGGAATGATACGTGTGAGGAGAGTTTCCAAGAATTGAAAAATAAGTTGACTTCTACACCTGTGTTGGTACTTCCAGAAGGTACAGAAGGGTATATAGTGTATTGTGATGCTTCTAGAATTGGTTTAGGATGTGTATTGATGCAGCATGGTAAAGTAATAGCATATGCTTCTAGAAAATTGCGGCCACATGAGAAAAATTATCCTACACACGATCTTGAGTTGGCAGCGGTTATCTTTGCTTTAAAAATATGGCGCCACTATTTATATGGGGTTCATGTTGATATATATACTGATCACAAGAGCTTACAATATATTTTCAGTCAGAAGGATCTAAATCTGAGGCAGCGAAGGTGGATGGAACTATTAAAAGATTATGATGTCGATATTTTGTATCATCCAGGGAAAGCAAATATAGTAGCTGATGCGTTAAGTCGTAAGGCTATGATGATGCCTATAGAAAGGCAAGGGATGGTTAAAGATCTTCACCAGTTAGCTAGTTTGGGAGTTCGCCTTCTTGAAACTCCGGACAAAGAGCTTATCGTACATAATGTTGCGGAATCTTCATTAGTAGCTGAAGTGAAAGAGAAGCAATATGCAGATCCTATTTTATTATAGCTTAAGGAGAACGTTCAGAGTGGTGCAACCAAGGCATTTGAGCTTACGCGAGAAGGAGTACTTCAGTGCCAAAACCGATTGTGTGTGCCGGATGTAGACGGGCTAAGAAAGAAGATTATGATAGAGGCACATTTTTCAAGGTATTCCATTCATCCAGGATCAACTAAAATGTATCAAGATTTGAAAGATATGTATTGGTGGAATGACATGAAAAGGAACATCGCAGAATTTGTAGCTGAATGTCCAAATTGCCAACGAGTTAAAGTGGAACATCAAAAGCCCGGAGGCTATATGCAATGCATAGATCTTCCAACTTGGAAGTGGGACATGATCAACATGGATTTTGTTACAGGTTTGCCTCGTACAGCTCGGAAATTTGATTCTATATGGGTGATTATGGATAGGCTTACTAAATCCGCACATTTCTTACCCGTTAAGACCACTTACACAGTTGAAGAATATTCGAAGCTGTATGTTAAAGAAATAGTCCGATTACATGGAGTGCCAACTTCTATTATATCAGATCGGGGAACTCAATTTACTGCAAACTTTTGGAAGTCTTTCCAACGGAGTTTGGGAACACAAGTGAATCTGAGTATAGCTTTTCACCCTCAGACGGATGGACAAGCAGAGCGCACCATTCAAACACTTGAAGATATGCTACGAGCATGTGTTATAGATTTTAAAGGCAGCTGGGATGATCATTTACCTCTTATTGACTTTGCCTACAATAATAGCTATCATTCAAGTATCAAAATGGCACCATATGAAGCTTTATATGGGAGGAAGTGTAGATCACCAATAGGATGGTTCGAAGCGGGTGAAACTCTTATGTTCGGACCGGATCTTGTGTATCAAGCCATAGAAAAAGTCAAGGTGATTCAGCAACGGTTGAAAACAGCCCAAAGTTGACACAAGTCATATACGGATAGTAGAAGAAGAGGGCTAGAGTTTTCGTTAGGCGATTGGGTATTTTTGAAGGTATCGCCAATGAAAGGGGTGATGAGATTTGGCAAGAAAGGAAAGTTGAGTCCACGATATATAGGCCCGTATAAGATTATTTGAAGATGTGGGCAAGTTGCTTATGAATTAGAGCTACCCCAGGAACTCTCATCAGTGCATCCAGTATTTCATGTATCGATGCTTCGAAAGTGCATCGGAGATCCGTCCCTTATTACTTCTACTGAAGATGTGCAAGTAATAGAAGATCTTACCTATGAGGAGATGCCTATTGCTATATTAGATCGTCAAGTTAAGAAGTTGAGAAATAAAGAAGTAGCATAAGTGAAAGTACTTTGGAGTAATCAACAAAGGGAAGAGATTACATGGGAAGCGGAGGAAGCAATGAAATCGAAATACCCTTATTTGTTCAAAGGTGAAAAAGAAGTGCAAGGAGTGGAACTGGGACACTAACAAGTAAGTTTTTACATATGCATAACATCTATATGATGACGTGAATATCAATTATGAATTCGAACTTGTTTCGGCTAAATAACTACATTCACATTCGAGGACGAATGTCCTTAAGGGGGGAAGGATGTAACACCCCGTACTTAATTACGTGCATTAGCCATTGTTATATGTGTTGGAGTATATGTATTGATCCTAAGTTAGGTATATATGAGTATTGATTATTTTGAGATGGTTTCAAGTGTATAGTTTGATTATATGTGTACAGAAATCGACCTTATTTATACCGGAATTTGCCCGTCGATGTTTCCATACGAAGGTTATTGAATAAGATTTCCGACGATATAAAGATTTTCAAAAACGGATAAGTTTCGAATATAAGCGAGCACGTTCGAAACTATAAAATGGTGGCCGGGATGTGAACAGTAAATTTGCAGGAAAATTGCCAGTTTTTTGGGTCAACTTTGAACATAGCTCCCTCAATATAATGAACTGGGCGAGCTACCACATATCAAAATAAAGATATTTGAGTATTCTTTTTAATGAAATTGGTTTCATCTAAATCCAACATCTGAGTAAGGAGTTATACTCGTTCTATTTCAGCCTCTCAAAACAGATTTTTGTGAACAGTAGATTAGCAGGAAAATACTGAGGCCTGCCAGTTTTTTGGGTCAATTTGAACGATCATAACTCCCTCAATATAATGAACTGGGAGAGCTACCATATATCAAAAGAAATATCTTTGAGTCTTCTTTCCAATTAAATTGGTTTCATCCAAATTCAACATCTGTGTAAGGAGTTATACGCGTTTTACTTCAGCCTCTCAAAACAGATTTTTAGGGTCAACTTCAAACGATCATAACTCCTTGTACAGGACGAACTGGGTAGCCTAATTTATATGAAATGAAATAACTTTGAATTATCTTTACAATGATACCAATTTCACCCAAATACGATATCGGAGCAAAGAGTTATGGTCTATCTACTTCAGCTTGTCAAAACAGTCCACCGGAGAACATATTTGACATTATTTAAATTTTAAGGGCACTTTGGTCATTTTCTATGGTATTATGGACGGGAATATGTGTATATATACATGTATATGAGTTCAAAAACTCATATTCATCATCAATTATAGGAAAGAACAAACCCTATCCTAATTTTCAACTCTAATTATCTTGTGATTCAACCGTGGAAAGTCCAAATTGATTCCGTAGTTGTGTTCATCGTCTCAAGGGCTTCGAGAAGCACCCCTTATTTGTGCCAACAGGACTTCAAAACCCAAAGGGTCATTCTGTGGTAATGATGTAAATTATGTTGGTGTTATTTATATGGATATGTATATATATATATATATATATGCATGTGAGCATAAGAAGTATGTTATTTGATTGTTGCTGAAAGATGATTGGAAATGATGTTGGATCATTCTTGTGCATGGTTGGATTATGTTGAATTGTGAAGGGATGATGTGGTATTGATGATATGGTATTGAAATGATGATTATATATATATATACACATAAACCTATTGTTCAAGTTGGTTTTTGGAATGCTTTGCAAATATTGGTTGTATGGAATTATGGAAGAGAATTGTGGTGTTGGGTTGCTAATACTAGATGTCAAATATTTCATTGTAGATAAGTGATTTGTAAAGGCGGGAAGTTGTGTTGAATTGGTATCCGAATCTACAACGAGGTATGTAAAGCATACTCTAACGATGTTCTTTGGCATGAAAACACCAATGTTCCATAAAGTAAGATTCCGATGGTTATCCAAACACATGTATTGTTCTACATTACCAATGAAGTTGTTTCCATTCTATAAAGTGTCAAAATGTTTAATTGATATACCAAGAGGCTCCTATTTCATTGTTGTGATATTGATGATTCTGAAACATACTGTTGATGTACCAATGAGTCCTTATTACATCGTTATTGTATAGAAGGTCTATTACTTGATTCCTATTGATGTATCATTGTTCCAAAGGTACTATATTGGCATGAACACTAATGTAATAATCTTAAAAGCTTTTGAACTAAGTTATTGGAAAAATCTCTTATGTGTTACTTGATATACGTGTGGGTGGTATCCCAGGGGCCTAAGCCTAGCATGGGTCGATCCCAATTGATATGTACTGGGGGCAGCCTAATGGTCACAGTACGGTACAGTATTGATTATTGTTAGGTGGTTGGAGGTTCGGGAGGAGGAGGTAATGGCGAATAATAATTGTAAAGAATGAAATGAACGAATGTATACCGTTCCACAAATGTGTTTGTATTCAAGAACCCAATTCAGATTAATAATAATGTACATGATCCTAAAAGTGTTTATGAAGTGTGGTTCACTTCTATTATGATTTATTCACATGTGTATGATTTTCTTGATCCCCCATATCACATATGATTATTTACAGCTTTACATACTCAGTACATATTTCGTACTGACGTCCCTCACGGGGGACCTGTATTTCATGCTGCAGGATCAGGTACTTCAGCTCATTCACAGCATAGATAGGAGCCAGGTCATACAGCTGTTGTTGGTGAGCTCCAGTTTGCTTCGGAGCTTTCCGAGTCGGTTTCTTATATTTTATTATTGTACAGGAGTCATGTGTGGGCGGGGGTTCGTCCCGACCCTAGTTATGTCATGTATATCCTAGAGGCTTTGTAGACATAAAGAAGGGTAAAGTCATGGAAGTTTATATAGTGATGTTATATTCGTATATGGGGTGGCCCCGACGGCCAAGTATTATATATATGTATATATATTTGTGCGTGTTGTGCTGATACAGGTAATTAGACCATTTTATATGCAGTGAAGTGCTGCCCAAATTTTTGGTGACATGTAAGTGAAAGTATAGGTATTTGAACGGGTTCTCCCGGGCCTTCTCGGCTTTAGGTGCCAGTCCGGCCCGATGGGATTTTAGGCCGTGACATACTCTCGGGGCGTTACAAACTTGGTATCAGAGCACAGATTTCAAGTGTCCTAGGGTGTCTATGAAGCCATGTCTAGTAGAGTCTTGTGGAACGGTACGGAGACATCTGTACTTTTCTTCAAGAGGCTACAAGGCATTTAGGAAATGTTTCCCTTCTTTCATGTCTCAGATTTTTCTATAGAAAGGTTCTCTAAGAAACTCACACAGATTTTTATCTTGCTCTATTCATGACATATCTACCTTGTTTTTGAGGTAACATAAATAGTCAAGCTCAACTTTCTATAGATAGAGTTTTCTCAGACAATCCCTACAAACAGTTGTGGGATTGCATGCAGGCTCAAAATATCTCATTAGTTCTGTTATGCTCTGAACTTTGAAAATAGTCATTCTTATTTATGAAACTCCTACATTGAGCTGAAGTTAGATGCGCTTTCAGATCCATTCTCAGAATTTTTTGATAGCATCTAGAGTTAGAATTATGAACCCAAAAGTTTAGCAGTAGTGGAGTTGGGATAGTGTTATCTGGATTGAGTATGTTATGTATTCATGGGATAGTTGTATGAAGGTAAATCAGTAAGCTTGAAATAGTGTATGCAAGAATTTAAGTTGTTGATTCAAAATTTTATGTTGTTGATGTCAGATGTTCAGGTATGATGGTAGTTCTTATGGTTTAGATGTGATGTCAGTAGGCTACGCAAGAAGTTAGTATGGTTCATTGAAGGTTTGGGGATATCCATGTTAAGTGTTAGAATCTAAGTTTGAATCATTGAAAATTGAGCTAATAGAAAAAAAGAGTTGAGCCTCTAGATGGTGTAAACTCAGAGTAACGTGATTGCAGTTCAGTTTAGAGATATTAAAGGGGTCCACAGACTTAAGATAATAGCTTTAGTATAAGGGGGAGATGATAGAACAGGTGACCAAGTTAGACTCTCATATTCTAGTAGTAGTGCCAGTATGTGTAGAAAAGCAGTAAGGGAGGATAATTCCCAACCTATTCTTATCTCAGTGCAAAGTTTTTCAGTCATCACGATATCTACTCATGCCTTACATGTCAGCCCTATGATCACAACTCATATTCATGCGCTTTATAGAAAAATCATGTACGCTTCCAGTTCCTCATATAAGGAGTTCCAGTTCACTTAGCAGTACGAATCCTATTCCATGACATCATAAACTCCAAACTCAAGTCATGCAGCTCATAACTCAAGTCATGCAGCAGTTCCAGTACTCATGTTACACTCCTAATGATCAGCGAAATTTAGTTTATGTCATGTATGCCCTTAGTTTAGCTCTCTTTAATAAATTCATACTTTTGATACCTTATTCCTCAGGCCTCAGTAAAGTGTCAAGTTATGCGTAGTTATTATTTCATGCTTCAGGTCCTTATGTTCTAATCTTTCAGTGACCTCTCTTTAATATTAAGATAGTGATGATGAATAATTGTTTAGATGGGAGAGAGTAAGTGTTCCTTGTTTTCATGATTCAGACTAGTATTACTGTGTTATATGTACACTTTGTAGATTCGAGTAGGCTTGAACATTGTGAGAAAGGTGTTTTTATGGTTGTTTGCCTAAAGTTCATGTGTGGTTATGAAGATAGGTTTGAATGTCATGTTGGTGTACAAGTGAAAATTATAGCTGAGTATAAGCTTTCAACATAATTCAGTCTGTATAGCCAGTAATTCAGTTTAGCAGTCAGACAGGCAAGTTCATATGATTTTTTCATCTCCCAACCTAGTCATACTATTCAAAATTTTCATGAATATGGCCATTCCGATAGGTAGTTTGTTCGCATCTATGTAAATTGTGAACTAAGTTCAGTTCATGCATTATGTTTCAGATCCCAGATATTCAGTCATGATTCAGTCTGTAAGTGCTCCATACATCATCTCAATTTTTCTTAGTATTTCAACCAAGTCAGTATCATTCAGGAGATGAAATATCCCAAGGGTAAGATGTATTGTAATACCTCGAGTATTCATGTTCTAAAGCTTTCATCTTCTCTTCACGAAATAAGATTCATCTTGAAGTACTGGTTACTCATCAATTGACTCTCTCATTTCTATCTTAGCTTTATAATCATTCTCATGTCATTGCATGTATTCAAAAAATCAGTTCAGTTCATGCTATTCAGTTCGTGTATCGTGTTTCAGAATCAGTTATGCAATCATGTTCCAAGTCATGCATGTTTAGAATATGATCTCAGTTAACGCCATACAGTACTCTCAGTTTAACTAGTTTCATTCAAGGACAAATGTTCCCAAGGGGGAGATAATGTAACACCCCATATTTTTGGGCTAGTTTTTAAACTATCGGTCCTACGTGTATAAGTTATAATCCAAATGATTCCCATATGAATATAAGTTTCATGATCTTTATCCTCGTTTTTGATGTGCTTTCGAGGTGAAAAATATTCACAGGAATCACTTAGAACAAAGTTGAGCTAAGAGCCTTTGATTTGTCTAAAAATTGATATTCAATTCTACAAAGGTCTACTTTGAATGTGTATAAATATTTATATACATAGAATTTTGTAGCTCAAAACCCACCAAATTGTAGATAATTGAATTAGTTTTCCAACGATACCAATTTCGCCTTAATCTGATACCCGAGAGAAAAGTTATGGCATTTTCCGTGTGAGGCAGTGAACCAACGCCATTGGAACGTGATGCGTCGGTTGTCAACGCGACGCAATGGCCAACATGTTACGAAACTGTTTCACATGATATTTCAGTTTCTAAAGGGTCTAGGGGAACTTTGGTGACTTCCCCTCACCCAAATCCACCCATAACACTTAATTTCAGCCCCCAAAAGTATTATACACACTATTATTCATCTTTTTTCTCAAAGAAAAACCCTAGCCACCTCCCAAGAACACCAAATTAATTATCTTCTCTTCAAGAAAAGTCAAGAACTCAAGTTTCCCAATTCAAGAAAGCTTTCAAGATTGTGTTTCTCCTTCAAGACTAAAGCTTTAAGGTATGTCGGAGTTCATCCATGGGTCTCCTTTCACCCATGGAGCTCAAAAACCCTCCTTTCAATTAAAGAATGAAATTTTATTCTTATTATGGAGTTTTGTATGTTCAAGCAAGATTTAGTTTCATGATTTCATACTGTTTTTAATTCAATTCAGTCCATGTGTGATTCCATGAAAGATATTGAACTCCTCATGCCATGAATTTAAGTTTCCCCATATTTTATTCAAGTGAATTCCATGATAGACCCTAAATTCATGATTTTTAGCAACATCCCCGTGTTTTAAATTAATGTTTTCCACATAATTGATGAAATTCTCATATCAAGTTCAATCAATTTCAAGATGAATTCCCGAGTTATAAATTTTACTATGTAACTCTATTGTTCCCTCACGTTTAAGACATTCTTATGTTCAAGCTATGATATTTACATGTTGTGATGAAATGCCCATGTCCTATTTCAAGCAAATTTCATGTGAATTCCTAAATTCATGATTTTAGTTATATAATCATGTTATGCTCCCATGTGTAAGATATTCTCATGTCCAAGTTCATGATCCCCATGTGTTTGGTGAATTACCCAATGTTAAAGTATTAATCTCCATGTATTTGATGAAATGCCCAAGTGATGGATTTCTTTAAATAATGCTTACTTATTATGGTCTCAAATGCTCTCATGTGTTCTTATTGTTATTGTTATCAAGTCCTGGGATTATGAATGTCCGAAATTAAGTTGTTTATCTAGTTTCCAGTATCTATAGAATGATTTCAGTTATACCATAGGAAATATCATTCAGTCAGTAATATGGTCAGTTATGAGTCCGATTAAGTTGGCTCAGTTTGATTTCAGTCCCAGTATCAGTTTATACATTAATAATTACCTCAGAATCTGTATGCATTGTTATTTTCAGAATACCATGACCTGAGCTTATCAGTTATTAGTTATTAGTTATCAGTGCATACTCAATTATTAAAACTAATAAAGCAATTGTCACTTATACTCAATTATTAAAACTTGTGTCACTTACACCTCATTTTCAAACTCTTTTGTCACTTTTAGCTAAATTGCTCAAGTTAGATGACCACTCATAAAACTTGCTCTAATAATTAGTATATATAACTACTTTACACAACAATATTATTATTGTTCCTCCCCAAAAAGAAAAAGGAAATTTGTTAACTTTAGGGTGTGTTCGGTATGAAGGAAAACATTTTACTTTTTCTCATGTTTGTTTGTCTAAAGAATTTGAAAAATATTTTTTATATGAACACAAGTTCCTTCAAAATAAGAAAAATGACTTACCTAATCAAACTAGAAAAAATAAGTTGCAACGTTCATACACTCTCAAAATCACCCATCCCACCTTTATCCTCCCACCCTTTCCCCCAAAAAAAATTTTACCCACTCCCAGCCCCAAAAATCTTACTCACCCCTATCCCTGACTCTCACCCCCTACCAACCTCCCCCCCACACCACCACCAAAATAAAAAACTTACCCATCCCCCTAACCCTAACCTCAATTTTTAAAAAATAATATATATTTTTTAAAAAAATTTAAAACATTATTCTTACCCCACACTCTTTACTATATTCATTCACATTGTTTTATGTTAAATATATGCAAATATTTTACCCTATTCGTTTTCACTGTTTTATGTTAAATATATGCAAATATTTTTAAAATTATTTTCTATTTGCGTAACGAACACAATAGAATAAGTAAGAAACAACTTGTTTTTCTAAAAAATATTTTCTTGAAAAACATTTTCCTCCATACCGAACACGCTAATGTTTTCTTTAATATTTGAGCAACTTCATCTCACATTGATCAGAATATATTCCTGTTGTGAATACTATTCCAAATGCTCAAAAAGAAAGTTAATTGCATTACAATATATAGAAAAATCACAACCACTAAACACTATTGATAGAGAGGGTAGAAGGAGATGAGGAGTTAAACCAAAAGGGATGAGGAGTAGTAGATGAAAGGGGATAAGAGGATTCAGATTCTTAACAACAGTTAGCATGCCTTTCTTTATCTCAATACACTGCTATTAACTATTCTTTCCATTCACTTGCTCCACCGAGGAAAATATGTCCACTTGGGATAGTTTGGAAGAAGGGATAAGAAAAATAATCTTGGGATAAAGTTTGGAATTAACTTTATCCCATGTTTGCTATAAAGTATTATTTAATTCTGAGACTATTTTATTCTACTATTTGTACTAAAATGGTGGCACCATTATCCCATAAAAAGAAAGGGATAAAATAATTCCATAGAATATCCCACCTCTATTAGAACATGCACAGCGGAAGAAAAAAATTCTACGGGATCAATATATCTTACATATAATCTAGATAACGTAATCAATACGAAAATCAGAAAACTTACCTCTTGAAGCTTTCACATAGTTCGTTCAACGCTTTGTTTGTCAGGTTTGTTGACTTCTACTACTTTCTGGCTTAACTTTTGTAATCAATCTTGTGTGGCCAAGCCGATTTGTACTTAGAAAAAGAATAGTATTCTGGAATAAAATCACTTTTTTTAAGAAACCCCAACCTCTATTTATTCTCAATTCAACTGAAAAGAGAAGGAGAAGAGGTAAACTATTTTTGGCCTTCATTATAGTCTTAATGACAAAAACGTTTAGGCCTTAATTCCCTCTTAATGCCAAAAATATTTTTTGCTCTTTTAAAGTTGTCATAATGCCAAAATTGATTTTTAAATTTACTCTTTTTATTCCTTTATAGAAGACCAGTAAATAAAATAATATTATCTCTTCTGTAACTTCTTTTCTTTTTCAAATACAATTAGTTAATCAGGCATAGTAAGGACCGCAGATTTATTAACTGAGGCTTCCATTTACGATATTAATTCGGTAATGAATATCATAGTAAATTATAAATTATTCCACTAAAAATCTATAATTGCACTACTCGATTTAATTTTGAAATCTACCATTACATCTTATTTAACTCCCTATGTTAGAATTACCGACACCAATCAACTAAATTAAATTCTCTGGAAAATTTAACACATTGATTTATTTAATCCTTTATTTATAATGCTTAACTTATTTCACATGACGATATAAAATCTACCTGCAGGATTTTCACGTGAAAACTTATAAGCAACCATAAAGGGGTGTCTTCTATCTCAAGTCTAAGACATGGTTCTATCAACTAATTAATATTTCACTAAGTAATTTGTCATCATCCAACCTATTAGGAATATATTAACTCATAAAAGAGTTTCACCTTTTAATAGATTAAAATAATAAACTAAACCACATAAATCATAATAATTATATCAAGGTTAAGAGTATAAGTACATGTAATAGACTAGAGAAGTTATTTATTAAAATTCAGAACATAAACAAGCATCTCTAATTGGTCCGTTCAATACATACGAAATATACTAGCACAAGAAGTTGGAATATTACCACTCTCATAATTAAGATCAAATTATATTTAATCTTGTGCTACAATCATCAAGATGTTTGTCCTACCTCATATTTGATTGTGAATATTAATTTATTACTTATAAGAACTGATAATTTTAATCTTTCGTGCATGAGTTAAAATACTCCATATGCAAAATTATCTACTATATAAATAAAGGACATACATGTTAACACAATGATCTATTCAAATAAAGATTTTATTAATATAATAAATTGTCTTTACATGAAATGAAAATATAATACTATAACACAAACTATATGGTTAGTAGTATATCCTAACAACCTCATGAGCTATCCTTACTTATCTCATGAGTGTAACAAACAACCCCTTGGTTCATAACAATTCCCGAGTAATTTCTCAAGTGTGGGCTTGCGTATAGTAATATGTTATTGAAAAAATAAAAAAAATAAAAATTGAACAGGTATATCAAGAGTGAGCCAACCGCTGATGCCAGGACCTTACATTTCTTATGTTTTTTTTCTTTCCTTTCTGATTTTACGGTTAGGAAGGAGTACGACTGATCGGTTTTACTTCAAAATACTCTCGACTTTTGTGGATCAGCTTAAACCTGTTTAGTTATGTGTTGTATATAGTAGTGAGATTTGCTACGAAGTACGACTTTTGTATTTATATTATGTTACTAAATTATTCTCTTGTGTTAGTTCATTTAACTATGGTATGTTTTGAATAGGTGAGGGATTATTGCGTGCTGGTCACAGATATTTAAAATTTTGGGTTGTGATTATTATTTAGAGGATAAAAAGATCTTACTTCAACAAAGATTTTGTCAAATATTGTTTCTTTAAAAATAATTTTGAATTATTGACTAGTGAGTCTTATAAAATTTTCTATTTTTTCATTATATGTATATTTTGCTGCAAAATTTTTGAAGACTCTTCATCCTAATTCACACAAAAGATAGGAAACCTTTGAGAGGAAAAGAAAGGGTAATCTACTAGAGACACCTTCTATTCCTTATTGTTTTATGGATACAAAATTTGTATTCACAACAAAAACTTCAAACAACTTATGAAGTATCAAAATAAAGTTTCAATAACTTCAAACACAAGTTCAACCAATTTATGAACTATCAAAAGTTCAAACTATTTTCTTAAAAAAAACAGTAAAACCAATGATTAGAAAGAAATGAGAAAAAAAGAATAAGTCTACCAAATTCGTGGTGTGTCCTTAAGGAATTTATTTTCCTCAAGTACCCGAGGTTAATAAAATAAATCTTTTCAGGATAAAATTATTCACTTCAGCAAATAGTGGTTCCTCAAATTTGTTGAACAACAAACTCACTCAACAATTTGTTAACACACTTGAGTTTTTAGGAAGAAGGAGTTTTTAAATTTAAAATTTCATACCTTTACCTGAGAAAAAATTCAGGTACTTATAGCCAAAAGGTGGTGCTTCAGAAAGGAAGCAGTGGTTCTTGAAAAGACTCAACTTTCTAAAAAATTGCCGACTTGTCGATCCCACCTATGGCCGTAGGTTGTTAATTTCAATTTACAAAAAGTTTTCATGACATACATTGGTCCAATTGCATTTATATGGGCACCTGCACGTACATGTAATCACTTCGTCTTCAAAAAGTACCTCAAAGGATCACGTCCCTCTCAGGTGCATCGTGACATGCATCCACACATACTCGAGAGCGTCTGCAAATGGAGAATAATTTTTCTATTATTTTTGGATTACAATATCACTAATTTTCAAGTTTCAAAAAAAATTTGTCCAAAAAGATAATCTCTCGATCGATCATTTGTCAAATCCAAAGTCATAGTCGAGCAGAGCAAGCAAGCAGCGACAACACTCACTATCCACATGAAGGCATGCTTTTATGTTTAAGCATGAAGAAGTTCCTTTCTCCCACCAATGTAGGAGAACACTTCTTTCATAAGGTGAATACTCATTTTCACTTTCCCTTCATTTTTCTTTTATTCATTTTCCATTCACATTTCATCGCTTAGAACCCAACAATCCCCCACATGAATGGGGAATGGCTATTTATCAAAAACATTTATGAACAAGTGTGTTATTTACAAGCAAAGACTAATTTCATAAGTAGGTTTATCTTTGAACCGTCGAACTTTAATGTACATATAGACAACACAAGTCATACAATCAACCTATTATCATTTATGGTTCTTACGATTATATTCATTTCATCCATGAACACTTTCTGATTTCATGAGAGCTTAGAGAACAGAACTTTACTATCATTCACCTTGAAGCGACTTCTATCTCACCCTCATTTAGGTGATTTCTAAATGTTTAATCCTATATATCAAACTATTTGGTCAATCTCCCAAACTTAGAAACCATTAAAAAACTTCAAACCATAAGCATTATCTTTGTTTCCTAAGCATTATATTCATCGTGAGAATGAGTTTGAGTTAAATTGACAATGTTTGAACAATCGGTCACAATTTTATTTGATTTTCTTGAACCTAGCTCTTGGGATCTCCAGTTTACTAGATAGAGTTATCGACATAATGACTTATCCTAGACCGTAAACTCATTCTCTTTGATGATATCTCAATTCTCACTCTAGTTAGGTCTTTTGTAAGTAGGTCTGACATATTATCCTCTGACCTCACATAGTCAATCATGATAATTTTACTAGAGAGTAGTTCTCTAATGGTATTATGTTTTCATCTTATATGATGAGATTTATCGTTATACATCATACTCCCTGTCCTATCTATTGCCACTTGACTATCACAATGCATGCATACTAGAGTCAAAGATTTTGGCCAATAAGGACATCTTTCAATAAATTTTGAAGCCATTCAGTTTCTTCACCGACTTTATCTCACATAATAAATTCAGATTTCATTGTAGAGCGGGCAATACATGTCTGTTAGGATGATTTTCAAGAGACTGCTCCTCCACCAAAAGTAAATACATGTCCACTCCTGGATTTTACTTCATTTGATCTGGTGATTCAATTTTCATCACGATATCCTTCAACTATCACTAGATATTTGTATAATGTAAAGCATAGTCTTGAGTATATTTTAGATAATTCAAAACTCTTTTCATTATCATTTAATGAGATTGATTAGGATTACTCATATACCGACTCAATTTACTAATGGTGCATGTTATATTTGGTCGCGTACAATTCATGATATGCATTAAACTTCTCAACACACTTATGTAGTCCAATCATGAGTCACTTTCACCTTCATTCTTTTGAAGTGAAAAGCTCACGTCTAATGAAGTCTTGACAATATTAAAATCCAAATACTTGAACTTTCAAGTACTTTTTTAATGTAATGAGACTGTAATAATGTCAACCCTTTTGGAGTTATATAAATTATTGTCCCTAAGATCACATCAGTAACTCTAAGGTCTTTCATATTAAACGTGTTCTCAAGCATTCATTTCATAGCATTTACGTCATAAATGCCTCTACTAATGATTAAAATGTCATTTACATACAAATAAATAATGACTTTACGATTTGGAGTGTCTTTAATATAAACACATTTATCACATTTATTTATCTTGAATCCGTTTGTCAACATGATTTAGTCAAAATTTGCATGCCACTGTTTGGGTACTTGTTTTAGTTCATAAAGTGGCTTAATAAGTTTGCACACTTTTATTTTTTTACCAGGAACCAAAAAACCATCTGGTTGTTCCATGTAAATTTCTTCCTCTGATTCTCCATTTAAGAAAGTTATTTTCACATTCATTTGATGGATTTTAAGATCATATACCATTGATAAAGCAACCAACATTCGAATGGATGTTATCCTTGTTACTGACGAGTATATGTCGAGATAATCAAGGCCTTCTTTTTATCTAAAAATTTTCACAACAAGTTTTACCTTATATTTATCAATAGTGCCATCAGCTTTCATTTTCCTTTTGAAAATCCATTTAAAACCTAAAGTTTATTTCCTGGAAAAAAATCAATCAACTCTTAAATATGATTGCTCATGATTGAATCAATATCAATATTGACTGCCTTTTCTCAAAAGTATGAGTCCGAAGACAACATCACTTCCTTAAATGTTTGAGGCTTACTTTCAAGAAGAAATATTACAAAATTTGATCCGAAGGAGATTGACGTTGTTTGAAGTGTACTACACCTTGAATTCTCATCGTTAAGTACATTCTACTTTGGTTTATTCTAAGTTTGTCTATACCCCTCCATTGGACCGCTCATGTCCAGTTTTATAAGAATAACTGTGTTTAAAGAACTCAACATTATTTGATTCAATTATCGTATTATCATAAATATTCGAATGTTGAATTTATGAAAAAAAAAATCAACATGTTTTACTTCTTGTAACATAACTGATGAAGACATAGTCCACGGTCTTTGGTTCTATTTTTATCCTTTTAGATATAAGAACTTGAACTTTAGCTAAATACTCCCACACTTTAAAATATTGCAAGTTGAGTTTCTTTCCTTTTCATTTTTCATATTGAATAGATTATGCCTTGCTATGGATACTCTATTGAGTATCCGGTTTACTGTAAGAATAGCTTTCCTTCACAAGTTTTATGGTAAACCTGAATTGATGAGTGAGGCATTCATCATTTCCTTCAATGTTTGGTTTTTCTTTTCCGCAATCTCATTTGATTGAGGTGAATACAAGTAGTAGTTTGATGGACAATTTTATTTTCCAAACATATCTCTTCAAAATGAGATTCACACTCTCACCTCTATCACTCCTTATCATTTTAATTTTTTTATCTACCTGATTTTCAACTTCAGTTTTTTATTGACTAAATGTGTTTATTGCTTCATTCTTACCATTTAGAAAATAAACATAACAATTGTCAATGAAAGTTATGAAATATTTTTTTCCTACCACGAATGGCGTTGACTTCATATCACAAATATCTATGTTAATTAAGTCCAAGGGATTGAAATGTCTTTCAACAGACTAAACGGATGCTTTGCATACTTAGATTCCACACATGTTTGACACTTTGATTATTGCACTCAACGGTAGGCAAAACTTCTAAACTAATCAGTTTTCACAAGGTTTTATAATTGACATATCCTAAACGTTCATGCCACAATTCACTTGACTCAAGTAAGTAAGAAGAATCAAAGACTTTATTCATAAAAATATTCATTACATTGATCTTAAAAAGACCCTCAAAGAGGTAGCCTTTACCTACATACACTTAACCCTTACTTATTACAACTTTTTCAAAATTAAATACACATTTGAATCCATTCTTATTTAGAAGTGAAGTAGAAACTAAGTTTTTTTGCAACTCTGATACATGAAGAACATTGTTTAGTGTCACCATTTTGCTTGATGTTATCTTCTAGCAAATCTTGTTTCTTCCTTCAACCTTTGTTGTAGCTAAGTTCGTCATGAATGTATTCTCATCAACTGAGCGAGAGTATATGTTGCAAATAGTTCTTTGCTAACAGACACAAGGCAAGCGACACCTAAACCAATTCACCACTCTCTAGAATTTTTAACTAGATTGTACTCCAAAATCATAGGACATAGATCGTCCACGCCGTCTTTGGATTCAACTATGTTTGCTTGATCTTTTTTCTTGCCCTTTTCGAAGCTCAAAAACCTGTAAATTTGTAGCCTACTTTGCCACAATTAAAGCAATTTCCTTTGAATTTTTTCTTAGAAGGATTGCCCTATCGTTATGATGCTTTTGTTTTCTCTTCTTTGATTAAGTGGGGTCATTTTCCACAATGTTTGATCCACTTATTGCAAAAAAATTATGAGACGTCTTTCTTATTGTCTTGTTGTCCTCTTCAATCCTTAATCTCACAATGAGGTCTTCAACAGACATCTCCTTGTGTTTATGCTTTAAGTAGTTTTTGAAGTCTTTCCACAAAGGTAGTCACTTCTCGATTATTGCGGCTACTTTAAAAACATCGTTCAC
Source organism: Capsicum baccatum var. pendulum (assembly GCA_030864225.1). Classification (NCBI taxonomy): domain Eukaryota; kingdom Viridiplantae; phylum Streptophyta; class Magnoliopsida; order Solanales; family Solanaceae; genus Capsicum; species Capsicum baccatum. The sequence goes on from CM061550.1 coordinate 205,362,207, forward strand.
GACCAATCCTACATCAAAGATTATGTGAGTATCAAGAACAAACTTGATGTATTCAATAAAGGTATTGTATAAGCTTATACCTTCAGTAAGAAGATTATGGATTATTATTTGTAACTCTTGGACTTAGGTAACTACTTTACAATCTACCATTTTATAGTCCAGAAATCTTACGATAATGAGTTTTTTCATTTCGACATCCTCTGTTTTATACTTCTTTTCTAGAGCATTCCAGAGTTCCTTAGAAGTCTTCATATTATTGCACACATTGTACAAGTCATCTTATAGATCACTCAGTATGTAATTCTTACACAAAAAGTCTGAGTGCTTCCAAGATTTCATTATCATGAAACTTTTTTTTAGAGGAGTTTCTTATGGAAATTCAGGATTACTTTCTATGATGAACCTTTGAGACTCAAAATAGTCAGATAAAAGAATATCTTCTACTGCCAACGTTTGAAATCAACACCAAAAAATTCTCTTGATTTTTCATCGGTGCCATGGCCAGAGCAACATTTGAACGACTCGAAGTAGCAATGTTTGTTGCTGCAACATTCACCAGTCCTTCGTTGACTTGCACTTCATTAATCATTTTTTCGTTACAATAAGACAAACAACTTCGTATTCCAAAATACTAACAATAGAGTTTTTAAATTTTAAACAACTTGTTTCTAGTTTAACGATGAAATGTTCATGTTCTTCTAATCGTCAATCGAATAAATTTTAACTCGTGATAAAGTTTTAATATCTTCAAATAACTATCAAGTTCAAATAGAGTAGAAATCCAAAAGAGTTTAATCTCCATAAACTAAAATACAGTTTATAATAAAATCCATAAGATTGTTGTTTTTCGGGTACAAAATTTTTTAACAACAAAAACTTCAAACACAGGTTCAAACAACTTATGAACTATCAAAATGAAGTTTCAAGAACTTCAGACACGAGTTCAAACAATTTATAAACTATCAAAATGAAGTTCAAACTATTTTCTGAAAAACAGTAAAATCAATGATTAGAAAGAGAGGAAGACAGAAAGAATCAACTCCACTGAATTCATGGTATGTCCTTAAGGAATTTATTCCCCTCAAGTACCCGAGGTTAATGGAGTATATCCTCCTAGGAAAAAATGATTCACTTCAACAAATGGTGGTACCTGTTGAACAACGAACTCACTCAATGATTTGTTAATCACTTGAGTTTTTAGAAATATGTTTTAACTTCAAAATTTTGTGCCTTTACCTGAGGAAAATTTTGTGCCTCTCTACTTCATCTGAGATAGTGGTATGATCTGCGTACACTCTACCCTCCCAGACCCCACTATGTAGGAATACACTGGGTATGTTGTTGTTACAGCCAAAAGGTGGTACTTCAGAAAGGAAGCAGTGGTTCTTAAAAAGACGCAACTTCTGAATCATTCCGGATCTGCGGACCCCACCTACGCTCGCAGGTGGCCCATGCGGTCACAAGTCATTAGTTTTTAGGAACTTTTCATGACATGCATTGGCCCAGGTGCGTCCGCAGATGGGCACTTGTGCGCGCATGTCGTCACTTCGTCTTCAAATGGTGCCTCGAAGGGTCACGTCCTTTCCAGGTGCGTCGTGACATGCGTTTGCACATGCTCGGATGCGCCCGCAAATGGAAAAAAAAATTCTATCAAATTTTTGGATTACAATATCTCTAATGTTGAAGTTTCAAATGAATTTTATCCAAAAAGATAATCTCCAAAGCCGAACGACAACGGTACGAGGCTTGTCTTGTTCTTGCCTTATTAGACACATGAAGGCATGCTTCTATATTTAAGTATAAAGAAGTTCTCTTATCCCACCAATATGAAAGAATACTTCTTTTTGGTGGGAAGAATACTTCTTGTATAACATGAATACTAATTTTTCACTTTCCCTCCATTTTTCATTCGCACTATTTTCCATTCGCACTGGATCATTTAGAACCCGACATTCCTTGCCACAATATATCCCAGGTTAGCTACCTTTTCTTTGCGAAGTCCTAGAAGACATCCCTGTCCCAGTCAATCTCCTAGATCTTGGCCAGACATGACCCTGAAAATGTCGACCTTAACCTTGAATACGTCTTTGGCTTTCTTATCTTCCAAAATGATTTCATTTCAATTGAAGAAAAAAAAGACAGCTTTCTCCTTGAAAGCGTAAGTTGCTCTTGGTAAGAAGCATTTTATCCCAAAATTAGATGGATTTGTCTAACCTACAAGCAAATTACTAGACACCAGATTGGAGACAGGGATAAGATACAGATAAATCATCTTATTGGAAGCATTGGAGGAAACCTTGTAATCTCGTATTGTCGTACTTCCAGTGCGAGATAAATGAACATTACATAGATGTCTGACCAGCTTCTTGTGCGAAAATGTTACATCTAGCAAATCCATAACAAGAAAAATGAGCCGCTAACTAATAAAGAATACTGGAAGCACTATGTTTTATGTTTGGTTCTCTTACATGTTATGGCTAGAAGTTAAAACCTCGGCTTCTCAGCAATAATTGTTCTTGAGTACAAGCCACAATTAGATTACAAATTAACAAATAAATTGTTAAAAATTAAAAGAATGGGAGATGAATAAATTGCTATATAAACTCTTGAAAGGAATCTTTCTGATGCTGTCACCACTTTCTGCAGCACAGTTTCTGTCTAATCTACAGTACTCCAATAAATTGTATTTCAATCTCTGCAGGCTGCCATATGATCTATTTGCAAGGACACCACGATCAAACCTCCTCAGGCAGCTTGTAAGATCAAATAAACTCCACTTCATAAAATGACAAATGACATATCACAATGGAAAACTTCCTTCTTTCATGACCCAACATGTCGCGGTCATTCCTCTTTTCTAGTGGAATTTAGGAAAGTCATCAGTGCTAAAGTGTTCATTTCCAGAAAAATCACTTTCTTGTGAATGGTTTTTGGCATACAAGAAGCCGCTGGTCGCTTCCGTTCTGGAGGTCAATCACCCTAGCTTCCCAGCGGATTTGTGTGGCTAACACGCGTGCTTTCTCTATGGAGTCCAATGTATCAGAAAGAATAATCCAACCCTATCAAGAATTCATTCAAATGTCAAAACATGTACAAACTGCAAGGACTCACGAAAACATGAGAGAGACCTGAATGTGTTGAGTCAACTAGAGCTGGAAAAATGACGTGTAACCGAGATTAACAAGGGCAACATTAAAGAAAGAGTAAGATACAGACTAAAGGGAAAACCAGGTACACGAGTCATCCTGCGTTAATGCAGAATCCGAGGAAGGGCCACACTGAAGAGTGTGATGGGCATCCTGCCCTGACGCATGTATCAGGGGCTGAACCCATGCCTTGAGCCCCGTGACTTATTGGTCACGAGACAACTTTACAGTTGCTCTAAGGCTCCCCGTCAAGATTTTCACAGAACACAAAATGCAAATACAGTATTACCTCAGGTCTCAGAATACGATCCATCTCAAGTAGCAGTTCAAGCATACTGCAACCTTGTGAAGCAATGTGTGAAAGGAGCCCATTAGCATGGAGCATATCATATGTTCGTGGATATGTAGGAAATGGTTCACACCTGCCCAATTTTGAAAGACTGTTATCAGTAGATCACCAGAACCCTTATAGCATTTAATTCTTTTTCTTTTTAATAAAGAAAGGGAACTTATAGCATTTAAATTTACAAGCACTAAGCTCGTGTTCAATAAATCAACTAAGCCTCATTTCCAAATTAGTAGATGTCACTTACATGAATCCTCTATCTATTCAGCCCTATTTGGTCTTGTTCCATTCCAATATTAAATAATTTATTGGTATTGCTATACAAAAATAAGCTGCTAAGCTCATATAGTTAATTTAAAATTTTCTTTTATAACCATGGTGTACAGGCCAGTTAGAACAGATGGGAAGAAATCACCTAGTATTTTGTCTCTGCTGGGAATTGAACTTGAGTCCTCATAGTGCTCAACCCACATCATTGACCACTGGGCCACGCCCTTGGGTGCAATGCTAAGCTCATATTATGCAAGAAGTGTAAAGGGAAAAGCAAGAAACAAGCATCAATAATAGCTATCCTGTTGAAGAGATCAAGTACAGCCACAAATTTCTCTGATTTTCCCTTCAAGTTTATACTCACACTTGCAATACAAGTGATGGCTTTTCTGAAGTAAAACATTCAATGTTTTAGAAAAGATTGTAATCACTAATTTTGAAGTCAGTAACTTTAGGGATGCCAAAAGACTTCAAATCACATGAGTACTGGGACTGTAAGATAGTTATACAACCCTTCTCACTGGTTATAAGATTGAAATGATAAATACCTTGCTATCATATCGTCTTGACCTCCCATTTTAGTTATCAAAACATTGTGCTTCAGAATTCAATCAATCACCAACTCAAAGGATAGAGATGGTAAGCAAACTGAAAACAAAATAATTCATGCAACATGAACAAGAAGAAAAATTACGATATGTAAAAGAACAAGACTTTTGGAGTAAACTGTGTCGGTAGCACCACAAAAAGGATATAAGAATTATTAAACAATAGATCAAAAGGGTCACACTACAGCACCTTAAACCCACTTAACTATTCTACATATTATGTATGTAATGCGTTTTCAAAAATACATAGTTGTTAATTCTTTGGAGAATGTGCTGTAACTTTTTTCCACTATAATAATCTGACTGAAAAGCTAACTGATAAGAAAAAATACCAGAATATCTCTCTATCAGTCAAGAAAGTAGAAGAATACAAATTATCCATATTGCTTTACTTTAGTTTGAATTATTATGTACAATATCCAAGTATAAAGGTCTTTGCAAGTCTTGAAAATGTAAATGATCCAAGTATAAATGTCTTTGCAAGCTTGAAAATGTAAATGATAATGGCTTTACCAGTTATGCAGAATACCGGCTAAACCTCGATCAAGTATGAGATGAAGTGTATTACGCGCCCCAAGAGGCACAACATTCATCACCCACACTGATTTACTTGCCTCCAACATAGCAGCATTTAAGCCCCCATAATGTGCATTCATGTCCATGATATTCCGCACCATATTATAAGGAGGCAATGGATCCTCTTCACCTGGCCTCTTTGGATGGTCAGAGAAGATCAACGGCGACAGCAAAAACCAATAATTTCTCAATGCTGATCTCCAGAATTCTGAATCCTCAAGGAAATCATCAGGATGGACTCCTGCTCAAGAGGAAAACACGGGCAAATGAGTGCTTGATAAAAGAAAGTGTACAAATAGCTGAAGATTGGAGAATGAAGAAGTCACAGAAACCATTTTACCAAAAATACTTGCCATGAATTTCAATATCAGTTGAGTTCAGAGGACCAGATCTGTCGTGAATCGGAACCCACCAGTTACTGCTTGTACCAGAAATACAGTGTGTGAGCGGTTGGTAGTACAGTTGCATGTCCACGCCTTTACAAATGGGTATACTATACTGTGAGCTACATCAAAACGGAAAAGCTCATTACAGGAGGTTAAGTGGCAAAAGGGAATATGTGAATCATTCAAATCTATCAATGCACATATCAAGAAAGATTAGAACAAGGTAGTTTACTAGAAAATTCATCTTCTGTGTCTCCCTTTCAGAAAAGGCGGAAGTTGGGCAGAAAAATTTTTTTACCTAAAGATCGTATACTTTAATTAGGTACTCCATTTAATTTGTTTATCTTACTGTATCTCCTCCGTTTCAATTTTGTTTACTTTCCTTTTTAGCTTGTTTCAACAAGAATGCCTCTTTCCTTTTTTGGCATCTCTTTAGTTTCAATTTTTCACATGTCGTGTTTAAGATCAAAAGACATTTTGATACATTCTACATAGCTTTAGATTAAGATCACAAGATTCAAAAGTCTTTTTAACTTTCTTAAATTTCATGCCAAGTCAAAACCAGACAACAAATTGAAATGGAGAGAGTATTTTGTTTACTGAGTAAAGCTCTACAAATGGATGATGCCTTTTCACCTAGATCACTGTTCTTGACATTTTAGCTTATCAATTTAGTTAAATGAAACAAGGAATTGCTCAAGAAAGATAGGAACAGAAACGAAAGGAGTACATGACCTCCTCGATTGGCCTTACCTATAGCATTGAGAATTTACCGTCTTCTGCCAGATGAAAGTCTCTTCCTGCTGTTCCAAAAGAGACCAATAAAGCTGTGTACTCTTCCAAAGGAGTATACATGTTTCCCTTCTTCGCACTAGTAGAACTATCTTGCTGCTGCCGGGTCGTGGGTGAGGTTAAAATAAAATAACCTCCAGGCTTGAGCACACGGTCAATTTCAATTAAAAACAGTCCATCTGTTTTTTTCAAATTGTGAAAAAATATAAGAGAAGAATATTATTGAAATGTTGTATCAATATTATCACATTGATGTCCTATTTATAGACACTACATTCCAATCCTTTTCCTAATAGGACACTACACTACAATCTTTTTCCAAATAGGAATTTACATGTTTTTCTTATTCCTACTCATATTCTAACACTCCCCCTCAAGTTGGTGCATAGAAGGCATATGTACCAAGCTTGTTATGGATGTAATTAATACGAGGATGGGTGAAGGACTTGGTGAAGATATCTGCAAGAAAACTAATAAGGACTGCTCTGGACGTCTGAGAGACCTCAATTGAAAAGGAATAAACTAAAAAAGTGATCCGAAAAGTAGCAAACATTGCCGGAAAGTCGATCTATCGTTGGAAAATTGCCGGAAACTGGTATAAAATATATGGGTCATCTCGAAATCAAGAGATGAGTAGATCTTGAACAAGAAAGTCACCGAAAAACTCATCAAAACATGCCCAAGCTGGATTATTAGATTTGATGGCTGAAAAGTGATCACAACCTTGGAAAAATTATATGGGTAGGGTTGAAATGATAGCACAACCCTACAAGAAAGAGAAATTATATGGGTAGGGTTGGATTGATGGCATGACCCTATTGGAAAATAAAAATTATATGGGTAGGATCGGAATAACGACATGTAAAGAGAAAATATATGGGTAGGGTCGGAATGATAGTACGATCCTACTGGAAAAGAGAAATTATATGGGTAGATTCGAAATGATGGCACGACTCTACACAAATCAGATTTGAGGAGTCACCGTAAAGACACAGAACTACGCAAATCAGATCTGAGGAGTCACCAAAAACACGCATGGTGCTATGCAACTCAGATATGAGAAAGTAGTCCGAAAAGATGCACGGTACTACGCAAATTAAATATGAGTAGTCCTAAGAAATGCACGGTGCTATATAAATCTGATATGAGAAAGTAGTAACCGAGTAGATGGACGATGATACGCAAATCTGATATGAGAAAATAGTCACCCAAAAGATACACGGTGACCCAACTTTTGCTAACATAATCATTGGGCCAGATGGACGGGATATATGAATTATAGCCGACCGCCCACCGCCGGCCGCGGAAACTCTTTGATTCTTTACCAAGATAGTGGAAACTCTGATAACACTTATTGGGTTCGAAATCGAGAGAACGTCACGCGGAAGCTTAAAGTTTGCAAACCAAGATGATGATAATTTAGATGACAAAAAAAAGTATACTAAAAAAATATATCATTGATATTATTGGCCAACTGACCTACACATAAAAACTAATATTAAAGAAAACATAAAAACTGTTAGAAGAAAATCTCCCCCCAAACTAAGGTTGTCAGGTGGGCCGGGTCGGGCCAACCTGGAACCGGTCCGTTAAAGTTAGTCGGGTTGTGGGCCGGGCCGGGTCCAGGTTGGGGGTAAGGTGGGCCGGGCTCAACAGTAATTTTTTTAAAAATAACCCTAACCCGGCCCACTTAACCCAACCCGGTCAAACCCACCTAAACCGGGTCAAACCCGATCAAAAATGAAAAAAAAAACTTTTTTTTCAATATACACTATATATACCCACTTATATACATTTTAAACACGTTAAACAATATATATACACTATATATAGTATATACTACATTAGAATTTAAAAAATATATACACATATACACAATTATACATATATATGCACCATTCAATGTATATGTGCTACTTTAAAGTTTAAATAAACTATACTACAATATATATACATTACAATATATATATATATAGTTATATACTAATTTATAAAACATATAAACATGTAAACGTTAAATATACACGTCTATAGAAGATATATTCACATATATACGCTCTATTCAATATATATGTACTACTTTAAATAAAATATACTACAATATATATACATTATAATATATATATATATAGTTATATACTAATTTATAAAACATATACACATGTATACGTTAAATATACACGTCTATAGAAGATATATTCACACATATACTCTCTATTCAATATATATGCACTACTTTAAAGTTTAAATAAAATATACTACAATATATATACATTACAATATATATATATATATATAGTTATATACTAATTTATAAAACATATACACATGTATACATTAAATATACACATCTATAGAAGATATATTCACACATATACGCTCTATTCAATATATATGCACTACTTTAAAGTTTAAATAGAATATACTACAATATATAAACATTACAATATATATATATATATATATATATATAGTTATATAATAATTTATAAAACATATATACATGTATACATTAAATATACACGTCTATAGGAGATATACACACAAATATACGCATCATTCAATATATATGTACTACTTTAAGTAAAACATATACTATAATACATGTATATACTACAATATATATATAGTTATATACTAATTTATAAAATATATACACATGTATGCATTAAATATACACAAATATACACACCATTCAATATATATGTATTACTTTAAGTAAAACATATACTACAATATATATATATATATACTACAATATATATATAGTTATATACTAATTTATATAACATATACGCATGTATACATTAAATATATGCGTCGATATAGATATATACACATATATACTACAATATATATAGTTATATACTAATTTATAAAACATATACACATGTATACATTAAATATACACGACTATAGAAGATATATTCACATATATACACTCTATTCTATGTATATGTAATACTTTAAATTAAATATACTACAATATATATACATTACAATATATATAGATATAGTTATATACTAATTTATAAAACATATACACATGTATACATTAAATATACACGTCTATAGAAGATATATTCACATATATACACTCTATTCTATGTATATGTAATACTTTAAATTAAACATACTACAATATATATACATTACAATATATATAGATATAGTTATATACTAATTTATAAAATATATACACATGTATACGTTAAATATACACGTCTATAGAAGATATATTCACATATATACACTCTATTCTATGCATATATAATACTTTAAATTAAACATACTACAATATATATACATTACAATATATATAGATATAGTTATATACTAATTTATAAAATATATACACATGTATACGTTAAATATACACGTCTATAGAAGATATATTCACATATATACACTCTATTCTATGTATATGTAATACTTTAAATTAAATATACTACAATATATATACATTACAATATATATATATAGTTTTATACTAATTATAAAACATATACACATGTATACGTTAAATATACACGTCTATAGAAGATATATTCACATATATACACTCTATTCTATGTATATGTAATACTTTAAATTAAATATACTACAATACGTATACATTACAATATATATAGATATAGTTATATACTAAGTTATTTACTAATTTAAATAAACCCAAAAATTTGAAGAAAAAAAAAAAAAATTTGATTCGGGGCCGGGCCGGTTAACCGGGGGGCCTGAACCAGGCTTGATCCGGGCCGCTTTAACCAGGCTCAAATTAAAAAAATAACTGGCACGGGACCCGGAACCCTAAAGCCCTAGGGCTTACCGGGCCGGGTTGACCCGGCCCACTTGACAGGCTTACCCCAAACAAAACTCTTAAAAAGGACTACATTGTAGATGCTATTATATTATTTTATGAGAAGGGGGTCTTCTATTTATGGAATTCAAAACCTTTCATCCAAAAAAAGGTTTGTCAAATATAAAAAAGTTTTATATTTTTCCACAAGAAAAAAGTAATTATGGTACTACTTTTATTTTTTCTTCAACAGAAAACTAAAACTCAATTTTGATAAAAAAAATCAGGGCAAAAATCCTAACAAATCTCCCCTTTTCGGCTTGATTTTCTTCACTTGATCCGCCTTCTTTACATCTTTGATCTTTGTTCTTCACATAGTCTTCATCACTGCTGCTTGGCATGCTTAAAAATGGAGTTTTTGGATTAAAAATATTTGAACCCTTTCGAGTTAAAAAAAAATATGAGCCCTTTGCAGGGTTAAAAGTGAGCTTTATTTTCAAATATGTAACAGCAGCATTATTGAAAATATGATTAACAATTGTCTCCACATGTAGTTTTATTTTGACAAATATCTTTTACTATCGTCAAATTGATTGCAACTTTAATCTCAACACGTCCTCAATCTGCTCTGATACCATGTGAAGAAATATAAGAGAAGAATATTATTGAAATGTCGTATCAACATTATTACATTGAGGTTCTATTTATAGACACTACATTCCAACCTTTTTCCTAATAGGACACTACATTATAATCCTTTTCCAAGTAGGAATCTATATGTTATTCCTATTCCTACTCATATTCTAACACAAATCAATAATAGTTCCATGTTATTGAATTCATCACATTCATGAATTAACAGAAGCTGAGATATAAATCTTCCGAAGACCCTATGCTTCCTAAATTTTTTCAGACACACTGACGGTCATTGAGGGATCCAAAAGAAACAGCCATCTATCTTAACAGGAAAAGTAAAACAAGCATCATCCTACAGTGCATTACTATGTTAGAAACGGTGAAGGTGTTCCGACCATTCAACTCCAACCTGGAAATAAAGGTCAACTATCTGGCATCTAAAGATGGTCTTACCTTAAAGGCAGCTTCAATTGACAGTTCTGCTTGGTTGAGATCAAGCTCAAAGTGGAATGTTGAAACAAAAGGAAAGTATTAATCATCAGGATCACCAAATAGAATCTACCCATACAGGTCACCAAAGTTGTTATAGATATATTTGAAGAAAAAGGGATGGTTCAACAATAATATGACGTTCTTTTTTAAAATACAGAGGTCTAGAGAATGAACTGCAGTATCAGAAGTTGTGAAGATTTTGAACTTAATCGCAAATAACATGCAAACTAAAGTGAAAATCACAGTTAGAGACATTGCATATACCTAATGAAACAAATGATAGATCAATCAACAACCCATACACAGACTGCAGATCAGTTAAGTGCACATACAAAGATGATGAAAAAACAGCTGGCTAACCACAGCTCCTCAAAACATAGCAAAGGCAATGATTCCACACTGAGCACAATGAACCATATCATAAGACAATGGTGGGAATGGAAGCTGTTTCGAAACAAAGTTGCCTATGATAGCCGGAAGTCCTCTCTCAAGTGCAAACTGAACTTGGCTACCAGATGACTCATATGCTGCCACACAAAGAGCCATCAACTTCAGCGAAAGTAGGTGAGCACCAAAGCTACCAAATCCGCAACCAATATCTAGTACAGTGCGGACCTGTTATTCAGACAAGAACAAGAATTCTTATTTTATTAAAGTGATAAAATGGTTAGATACCCTAGTTACAGCAATATGAAGCGGACATGCATATATGTGTTATTCCTAAGAAACCAGCAAGGGGATGAAAAGTAGAACAGGATATTACGTTTATGGAAAGAATAGTCAAGATTTACTTACACCAGCTTGAAGAAATTCTGCACCACTCCCAAGCCCAATCATCTCGGCAATAAGGTGTGAGTGATCTTTGGCACTATCAACCATCACTTCATCCTCTAAGTGGAAAACAAATTAATAAAAGGGCCTTAATAAAGCTTGTAAAATTTTATTAATGCAGCATCACCTAGTGGAAAGATGCCAAGATATATTCCTACAAATAAATTGATACTGATGAGGTTGAAGACTCAGCATACAGGATTTCATCCTACTAACATGTTAATACTAAATTTAGCGTTTGAAAGATCATCTCAGGATAGCAAAAAAGAAAAAGTTCATTCAATTGACTATACCTTTTTGTCATGCTAAGAAAAAGTTCATTCAATTGACTACACCTTTTTGTCATGCTTCCAGAAGAAAGGAACTGATCTTTGGTTAGCCTCACATTTCCACTCCATATGACATCCCTACCTGCTGGCCAAGTCAGAGGGATCTTATAGTCCTCCATAGAACGAACCAAACAATGTGTTTGTTCGCTTGATAACTCACAGTGTCGATCAAACTCCTTTCCATTTTTTAACCCAGCTAACAAATTTGCAGATACGTTATAACAAGGTACATAGCTCTCTCTTTCCTTGCCACAAAAACCAATGTCTTTTATCCAATTGGCACCTAGAGAGAGGCTCTTTAACTCTAAATAATCACTTCGCACTTGCGTCTTTAACTTTCTATAACTTGTATAGATATCAGGCTTTGCAGAGGAGGCCACAGAGTCGGAGGTATTTGTATGAGATGATTCTAACAATGCTATCAGCACAAACACACTGACCAAGCAAAAGAGTAACCAGTTTACTGACAGTCTACGGCCGAACAGTATCGATAATTTAGTAAGCAAAGGACTTCTCATGTCCAAGTTTCCATCACAACCACCTCAAACCCAAAATTAACAGGTGCTAGTTACTGTTTCAACCAAAATCTCCAAAGTTTGTGAAAGCTAGAACCTTTCGTCAGGTATCATTGCTCATATGCTTCACCCAAAATATAAACAATTTCAATTAACATGAGTCAGACCACTATGCAAGCTTCCTCATGAAGAAAAAAAAAAGGTAAGAAAGAACCCAATTCATGGCAAAACAATCACAAACATAGAAAAGGACAAATACAATTTTGATCCCACAAGTGTCCAATCTGCAACTAAAACAAGTAAATTCAGATCAATAAAATCACTCCTCGAAATGGACTTAAAACGTCACAAACAACCAGTCCAGCAAATGGTAATTCTGAAACAATCACATTTTTTTCACTTAAAAGAATCCAAATCCAGCAACTACTTCCTCAGATACACCTGCAAAAGAAAAGCATCAAATTCCACATAAGAATCAATCAGAAAACAACAACAAAGCAAACAAGGATGTGGCCTAGTGATCAATAAAGGGTTTCAGGTTCAAATCTCAGCATATACAAAACACCGGGTGATTTCTTTATATCTGTCCTGTCCTAGCCTTGGTGGAAAGAGTTGCGGTACCAGATAACAACAATAACAACGAACTCAGTGTAGTCCCACAAAGTGAGGTCTAGAGAGGGTAGAGCATATGTAGACCTTACCACTACCTCATAGGTAGAGAGGTTGCTTTTGGTAGACCCTCGGCTTAAGAAAGATGGTCCAAATAAGAGGTACTAGGTATCCGTGGTGCATGCAAGCTAGCCCGTACAACATGGTTATCAAGAAAACAACAACCACGACAATGCATCAATTTTAAACTAGCCAGGGTAAACTATACAAAATCCACTATATCATTTCTCTTCACTTAGACCTATTTCATTACAATACTCAATAATTTGTCTTCTGAGACGAATGGGGAAGTCCTATAACAATTAACAGCTAATAATGCCTCAATTCACTACACCTATATATTTAAAGCTCAATAATCTGTTTTTTAAGGCAAATGGGGTTCTCTAAATCTAAAGAATTACAACAACAATCCAGTATAGCCCCATACGCAGGATGCAGTGTACGCAAACCTTACCCCTACCTCGAGGAGGTAGAGACACTATTTCCAAAAGACCTCGACTCAAGAGTAACAACCATCAAAAAATTTAAACAAAGAAGAAAACAAATGGAGCAAGAAATGAAACGCCCCAACCACAACTTAGCCTTTGCATTTTGCTCTTCTGAGGCTTGGCGTTAACACATTAAGATTTTGACATCCTCTTTGTTTGTATCTTTGTTTTGTTGGTTAATGGTATTCACAATGATACCAAAAATAAAAAAAATCAAAGTAAGATCTCAAAATGTATATCAGATCCACATATTATTGCAAAGAAAGGAAATGACATTGCAACATACAGCATTAACCCAAAAAGAAAAAGAAAAAAACAATCCTTGCTCTTCCAATGACAATTAACTGAGCCAATGACAAAAGGGTTTTGTGAGTGATTTCAAATGAATCCCAAGGGTAAGCTAAATAGAATATTTATTTAAATAATAAAAATAAATATAATAATTAAATTTAATATCTTTTGAGTATTAAAGATAAATAATTTATTTATTAAACCTAATCTTTATCAAAAATGTTTTTAAAAATCGATCGACATTCATTTACCATCTGTAAATTGTAACAAAATAATACAATGACAGAGAGATCAAACTAATATAATTAAATCTAATCTTTACACACAAAATTCTTTTCAAAGTCATTTGACACTCATCTATCGCCTGTAAACAATAACAAAATAATACGATAATAGAGATATCAAAATAATATAACTAAACCTAACCTTTACGTAAAAACATTCCTCAAGGCCGACCAACATTTATCTAACACCTGTAAACTGCAATAAAATAATACGATAAAAGTGATATCAAAACAATACAATTAAACTTAAATTTTACACAACACAAAATTTCTCAAAGTATGAATTGTAAACTACCACAAAATACTAAACTAATATAGACATTGGCGGAGCCAAGATTTTCAGCAAGGTTGTTCACAAGTGAACACATTATATAACTGAAGGAGGTTCAACATCTACTATATATACATAAAAAAATCAAGCATCCACCAATCTAGACATGTAATCGAATCAAGTTAGATGAGCATCAATCATATTATCTCAATAGGCAAACCGATTTGTTTAGGGTCCAATTTTAGGAGTATTTTTTTTATTGAATAGTAGAAGAAGAATATTAATTTATTCTCCTATCATATATTTTAGGTGTCTCGTATATTTTAGGAAGTCTAGTTAATATAATAAAAATTAATTAAATAATAAATTTAAAAAATAGTGAAAAGACAAAGTGACTTCTTATATCAAAGTATTTTACTCTAGAAGCGTCGTATTCAAAATTTCTATAAGAATTTTTTACTATAGAAGCACTGAATTCAAAATTTTAATAAAATAGGTGTATTAAGTTTGATTATATAAAACTAGGGAAAGTTACCGTGCTTCGCGCAATTGTGAAATACGTCTGAAGATCTTTTTCTACTATTATAATTTTAAAATAATTAAAAGTATTTTTTTTGTATAAGTTAAACAAAAAAAATTGCACTTTATATACAGTATGAGAGAATTCCTCTCATGTAATCCTTTGAATAGTATATATCTAATCATGAAATCTCCAATATATATATATATATATATATATATATATATATATATATATATATATATATATATACACGTAAGTTGCGAGTTGTGCATATATATTTTAGTGGAATAACTTTTCGCTTAGATGAAAGAAATAAAAAAATGAATGTAGATAAATATCATCGCTACATGTCATGCACAAACTACAACAAATGCAAAACAACAAAAAGTATTTGATATTCTATTTATGAAAAATGCTGAATATTTTTTGAATCTTACAACTTTCAAAGTGCAAGTTTATTCACTTGTCATATAAATAAAATTCGTTATTCACTTGTCATATATACAAAGAAAACTTTTTCGACACATACTTATTTATCAAATAGACAAATAATATAATAAAGTTATTTTTGAAAATTCATACAATTAATTTCTTTTAAAAAATTGCAAAGCATAAAAAAATATAGTACGACCTATGAAATTTACAAGAAAAATAAAATAAAGAAAAGGCTAAACTTTAAAGGAAAAATTATTTTTCTTTTATCATTAAAATTTGGCCAATGAAAAATTTGATATTTTCGGATCCTCCAACACCATGCACAAGTCATTGACTTGTTTAAGGTGGATGCATACTTGACGGTGGTCGTCAAAATTGCTTTAAATCCTTTCTATGGATTTCTATTTTAAGCCTTCCAAGCACATGAATTAATAAAATCATGATTCATATACAATACACAAACACAACATAATAAAAGTGACTTGAAAGTGATAGTTGTATATGAAATACAAAGTAATACAAAATCAATTCTTAAGGTTACAACACTTCTCCGTCGATTTGTGAAACATTTGTTGAAGCATTTGATCAATATATGTATAGCTAGATGTGAAATTAGGTGATTAAGTGAAGAATTGAAAAGACAAAAGACAAATAAATTGAATACTTATAATTTAATATACATTGTATAATTATTTCTAATAACGATTCTGTTTCAAATTTAGAAAATGCTAATGCCTCTTACCAGCTTTATTTCTAGACATTCTTCTTTAAATCATTATAACTATGTATTTTACTCTATTCAATTAAATTGTATTCCTTCCACTCCCTTATTTATTAGATAAGGTTTAAAGACTATAAAGATAAGAAAGTCAAGAGTTTGGAAATATTATTATGTAAATTTTAGTGTCAAGATTTTAATGAAGGATTTGTAACTAAAAAGTTATGAAAAATTTATATTTAAGATTTTTTAGGAGGAAAATGTTTTTTTAAAAAGGAGAAAAAAGCTAAATAGCAATGGAGCCCATAAAAGGGTGTCACGTTAAAATATTTAATATATATAAACAACAAAATTAATTTTATTAGTGATTAGATTAAAAAAAATTATTTGAATATTGGAGTTTTAGAAGCGCATGTTCAATTTAACTGTGTAGTGTAATGGCACAATAAGTTTTTATTTTTTTTAAAAAAAGAAAACCTACTCCTCGTTAACATGAAATATTTTTGTATGGTGTGTAGCTTTCATCGTCTAAATGATTTTAATCATTTAAAATCAACGAATGAAAAATTTATGATAGAACCTACAACATAATTTGAATTAATTTTGTGAAATAACAGTTTTCGTTACATTAAAAATAGAATACGTCACGTTAGAATGTATCGTCCTAAGATTTCTTTTTCCTCTTACAGATAAAGGACAATTCAAATTTCATAAATAAAATGAAGCACAAATTAAAAAAAAATTAAAGTATCAAAATATTTTTTAAAGAATATAACATTACAAAGAAAATAGAATATTTCATTTCAGGATTCTTGCCACGAATATTTATATCCAATCAGTAAAAGAGAAAAATAAAATGAAAATCACCACTTACCATATAAGAATCACAAGTAGGAATTAAGGTTGTGTTTAGTATGAAGAAAAGTATTCTTTTTAGAAAATAAGTAGTTATTTGATTGTTTTCTTAATTAATGTTTTCACTAATTTATGTAGGGAAGTCATTTTAAAAAAAAGTAAGGCAAATATGTTTATTTGAAAAATATTTTTTAAAATACTTAAATCAATTAAACAGAAAAATAGAAAAACATTCTTTTCCTTTCAAACCAAACACACCTAAATATAAAACATTTTCTGTGATAAAAAAAAAAGAAATTCGGATATATTAAAATTTGCATTGCCTAAACTATCATACTAAAATCTCTATAGCCAAAAATCAATTAATGTCAAAAAGCTATTTTGTAGGAATTAAAAAAATCAGAGATATTTGTCCATATTATAAAGTGATAGAAAGGATCTCAAAAGTTCCTACATTATACATAAATGCACATTAAGATAGCTAATTAAGAAGATAATTATAATGAGAGGTGAAAAGTTTAATTAAATCTAATCATTTTTAGGCTATTTAAAATATAAAAAATCGATAAATAAAGAAAAAAAAAACATAAAAAGAAGAATAAAAATAAATGTGAATATCTTATATATAGATATTTACATAGAATATAATTAAAAAAATAAGTAAAAGGCCAAAAAAAAAAGAAGAGAACAAATACAAATGATCGTATCAAGTTTTGTATCTAATATGTATTAAAATTTTATTATATATTGAAATGTAAATTTATATTTTTGTACAAACATATTAAATGGATAAAATTAATTAAAAATTAATAAAATTATAGATAGAAGAATTCATGAATACATATTTAGATTTCTAATAAAGAAGCCAATTATAATGGGAGGTGAAAAATTGATGAGTTGAATAAATAATTTTGGGATAATACTCACGAAAATACCTGAACTTTGATCGGATTTTCAGTTGAGCATACTGAACTTTGCGGGGGTCCTATTACCCCCTAGACTTTTTTTTATATTTTAATGGAATATATCTGTCCACTTGGACATGTGTAAATATGAGGTTGGCGCGTGTATTACATCGTCATCTGCCAAAAAATACACGTGTAAAAATGAGATTGACGCGTGTATTACATTTTCAACCGCCGAAACTGGGTATAACATTTCGGAGCGAGGGGGAGAAATTAAATCCACTTTAAAAAGTCTAGGGGATAATAGGACCCTCGCGAAGTTCAGTATGCTCAACTGAAAATCCAGTCAAAGTTCAGGTATTTTTCTGAGTACTTTTTCAATAATTTTTAAATTATGAAACTAAAATAAATAGATAAATAAAGAAGAAATGGTCAAAAAAAGGAGAAAAAAAGATAAATAGAAATGGTGGCCATAGAGAGGTGTCACATTATTCATGTCTTATTTCTCCGTTATATATATATATATATATATATATATATATATATATATATATATATATATATATATATACTAGGGAACATATTCGCGCTTCGCGTGATTATAGAAGTTCTTAGTAACTTTGGTTTATAACTTTAATTTAGAATAAATATTACTATAGTATAATATTTATTCAATATAATTAAAAAATATCAAAATAATAATAACTTAGGAGCAATAAGCATTTAACTGGAAATTAAATAATTAGAAATAGAGAAAGAACCAACAAATATTTCCTTTTTGGTTGCTAAATCTTCAATTTAATAATTTCTTCTACATGTTAATAGTTGCTTCTGTGTCTTTTTCATTTTCGCTTAATCACTTATTTATTATCTTTTAATTGCTTTATAAATTATTGTTTATATTTAGCTAATGATTGTTGAGTGCAAAGATGAATATAAATGATACAATTTCAAGGTTAGAGAAAAGTCAGTAAAATTACCAATTTTTATTAATATGTTAGATTTTTTATCTACTTCAAAATTTTAAGCCTTAAAGGAATTTTGAAAACAACTTTTACAAATTCAAGTGACAAAAATTATAATTTTACAAAAAAAAAAACTAAAATAGTTATTAGAATTAGGAAAAAGGTATATGAATTTAGAGAGCATTTATGTTATGATAAATTTATCCAACATTGAGGTAAATACGATAATCCAGGCTCCTTGATGTAGATGATGACAGACTACAAAGTATCAAAATTTAATAACAAGTATTGAGTAAAAATCAATTATGAAATTCAAAAATATATAGTTTTCAATCAAAATATTAGCATAAAAAAATACGAGTACAATTGAATTTGGTATGAATATAATATTTACAAATAAATTCAAACATCATAAAACTTAAATCTTGCAAATGGTCATGATTATAAAAAATAAAATAAATAAAACAATGAATATGCAAACAGACATCAACATTCTTCCTTGACTTCTTTATCTTCCTAAACAAAATACATAATTCTATTTCGATTTAACCTAAAATAATTTGAAAATAAATTAAAACACGACCTAATATTTGTTGCTAGTAAGAGATGGCAATATCTCATAAAATCAGTTGAGATGACAACCTGACAAAAATATCACAGTTATCAGGAAAAAAAAATTAAGATACATGTCTCACAAATCAAATTCTTCCTTTTACTTTTTTGCCTTTCTGCACATGATGCATAATTCAATTTCTGTTTAACATAAAATAATTTAAAATAAACTAAACAATCTATAAACAACGTTTACTTTTCATACATAATATGTAGAGGGAGCGAGAACCCCAAAAAATAAGAATTATGATATTTAGATATGAGCTTACAACTGCAATATAAAGCACTATATTACATATGAATGGAGAATTTGACCAGAAATAATGAATGTGGAAGGAGATTAAAAGGCATAAATATTAATTTGTATTAATTATTAAGCTTAATCATGATTAAATAATTAGTATTGATTCATGAACAAAAGAAATGAAAAAAACAGATGTAGAATTTGAAAAAACATTCATAAATATATATAGTAATTATTCACTTTAATTAGTGATAAAAGTGAATATGAAGAAAATATACTTTTCTATTGTATTGAACGAATTATTACATAATAAATAACCACTAAATCATTAAATTAATGACAATAATTTTTTGTCTTTTTAAAATAAAAAAGATTAAGAAAAGTGACAAAAAAAGAAGAAAAAGGACAAGTGTCATATCATAGAAAGATGTCACATCAGCTTCTCTATGACATATATATACATACACATACAAAAAAAAAATAAAAAAAATGCAAGGTCCATTAAAGTATAAGTGATTTTTTTCATCTCCAACTTTATTTTAAATAATTAGTATTCTCAATTATGAAATAAAACTATTAGAAAAAGAATAGAATTATGTATTTTAATAAGAAAAAACTGTAAATACAATTTGTCAAACTTATATACGCTTAATTTTATGTTATAGTTATAACGACTTCTTACTCTTTCGTTTATTCTCTACAATAGTATAATTTATCTATGAACATCATACATTAATCATAATTAGTAAGGCACCAATATGAATATCGAACACTCAATAGATTCGTTATGTATTTTAAAAGTTATTGTCATGTGACCTAGAAATTACGAGTTTGTTCAAGTCGTGAAGTTGCATAAATGTCAGGTAAGATTACATACAATAAATATTTGTGGTTCGATCCTTTCACAAATCTTTCATATAGCGAAAGTTTTAGTGCACCGAATTATTTTTCTTTCTTTTTAATTCATCAAGAAGAAGAAGCAACAGCATCAAGGGAAGAACAATAACCATTTCTGAAGTTTGCCAATAGGCTAAATGTGAAATACTTTGAAAATGAATTATAAAAGAAAAATAAACAAAAAAAAAAGATAATGAAAAGAAACAGAAATATAACAACCCACATTGTAAATAAAATTATTAAACGTTAATATTAAAAAGCACAACTAAGAAAATTTCTTCTATTTTTACATATCTTTAATTTAAAGCCATAAAATTTAATATTTTTTAAAAAAATTTAAATTTTATATCAAGTTAAAATTAGATAAATAAAGTAAAATAAAGAAGATGCTACTCTCATTGTTGAAGCAACTCTTCATTTTTTCTTTCTCCGCTAACTATTGATTATTGCTTTTATTTCACCTATAAAAATCAATAAAATTAAAGTCAAGTCTATTTCACACAATAAATTTGGAGAAAAAATACATAGATTTCAAAATTTTCAAATGAAACATGTAAATCTTACCATATACTGTCGAAAAGAATTTACTCTAGATTACTCTTAGCATAGTTATCCATTTTCTGTCATCACTAAAATTGAGATGGAAAAGTCAAAGAAATTGTTAAATACAAAAGAGTAAATGAAAGAGAAGTCTAAGAGTTAGGGAAAAGGTACATGCTTTATCCATTAATGTTTAAAAACAAATGATCATATTTAACACTTCAATGTAACGCATATGTTATATCTCTTGAAGATGTTCTCTTTCACATTTAGTATTTAATTAAAACTTTTGTTAATTTAAAATGCAAAGAAATTTTAAAAAAAGTGAACATAGATAAATTCATTTCTTGTTATTGAGCCATGTTATATCAGCAAGGTCGTACTTTTTCTTTATATATTTATATATATTTTGAAAGAAAAGAATATGTTGTACTAAAAATTTCAATTAGAAGAAAACAGATTAATCAAGCTATATGAAAAAAGATTCACTTTCGATTCATATGCAACAAAAAATTATATAAGAACGAAATTTATTATTAAATACTTTTTTGTTAATGAAATCGTACCCAGATTGATCAATTTGATATTTTTGTTAGATTTTATATCTACCATACTTTACAAGCAATTAACTCTGAAACAAAAAGAGAATATGTTATTCTAAAAATTCACTCAAAAGCATAACAAACTAAGCAAATTACAATACCGTTTTGCCATGAAATCATATCCAGATTGATCAATTCGATGTTTTGATTAGATTTTATCACATACCATATTCTACAAATAACCAACTCTAAAACCAAAAAAAATATGTCACTCTAAAAAATTCAACTAAAAATAAAACAAACTAAACAAGCTACAATATAAAAAAAAAGGTTCACTTTCAATTTATATATAGTACAAAATATAGAATATGAATAGGCATAAATTAATATAATTAATAAAAAAATTAATGCACATTAAATCCATTTGAGCAACACTTAGATTAAAAATCGTATGGCAAATAGTGAAAAGTCATAGTGATAAGCATTGATTTGTGGAATGGGATCAGCTTGAGTATTGTTTTATGGGTTTTAATGCATTTATTTTGGGAGTAACTCATTTAGTTAATATATTATGTATAAAAACTTAAATAAAAATTTCAAAAAAATGAGAATAAAGATAATTAGGAATGAAGACTGATAACGCTCAATCTACAGCTCTCGTAGGAGTGTAAAGCGGTCGTTTGCAAATATAGAACCCAACCTGGGTTGGATGTCGATCCCACAGGGAATAGCTTGGCCAACAAGTAAGCAAAATTAATAGACTTTTGGTGTAAGTCTCGTAAGAAGGGGGATTGTAATAAGTAACCAAAGTAATGAAATAAAAGCTGAAAATAGCAAAGTAAAAGAGAAAGAGATTGTTACGTTGGTTGTAAACAATGAGAATTAAAGCGTTGGGGTTATGTCCACCTTCTGAGGTATACGTCTCTATTGGCTATGAGTGTGTAGAGTCTTGACATGCAATTGCTTATAGAGAATTGTAGTCGATGGTAAATCCAAGCGTCTCGCGACCTAAACAAGGACTATTTCACTTTAACTCTCGCGAACTTAAAGCATGTCTAACGGTACGAATTCTCCAAGAGGTTAGTCCAGTTACAACACTAGCTTTTTAATAGGAAAGGGTGTCCTACTACCTTGACATTATCTCTTTTCCAGACAAATAACCTTTCTCGCGAACAAGTTAAATGTTAGACTGGCGTTATTCTATGCGTCTGCAGCCACAAGAATTTGCATTAAGATGAAGAGAATAATGATATAAGCAACATACGTGTCACGTACTCACAAACTCACAGCAATAGATAGTATCTCATTCGGCTTCCATAACCCCAACAGAGAAGTTTAGTTACCCATGAATGCGAAGGATATCACGATTTGCATGGTTGATGGCGTGAGAAGTAGGTGATAGGCGTGTGGTTTTGGTGATTCCCTAGCAAGTAACGATTCTCTTGTTGTGGAATTTAAGAATAGAAGAGTAGATTAGAAGTGTTTGTAGTGGAAGATGAGAGAGATGGAAGAAAATTAATTGTTGAATTAAGTGAAGAATGAATAAAAATCTCTAACATGATAGGGTATTTATAATACTCCTATCCTACTCCTACTAAGCTAATGAAATAAATAACCAAATCCTAATATACTAATGAAATCCTTGACCCAAATGTACTAGGGTAAGGTTACAATATCATAATCCAAATAGAATAGTGAAATACATAACCTAATTGTACTAGGTTAATGTATCTTTGTAAAAATCCAGCTTTGTATCTGTAAGTCCCCAAAGTCTTCAGAATTGCTGTTTTAGCCTGGGACAGATTTTCCATGCAGCAGATTTGGTCCTTTAGGCGTCCAACTCCTTTCTACTTCGTTTGTGAGCTTTCTTTTGTGTCAAGTTAGCCATAAAATGCTGTATTTTGCATCATTTATACCTGAAACTTTACTAATCATGTTCGTTAGCTCATTTATAGGAAAAAGGACTAAAAGTGCATGAAATAGATAATTAGTTCTCAAAACTAGGCTAAAATATGAGCAAAATATATTGATATAGGCGTGTAAATCCGCCTATCATCAACACCCCACACTTAGAGCTTTGTTCGTCCTCGAACAACATATCATGTCCTTCTAAGCATCGACTTAAGGTTTTTACAGCAACAACACAAAACATTTATCAAGACAAGCACAACAATTATCAACAAAGAGTAGCTTTCTGATTATAAGTAGAAACAATTTAACCTCTAGCATAGACTCGTGATGGTGATCAACTCGCATGCAAACGTTAAGGTACATAGAATCATATACAACTATCTAAAACTCATCAACCATGTGTGTCTCACCATATAGTACCCATAATCACTCACAAATATAGCATATTTTTCAAACATGGGTATCAACAATATCCTTGCTCTCGCTCTCACAAAGAATTCATATGTAGCAACTGATGACCATAGGCTTGCCCTTAATGTAGTACTCCACTAAATGTCGGAATGTTAAGATTAGGATCAAGTAGGTCTTTTCATGGTTGTAATGTAGGCTAAGGGACGGGTAGGACTATTTTGGCCAGAAATAGTGACTAAGTTCCTAAGCACTTTAATACATCACATTGTATTATTGACACTTTTTTCTTTCAACCTTTCTTTCTTTTATTCTTCCACCCTTGTTCTCATCTTTTGTTTTTCAATTTTAAGCACAACTCACTTTTCATCTTTCTTTTCCTTTTTCTTTTCACAACATACCTCTTATGATAGCACTTTCTTTCTTTTTCATAACACATTCAAGAACCATTCCAATTTATAGCATTATACTCACCCAATTTCCTCTTATGTTGTCACATGACTTTTTCACTTTAAAGCACTTAGGAATTTGGATCAAATTACGGTCTTGAAAGAAAATGGATTAGGCTTACATACAAGGTTGTCAAAGAAATAGGCTAAAGGCTCAAAAGGGTTAACTAGGATGATGTCTATGGGTAGGTAAAACTGAAGGTAAACATGTATAGGTTGCCAAAGAAATGCCTAAATCATATCCTAAACTTACACTCCTTATTTTCGCTTTGCATACATACCAGGCAAGTTCTAGCATCAGCTACAAACATAGAATATACTATTATCTCACACACACAAGGCACATGGCCGACTTGATTGGAAGTAATATAGACTCTCGACCCAACAAGTGAAGGAATTGAATCACACAATATCACATAATGAGTCACAACTAGAGCCTAAACGTCTCAATAGTCACAATTGTAGCACATACTCTTGTCCTAATCTCATACTGCCTATCAAAATAATTTCATGCGTAGCTAGAAAAAAATTGACTCCTAAAAAAACTACTAAAAAAAACGTCAAACAGAACAAAAAAAAAACAACAAAAAAACGAACTCAACAAAAAAAAACAAAGTAAACAAATAAACAAACAAAATCATACAAACATACAAACATAGGTGCAAACAGAGAAGTATGGCATGCGTTACCGCCACCCCACACTTAAACGGGACACTGCCCTCAGTGGAAAATAAATTCGAAGAACCTGGTTAGTCGGACCCTTCGTTAATGTCGGGGGTCATACCCCCTTCGTCTGAATCATCATAAGAATCGTCGTCAGAGTTCTCCTCCTCGTCAGAATCAGGCAAGCGTCGATCATCATCAGTCGGCACATCGTCGTCTAGAGGTTCCTCAAAGTATACGCCCACTCCACACATCTCCCGTGCATGCATGTTCATTGGGTAGTCATGGTCCAGCTGTTGGAGCTCTTCAGCAGTTGGAATACGTCCACCACTCATCATAGTGAATCGTGTCATGCCATGAGATAACGAAAGAAACTCTCGTCACGAGCATGTCTCTCCGCAGTAGTAAGGTTGACTCCATGAGTTGTTTCAGCATGTTTGACCTTTGTGAGGTCAACCTTCTTTGGGTTATGTGGGAGTTTGTGGTCAGCTGGTTCCTCTTCGATATCCTCCTTCCGCAACATTGCTGTCAACAAATTGCCGAATGTGAAATGGGACCTTTTGTGGAGTCTAGCCTTCCTCATGGTAGATCGAATGATTGCCCCAAAGTTGATAGGGACGTTCGTCATCAAAGCATAGACCAAACACACTCTATCTCTCGATATCTTGGTGTATTGAGTCCCAGGAATAAGACATGAGTTGACAATACGCATCCAGATTTTTGTTTCCCTATTTAGTGGAGCATAGGGGAAGGTGTTGTGTCGACCTGTTTCTTTATGTCTGCTCCACCTTGCCATTGATCTACTTCCACAAAGCGTGTGTCGTATCGCTCTATAAGGAGGCCTGCTGTACAGTTCTTTGAATGGTGCTGTGTCGACCGAAGGTAAGCCAAGAAAAGAGTTGATCCAATCCGCTGTAAGCTGTAACACTTGGCCCCGAATTTTAACTTCATTGCCAGTTGTGTTCGGCGACCAGTTGGCATAAAACTCTCTTGTTAAGTCAAGATTGCACTCTCCCATGTCGCGGAAGATGAAATCCAGCTTCAAAGCCATTATTTTTGCCAACATACGCGGCTCTTTCGTTGCTAAGGTCTCCTTGTTGATCAAGTCGACATGCACATATTTCCTTTCTTTGTTGCTGCTGTACCATGCTTTGGCTTCTTCCTCAAAGACCCATTTTATTCCAAACATTCTGCGTGGTAGGTGCGCTGAGGATGATTCTCCTTGGTCTTTTCGACTTCTCTTTTTGCCCTTTTGGGACGTGGTAGCCTTTTCCTTGCCTTGCCTCGCTTTAGGTGCCATTGTACCTGAGACTAGAAATAATGTTAGTTGCAGCACAATCTCACTTGATACAATCTATATGCAAGCACTAGGGGTACCACCCCACACTTAGTTTCGTTAGCACAAATCAATGAAGTGAAAGTGGTCGAGTACTCAGATTTCGTCGACATACGTTTTAGGATTGTATTCCGACAAGAAAATCAGCATTGCATCACTTATTTGCAGCCATTAGACTACTTTCATGGTGGATATAGCAACACTATGACATAGGGGTTACCACATGGAATCGTTATTCGTACAACAAGCACAACCTCCTAAGTCGATAGGCACTATAATCTTATCCCGATGGTCGGGATAGTCTATTATGTAAGCATCCAAACAACACTCTTAAGCAATATTCATAGCCATATATATTCAGCAAATATCATAACAATGCTTTTGAAACAAAATTCAAGTCGGAAGCAAGTCACGAATTCCCTACGAATATGTTACTCACATGATTTTGCAACAATAATCCAAACACATGAACATTACCACCAATCTCACATGATTTAGCAATTTATAATAAGCATAGCAACGTAGTACTTACGATAAATAGATGAAGAATAAGAGAGTACTTACTTGCTTGAAGCTTATGGAGAAGTTGTTGTGACTTGGAAGAGAAAAAGAAGAAAATTTTGAGAAGATTTGGAGGGTTATGCGACCCCTTTAGGGTTGTTTCTAATGTGGTTGTGTTATAAAACTAAGTCCCCTTTATATAGGAAGAGTATGGGTCGGGTTATGACCCATTTACAATCGGATTTGGGGACAAAAACACCACATATGCGGCACATATCACTCGGCATATCAATGACATATGCGGCGCATTGTCTATGGCATAATGGGACATATGCGCCGCATAGTCTATGGCATTTGTAGACATATGCGCCGCATAGTCTATGGCACATGAGATACTGAGACCAAATGCCATAGCATAGGCGGCGCATAGTCAAAAGCATACCTAGGAATAGGCGGCGCATAGTGTATAGCACACTAGATTCCGAGTCCTTAGGCTATAGAATAGGTTGTGCATCGTTCGTGGCCTATTTTTACCAAGGCCTAGCCTTCCTCGAAGCCTATTTTGACGTGAGAAAGGCTCAATTCATAGCCTTATGCATCACCATTCCTAACTTACCGATTTTACCATACAAAGCATCCAAATCGTCGATTGAAATCAATCTCCTCGTCGCATACTTCTTGCACCTATATTTGCTCAAAACAAAATGAAAACGATTAGTACGATGGGTTGCCTCCCACCAAGCGCCTTAGTTTTGGTCGTGGCACGACTCTTATTTTTGGATTTTTCATTTATCAAAAAGAAAAAATACTAAAACGATAAAACGATAAAACAATAAAACGATGTAACAATAAAACGATGGGTTGCCTCCCATCTAGCGCCTTATTTATTGTCGTGGCTCGACGTAGTAATCTCGAGTACTTAGACTTCGTCGAGATAAGTGATGGCCATGTCATTTATCGAGTCAAGAAGACCAATATATGGCTTAACACGTTGGCCATTCACTTTGAAGACAACACCATCATTGTCTTCCAATTCGACTACTCCAGACGAGTAGACTTGGATGACTTTAAATGGACCAGACCACTTTGATTTTAACTTACCTAGGAAGAGCTTGAGTCTGGAGTTAAAGAGTAGTACCATGTCACCTTTTTGGAAGTTTCGTCGAACAATCCGCTGATCATGATACTTCTTCATCCGCTCCTTGTATAAATCTGATCTTTCATATGCATGGAGACGAAATTCATCTAGTTCGTTCAGATGCTCCAACCTCAGGTTCTTCACATCATCCCAATTCAGATTCAAGTGCTTCAATGCCCACAATGCCTTGTATTCAAGCTCGATGGGTAGATGACAAGCCTTCCCATAAACTAGTTGATAAGGTGACATGCCAATGGGTGTCTTGAATGCAGTCCTATACGCCCATAGTGCATCATCTAGCTTTCGAGACCAGTCCTTCCTATTCGCATTAACCGTCTTGGCAAGGATTTGCTTGATCTCGCGGTTGGAAACCTCAACTTGTCCACTGGTTTGGGGATGATAAGGCGTAGCTACCTTGTGTTGCTTGACTCCATACTTGGCCAATACAGATTTGAATAGTTTGTTGCAAAAGTGAGATCCACCATCACTTATGATAGTGCGAGGTACTCCAAAGCGAGAGAAGATATTCTTCTTTAAAAACGCTACAACACGCTTTCCTTCGTTGTCGGGCAATGCTACAGCTTCAACCCATTTTGACACATAATCCACAGCAACCAAGATGCACTTCATTCCAAACGAATTCACGAATGGTCCCATGAAATCAATACCCCACACATCAAAGAGTTCTATCTCCAGAATTTTGGACATGGGCATTTCATGGTGTTTTGAAATAGCACCTTGACGTTGGCATTGGTCACACCTTCTCACATAGTCATGTGCATCTCTGAATATTGTAGGCCAATAATAACCACTTTGCAAGACTTTCCTTGCCGTTCGATTCCCTGCATGATGTCCTCCAACTTGCGAAGTGTGGCATGCTTCCAATATAGTAGGCACTTCTTCATGGGATATACATCGTCGAATGATACCATCCGCGCATCTTCGAAACAAATAAGGCTCATCCCAATAGTAGTGCTGAACGTCATGCATAAACTTCCTCCTTTGGTGGTAAGATAAATTGGAAGGTAACACATTACTCACCACGAAATTTGCAAAGTCGGCATACCATGGTAATTTCTCCATTGTTGTCGCTAGTATCTCCTCGTCAGGGAATGCATCATCAATCTGATTTTCTGGTTGCGCCACATACTCATTCTCAAGTCTAGATAGGTGATCAGCCACTTGGTTCTCGCAATCTCTTCTATCTTTGACTTCAAAATCAAACTCTTGGAGCAGCAATACCCATCGAATCAGCCTTGGTTTTGCATCCTTCTTCGTCATTAGATACCTAAGAGCTGCATGGTCTGTATGAACGATCACCTTAGTACCCAATAGATAGGCACGAAACTTCTCAAACGCATACACAACCGCTAGGAGCTCTTGTTCAGTAACGGTGTAGTTCCTTTGGGCTTCATTTAGGACCTTACTTCCATAATAGATAGGATGAAACAATTTCTCCTTTCTCTGTCCAAGAACAGCACCAACGGCTACACCACTAGCATCACACATGACTTCGAACGGGAGCGTCCAATCTGGTGCTACCATGATAGGGGCTTCAATGAGTTTTCCTTTAAGGCATTCGAATGCCTTTAAGCAATCATCATTAAAGTCAAACTTCGCATCTTTCTCCATTAGTTTGCACAATGGACTAGAAATTTTGGATAAGTCTTTGATGAATCTACGATAAAATCCAGCATGGTCAAGAAAACTACGAACTCCCTTCACCGAAATTGGAGGTGGTAGCTTCTCGATTACCTCTATTTTTGCGCGATCAACCTCTATTCCTCTTTCAAAGATCTTGTGCCCAAGAACGATTCCTTCTTTTACCATGAAGTGGCACTTCTCCCAATTCAGCACAAGGTTGAACTCTACACATCTTTGCAATGCCATGCTCAAGTTTGCCAAACATGCTTCAAAAGACTCACCAACAACTGAAAAGTCGTCCATAAATACCTCCAAAGTGTCTTCAACCATATCAGAGAAAATAGACATCATACAACGTTGAAAGGTGGCTGGTGCATTACACAACCCGAATGGCATGCGTTTGAAGGCAAACGTACCATATGGGCATGTAAACATTGTCTTCTCTTGGTTTTCAGGTGCAATACAAATCTGATTATAGCCTGAATAACCATCCAAAAAGCAAAACCATCCTTTCCCCACTAATCGATCTAGCATTTGGTCCATAAATGGCATGGGGAAGTGATTCTTGAGCGTCCAAGAATTCAGCTTGCGGTAGTCCATGCATACTCTCCATCCAGTAATGGGCCTGAGTGGAATAAGCTCATTCTTTGCATTCGCGACCACCGTCATGCCTCCTTTCTTAGGAACACATTGCACAGGACTCACCCATGTACTATCAGAGATAGGGTATACAACTCCTGCGTCTAACCACTTGATAATCTCCTTCTTCACCACTTCTTGCATTGGTGGGTTTAATCGCCTTTGATTTTCAATGGTGGGTGTGCACTTTTCTTAAAGCTGAATTTTATGTGTGCAAATCCCAGGTGGAATACCAATGATATCCGCAATGGTCCATCCAATAGCTCTAATATACTTGCGTAAGATTGCAATAAGAGTTGCAACTTGTTGCTCACCCAAATCGGCTGCCATAATGACTGGAAGAGTGTTTCTGCTTCCTAAAAATGCGTACTTCAAATGGCTTGGCAGCTCCTTCAATTCTAACGTGGGTGGTTCTTCAATAGATGGCTTAGCTGGTGGTGTGGGTCGATTCTTGAGATCAAGATCCAGCTTCTTGGGAGTATAACGATATGTTCCTAATCCCGATAGAGCACAAATAGCTTCTTCAGAAATTTCAGCATCCTCATTCTCTCCTTTCATGAGCGAAACCTCCAAAGAATCATCAAGATTTTGTTCTTCTTCAAGTCGTTCTTCCTCGTCATCAACGACAACATCAGCCACAGAAAATACACTCAGATCTTTGGGTTGCTTCATTGATTTGCAAACGTCAAAACGAACCACTTCGTCATTGATTCAGAATGAGAGTTCATTAGCTCTCAAATCTATGAGCACACTTCCCGTAGCAAGGAAAGGGCATCCCAGGATTATGGGAACCTCTGAATCTGCTTCACAATCCAAGATGACAAAGTCTGCTGGAAATATGAATGAAGATACCTTCACCAAGACATCGCATAGAATACCAACCGGTCGTTTTACCGACCTATCCGCCATAACAAGCCTCATATTAGTTGGTGTAGGATCTCCTAACCCCAACCTCTTGTAGATCGATAATGGCATCAAGTTGATGCTGGCTCCTAAGTCACACAATGCTTTGGCAAAGTTCAAAGATCCGACTGTGCAAGGAATAGTGAAAGCTCCGGGGTCGGCCTTCTTCTGAACTATCGATCGGGTAGCAATTGCACTACAATGATGCACATCATCTTTCAGCTCATAACTTGCTGCCCTCTTCTTAGTCAAAAGATCTTTCATAAACTTCGCATACCCAGGCATTTGTTCAAGTGCCTCTACCAATGGGACATTAATGGTCAGCTGCTTCAACATGGTCATAAATTTGCTGAACTTAGTGTCATCGGCCACCTTCTTCAATCTTTGTGGAAAAGGTGGTGGTGGGTATGGAAGTGTTCTCTCCACGGCTTTCTTCTCCTCTTGCTTCCGTTTATCATTTTTTTCAGGCTGCACGTCACTAGGTAAAACATCCTTGACGTTTGAAGTAGTTGTTGCGGCTTCTTCTCCTGTAACGTCACTAGGTGTGGCGTCAATGTCTGCTGCTATGTCAACCACTTGCTTGCCTTTTGCTGAAGTTTCCAGCACCTTACCACTCCTGGTAGTGATGGCCATGCATGACCCATCATTCCTAGGGTTTTGCACAGTATCGCTCGGTAAGGTGCCAGCCTTTCTTTGATTGAATGCTGCTGAAAGTTGGTTCAATTGCTGCTCTATTTGCTTGATAGAAGTGGAATGAGAATCAACTAATTGCTTCATGGAGGCCAAATCGTCAATTACCTCCTTAACTCCCGCGCTCGTTGCTTCCACTCCTTTCAATAACTTAGCCATCATGTCTTCCATAGAGTTAGATGTGGTGGTGTCACGTTTACCAGGGGGAACGTACAAACCATTCTTTTCATTTTTGTTCTTCCAACTACCTTGGTCTTTGTTTCCAGATTTATCATAATAGTTCCGACCTTGGTTTCCTTGGGCATTCCCACGGAAACCCCCCTGATTATTCAAGTAGTTGGCCTCCTCTTCCGAATCAGATTCGTCTCTTCCTTTTGACGCAATAACTTTCACTTTTCAGTCTTCCCTAATAGATGCTTTGTAAGAAGATCCATTTGGGTTTTCATGTGCGCCATATCTTGATCACGTTCTTCTTCTCTTCTTCGTTGGTCTGCAGTCATGCCAATAGATAAAGTGGGGCTTGCTACCTCAGAATCCCTGGTATGCCAAGCTCTACTTTGTTTCGTCATACGATCTAGCATATTGATTGCTTGACCAAAGGTGAGGTCCATAAAAGAGCCTCCAGCTGCGTTGTCCACCACTGGTTTAGTTACTGAATTCAAGGCTCTATACAAGATCTCCATGAGGTGAACATTAGTCATGTGATGGTTTGGGCATCTCGTTAGCTTTGTTTTGAACCTCTCCCATGTTTCGTGAAGAGCTTCAGAGGGAAGCTGACGAAAGTTGCTGATTTCATCTCTCAATTGAGCCCTCTTGGATGACGGAAAGAATCTTTCTAGGAAAGCGTCTCTCAATTGCCTCCAATTTGTAATTGAATCAGGAGTCAGCCCATTCAACCATAGTGTTGCCTCCCCAGACAGAGACAATGGAAATACACGTAATCGAATAGTATTTTGACCAACACCAGGATTGTCAAAGGACTTGAATGTAGAAATAAAGTTGATGAGATGCATATTCGGATCATCGCCTGCTAGTCCACCAAATAATCCCTTGAGTTGCAATAACTGAATCATGGTGCTTGTGATGTTGAACTTGGCTCCGGGCGCTAATAGTGGTGGAATTATAGCTCCTGTGGCTCCAGCACCATCAAGATCATCATCATCATCGTCGAAAGCTGGTTGCAACAGTTGACGTTCATACCTATACCGAGCTTATCGACCTCTTCGGTTGGCAGGTGTTATAATTTCAGCATCACGCCTAGGGTTTAGTAACTCGTCATAACCTAAATCTTCATCGTCAGGATTTGTTGCTCGCCCAGGATTATCAATGTTTTGTTGTTGGACTTGAGCAGCGGCAAGAGCAGCTAATCTTGCTTGCTCGTGTTGAGCAGCCATCCTGTCGATTTCAGCTTGTGCTTCCATTCTTCTAATTCGTTGTGGTTCCGGATTGACTGGTAATAACGGTTGACCAGAACTTCTAGTATGGGGTATGCACTAAAAGAAAAACCTGCAATAAACAAAAACAAAAACTAAACGTAAAAGTACGAGAATCTTTGACCAAAGGGTCTAGTAATTATCACGAACTTGATTGACACTCGTATTCCCCGGCAACGGTGCCAATTTTTTGATAACGCTCAATCTACAGCTCTCGTAGGAGTGTAAAGCGGTCGTTTGCAAATATAGAACCCAACCTGGGTTGGATGTCGATCCCACAGGGAATAGCTTGGCCAACAAGTAAGAAAAATTAATAGACTTTTGGTGTAAGTCTCGTAAGAAGGGGGATTGTAATAAGTAACCAAAGTAATGAAATAAAAGCTGAAAATAGCAAAGTAAAAGAGAAAGAGATTGTTACGTTGGTTGTAAACAATGAGAATTAAAGCGTTGGGGTTATGTCCACCTTCTGAGGTATACGTCTCTATTGGCTACGAGTGTGTAGAGTCTTGACATGCAATTGCTTATAGAGAATTGTAGTCGATGGTAAATCCAAGCGTCTCGCGACCTAAACAAGGACTATTTCACTTTAACTCTCGCGAGCTTAAAGCATGTCTAACGGTACGAATTCTCCAAGAGGTTAGTCCAGTTACGACACTAGCTTTTTAATAGGAAAGGGTGTCCTACTACCTTGACATTATCTCTTTTCCAGACAAATAACCTTTCTCGCGAACAAGTTAAATGTTAGACTGACGTTATTCTATGCGTCTGCAGCCACAAGAATTTGCATTAAGATGAAGAGAATAATGATATAAGCAACATACGTGTCACGTACTCACAAACTCACAGCAATAGATAGTATCTCATTCGGCTTCCATAACCCCAACAGAGAAGTTTAGTTACCCATGAATGCGAAGGATATCACGATTTGCATGGTTGATGGCGTGAGAAGTAGGTGATAGGCGTGTGGTTTTGGTGATTCCCTAGCAAGTAACGATTCTCTTGTTGTGGAATTTAAGAATAGAAGAGTAGATTAGAAGTGTTTGTAGTGGAAGATGAGAGAGATGGAAGAAAATTAATTGTTGAATTAAGTGAAGAATGAATAAAAATCTCTAACTTGATAGGGTATTTATAATACTCCTATCCTACTCCTACTAAGCTAATGAAATAAATAACCAAATCCTAATATACTAATGAAATCCTTGACCCAAATGTACTAGGGTAAGGTTACAATATCATAATCCAAATAGAATAGTGAAATACATAACCTAATTGTACTAGGTTAATGTATCTTTGTAAAAATCCAGCTTTGTATCTGTAAGTCCCCAAAGTCTTCAGAATTGCTGTTTTAGCCTGGGACAGATTTTTCATGCAGCAGATTTGGTCCTTTAGGCGTCCAGCTCCTTTCTACTTCGTTTGTGAGCTTTCTTTTGTGTCAAGTTAGCCATAAAATGCTGTATTTTGCATCATTTATACCTGAAACTTTACTAATCATTTTCGTTAGCTCATTTATAGGAAAAAGGACTAAAAGTGCATGAAATAGATAATTAGTTCTCTAAACTAGGCTAAAATATGGGCAAAATATATTGATATAGACGTGTAAATCCGCCTATCATCAAAGACCTCTAAAGCATGCCACATATGATGCTTTAACTTTCTCTTTATATATATATATATATATATATGTATATATATATATTGATTTTAGATTCAGATAAATGAATATAATATAATCAATGGTATATATATTACTCACCAGTCATGATGTCGGAGATTTGACGCAACTTCAATAAATCATCAATTATTGTCGGAAAAAAAATCACCACAATTGATGAATTCTCTACAACAAATAATTCTAGATAAATATAAACTACCACAATTTTGAGTAGACAAAAGCAAAATTTAACAGTTCTATTATCAAAAGAAAAAAAAAAGTTCATTCCAAATGCAATAAAGAAGTAGATTATAACCATAAGAGTTTCTCCGTATGTGTATTTACTTTAAAGGAAACTTTTGATGTTTGTTTTTCACTTGGACTACATAAACTTGTACAAACATGGGAATTTCATAATATCATGCTAGTTGGGCACTTTTCCTTCATATCGACATTTAATCAAACACATGATAGGCATAATATATGTAGACACCATTATACAACAATTACACATCATGATTCAACATCTAATTTCATCTTCCTAGGGTTTAATCATAGGTTCATATGAATATACATCTATACAAATCAATTCCACATAACATTAATCACCCAACAAGGATTTGAATTCAATTGATCATTTTCAACATAAACAAAATAAATCAACATGAAGTTCATAAAGAAAATCTAAAATCTTGACTTTAGAAAAGAGATTCTTGGGCTTCTTGAACGAAAGAGTCCATGAATGAACACTATGCATACCTTAGTTCGTGATTTCGTGAAGATTGACGGTGAAACCTTCTTGAATTTGAATCCCTAATAGAAACCCTAGCTTGTTCTTGAGAGAAACTTGAGAGAAACTAGTATATTTTGGGTGAAGAATGGCTAAATCACGTGTTATTGAGTTTAAATAGGGGTAAAAAATTGACCCTTTTAACCCTTGGACGAGTTTTGTAATTTCAGTAAAATGTTCCCAAACTGGGCTCCTGGCGTGACGCGACGCTATTACGTCGTGTCACTGGAATTTGACAATTGAGAATCTGAGGAATGGCGCGGCGTGGATCCATCGCGTTTCCCCTTCCTTCCTGACCTAGAACTTTGGCGCAACGCGGGGGAAATCGCCCTGAGACACTGAAAAAGGACAATTGCCATTTTAGCTTGTGGCGCGGCGCACCACTGACCATTATGGCGCGGCGCGCCACTGACCAATATGGCGCTGTTTTACGATGGGAACTTGAAATAGGCATAACTTCTTACCCGGTCGGATTTAAGCGAATCTTATATCGATGGAAAGCTTATTGAATTTCCCACATGACAAAAAGTAAAAATCTTGAAAATTCCTCATGAAAAAAATCATCATTTAATTTAGAATCTAATACTAGTCATTCTTGGGATGAAATTAGCTAGGAAACTTCGGGGTATTACATATGCCATGTAAGTAAAAAATGACATAAAAAGGCTTAGAGTACAATTTTTGTGCACTATGTACTTTTAATGTCATGACATTGACGATGTTAACTTTGTAGAAAAGTGGATAGAGCACTAAATTTGTGTATTATCCATTTTTAGTAGAGCACAAAATTTTGTGTCCTATCCATTTTATTTATGATTTTTTTTTATTTATATACAAAAAAGTAAATAATTTACAACAAAAATAGCCAAGGTTTTGTTTATTACTAAAAATGGCCATTAGAGCATTTTCTTCCTTTTTCATTTTTTATCAAACGTTCTCCATACAACTTTATTTTTATGTATCAATATTGTATAAATGGTGTATATACATGTATATATGATTTAGAAATAGTTAAGTAGTGTATATATAATGTATCGGTATTGCATAAATAGTTTTGTAGTGTATATGTAATGTATCAATATTCTATAAATAATATATAAATGCGTATCAATATGGTATAAATGGTGTATAAAAATATGTATATATAAATATAAATATATATATAAATATAAATATATATATATATATATATGATATACAAGTAGTTATATAGTGTATATACAATATATCGATATTGAATAAATGTGTATAAACGTGTATCGATATTGTATAAATAGTTATTTAATGTAGCGACATTGTATAAATGGCGTACGCTCATGTATCAATATTGTGTAAATAGTTTATAGACGTGCATCGATGTCCAATAACTAGGTATGTAATGTATTGACATTGTGCGAATGGTGTATATAATCATGTACAGATATTATATAAACAATTATGTAATATAGCGATATCAATATTTATTTGAATTTCATGCATTCCCACCTTAATAAATAAAAATATATACGAAAAATAACAAAACAACATAAATATTCAATTTTTCCACAAAAGAAATGAAACAATTAGAAAGGAAAAAAGGTTTTAGAAATGAGCAAAAAAAGAAATTTAAACAATGTTTTTTTAAAATAGTACAACAAAAATAAACAATTGATTTTTTCAGAAAAGTTATAAAGAAAATGGCCAAATGGCCTAACACGATGCGTTGCTAAGGAAATGGAAACCTGCCATTTTCTTGTAATTCATTTAGCCGAGTGGATATATTGGGTAAAAACAATAGCCGACTGCCATATGAAGTTTAAAATAAGTGGGTTATTTTTTGGTAAGAAATTTAAATCAATAGACATTTTTCGTAAAATTTTTTTTATTTAAACACATACCCATGTATGAAGTAAATATTGGATAGAGCACAAATTTAGTACATTATATAAACAAAAATGGATAGAGAACAAATTTAGTGCTCTGTATAAAAAATGGATAGTGCATAAATTTAGTGTTATATCCATTTTTCTATAAAGTTAAACATCGCCAACGCCATGCTATTAAAATAAAAGTATATAGCGCAAATAAATAGTGCTTAAGCCTATTTATTTCACTTTTTACTTACATGACATATTTGTGTCATTTTCTTACATTTACGACTTATTTAGGTCATCGAATCACTCACGATTACCATGATAGATCAATTCAGGCATCCTTTCAGGGTTTGAATAATAGGTCTGTGGTTTCTAGGGCTTCAGGCAACCAAATGTTAGGACATACGTGTAGAGGCTCCAATTTTGGTTTATCAAGTCAGGGAGGGCATTTTGGTTTCTTTGGGCCCTCTCCACACGAGTCAAGTAGCATAAGGAATTATATATGTGAGAAGCCTCATCATTATACGAGGGACAATCCTCAGAATGCACTGGTCCCACCCAAGAGGGTTCTCAGGTTCTACTTTTTCCTATGTCTATATCTGCAGTCAAAGGTGGTTCAATGAGTAGTAGGAGTGGTACTATAGGTGCTCGAGGTTGTAATATCCCGCAAAATTCTCTCGTAGAACGAGCCTTAGGGTGTGTCAAGTGAGGCGTAATTCCACCCTAAAAGATTGAGAAGTGACTTCCTAAGTGAATATCGTGTTAACCATATAGAATTTTCCTAATTTTGACTTTTTATCACATGAGAAATTTGACAAGCTTTCCGTTGATATAAGATTCACCCAAATCCGATACCCAGGTAAGAAGTTATGGCTAATTTAAGTCTTAGTCGTAAAACAACGTCATTTTAGTGCTTGGCGCATTGCGGAGAGGATCTATTTGACAATTATCAATTTTTAGTGGAACTTCGCAATAGTGGTGCATCGCGGAGGAGCCCAATTTCCCAATAATAAATTTCCAGTGGCCTAGTGCAATTGTGACATGTCGCGCTGAAGTTTCAGGTCCCAACTAGTGGGACAACGCGATGGCTCCGCATCGCGGTGACTACCAGTTTAACATTTGTCAATTTCCAGTGAGCCACAACGATAGTGGCGCGTCGCGGTGGCCCAGAAAATTGGGTTCCCAGTTTAATTTTTCCAGCTTCGTATAGAAGTTAAAAAGGGCACTTTGGACTTTTTATAAGCCTCTTAAACCGTGCAAACACCAAATTGAAGTCATTTACAAGCATTCTATGAAGTTTTTCTCAAGTTTACTCTCAGAAAAAACCCTAAGTATCCAAAACC
The DNA here is from genome assembly GCA_030864225.1 of Capsicum baccatum var. pendulum. Taxonomy (NCBI): domain Eukaryota; kingdom Viridiplantae; phylum Streptophyta; class Magnoliopsida; order Solanales; family Solanaceae; genus Capsicum; species Capsicum baccatum. The sequence continues at coordinate 205,401,521 of CM061550.1, forward strand.
TCTTTCAAGAATCTCAAGATTTTCTAATTGAGTCAAGATTCAAGGTTCCTTAGTCAAGGGCTTCAAGAACTCTCATTCAAGAGTACAAATAGAGTTCCAAAAGCGAGAGTTCATCCAAAGCTTCTAATTCAAGGTATGTGGGGCTTTGAACAAGGGTAATCCTTTCACCCTTGTGCCCGAAGGGTTATTTAAACTATAATTCTTTGCAATTTATGAGATTTTACATGAAATTGAATTGGTTTTTTTCACCCATTGTTATTTGTTGCAAGCTTTTGATGTTTCCCTTGAATTGAGAGTCTAATGGCATGATTTTTACATGTTTTCTTGAGAAATTGCAGCTGGGTCTATACCCCATAATTTTAATCCTTGAGAAGTTAATAGTTGAAATGTTTGAGATATTGAAGTATATGAGTATGTTGAGATTTTGAGACAAATTGCTGAAATTTCAGAATTTCTACATGAGTTATGAATCTATATTCTATCTATTATGCTTTTGATGAGTTTTAACTTGAGATTTAATTATGGGTTATTAAGCCCTACTTGAGACTTGAGATTTTATGAACTCTTATGCTATAAACACCCATAATTTGAGCATTTTGAGATTATTGAGAAATGTTTTGACCTAATGGTCACTGAGTTTTGAAATCCACTCTACTACATGAGATTACAGATTTGATTATTATGTTCTTATTAAACCATGAGATTATTCTAAAGTAGATTTTCATGAGATGAGCGAGATAAACTAAAGGGAGTAGAATTTAGCACCGAGTTAGGTAAGTTACCATGGTTTCTTATCCCAGAACTACGTACCACCGTAGGTTGGGCCTAAGGCTGAGATGATTGTTGGGAGTAAGTCCGAGATATTGGGCCTGAGGCCGTGATAAGTGATCACTGAATTGAGGTTATGCTCCCTGGCAAAGAGTATGACGCTCCTCCCTAACGTGGGGTCTCTTCTTTAGGAGGATAAAATGTTGGACTCCATGTAGCTCGCATGGTTTATGTCGATTAAGAGAATCTCCCTTAAAACTAAAGCTTTGAGATAAGATATTTTTCTTTAGAACTAAAATACTTTCCCTTGATATGAGTATTTTTCCCTAAAGCTTGAAATGAGATATTTTCCTAAAGTGAATGAAATGCCTTCAAGTTTGTTCCAAGGTTATATGATTCCGAATTCCAAGTATTTGAGTTCAAAAGAGTTATGAGTTCTTGAGAATTGAAGAAGTTTTACCCTCCATGAGGCATATGCATGAGTTGAAAGGATTGCTTAAAGTTTTCTTTAGCCTTGAGTAATAAGGATAAGAGAAGAGTACAAATTTCAAAGATAAAAGTAATGACTCACGAGATTGTGTTACATGTTCCATTTTACACGATTCATGAGCTTTGCATTTTATACTTATTCAAGCCATGTGAGTCATTACTTATTACATGAATAATTTGATTAAAGAGTATTGACGTTGTTTTATATAAATGCATGCACCCCCACTACTCAGTACATGCTCAAGTGTTGATCCACATATACATCTATGTGCTACGTTGTCTTATAATGTAGGTTCAGGTGCTCAGTCCCAACCTCATCAGTGAGTTTCGAGTACCTCTATATACATTTCTACAGTGGTGAGTCCTCATAGTCCGAGGACCTATATTCAGACATCTCCGTATTTTGAGAGACTATGTTGTTATTTCCAGTTTATTTTGAGTCAGTTGGGGACCTTTCCCAATGACTCTCTAGTTCATAGATTAGTAGAGGCTTTGTCAGACTAGTTATCAGATTGTGGTTGTATTAAGGTTTCCATTATTGTGGTCGTTTGGATCGAGCATTTTCTCTGTAGTTCCTTTCACATGATGTGACTATTCTAGTGTTTGAATTATTTCATCTTAAAATGAGTGTTATTAGTAGAAATAGGCTCAAGGGTTAGCTTGGGGTTACTTATTGCCTTAAGCACCGTGTGATGTCCCGAGAGGCGATTTTGGGTCATTAAAAACTTGGTATCAGAGCCTAAGGTTTTAAAGGAGTCCTAGGGAGTCTGACAAGCCGCGTTGAGTAGAGTCTTGATCATCGGTGTGTAGCACGGCATATTTATGAGCAAGACGCTACAAGATGTTTTAGGAAAAAGTTATTTCTTCTTTCAGATTCCATCGTGCCTGCAGTTGTCCCTTTCATCTAATAATTTATGCTCTTTTATTTCAGAAAATGCCTCTCCAAAGAGCGGATGCCCGCAGAAACGATAATGAGCAACCCCAGCCTATTAATCCTTTGAATGAGACTGTGTCTCATGCTAAGTTTTGGGCGGCCTTTCAGTCATTAGCCCAAGTAGTCACCGCTAATATTCGGGCCAATAACCAGACCACAGTTGTAAATTAACAGGGAGGTGATGTAGCAGCTTCTAGGATCCGTGATTTCATGTGGACGAATCCGCCAGAGTTTTATGGGTCCAAGGCAGGTGAGGACCTATAGTAGTACCTTGAGGAGGTGAGAAAGATCATGCAGGTGATGCATGTTTCTGAGAAAAAAAGTGTTGAGTTGGCATCTTACAGGTTGGAGGACATAGCTTATTACTGGGTTGTATCATGGAGGAAGGGTAGAGGTGAGGATGCTGCTCCTATGACTTGGCATGTGTTCCAAGATGCATTCTTGGACAAGTTCTTTCCACTTGAGATGAGGAAAGCAAAAATTGAGGAGTTTATGAACTTGAGGCAGCGCTCCATGACTATTTAGGAGTAGTGCTTAATGTTCAATCAGTTGGCCAAGTATGCTCTTGATTTGATTTCTGACACCCGGGCTAGTATGAGAAAGCTTGTGATCGATGTTTCTGGGTTAGTATGAAGGAGTGTAGGACTGTGATGCTACATAGAGATATGGATTTGTCTAGGTAAATAACCCATGCCTAGCAGATAGAGGCGGATAAGATTAGGGAGAGAGATCGAGTGAGGGGTAACAAGAGGACTAGATTTGAGCAACATGAGTATAGCCAGCCTAGGTTCCATGGAGGGATCCTCCCTTATTTTTAGAGGCGTTCGTCTATGCCAGCGCCTTCATCAACTAGTGCTCCCATGCCTAGAAGCAGACAAGAGCAAGGGGGCAGATCCTTTATGTCTAGGTCACAGAACAGTGTTGGTAACAGGACCCGTTATCCTCCTTGTGCTAAGTGTGGTAGGGATCATCTGTGTGATTGTTTCGTAGATTTGAGGGGTTGTTTTAGTTGTGGCAAGTAGGGCCACATACTTAGAGATTGTTCGCATGCTAGGCAGGGGACTAGAGATGACTGACCTCAGGTACAGACTACTAGTACACCAGCTCCCATCCCTCGTCCCACCTCTATTCAGGGTTCTTCATCTAGCACTGCTGACGGTCAGCGCCAGAATAGATTCTATGCCTTACCATTCCATTAGGAGCAGGAGGACTCTCCCAATGTTATTACTGGTATGCTCTGTATTTTTTGTTTTGATGTTTATCTGTTGTTGGACCCCGGGTTAAGTTTCTCCTATATGACCCCATTTGTGGCTATGAATTTCAAAATGAGTCCCAAAAAGATTCCTGAGCCTTTCCTAGTCTCCACACCAGTAGGGGAGTCAATTGTCGCTAAACAAGTGTATAAAAATTATCCTATTACTGTTCTTCATAGAGTCATACTTGCAGATTTGATAGAGTTAGACATGGTGGATTTTAACCTTATTCTGGGTATGGATTGGCTACATTCTTGTTATGCATCTATAGACTGTCGTACCCATATGGTCAAGTTTTAGTTTCCTGATGAACCAGCTTTTGAGTGGTCCGGGAGTTCGGTATCTCCCAAGAGTTATTTTATCTCCTATCTAAAAGCTAGAAAGCTAATATCCAAAGGTTGCATCTATCACTTAGTTAGAGTCAAAGACACTAAGTTCGAGGCTCCAATTATTCTGTCAATCAACATTGTTAATGAGTTTCCTGATGTTTTTTCGAAAGATCTCTCAAGGATACCTCCCAATAGGGAGATAGAATTTGAGATTGACCTTCTTCTCGACACTCATCCGAGTTCTATTCCGCCATATCGTATGGCACCTGTGGAGCTTAAGGAGTAGAAAGAGCAACTCAAAGATCTTTTAGACAAAGGTTTCATAAGGCCTAGTATTTCTTCTTGGGGAGCACTTGTTTTATTCGTGAGAAAGAAAGACGATTCTTTGCGTATGTGCATTGACTATTGTCAACTTAACAAGGTCATAGTAAAAAATAAATATCCTCTTCCGAGAATTGATGACTTGTTTAACCAGTTGCATGGTGCAAGTTATTTCTTCAAGATAGACCTTAGATCCAGCTATCATCAACTTAAAGTGAGAGAGTATGATATTCCAAGGATAGCCTTCCGAACCCACTATGGTCACTTTGAGTTTCTAGTCATGTCCTTCGGGCTAACCAATGCCCCAGCTGCCTTCATGGACCTCATGAATTGAGTGTTCAAGCAATATCTCAATATATTTGTCATTGTTTTCATAGATGATATCCTTGTGTACTCCCATAGTGAGAATGGCCGTGCAAATCATCTTAGAATTGTCTTGCAAACCCTTAGAGAGCACCTATTGTTGGCCAAATTCAGTAAGTATGAATTTTGCCGAAGGTATGTAGCCTTTATGGGTTATATCATTTCAGCCGAAGGTATTAGAGTTGATCCCCAAAAGACAGAAGCTGTAAGAAATTAGCCTAGACCTATCTATCCATCTGATATTAGAAGTTTCTTGGGTCTAGCGAGCTACTACCACCGTTTTGTTGAGGGTTTCTTTTCTATTGCATCTCCCATGACCCAGTTGACCCAAAAGAAAGTTAAGTTCCAGTGGTCAGATTCCTATAATAAGAGTTTTCAGGAATTGAAGACTCGACTTACTTTAGCCCCTGTGTTGACTTTGCCTGATGGTACAGATGGTTTTGTGGTATATTGTGATGCCTCTAGAATTGGTTTGGGTTGTGTGTTGATGCAAAGAGGTAAGGTTATAGCCTATGCCTCTAGACAGTTAAAGTCGCATGAGAAGAATTACCCAACCCATGATCTTAAGTTAGCTGTTGTGGTCTTTGCTTTGAAAATCTGGAGACACTATCTTTATGGTGTTCATGTTGATGTGTTTACTGATCATAAGAGCCCACAATATGTATTTACTCAGAGGGAGTTGAATCTTAGGCAAAGGAGGTGGTTGAAGTTGTTAAAAAACTATGATATGAGTGTGTTGTATCACCCGGGCGAGGCCAATGTAGTGGCGGATGCCCTTAGTAGATTGTCTATGGGTAGTTTTTCTCATGTAGAGGAAGGTAAGAAAGAGTTAGCTCGCGATATGCATTGTCTGGATAGATTGGGTGTTAGGTTGCTTGATTTAGTCGAGGGGAGTACGTTGGTACAGAGTAGTTCCGAATCCTCTTTAGTTTCAGAAGTGAAGGAGAAACAAGATAGAGATCCTAGTTTGGTCAGACTGAAGGAGTCAGTTAAGGGCCAAAAGGTAGATGTTTTCTCCAACGGGGGAGATGGCGTGTTGAGATTGTAAGATAGATTGTGTGTTCCTTGTGTTGATGATCTAAGGTAGAGGATTATGGCTGAAGCGCATGACGCATGGGATTTTATTCATCCCGGCACTACCAAGATGTATCGCAACTTACAGAATATCTATTGGTGGAATGGTATGAAGAAGGATATAGCAGAGTTTATAACAAAGTATGCAACGTGCCAACAGGTTAAAGTAGAGCACCAAAGACCTGGTGGAGTGATACAAGAGCTTGGTATACCCACTTGGAAGTAGGAGGTGGTGAATATGGACTTCATAACCAGGTTGCCTCTTTCACATCGTCATCATGATTTTATTTGGGTTGTTGTAGATGGCTAAGTCCGCGCATTTCTTGCCCATGCATATGTCTTATACAATTGAGGATTATGCTAGATTGTATATCCGTGAGTTAGTCAGGCCGCACGGAGTTCCCTCGTCTATCATTTCAGATATAGGAACTCAATTTACTTCTCAGTTTTGGAGGGCGTTCAAGCAAGGTTTTGGTACCCAAGTCCTTTTAAGTTTTGCTTTTCATCCGCAGATAAATGGTCATGCTGAGAGGACCATTCTGACCCTGGAAGATATGTTGAGGGAATGTGCTCTTTATTTCAAAGGTAGTTGGGATGAGCATTTTCCATTGATAGAGTTTGCCTATAATAGTAGTTACCATGCTAGCATCGGGATGGCACCATTTGAGGCCTTGTATGGTAGAAGATATAGATCAACCATAGGTTGGTTGAAGTGGGTGAAGCTGCCGTGACTGGGCCTAATGCACTATTTAAAGCTATGGAGAAAGTTAAGTTGATTATAGAGAGGTTGAAGACTACCCAGAGTCGTCAAAAGTCTTATGCCGATGTGAGGATAAAAGATCTTGAGTTTGAAGTGGATAATTTGGTATACTTAAAGATTTCACCCATGAAAGGGGTGAAAAGGTTTGCTAAATAAGAGAAGCTTAGTCCCCGTTATGTTGGCCCGTATAGAGTCTTGAGCCGTGTTGGTAAGGTGGCCTATGAGGTTGAGTTGCCTGCAGAGTTGTCAACCGTTTATCCTATCTTTCATGTCTCCATGCTTAAGAAGCACATTGGTGATTCTGTTGTGATAGATCCTTCAGAGTATGCTAATATTCAAAATAGTTTTTTATTCGATGAGATTTCTGTTGAGATCCTAGACTTTCAGATCTGTAGACTGAGGAACAAAGAGGTTTCCTTGGTCAAAGTTTTGTGGTGGAACTAGCCAGTTGAGGGCACTACTTGGGAGGCAGAAGTAGGCATGCGAGCCAAGTACCCGCACCTCTTTTCCGCGAGTTCAGATCAAGCCGAAGGTATTATTCTTCCTTAATTCATCCCTTCTAATCTAAAGTGCAGCTATGTATCTATGCTTACATGAGTTCTTGCAATTTTTGAGGCATATAAGAGTTTAGAAAGATTTTGAGCCTGTTTAGCAAACTGCTTCAGCTTTGTATACTCAGTTTTTCTTGTGTTATTAGTCTAACTAGCAACATTTGAGGATGAATGTTTCCAAGGGGGAGATATTTTAAGACCCCGCAAAATTCTCTCGTAGAATGAGCCTTAGGGTATGTCAAGTGAGGCGTAATTCCATCCCTAAAACATTGAGAAGTGACTTCCTAAGTGAGTATCGTGTTAACCATATAGAATTTTCCTAATTTTGAATTTTTATCACATGAGAAATTTGATAAGCTTTCCGTCGATGTAAGATTCTCTCAAATCCAATACGGGGGTAAGAAATTATGGCTAATTTAAGTCCTAGTCGTAAAACAACATCATTTTAGTGCTTGGCGCATCGCGGAGAGTGTTTATTTTATAATTGTCAATTTTTAGTGGAACTCCACAATAGTGGTGCATCACGGAGTACCCCAATTTCCCAATAGTTAATTTCCAGTGGCCTAGCGCGATTCTGATGCATCGCGCTGAAGTTTCAGGTCCCAACTAGTGGGACAACGTGATGGCTCCGCGTCACGGTGAATACCAGTTTAACATTTGTCAATTTCCAGTGATCCACCGCGATAGTGGTGCGTTGCGGTGGCCCATAAAATTGGGTTCCCAGTTTAATTTTTCTAGCTTCGTACAGAAGTTGAAAAGGGCATTTTGGACTTTTTCCAAGCCTCTTAAACTGTGCAAACACCAAATTTAAGTCATTTACAAGCATTCTATGAAGTTTTTCTCAAGTTTTATCTCAACAAAAACCCTAAGTATCCAAAACCTCTTTCAAGAATCTCAAGAATCCACCATAGATTTTCTAAATTGAGTCAAGATTCAAGGTTCCCAAGTCAAGGGCTTTAAGAACCCTCATTCAAGAGTACGAATAGAGTTCCAAAAGCGAGAGTTCATCTAAAGCTTCTAATTCAAGGTATGTAGGATTTTGAACAAGGGTAATCCTTTCACCCTTATGCCCAAAGGCTTATTTAAACTACAATTCTCTGTAATTTATGTGATTTTACATGAAATTGAATTGGGGGTTTTCACTCATTGTTATTGGTTGCAAGCTTTTGATGTTTCCCTTGAATTGGGAGTCTAATGGCATAACTTTTACATATTTTCTTGAGAAATTACAGCTGGGTCTAACTGGCTTAGATGTCCGAACTTGGATGTCTTAAGCATTAAACTATACGGAGCCCTTCTGAATGACCTAGAATATAGTCTACTAGACTAGCCAAGTACGAAGTTAATAGTTGAAATATTAGAGATATTGAAGTAAATGAGTATGTTGAGATTTTGAGACAAATTGCTGAAATTTCCAGATTTCTACATGAGTTATGAATCTATATGCTATCTATTATACTTTTGATGAGTTTTAACTTGAGATTTAATTATGGGTTATTAAGCCCTACTTGATACTTGAGATTTTATGAACTCTTATTCTATAAGCCCCCATGATTTGAGTATTCTGAGATTATTGAGAAATGTTTTGACCTAATGGTCATTGAGTTTTGAAATGCGGTCTACTACATGAAATTACAGATTTGATTATTGGGTTCTTATTGAACCATGAGATTTTTCTAAAGTAGATTTTCATGAGATTAGAGAGATAAACTAAAGGAAGTAGTATTTAGCATTGAGTTGGGTAAGTTACCATGGCTTCTTACACCAGAACTACATGCCACCGTAGGTTGGGCCTAAGGTCGAGATAATTATTGGGCATAAGGCCAAGATATTGGGCCTGAGACAGAGATAAGTGATCACTGAATTGAGGTTATACTCCCTGGCAAAGAGTATGGCGCTCCTCCCCAACGTGGGTTCTCTTTCTTAGGAGGAAAAAATATTGGACTCCATGTAGCTCGCATGATTTATGTCGGTTAAGAGAATTTTCCTTAAAACTAAAGCTTTGAGATAAGATCTTTTCCTTTAAAACTAAAATACTTTCCTTTGATATGAATATTTTTCCCTAAAGCTTGAAATGAGATATTTTCCTAATGTGAATAAAATGCCTTCAAGTATGTTCCAAGGTTATATGATTCCGAATTCCAAGTATTTGAGTTCAAAAGAGTTATGAGTTCTTGAGCGTTGAAGAAGTTTTATTCTCCATGAGGCATATGCATAAGTTGAAAGTATTTCTTAAAGTTTCCTTTAGCCTTGAGTAATGAGAATAAGAGAATTACAAATTTCAAAGCTAAAAGTATAATGACTCACGAGATTGTGTTACTTGTTCCATTTTACATGATTCATGAGCTTTGTATTTTATACTTATTCAAGCCATGTAAGTCATTACTTATTACATGAAGGATTTGATTAAAGAGTATTGACATTGTTTTATATAAATGTATGCACCCCCACATACTCAGTACCTTCTCAAGTGTTGATCCATATATACGTCTATGTGCTACATTATCTTATAATATAGGTTCAGGTGCTCAGTCCAACCTCGTCAGTGATTTTTGAGTACCTCTATCTACATTTCTACAGTGGTGAGTCCTTATGGTTCGAGGATTTATATTCAGACATCTCCATATTTTGAGAGACTATGTTGTTATTTCCAGTTCATTTCGAGTCAGTTGAGGACCTGTCCCAACGGCTCTCTAGTTCATGAATTAGTAGAGGCTTTGTCAGACTAGTTATCAGATTGTGGTTGTGTTGAGGTTTCCAGTATTATGGTCATTTGGACTAAGCATTTTCTCTGTATTTCCTTTTATATGATATGACTATGCTAGTGTTTGAATTATTTCATCTTAAAATGAGTGTTATTAGTAGAAACAGGCTCAAAGGGTTAGCTTGGGGCTACTCGTAGCCTTAAGCACCGTGTGACATCCCAGGAGGCGATTTTAGGTCATTACAGAGGTGGAGCTTGTGGTAGTTGATGTGAGGTTACTCAATATGGGAGCAGGCATGATTAATGTTATGCTATACCTGGAGACTTGAGGCAAAGGCCTCGAATGCAATTATCACAGATATCGTCCTAGTGTGTCATTATTCTATTTTCATGTTATTTGACCTTAAATCTCTATTCTTTTATGTGTCTACATACTTTTATACTGGTTTTGATATTATATATGAGTCCCTTGTTGTGCCTATTCATGTTTCAACCCCAGTAGGAGATTCTTTAGTAGTGGATTGGGTGTACCAATCATGTGTAGTGACCTTTCCGGGGTGTGAGACTTCGGTAGACTTGATTATCATAGATATGATTGAGTTTGATGTTATTTTGGTATGGATTGATTGACTCCCTATAATATAATTTTGGATTGTTCTGTCAAAATTATGACTTTAGCTACTCTGGGCATGCCAAGGTTAGTATGGGAGGGTGCGCTTAGTTTGGGTATGAAGGGAATTATCGCTTGTCTACATATTTATCACATAGTATAAAAGAGATGTCTATTTTATTAGGCTTATGTTTGCGATACTAATGTTGCTTCACTGCCTCTCTTGTATTCTGCTAAAGTATTTAGCAAGTTCAAAGATGTGTTCCCTATAGAGCTGTTTGGTATGAGCTATTGATTTTTCTACTAATGTTGAGTTGGGCACCAAGCCCATTTCCATTCCTTCTTATAGGATGGCCGTACTGAGTTGAAGGAATTGAAGGAGCAATTACAAGATATGTTGGGTAAGTGTATCATTAGACTTAGTGTGTCCCCATGGGGTACTCATGTCTTGTTTTTGAAAAAGAAAGATGGGTGTATGCACATGTGTAATACTGATAATTTGAATAAGGTGAAGGTCAAGAACAAGTATCCTTTTTCTCGCATTGATGATCTATTTGACCAGCTTCAGGGTGCCTCGATGTTTTCTATGAATTACTTGAGATCCGTTTATCATCATTTGAGGATTAGAGCTATAAATGTTTTGAAGATGGATTTTCAGACTCGATATGGTCATTATGAGTACCTAGTCATGTGTTTTGGGCTGACTAGTGCCCCAACAACATTCATGAAGTTGATGAACTAAGTATTTTAACCTTATCTTAATTCATTTGTGATTGTATTCATTAATGATACCTTCTTTTATTCCAAGAATGAGGCTAACAACGTGAGACACATTAGGCTAGTACTTCGGAGGTTGCGAGATAAGAAATTATATAACAAGTTCTCCAAGTTCAAGTTTTGGTTGGATTCTATTTCTTTCCCGAGTGATCCAAGGATAGCATTATGGTCAATTCAGTCAAGATAGTTGTAGTTCGTGATTGTGTTTGGCCCACTTGTCCTATCGATATTTAGAGTTCTATTGGGTTAGCAGGATATTATCAGTGCTTTGTGTAGGGTTTATCTTTTCCACTCCTTTGACCAAGTTGACTCAGATGAAGATTGTATTTTAGTGGTCAGATGCTTGTTTGGAGAGCTTTTAAAAGCTCAACGAGTTGTTTACTTTGGATCCTATATTGACCTTGCCCAAGGAGGGTGTGGGTTTTATAATTTTTATGATGCTTTTAGAGTTGGCTTAAGTAGTTGAATTCTCATAGAAGAATTACCCTATCCATGACTTGGAGTTGGCTACGATTATTTTTGTGTTGAAGTTGTGGAGATATTACTTGATTAGAGTCCATTGTGAGATTTTCTCCAATCATCGTAGCCTTTAATACTTCTTTACTCAGTGAGATCTATATATGAGGTAGCGATGTTGGCTTGAGTTTGTTAACAACTATGATCTCACTATTCTTTATCATTTTGGTAAAACCAATGTAGTAGAGGATGCCTAGAGCTAGAAGGAATCGAGTATGGGGAGTTTATCTTATCATTTGACACAGGAGAGATCTTTGTCTTTATAGGTTCAGTCTTTAGCTAACCAGTTGGTTAGGCTTTATATTTTGACACTCTTGCATGTTTTGGCCATAGACTAGGTCTTCCTTGATGTAGCAGATTCAAGGTCATCAGTTTGATGATTATAGATTAAGGGTGATTTATGATAGGATGTTGAGTGGTTATGAAAAGGTGACATCTTTTGATTCTAATGATGTTTTGAGAATTAGTGATCGAGTTTATGTATCAAAAGCTGGTGGATGGGTTAGACTTATTTTGGAGGAGACTCATTGTTCTAGATATTTCAATCACCCAAGAGCGGCGAAGATGTATCATAATCGAAAAACAATATTATTGGTAGGGTGGTATGAAAAAGGATATTATGGCTTTCATGGCTAAGTGTATGAATTACCAACAGGTGAAGTATGAGCATCAATGATTTGGTGGTACGATGGAGAGGATGCACATTCTCCAGAGAAAGTGGGAGGAAATCACCATGGATTTTATTATTGGTCTACCCCGACCTAAGGGAAGTTTGACTCTATTTGGGTGACTGTTGACAGATTAAACAAATCAGTGCATTTTGTACCTGTGAAGGCAAATTATAATGTAGGGAAAATGTCCAAGGTCTACATTAGAGAGGTTGTTCATTGTATGGTGTCCCTGTATCCATTGTACTTTATAGAGGTATTTAGTTTACATCTAGTATTTTGAGTACTGTGCAGAGTGAGTTAGACACTCAGCTTGATTTGAGCAAAATTTCTCACCCTCAGAAGGAGGAGCAATCTAAGAGGACTATTTAGATGCTAGAGGACATACTTCGAGCATGTGTTATAGATTTTAGTGTTCACTAAGACTAGTTCTTGCCCTTTGCGGATTCCCCCTACAACAACCATTACTATTCTAGCATTTAAATGGCATTTTTTAAGGCTTTGTATGGGTAGAGGTGCAGATCCCCTTACTGGGTTTCACTCTTTATAGGTGAGGCCTTGGGGCACAAATTTGTTATGAGACTTGATGGATAAAGTAAGACTAATTCAGTAGCGGCTAGTGGCTACCCAAAGTAGGTAGAAGAGTTATACCGCTTGTCGAGCTTATGATGTTGCCTTCATGATTGGAGATTGGGTTTTGTCGAATGTTTCACCCATGAAGAGTGTGATGAGGTTTGGAAAAAAATTAAAGCTTTTCGAGGTTCATTAGCTCTTTTGAGATTCTTGAGAAGTATAAAGATATGGCGTATAGGCTAGATTTGCCTCCATATATGTTAATTGTCATCCTGTATTTCATATTTTCATGTTGGAGAGTACCATCCAGATGATACACATGCGATTTTGTGGGATTCTATTGTATTATTCCATGATTACCTATTGAGGAGGAGCCCATTGCTATCCTAGATGAGCAGACTAGGAAGTCGAGGTCTAAGAATATAGATTTAGTGAAGGCCCAGTGGAAACATCACCTTATTAAAGAGGCTACTTGGAAGGTCGAGTCTGATTTGGAACATAAATACCCCTAGTTTTTTTACCACTTTTGGTACTTTATTTTTTTTTAATTATAGGATGAACTTGTATCTTAGTGGTGGATAATGTTAGCGTAGTTGTGAATTTTATCTTTTAATGCGTTTAACCATTTTTTCCTCCCCATAGTTGTTATATGCTATTTGTGACTTGTCGGGTTGGTTGGCATGATCCTCGAGGCATTCATGAGTGATTTGGATGATTTTGGAACTTTTAGAAGCTTTTAAAGCCATGAGTTTGACTTTAGTTAACGTTTCATGTTTTGAGTATTAGATAGTGATTTGGATAGTTCCACTAGATTTGAAATATCAATTTTGAGTTAGTAGCATACTTAGTTTGAGTCCCAAACCTTTATTTTACATTTTAACTCTTTTAAAGAAAATAAGATAATTTAGGCTTAGGGTCCCAAAGGCTAAATTATTGTAAATGGTTTTTTTTTCATGAATCTATTGGTTCCATTTAGTCCAAAATATTAAAAATACCCTAGTAGCGTATTTGATTTATTTTTACAGGGTCTAGAATGAATCTCAAGGTTCGATTGTGATTTTTATACCCAAAATCCAATTGTTGGTTTGCAGTTTCTGGTGCAGTATCAGTGGCCTCATCACGATAGCATGTCTATGTGTCGGGATTGTGGTCCTTTATCAAGTTACTCATCATGATCCCAAGATAGGGTACCGCAATTGCAAAGAGATATAACATGGACCAAGTCAGGATGACTCATCGCGATTGCGAGGCCCAACTACGTGATCGCGATGACAAATTTAGTTGTCGATCAATGTTAACCCTCGTGATCATGAGGTGGGGATTGTGATTGCAAGGTATTGTTCACCTAAATAGTATAAATTTCTCATTTTTGTGATTTTGAGCATTTTGAACTAGGGAGCTTTGAAAAAAAGTGATTTTAAGAGGGGGTTTCTTCACCATTCTTGCTTGGGTAATCTCTAAACTCCTATTTCCATAGTTTCTTATTAATTCTATTTCCTAAATAACTTTAAAAACTTGAGGGTTTTTACCATATTAATCTTAAATTAGTTTTTTGGATTTGAACTTCATTTTCAACTCATTTTTACTTGGACTTTCAGATTTAAAATCGTCTTGGTATGGGGAACATGTTTCTAAAATAAAATTTCAGATTTGTTCTTTTCAATTTTTGACCACCTTTTTGAACTATTTTTGAATTCGATTTGAATATAGTCGATATGGCTATCATTAGTTCCCTTTTGATGTGTAAAATATGATGTAGTTGTTCTTAGACTGTTTGTGAAGGAAAGACCCCGCATTGATGGGTCTAGGCTTGGATTTTAACTTTTCAAGGTCGGATATGGCTTAACTTTCTTCGTATTGGACTGGGTAGTTAACCATTATTGTAAAGCATGCTATGGGTTGAAAAATTAGATATAAAACTAGCATTTGAAGTTATTATTATTATTTTGTTGCCCATGTGGGGGCTTAGATACATATTGTTGTTGATTTTAGAGATTATATTTAGTGTGATGCCCGTGTGGGGCTTTATTTGATATTTGTAGGCATTAATTATATATCAAATGTCATTATTATTGTTGTGATGCCCGTGCAGGGCTTAAATAAATATTGTAGGCCTTATTTGAGCATTACTTGCCTTTATTATTATGGTGATTCCTGAGTGATGGGTTTGTAATGATATTATAGATGACTACACATCTCTTTATTCTAGTGGTTTCGAGCAAAGATTTATATCATGAATCATTAACATATTGAGTTGACTCTCTCATTTATACCTGTATTGAATTAATTATAATTTTTATATTGATTGGTTGTGAGAATTACATCTTCATTTCTTACATACATATTCATAAGATACTGGTACCGTTTAGAAACACTAATTTTGAAAGAAAATGACATACTTTATAAAACCCTTGGTCGTAATCACTAGTCGAAAAGGTTGATTGAAATTGAAATTGAGATTTGAGAAAGTATATGGATTGTGAACCCCCAACAGATCCTATCTTAAAGCACCAAGGCTCGAAAGGTATATAAAAAAATTATGTGATGACTTTGATCATCATTATCCCACCATCATTTTATTTCATAATTTGTATTTTCTCTATGTGTTTGTTGTCATGTACTTAGTTTCTCTATATATTTTGTGTGTATTTGTTCCTTTTTGTCTTATTATTATAAAATTGTTAATCGAGACGGGGTGAGCTACCATTTGAAAACTTTTCTATTTGCAAGTGAAATATGCTCATAATATCTACTTGTTTATTTTTTCTACTTTGCTCAGTCGGTCTATGATACCTAATGAGTACACGTGGGCCATACTAACTTCTACTTTTGTGTTATTTTGATGCAGATTTCAGTACGAGTGCGACTTATGATGGTTGATCTTGTGATGTGAAGTGTTGATATTTGAGGTACTAGTGAGCTTCATAATATGGGGTAGATTTCGGACCTCCTCGTATCTTATTTCTTATTTACTTTCAAAGATAGACTTATCTATTATTCAATTTTCAAATTTGTATTAGACGCTCTTCACACTTATGACACTAGGTCTTGTGGATTTATATATTTCATTGGATACATATGTTATTTACATATTATGATTGGACTTCATTCCAAAAGTCTCGTATTTACTTATTTTCTTCATATATTGATTTTTTATTTCTTTTCGAATTTTGGCTTACCATCAAGGCTGGGCTGGGGTAGGTGCCACCATAACCTCAACTTTTGAATCGTGACATACCTAGTATAAGACATGAGCCATAAACTACATATATTTCTAGATGACAAAATCAAACTTGGTATCTAGCATACTCATAGTTATTTTCAAGCCAAAATAGTTACTACTGATAGCTAAGAATTCTTCCATTCACACTATTGAAATATTTACAAAATCTAAATTTTCTCTATTAATAGGAGCCTATACTTGACAAATAAAACACAACAACAACAATAAAGCCATTTGATTTCCATCTGAACAAACTCACTTTTACTCCTCTTTCTCCTCGTTATTCATGACTAGAAAGAAAGTAAATTTTACTTGTACTGAAGATAAAATTGATTGAAGAGTCACATACAAGAAAAGAAAAAAATAGATATTTGAAAAAGACTGATGAACCCGGCTCACTTTGTGGTATTAAATGGGTTGTCTCATGTGTAATTTTTTCCACAAAGAATCTAAAGAACCTGTTGTATTCCTGAATCATGAAGATGCAGTGGATCTTTCAATGTTGTATCAATCAAAACATATGATGACAACAGAAGAGTTTACCAAGAAAAAAATTGAGAAGATGAAAGAAAAACTACTAAAGCTAAGGAAAAAAAAATCATATCAAGGGAATGAAGATCATGATGAATCAAGTGTTAAAGAAAAAAAGATGGTTTTCATTTTTTTGATATGATTTTCTTTCCTTAGCTTTAGCAATTGTTCCTTCTTCTTCTCAATTCTTTTTTGGGTGAACTTTTCTGTTGTCATCATATATGTTGACTAATCCAACATTGAAAGTTTCTTAAATTTTATGAAGGTTTTAATTGCGTCTTCATGATTTGGAAATAAGATAAGTTTTTTAGGTTCTTTATGGAAAGAACTATACATGACACAAAATATTTCAATATCATAAAGTGTGCTAAGTTCACAGCCTTTTTCAAATATCATTTTTGTCTATTAGTGAACCCTTAGTCGGATCCATCCGTATTGGGCTTTCCACTGAGTCCAATATTAGCTGAGTTGATAGACTGAAATGATAAAGACATAATGACCTTATTTGATAATTTCTATTTCAATGACATTAATATCAATATCCAGACCATAACAATTATTTATAAGGACATAGGCCTAATGCCTCTCTTTTAATTAGTAATGTTTTGTATGTTTATGTTGTTCCATGGACTATCTATATCTTTTACTATTTTGCATATCTAAGTTGTGTCTTAGGACTTTCGACATGTCTTCTTTTTTTTCTCATTTTAATTGTCCTTATGTAATATTTTTTTTGAAAGTCTGGTGTTTCACCTATTATATCTATGTTTAGTTTTATTTTAATATTTCTTAGATATTATTATATTTATTGATATTGTTGTTATTGAAAATGTTATTGTTTCTCTCCTTTTCAAAATTAGGGGTAGGGGAAGGGGAAACGAGAAAAGAATTACAATGTAGGAAATCGAATCCTCACCAACAAAGTGGGAGTTCATGTAGCCAACCAACCGAGCTATAAGATTCTCCTATTATTGTTGTTGTTACTATGATTTCTAAAAAATGACATCTTAAACCACAAAAATTTCACAAATCAATTTATATATCTGATAAATTTTAATTTCATAATGTTTGATTGTTAACTAGTAAAATATTTAAAACTGAAAATGAATGAAGCAAAAAAAAAAAAAAAATTATCAAAAAGACCAATTTAAAATCAATCTAATGAATAATAAGGTGGTAGTACAAGATACATTAATTTCTTGGATGTATTAAGTTAAGAAATATAAGTGTTTTGTTTTAAGTTAATTTCTTAAAATTATTTCTACAGTCTAAGAACTTAAAAGTTTATCCACATATTTATGTTTTGCTTTCATTTTTTTATTTTCCCTTCATGAAATTGAGAATTTTATTTCATGTGCGAGGTCTGCCGGATAAAGTTGATGTACTCTCTATATCATATATAAGATTCTTCCATTTGCTTAGTGTTATAAGACACAAAAATTAAAATAAAAAAATAAAAACTTAGGCAAGGAAAGAGATGAGAATATATTCATACGTGAAAATAGAACTATGATAATTAATAAGTCAAGTTTGATGAGAAAAATAGATAAATAATATTTTAAGATTACTCAAATATATAAGTCAAGGCTATAAATCCATTGAATACATTATTAATATAATGTGTGTGGACAAATCATCTAAGGACTACAAAATAAGTCATTTCTTCAAGCTTCAATGGCTTAAAAGTCGGGGGTTTGGGCCATAGGTGACAAAAGAGTTTTAAAATGAGGTGTAGGTGACACAAGTCTTAATTATTAGTTGGAGGTGACAATTACTTTATTATGTATTAAGAAAGTTGGGGAAGTTTTAAAATAACTCACAAGTTTTTAAATTTACACTTTGATCCCAATGTATACCTAAAATAACAGAAAATAGAGGGAAAAAAGACGTCTTTCTCTCTCTTCTCATCCATTGTTGTTTTCTCTCTCTTAGCGATTTTTGTTGTTAATTGTTTCTGTTTCTGCTGCTTTATTCATCATCTTCTGCTTCATCTTTTTCTTGTAGACCATTTGTTGTTGTTGTTGTTGGTACAGCGCTACTACTGCGATCTGACCAATTTCATAGGTCAAATTTTGTTTACTACGTCACTTTCCACTTTGGCATTGCTTCATAGGTTACTTTGATAAGTAAAATTATGATTTTTATTCATATTTGTCATCTGGGTACACTTCTGTTTTTCCAACAATGGATAGAACCCCGATTATGTATCCAGCACAAGTGCCGACAATTTAAATAGATCAATCATCTGGTGCATCAGATGAGTAATCTGTTGCATCAGACTATTTAACTGTTGCATCATCATATTATCTTTTGTATCAGACGTATTATCTGTTGTATCAGAATATTTATCTGTTGCACCAGACTAATTATATGTTGCATCAGAATGTTTATCTGTTGCAATGAATGATTAATTTGTTTGAAACAACACAAATTAACCCCTGCCACAAACCCAACAGATAAATCTTGCTATTGCTACTGGATTCTAAATTATTCTTTTTTACGTTGAATCATCGAAATGTTTGTTGAGAAGATAATAGACATAATGAAAATTAAATATGGATTAAAACGCCAAAGATCAAACATAATTTATTTATTAAATAAATAAAAATATATATAATAGACTAAAAGAAAAATAATAGTCTAATTATTATTATTATTATCAGCATCATCATTGCCAGCCGGCCAATCTTCAATCGGAAGTAGCAAGGCCCTCCTCAGCCTACGTATCTCGCAGAGCATTCTTGATTAACTCCTCCCAATTGCTATTGCAGATCACGAACTTGATTCCGAAGTTCATTCACAGTGTCTTGCAGAAAAGCAACGTCCCACACTGGGTCAACCATAATCTTATCTTCTAGAGTGTAATATAAAAGACGAGATGCAATAAATAAGTAGAGTGTGTATTTGAATGAACGATTGAGTAAGGACAGACCTATTTATAGAGGATTGAATTTGAATGAGAGGCAAAAAGGCATGACTATTCACCTCCATACATTGATTAAATTTTTGATTAAATTAAGAAAATAAATATTGTGATATAAGTCATGACTTTTCAGACTATTATTATTAATTAGTCTTTCAAAGAACCATTTTTACTGAGTTGTGGCAATAGATTATATATCTGTTGCATGAGATAACACATCTGTGACAACAGATATATTATCTGTTGTAACAAATATGAAATATGTTGCATCAAATAACATATCTGTTGCAACATATAATCTAACTGTTCACCTCCATTTATTAATTACATTTTTTATTAATGTGAAAAGTAATGAATTAATTAAATTAAGAAATATTGTGATAAGTCATGACTTTTCAGATTATTATTATTAATTAGTTCTTTCCAAGAACTGCTTTTATTGAGTTGTGACTCGATATATGTTGCATCAGATAAATCATCTGTGACAACAGATATATCGTCTGTTGCAACCATAGTGAACCTGTTGCATCAGTTAATTTAATTGTTGCAACATATAATCTACTTTTTTTTTTTTAAAAAATAACTATATCATCATATCATTAATCCAAATTTGCTTACTTTTTTATTTTATAAATAAAAAAAATACCTTTTTAAATTCCTTAATAAAATAATAATCATTTTATTATATAATAAATAATTTAAAAAATAGATTCAAAAACAAAAATGGTAAAAAGTTACGATCAGTTATTAAAATTATGGTTATAAATTGTGTTTATTATTTACTTCCTTATTATTTATTTACGAAACATTTTTCATATTGAATAATCAGAACTTCGAGTCATGTCTTTCTCTTTTCACCCTCTCAATAACAACAATAGCCCTTTTTAATTAATAACCGTCAGGTGCAACATATGATCTATCTGTCATAGCAGATTATCCTCTAACTGTTGACACAAATTGCTCCTCAATTCCTACCACCAACCGTCGACATGTTGAGAACAAGGAATAAATAAAATGATTATTATTAAATACTAAATAAGAATTAAAAATTCAAAGTCGATAACAAAATGAAATGAATGTTCATAGATTTTTGAATACCTTGGGTAGATTTGATATACAAAAGGAGAAAAATAATCGTTAAAATAAAACACATTAACTAATTATTATTACTACTATTATTATTATTGTCAATCAGACATCTTTCATTCATCCGGTAGCCTTGCTCCGAAGTCAGCCAAATATCTCTCTAGAGTTCATCAATCAAACTGCCTTTGAAGTTCACGCAAGGACTCGATATGAATATTCTTGTACGAATCTGGATCATCCATATTTGTAAGGAGGGACCTATTTATAAATTATTGTATCTCGAAAAGAACAGAAAATTACTTTAAAATAAATCTAACAGATGGGTAATCTGTTACAAAATATATTCTTTCTGTTAGATAACTTACAACATACTGACAATCATTTTGCAACAGATACTTGCTGTAGTATGTGAATTTCGATAATTTTCAAGCTTGCCTCCAACTTGTTGATTTTGTATTCAAGCTGGTCGTTACCGTCTTCGAAGTTGGTAACGAGTTCCTTGTGTCTTGTGAGCTCGATAAGGAACACTACCTTCAAAGTTATGGCATTCTAGAAGCCCTTCAAAATAATTTCTCTTCAGAAGCTTTAAAGGATACATGGAGGGTCGTTATGTTTGTTTTAGGTCAAAATGTGTTGATTCACGTTAAAGATGTGGTCCCAACAGTTGAACAACATACTTTTATCGAGCGTTTCTCCATGCATCTTGCTCAAACAATTTGATAAATTAGTAAGCATGGAGTTACGTAGCATGTGATTCAAACCAGCTCTACCAAGCCTATCAAACGTTACGTAACTCCAAGCTCATTACCCTATCAAAATAATATGCCCGAGTTAGTGCACATAGAAAAAAGCCCAATCTGTAAGCCTTTCTGCTGATGACTCTTCTCCAATACAGATGATAAGATATCTGCTATGTAAAAGTCTACACCATCTCCAGACATGATTGCCTGGGAATATGTCTGGCGACGGTGTAGACTTTTGCATAGCAGATATCTTGTCATCTATATTAGAGAAGAGCAATCAACAAAAAGGCTGAGAGATTAAGCTCGTTCGATTTGTGCACTAACTCTGTCATATTTTTTTGATAGAGTAATGAGCTTAAAGTTACGTAATGTTTGATAGTAATGGTAGAGCCGGTTTAGATCACACGCTACGTAACTCCATGCTTACTAATTTATCAAATTGGTTGAGCAAGATGCATGGAGCAATGCTAGATAAAAGTGTGTTTTTCAACTTTTGAGACCACATCTTCAACGTGTATCAATACATTGTGACCTAAAACAAACACAGAGACCCTCCATGTAACCTTTAAGGCTTCTGAAAAAAGTGTTTTGAAGGGCTTTTAGAATGACACAACTTTGAAGGTAGTATTCCTGATCGAGCTTACAAGAGACGAGGAACTGTTTACCAACTTCGAAGAGGGCAACGACCAACTTGAATACAGAATCAACAAGTTGGAGGCAAGCTTAAAAATTATCGGGATTCACATACTACAACAAGCATATGATTTTCTCCAAGGAATGTTGAAAGCATGTCAAGGCAAGGAAACACAATCAATTATAACCATATTGCTAAGGAAGCAATGATACTCTATTTGCCTTTCAATATCATTTGTGGTTCCGAACAGGTCAACAACAGTGGACCTGATCGGAAACACAAACAAGAAGGCATGGGATGAAATTTAAAATTCAGAAATGTGCCGCCTTCGCTTAGATTCCTTATTTTAACTGTAGTTGCTATTGGCATAAGTTTTCTAGACTTGTTGTACATCATTTCTACCCTCGATGCCCGTGAGGCTTCTTTGTTGGTCTTCTCCTATTTTCTATGTAGGTGATAATCCCGATCATGCAGCTCCCTAGCAAAGTGTCCATCTACATTATTTTTCTTTCAGAGACACAACAGATGAAATTACATTACAGGATACACTTTCATATTTGCACTTGATTCAGATCTCGCATCTGTTAAGATAATTCCACCGGCCAGATTCGTTAGAAGTTACTTTATACCTTATGTCTCTTCTTCAATTAGCTCTCAGATGATATAGTCTTCCATCAACCACCCATTTTTCTTCGAAAGCATTCTCCTATCGCATATTCTGGCATAAAATCATCACCCCGAGTGAGTAACCCAACCATATAAATTTTGGCCAAGGCAATAAATATATTAGTTTTTCGTTCTTATTAGATGTAGTGCTAAGCTTCGAAGGCCCTCTAAGGGTCCAATGCACCCTAAAGGTTAGTCCAATTGCTCTTTAATCTCTTTATAATAACATAAAAACTAGATCCCTTCACAATGCTTGACAAATAAACATGAGCAACAACCAACATTAAATCTTAACAGGTTATCAAAACCATATTCATGGTCCCTCAGCCTTATCAGTTTGGACCTACCAAACTTAACTGTAAAATTACAGACATCTTGTTTGAACGATCTATGACTAATCAGTAAAAACATCATTTACAAAATCAGAGCACTCTATGTGTGTTTCCACGATAACATTATCAGTAATACATACCTCCCACATATGAAGTGGTTCCATCTACAAAAAGTTAATTCCTCCGATCTCATCTTTACTGCAGCCTCTTGAGATAGTTCGTCAAAAGTTGATCAACTGTCAGTTCCTTATATCTACAAAGAAAAGGAAAAAAAATAATGTCACAAAAAGAACATTGTTCATATATTACATCAGATTTTGGAGTCTATTTCAATAGATATGGAGTCTGTTGAAACAGATATGGAGTCTGATGGAATACATCAAACCAGCCTTTCTGGTGGTTTTATTTGTTCCAATAGTTTCTCTATTTGTTGCAACATCAACAACAACAGAAACATCAACAAAAAAGAAACAACATTTGTTCCAACAACATCATCAACAACAAAAAAGCAACACCCTTTGTGCCAGAACCATCAACAACACCAAAAGTTCCAATAAATATAACCCCACCAACAACATTAATAACTGCATCAATAATAATGAAACAAACAAAATACATACAAAAAGATGATACTGCCAACAAGGCTTTTAAACTTCTCCCAACAGATGACTTTTTTCTCATATTATAATAAAAATTCTCGGATTATTTATTCAACACTTACAAGTTCCTTTAATTTTTTTTAATAAATATGATATGATTAAATAGTAATTAAATAAAAAATAGATATAAATAACATGCAAAGAAAAAGACGAGAATGAAAGAGCAATAATGAACCATACCTTAATATCAAAAAGGGCATCAAAATAAAAATTTAAGTTGAGGAAAGATATGGATGGGTTTAGATCCAAAAAGATCTTTATGAGAAGAGAAAAGAAAAGAGAGAAAAAAGGCTGTGACCCTAAAGAGGAGAGAGAAAAAAATGAGAGTTGAATAAAATAAACTACAGCTGAAGAAAGAGATGAGATAATTTCTATAGATGTATTGTGTACGTAGACGTGGTGGTTTTCAATATTCATTAATTAATATTCATTAATTAATATTCATTAATTTCATTAATAATTTGAGGGGCACGAGGAAGACTAAGACTACTGACATTGAAAAGACAAGATAAGACTGCTCAATGAACTCACTTTTGAGATATCCAAGAAATATTTTTTACCGCCTTTAGTAGTAAGTACTACTACCTGATATTATCTACTCGGACCAGAAGCTTCTTGCTTTAAAATTAAAAGAGATAAAAAGATTTTCAAACAGATATGTCATCTGTTGCAACACATATAAATATCTATTTAGAAATCCGAACAGCTCAGTCATCCGTTACAACAGATATAAATATCTGTTTAAGAATTCAAAAAGCTCAATCATTTGTGACAACAGATGAAAATGTTTATTTGATAATTAATAAAATCAGATATGTCATTTGTTACAACAGATATAAATATTTTTTTGAAAATTTCCAACAGCTCAGTCATCTGTCACAATAGATGCAAATATCTATTTGATAATTAAATCAGATATGTCATCTGTTGCAACATATATGTACCTATTTGAAAATTTTCAACAGCTTAGTCGTTTGTTATAACAGATTTTATAGCAATTGAT
Source organism: Capsicum baccatum var. pendulum (assembly GCA_030864225.1). Classification (NCBI taxonomy): domain Eukaryota; kingdom Viridiplantae; phylum Streptophyta; class Magnoliopsida; order Solanales; family Solanaceae; genus Capsicum; species Capsicum baccatum. The sequence goes on from CM061550.1 coordinate 205,426,011, forward strand.
TTAGGTAGAACTAGGGATAAATGAATGAGCTTAAAGGGTCAACTATAAATCCAATTGAGTCTTTGCAATTTCATGGCATTGGTATTGTGTTCATACCAACCCGAGTCATTGAACGATCACTATGAGTTGAAATGAGTTCTCATCAACTTAATGTTAGGATAGTGATAGTACCTAAGTTGGTTTAGGTGGAACTAGGGATGAATGAGTAAGCTCGTAGGGTCAACTATAAATCCAATCGACTCTTTGCAATTACATGGCGTTGGTATTGCATTCATCCTGACCTGATTCATCGATCGATCACTCTGAGTTGAAATGAGTTCTCATCAACTCAATGTTAGGATGGTGATAGTACCTAAGTTGATTTAGATGGAACTAGGGATGAATGAATGAGTTTGCAGGGTCAACTATAAATATAATCGAGTCTTTGCAATTGCATAACGCAGGTATTGCGTTCATCCCGACCCGAGTCATCGATCGATCACTCTGAGTAGAAATGAGTTCTCATCAACTCAATGTTTTAAAAACTATATCTTTTAAAAATTTTAAAATTAATTAAGATCAATTCGGACCAAATTAGCAATTTCAAAACTTGTCATTTTTTCAAAAATTACAAATCAACCCAAACAAATCATCCATTTGTGCAAAAAATTTGTCATTTAAAATCTTAAGTTCTCTTTCTTGTCTCTCTCTCTCGGGGTGTCCTCTTCCTCTAACAATACAAATAATAAAAACAACAACTACTCAACATATTGCTCAACCCTTCAAAATAGGTCGATTTTCTTCCAATTTACGACTACATATAGTTGTTTTTTTGACTTCATTCCCGCCTGTATCTATTATTTTCTCTATCTTTGCATGTAACAGAGTTCGAGAAGAGTTCTACATTTGTTTTTTATTCTAAAAAATAGGGCTTTTGGTTAATGATAAAAAAGAAGACTTTTAGTTGTATTATCTTCGAGAATAGGTTAACAATTTTAAGTTTTGATGCTGAAAAAGTAGGAACCACCCGAGAAAACTCTAGTTTTTCTCTCAGTATTTTATTCATTGTCGTGGTATTGTTGGATGGTGTTTGTGTTTTTTTGGCGATGGTGTCAGTGGTCTTGGTGTTGGTATTGGTGGCATTGGTGGTGGTCTTGGTGGCATTGGTCATGGCATTGGTTGTGGTGGTGGTGGTCCATCTGTCGCAATGGGTGGAAGATCTGTTGAGAGATATTAAATAGGTCTTCAAACAGATTCCCCATCTGTTCTAACTGATGGGTTATCCGTTGGAGTATTTTCTTGTAATGTGGCAGAGAATAATTTATTGAAATTTCTCCACCTGTTGCAATAGGTGGAATATCTGTGAGGAGATATTAAATAGGTCTTCAAACAGATTCGGGTTCCCCATCTGTTCCAACTGTTGGAGTATTTTTTTTGGTTATTTAGTAAGAATAATTTATTGAAATTTATCTCACCTTTTTAAAAAAAATTATGCAGACATCAAATGCAATGTATTTTTTGTTTTTCTTTTGTTTGTAGTTAAAAGATGTTTCCCGTAAGAAAAGAAACAGAAAGTGGAGAAAGTGGATCAACTTCCGATCACCAAACAAAAAAGGCTAGAGTACAGATAGATTCGGAGAAACTTCCAGAACAATCTCAGTCAGGAAAAAATAAAGACGAGGAAAGTGATAACTCCTCACCAATGGGGCGTGAAATAATATCGAAATTCCAGCATGATTCTATCAAAACCATTAGTATTGGCAAGTTTCGAGTTGTGATGCCGATGAATAACCCTAATGCAGTATTTGGTGATCTTGTACTTAAATGTCAGTTGGGGAAATCTTTTGATGAACTTAGGAGTATTATGAAGAAGAAAAACATAGATGAACTTTTTAAGAAGAGCTGCTTTGCATACTTTTTGAGCTGTCTGGGCCCTGTCCTCTCCGTTTCCCAATGATCACAGTATATGGCCTTCTCAAGTGTAGGATCATGTATGCGGGGGATAATGGAGGTCTAAAGAAGGGCGGAAATAAGATGGATGAAGTCTGGATCAACTACTGTGGCATGCCGATTTATTTTGGATTGAAAGAGTTTGCCATTGTGATGGGCTTGAGATGCGATCGTACAGAAAAACCTGCCATCAAGAAAACACCCCACAAAGGGTCCAATAAATGCAAGGTAAAAAAAGATGTGTTGTTGGGAATTGTTGGACCTAGCTACAAAGTGAAGGATTTGATAGCGGATCTTAAGAATAAAGACATACCAAAGCACTACAGGGAGAAATTGTGCTTAGTTTGGTTTGTCCATTTTGTTTTATTGGCAAGAGACGTCAAGAAAGTCATAGAATGTGATTTGATGGTGCTTGCTGATGATTTTGGGAGATTCAACGATTATCCCTGGGGCTACGACAGCTACTACTTGACTGTCAAATATTTACTGAAAGAGCTAAAGTCAAAGACGACCACATTATACGGCTTTTCTTGGGCTTTCATGATAAAATTGATCACTATTTTTACTCATTCATTAATTTATATTGAATATACTTGTGTCTTTTTTTTTGCTTGCTTCCTGTTTACAATTTTTAGGCTTGGTCAAGTGAAGCCATTCCTCCCCTCCGAAAGCATTTCACGAATTACCCGAATAAGGTTTCTCATCCAAGGATCCTTAGGGGGTTGGCTACAGTAGAGAGCATAAAAAAAATATTAATGAGGCTGATCTCTTTAACCCTTCGGATGATGCAGTACGTCTTCTTTTAACTAAAATAATTTGCCTTAAAGAATGATATTGAAATAGATGTTCCATATGTTGCAAGAGATTACCCATCAACTGCAACTGGTGCAATGGGTAATCTGTTGCAATAGACGATCCATATTTCACAACAGATTAACCATATGTTGCTCTGTTCTTTGAACCCTACTCAACAGATTACCCATCTACTATAAATTATACAATAGATGGGTATTATGATGCAACATATTATCAATCTGTTTCAACATACAGATCAGCTGTTGCGGTAGCTAGATCATCTATTGCATAAGTTGACTGTGTTAACATAAAACGATCCCCATGTAACCCAACTGACTGCAACTTATTATTATATGATTTAAATTTCTCCTGTTATTTTTTTTATAGGTTGTGCATCCTTGGATCGTGCCTACCATTGATGAGCTGGGGATGACTTCTTTTCTTACTCTGGGTCTTGTTGATATAAAAGAAGACCCAATGGTGGAGTTAATAAAGAAAGAATTAGATGGAGAAACATCCATAAGAAGAGCAGTTAGGCAAGGTCAGTCTAATGTTGAAGCTCTTCAAGACCTAACTCAAACTGCAATAGATCTGGGTACTTCTTCTAGGGGTGTTGCTGGTGGAGTTGTTTGTGATGGTGGCAGCCATCCTGCTTCTGCTTCTGCTGCCAGTCGTGATTATGAGTATGTTGGTGCTAAAAAAAATATGCTTGAAAACACCCCATGCATAGGTCCTCCCTTTTACCCCTACACCGGTCCCTCACACCCTTAGCGTGGTTTTTCTCATCCCTCCTCTCCCTCATGTTCTCATTGCAAATGCAAAGTATGCAAGGACAGAGAGGATAAACTCCTCGAAAAGCTAGAGGCTATTACTGAAGCTTCCGAGGAGTTGAAATCCAGGAGGGGTGTCATACCATCCAACGAGGTGAGGGAGCCATGCACTCCTAAAGTGGAGGTTAGGAGGAAGAGAATAAAAATTGGACAAATTCTCTCCGTTCTGAAATTAGCAAAAAATACAACTCCCCCAGCTCCAATATTTGTTGAAGTTTAGGGGCCGCCGAAGAAGGTAGACATATTTGCAGCGCTTGGCAAGGAGAAGAAGAAGGGACTGGAAGAATTCATCAAGATGAAGATTCTAAAAGAATACACCACACATTCATTTGCCGTCAAAGACTTCTCGAATACGAAAAATATGTATGTGTGGCACAAGGACAAGGTAAGTTTACTTTTGATAACTTACCCTTCCAATCTACTCCATGAAGAAGAATCTATGCAGCAGATGTGTAATCTGTTGCTACAGCTTGGTATTCTGTTGCAACATAATACACATCTATTGCATAAGTTACATTGGCTGGGTAATCTGTGAACTGATTCGGAGAACCCTCTGCATCAGATTCTTTCCACTATGTTTTTATTCTTTACAATTACTAACCTATTTAAAAATCATCTTCTTATACCACAGTATGTTGATGAAATTCTCTGCCTCATGAGGGGAAGAGAATTAGCGTACCCAGATGCTTATGATGCTGCTGATAGGATAATGGACCTCAACTTCTACAATAATTTCAAAGATAGGTACGCAGATCTTCGTAATCTAGCTGATTCCAGCAGCCTAGGATTTGATTAGTTAGTTTCTACATTCCAATGGGATGAAGAAGCGATTAAATATGTTAGAGGAAAGAGTCCATATCCATACGGCAAGAGCTGGACCAAGGCAAAGAGAATCCTTGTAGTCATGAACGTGGATGTCACCCATTTTCTCACTATTAAGATACTATTATATGAGGGAATGATTAAGGTTTATGACTGTAACTTACCTGTGTTCAGCGAGAAGATATTTTAACCAACATGCAGCCACTCTTAAAGTTGTTGCCCAAGTTGTTGACGCAGTGTAAGCTGATGGATCATTTGCCGGCTAAAGTCTTGGCGAAGGAATCATGGGTTTTTGAAGGGCAAAATAATAACATCCAGCTCCTAAAAAATATAATCGGTGCAGCGTGCGGGCCGTACTCGCTTGCATACATGGAGTGTTTGCTGACCGGCACACAAATGACCGGTGTTTGCGACACCATTGTGGGAAAGATCCAAAGGGTCTGGGCATATGGGGTACTAACTAAATGGTTGGATCCCGTGTATAAAAAATAATATGTACAAAGATAGAGACGAAAATGATAACGAATTTTCATTTCAAGCCAATTCACTATACATATAGGGGCAATAATTTTTATGTTTGGCAAAGTTGAATTTTTATAATGCAATAAATTTTATATCTGTCGTAACAGATATAGTACCTGTTGTGACAGATTGATTATCTGTTGGAATAGGATGGTCATCTGTTGCATTATGTAGATGTTCCCCGTCTGTCTGTCGCAACAGATTTATGATCTGTTGCAACATATAACTTATCTGTTGTAATTGATCCGTAATCCATTGGAGCAAATCAAAAAAGTAGGAAAACCTGTTATATAATTTCCAGCAGATGACCTACGTGTTGCATCTCATGTTGCAACATATGTCTAAATCTGTCTGATAAGATAAGTCGTCTGTTGCAGCAGATGTATTATCTGTTGCGATATTTAAATCTAGTACTCCATTTCAATTAACATGTTCAAAACTTAGAATTAATTATATTCATAGACAAAATAAAATAAATCGAAGCCTTCAAAAATTACATGAAATAAAATAACTCAACAAATAAATGAAATGTAAAAAAATTATTATGAGTACAAACGATCTACTCTACAAATAATTCAACATGTTAAACTAAGGAGGATAGGTTATTACATTGATGGACTCGAGCTATAAAGATCTAATCAATATGGATAAGTTGTTCTTCATCCAGTGCTATGGAATTTGGCTTTGGTCGTCGTGGATCTTTAACGTCGGTTGCGTACGGCTTCTGAGCTTTCACTTCTCCATATTTCTATAAATGAGCAGCATATCTTTTGCGGAGTAATCCGGCATCAAGTCCATTATTTGGTACTTATAATCCATCGTTCAAATACTCGGCATAGACGACAACAAAAGGACTGCAATCCTTGCGTTATAAAAAAATAGATAATCCATATCTTGCAGTTCATGCAAGCATTGTGAAATTTGTGAAATGAAACTAAATCATGACATTTAAACTTACAGGCAACCAATGGTTTGTTGAGCAATTCTATCAATATATTGTACATCAAATGGATTAGATATTTTATCCCGGTATGCTTCAATCGTCGACCAATCAGTACGAACCTTTTGATCCAAAAAAACACTCATATCAAGGTAAGTAGGCAATATTTTGTCTAGCTTTTGTATCTCAGACGACGGCCTGGAATATCTCCTTCACGACATTGAGTCATAAACTCGGATGCGCCTCTTTTTTAGAACGACGGCAGCCAACGCCCAATGGAATTCATCACCACAATTTATTGGGATGTACACTTCGTCGATCAAATGCCAAGGTAAGCCATCCAAAATGCTAAAACCTCTAATGATGTTGATTAAGCATTCCTCATTTCGACAAACTTTTGGCTGTTGTTGACAATACCTATCGTAGGCATTATTGATGTAAACTTTGTACAAACAATTGCCTGTTGTGTATCTGTATTATTCTTGTGTTTGCAACTTGGCCTTCTTTTAGAGGTAGTTAAAAATGACATCGATGTGCTGCATATATTATCAAACATTTTAGATTACGTGATGAAAAAATCAATACGCAGATGCTATTAAATAAAATATTAATAAATAGTAATATGTATGGACTTTAAACCTCATCATTCCAGCATGTTTGAGCTGTGACATCAAATTGAACCAATTCTACATTCCGGGATGTGCAACAAAAAAATTAAACATATCAAAACCAAGACTCGAGTCGTTCACTTTGTAGCGCTAGTCATTTTGTTTTCTACATGATGATTTATGTGTTAATGTCAGGTTCTTACAACAATAATTGTATAAACCAATATCCATAAAATTAATTTATGTACCTGCTAGCATGATACTTTGACAGCCCATCGACAATCCATTCTGAATAGTCGTTGATCAACTGTATTAGTTTTTTTGAAGCCTCGTTCGAGATGTTGAACCCTTCAAAAGGGTAATTCTTTCGTTCTCCCAAACTGACAGGCTTCACTTTTTCTTTATCTTTGGAAGTAGTTGATGGATTATCAACTGTAATATTATGCTCTTTGGTAGTAGCTGTGACATCCACCTGGAAAACCAGAATTGTCAATGCTAAGTAGAGATATACAACAGATTTTCCATCAGTTGCAACAGATGATTCTTATGTTACATTAGATGGATTATCTGTTGGGACAAATTCGAACAGGTAAATCAGAGCAGTACGATAATTTCAAATAGATGACCCATCTGTTGCAACATAAGACTCATCTGTTGAAATAAATAACGAATCTGATACAATAGGTTAGACAACAGTTGCAACAGATGTATACATCTGTTTGATAATTTTCAGCAGATGTATCATCTGTTGAAACAGATATGTGCTTGTTTGTTTTTTAGAAAAGATGATGTACATTCACCGTCTTCAGCTCATGCTGCTCTTTTGTGGGCCTTGCACACTGAACATCGGTGCAAGACAAAGATAGAAACATTCCAATCTTGCTTTTTTTGATGATTGATGATGCCTTGGAAGTGTCTTTCCTTCTCCTCTTAGCCGCCTTGATCTCTAGTGGAGTGTCTGAATATGAAATCCTCTTTGATGGAATGACACCCCTCTTAGATGTCATTTTCTTTACAGAAGTAGTTAGTGCATTAATAGCATTAATCACTCCATCCTGTTTTTCCTTCCATTATTGACATTTTTATGAAAAACATTCGCTAGATATGGCAAAATCTGGAGAAAAATCTGTACAACCATTATGATCATAATCATTATGGCTTGTTGTTTGAAAAATTGTAAGAGGAGCATCATTAGCCCCACCCTCCAAAATTATTTTTCTTATGATGTCTGTTGCTCCAAACAATTCTATTTTTATTCCATCAACAACCTTAGGGTCCGATAAAGTTTGTACAGATCGTAAAGTAAGAAAAAATGACATCTTCAACTCTCGGTTGGTCGGAACAAGCCACAGATGGATAATCTAAAATAAATCGGTACATATATTAAGAATGATGATGAAATCATTTAATCATTAATTAAAACAGAAACTTGATTAGAATTGGACTTACTGCTTTCTTGGAGGGATTGAAAAAATCAAGAAATTTTGCATTTTTATCAGTTTTGGTCAACAACCATCTCAGAATTCTTGGACAGAAAACTTCTTCCTGGTAGATCACTTGTTGTCTCAAATAAGGAATGACTTCAAATGCCCAAGCCTATAATATAACGCCAATGAATCAAAAGCATTATTGAATAAAAAAATGATGAATCATATCATGATAAAAGAAATGTTTACCATAAAGGCCCATGAAAAACCATATAAGTTGACTGTTTTTGGCGTTAACGGAGTCAACAAATATTCGACAGTCATTTTGAAGCTTTCATAACCCCAAAAATAGCTGTTAAATGCCTCAAGATCCTCAGAGAGATTTATTAAACCGAGGCTTATGTTGTTGTTAACATCTCTCGCCCAAAGAACATTATGTACAAACCAAGCACAATGATTGCTTGTGCTTCTTTGAAAGTCCTTTACTTTTCAATGCTTCAATCAGATTTTTGTTTTTAAAGCTTGGACCAACAATGGACACCAGGTCATCACGATCACTCGACTTGCCTTTTCCTTTTTTGGGTGTGCGGGGTGATTTTTTTTTGAGTTAGAGTAGGTATAAATTGAGAAGGAGAAGGAGGATAACATTTTAGTCCGGTAACTATGGCAAACTCCTCCCAACCAAAGCAAACAGACATGCCACAGTAATTTATTCACACCTCATCCATCTTATCTTTATTTTCATACATAAACCTGCGCTTGAGAAGATCATATACCATTTTCATCTAGAAATAAGCATTGTTGTCCTCCGACAAATCAAGTTATTTTCCAAAGCAGCTTTTCTTGAAATAAGAATCCAATTTTTGTTCTCAAACTATTTTTCTGAAGGCGTCAAAAGATTTTTCCATGACTGACTTAACCATGAGTTCACCCGTTAAATCTGTGGCACCATCGTACTGCATTCTCATAAGGTAACGATCAATGCTGAAGGTTTTGACCAACTCTTCAATGGAAGGGCTATTAGCATTTGGATTATCTCTTTTGAAAGATTTCTCCTCCCCGTGTTCATTATCTTCTAATACTAATTGAGATAACACTTATAAAGCAAGCTCATAGAGTGGTGGATGTAGCTGAGCTGCTGCACTTGTTTCTTTACTTGGACTTGATTCGATTTCTTATATTTTGGGAGCCATGTTATCTTAAATTAATAGGAACATAACATAGATTATAATTGATTAATGCATAATAGTAATATAACAGTTCCATCAGACAACTAATCTATTGCACCAGGTATGTTATCTGTTGTAATATATAACCGACCTGTTGCAATGGATGAGTAATACGTGGGAACCATAAAAACAGAACTATCTGTTGCACCTGGTATTTTATCTGATACAACACATAACTGACCTGTTGCAATAGATGAGTAATCCATTGGAAATAATAAAAACAAATCACTAATCTGTTGCACTAGGTATTTTATCTGTTGCAACATATAACCGACCTGTTGCAACGGATGAGTAAACCATTGAAAAGAATAAAAATAGATCACTAATCTATTGCACCAGGTATGTTATCTGTTACAATAGATAACCGACCTGTATGAGTAAATCATTGGAAAGAATAAAAATAGTCCCAATCTGTTGTAAAATGAAGAGTAAACCGTTGGAACGAATAAAAACAGATCACTAATCAATTATCTGTTGGATCAATATTGTTTAGATTTCTTCCAAACAGAAGAGTCGTTTATCGCAACAGATGAATGATCTGTTAGATTGTTCACCTGTTGCATCAGATTTTCATAGTTGCATCAGATTTTTAATCTGTTGCATCGGATTTTAAAAAGAAGAGTAACCATTGAAAAGAATAAAAATAGATCACTAATCAGTTATCTGTTGGATCAATATTGTTTAGATTTCTTCCAAACAGAAGAGTTATCTGATAACGCTCAATCTATAGCTCTTGTAAGAGTGTAAAGCGGTCGTTGTCAAATATATAACCCAACTGGGTTGGGTATCGATCCCACAGAGAATATCTTGGTCAACAAGTAAGCAAAGATTACTAGTGCAAATCTCGTAATAAAGGGGGGAGTTTTGTAGTGCAAGTAATGTAATCAAAATATTAAAGTAAAAACTGAAAATAACAAAGTAAAAAGTAAGAATATTTGGTAAGATGTAAATCAATGAGAATTGAGAAGTTGGGGTTATGTCCACCTTCTGAGTTATACATCTCTATTGGCTATGAGTTGTGCGGAATTCAGACATGCATGTGCTTATAGAGAATTGTATTCGATGGTAAATCCAAGCATCTTTCGACCTCAACAAGGACTATTTCACTTTAACTCTTTCGAGCTTAAAGCGTACAGTACAAATTCTCCAAGAGGTTAATCCAGTTACGGCACTAACTTTTTAATAGGGGATGGGACCCTATTACCTTGACATTATCTCTTTTCCAGACATATAACTTTTCTTTCGAACAAGTTAATGCTATACAGGCGTTATTCTATGCGTCTGCAGCCACAAGATATTGCATTAAGATGAAGAGAGTAATGATATAAGCAGCATACTTGTCACGAATTCACAAACTCATAGCAATAGATAGTATATCATAAGGCTTCCATAACCCCAACAGAGAAGTTTAGTTACCCATGAGTACGAAGGAAATCACAATCGACATTGTTATTATACCACAATAAAGATCTCGTGTAGTAAAGTGTGGTAGGCATTTAAGCGTGACTTCTTTGCAAAGTAATGTTTCTCTTGTTGCGGAAATTAAGAATTGAATAGATGAAAAATAATGTCAACAATGAATTAATAAAGAAAATTCTTTTGATGGATGGATGGATGATGGATGGATGGGAATTGATGGAATGGGGGAATTGTGTGGAATGAATTAAAATCTCTAGCAAAATAGGGTATTTATAACACCCATATCCTATTCCTACTGATCTACTGCATTACTTAACCCAATCCTACTAGCTTAATGTATCATTATCCTAATCCTAATAAGTTACTGCTAGTCCCTAAAGTCTTGAGAAATGCTGTTTTTGCCTGGGACAGATTTTTCATGTGCCACTTTTGGTCCTTGGCGTCCAAGCTTTGCTCTCCTCCTTTCGTGAAGCTTTCTTTGGCATCAAGTTATCCATAAAATGCTGAATTTTGCATCATTTATACCTGAAAACTTGCTAATCATGTTCGTTAGCTCACTTACAGGAAAAAGGACTAAAAGTGCATGAATTATATATTTTGTCCTCAAAACTTAGCTAAAATATGGGTAAAATATAGTACTTTAGGCGTGTAAATTCGCCTGTCATCAACACCCCACACTTAAAGCTTTGTTCGTCCTCGAACAAACTATCATGTCCATCTAAACATCAACTTAGAGTTTCACAGTATCAACATAAAATATTCATCAATACAAGCACAACAATTATCAACAAAGAGTAGTTTTTCGATCATTAGTAGAAACAATTTAACCTCTAGCATAGACTTGTGATGGTGGCCAACTCATATTCAAAATTTAAGGCACAAAGAATCATACACAACTACCCAAAACTCATCAACCATATGTGTCTCATAATATATTACCCATAATCACTCATAAGTATAGCATATTTTTCAAACATGGGTATAAAAGTATCCTTGCTCTCGCTCTCACAAAGAATTCATACGCTGCAATTGATGTCCATAGGCTTGCCCTTAGTGTAATGCTCCACTAAATGTCAGAATGCTAAGCTTGGGATCAAATAGGTCTTTTGATGGTTGTAATGTAGGCTAAGGGACGGGTAGGACTATTTTGGCCAGAAATAGTGACTATGTTCCTAAGCGCTTTAATACATCACATTATGCCATTAATACTTTCTTTTCAAACAACCTTTTTGCTTTCTTTTAATCTACCTCCCTTTGTCACCTCTTTTGTTTTTTCCAATTTTGAACATAACTAACTTTTTATTTTTCCTTTCCTTTTTCTTTTCATAACATACCTCTTATGATAGCACTTTTTTTTTCATAACAAATTCAAGCACCAATACATTCTATAACATCATAATCACCCAATTTTCTCTTATTTTGTCACATGACTTTATACTTTAAAGCACTTAGGAATTTGGATCAAATTATGGTCTTGAAAAAATGGATTAGGCTTACATATGAGGTTGTCAAAGAAAATAGGCTAAAGGCTCAAAAGGGGTTAACTAGGATAATGTCCATGGGTAGGTAAAAAGAAGGTAAACAAGTATAGGTTGCCAAAGAAATGCCTAAATCATCTCCTAGACTTACACTCTTTATTTTCGCTTTACATACATACCAGGCAAGTTCTAGCATCAGCCACAAACATAGAATATACTATTATTTCACTCACAGAAGGCACATGGTCGACTTTATTGGAAGTAGTATAGACTCTCGACCCAACAGATGAAGGAATTGAACCACGCACTATCATATAGTGAGTCACAATTAGAGCCTAAACGTCTCAATAGTCATGATTTTAGCACAAACTCTTGTTACAATCTCATGCTGTCTATTAGAATAATTTCATGCAAAGCTAAGTACAAAAATTTAACTACTAAAAAAACAAAAAACGAAAAAAAACTAAAACAAAAAATGAAAAAAAAAAAACTAAAGCAAACATAAATGCAAATGCGGATAGAGAAGTATAGCATGCAAATACCACCACCTCATACTTAGACGGGACACACTGCCCTCAGTGGAAAATAAATACGAAGAACCTGGTCAGTCGGACTCCTCCTCTATGTCGGGGGTCATATCCCCTTCGTCGGAATCATCGTAGGAGTCGTCGTCATCAGAATTCTCTTCCATGTTGGAGTCTGGCATTCGTCGATCATCATCGGTCGGCACATCGTCATCAAGAGGTTTCTCAAAGTATGTACCTACTCCACACATCTCCCTTGCATGCACATTCATTGGATAGTCATGATCCAGCTGTTGGAGCTCTACAACAGTTGGAATACGACCTCCGCTCATCATTATAAACCGAGTCATGCCATAAAGATGGCAAAAGAAACTCTCATCCCGAGCATGTCTCTCTGCCGTAGTAAGGTTGACGCCATGTGTGGTTTCAGAATCTTTGACCTTTGTGAGGTCAACCTTCTTTGGATTATGTGGGAGTTTATGATCAGCTGGTTCCTCTTCGATGCCTTCCTTCCTCAAGATTGCAGTCAACAGGTTGCCGAAGCTGAAATGGGACCGCTTGTGTAGCCTGGCTTTTCGCATTGTGGAGCGAATAATTGCCCCAATGTTGATAGGGACATTCGTCATCAATGCATATACCAGGCACACTCTATCTCTTGTTATCTTGGTGTACTGGGTCCCTGGAATGAGGCAAGAGTTGACTATACGCAACCATATCCTTGCTTCCCTATTCAAAGGAGCATATGGGAAGGAGTTGTGGTGACCGGTGTCTTTATGTCTGTTCCATCGTGCCATGATCTAGTTCCACAAAGTGTGTGTCGAATTGCTCTATATGGAGGTCTACTGTACAGCTCTTTGAATGGTGATGGATCGACTGAAGGCAAGCCAAGAAAGAAGTTGAAGAAATCCGCATTGAGTTGTAAAACTTGGCCCCGAATCTTGACCTCGCTGCCTGTGGTTTTCGGCGACCAGTTGGCATAAAATTCTCTTGTCAAATCGAGATTACATTCTCCCATGTCTCGAAAGATGAAATCAAGATGTAATGCCATGATTTTGGCCAACATGCGCGGCTCCTTCTTCGCTAGGCTTTCCTTGTTTATCAAGTCCACATGAACATATTTTCTTTCCTTATTGTTCCTATACCATTCCTTTGCTTCCTCCTCAAGAACCCATTTTATTCCAAACATGCGACGTGGTAACTGCATCGAAGATGATTCTCCTTGCTCTTTTCTGCCTCTTTTCTTGCCTTTTTGGGAAGTGGTAGCCTTATCTTGGCCTTGTCTTACTTTGGGTGCCATTGTACCTGAGACTAAATGAATGTTCATGTTAGCATCATCTCGATGGATACAATCTATAAACAAGCAATAGGGGCACCACCCCACACTTAGTTTGTTGGTATAGACTAGTGAAGTGAAAGTGGTTGATTATTCAAACTTCATCGACATACGTTTTAGGTGCTATATTCCAACAATAAAATCAGAGCAGTCATACTTCTTGTAATCTTTGCAATACTTTCATGTTAGATATATCAAGACTACTACATAGGGATTGAATCAAGGTATAGTATCTATCAATAATCACAACCTCCTATGTCGGTAGGCAACCATAAGTCGTATTCCGATGAACAAGTCATTCCAACATATAAGTATGCAAGTGACAAGATTATGCAATTTTATTGTGACCATATCAATTCCGCAAAAGTATGACAATGCACTAAAATCAAATTCAAGTTGGAAACATGTTAAGATCATTCTTACGTATTCTTTCACTCACTTAGTTGTATCACAACACATCCACCACATTCAAATCACCAATACTACTTCAAGATTTAGCAATTCATAATATGCATAGTGGTGTAGTACTTACGGAATATAAATGAAGAACAAAGTAGTACATACTTGATTGATGCCTTTGGATGATGTTCTTGTGAGGAAATAGTGCAAAAGGAAAATTTTTGAGAGGATTTGGAGGCTATAGGCGGCGCATAAGCTAGGTTTCCAATGTGTATTTGGTTCAAGACTAAGTCTCATATATATAGGAAAAGGTTGGGTCGGGTTTTGACCCATTTAAAATCGGATTTGGAGACAAGAAGTGACCATAGGCGGCACCTTTTGCTTTGCCTATGCTTGGCATAGGCGGCGCCTTTTGCAAAGCATTGTCTAGCATAGGCGGCGCCTATGCCATGGCATTCCTAGGCATAGGCGGCGCCTTTCACTTTGCATATGAGATTCATAGACAAAAGGCATTAGCATAGGCGGCGCCTATGCTATGGCATACTTGAGCATGGGCGGCGCCTATGCTATGGCACACTAGATTCTGAGACCTTAGGCCATAGTATAGGCCTTGCCTTGTTCGTGGCCTGGTTTTACATAGGCCTAGCCTTGTTCGTTGCCTATATTTTCATAAGCAATGCTCAATCCATAGCCTTTTGCTTCTTCATTCCTAACTTACCACCTTTAACATGCAATACGTCCAAATCAAGATTTGAAACCGACCTCCTCATTTTACACCTCTTTGAACCTACATTTACTCAAAAACAACAAAGACAATTAGAACGATGGGTTTCCTCCCATCAAGCACCTTAGTTTTGGTCGTGGCACGACTCTTCTTTTTGGATTTTTATTTATCAAAAGAAAACACGTAATAGAACGAAAAAAAGACAAAAATGAAAAACGATGGGTTGCCTCCCATCTAGCACTTGATTTATTGTCGCGGCACGACATAGCTATCTCGATTACTTAGACTTCATCGAGATAGATTGTAGATCGTTTTCTAAATGGCTTCAGACGACAATGAGGCTTACTTGTAGGCATGCAATCTTCTTCGGGATGACCCTTCTGCATGCTTATCCCGGGAGGGATACCAATTATATCATCAATAGTCCAACCCATAGCTCTCTTGTTTCTCGTCAGAGCAGAGATTAGTGCCTCTACGTGCTGTTCATTGAAATCATCCGCCATACTTACCGGTAGTGTATTTCCACTTCCCACGTACACATACCTTAGATAATTGGGGAGTTTTTTTGATTCTAGCACTGGTGGCTCTTCAATGGAAGTCTTCGCTGTTGGTGACGGTTGATTCTTAAGATCAAGGTCCGGCTGTTTAGGAGTATGAGAATAGGACTCTTTTTCTGTTAGAGCACGCATAGTTTCTTCATAATCTTCATCATCCTTATGCTCAACATTCAACAGCACAGCAGATAATGGCTCAACAGTAAGCTGTTTCTCTACAGATAGTTCTTTCTTATCCTCATAATGAACATCAGCTACAGAGAACACATTCATATCGCTGGGCTGCTTCATTGCTTTGCATATATCAAAACGGACCACTTCGTCATTCAACTGAAATAAAAGCTCATTAGCTCTCATGTCAATAAGCACACTTCCTGTTGCAAGGAAAGGACGTCCCAAGATTATGGGAACTTCAGAGTCCACCTCACAATCCAGAATAACGAAGTCTACAGGAAAGATGAATGAATAAACCTTCACCAACACATCATTCAGGATACCCACAGGTCGTTTTACCGACCTATCAGCCATCACGAGCCTCATATTAGTTGGTGTCGGATTGCCTAACCCCAACTTTTTGTAGACGGATAGTGGCATCAAATTGATGCTAGCACCCAGATTGCACAATGCCTTGGCAACGCTCAAAGATCCAACAGTGCAAGGAATAGTGAAGGCACCAGGGTCGGCCTTCTTCTGAACTAGTGATCGGGTAGCGATTGCCTTGCAGTGATGAACAGTATCCTTCAACTCATAGCTTGCTGCTCGCTTCTTTGTCAAAAGATCCTTCATAAATTTCGCATACCCAGGCATTTTTTCTAGTGCCTCTACCAACGGAACATTAGTGGTTAGCTGATTTAACATATTCATGAATTTGCTGAACTTTGTATCACCCTCCACTTTCTTCAATCTTTGAGGAAAAGGTGGTGGTGGGTATGGAATTGTTTTCTCCACAGATTTCTTCTCCTCTTGCTTCCGTTTTCAGCCTTTTCAGGCTGCAACATACTTGGTGTGACGTCATGGACGTCGTGGGTGGTTTCTACGGCAACTTCTCCTTTTGCCTTATCATCGATGTCTGCTGCCTCGTCAACCACTTTCTTGCCTTTGGATGAAGTTTCCAGCACCTTACCACTGTGAGTAGTAATAGCCATGCATGATCCATTATTCCTTGGATTTGGCACAGTGTCGCTAGGTAAAGTGCCAGCCTTTCTTTGATTGAGTGCTGCTGAAAGTTGGCTCAATTGATGCTCTATTTGCTTGATTGAAATGGAATGTGAGTCAACCAATTTCTTCATTGAGGACAAATCATGTATTACCTCCGTTACTCCCGCGCTGGTTGCTTCTACTCCTTTCAACAGTTTGGCCATCATATCTTTCATGCTTCCGAAACCAGATGTGGTTGTGTCACGTCTTCCTGGGGGTACGTATAAACAACTATTATCATTCTTGTTCTTCCAACTACCTTCGTCCTTGTTTCCAGATTTATCATAATAGTTCCGACCTTGGTTTCCTTTGGTATTACCTCGGAAACCCCCGGATTGTTCAAGTAGTTGGCCTCTTCTTCTAAATCAGATTCGTCTCTTCCTTTTAACACAACAGCTTTGACTTTTTCGGTCTTTCCTGATAATAGATGCTTTGTAAGAAGATCCACTTGTGTTTTCATGTGCGCTATATCTTGATCACGTTCTTCTTCTTTTCTCCTTTGTTCAGCAGTCATGCCAATAGATAAAGTGGGGCTTGCTACCTCAGAATCCCTGGTATGCCAAGCTCTACTTTGCTTTGTCATCCGATCTAGCATATTGCTTGCCTGACCAAAAGTGAGGTCCATAAATGATCCTCCAGCCGCATTATCTACCACTGGTTTAGTTATTAAATTCAAGGCTCTGTATAGTATCTCCATTAGGTGAACATTAGTTATATGATGGTTTGGGCACCTCATTAGCTTCGTCTTGAACCTCTCTCATGTTTCATGAAGGGCTTCATTTGGAAGCTGACGAAAGTTGCTGATTTCATCTCTCAATTGAGCTCTTTTGGATGACAGAAAGAATCTTTCTAGGAAAGCGTCTCTCAATTGCCTCCATTTTGTAATAGAATCAGGAGTCAGCCCATTCAACCATAGAGTTGCCTCCCCAGACAGAGACAATGGAAATAGGCATAATCGAATTGCATTCTGACCAACGCCAGGATTGTCAAACGACTTGCATGTAGAAATAAAGTTGATGAGATGCATATTCGGATCATCGCCTGCTAGTCCCCCAAATAATCCCTTGAGTTGCAATAACTGAATCATGGTGCTTGTGATGTTGAACTTGACTCCGGGCGCTAATGGAGGAAGAATAATGGCTCCTGTGGCACCAGCTCCATCAAGATCATCATCATCATCATCGAACGGTATTTGCATAGCTCGGCGTTCAGGCTTAAACCTAGCTTGACGATCTCTTCTCTGCATGGGTGCCGCCATCTCAGCAGTATGCCGTGGGTTTAGTAGCTCCTCATCGCCCAGGTCCTCATCATCAGGATTTGTTGCCCGACCTAGATTATCAATATTCTGTTGATGCACTTGAGCAACCATCCTTTCAATTTCACGTTGTGCATCCATTGATGCACTGAACAAACCTGAATAAAACAAAAACAACAACTAAAAGTAAAAGTACAAGAATCTTTGACCAAAGGGTCTAGTAACTATCACAAACTTAGTTGACACTCGTATTCCCCAGCAACGATGCCAATTTTTGATAACGCTCAATCTACAGCTCTTGTAAGAGTGTAAAGCGGTCGTTGTCAAATATATAACCCAACTGGGTTGGGTATCGATCCCACAGGGAATAGCTTGGTCAACAAGTAAGCAAAGATTACTAGACTTTTAGTGCAAATCTCGTAATAAAGGGGGGAGTTTTGTAGTGCAAGTAATGTAACCAAAATATTAAAGTAAAAACTGAAAATAGCAAAGTAAAAAGTAAGAATGTTTGGTAAGATGTAAATCAATGAGAATTGAGAAGTTGGGGTTATGTCCACCTTCTGAGTTATACGTCTCTATTGGCTATGAGTTGTGCGGAATTCAGACATGCATGTGCTTGTAGAGAATTGTATTCGATGGTAAATCCAAGCGTCTGTCGACCTCAACAAGGACTATTTCACTTTAACTCTTTCGAGCTTAAAGCGTATCTAACAGTACAAATTCTCCAAGAGGTTAATCCAGTTACAACACTAACTTTTTAATAGGGGATGGGACCCTATTACCTTGACATTATCTCTTTTCCAAACATATAACTTTTCTTTCGAACAAGTTAATGCTATACAAGCGTTATTCTATGCGTCTGCAGCCACAAGAATTTGCATTAAGATGAAGAGAGTAATGATATAAGCAGCATACTTATCATGAATTCACAAACTCATAGCAATAGATAGTATCTCATAAGGCTTCCATAACCCCAACAAAGAAGTTTAGTTACCCATGAGTGCGAAGGAAATCACAATCGACATTGTTATTATACCACAATAAAGATCTCGTGTAGTAAAGTGTGGTAGGCGTTTAGGCGTGACTTCTTTGCAAAGTAATGTTTCTCTTGTTGCGGAAATTAAGAATTGAATAGATGAAAAATAATGTCAACAATGAATTAATAAAGAAAATTGTTTTGATGGATGGATGGATGGTGGATGGATGGGAATTGATGGAATGGGAAAATTCCAAGCTTTGCTCTCCTCCTTTCGTGAAGCTTTCTTTGGCATCAAGTTATCCATAAAATGCTGAATTTTGCATCATTTATACCTGAAAACTTGCTAATCATGTTCGTTAGCTCACTTACAGGAAAAAGGACTAAAAGTGCATGAATTATATATTTTGTCCTCAAAACTTAGCTAAAATATGGGTAAAATATAGTACTTTAGGCGTGTAAATTCGCCTATCATCATTATCTGTTGCAACAGATGAATGATCTGTTAGATCATTCACCTGTTGCATTAGATTTTCATAGTTGCATTAGATTTTTAATCTGTTGCATCAGATTTTCATCTGTTGCATCATATGTTTCATCTATTACATCAGATATTTCAACTGTTGCAACACTATTTCTACCAAGACAAACAACAAATCAACCCAGCACCACCAACATATCACACACACATACACACTAAGAACATCAACTGTGACTAAAAATCACTAACAAATTCAAATCAACAGTATGACAACGAGAAGAAGAAATACAGAAGTGCCAGAAATTAGGATTTTATTCAGTCCACATTCCAATACTAGAAGAGTAGTTGTCTCAAGTTCCTCTGTTTCTTCATAATTTTTTACCTGTGAAAAAAGAAATGGGAGGACGAAGAACTCGAAGTTGTTGTCGCCGGAGAAGTATTCACGTCGATTGACGGTTGAAAGTCGAAAAGAAACTCGCCTGACTATTTGTCGCCGGAGGTTGAAGGGAGAAATTTTGCAGAACTGTTGGTTGGGAGAAGTTGGAGAGAGAGAGTGGTTGATTAGGATTGAAGAGGGGTGTGGGTTGGGTTGATTTGTATTGTTGAAAAGATTAGAAAGTTTTGAAAATATTAATCAAGTCCACAATTAACTTAATCAAGTTTCCTAATGATGTTTGACCCTATCTGTTGATCAATGTCACCAATCCTTCATTCAAGATTTAAAAGACACATTTCCTTCAATTTTCTCCTAAAAGTTTACGTTCCTCTATATAGACCTAATTATAACTTTGATAAGAGAAAGGTTTAAAGTAACTTTTTACGGTTTCAATAAAGAAAATGAGTTTTTAAAACTAATTATTTTACTTTTTGATTTCTAACATGTAATAAAGATCTTTTCGGAGTTTTTTTTTTAAAACTACTAAAACCTAATACCACAAAATTGATTGACCCTATAAGATGACTTCTTCTCTTAAATTATAATAGGCTTTATAATAATTTCAATTCTGCCATGACGAAGACTAATGAGCCATGAATTTATGGCTCATCAAACATGGAATATATTTTAGGCATCCTCAAGGTAAAATAAGATAGTATTATTACGTTAGTGAATGCATCCCCACTTCGCGCGAATTAATTAGATTTTCAATATTTTTTTCTTAGATTCTTTTAGTTTTCAACTCTTTCATATTTTATTTTATTTTTAATTCTTTTAGTTTTCAAATCTTTCATATTTTAACTATCTATATTATTCACTCAGTTATATATACATGTTTTTTTTTTTATGAATTTTTGTTACTTAAGCACTTTGATCATCTAAAGTACTTGAATTTTATATAATATATTAAAGTGAAACAATAGCTTTATTATTCTTAAAAGAAAATGGAGAAAAAAGAATTCAATAAAACTTGATTTGTTTCCCGTGCATATTTTTAACAGATTTTAAAACTTGATTATTTATGTAATTCATTTAATATAAATTTAATTATATAAGTATCATATGCACTTTTTATCTAATCTTTTTCTTTCGTTTTTTTCTTAGCAATTCCTTCCTTTTTATTTTTATTTTATTATATGTTTTGGTTCTTTTCATTACTATACATATAACATGAAAAATCCCTCAAAGCAATTATTAAATGAAATAGTCCAATAAACAAACAATCCAAATAAAATGATTGCTTGAATAGATAATAACTTAATTAACATGAGATTTCAACCTTCATAGATGATAAAAATTTTAAAAATAGAAAGATAAGATATGTAAAAAAAAATTATTTGCACAAAATATTTTCTTAATTGCCATAAAGATAGTTTCTCAATTATATAAAATATTGATTATTCCGAATTTCATAAAGTATTTAAATATTAATCAAAATGAAAAATCTACTTTCTGCAATTTCCTTGTATTATTATTGTTTGGAGTGAATGGTGTATATATGAAATCTCTATAACCAATATGGAAGAGTTGCACGATAACTTTTCACTTAGATTACTCATATTTGTGTATATCATAGTCAATAGCATATTTGCGAGATAACTTTTCATCTAGAATATGGACATGTAATTTAAATTATTTTAATGAAAATATAATCTTTTGTCCCTGCATGTCATACTTACAGACAGGATACAAAATTACATGGAGTATTTGATATCCTACTTATAAAACCATGCTAAATATATTTTTAAATTTACAACGTACAACGTGCAGAATATTCATATGTAACTCACTACTAAAAAAACCGAAAAAACCGACCACAAAAAGTGGTCGGAAAAAACCGACCACTTGTAGTCAGTTTTTAATTTTTTTTTAAATTTATTTTATTAAAAAAAGCTACCACATGTGGTAGCTTTATAATTATAAAATATCTAAATAAATATTCCAATTATTTTTATATTAATTATTATATATTTTAAAATTTAAAATTTTAAAAAAACAAAACCGACCACAAGTGGTCAGTTTTTTCAAAATAAATTTAATTTAAAAATATTTTGAAAAACCGGCCACAAGTGGTCCGTTTTTTAAAATTCTTTTTTAATTAATTTTTTAAAAATCGACCACTTGTTGTCGGTTTTTTAAATTTATTAAAAAAAAATATTTTTAAAAAACCCACCATTTGTAGTTGGTTTTTGTTTAAAATAAAAAGAAATTAATTTTTCATTAATTAATTTAATAAAAACCCACCACTGGTGGTAGTTTTTATTGAAATCACAAAGTAAAATTAAATTTAAAAAACGACCACTTGTGGTGTTTTTAATTTAAGTAATATTAATAAAAAATTTAAAAACCAACCACAAGTGGTTTGTTTTGGAAATAAAAAAAGATAAAAACTAAATAGTTATTTTTATAAAATAATTATATAAAACGTTGTATATTAACTTTATGTAATCTAATTATTGTTATTAGTAAAATCTTTATAACGGTGATTGGACATGACATGGAGCAGCTCCAGCTGACTGAGGACATAACCCTAGATAGGAAGATCTGAAAGTCGCAGATAAGGGTAGATGGCTAAGGTGTATGTGTGGGGTGCAGCATGCAGGTAGGTGAGTTCCTTTGTAGCCGGGTTAGTAGACCTAGGTCTGTGTTCATAGGTGATGTGTTATGTTAGTATATCTTACTACTAGGTAGGTGTCCTTTGTCTTATGTCTTAGCACTTTTCTTATTTCGTGTCGCCTGTATGTTTCGTAGTTCGTACTTCTCTGATGTCTATTTTATTATTTCTTATTCCTAATTTCTCTATTATGCCATCCATCCCTTTGTTTACTGTTCTTCATCTTGAGCCGGGGATCTATCGAAAAAAGCCTCTCTACTTCTTCGGAGGTAGCAGTATGGACTGCGTACATCTTATCCTCCCCAGACCTTATTTTATGGGATTACACTGGGTTTGTTGTTGTTGTATATATAAATATATATATATATATATCATACCATTGAGATATATAGACCATTAAAATATGACGTATACGTAATTGAAAGATGAAAACTAATCTTTATAGTACGTATTTGAAAGGCGATATTTTATCGTACGTATTCACAGGTATAATAATGTAATATATAACCAACAATTTCAAAATATAATGAACGTGTTCCATTATAAGATAATATATACTTGTGGATGTGATATATATTGTACGAATTCAAAAGTGTATATATATATATATATATATATAACTTTGGATATTTATATACGATGTAGTGATCGATTGATGAACGATGTAGTCAAAACCTAGTTTATTAAGCAAATCAAATATAATTAATCAATCACTCATCTGAGTATGTATAACAAACACATCTCATTATTTTATTGGATAATAATATACTTGTGTACGTATGTGTGATATATATAGTACGTATTTAGAACTTGGTATAGTCGATAGTGTGTATATGTGTGTGTATGTATAAGTATATGTATATACTATATACATATTATACAGTAAAGGTATATTAATGACATAAGATAATGTAATCTATAATTCATTCGAGTATTTGTGAAATACGTTGTATATTATTATGGGATAGTAAAATCATGTATGTGATGTTTATTGTGCGTATTTTAAAGTTGATAGACAATTGAATATATGTTTATATCCGTATATCTCGTGTAGTGACGTATGTAGTAATCAAAAGCTAGATAACTGAATCTATATATCAAAATAGTTTGACTGATACGTTGATATATATCAAACTATTGAGCAAGTATAGATATACTATTTTCGGTCAATGTAGATACACGTATGTTTTAGAAGTTGTAATAACTCAAGACTAGTATTACGAGGTATATGAGAGGGGGAGGAAGAAAGCAGTGGAGGGGGAGACAGAACATTGAACGATCATGCCAAATAACGTAACACATTCAATCGATAATTTATTTGATTAACACGTTGTATTACGAGTGAGGTTTATATATATATCAATAACTTTTGCAAATTACCATAATTTTTTGGCTAATTAGCTTTTAATTACGATATATATATATATATATATATATATATATATATAAATATATATAAAATATCATAATTCACAAAATTCATTGATATTATTATATTATTGAGGAAATATATTAATCATGTTAATGTGTTGATAAAATAACCAAGTATCTGATTTGTACATATTCGCATTGCATTAATATAATGATAACATAATTAATTATATGATTTAATCATTTTATTAAACTTGTGCATATGTGACTTTTTTTCGATAATAATTTGTATAAAAGTAAGTCGAACGCTTATATTTTACTTTGTGATCATTTTTGTAAAATTTGAATTAACTTAATTAATTAATTAATTTTTTTAACTAAATTATAATAATGTTTAACTAATTAATATTTTTTTTTACTAAATAATGAAAACCGACCACAAGTGATCGGTTTTCATTAATTAGTAAAAAAAATAATTAATTTAATAAATCAACCCGACCCGGCCCATTCGGTTTTAAGTCTTTTAATTAAAAAAACCCAAATCAATTCCCCCCACAAAGAGAGAAACCCGATCCCCAAATTTCCCAACTCCTCAAATCTACAAATCCACCCCATTGCCTCCGATTTCCGCCTCCTCTAGCTCCGGTAAGTTCTAAAAACTTTAACTCTTTATTTTTCTTGTTAGATACTAGCTAAAGTATGTATTTTGGTTTACTCAAAGTATATATTTTTCATATTTGGTAGTAACTAAAATTTCTTTGATAGTAATTTTAGTTAGCTCAAGTATATTTTTTTCATATTTGTTCTAGTTATTATGCTTCGTTACATAATTTTGTTAGTTGAAAGTTAAAAAGTAATGAAAATTTAGTTTTAGTTAGTTCAAGATTCAATTCTAGTTCAAGAAATTTTCTTTTAGTTAGTTCAAGATTCAATTTAGTTGAAGAAGTTTTCTTTTAGTTAGTTGAAGATTCAATTTTAGTTATTATGATTCATTACATAATTTTAGTTGGTAATTTCCTTTCAATTCTAGCAAGTAATTTAGGATTTATTTTTATTGATACTCCAGTGTAGTTTTAATATGTTGGTGGTCTGTGTATGGTGATTTTAAGCTAAAATACGAGAAAATAAGGATGCCAAGATTTTTATTATTTTGTGTAATGATCAAGTTTTTTTTTAATTCTACTAGCCTAATGGGTTGCTTGGAATTTGATGCTACCGTTTGACAGAATCCGAATTCAGGAAAAGGATTACTTTGCTATTTTATCGGTGACTGCTTATATCTTTCACTTTAATTTAGGCCAAGCTAAGGTAAGTTGACTTCTCTCTAATTTGTTATAATGAAACATTGTTATTTTTCATATTGAAGTCTAGTGAAGCCGTGTGTGAACTTGTTCGATTCACTAGCATTGTTGTTATCTTCTTGTTATTGTTCAAATTAAAGTCTAATGAAGCCATGTGAGTCCTTGTTCGATTCACTAGCATTGTTGTTGATATCTTGTTGGTCTTGTTGTTGCTTGTTTCTTATATTGTGAACTTGAACTTGTATCATTTGGTTGGTACTTTAAAGGGAATTTTGTTCGATTCACTTAGTTGCTTGAAAATGGTTAAGTGTAGGGACAATAAAGAAATTTTTTTTTGTTTTGAATGCGGTTTTGTTTTAAGACTTAGTTGCTTGAAAATGGTTAAGTTTAGAAACTTTAAAGAGGATTTTTTTTAATTTTAAATGTGGTTTTGTTTTGAGACTTAGTTGCTTGAAATGGTTAAGTTTAGGGACTTTAAAGAGGATTTTTTTGTTTTGAATGTGATTTTGTTTTGAAACTTATTTGCTTGAAAATAGTTAAGTTTAGGGACTTTGAAGGAAATTATGTATTTGAATGTGGTTTTATTTTGAGACGTAGTTGCTTGAAAATGGTTAAGTGTAGGGACTTTAAAAAGAATTTTTTTATTTTGAATGTGGTTTTGTTTTGACACTTAGTTGCTTGAAAATGGTAAAGTTTAGGGACGTTGAAGGGAATTTTGTGTTTTGAATGCGATTTTGTTTTGATACTTAGTTGTTTGAAAATGGTCAAGTGTAGGAACTTTAAAGTGGATTTTTTTGTTTTAAATGTGGTTTTGTTTTGAGACTTAGTTGCTTGAAAGTGGTTAAGTTTAGGAACTTTAAAGAGGATTTTTTTGTTTTGAATGTGGTTTTGTTTTGATACTTAGTTGCTTGAAAATGGTTAAGTTTAGGGACTTTAAAGAGGATTTTTTTATTTTGAATGTGGTTTTGTTTTGGCACTTATTTGCTTGAAAATAGTTAAGTTTAGGGACTTTAAAGGGAATTTTGTGTTTTGAATGTATTTTTGTTTTGAGACTTAGTTACTTGAAAATGGTTAAGTGTAGGGACTTTAAAAAAGATTTTTTTGTTTTGAATGTGGTTTTGTTTTGACACTTAGTTGCTTGAAAATGGTTAAGTTTAGGGACGTTGAAGGGAATTTTGTGTTTTGAATGTGGTTTTGTTTTGATACATAGTTGCTTGAAAATGTGTAGGAACTTTAAAGGGGATTTTTTTAATTTTAAATGTGGTTTTGTTTTGAGACTTAGTTGCTTGAAAGTGGTTAAGTTTAGGGACTTTAAAGAGGATTTTTTTATTTTGAATGTGGTTTTGTTTTGAGACTTAGTTGAGAAATTTTTTGTTTTGAATGTGGTTTTGTTTTGAGACTTAGTTGCTTGAAAATGATTAAGTTTAGGGACTTTAAAGAGGATTTTTTTGTTTTGAATGTGGTTTTGTTTTGACACTTACTTGCTTGAAAATGGCTAAGTTTAGGGACTTTGAAGGAAATTTTGTGTTTTGAATGTGGTTTTGTTTTGAGACTTAGTTGCTTGAAAATGGTTAAGTGTAGGGACTTTAAAAAAGATTTTTTTTTGTTTTGAATGTAGTTTTGTTTTGACACTTAGTTGCTTGAAAATGATTAAGTTTAGGGACGTTGAAGGGAATTTTGTGTTTTGAATGTGGTTTTGTTTTGATACTTAGTTACTTGAAAATGGTTAAGTGTAGGAACTTTAATGGGGATTTTTTTGTTTTAAATGTGGTTTTGTTTTGACACTTTGTTGCTTGAAAGTGATTAAGTTTAAGGACTTTAAAGAGGATTTTTTTGTTTTGAATGTGGTTTTGTTTTGAGACTTAGTTGCTTGAAAATGGTTAAGTTTAGGGACTTTAAAAAAGATTTTTTTTGTTTTGAATGTAGTTTTGTTTTGACACTTAGTTGCTTGAAAATGATTAAGTTTAGGGACGTTGAAGGGAATTTTGTGTTTTGAATGTGGTTTTGTTTTGATACTTAGTTACTTGAAAATGGTTAAGTGTAGGAACTTTAAAGGGGATTTTTTTGTTTTAAATGTGGTTTTGTTTTGACACTTTGTTGCTTGAAAGTGATTAAGTTTAAGGACTTTAAAGAGGATTTTTTTGTTTTGAATGTGGTTTTGTTTTGAGACTTAGTTGCTTGAAAATGGTTAAGTGTAGGGATTTTAAAGAGGATTTTTTTTATTTTGAATGTGGTTTTATTTTGAGACTTAGTTGCTTGAAAATGGTTAAGTTTAGAAACTTTAAAGAGGATTTTTTTGTTTTGAATGTGATTTTATTTTGACTCTTATTTGCTTGAAAATGGTTAAGTTTAGGGAATTTGAAGGGAATTTTGTGTTTTGAATGTGGTTTTGTTTTGAGACTTAGTTGCTTGAAAATGGTTAAGTGTAGAGACTTTAAAAAGACTTTTTTTGTTTTGAATGTGGTTTTGTTTTGACACTTAGTTCCTTGAAAATGGTTAAGTTTAGGGACGTTGAAGAAACTTTTGTGTTTTGAATGTGGTTTTGTTTTGATACTTAGTTGCTTGAAAATGGTTGAGTGTAGGAACTTTAAAGATTTTTTTTTTTGTTTTAAATGTGGTTTTGTTTTGACACTTAGTTGCTTGAAAGTAGTTAAGTTTAGGGACTTTAAAGAGGATTTTTTTGTTTTGAATGTGGTTTTGTTTTGAGACTTAGTTGCTTGAAAATGGTCAAGTGTAGGGACTTAAAGAGGATTTTTTTGTTTTGAATGTGGTTTTGTTTTGACACTTAGTTTCTTGAAAATGGTTAAGTGTAGGGACTTTAGAGGTGATTTATTTGTTTAGAATGTGACTTGTTTGGTGGATTAGTTACTTGAAAATGGTTAAGTGTGGGGACTTTAGAGGTGATTTTTTTGTTTATAATGTGACTTGTTTGGCGGATTAGTTACTTGAAAATGGTTAAGTGTAGGGATTTTAGAGGTGATTTTTTTTGTTTAGAATGTGACTTGTTTGGTGGATTAGTTACTTGAAAATGATTAAGTATCGGGAATTTAGAGGTGATTTTTTTGTTTAGAATGTGACTTGTTTGGTGGATTAGTTACTTGAAAATGGTTAAGTGTAGGGACTTTAGAGGTGATTTTTTTGTTTAGAATGTGGCTTTTTTGGTGGATTACTTACTTGAAAATGGTTAAATTTTTGTGACTTGATCTAATTAGTTGAATCTGATTGGTTGCGTAGATGTAACCTAATTATAGCTTGATATATCACCGAAACAATGATAATAAAATTGGTATTAGGGGGGAATTTATTGAAGGTGTCAATAGATTTGTTGAACATTCTAAGACACTTGATATTTGGAAACGTTTTAGGGTTATTCGTTGTTCTTGTGTTAGATGTGATGGTATAAATCTTGTAAGTGAAAAAGATGTAAAGGAATATCTTTATAGAGAGGGGTTTCACGAGGACTTTTTAAGATTGCGTGGCATTCATGGTGATGTTGCGCAAAATAACTTTGTTGTTTGAGAAAGTAGTAGGTTTGCAGGGCATAATGAATATCAAGATACTAGGATGATAGAAATGATGCACGATACTTTTGGGATGTAACACGGGGTTGACATTAGGGAAAATGTTGAAGATGTTTCTAATAGCGAGGCGGGCATTTTCTACAAAAAAATTGCATGCTGCTAGTCATCCTTTGTTTGGTGGGTGTTCACACTCTCGTTTGTCTGTTGCTGTTAGATTAGTAAGTATTAAATCTGACTGAAATATTGCTGAAGGAGGAATGGACTCAATGATAGACCTTATTAAAGAGTTAGTTTACCCTGGCTTGGAGGTTCCTGATTCTTTCTATAAGGTAAAAAGATTGGTGTCAAAGTTAGGTCTCTTCTCGGTTAGAATTGATTGTTGTGAAAATAGTTGCATGTTATTCTTTAAGGAAGATGCTAACCTAGAGTTCTGTAAGTTTTGTCAGCACTCTCGATATAAGCGTGGTTCTACTGGAAATAAAATTGCTATTAAGGCGATGCATTATTTAGCTCTTATACCAAGGTTGAAGAGGTTGTATGCTTCAAAAAGCTCAGCTCCTCATATGAGATGACATAGTAAAAATAGAAGGCCTATTGGTGTTATGTGTCATCCATTTGATGGAGAGGCTTAGAAGCATTTTGATGCAACTTATCCAGATTTTGCAGCTGAGCCACGAAACATTCAATTGGGATTATGTACGGATGAGTTCTCTCCTTTTTCAGTTGGTGGTGTGTCATATTCATGTTGGCCTATATTTATCACTCCTTATAATCTTCCTCCTGAACTATTGATGACTAGTCCCTATATATTTCTGAATTGTGTTATTCCTGGCCCGCGTAATCCAAAAAACGGAATAGATGTATATGAACTTCAAATTTTATGGCATGAGGGAGTTTAAACTTGGGACATCTCTCTTAAATATAATTTCAATCTGTGTGCATATCTAATGTGGACTGCTAATGATTTTTCTGCTTATGGAATATTGTCTGGGTGGATGACAGCTGGAAAGATGGCTTGTCCATACTGCATGGAAAAAACAAAATCTTTCACATTGAGACATGGCAAGAAAAATTCATGGTTTGATTGTCATTGTTGTTTCTTGCCACCTGATCATGAATTTAGGAGACTCAAGAATGCATTCAGAAGGAATAGAAGGGAACATGATGGTCCACCTCCAAGGCTGTCTGGTCATGACGTCTAGGAAATAGTTCAGGATTTGCCAAAAGCCAGCGAGGAATGATTGTACAGGCTTAATGGATATAGCGTTTCGCATAACTGGACTAAGCAAAGTATATTTTGGGAGTTAGAATATTAACCAGATAATTTACTTAGAAATAATGTTGATGTCATGCATATTAAGAAGAACTATTTTGATAACTTGTTCAACACAGTTATGGATGTCACCGGCAAAACAAAGGATAATCCTAAGGCTAGATTGACTTGCCAAAATATTGCAACTGTAGAGAGTTACACTAACAGCAGGGGCCCAACGGCAATGTTATTAAGCACAAGGCTAGTTTTACATTCAAGTTAGACCAAAAGCATCAAATATGTGAGTGGGTTCAAAGTTTGAATATGCCTGATGGATATGCCTCAAATTTGAAAAAGAGGGTTGATATGACACAAGAAATCTTGCATGGAATGAAAATCCATGATTGTCATGTTTTCATGGAACAATTACTTCCAATTTGTTTTATTGTTTTACCTGAAAACATATGAAAATCAATAGCAGAGATCAATTTGTTCTTCAAGGACTTATATGCCACCACATTAAAAGAAGAAAATCTGGTGCGGATGAAAAGTAATATTGTTGTTATCACCAATAAGCTGGAGAAGATTTTCCCACCAGCGTTCTTCGATGTGATGGAACATCTTTTCATTCACCTTGTGTACGAAGCTCGGCTAGGCTGTCCAGTGCAAACTAGGTGGATGTATCCATTCGAACGGTAAGCATTTTCAACATATTTAAATTCATACATATCCTTTTTAAACATAATAAACATCTAGCCTTAAGCATGTACAGGGAAATTGGAAAATTGAAAAGAGGTCCAAAAAAGAAACATAGGGTGGAAGGATCTATAGTTGAGGCATATCTTGCAAGAAAAACTTCTCAATTTTGTTCATACTACTTTTGTGATGAAGTTGCTTGTTCAAGAAACCGATCGAATCTTCATCAGGACGATGTGAATGAGCCTCATTTGTAATCGATATTAATTTTCAATTAATCTGGTTGTAAGGCTAAGAATATCATACCTCACCGGCTCACTCCCACGGAGCGCAAATCAACAACTTTGTATGTCATGCTGAATTGCCCGAAAATTAAGCCCTTTCTGAAGTAAGGAGATTAATATTTTAACATATCTTATTTGTTTACTCATTCCCTTAAAGAAACTAATTGTGTTTCCCATGTTGGATGTTCAGTTCATTTAAGACTCAATTCTACGAAAATCAAGTGTATGCATCCTTTGCAACATGGACTAAAAATGAGGTTCGTAAGTGTATTAATATTTCTACAAAGTTTAACCATTTACACATTCCTCAACTAATATATATATATGTATAATATCTTTAGGTGCACCATTCACAAAATGCAGCCACATACGATCAGCTCTTGAAAGATATTTCTTTGGGTTCAGTTGAAGCTAATGCAATGTCCCAATACAAAGTAAATGAGTTTAAATTTTCCTCCGAACAACACTCCAGAACAAGAAAAACAAACAATAGTGGTGTTTGGGTTAAGGGTGATGATGATGTTGATTACTTTGGCATCATACAGAGATCTTAGAACTGGAGTATGCTGATTTCCCAATTAAAAAAATTATCCTCTTTCGATGTAAGTGGTTTGATCTAAGCACAAGAGGCACAAGAGTACATAGGGATCACAACATCATTGAAGTAAAGAATAATAGCTCGTATCCTATTTATGATCCATTTGTTCTAGCGCAAAATGCTAAAAAAATGTATTATGCTCCTTATCCGTTGCACAATGACAAGTTTAATTGGTGGAATATAATCAAAACAAAGCCTATAGGCCTGGTGGAAGTTGAGAATGTGCTGGAGACCGTGTATCAAAATGAAATGCAAATTGATCACCATCTAGTGGATATTGAATTAGTGGACAATTTGAATTACCCAAAAAATATATTTAAAGAAGTTAATATTTCGAAAGAAGAGGCTGAGCGGGTAGGAGATGAGAAAAATTCCGAAGAGGGTGAATGGTTTAGTGGAGAGTCTTCAAAAGAGGAGGATTAGTTGTCTAGGTTGTATTTATTATGTATTGATGTCTTTATGCTTTGTACTATATATTTACCTTTATGCTTCTTGTTTAAGATTGATATGTAATATACTGTTTTACTTTGTTGTTTCCACTTTTCCATGATTTATATAGTAATAAATATATTTTTGTCTATATCTCGTGTTGTTGGAGCTATTTGAAATGTGAATTAGTAACTTGAAATTATTTACTTGGAATGTTTACATTCATTTTGTAGTAACTAACTACTTGTTAACTTAACAGAATTTAGATATCAGGCAGAGGTGACAAAGGTAAGGCAAAAGTTGATACTATGAAACCAAAAAAGAATAGACGCCTACTCCTATGTATATGGGGCCACTATATGGGTCTGCACCGACTCATTTTGTTGCTATGACTGTGCCACCGCCAGCACAGTACTATCGGACAGCCGCTGGCCCCTCCAAACATGTACCATCATCGATGCCCTCCTACAGTAGTCACGCAGTTTCGCACAGTGATTCTGATGGATCTATTAGGTTGTCAGATCTTCATCTTGGAGGCATTTCATCTGGTGCTTCAGATCCGCCCATGCCAGTGCATCCACTATCACTTACTAGGCAGCCAGGAGACAGATGATTGCGGGAGGATTTATCTTGTTCCATTTACGAGAGGGTAAGATTTCTAAATATAATAACGTTACTTATTTTTTCATTACTATACTATTTTGCTATATGAAATTATTGTTTGATCCTGTGTTGTAGGTTTAGGACAAATGGTGGAATTGGAAAAAAGGTGCGAATATGCATTACTCGGCACTTCAACGGCTACTGGACCAGCTGGCAGAAGGTTCCAAAACTGGACAAGGATAGAATGTTTGAAGAATTTAAGGTAAGGATTTAACTTATCGACTATTTATTAACACTTTGTTAGAATAAAAGATTGAATATTATATTTTTGTTGTAGAAAATTTACTGGTGAGATGATGCAAATACATTTCTTATAAAGAACTTTTTCATAAGATTTAGAGCCAGATTTAACAATCTCTTGGATTATACCCAAAAGTACTCAGTAAAACCTAAGTGGATTCCTGAAGGTGCATGACAACTGTATGTTCGCCATTGGAATAGAACAAAATACAAATTGTTGAGTGAAAAAGGAAAGAAAGCTCGGGCATCATAGGGTGACTCCCTATATACTGCGGGTGCCAGAAGTACTCTTGTTGTCATGAAAAAAATGGTATGTAACTTTTACAGTTTTAATTGTTTGTTTCTATTTAAATTTTTTTATTATTTGAACATTGATAAATTTTTCATATGCAAGAAAAAGAAAAGAGGAGGAAAATAGCACATGGTGAGCTATACGAGGAGACTCATGTGCTGAAAAAAAAAGAACCCGACCGATGAAGATGTCTGGGTTGAAACTCGTGCAAAAGCTATCCATGTAAGAAACAAATTTTGAATATATGAATCTTTTTCTTAAAGTTGATATTAATCAATTATAACTACTTTATTATTTTTTTACTTTTAGTATAAACTTTACTTTGAATATAGGACGAATATAGGCGTCTTGTTGGTGCGTATCGTAGTAGTCAGCCTCCTGAAAGTTAGGGTGACTCAATAACCCAACATGTAGGGGTGAGCGTTCGGTCAGTTCGATCTGATTGTTTAATATCGATTCGGTTTTATTGATTTTCGGATTGACAAAAATGACCACAAAAATGACATACGTAACCAAATCGAAATAAATTCGGTTTGGTTTGATTTTTACAAATTCGGTTCGGTTATTTCAAATTTTTATTTCAGTTTGAAATATTAAAGTAGTTAGCCTCTCTTTTTCATAATTGAGCATTTAAAATTGATAGTTTTTTTTAGAAAAAATATTTTTTTCAAACCTGTTTTACATTCCCAAATATAAATAACTATAAATAACTCAACATGGATGAAACGAAATGAAATAATCAAAAGTTTAACATAGTACATAACGTCATTAATCATTACATATAATATAACCTTGCATAAATAGTTCATAAAATAGTCCA
The DNA here is from genome assembly GCA_030864225.1 of Capsicum baccatum var. pendulum. NCBI lineage: Eukaryota > Viridiplantae > Streptophyta > Magnoliopsida > Solanales > Solanaceae > Capsicum > Capsicum baccatum. Next base: position 205,459,970 of record CM061550.1, read on the forward strand.
AAGTCACCAAATAGTCCATAAAATATTTGAGTCACTAAAACAATCCATAAACAGCTTGTGGCGTATGCGAATTTGCCGTTAAATGTTAATTGTGAATGCGAATTATTAAATATAATATATATATATATATATATATATATATATATATATATATATATATATATATATATATATATATATATATATATTATTTATAAAATTTCAGTTTTTGGGTTTGAATGAATTTTTTTTTAAACCGAAAACCAAACCGAAAAACCAAAATTTTAAAATTACAAACTGAATCCGATCTGAAAAATCGAAAAATCGAAAGCAAAATTAAATTTCGATTTGATTTTTCAGTTTTTGTGGTTTAAACCAAAATATGTCCACCCCTACCAATATGTAGAGGAGGAGTTATGGGAAAAAGTTGTGGGTCCTGCAAATAGGGGCCATTTGGTCGGATACCACAAAATTTTTTTGGTAATAATGTTAGCCAATCGTCCGACCCTTCTTACTCTAGCTCTTCAGCTGATAGAGAAACGATTGAAAGACTACAAAATACAGTTTCTCAACTCACCGAAGAGCTTGCGAGCAAAGAGAGAGGCAGAAAAAGACGGAGAAAGCAACAACATCACAAGTCAAGAAGCTGTAGCAGTAGTTGAGCTCTTTTATTCAGACTGCAGCGGTTATTTCTTCATATCCTGGTGATGCAGTTTGGGATGCAAAGGGTCTAGGCCCCCTGGATGATTTTACCACGGATGATGATATGGAAGACGATGACGAATTCGATGATGATGACTTTTAGTTTTTTGATTTTTGTATGTGTTGTACTTTGAATTTAGACATTTTGTTGTATGAAACTATTGTTGTAGTATTTTCATATTCACTTTTGTTGGACATTTTGTATGTCTTGTACACTTTTGAATATATTTACATTTGTTTTTTCGTTGTTATTGCTGCTGTATTTGATTTGATACTGTTGTATCGCATAGTTGTTGTTGCATGCTGTATTTGGGTTTTGATTTTATTTTTAAAAAAAATTCTCAGAAAAATCGACCACAAGTAGTCGTTTTTTTGATTTTTTTTTGGGCTAAAAACCTACTACCAGTGATAGATTTTTTATTAAGTTAATTAATTAATTATTAGAAAACCTGCCACTTGTGGTCGGTTTTTTATTAAATTAATTAATTAATTTAATAAAAAATCGACCACTCGGGGTAGGTTTTATTTTCCCAAAATTATTTTTTTCAAATTTTAATAAAATAATAATGAATTTTGTAAATATATATATATTTTTAAAAAAAAAACGACCACATGTGGTCGGTTTTTAAAAAACTACCATAACATTATCGACCACACAATTTGATCGATTTTGTGGTCAGTTTTTGGAAAAAACCGATCACCTGTGATCGATTTTGTGATCGATTTTTCTCTTTTTTTTTAGTAGTGACTCATGAAATTAATCTCTCTACCTTTAACAAAATGTTCGAATATTGTTTTCACTTACATTATGCATAAAAAAATAAAAAACTTAAATGATTTCTCTGACCTCTTTCTCTATATATAAAAAAATGGCAATTTGGTGTATTAAAATTTTTGCTATGCGTGAGATTTGAGAATGAGACGAATCACAAAGATTTATCGTATGCGACCTTTTCTTACATTTCTGTAAGGGATTATTTTCATGATTTGACGCATAAACTCCTGATCACATTACAATAAATTATTCTTTGACCCCTCTCTCTATATAAACTTTAATATACGCCGGATAGGGCGTTTAGTTATGTCAAGAAAGAAAGCTAATAACGACATATCCCCTCTGTTTAAGAAGAATGAGCTACTTTTCTTTTTAGTCCTTAAAAAAAATTCTTTCTTTTTTTGGCAACGTTAAAATTTTAACTTTTCATGTGACATGTTTAATCCACAAGAATAAAACACATTTTAATACATTTGACATAATTTTAATTTAATACCACAAAATTCAATTAAAAATTTTATTTTCTTAAATTTCGTGTCAAGTCAAAACATGTCATTCTTTTTTAAAGGGAGAAAGTAATATATATTGCAAAAACTTATAATGATCAAATAACTTACTGTTGAAAATTTTCCCAAATCATGAATAACAAATGCAACCCAATGACTCATAAAATAAAATAGATATCAAAATTTCAACAACCTTTGTCTAATAATCACCACTCTGGTACACAAAAGTGAGAAGTCCTTTTGATTTGTTGGAATATCAAAATAGTGATATTCATCAACTCAAGGTTTGCTAGCGCACATGATAATCACTTCATATTCTGCAGTAAGTGAGAACAAGCGTCATTTAATTAGTTTACGTAACTCCTCTATGTCTAAATGAGTAATTGAGAAAAAGAATATGCTAAGCAATCCGTTCATATAGTGGATGAAAGAGACATGGGAACGTGGGTATAGTAATAAATTGGGACTAATTCAGTAATAACTTTAGGATTTAGATCAATATTATTTTGTGGGGGATTTTTAAAGCCATTTAATTATTAGATTATGTATACAAATTTAAAAAATCTCAGCAAAAATAAATAAAAATAAAGGTCATAAAGCAATGTCACATCACTTTGTCTGTACTCCTCCTTTATATATATACACTACTACTTTATATATCTATATTTATAATATATTAAAAGTGTGAATACCCTTAAAAAAATGATTTGAACTTTTTGCCTTTCTTAAGAGTCTTCGATTTAGATAAAATCGTCTTTTCACTTTTTTTCTTTAAAACAAATTATTTAATTATTTTGTAATATTTGAAGTGTCCATGCAAAAAAAACAAACAAACTAACGTATCTAAATTTGGTTATAATTATCATTACTTTTGGTAACACTAATAATAAAATCAAAGTACACTAGGACTACTACAATTTTTTCATAAAAATTTCCATCAAAGTGCACTAGGAATCCTACCATTTTTCCATAATCGTCTTTTCACTTTTTTTTCTTTACAAAAATTATTTAATTATTTTGTTATATTTGAAGAGTCCATGCAAAAAAAAAAACTAACGTATCTAAATTTGGTTATAATTATCATTACTTTCGGTAACACTAATAATAAAATCAAAGTACACTAGGACTACTACAATTATTCCATAAAAGTTTCCATCAAAGTGCACTAGAAATCCTACAATTTTTCCATACAAGTTTTTCAACTTTCAACAAAGGCAAGAACTCAACGTAACTTCTACAATTTCTCCCGGTTTCAACATACAAAACCAACATTAATACATTTTTTTTTTGGAAAAGTAAAACTAAAATCGAAGTTCATTGAGTCTTTCTTTTCTGCTTTTTTTAGTTGGAGGTATTTTAATACAAATTATATACATGTCTAAAATTAAGTATTTTTGGTTATGAATCCTTTTGGTTGTCGGTTTAAAAACCTCTATAAAAGGTAATAGACTACATATATAATTATTAAATACATCTGGGTTATTCTGTAATTAGTTATTCTTCAGTTCTCTATATATACAACTGTAACCCCTTCAATATCAATAAGATCAATTATTATTAAATTATATCATGGTATCAGAGCTAGGGTTTCTTCTTCCGCCCAAACCCTAATCTCTCCTCTTTTTCGACGTGTGTGCGCCGCCGCCACCGTCTACACCACGCCGCACGGCCTCCCTCCTCCGCCGTAGGTCGGCGCCATGGACAAGGTTGTTGATCCTCTGTCAAATTTACCGTCTGGAGTAAAATTACTGCTCAGGAATCTCCACAATCTCATCCCCGAAAAATTATCTGACAACAACTACCCGGCCTGGGCACTTAACGTCCGCACCGCCCTCGCAGCCAACTTGCTGCTCGGATGGATTGACGGTGCGGAGAATCCGCCGCCCGAGATAGCCGAGGAGGACGGCGTCATGCTCCCAAATCCCGACTACCTTCCGTGGATGATCGTAGACACTCAGATCCGAGCCTGTCTTCTCGCCGTTATTAGCCCCTCTGTGCACAAACACGCCCGGGGTTTTCTCACATCGGCTTCACTTTGGGACGCACTAGCCACAAGGTACAACTCTGTGTCTACGGCTCATATTTTTCAGTTGCGTGACATATTGCATACTCTTCGGAAGGGAACGAAGACGATGACTCAATACCTTGATGATGTGGCCTCTATTCTGTCTGACCTAGATGCTGTGAACGAGATTATTCCTGAACGAGACGTGGTGAATGCCGTGATACGTGGTCTTCCGTCTGGCTATTCCTCTCTCAAACAGCATATTCGCCTCTCACCTGTCGAAATCACTCTGAATCAACTGTCTGGATGGCTTAATGCAGAAGAATTGAATCTAGACATGTAACACAAATTACTGCTCGGAGAAGCCAGTTCCACCCCTGGCGTCACGACTCTTTACTCGGCTGGCAGCGGGGGCTCGGCCAGGGGTCGCGGTGATGATCGCCGTAACCAAGGGCGAGGCAGCGGCGGCGGTGACCGTCGGAACGCCGGGCAGCAAGGCAGAGGCGGGCCTCCACCGAGGGACGGCTTCCAGTCAGGCCGCGGACAGGGGCGAGGAAACCAGCGGGGGCCCACACGAGATCTTCCGACGTGCCAAATTTGTGCTAAACGGGGCCATTCTGCGGCTAATTGCTGGTATCGTTATGATGACTCGCAGAATGTAAATCGCCAGTCCGGCGGATCAAGGGCGATGCATGCGTCCACAAACGCTCAATCTGGCGATTGGTATCTAGACACAGGTGCTAACACCCATGTGACGTCGGATTATTCACAACTTCAAGCTCCTCATCCGTATCATGGCTCAGAAACTATTACAGTAGGCAATGGTCAATCCCTTCCCATCACAAACACCGGCTCTGGGTATGTCTATACCCCAAATGGTAAATTTCATCTCTCAACCCTTCACCACGTCCCTTCCCTCACATCCAATCTTTTATCTGTTTATCGCTTTACTAAAGAAAATAACTGCACCCTCATTTTTAATGACACCAATTTCCAGATAGTGGACAATACCACGAACCGCGGCCCGTGAGCATGGGCTATACACTCTTCCATCCAGGTCTCCGTCTGTTGTGAGTCAAGCCATTCTCTCGTCCACCTGGCATCGCCGGCTTGGGCACCCATCATCCGCCATCACCAAATCCATTTTATCTTCCTTAGGTTTTAATTTTTCAGAGAAATTACATTGCGAGTCCTGTTCAGTGTCTAAATCTTGTCGTTTACCTTTTTCACTGTCTGAACACAAGGCCACTGCGGCATTTCAATTAATTCATTCTGATGTTTGGGGTCCAACCTCAGTTCCTTCTGTTCAAGGTTTTCGTTATTATATCTGTTTTGTTGATGATTACAGTAAATTCACTTGGCTTTATCCTCTGAAATTTAAATCCGAAGCTTTTACTGTTTTTGTCAACTTTGACAGAATGGTTCAAAATCAATTTAATGCCAAAATCAAAATTTTTCGAAGTGACAATGGCAAAGAATTTGTCAACAATGCATTTGGTGTTTTTCTTCAAAGACTAGGGGCTCTTCATCACACTTCATGTCCATATACCCCTGAACAAAATGGCGTTGCTGAGCGCAAACACCGTCACCTAATAGAAACAGTTGTTGCGCTCCTCCATGATTCCACCTTACCTGTTTCCTTTTGGGTTGATGCCCTTGCTACTGCCAACTACCTCATAAATCGCATGCCCACTCACACTCTCTCCAACTCCAATCCATATGCCCGTCTCTACAATCATCCACCCGACTACATCCATCTCCGCCCGTTTGGGTGTCTGGTTTATCCCTGGTTGCGTCCACACACTCAACATAAACTTCAACCTCGGTCCACCCTTTGTGTCTTTCTAGGCTATCATCCCACTATCAAAGGTTACAAATGTTTCAATCCTGTATCTCAAAAAACATATGTTTCCCGTCATGTTCGTTTTGTGGAGGAACAATTTCCTTACACAAGTCTTTCCTCTACTCCATACTCCCCCAATCCACTTGGCATTGTGCCATTATTTCCATCCTTTTCACACGCTCATGCTCCGGCTCACTCGGCACCTAACCCGGTACCCCACTACACCACTACCCACCCGTACCAACCACCTAGCCACTTGAACCAACCACCCACCCACCTGAACCCCCAAACCTCCCACCCGAACACCCAGCCGACTGCCACACAACCCTCCACTTCCCTACATCATACTCCTAACACACATACAGCCACCCCATCCACCGCTGCACTTCCCAGCTCCCACGGCAGCCTCACCCAACCCCCGTCCACACATCATACAACTCCACCACCCCTTCCTAATCACCCTCCACTCAACACTCACCCTATGACAACCCGAGCCAAGGCCGGTACCTTCAAACCCAAAGTCTACCACACTCAAATACCCTTTGATGCACATCCCATAACTGAGCCTACTACCTACAACCAAGACTCCAAAAATAGTTTCTGGTGCCAAGCTATGGATGAGGAATTTCAGGCTCTGAATGAACAACGTACATGGGATTTGGTACCTCTGCCTAGTAATCGAAAGTCCATTGGGTGCAAATGGGTGTTTCGCATCAAACGAAATTCAGATGGATCTCTTTCTCGCTATAAAGCACATCTGGTTGCAAAAGGGTATCATCAGGAGTATGGTGTGGATTATAAGGAGACCTTCAGCCCTGTTGTTAAGCAACAGACTATTCGTCTGGTCTTGTCTCTTGCTCTTCACTATGATTGGCCGCTTCATCAGTTAGACGTCAGCAATGCCTTTCTTCATGGTCATCTTGAGGAAGACATCTATATGGTTCAGCCACCGGGATATGTTAATCCCAACCATCCTCACTATGTTTGCAAGCTTCGCAAATCACTGTATGGCTTGAAACAGGCCCCACGTGCCTGGTACACACGCCTCTCTACTTTTCTGCAGGGTCTTGGTTTTCGCACCTACCATCATGACAACAGCCTCTTCACCCTTCACTGTTCTCGAGGGACAGTCATCATTCTTATCTATGTGGATGATATTGTTATTACAGGCAGCTCGTCATCACTCATCACTGAAATTACTGAGGCTATGCATCGTGACTTCAAACTTAAGGACCTCGGTCCTCTGGAGTTCTTTCTTGGCCTCGAACTCATCCGCAAATCGGGAACCATATTGATTCATCAGACAAAATATACCCTTGAACTTCTAAATCGAGCTGGAATGACAGACTGCAAACCCGCGGTCACTCCCATGGCAGTCCGCCAATCCCCAGGGCCGAATACTCCCTTTGCCGATCCTACACTATATCGGAGCCTCGTCGGTGGACTTCATTATCTTGCTGTTACTCGTCCGGACATCCAATATGCAGTCAATCGAGTCTCCCAATCAATGCATGCTCCCACAGAACAACACTTTCAGGCCTTGAAACGCATTCTGCGCTATCTTAAAGGTACTCTTCAATGTGGAATTTTATTTCAAAAGGGCTCGTTTGGTATATCTATTTTTTCTGATTCGGATTGGGCTAACGACAAAGATGATCGGAAGTCCACTACTGGATATATTGTTATGATGGGACCGAATCTGATTTCCTGGTGCACCAAGAAGCAAACGCGAGTGTCCCGTTCCTCCACAGAAGCAGAATATCGTGCCATGGCTGCGGGTGTTGCTGAAGTCATGTGGTTACGATACCTTACAGATGCACTTGGCATTCCCCCGACGAAACCACAGATTTATTGTGACAATCAGTCCACTATTTGTGTTACCAAAAATCCAGTCCTTCATGATCGTATGAAGCATGTTGGGTCCGACTGTCACTTTGTTCGCGATGAGGTACTTGCAGGAACGATGGCCACGCACTATGTCCCATCTACTGACCAACTTGCTGATATTCTCACCAAGCCTCTTCCGTTACAGCCTTTTCAGTATCTCTGCTCCAAGCTGCCCCTCGTTACCGCTGATCAGCTTGCGGGGGGATAATAGACTACATATATAATTATTAAATACATCTGGGTTATTCTGTAATTAGTTATTCTTCAGTTCTCTATATATACAGCTGTAACCCCTTCAATATCAATAAGATCAATTATTATTAAATTATATCAAAAGGAGTTACAATTTCAAATTCTTTTCATTAGTTATGTGGGGAATTTTGTTTCTACGTCTCAATTTTGTCTTAACGTTTTCCCAGCTTAATATGTTTTCAAATTTGTCTTGCATTCATGTATCCAAATTTATTCTCACACAGTAATATTTAAATCTTTGTTGTTTATGTATCTTATTAACATGTATTGTTTAAACGTGCAGGCAAGTTAAAAACTAATTTTGAGTTTTAGAGTTCTATTAATACAAACTCTATTAGAATAGTTTCCATCTTAGAAGGCACAATATAATTTAAATGAGTTATCATTGTTTTTTTTTTGTTATCGTCTTTTTCATTAGTTGGAATCGAGGGTCTATCACAAACAATCTTTTCTCCTTTTTAAGAAAGAGGTAAGATCACGGTACATAACTATCCTCCCTAACCCTACTTATAGAATTACAGTAAATCTATAATCTATACCTGTATTTATATCTATAGTCTATAATATATTAAAAGTGTGAAGACCTTTAGAAAAATGAATTGAATTTTTTTACCCTTTATTAAAAGACTTTGTTTTAGACAAAATTGCTTTTTTACTAATTTTTTATTTTAAAAAAATTAAAAATTCATTAATATTTAGGTATTAACCCTTTCCTTATTTGAATTATTTACCTAAAATATATGACTATAAAATTAATTAAATAAATTATGTTTTAGGTAAACTTTTACCACGTTTATCTCCTTTAGGTTTAGAACTTTTTAGCTATATATAGGAAAAACAAATCTTTCAACGAACGTATAAAAAAGAAAGTAGCAATAACAAGGTTTGATAGTTTGTTTTTGTTATGGTTGTTTCACATTCCTATTAATGCTGTTGTTTGTATTTTTTTTTTTTTTTATCTCTTTTCATGTTCTAGATTTGAGAAGAAAGAAAAAGGGAGGCACTGTTCAAAAAATTAAGAAGAAAAAAGTTGAAAAGTCTTACACTATTGGTATTATTAGTAAAATATTTAGTATTTATTCTAACATAAATTGTTACTTTATAATATGTTTTTGAGGTTGTTACATATCGTTCCATATTTTCTTTTTCTTTTTATTTTGATTTATATGTAATAAAAAATTGATAATCTCTTGTAATGATTTCTTGTGTTTCACTCTCTTGTAATGATTTCTTGTGTTTCTATTTCAGTGATAAGTTTTTCATCGAGAAAATCAACAATGCCTGTCGAATGAAGTTCAAAAAATCAAAGGTGTGTGTGTATATATATATGTTTTCACTATTTTTTAATGTATTATTTAATTATTTTTTATTATATTAACTAGACTTTCTAAAATATATGAGATTCCTAAAATATATGGTAGGAGAATTAATTAATATTTTTCTTTCTACTAGACTTCCTAAAATATATGAGACTCCTAAAATATATGGTAGAAGAATTAATTAATATTATTTTTTCTACTCTTCAATTAAAAAAATCCTCCAAAAATAGGACTTTATTAAGGAAATACTTCTATAAATATTGAGATGTACGTTAAACTAGAGAACAAACCGGTTTGCCTATTGGGAGAATATCATTGATGCTCATCTAATTTGATTTGATTGGATGTCTAGATTGGTGGATGCTTAATTTTCTAACCCTGAGCTTCTTTATTATTTTTGTCAGCATAATAGAATTCAACATGTGTGTATACATACATATCTTCTTTGTTTTCATTCAGAATCATTTTTTAGGATCAAATTTTTCCCTCAGATAAAAATTAGTTGGATCAAAATCGAAGTTTTGTGATCACTATTATATTATTTTTATTAGTTTACAGGTCATAGATGAATGTCTGTTGGCTTTGAAAATTTTTTGTGTAAAGATTAGATTTAATTGTATTGTTTTGATATCTTTATTATCTTATTATTTTATTTTAATTTACAGATGCTAGATGAATGTGAGTCGACTTTGAAAATTTTTTTTAGGTAAAATTTAGATTTAATTGTATTATCTTAATATCTCTATTAATTTGTTATTTTGTGGTATTTTACAGTTCGTACATAAATTTCGATCGCATTTGAGAAATTTTTATGTGTAAAATTTAAGTTTAATTGTATTATTCTTTATATCACTTTTATCCTATTATTTTGTTGCAGTTTACAGGTGATAGATAAATGTTGGTCGACTTTGAGAAATCATTTTATGTAAAGGTTATGTTTAGTTGTATTATTCTGATATCTCTATTATCGTATTATTTTGTTATTGTTTACAGGTGGTAGATGACTGTCGGACGACTTTGAAAATATTTTTGTGTGTAAAGATTAGATTTAATTATATTATTTTGATGTCTCTATCATTGTATTGTTTTGTTGCAATTTACAAATGGTAGATGAATGTCGATCGACTTTTAAAAATATTTTTGATAAAGGTTAGGTTTAATAAATAAATTCTCTATATTTACATACTCAAAAGGTATTAAATTTAATTATTATATTCATCTTTATTATTTAAATAAATATCCTATTTAGTGTAATGTTTGAATTCATTAAAGTGAGGTACACGCGCAAGGCGCGTACACCTAAACTAGTATTTATATACACACATTAGTAAGCAGGTCCGTGCTTCGCTCGGTTCTAAAAAGATCACGTAGATAAGTTATAGAATACTTTCTTTTTCTTATTCTTGAACATTGTAATATCAAAAATAAATATCTGCAATATCTAAAATATCTTCAAATTTACTTAAAAATAAATAAATTAGAACACAAGTTTATACTTTCAATTTAGAAATATTTAATGGAACTTATGTTTTAGAATGAAGGAAAAAAACATACAACCATAATATAATTTTATGAAATATAAATCAAACCATTTCATGATTTATAATTAATGGATTCAACTTTTAAAACTCTTAGCATTGCACTCATTGAGCTATTAGATTTCTTGATATATGTTAGTAGATTTTGACATAAATTTATATTTGTATATGCATTTTATGTCAAAATTATGAGTTTAGATAGATGCGTTGTAACACCTCAAATTTTTTGTCCTTGAAAATTTATGAAATTTTATCCACACTATCCTGATTACGACTGCAGATAAAGCAGCTATAAAAGCTATGCTTGTTAATCGAGTAGATGATTTTGGATTAGTCGAGATTACTGCCTAGCCCTGTCCTATCATCTATATAATGGAGTTCGTCATTTATTGACGGATTTTTCAGAAATTTTCTTTCTTAGAATTGGAAAAAAAAGATTGAAATGACTGTGCAAAATTGAACCTATACCTTTCTTTAAGATTGAAACTTCCAATTCTACTTTTTTTTCTTATGAAATGTTTATTATTCATCGATAGATCTAAAGCTTATGCCGTAGAAGCTGACATCAGGCTATTGTCCTTTTATCTGCATCTTTCCTTGTAGAGTAGCGTCTTTTATAAGACTTTCTCAGTGGAACTCAAAAAACTCTATGAGTCGTAGGATATTTTGAAGGGTCATATAACCCTAGTCGTAAGGTATCCAATGAATGGTGCTTGAGTTGTTTTCCTAATTACGACTTGAGTCCCCAAGTCGTAAGGTCCCGTGATGAGTCATTAGGTGGTAGTCGTAAGGTGACCAGTGTATGCCTTAAAAGTTCCTATCTTGGTAACGAGTGGTGCGTGTGAGTCGTAGGGACTGGTTACGCGTTGTATGGTATGACTCGTAGACAGACCAGTAGGGGAGCCCAAGGGTACTGACTTGGCTATGACTAGAGGAGGCAAGTCATAAGGAGTCATAACGAGTTGTTACGAGACCCGTAACAACTGGGCGGTATTTTTACAGTCTTTTAATTAAGTGCATCTTGGTAAATTCTCCTTTTCCCCACTTAAACCCCACGACCTATAAACACAATTGGGACTTATTTCTTACCCATAATACATTAAGCACTCTCAAATTCTCTCTCAAATTCCCTATTTAAGTAAAAGCTAGGTTTCAAGGAAAGTGGTCATCTAGGGTCCTAAGGATGCTATCTTCTTCAAATTTCTTGGTAAGAAAGGCATGTATCTCTTTTCCTATACTTATATTTTCTTAATGACATAAAATTGGTTTATTATTCAAATGGTTTTGATGTTAGGTTTGAACTATGTGTTGAGGGTTTTGGATATAAATAGTTTGAATGTTTTCTCATGATACTATTGAACTATTATGCATTAAATTATTGGGTTTTACACTCATTGGGGTGTATGGGAATGATGGATGGAATAGGGGTACAATGGACTCCCCAAATTTATAAACTATGGCAATAGAGGTACAACTAAATCCCCAAATAATTGGTTTTGGTATGGAAATTGATGGTAACATAAACCCATTAGCATAATTAATTTTGGAATATGCATTATCATTTGGTGTGGCTTATTTCTTAAAACTAATGCTCGTCATAAATGGCTAACTGGATAATAACAATAATGATCTTAAAAACCTTACGGGGTATGAAGGAATACCCTAAGTGATTTTATTAATAGAGTCTGCAGGGTATGAAGAAATCTCCAAAGTGTTGGCTAATAACATTTCTTACAAGCTATAGTTGGTATGAAGATACCATTTAATAATGTCTTAAGTATTGATTGTGGAATTGCTGGATGGGTTATGTGTTAAATGTTTTAATTGGGTATTAACAGGGGTTGCGATAGCTGACCGTGAAGGTGTGAGTCCGAAGGACAGACTCCAAAAAATCATATTTTCTGACATAAGGGTCGTTATAAATGACCATGTGCTTGTGTCACACTACATCTAAATGTATCATAACTGGTGAATAGTACAAGAGAATCCTGGGCCTTCTGTGATATCCCCGATTGTATGGCTAACATGCACTGGGGCCGACCAGGGGGTTACAACTGGACCCATATAGCCCGGGGATGGATTTTATGATGATAAAGCTACACAACCTAGGATAAGATTTTAAATTGCATGCTAAGTGATGTTCCCTCTCTCGGTATCTTATATATATGTATGTATGTATGCGGATATGCATGAATATTTATATGTGCATGGATTTGACTTGGTTTGAATTTATGGAATTACTTTATCCCTTATCCCTAAGTTACATGCTAGCGCTCCAATCGCTAACCGTCTTTGGACGTTGTATCCTCATGTGATGTAGGAACTGGTCATACTTCTACTCCCCTTGCACAATGACTAAGTGATTCGGGGACTAACTTGTGAGTCATACTAAAGTAGTGAGATTCCATACTACGAAAGATCCCATTTCATGCTTTGGATTTCCTTATGTTTTGACAATTTCTTTGGACTTGGTTTTTGGCTAAGGTCGGGGGTATGTCCCGACTAGATATTCTTTGGTTTTGTTAGATGCTTTGTTGGATATTACTGTGGACATAGGTGTTTGTATCGGTGGCCGGTATTGGTATTGGTTGTTGGATAGGGACTTATCTTAAAGTATTTTATTCTTTTATATTTTATCTATTTATATGTTCAAAATTCATCCACTGCTAGGTGTATCTGGTTTTGCTGGATTAGGCTAAGGGGGTGGTCTTCGATCCACAGGGGATTTGAGATACTCGTCACAGCCAGACCCTAGTTCGGGTCATGACAAAGTTGGAAGAAGAGCCTAGGTTCATGGTCAATTAGGTATCCACAAAGCCGTGTCAAGTAGTTTATGAGTGTGTAGCGTGCCACACTTATAAGGGAAATACTTTGAGGCATTTAGGAATTTTTCCCTTTCTTGTTGTCGTATTTTTGGGCTATAGAGTCTAAGGTCTTGAATCTCTCTAATCCCCGTATGTTTTCTTTTCAGATCATGCCTCCAAGAAGATCTGATATTCGTGGAAAATCTTCAATTCAATCTGAGGATAATATGGATGAAACTCATCCTACCCCTGGGGTACAGAATCAGTCTAGGGTTGATGCTTCCAATTAGTCTCATGGAGTTCCACTAATCCCCACTGATCCTTCTCCCACGGGTGACTCTCCTGCCTAGTCACCTCAAGGAGATATTATCAATGCTGAGTTTCGCCGATCTATTCATCTATTAACCTAGTTGGTGATATCTCAGTCACAACAGTCAGGTCTTGCTGGTATTATTGTGAGCTCTTTTGAGGCCACTATAATTGGCCAGTTTATAAGGTTAAATCCTCTAATTTTCACTGCCTCTAAGGTTGAGGAGGATCCTCAAGGGTTCATAGATAAATTGGAAAAGATCTTTCGACTGATGCCTACTACTGATGTAGAGGGTGTGGTGTTCGCCGCTTATTAATTGAAGGATATAACGTGCCAATGGTATGATGAGTGGGATCAACTTAGGGGTGATGATGCTGAGTCTGCCTTGTGGGATGATTTTTCAAGTGCTTTTCTTGACCACTTCTTTTCTTAGGAGTTGAGAGAGGTGAAAATAAAGGAGTTCATAAATTTAAAGTAAGGCAGAATGACGGTAAAGTAGTATGCTCTAAAGTTCCATCAGTTGTCTCGATAGGCTCCTGAGTTGGTGTCTAGCATAAGGGTTAGAATGAGGAAATTTGTTTCTAGATTGTTCTGTAAGTTGGTTTTGGAGAGTAAGCTGCCTTGTTAAATAAGGACATGGATATCTCGACTTATGGTATATATACAACAAGTTGAAGAGGAAAAAAATAAGAAAGCTGAGATAGAATAAAGACAGAGTAAGAGGTTTAGACATTAAGAACAGGTTGAAGGCCAATAACAAAGTGGTAGAGATAGTACGAAATGGTCGAAGAAGAAGAATTGGGGGAGTCCTAACTCCTCTTCAACGACTAGTGCTCTTTATCCAAAGTTGTATGATGATTGACGTTTTCAGAATGGAGATGGTTCTAGGGCACAGGGTGCCCAATCTCGAGAAGTGGGGCCTAGTCATCTCCATTATATCCCCCCTATAATTTTGGTGATTGGTTGCATCCTAGTTTCTGTGATGAAGAAGGGAAAAGTTCTTTAATTGTGGCTAGCCAGGACATATTCTAAGAAACTATCCTATAGGTTTTCTGGGGCGAACAAGGTTCCTATTGCCTTTTCATCAGCTCTTATACCTAAGGGTGCCACTTTTAGTACCGGTACTGGACAAAATCATTTGTATGGTCTTGCTACCCGTCAGGAGTCAGAGGCATCTTCGAATATTGTCACTGGTATGCTAAAAATTTTCTCTCGTGATGTATTTTGTCTATTTGATATGGGTCTACTCTCTCTTATATGACCCCTTATGTGTCTATTTATTTTGGTTTTGACCCTGAGTGTATTTTGGATATTTTTCTATTTCTACCTCGGTGGGTGACTCTATGGCTGCTAGATGAGTCTATAAGGGTCGTGTGGTATCTGTGGGTGGTAGGGAAACTTTGGTGGATTTGATTGAATGAGACATAGTTGATTTTAATGTCTTCTTGGGAATGGATTGGTTGCATTCGTGCTATGCCTCTTTAGATTGTCGAACCCATAAGGTCATTTTCAAATTCCCTAATGAGCCAGTTATTGAGTGGGAAGGGAGTTCCCTAGTGCCTAAGGGGAAGTTTATATCATATCTTAGAGCTCAAAAATTAATTTCCATGGGGTGCCTTTATCATTTAGTCTGAGTTTAAGATTCTAACTCGGAGAGTCCTTTGTTGCAATCCATACCCATGGTTAGTGAGTTTCCTGAGGTCCTTGATGATCTTTCTCGTGTTTCTCCTAATAGGGAAATTGATTTTTGGATTGATCTTCTTTTGGACACTTGTCTTATCTCTATCTCTCCCTATAGAATGACTCTAGTTGAGTTAAAGGAGCTTAAGGAGTAGTTGAAAGATCTTCTTGACAAGGGTTTATTTGCCCTAGTGTGTCTCCATGGGGTGTTCCTGTTCTTTTCGTACATAAGAAGGATGGTTCTCTTTGGATGTGTATATATTACTGCCAGTTGAATAAGGTGACGCTGAAGAATAAGTATCCTTTTCCTAGGATCGATTATCTATTTGACTAGCTTTAGGGTGCTAAGTATTTCTCTAAGATTGATCTCCGGTCTGGGTATCATCAGTTGAAGATTAGGGAAGTGGACATCCCTAAGACGACCTTCCATACCCATTATGTTCATTTCGAGTTCTTGGTCATGCCCTTTGGTTTGAGTAATGCCCCATTGGAATTTATAGAAATCATGAATTAAGTATTCCATTAGTTCCTGGATTTTTTCATTATTGTGTTTATCGATGATATTATGGTTTATTCGAGGGGATCATGCCGGTTACCTTCGTATTGTGTTGTAGACCCTAAAGGTTCAACATGTGTATGCTAAATTTTTGAAGTGTGAATTTTGGTTAAACATTGTTACTTTTCTGGATCATGTTATTTCTAGTGAAGGGATCATGGTGGATACACAGAAAGTTGCGGTGGTTAAGAAGTGGCCTAAACCCATGACTCCAATCGACATTCGAAGCTTCTTGGGTTTAATTGGCTATTATGGAAGGTTTATGGAAAGCTTCTCATCGATTGATGTACTTTTGATTAAGTTGACTCAGAAGAAAGTAAAGTTTTTGTGGTCAGATACTTGTGAGGGAAGTTTTGAGAAGTTGAATGATAATTTAACTTCAACTCCGGTATTGACTCTACTCGAGGGTACCGATGGTTTTGTTGTTTATTGTGATGCATTCCAAGTGGTACTGGGTTGTGTATTGATGCAACATGGTAAGGTGGTTGCATATGCTTCTAGGCAACTGAAGGTGCATGAGAAGAAATATCCAACATATGATTTGGATTTGTTGGCTGTGGTCTTTGCTTTAAAGATTTGGCATCACTATTTGTATGGCATCCATGTTGACATCTTCTTAGACTATAAGAGTTTGTAGTATGTGTTCACTCAGAAGGAGCTAAATCTCAGGCAAAGGAGATGACTTGAGTTTCTCAAAAACTATGACATGAGTCTTCACTGCCATCCAGGTAAAGCTAATGTGGTGGTTGATACTCTTAGCAGGTTATCCATGGAGAGCTTATCTCATGTCGATGAGGAAAAATGGGGTTTGGTAAAGGATATTGACCATTTGGGTAATCTTAGAGTTTTTCTGTTAGATTCAAAAGATAGTGGTGTGATTGTTCAAGAGGGGGCAAAGTCATCTCTCGACGGTAAAGTGAAGGAGAAATAAATTTTGGACCCTATTTTGACACAGATAAAGTATGATGTGGGTCGCCAGAAGGTGATAGCTTTTGAGATTGGTGGTGATGGTGTATTGAGGTACCATGAAAGGTTGTGTGTTTCCAATGTTGATGGGTTGCAAGGAAGGATTTTGGCCGAAACACATGAGTTACGTTATATGGTTCATCTTGGTTCGACAAAGATGTATCCTGACTTAAAGGAAATTTGTTAGTAGAGTAACTTAAAGAGGGATGTAGTCAATTTTATGGCTAAGTGCATGGTGTGTCAACAAGTGAAGGTGGAACACTTGAGGCCCGGTGGGTTAACTTAAGATATTGAGCTGCCGGTGTGGAAATTGGAAATAATTAATATGGATTTCGTTACTGGTCTACCACGATCTCAGAATCAGTTTGACTCAATTTGAGTGATTATAGATAGGATGACTAAGTCCGCTCATTTCTTTCCTGTAAGGACTAATTATTCTGCTGAGGACTATGCGAAGTTGTATATCCAAGAGATCGTGAAGTTGCATGGTGATCTAGTTTCTATTATTTCTGATCGTGGTACCTAGTTCTCTTCTCACTTTTGGAGGTCGTTCAAACAAGGTTTGGGGACTAAGGTGACCCTTAGTATTGCTTTCCACACACAGAGTGGAAAGGATAATTCAGGCCTTTGAAGTTATGCTTTGGGATTGTATATTTGATTTCAGTGGTAGTTGAATTGATCACTTGTCTCTCATTGAGTGCGCTTATAATAACATCTATCACTCTAGTATCGGTATGGCTCCTTTTAAGGCGTTGCATGTAGGAGGTATTGTTCCCCTATTGGGTGGTTCGAAGTTGATGAGGTTGGATTATTTGGTCCTGACTTAGTTCACCAAGCTATGAAATAGGTGAAGGTGATAAGGGATAGGCTTAAGACCGCCCAAAGTCACCAAAATTCCTACGTGGATGTGAGGCGAAGGGAGTTGGAATTTAATATTGGTAATTGGGTGTTCCTAAAGATGTCTCTAATGAAGGGAGTGATATGGTTTGGAAAGAAGAGGAAGCTCAGTCCTTATTATGTCAGTCCGTATTTGGTTTTAAGGAGGGTTGGTAATATTGCATATGAGTTGGATTTGCCCTCTAGTTTGGGTTCTATCCACCCGGAGTTTCATGTTTTGATGTTGAAAAGTTGTGTGGGTGATCCTTCGACGGTTGTTCCTTTGGAAAATGTGGGCATTTTAGATTCCTTGTCTTATAAGGAAGTTCCGGTGGAGATCTTGGATCGGTAAGTCCATCGACTACGGATGAAGGACGTGGCTTTGGTAAAAGTTCTTTCGAGGAACCAAAAGGTTGAGTAAGCTACTTGAGAAGCCAAAGAGGATGTGAAATCCAAGTATCCGTCTTGTTCCCCATTGGATAATCGTGCTTGAGGTATGTGTATTCCTTAACATCTTTGCTTTCTATCTTTGTTAAAGGTAAGTGTGGTAGTGTTTTTGTGTTAAATCGTGCTAATGTATGTCTTGGCCCATTATTCGAGGATGAATGATCCTGGAGGGATAGAATGTACGCTCTAAATTTTTTGTCCTTGAAAATTTCTAAAATTTTATCCTTATTGTCCTGATTACAACTCACCCTACAAGTCTTAGGGTGTTTTGACAGGTTATATGACCCTAGTCGTAAGGTGTCTAGTCAATGGTGAGTTTTTGTCCTAATTATGACTTGAGGCCCCGAGTCATAAGGTCCCGTGATGATTCATTAGGTAGTAGTCGTAAGGTAATCAGTGTATGCCTTAAAAGTTTCTGTCTTGACAACGAGTGGTGCATGCGAGTCGTAGGACCAGTTATGAGTCATAAGATATGACTTGTAGAGAGACTAGTGAGGGTTCCCAGGGGTACTAACTTGGATACGAATCGAGGATTCAAGTCATAACGAGTCGTTCGGAGACCTGTAGCGAATGAGAGGTATTTTTGCAGTCTTTTAATTAAGGGTATCTTGGTAAATTATCCTTTTTTCCACTTATACCCATGACCTATAAACATAATTGGGACTTCTTTCTCACCCATAATACATTATAGCACTCTCAAATTCTCTCTCAAATTTCCTATTCAAGTAAAAGATATGGTTTCAAGGAAAGTGGTCATCTAGGATTCTAAGGGTGCTATCTTCTTCCAATTTCTTAATAATGAAGGCATATATCTCTTTTCCTATACTTGTATTTTCTTAATGGCTTGAAATTGGTTTATTATTCACATGGTTTTGATGTTGGGTTTGAACTATGGGTTGAGGGTTTTGGATATAAATTGTTCGAATGTTTTCTCATGATACTATTGAACTATTATGCATTGAATTTTTGGTTTGTACACTCATTAGGGTGTATGGGAATGGTAGATGGAATAAGGGTACACTAGACTCCCAAAATTTACAAACTATGGCAATAGAGGTACAACGAAATCCCCAAATAATTTGGTTTGGTATGGAATTTGATCATAACATTAATCCACCTGCATAATTAATTTTGGAATATGCATTATCATTTGGTGTGGCTTATTTATTGAAGCTAATGCTTGGCATAATGGCTAGCTGGATAATAATAATTATGCTCTTGAAACTTTGCGGGGTACGAAGGAATCCCCCAAGTGATTTTATCAATGGAGTCTACGGGGTATGAAGGAATCCCCAAAATGTTGGCTAATGATATTGCTTGCAAGATAAAGTCAGTATGACGAAACCACTTAATAATGCCTTAAGAATTGACTCCTTGAATTGATGAATAGGTTATGTGCTAAATGTTTTATTTGGGCATTAATGGGTGTTGTGATAGCTGGTCGTGAAAGTTTGAGTCCAAAGGATGGACACCGGAAACTCATATTTGCCGACATGAGGGTTGGTCTAAATGACCACGTAGTTGTGTCACACTACATATAAATGTATCATGGTTGGCAAAGGGTATTAGGAAATCTCCGACCTTCTTTGATATGCCCGGTTCATGCGGCTAACACGTATTGGGACCCGACCAGGTTTTACAACTAGACCCATATAACCCGTGGGTGGATTTCATGGTGGTCAATCTACATAACCCAGGATAAGGTTTTAAATTTCATGGTAAGCGCTGTTTTCTCTCCTGAGATCTTATATATGTATGTTTACGGATATGCATGAATGTGTACAAATGCATAGATTTTGACTTGGTTTGAATTTATGGCATTACTTTATCCCTTACCTCTGAGTTTCATGCTAGCGCTCCAATCGCTAACCATCTTCACACGCTATGTCCCCATGCGATGCAGGAACTGGCCATACTTTTACTCCCCCTGTATAATGACTAGGTGATTCGGGGAACAACTTATGAGTCAGACTGAATTAAGAGCTTCCATACTCTGGAAGACCCCATTTCATTCTTTAGATTTCCTTATGTTTTAACTATTTCTTTGGACTTGGTTTTTGGCTTTGGTCGCGGGCATGTCCAGACTAGTTATTCTTTGGCTTTGTAGAGGCTTTGTTGGATATTACTGTGGACATGGGTGTTTGTATCGGTGGTCGATATTTACATTGGTATTGGTTGTTATGACCAGTTATTGGTCGATATTTATATGTTCGGAATTTATCCGCTGCTAGGTGTATCTGGTTATGTTGGATTAGGCCAAAGGGGTGGTCTCCGGTCTACGGGGGACTTGAGATACCCTTCTTGGCCAGACTCTGGTTTGTGTCATGACACGTGTAGCCATAGAGCTACATCCGTCCTAATAACAACATCGTAATTATTTTTTCCCATCGATAATATTATTTCTAAAATAAACTTCAAAATACTCTGTATTTAATTAACTTATTTATTTTTATATAAATGTATATTTGTTTGTACATGACTATTTTTTTTTTACTATTATATAGTAAGTTGGAATATAATATTCGATTCGAAATTGGTGGGGCATCATGCGGAAGATAATAGTTGCAAACAATGAAGGTGATTATTCAGATGAAAAGAAAAACATATTAAAAAACATATTATTAATATTGCTTGACCAATTGACCTACATATGAAAAAATTAATATTGAAAATTATAAAACCTATTGAGAGAAATCTCCCCATAAACAAACTCTTTGATTACTATATTGTGGATATTATTGTGTTGTGATTTGAGAAGAAGGATCTTCTATTTATAGAAGTCCAAAACTTCTCCACCCAGAAAGAATTAACCAATTATGACAGTGAATGTTTCGTACAAGGAACCTTTTACACTAAGAAAATATTTCTAAATTAACCACAATTATGGTATAGAATCAAAGTAAAATAAGAAATTCGGGACAAATCCTAATAAATCTCCCCTTGGCCTTAACTTTCTAGCAAAATTGATCATTGATAAGAATCAAACTATGGAAACTAGAAATTGAATACAAAAATTAAAGAGATAATCAATCAGATATAAGAATTAGACATAATAATAAGAAGTAACTAATAACAAAAGGATATATTTAACCCTAATACCGTCAATGAAAAGTTTAATCTAACTCCTAATCCCTACGTGACCAAAAGGAAAATAATCACCCTCGAAATCACCCGTTTCAAAGATAAATGTCAACAAATACTCCCCAAACTCTCTCTCAATAGATAAATTTTCATCAATAATTAAGTAAAACAAAGGAAACAACCTAAGTTTGATAGTATTTATAGCCTTGGGCCATTTGTTACACATTTGGGTCCCAAAAGTGACCACTTGCAACAAAATACCAAAACAGCCCACCTGAAGCAGGTGTGGCGCATATCAGGCGCACCTAAGGAGAAAATGCTTCTATTTTGACTTGCTCTAGTAGATCAAGGGCATGTCTGGCACACCTCAGAAGCAGATGGGGCACAAATCCCCTCCAAGGGGCTTTTTATCCCCGTCTCGCACTCCTTTGATCCCTCCAAGGTCCTTTAATCAAATATAGGTGTAACCACCATCATATAACATACTTTTGATAGTGATAAGAGTTCTTTAATCACCTTTCATTTCATAAAACTCCTTGGAGCACTTGAATTTCACGAGCTTGGCTTCTAGTGAAGGGCCTAGAGCTCACCCAAATTTTATCATCCTCTCCATCTTGAGATGTATTTGACCTCAAATTCAAGGATGATCATCTTCTATCATGTCAAAGAGTGAAAGATCGCATACATTAAAGGTATTATGCACTTGATATTCCACATGAAGGTCAATCTTGTAGGCATTGTTATTTACCCTCTCAAGTACTTATAAAGGACCATCATCTCGAGGCATCAATTTGTCTTTTCTTTGGGTTAGAAATTAGATTTTTGGAGGTGCACCCACACCGAATCACCCCATTCAATCACAAGTCACTTCCATCTCTTGTTTACTCTTTTGGCCACTTCTTGATTCTTCTTCTCAAGGTGAATCCTCACCTTCTCATATATCTTATTCATTGTTTTCTTCCTCTTATTCCCATCTAAGTTAATCACCACATCACTAGATAAAATAGTGAGATCCAAAAAGGTGAGAGAGTTGAAATCATAAACATATTCAAAGAGAGTCACACTAATAATCGAGTGGATAACACTATTATAAGAAACTTCGACTAAAGGTAGGTGGCCCTCCCAAGAGGCCATTTTTTCTTTAACTTATATTTACCACCTAGATTTTTCCTTTAGTTTGTGAGTGGAAAGACGTTGAGAAAAGCAATTCGGTGACAAGCCTACCCCACAATGACCTCCAAAAGTGACTAAGGAACATAGAGTCCCTATCACTAATAGTGGTCCAAGGAATTCCATGTATTTTGAAAACATGCTCAATAAATAAAAAAGCCGATCAACCACAATAAAAATCTATCTCTACTCCTCCTCATCCTAGGCTAGCCCAAAGCAAAATCCATAGAGATGTCAAGCCATGGGCATTGGGGAATGGGTAGTAGGGTATATAATCCTTGAGGGAGAAGGCGAGACTTTGCACTTCTACAATCCATACATTAGCCATAAATTTTAGCAACATCTTAACGCATCTTGGGCTAATAGAATTGATCCTCTAGGATTCCAAGGTCTTTTCAATTCCAAAGTGACCCATCATACCATCATCATATGCCTTTCTTACAAAAATTTCTCTCCATGATCTAGAGGGTACACATAAACTTTTTCCTTCATATTAGAAACCATCAAACTTGGAATATGGTATAGATATTCAATCCTGCATCCACTTTTCCTTACCCCATTCCTTATAATCTTGGAAGATTTGAGAAAATGTGGGGTCATCGGAATACATTGCCTTTAGACACTGAAAAACCATCAACATAGAAGACAATGTAGCGATTAGCATATTTTTCTAGACAATGCATTGGCTACCACATTTTTTCCCTTTTAGTATTAAATTACATAAGGAAAAGTCTTAGAAACTCAATATATTTGGCATGTCATTTATTAAATTTATCTTAGGCCCGAAGGTGGTTTAATGATTCATGGTTAGTTTGGGTCACGAATTACTTGGGCCATAAAAAGTGTTGCCAATTACCCAATGCTTTAATCAAGGTGTACAACTCGAGACCATAAGTGGAATAATTCAAAGTTACGCCTTTGAACTATTCAATAAAATAGACAATAGGTTTATGGTATTACATTAAGCTGACACCTATGGGACCTTACTAGCATCACATTCAATTTCTAATATTTTATCATAGTTGGGTAATTGCAACAAGGAGGTAGAGCTAAGCAAGGCCTTTAAAGCTTCAAATGCATCGTTTTGCTCATAACCCCATTTAAAAGGTTTGACCTTATGAATCACTTCAGTTAAGGGAGCGGCAATGGTACTAAATCTTTTGACAAGTCGCCTATAAAAATTAGCCAACCCATGTAATCTTCATACTTCACTAATGGATTTTGGAATTGTCCAATTCTTCATGGTGTCTATCTTAGATTCATCCACCTCGACTCCTCTTGAGCTTACAATAAATCCTAAGAACGATACTTTATTCACACTAAAAAAGTACTCTTCAAAATTAGCATATATTTTTTCTCTCCTAAGCACTTCAAATATATTTCACAATTATAAGACATGCTCTTCAAGGGATTTTCTATAAACTAGAACATAATAAAAAGATACCACAACATATTTTCCAATGAATGGTTTTATCACGTGTTCATAAACTGCATAAAGGTACTAGGAGAGTTGGTGAGGAATAAAGGCATGACCATCCATTAATATATACTAAACTTGGTCTTGAATGCGGTCTTTTACTCATCACCCAATTGCATTTGGATTTGGTGGTATCCGCTCCTAATATCTCTCTTAGAAAACACACAATAACCACTCAACTCATCTACCACATCATCCAAACAGGGAATTAGATGACGATACTTTACCATTATTTTATTGATGACTCAACAATCAACACACATGTGTCATATCCCATCTTTCTTTGGCACTAGAAACACTGGGACCACACATGGACTCATGTTTTCTTTCATATATCCTTTGTTAAGGAATTCCTCAACTTGCCTTCGGAGCTCTTTGGTATCCATTGGATTACTTTGATAGGCCAATTTATTAGATAATTATGAACTTGACATGAAATCAATTTGATGCTCAATTCCCCAAAATGGGGGTAATTTGATGTATTTTGGGTATGTTTTATAGTAAATCATGTTTTGGATGCTAAGTTTGCAAAAAAGATGAAAAATGTGTTTTTGGACATTTATTGGAGCAATTATGGATGTTCAGGATACTTTTCAACCTGTTTGTGATCAAAGCATGTTCGGGACTTAAAGAAGAGCTGAAAAGATGACTCCCGACACTTGCTAAGTCAATATGTCAACTGCAAGTAGAACTTATGGATTGCATATGGGAAAAGCAAGTTCCAAAAGTTAAAATCCCAAGAGCTGGCTTGCACGAAAAAGTTTTTTGGGCACTTGCGTCCACCTTGCAGGTCGCAAGTGCTTCCTTCGCCCAGGGTCAGGGCGCAAGTGCACACCATAAGTGGACACCGACCTTGTTTAACATTTACAAATATATTTTGATTCCATGATTTTAATTTGATCTTAGGATTCTCTTGTATTGAATTTGACTCATTAATTCAGTTATGATTGTGGGTTTTTCTACTTCTTAATATTGTGATTTCAACTATGCTTTCAATTATGAATGTTGTTAATTTATTCACAGGCATGATCGGATAGAAACCCAAAGCTAGGGTTGTGGAAACCCTGGCAGATTAATGAAGTAGGAAAAGTGATATTGCTGCTCTAAACCAATACCTATGCATGTATTTATTTATCTTCATTATAATAGTTTTATTAATGGGTGCTCACATTAGGATCCCGCATAGATTATTGCTACTTACTCCAAAAGAGGAGTAGTGACTAGGAAAAGATAAAGGCAACAGTAATTTGGAGTTTAACTGTCGATCCACACTTCTAGGTTATCTTAGTAAGATGGATAGGTTTCATCTAATAAATAGAGACTCAAAAGGTAATAGTTAACTGGGATCAATATAAGGGCTAGTAAGGTAACATCCTGAGACTCAGAAGGTAAAATATATGATCCTTCTACTCTTCCAAAATAATGTAGAAGGTACATAACTTGTAGATTCTGCATGCAAAGTATCGAGTTGGTTCAACAAAGCACATAAGCCTATGAAGTTGAGAAGCCAGGGGGAACACAATCCAAGTATTCACCTACGACTGCTTATAATCGAAGTTGATATTTGCTACTAGTTCAACACTGATATTCAAAACCCCCTTTTTACTTTTCCAATTCAGCTTGTTGATTACAGCAATTAAGAGCCGTGAATCCACAATTCCCTTGGGATTTGACCCCAACCTTTGTTGGGTTACTGTATTTGGTAACAATCATATCATATTCTGAGAGAAAACATAGCTTGGACGTTACCAAATTTTGGCGTCGTTGTCGAAGAATAAGATGTTGATTTGTGATTTAAAGCTATTGCAGTTTATGGGTTTTGCTCTTTTGTTTTTGTTCTTAGTTATTCATACAATGGTGTATGCCTAGCATACGAAATAGAGGTAATCCCTTACTCCTATGAACTTAAATCCAGAGAGGATCCTACAAACACCTAGTAGGATGTCAGCAGAAAATAGATGATAATACTGAAGGGGTTTGTGATATTGTACCTCTCCCTCCACTCAAAGAAATACATGATATTGTTAATCGACAGACCAATTAACTTTTATCTCAAGTTGAGAACAAGAGGAGGGAAACAAAAGAAGCTAGCAAGTAGCTCGAGAAACAGAGCTAGATGAGCAGATACAGGCGTTGAGTAGAACTCAGTAGAAGTCAGAATAGAGTGAGAGGTGCTCGTGTTTAAGTGAGCCCAGCATATATATGTGCATCCATATATAGATGATGAAGAAGATTTGGGATACGTTGAGTCGACAGAGACTGGAGCCATTATTCTTCTTGTTTTACCCCTAGGTATCAAGTTTGACATAACGAACACAATGATCTAGTCCATAAATCTAAAGGGCATATTTGAAGTTCTGCCTACAGATAATGAAAAATGCATCTTGCCAATTTCATTGAGATCTGCAGTTCGTATACAAATCTAGGGGTAAATCCGGAAACACTTAGACTGAGGTTGTTTCCCTTCTCACTTATAAGAAAAATATTTTTATGGTTATGGTAACTGCCAAGAGACAATCACTACATGGAATGAGTTGTACAAGCAATTCTTAAACAAGTTTTTTCCTCCATCTAGGATCAAGAATGGAAGATGAGATGTAGAATCAAGGATAGAAGAGATGCTAGCTAAGTTCATAAAAGGTCAAGAAGATCAAAAGATCAGCCTTATGGAGATTAAGGCCAACATTTCAGGGTTGACCCAACAGGTCGAATCTCATGAAATTGTTATCAAGATATTGGAGCACCAGTTCAGCTAAATGTTAGCAACTCTGAACCAGAGGCAATCCTCCTTTCGAGGAATAATGTACAGAATCCAAAAAAATTATGGTCATGTTCTTGCCACTACCACGAGGAGTGGTATTAATACTACGAATCCCCTATTACCTGCCAGGGAAACTGATGATGATGAGACACTTATTATAGGGCTAGAAAAAATAAAAGGTGGTAACGATGCAGTTGCTAAGAAAAAGGGTAAAGGCCTAGGTATTGAGTAGGAAATAAGACAAATTTTGAGACCATCCCCACCTTTTCCCCAGCAATTGAAGTAGAAAAGAGGGAAAGAAAAATCTATGTAGTTTATTAAAATGCTGAAAGAATTAAGCTTGAATAATTCTCTTCTCAAGGCATTAGAGCACATGCTTAGATATGTCAGGTTCATGAAACAATTATTCACTATACCATATACTATTGGGTCATCTCGATTCGCCAGAGCCTTATGTGACTTAGGTTCCAGCATAATCTGATGTCGCTGTCCATATATATGCAATTGGGTATGGACCCTCCAGAACTGACCTTAATGCGGATACTGATGGTTGACCGCACGGTGAAGAAATCTATTGGAATTTCATTTGATGTGATTGTAAGAGTGGAGAATTTCATATTACCGACTGACTTTGTCATTATAGATTGAGAGGTTGACACTGAAATGCCTATTATATTTGGAAGATCATTTTTGGCCACAGGTAGATTGATGGTTCACATGGAAAAAAGAAAGTTAAAATTTAGAGTCAACGATAGGAAGGCCACATTCAACATACAAAAATTAATGAAGTAGCCCACCGACATAAAAGTGGTGCCAGTGATTGATTGTATTGATGACTATTGATGACCTTGAAGGGTACTCTTGTGGATATCTTGATGAATTCTAAGTAATCAAGACACCTTAGTCGTTCTGCTATAATAAATCAAGCATTTCATGGGAGGCAATCCATGAGCTTGTTGGTGAAGTCTGAATAACCAACATAACTATATCGTGCGGCAATGTTAAATCAAGCACTGAGTAAGAGGCAACCCACTATTTTAGTGTTCGCTCTTTGCTGTTTTTATTTTGTAGGTTTTAGCTTATAGACTTGCCCAGAATATGGTAAGATTGCTACATTCTTTGATTTCTAGGTAAGGGGATTATGTGACCAACCCATCATAGTCACAAGTCCCACACGGACCATATAAGTTGAAAAGTCAAAATTTTGAGGATGAAAATGGAAAGTTATGGACCTTGGCACCTATTCATATTTTTGAAACTATAACTTTACATTTCAGGACCATTAGGAGTTAAAATTGTTTTAAAAAGTCAAGTACGGAGTGCAGGAAAATGGGTCAAAAATTACACCCTACACCAGTTGGCCGCAAGTGGAAGGCGTAAGTGGCTGTCGCAGCTAGGTATTTAGTGGTCCCAATTTTTAATTCACATTTTAGGCCCACCAACACATATACATGTCCTAAACTACCCCCACTTATATTTAAACATCATTAACCTCATTCTAATTCATTTAAATCCTTAAAACTTTACTTTTCTCTTTGAATTCAGACTTTCTTCTTAAAACACAAACTAACCCAAAACTTAAATAAAGGCTAAATTGACACTTGTTTGAGATACCAACTTGTCCCCACACACTAAAAACAAGTTCCAACATTGTTTTTTTTTTATTTCTTCATTGTTCACTTCTGGTTCATCATAAAAGAGTTAACTTTTTTTGGCTCCAAAGGGTTATGCATTAATTTATTTATTGTTTAAAAAAGTTGATATGCATATTCCATTGCAAAATATATAGAATCTGTCATGCTTGTATGTAGGATCCTTGAAGTAGCCTAAAATCTTAATATAGGGCCTTGTTCTTAACTAAAATCTAAAGTTAGGCCTTAATCAGAAGTTGAACTTGAAGGAATAGAGTAATACCACAAGTTGAACATGTTGAGTTTGTTATGAAAATCATTATTCTTGCCATATATGTGTAAATTGGACTTGTTGGGATTTCAAATAGGTGAAAGGGGTGTGAAAATTTTGAAAAACTTTGAACTTTTTGAATTTTGAGTTTTTGTTCAACTTTTTCTATCCCTCATTTTTATTGAAAAATAACAACTAGTTTTTCAGGTACATATGGCACCTAAAGCTGTGAAAAAGAAGAAGGTCAATACCTCGAGGAGACGGACAGAGTCTTCTAATTCTAGTATTTTAGTTGAGGAGTACCCAAGGAAAAAATATAGAGACACTATAGTTAGGGTGATACACAAGTTACTAGAGGGCAGACGTGCCAGGCTTCTCAGACAGTTGCAACCCAACCACGGATGAAGTCAGTGTAGATATCACCCCCTCCCCCTCTCCCCCCCACACTCATCTACCTGATGATGATGATGGTGATAAAAAGGAGACAAATTTTGAGTCTACTCCATAGGTTGCTACTCAGGACCCCCAGTCTAATCAGTGGTCCCAGGATTTATCTGAGGAGTCATTAGTGGTGCACCAGTTTGAGGAGGGTACCGCTACTCACGTATAGCAGTCAATATACCCCAGTCTGATAAGGGTATAGAGCAGCCTTCCCATGATGCATCAGTATAGTAGGGGCATATTCTTGCACCCACACATGCCTCAAAAGCACCTCTTGATGAGGGAAACCCGAGGTGGTGTGTGGAAGGGATACGGGAGATATGTTATATAGATAGCCATATTTTGAAAGTAGGTAGGACTATGTGGGTCGTTTATATTGAGTGCCAAATTGATCTATCAAGGTTGAGTCAAGTACCATAGTTATAGGCCTCATTTGATCGATATCAGTTAGAGTGGATGACTCGACCACTCAGTTCTTACAGCCCGACTATAGTGCATGAGTTTTATGTATCATACTTGATCATATACTAGTTATGGTTAGAGGGGTCAGAGTTGTTATTTCAGCAGAGATTATTTCTAGAGTCATCTTCAACCCAAATTACATTACTCCTACATCCATAGTTGAGTGTAACCACAAACTAAGGGTCACACGTGATAGACACATTATGCAGAAGGCTGAGCACAGACAAGAAAGGATTGATATGACTAGGTGGATAGTCAATTGTATATACCTTTAGGTGATGCAGCCCCATGGATTGAGGGTCATGGTGTGATCAAGAAGGGCCCATTGATATTTGAGGACAAGTTTGGGTGGTTGCTGATCAGATACCGATTGTTCCCCACTGCTTTAGATGATTTGTTGACTTGGGAGGGAAAAACACTAGTTTCTTTCTTGATGGATGGGTATGCTATTGATTGTTCTGCCATTTTTTGACATGAGATACATTATAGAGCATTTGGAGAGTTGACTAATCTTATATTACCTTGCATGATTCAGAGGATGTGTGATGAGTTTGGTGTACTTAAGATATCGAGAGTAGACTAGAGGGTACTTGTGATGGCTACTATAAAGACAAAGACTATAAAGGATCTAGCACATCTAGGTCTTCCCAGGAGATAGAGAGAGCAGGTAGTAGTACCTCAAGCTCAGACAGAGGGCCTTTCAATTTCCACAGAGTTTGGTGATGCACATTGAGGTGATGTGGATATTATTTTTGATATGGAGATAGAGGAGTAGAGAGAGGCCATAGATTTGAGAGTATAGGGTGAAAGGACACCAACTACTTCTTCTTTAGCCCCTACTTTGATCTCAGAGCCCCTGCATATATCTTTAGAGCCTACTCGTCCATCCACTACGGATCTTGCTACAGGTATGATTACTATATCTAGAGAGTTTTTGTAGAGCTTAGTAGGTATCTAGAGGGCCACAGATGCTCAGGTGAGGGTTGTTGAGACCGGGATAGCTACCCTATATGAGAAGCTGAGATTTGGGGTTAGGACTAGATTTAAAAAGGCAGAGGCCAGATGGGAGGTTGCATAGAGAGCTACACTATCTGAGCTACGTGCCGACTTCCAAGCACATCTTAATGATTTTGAGAGATGGGTTACAACCTATTTTATAGAGACAGATACACCGGATCTAGCCTAAATAAGGGAGGATTTTAATACACTACGAGTAGGGATACACTTACTCACAAAGAGCCGTGTAGGATCCACTCCCTCAGTTATACCCCTAGTGGTACAAATATCACCTCTGCATGCATTGAGATAGTTTGATTTCTTCGTTGAGGATGATGAACAAGTCCCAGCAGCTGGGTCCAAGAGAGTTCATATTGGAGACTTGCAGGATCCTAATATGCCATATGACCAGGCCATTAAAAGGGCCAGACATAATTCGATGGAGAGTGCAGTTGTTGATAGGTAGAGGTGTATAGAGATAGTAGTGGGTGAATCCTCTAGTAGAGCACCTCTACCACCACCACCACCACCACCACCACCTGTGTCAGCCAATATGCCCCCATCTGGGATGCTCATGACATGGACGTTTAGTGTGTCCCAAGTATATTCTCACTTTTTCTTGTTTTGAATTATTTTAGCGCATTAAGGTAAATGTGCAATTTTTTAGTTGGGGTGAGATGTACCATATCCACCATGGGTTTTTATTGCCGTAATTTTTTCCAGTCATCGTAATATGGTTGTAGAACCAACATGTCCAGGATAAATTTGTGTCGTATTGTGTTTTGTTTCGTATTGTGATATATTTTATATAATTAGGTGATTCTTAAGTATTTAGGATAGTAATCATGTATTTTTATTAATTTTTGAGAAAAATGATACCCCTTCAAAATTGTGTTTTAGAACTGTGTGAATGAATATATGTGAATAGTGTGGATCTTGTTATGACATTAAGATTAAGGACATGATAATCACTAGCTAACAATTGCATGAACCAGATAGGTAGTAGCTTGTAATATTGACTCTATGCTATGTGTGTGTGAGATGCTACTTAGTTTCCTTTATGTGTTGAATTTAGAACTTGCCCGGTTAGTCTGCCAAAGCTAAAAGATAATCAGTTAGGAAAGGATCATAGGCCATTTTTTTTTATTTTAGTCCACTTTTAGCCTAAATGACTGTCCATGTGCGAATTGTATCCTTTGATTCCTGTTTTGAGACTTGTAGCCTATTTTTATTATTTCACCTATTCACTTTCCCATTTTTGCTATAATGAATCTATTTTCCCCTGGTTCTTCTTGGGAATGTGCGCCTTAACTCAGGCAAAATGCCTAAGTTGAGGGTGGCTATTATAGGGGTGTATAGTATAAAGTGGATTTGTAGAACGGTAAAATAAAAGAAAAAGTTAGTAGGGATGTGTGTGGTAGAAAAAAAACAAAAAAAAAGAAAAATTTTGAAAAAAAAATAAGAATAAAAGACTACACCTAATCTGAATATGCAATAAAGAATAAAAAGGGAGAAATAAGGGTGGAATAGTAGGAAATTGGCTAGTAAGTGAGACCCCAAAGTTAGTGAAGTTCCAAGGAGGCTTAGTCACATGATATGTCCATATGTACCAAGCCAACCCCCAAGCCAACATTACAAGCTGAGAAAAGTCCTATAGTGATCCTAACCTGACTATCTAAAAACTAAGGTAAAAAAATAACGGCAAGCCTATGGTATTTGATGCACATTGATTAGAACTTCTCTTTTGAGTGTGAGTGTCTCTTGATTGTCCCTGCATTGACATGCATTATTTTATATGAGTGAGTGGGACATCCTTGCTGTGAGGGCACTTAAGTCATATTTCTAGCTATTTGCTTGTTTCGGGTAGTGTAACTTATATATATGAGTCGTTGTCTATTTGTAATATAATTGCCATACCTTGATACCATTATGCCATATTTTTGTACTTCATGCTCATACATAGTTGGTTTTGAAAATAAGATTGGAGGGGGTGTTGTGTTCTAAGCTTGAAGTGTTGACCGATTGCCTTGAATAACTTAAATTATCCTAGTTAAGCATCATTTTTATGTTGTTGTGTTTTGTTGCCTGAGGACAAGCAAATATTCTAACTTGAGGGTGTTGATGTGTTATAGTAATATAGCACTTTCAAAGCTTAAAATGAGGAAAATATGCAAATTTCTAGGGTTGTTTTGTTATATATGATGTATTTTGGGTATGTTTTGTAGGAAATCAAGTTTTGGATGCTAGGTTTGTGAAAAAGATGAAAAAGGTGTTTTTGGCTATTTATTGGAGCAATTATGGATGTTCGGGACACTTTCTGGCTTGTTCATGATCAAAACATATTCGGGACTTGAAGAAGATCTGAAAAGATGACTTTTCACACTTGCTAAGTCAACATATGGACAACAAGTAGCACTTATGGACAGCATGTGGGCAAAGAAAGTGCTAGAATTCCAAAATACCGAGAGCTGATTTGCAGGAAAAAGTTGTTCTGGCACTTGCGCCTGGTACTTGCACCCACCCTGCAGGCTGCAAGTACTACCTGCGCCCAGGGTTAGGGCACAAGTGCACACCATAAGTGGCCACCGATCCTGTTTTCTTCTATTTTGTTTGGGCTTTAGTTTTAGGGTTTTCACTTTTACTATAAATACCCTTTATGTATTTTTTAGTAGGAGTCACACACTTTTGATATTCACAAGAATATTTTGATTTCGAGATTCAAATTTTATCTTGGGATTCTCTTGTATTGACTTTGGTTCCTTAATTCAGTTATGATCGTGGATTTTTATACTTCTTAATATTGTGCTTTCAAATATGCTTTTGATTACGAATGATTTTATTTCTTCACAAGCATGAGCGGCTAGAAACCTATAGCTAAGGTTGTGAAAACCCTGGCAGATTGACGAAGTAGGGGAAGTGTTATTGTTGATTTGAACTAATACCTATGCATGAATTGCTTTATCTTCATGATAATAGTTTTATTAACGGGTGTTGCACACGTTAGGATCCCACCTAGATTATTGCTACTTACTCCAAAAGAGGAGTGGTGACTAGGAAAAGATAAAGACAACAATAATTTGGAGTTTAACTGCCGATTCACACTTCTAGGTTTTATATTAGTAAGATGGATAGGTTTCATCTAATAACTAGAGACTCAAAAGGTAATAGTTAACTGGGATCAAGATAAGGGCTAGTAAGGTGACATTTTAAAACTCAAAAGGTAAAAAGTGAGATCCTTCTACTCTTCCAAAAGACTGTAGAAGGTACATAACTTATCGATTATGCATGTAAGGTATAGGGTTAGTTCAACAAATCATGATAAGCCTATAGCATTAATACGCCAGGAG
Organism: Capsicum baccatum var. pendulum; assembly: GCA_030864225.1. NCBI lineage: Eukaryota > Viridiplantae > Streptophyta > Magnoliopsida > Solanales > Solanaceae > Capsicum > Capsicum baccatum. Next base: position 205,494,052 of record CM061550.1, read on the forward strand.
GAACACAATCCTAGTGTTCACTTACGACTACTTACAACCGAAGTTGATATTTGCTACTAGTCCAACACTGATACTCAAAACCCCCATTTACTTTTCTAGTTCAGCTCGCTGATTACAACAACTGAGAGCCGTGAATCCACGTATTCCCTTGGGATTTGACCCCAACATTTATTAGATTACTATATTTTCCAATGACCCTATCATATTATGAAAGGAGGTGTAGCTTGGACATCACTACATTTTCTTTCAATTCTCTCATTCTTTGGTGAACCTTATTCACTTAAGGTGGTGAAATTGGGTGGAGAGTGAATTTTCGACCATTCAACTCAAAATAATACTGATTGTTTCTTCTATTATGCTTGGTTGAATGGTTGTTTTTCCATGTACTCCCAAGCAAGAGATAACACACTTGTATTGGTATCACATCACAAATACCTTATCATGATAATTTTTGACTTTGAATCGAATCCTCACTTATCTAGACACCTTAAACTCTCCACATTTATTTAATCATTAGAGCTTATATAGTGTGACATGTTTGATTATTGGCAAATTTAATAAATCAACCATAGTAGCACTAGCTACATTAGCACTTCTTCCACTATCAATGATCAAAAAACACACATTCTTCTTAATAAGGCATTTAGTATGGAATAGATTTTTCCTTTAACTAGGGTCATCTATTGCCTTACTAATTATTGCTTGCCTCACAAAAAAGTTTGGAACCTCAAACTCTCTATCTTAAGTCAAAGCATCCTCATTATCTTCCTTTACTTGCTCATTTTCTCCGATCCCCTCTTTATCTTGGGCCTTTTCATCATTCTTATCCTCTAACCCCACCTCTTCTCCAGTAATACAACTTTTTTTCCTTAAGGGCCACATTTCTCTAGTTGGGACATTCACTTGATTTATGCCCCCATCCTTGGCATTTAAAATATTGAAAACATTTAGGATTGAGAGTAGGATATTTGTTACCTTCATTCCATGGTGGGTACTTCAATGTGGTATTCTCTATGGGCTTCTTGTCATAGGACTTATTGTAGTCCTTTTTCTTGTTCCACCCCAATGATGATTGAGTAACCTTTTTGTTCTTACTCCAAGGGTTGGTACATGAGTACCCTTTGGGTTTGTAAGATGCCCTCTCTTTGAGATCCCTTTCAATTTCCAAGGCCGCTTGGAATATTTCTTCTAAGGTTTCAAACTTGTGGATAGTCATAAATGAGGAGATCTCTTTGTTCAACCCAACCTTTAAACGTATGATGGCATGTTGTATGTTATTATGATACTCGAGCTTCAAGATCAATTGTTTGAATTCATCATAGTAGGTCAAAACATTATTGCTTCCATGCCTCAAGTTGTATATCTTTGTAATTAACTCATGTCTATACCTTTTTGGTTCATATTTTAGTCTTATGAGTCCTTACAATGCATCCCATGGGAGTGGTTTCCCATTATTCAACACATTTCTAAGTCTCTTGGCATAATCCTACCACGTATTGGTAAACCTCTCAAAGTGGGATATGGTATAGCAACTCTTCTTCTCATCAGTGAGATCATTGACTATGAAGATCTTTTCATAAGCGGACTCCCATATGAGATAAGCCTCAGGATCAATCTCGCCATTGAAGGTTGGAAGACTAATCTTGATTGAGTTGATACCCATATTTTGATCCCTATTACCTATTGGTTCCATTGATCATGACCATAGGGTTAATTTTCCAAGTTTTTTCTTCCATTAGTCACTGGACCAAATCTTTCTTCTCGACCTCGGTGACCTCCTTGACCTATTGGTATATTCCTTATTTTCTCTACCCACATATTAGTTTCATCGTATGCTTCAATCTTCTTTTGTTGTTCTTCTCTTTATTCCTCTTCTATTTGGATGAGTTGGTTTTAGTTAAGGGGTGCTTGGAATGAGGAATTTTGGTTTAGTGGAGGTTGGGGTACTTGGTTTCGAGGTTCTTTTTGTTGTTTTTGGTTGAGTTGAGGTTGGAGTGGTCAAATGGGATATTGGTTTTGTGGATAGGTAGTGGGTTGGGTCGTGGGATCTTGTGTTTGTCATGGTGGATTAAGCATTTGGTGGAGGATTTTCTAGGAATAACAGAGGTGCTTTGATCATGCCCGCTAGATGAGGCATGGTAGTGTTGGGGCATGGATAGGTATGAGTTTAGTCGTCCTTCCATGCTATCCATCCTTCCACCCAAACTAGAAATTCTTCCTTCAAGGGATCGTACCTTAGTGTCTAAGGATTCAGATTTACGATTGAGATCTTCAATGACAGCTAAGATAGAATTTGAGGTATTGTTATCCATGGTTTGTGATGTTTTGCCTTTCGAAGCCATTATACCTATGAAGAAAGATACTAACATAAATAACAAACATATTAGCGTTAGATAAATAACCTTATAACTCTGCACACTATTATATGCCTCACACTTGGGTCACAAATGTTGAAGGATGACTTATGCTCCAGGTGGTAGTTGAGGTATTAAATACTACTCTTGATCTGATTGGATTCTTGTTTGAATGACTCAAAATAATGCGTACAAACTGGATCAGGAACTAACGATGAAATAAAAGTAAGAAAAGTTTGAAAGAAGTAGGACAATGAAAGAATTTGAACTCTAAAACTAATCAACCAACTTAGTAGGTGAATTACTAGTTGTTGAGTAGTTTAAGAATTAAAATATAAACTTATGAGTCAATAAATGAAACTAGATGGATTGAACCTGAGAAAAAGTCAATTGAGAAACTTTGAGATGCGCTTTTGATTTGCTAGAGCAGATTTGGCGCACCCAGGTGCAATCCAAACGTAGGAGGTACTATTTTGACTTTCTTTAGCAGGTCAGGCATACCACTAGCACAGACCAAGTATAGAAGGAACTATTTTGACCTACTTTAGCAGGTTAGGCACACCTCAGGAGCAGGGACCCGAAACCAGCTAGAAAAGGGGATGAAAATGCCCTCCTTATGGTCCTCCTTTGCATTTTTCTTTGTTAATATTCCTTGGTCCCTTAGGATATGCTTTTGTACCAACACTTTAGATTAATTTTACTTTCTTATTATTGGATCAAAAAACAACTTTAAGATGAATTCGTCTCTTAAAGATTTAAAGATCCTCAAGAACACTATGAATACTAAAATTTCCAACTATTGCATCATTGCTCAAAATGACCCAAAATTTTAACTTTAGGATCCTTTCAACGTAAAGAACACTTTCCTACCAACCTTAACTCTCAATTCCACACCTAAACTTGTAGATCTACAAATCCATTTTCTCTTTCTTCAAGTTTCAAGACAACAATGGTGGGTTTTCTCTTCAACACCTCAAGCCACACTTAAAGCTCAAGTTCTTGACTCAAAATACTAGATGAAGCTAAATCTATTATTGAAACTTCAAGAATGACTCAAAACTCCAACAAATATTGGGATTTTTCTCTAAAAACTTTTTCTTTTTTGTCTGTGTGTGATTTTTGAATTCCTTGATAAACCCAAGACTAAAATCGTTAGAACGATTCTAAGCCTTGCTCTAATTTCAAATGATAAGAAACAAACTAAAGAAACTAGAAATTAAATACAAAAACTAAAGAGATAATCAATGAGAGATAAAAATTAGACACAAGAAGAAAAGTAATTAAGAACAAAAGGATATATTAAACCCTAATATCCTTGATTACAAGCTTAATCTCACACCTAATCCTTACGCTGACAGAGAGAAAAATGATCGCCTTTGAAATTACTCGTTTCTAAGCCAAAGGTCAACAAATACTCACCAAACTCTCTCGCAACAAGGAAGTGTTCATTAGTATTGAAACAAAACCAAGGAAATAACCTAAGTTTGATTGTATTTATAACATTGGGCTATGTATTACATATTTGGGGTCCTAAAGTGGCTCATTTACAATAATATATCAAAATAGCCCACCTGGAGCAGATGTAGCACACGTCAGGCTCACCTCAGAAGCAAATGCTTCTGTTTTGACCTTCTATAGTAGATCAATAGCAGGTCTGGTACACCTTAAAAGAAAATGAGGCACAGGTCCCCTCCAAGGGGCTTTTTAGCCCCCCCCCTCCTTTGACTCCTCTAAGGTACCTTGATTGAATTTAGGTGCAACCACCATCACATAACAACCTTTTGATGGTGATAATACATTATCAAGAACCTCTTTCATGAAAGATCCTTAGAACGCTTGAAGTTCCCGATCTTGACTTCTAGTGAAGGATCTTATGCTCACATGGATTGTATCAACTATTATTTTTTTTCTTCACATAAGCTTCATCACTGCTACTTGTCATGGCAAAAAATAAAGTTTAAAAAATTATGGATAAAAAATGGTTCTAAAAATATCTTATTTTTATGCTTAAAGATGCAGCAACGGAAATGTTGAAAATATGTTGTAAACACCTTCTCCATATGTAGCTAGCGAAAGATCTCAATTATCATCAAACTGATTGTAAATAGATTTGAACCGCCTAGAGTACTTTTCAACCTAATTTCACAAAATTATTAGACCTTTGAATCATAGACTCTGATTATACTTGTTTGGTTTGAAATTGGTGGGGCATCATGCGGAAGCTAATAGTTGCAAACATAGAGGTAATAATTCATAGGAAAAGAAAAATATATTAAAAAACATATTATTAATATGGGTTGGTCAATTGAAAATTATAAAACCTATTGAGAGAATTCTCCCTATAAACAAGACTCTTTGATAACTACAATGTGAATGTTATTGTGTTGTGGTTTGAGAAGAAGGGTCTACTACTTATAAAATTTCTAAACTTCTCATAAGAATTAACCAATTATGGAAGAGATTGTTTCCTACAAGGAAACGTTTTCCACTAAGAAAATATTTTTGGATTAAAACACAATTCTAGTAGAATCCATGAAATAAAAAATTTAGGACAATCCTAACATATAATTCTCTTCAAGTGATTTCCTTAATTTAAGAATAAAAGAGTAAAAAGATAAATTAAAAACAACAAATAAGGAAAGTAATAAGGAGTAATACTTAATTAATAGAATAAAAACCTTGTTTAGAAAAAAAACTCAAATCTTGGCCAAAAGTGAAGATAGATTGTGAGGTATTCTGTAATACTTAATCCTCTTTCCTTCCTTATTTTTTGACTTTTCTTATTCCCTTTTCCCCATTTTACCCAGTTTTATTACTTCCTTTCTTGTCAAACTGATTCATCAACATTGTCGTAAATTTTGCAAATTTTAATAAACTACTATTTTTACATCATTTGTTAAATAATTTCTTTGTCCGCATTTTCGATTAAAATAGTAAAATTCTCATTTTACTCCAAGTTTTATGTAAAATCTTCTTCCTTCTCCTTTTATACCTTCTACCATCACAATACTTTCATATATATCTTATAGATTTATTACAAGTAATATTATATAAAAGAGTCTTATAAAGAAAAGATGAGGAGAATAGAACTTCCACAAATATGCAAAGAAAATCAAATAATTCTTGGGCTCACTTCACAAAGCCCAAATATCAATTACGAATTCTCAACTAAGGGAGAGGAGAAATCCAATTAAACTCTTCCTTCAATTCCTTGGCTTTACTTTAATTTTCAATACAAATGTCTTTCATAAGAAAAAAATAAATGTAGTTGTCACCGAAATCGAAATCATCATAGTTACTGAATTTACAAGTACCTATTTATACACATTTAATGAATTTCCTAATATAAGTATAAAATATTAATAAAAGCTATTAAATTCATCCAAACCTGTAACTGATACTCTCCCCGCCCCTACTTGCCTTAAAGAAAAGGTCAAAATTCCCATTATTCATAGATGTGAGACATCCATTCCATTCATTAACCCCCTTCCCTTCCCCCCTCTACGCTCAAATTAAAACATTCTTTATTTAGGTTCTTTATTGTTCGATTCAAAGCTTGACATTCATGGATTGAGGATATTTTCATTCTGTGCCGTCTGATTTGCTTGGGGGCCATATCAGATTTGACTATGATGTCATGAAATTAAATCTTAAATCTAACTCCTACCTCAAAATTTAATTCAAAGGAAGGAGAAATGCTTAAATTTTTAGTAACATTTCACACACCTTATCTGTAAAAACCTATGAGAATAAATCAATGATTGAATTGCAAGCCACAAAGTGAATGGATATTATTTTTCTTAGAAGTAGAACGACAATATTTTGACACAATCGAAATATCCACATCTAGAAAATATTTTTGCCACATTGTTAGAAATGTAAATCAATTTCATTTTCTTTTTTGGAGTTCTTATTCATGCAGGTATCTGATATCCATATTGATGTCCAACTAAATTAAGCATCAGAAAATTTTATTTTGGTTATAAAACACTCTTTGATAAGATCATTTCTTATCCGATATTCAAATCTAAAACCTCCAATTAAACATTAAAAACTGCTAACATGTTCACTATAAGCCTTATTGTCAATGATACTTTCATGTGCTATATGGTATCTAACAATGTTTATTATTTTAGGTCTCTTGTATACCCCTTTTATCTTTAATAAGGGTTAAAAATGTGAACTAGTTAAAATTACTTATAAGCTAAAATTATTATAAATATATTATCATATATAGTGAATGTCTATTTTATCATATATAGTGAATGTCTATTTATGAAAAAGTTAGAAACCCCAATGTTAGTTTTTTCCTATAAATAAAAGGGTTTTCCTTCATTGTAATTGAACCCATCAAGAGAATCCCTCAAGAAAAATAAGAATTACTCTCTCTTCTTTTTCTATTCTTGTTGTTCTTACTTTATATTTTATAACGCGTTATCAGCACGAGACTCTACCACTAGAGATCTATCAGTACAAGATTCTATCAAGTAAGTACTTTATTGAGATTTTTCTATAGATGTTGTAGTTAACAATTGCATAACAATATTTAAAGAACTGAGGAAACAATCTTTAATTTGAAAAAGAAAAGTTACTGCACAAAAGGCTATGTTTTTACCAATCTTACGGATACGAGAGGTTGAGGAGATTCTTTTTCTCCATTCTTGTTTCTAATCTATATAATATAGTCTTTTATAATATAAAAGATGGAAGCCTTAGTGTGCAGTTATACTGTATGAATTTTGCTTATATATCAAGATATCATATTTGTTAAATAATAGACGATCCAATGTATGATTAAATTTATATGCCAATTATTTGGTTCTTGAAGTGATGAAAGAGTGAAAGATGTTACATCTTGAGACAAATATTAATAAGATATTGGGTTAAAGTCTCATTGATTTATGATATAAGACGCCTTTATATAAATAAGACATTGAGTTTGAATCTCAATGCATCATATTGATGATATAATGATGGCTAAGGCAAACCAATATTTTTTACTGAAAGACATAAAATTTGTCTCATTAAATATGCTCCATTCCCCGAAGTGAATGTGGCAGCAATACATCATATGTATGACTCAATTTGCTCTTGTAGTAGCATTATCTTGAAAGAGCTTATAAGCTATCATAATTTGATAGGCTTAAGGAACGACTATATTCTATTCCTAGAGAATGAGAATTTTAATTATTATAAGTACAGATTCATTCGCTAAGGTGAATGCAATAATATTTTGTAAAGCTTATTAATACAAACGTGCACTTGATTGTGATGGTAGCACAACTCACCTCCGAAAGAGGTAGAATAACTGAGAAGAGTTATTTCGAAATCTACTTCTAAAGTAGTAAATTTGAACTTAATTCATGTAATAGTAAATCTGAAATTTACTATAGTAAAAGTTTACATGTCATGATAAACTTGAAATTTTCTCGAATAAAAGTTCATAAATTGACATGAACGATTGCGACATCCCAAGGATGTGCATACTAAGTATTGAACATATATTTAAGAATTAGAAAATTCTTCATTACTTTTAACGTTGTTTATTCTCGTGATAAGTTGGTTGGACCAACTAATTATGGGATTGGATTTCTTAAAATCTGAAAAGTATAAAAGGTGAACAAGGGCCCGTTCACCTATCATGTGATCTACTAAGATGCATCAATAAGATGATCACTATGTACATTTACTATCAACCTGCAGTTTGACATTCATAAAATTACTTGGTCAGCAAAATTGAGTTAAGAGCATAACTTTTAGATTGTGTAATCAAGACAATTTATCTTCATAATGATGGTTTTGCATTGAATGCCTTCAATAAATATTTGAACCATTGCTAATGAAAATAAAAACTTCATGTATTGGTTTGAAATATTATATACAAAAGTACTTGTATGAATCAAACCAATAAATTATAAATAATTCTCGCTCAAAGTTGGGTCTGAGTAAAGAACCACACATTGTCCAACTAGTAGTTTTGATGGGCGGTATACGATTAATAAATATACCATAATGCACAAAGATGGATTCCTCAAATAAAATTGAGGATGTATGTTAGTTTTCCTAATATAAGTAGGAGATTAGAAGCAGCTATCAAATATATTAGGAATTATCATCAAATCTTTATTCAAAAGATAATTCAAGTTAAATGTCGAAAGCATCTCATATTTAAAATGTAAGTGCTCTTATTTTGTATCCCTAAAGGATAAATTCTATGCATGCGTGAAGCGGGGTAGACGAATCGGTTCCAAATGAAATAATCCTTGAAAATAATAAGGAACAAATAATCAAAATGAAAAGGCAATGTCTCTTGAAAATCCTACGACATAACATTCATGAAACCTTATGAGATGGTTAGGTACCTAAAAATAATGAAGTGATGAGATCTCAAAATGTTATGTTACATTGTGAATTAATACTAAATGATATATCATCAATGATATCTTTGATACAATATTGACGCAATATTGTGAAAGATTATAAGGATCTGAATTCTACGTTTATTAAGTATGCTGTGCAGAAATATTTATCAAGAGATGTGAAAGGATGTATCTTGGTAAGTATAAACTTATTTGATTTCCAGAGCAGATACTTGAAGATGTCACACATGAAATGTTTAATATTATTACTTGACAAAGCTTATGTGGAAATTTTTCTAAGGATTCAAAATGTTTGAAGCATTTCAAAGTTAATGGTAAACTTATTTATAATCCTTATATTGTATAAGCTTATAGCTTGAAAACTATTGGAACTCTTAGAGAGTTTTCAAAAGTAATAGATTATTTGCTGAAATGAGAAATATATCAATTTGAATCGGTTATGAAGTACCATATCTTAGTGTAATTGGTGCACTCATGTATATTGCAAATACTACAAGGACTGTAGCCTTTTCGGTTAATTTGTTAGCAAGGTATAATTCTGCTCCTCGTAGAAGACATTGGAATGAGATCAAACACATACACACTACCAAAAGAGACTACCAATATGAGCTTATATTATTCTAAAGATTGCAGTTCTGATCTTATTGGTCATGCTGATGTTGGGTACTTTAATAACCCATATAAAGCTCAGTCTCAAATAGGCTATGTGTTCATATGTGGTGGTACATCCATTTCTTGGAGATCTACAAAGTAGTCTATCGTAGCCACTTCATTGAATTATGCTGAGATAATAGCTATTCATAAAGAGAGTCGAGAGTGTGTGTGGTTAAGGTCCACGATACATCTCATTCGCGAAAAATATGATTTGAAATATGATAAAACATCCATGTTTTTTTATAAGGATAATGCAGCATGCACAACACAATTTAAGGGAGAACTCAAGGAGATATAACAAAACACATTTCACCAAAGATTTTCTATACACACAAGCTACAAAAGAATAATGATATTAACATGCAACAGATTCGTTAAAGTGACTATGTGACTGATTTATTCACCAAGTCTCCTCCAATTGCAACTTTCAAGAAGATGGTGCACAAGATCGGGATGTAAAGATTCAAGGATGTTCCTATTAGAGGGAGTTAATACGCGCTGTACTTTTTTTTCCTGACAAGGTTTTATCCCATTGGGTTTTTCTCATAAAGTTTTAATGAGGCAACCTATATGCATATTGTTAGACATGTGTACTCTTTTTCCTTTACTGAATTTTTTTTCACTGGATTTTTTCTAGTAAGGTTTTCATAAGGCACATTATCTATCAATTAGACATTCAAGGGGGAGTGTTATAAATATATTACCATATATAGTGAATGTCTACTTTATCATATATAGTGAATGTCTATTTTACCATATATAGTGAATGTCTATATATGGAAAAGTTAGAAACTCCAAGGTTAGTTTTCTCCTATAAATAAAGGGGTTTTCCTTCATTGTAATTGAACCAATCAAGAGAATCCCTCAAGAGAAATATGAATTACTCTCTTTTCTCTCTCTACTTACTACTGAAAAAATCAAAAAAATCGACCACACAATGTGGTCGGAAAAAACCGACCACATGTAGTCGGTTTTATAATTATTTTTTTTATTTTTTTTTGTAAAAAAGCGACCACATTGTGATCGATTTCTTTTATCAATAATTTTTATATTAATTATTATTTCTTTTATAAATAAAAATTAAAAAAATAACAAAACCGACCACTTGTGATCGATTTTATTTAAAAAATTATAATTAAAAATATTTTTTAAAATTGACTACATGGTCGGTTTTTAAAAATTCTTTTTTAATTAATTTAAAAAAACGACCACTAGTGGTCGGTTTTTAATTTTTTTAAAAAATATATATATATATATATTTAAAAAACCAACCACATGTGGTTGGTTTTTAACTAAAATAAAAAAAAAGTGGTCGGTTTTTAATGAAATTAAAAAAAATTATTATTAAAAACCAACCACATGTGGTTGGTTTTTCATTAAAATAAAAAAAATACTTTTTAAAAATTGACCACTTGTGGTCGGTTTTGGAATTAAAAAAAAAGTAAATAATTATTTTTAAAAAATAATTATATAATCTAATATTTACTTTATGTAATCTAATTGTTAGTAGTAGTAAAAATAATATATTAGATTATATATATAATCTAATATATTTACTTTATTAAAAACTAATCTAATATATTATTTTTTAAAATTATATTGATTACACGTAGTCAATAACTAATATAATAATAATAAAAATCAATAAATCTTAGATTTTGTGAAAAAACTTACACTAAAAAATATATCAAATATAATATACAAAATACGTTAAATGTAATGTTTATCTTTTACTTATTTTTAAATATATAAAATTAATATTTTCCTTTATATATACGTTAAATAACGTTAAACATGCATAATCTTTGTATAATGAATATGTGTATATATATCATACCGTTGGGATAGATAATTAAAAAATGATGTTTATAGTTCGTATTTGAAAGCTGAAAACTGATGTTTATAGTACATATATGAAAGATGATGTTTATAGTACGTATTTGCAATCATAATAATGTAATATATAATCGATAATTCACCAGAATATAATGAACGTGTTCTATTATAAGGTAATATACTTGTGGATGTGATATATATGAAATGCGTCGCATCATATTATTGGATAATATACTCTTGTACGTATGTGATATATATAGTACGTATTTAGAACTTGATATAGTCGATAGTGTGTTATGTGTGTGTATGTATAGGTATATATATATATATATATATATAGTATATAAATATTATGTAGTGAAGGTATATTAATGATATAGATAAACTAATCGATAATTATCTGAGTATATGTGAAATACATTGTATATTATTATGGGGTAGTAAAATCGTGTATTTGATGTTTATAGTACGTATTTGAAATCTAATAGACAATTGAATATACGCATATATATGTATATCTCGTATAGTGACGGATGCAGTAATCAAAAGCTCGAAACTGAATATAGATATCAAAATATTTTGAATAATACATTGATATCATACTATTGAGGAAATAGATATACTATTTTGTGTTAATGTAGATACGCGTATATTGTTGACGTTGTAATAACATAAGACAAGTAATTGATAATTTATCTGATTAACACATTGTACTGCGAGGTATATATATATATATATATATATATATATATATATATATATAAAATTTAGTATCATAATTAAAAGCTAATTAACTAAACATTTATCATAATTTGTAAAATTTATTGATATTATTATACGATTGAGGAAATATACTACTCGTGTTAATGTGATGATAAAATAAGTAATTATCTGATTTATATATATACACTCATTGTATTAAAATAATTGGATATTTTTATTAATATTATAAAATTTATTAAAAAATTAATTTGTTAAAAATAAATTTTAATTTATTAATTGTAGCTTATTAAATTTTAATCTATCAATATTTTTGTAAAAACCGACCACATGTGGTTGGTTTAATGTTAATAAAAAATATTAATTTAAAAGAATTAACCTGACCCACTGCACCCAACCCGACCCGAACGAAGCAACTTAAACACACACATACACATATACACTACCAACACACAAACACACACACACACACTCTCTCTTCCAAACACACAAACACATAGACACACTCTTTTTCAAACACACACACACTCTCTTCCAAACACACAAACACATGACACACTCTTTTTCAAACACACAAACACACACACAAACCTTACTGCCGCCGCCCTCGTGGACTGCTGTCGTCGCCGAGCTTCCACCGTCGCCAGGTACCAACACCCATTTTATCAATTTTCTTTTTCATTCTTGCCCTTTTTACTCATTTTTAGCAATATCCATTTTATCAATTTTCATTTTCATCACAATTTTGATACTTGGGCGTTCTTGATTTTTGTTGTTTACTTTTGCTTTATCTTCATTTTGAGGATTGTTTACTTTATTGGATTTTCTTGATTTGTGTTGTTTGCTTTAATTTGAATGTAAAGATAAGTGGATTACTTGCTTAATTGGGTGTTCTTGTTTTATTTTTTGTTTAGTTTAATTTTAATGTAAAGATCTCTCTCTATACATATATCCTTTCTTTATCTTCATTTTATGGATTGTTTGCTTATTTGGGTGTTCTTGATTTTTATTGTTTTGTTTAGGTTGAATGTAAAGATACTTGCTTTATCTTTATTTTGTGAATTTGCTTAATTGGGTGTTCTTGATTAGTTTAGTTTGAATGTAAAGATACTTGCTTTATCTTACAAGTCTATTTTTCTTGTTCTTGCAAGTAAATTAGGGTTTACTTTTCTTACTACTTCATTATAGTTTTAGTATTTTGGTGGTTTTTTTATGGTGATTTTAAGATAAGAATATGAGAAAATAAGTTGAATTTTTGTTTTGAATGTAGTTAAGTTTGGTGACTTGGTAGGTCACTTAGTCACTTGAAATTTACCAAGTGTAGGTACTTTAAACGTGAATTTTTTGTTTTGAATGTAGTTAAGTTTTGGTCACTTGGATGATGACTTAGTCACTTGAAATTAACTAAATGTAGGTACTTTAAAGGTTAATTTTTTGTTTTAAATGTATTTAAGTTTGGTGACTAAGGAGGTGACTTAGTCACTTGAAATTTACTAAGTGTAGGTACTTTAAAGGCTAATTTTTGTTTTGAATGTAATTAAGTTTGGTGACTTGGGTGATGGCGTAGTGAGTTGAAATTTACTAAGTGTAGGTACTTTAAAGGTGAATATTCAATTGTCTATCAACTCTCAAATACGTACTATAAACGTCAGTTTTGAATTGTCTATCCCAACAGTATGATATATATACACATATTCATTATACAAAGATTATGCATGTTTAACGTAATTTAACGTATATATAAAGGAAAATATTTATTTTGGCTAGTCTTGACATTTACTAGCATTTGAGTTCTAATAATTTTACTATTTGACAGATTTCGAATCTGGTATAAGGATTGCTTTGCTATTTTTTTCGGTGACCGCTTATCGATTTCTTTCACGTTAATTTAGGCCAAGCAAAGGTAAGTTGTTATCTTCTTGTTATTATTCATATTCAAGTCTAGTGAAGCCGTGCGTTGCCTTGTTCGATTTACTAGCATTGTTGTTATCTTCTTGTTATTGTTCATATTGAAGTCTAGTGAAATCGTGTGTGGCCTTGTTCGATTCACTAGCATTGTTGTTGACATCTTGTTGGTCTTGTTGTTGCTTGGTTTGTTGTTGACTTAGTTACTTGAAAATGGTTAAGTGAAGGGACTTTGAAGGAGATTTTTTGTTTTGAATGTGGTTTGGTAGGTGACTTAGTTACTTGAAAATGGTTAAGTGTAGGAACTTTAAAGGGAATTTTTTGTTTTGAATGCGGTTTTGTTTTGATACTTAGTCACTTGAAAATGGTTAAGTGTAGGGACTTTAAAGGGGATTTTTTGTTTTGAATATGGTTTGGTTGGTGACTTAGTTACTTGAAAATGGTTAAGTGTAGGGACTTTAAATGGGATTTTTTTTGTTTTAAATGTGGTTTGGTTGATGACTTAGTTACTTGAAAATGGTTAAGTGTAGGGACTTTAAAGGAGATTTTGTGGTTTTAATGTGGTTTGGTTGGTGACTTATTTACTTGAAAATGGTTAAGTGTAGGGACTTTAAAGGGAATTTTTTTGTTTTGAATGTGGTTTGGTTGATGACTTAGTTACTTGAAAATGGTTAAGTGTAGGGACTTTGAAGGAGATTTTTTTGTTTTGCATGTGGTTTGGTTGGTGACTTAGTTACTTGAAAATGGTTAAGTGTAGAGACTTTAAAGGAGATTTTGTGTTTTGAATGTGGTTTGGTTGGTGACTTAGTTACTTGAAAATGGTTAAGTGTAGGGACTTTAAAGGGGATTTTTTTGTTTTAAATGTGGTTTTATTTTGATACTTAGTCACTTGAAAATGGTTAAGTGTAGGGACTTTAAAGGGGATTTTTTTTGTTTTGAATGTGGTTTTATTTTTTTACTTAGTCACTTGAAAATGGTTAAGTGTAGGGACTTTAAAGGGGATTTTTTGTTTTGAATGTGGTTTGGTTGGTGACTTAGTTACTTGAAAATGGTTAAGTGTAGGGACTTTAAACGGAATTTTCTGTTTTGAATGTGGTTTGGTTGGTGACTTAGTCACTTAAAAATGGTTTAAGTGTAGGAACTTTAAAGGGGATTTTTTTTGTTTTGAATGTGATTTTGTTTTGATACTTAGTCACTTGAATATGGTTATGTGTAGGGACTTTAAAGGGGAGTATTCAAGGCGAGGTGCCTTGGTGTATATTATTGTGAATTATGTAGTGTTGATTGATGAGACTCGGAAGGGCGTGAATGACAAATTGGAGGTTTGGAGGCAAAACCTTGAGTCTAAGGGATTCAGGTTGATAGGTCCAAGATGGAGTATTTGGAATGCAAGTTTAGTGACTTAAGGCAGGAGGACGATGTGATAGTGAGGTTGGAATCCCAAGATATTTGTAAGAGGGATAGTTTTAAGTATCTTAGGTCTATGATTCAGGAGAATAATGAGATTGATGGGGATGTTGCTAATCATTTTGGAGCAGGTTGGATGGAGTGGAGGCTCGCCTCGGGAGTGTTGTGTGATAAGAAAGAACTCCTTAAGCTTAAAGGCAAATTCTATAGAGTGGCAATCCGTCCGGCCATGTTGTATAAAGCAGAGTGTTGGCCATTCAAGCACTCCCATATCCAAAAATTTAAGGTAGAAAAAATGAGGATATTGGGTTGGATGTGTGGGCTTACTAGAGGGGATAGGGTTAGGAATGAGATTGTTTGAGATAAGATGGGAGTGGCTTCGGTGGAGGACAAAATTTGGAAAGGACGGCTGAGATGGTTTGGGAATGTGATGAGGAGGGATGCAGATAACCCTAATTCATAGGTGTGAGAGGCTTGCGTTGGATGGCTTCAAGAGGAGTAGAGGTAGTTCGAAGAAATACTAGAGGGAGGTGATTACACATAACATGGAACAGCTGAAGCTTACTGAGGACATGACCCTAGATAAGAAGGTGTAGAGGTCGCAGATAAAGGTATAAGGATAGCGGGAGGGTGTGGGTTATAGCAAGCCGTCGGGAGGGATCTTGTGTAGCCGGGTTAGTAACCTTAAGACTGTGTACATAGGTGGCTTTGGCTTGTAAGTGTTTGTTACTTCTAGGTGGGTGCCCCATTCATAATTTCTTAGTTCCTATTATTTTATTTTGTGTTACTTCTAGGTGGGTGCCCCATTCATAATTTCTTAGTTCCTATTATCTTATTTTGTGTTACCTTATCTCTCGTATTTCGTATTTCTCTGATGTATATTTTATTATTTCTTACACCTTTTCTACTATGTCATACATCCCTTTATTTACTATCCTTTATCTTGAGCCGGGGGTCTATCGAAAATAGTCTCTCTACTTCTTCCGAGGTAGCGGTATTTACCCTCCCCAAATCCTACTTTGTGAGAATACACTGGGTTTGTTGTTGTTGTTGTTGTTGTAGGGACTTTAAAGGAGATTTTTTTATTTTGAATGTGGTTTGGTTGGTAACTTAGTTACTTGAAAATGGTTAAGTGTAGGGACTTTAAATGAGATTTTTTGTTTTGGATGTGGTTTTGTTTTGATACTTAGTCAATTGAAAATGGTTAAGTGTAGGGAATTTAAAGGGAATTTTTTTGT
The DNA here is from genome assembly GCA_030864225.1 of Capsicum baccatum var. pendulum. Taxonomy (NCBI): domain Eukaryota; kingdom Viridiplantae; phylum Streptophyta; class Magnoliopsida; order Solanales; family Solanaceae; genus Capsicum; species Capsicum baccatum. Next base: position 205,510,546 of record CM061550.1, read on the forward strand.
TTTGAATGTGTTTTTGTCTTGATACTTAGTCACTTGAAAATGGTTAAGTGTAGGGACTTTCAAGGGGATTTTTTTGTTTTGAATATGGTTTGGTTGGTGACATAGTCACTTGAAAATGGTTAAGTGTAGGGACTTTAAAGGAGATTTTTTTCATTTTGAATGTGTTTTTGTTTTCATACTTAGTCACTTGAAAATAGTTAAGTGTAGGGACTTTAAGGGAATTTTTTTTTGTTTTGAATGTGGTTTGTTTGGTGACTTAGTTACTTGAAAATGGTTAAGTGTAGGGACGTTAAATGGAGATTTTTTGTGTTTTGAATGTGGTTTGGTTGGTGACTTAGTTACTTGAAAATGGTTAAGTATATGGACTTTAAAGGGGATTTTTTGTTTTGAATGTGGTTTTGTTTTGATATTTAGTCACTTGAAAATGGTTCAGTGTAGGAACTTTAAAGGAAATTTTTTTATTTTGAACGTGATTTTGTTTTGATACTTAGTCACTTGAAAATGGTTTGGGGACTTTAATGGAGATTTTTTTGTTTTGAATGTGGTTTGGTTGGTGACTTAGTTACTTGAAAATGGTTAAGTGTAGATACTTTTAATGGGATTTTGTGTTTTGAATATGGTTTGGTTGGTGACTTAGTCACTTGAAAATGGTTAAGTGTAGGGACGTTAAAAGGAGATTTTTTTGTTTTGAATGTGGTTTTGTTTTGATACTTAGTCACTTTAAAATGGTTAAGTGTAGGGACTTTAAAGGGGATTTTTATTTTTAAATGTGGTTTGGTTGGTGACTTAGTTACTTGAAAATGATTAAGTGTAGGGACTTTAAAGGGGATATTTTGTTTTGAATGTGGTTTGGTTGTTGACTTAGTCGCATGAAAATGGTTTAGGGACTTTAAAGGATTTTTTTTTAAAATGTGATTTTGTTTTGATACTTAGTCATTTGAAAGTGGTTAAGTGTAGGGACTTTAAAGAAATTTTTTTGTTTTGAATGTTGTTTGGTTGGTGACTTAGTTACTTGAAAATAGGTAAGTGTAGGGACTTTAAAGACAATTTTTTGGTTTTGAATGAGTTTGGTTGCTGACTTAGTTACTTGAAAATGGTTAAGTGTAGGGACTATAATGGTGACTTGGTAGGTTGAAAATAATTAAGTGTGGGGACTTTAAAGGTGACTTGGTAGGTTGAATGTGGTTATGGTTAGTGACTTGGTAGGTTGAAAATGATTAAATGTGGGGACTTTTAAAGGTGTTTTTTTTAATGTTGTTATGTTTGGTGATAATTGAATTTTTGTGACTTAATCTAATTAGTTGAATCTGATTGTTTGCGTAGTTGGAACCTGATTATAGCTGGATATATCAACGGAACAATGATAATAGAATGAGTATTAGGGAGGAATTTGTTAAAGGTGTCAAAAGATTTGTTGAACATGCTAAGATACTTGATGTTTAGCCACGTTTTCAGGCTATTCGTTATCCTTGTGTTAGATGTGATGGTATAAATCTTGTAAATGAAGAAGATGTAAAGGAACATCTTTATAGAAGGGGGTTTCACGAGGACTTTTTAAGATTGCATGGTATTCATGGTGATGTTGCGCAAAATAACTTTGTTGTTGGAGAAAGTAGTACGTCTGCAGGGCATAATGAATATCAAGATACTAGGATGACAGAAATGGTGCATGATGCTTTTGGGATGCAACATGGGGGCGACTTTATGAAAAATGTCGAAGATGTTCCTAATAGCAAAGTGGGCAAATTGTTTGAACAATTGCATGCTGCTAGTCATCCTTTGTTTGATGGGTGTTCGCACTCTCGTTTGTCTGTTGCTGTTAGATTATTAAGCATTAAAACTGACTGAAATATTGTTGAAGTAGGAATGGACTCAATGATAGACCTTATTAAAGAGTTAGTTGACCCCATCTTGGAGGTTCTTGATTCTTTCTATAAGGCAAAAAGATTGGTGTCATAGTTAGGTCTCTCCTAGGTTAGAATTGGCTGTTGTGAATATGGCTACATGTTATACTTTAAGGAAGATGCTAACCTAGAGTCCTATAAGTTTTGTCAGTACCTTGATATAAACGTGGTTCTAGTGGAAATTAAATTGCTATTAAGGCGACGCATTATTTACCTCTAATACCAAGGTTGAAGAGGTTGTATGCTTTAACAGCTCAGCTCTTCATATGAGATGGCACAGTGAAAATAGAAGGCCCACTGGTGTTATGTGTCATCCATCTAATGGAGAGGCTTGGAAGCATTTTGATGCAACTTATCCAGATTTTACAGCTAAGCAACGAAATATTCATTTGGGATTATGTGCGGATGACTTCTCTTCTTTTTCAATTGGTGTTGCGCCATATTTATGTTGGCCTGTATTATAACCTCTTATAATCTTCCTCCTGAAATGTTGATGACTAGTCCCTATATATTTCTGAATTGTGTTGTTCCTGGCCCGCACAATCCAAAAAGCAAAATAGATGTCTACTTGCAACCTTTGATCGAAGAACTTCAAATTTTATGGCATGAGGGGGTTGAAACTTGGGACATCTCACTTAAACAGAATTTCAGTCTACGTACATATCTAATGTGGACTGTTAATGATTTTCCTGCTTATGGAATATTGTCTGGGTAGATGACAGCTGGAAAACTGGCTTGTCCATATTGCATGAAAAAAGCAAAATCTTTCACATTGAGACATGGCTGGAAAAATACATGGTTTAATTGTCATCGTTGTTTCTTTCCACCTGATCATGAATTTAGGAGACTCAAGAATGCATTCAGAAGGAATAGAAGGGAATGTAACGGTCCACCTCCAAGGCTGTCTGATTATGACATCTGGGAGATAGTTCAAGATTTGCCTAAAGTCAGCGAAGAACCATTGTACAGGCTTGATGGATATGGCGTTTCGCATAACTGGACAAAGCAGAGTATATTTTGGGAGTTATAATATTGACCAGATAATTTACTTAGAAATAATGTTGATGTCATGCATACTGAGTGTCACACCCCAACTTTTCACCGCATCCGACCCCGTAGGGAGTTGGTTTTAGAGAAAATGGGTTTTCCTAATTAAAGTGACGTTTTTGAAAAGGGATTATTTTATTTACAGAGTCGCCACTTGGAATTGAGTTTGGGTGTTCCAAGTCACCTTATAGAATCCCTATTCAAAAGAAAATGACTCTTTAATTTTTATTTTTTGGTCTGCGAACTAGAAATCCGGATAAGTAATTCTGTTGACCGAGAGGAAGGTGTTAGGAACCCCTCGAGTCCCGTGGTTCTAGCACGGTTGCTTTAATGACTTACGTCTGGCTTAAATTAATTTTTTATTTTGAATTTATAATATTTGTTAACCTAACAGTTGTTTGCCTCCCGATTTTAATTTATTTTGAAATTATTTATTATATTGACGTGTGGCTTACCGATAGTAGTACTTTTCGGTCTCACCACAAATTTTGGTATATTTCTCGCGCCTTTGAGTCATTTATGAGTCGTCCCATATTTTCAAAAATCTAAATAAGCACCTAAGAGGTTTAAAATCTACCCAACCCAATCCAATCGGCTTCAAACGGTAAGTTAATTTATTATAACGAATGGTCGGTAGCAGGGCTTTCCAACTTCATCGTTAATTTTCACTTGTATATTAAACTTTAAATTTTCTAAAGATTACGAACCTATCTCGCTCAAATTTCACAACAAATTAATTGATTAGGCCTTAATTTAAATTTAGGCCCAATATTCTGAAACATAAACAAATATGAAAAAAAAAACAATTAAACAAAAGTGTCAATTCTAACTTGATCAAGGTGAGTAAAAAGAACAAAAACTAACGTCATACCAGTTAGAACTTCACGTAAACAATGGTTGATTAAGTAAATCTAATCAAAATATTATATACCCATTGACTATTAACAATTCTGACTAATTTAAAAATAAAAAGGACGAAAGTAACTTTTGCACCATGGTTTCTTGTTCTTAATAAGGACATACATATCATAATACTAATTATTTTCTAATTTCTTTTCAATAAAGACAACTACTGCGTACACAGTTTTCTTCCTGTTATCCCTCTTTCCAATTCGTTAAACATTGTCATGTTAAGCTAATGAATGACAATTGTGAAAATAGATTTACAAAATAACAACTTCAATATCTAATACACACCTAATCTCTATACACTAATTTGATCCCATTATAATAATTATCATATTTTCACTAACTTAATCTAACTTTAACAAAAGAGAAATAACCAAGAATTTTCGTACTACTGCTACTTAACCTAACTCCACCGCCACATCATTATTCTATAATTCCTTAATCATTCCTATCATCATTCTTGTCCTGTCACACATATACCAAATAACAACGACAACTCGGGCTATAGAAATTCATGTCAAACGATGCGTATGTATATCTTAGTATTGAATGAATCAAAGAACATTGACACACTCACCATTAAAATAAAACAACTAAAATAGAAAAATAAAAATTTAATAGAACGATGAAAAAGGACTTCGCATAAAATAATTAATTTTACATCTTTAAACACTAAAAACTTTAAAAATTATCTCATTTAAAATTTAAAATCAATTTAATTGAAATTATTTTGAAAAAAAACAACAAAACAAATTACAAATAAAGGACATAGAACATGAACTACATAAAATAATAAACTAAGCATACTAAACAATATAAGAAGCCATTGAAATAACTTTATTCATGCCTTGATTTCCAAAAAAAAAAAAGAAAAATTATAGAATAAACTATACGGATTCGATAAGAACCTGTGTGATGAATCAAAACCGAGACAAAAAAAGCAAGAACACCACCACCAAAAACTTCAAACGGAGGTCCCGAACTCAAACCCGAACTCACTTCCTTAATTTTTTTTTTCACGTTGAGCTTTCTTTTGGTTTTTTTTTTGTTTCAAACGTTTTTTTTTTCTTTGCTGTTTTTTTTTTTTTTGCTTTTCCCGTATCCTTTTTTCTTTTTTCTTTTTCTTGTTTCATGTGTGCATGTGTTATATATATACATGTAGTGTGTTTGTGCTTGTGTCGTGTGTGTCATGGTGAGGTAGTGGGTGAGGTTAAGTAGGAGTGGGATTGTGGGGTGGTTTGGGTAGTTTAGGATTTTTTTTTTATATTTAATTAATATTTCAAATAAAAATGAAAATAATAAAATTTATTTAAAACTAACAGAATACAAGATTAGCTAGTCTTAGGAATATGATTAAGAAAAATTAATATCACATTTTTTTTTAATTTATTTTTTTATTAAAGAAAACAAATATAATTTAGAATTTTTTTTTAAATAAGTAAACAAATACATAAACGATAAAATAAAAACTTATTTAAAAATGTGACTCTATTTTTTGTAGTTTTCAAAATTTTTAACGAACCTCAAAAATAAGATAAATTTAAAATGCCTAAAAATAAAAATGAAAATAAAATAAAATAAAAATTAATTGAATATTAAAATGGTACAAAAATATTAGGTTTGGGTCAAAAATTAGGTGTTTACAGAATGCCCCTCTTTGCTTGGAAATATGGAGAATTTCCAAGCAAAGAAGTAAACATGACTAATTTTGGCTCAACCATTTATTCATTAGTAAATAAGTAGAAAAGAGGTGTGACCGAGTCTTGGTTTTAGACATCCTACATATCTCGGGTTATAAGAGAATCAGGTCACCTGTAGTTCGAGTAGGTGTAGGAATGAGTGGATGAATTAGAGAGTTGAGTTGAGGTCCCGTCGAGTTTCCGGTTCGTTGCTCCTTTTATTACATCAGAAAAAGAAAAATGAAACTAAAAATGAAAATAGAAATAAAAGTACAAGATCCTATTTATTCTATTTGTCTTGATCCCGTTGCTTCAGATCCTCCTCTTGGATCTTCAGTTATCGCCTCACCTTCTTCTGGTGGGTACCTCGATCTCAAGATTTGATCTTGAAGTTAGGATTTGAGATTTGAACCTGCAACTTGGATTGAGTTATTGGCGCTCTACCAAAGAACAGTTCATAGAATACTTTGGATGCTTATTCTCCTTATCAGAAGCTAAAAAGATGTCTCTTGAGATGTTGGGCCGCTACAGATACAGAGCTGACTCTAACTATCTTCAACCTGATCAATCTTCTATATTCTGACTGGAGATGAAATTCCATTCTTGGATAAACCTGTGCTTCGCAGAAAACCTGCAAGCCATCAAAGAAGACGAAACAAAACAAACAAAATTTTCTGCCCCAGTTTACACTAGGGAAATTTTGTGAGTTATTAGAAAAACTATAAACTAGTTTAAGGAAAACTAAATAAATGAATGGATAGAAATTTAAGCTAGGAGCGCGATAAAATAAAAACTCTATTCTTAATAGTGCAACCAAAGGAAGTTATGCCTAATAAATGCATGAAAAAGAATTAGGATTTTTGCTCCTAAAAATGTGACTAGGGATTGTCATGCCCTGTGAAGACGAGATAAGATGTCAACTAGGGGATGGTGCCCTATGAAGACCAAAAAGATGTCAACTGGGGGATGGCGCCCTATGAAGACGAGATAAGATGTCAACTAGGGGATGGTGCCCTATGAAGAAGAAATAAGATGTCAACTAGGGGATGGCGCCCTATGAAGACGAAAAGATATCAACTAGGGTATGACGCCCTATGAAGATGAAAAGATGTCAATTAGGGGATGACGCCCTATGAAGACGAGATAAGATGTCAACTATGGGATGGCGCCCTATGAAGACGAGATAAGATGTCAACTAGGAGATGGCGCCCTATGAAGACGAATAAAGATGTCAACTAGGGGATGGCGCCCTATGAAGACGAGATAAGATGTCAACTAGGGAATGGTACCCTATGAAGACGAATAAAGATGTCAACTAGGGGATGGCGCCCTATGAAGACGAGTAAAGATGTCAACTAGGGGATGGCGCCCTATGAAGATGAGATAAGATGTCAACTAGGGGATGGCACCCTATGAAGACGAATAAAGATGTCAACTAGGGGATGGCGCCCTATGAAGACGAGATAAGATGTCAACTAGGGAATGGTACCCTATGAAGACGAGATAAGATGTCAACTAGGGGATGGCGCCCTATGAAGACGAGATAAGATGTCAACTAGGGGATGGTGCCCTATGAAGACGAAATGGATGGCAACTAGGGGATGGCACCCTATGAAGATGAAGAATATGTCAACTAGGGGATGGTGCCCTATGAAGACGAAAAGATGTCAACTAGGGGATGGCGCCCTATGAAGACGAGATAGATTAGGATTTTTTTCTTTGTTAGAAAAGAAAAAAAAATGCCCCAGTCTTGAATATGAGGTGTTTTATTATTATTATTATTATTATTATTATTATTATTATTATATTGATATGAACTTAGAATTATAGGAGTATAACAAAAAGGAGAAAATTCAAGAAAACTTAGCTTGCTATACTTGTTTTTTTTTTTTCACTAAACTTCACAAACTTGCTTTGCCCCTGTTCAAGCAAAGAGAAAGAAAAATTGTGATTTTTAAACTTGGTAGTTGGTTTGTGGCCTTGAGTCCCTTGGAGGTTTGCCTTATCCTTGCCCCAACTTGATACAGTTGATTAAGTTAATTTGTTGGCGAGCTTGAATCTTCGTCTTTCACATTCTGCTGTATTTTTGTTTGTTTCAGTACGATTCTGATCTTCATTTTCAAATGCTTCACTCGTAACACTTATCTTAACTGGCTCTATGTCCTTGTCAAGGTGGTGAACGCCGAATAATCTCTGCTCAATTTCACTGGGAGCCATGGTTAATTTTGTGCGTTTTTCTTTATTTTGTATTTGGTGCGAGACTTACCCATAAAAAAAACACGTGTAAAAATGAAATAAGGAAAAATCAAAAGAAGGAATAAAAGAATTATGTTTGAATAGAAAGTATTTCTACCAGTAAAGTAAAAAACTTATTTGGAGGTGTATATTGACTTCAATAACACATGACACACAATTTGGAGTAGATATTTGATCCTTCAAAACCGTCTAATCTCGAATTAGGTTGCACCTTTCAATCAAATCAAGTCATTCTTCTTGATCTTTGTCCTGTCATGATAAACTTTGCTTGACCAAAGTCATTCCTTCTGGGATTTTCTCAATTGACCTCTCTAATTTTGATTGTCTCGTTCATCATTGTCTTATGGCGCCCCTGAGGGTTTTCACCAATAAGATTTTATTTTTTTTTTGATTTTTTTTTATATATCTTGTGGTGCCTCCATGGGTTTTCACCTACAAGATTTTTATTTTTTTTTGAATCTATATATACATATATATACAACACACAAGTCTTGACATTCTCAAAGATTGATCAGAAGGTCTTTAATGGACAAAGGGAAAAGGATTTTTAGGGTAGATTACAACTTGAGAGCCATATAAAAGTGACAATAGGATATATATCTCATTTTTTTTTAATACTAAGATTTTTTGTTTTTCTTTTGTCGGACCGAACCCCAAGATAGGGCTGCCTACGTATCCATTTAGGAATCAGGTCGAACGTAGTTCAATGGTGATGCATTATCTTTTTTTTTTTCGGCTCCAAAGAGGGTAATCAAAGAAAGATAAATAAGGCTCGAAGGGCTGACAAGGGATTAATGACATTTAGTTAAGTAGAATGATGGCCTTTCGTCATTTCACCTTGAGAATGTTAAGCACAAGTGTGTCAAATATAATATCTTTTGACTGAATCGGCATTGATAGCTTTTTCTGTCATTTTTCCGTCCATATCCGCAAGTTGCAAAGCTCCATTTGATAATACTTGTTTAACTATGTATGGGCCTTGCCAGTTTGGAGCAAACTTTCCTTTAGCCTCTTCTTGGTGTGGAAGGATTCATTTTACAACAAGTTGGTCGACCTCGAATTTTCTAGGACGTACCTTCTTATTGTAAGCTCGTGCCATCCTCTGTTGGTATAATTGACCAAAGCAAACTGCCGTCAACCTTTTTTCATCTATTAATGATAGTTGTTCTAGTCTAGACTTGACCCACTCCATATCGTCAATTTCGGCTTCACTAATGATTCGAAGCGAGGGAATTTCGACTTCTGCGGGTATCACAGCTTCATTCCCATAGACTAGTAAATAAAGAGTTGCGCCAGTCGATGTACGGATAGTTGTACGATATCCTAAAAGAGCAAACGGTAATTTCTCATGCCACTGTCGAGATCCTTGGACCATTTTCCTAAGAATCTTCTTAATATTCTTGTTTGCTGCTTCAACGACTCTATTTGCTTTAGGAAGGTAAGAGGTAGAATGGTTATGTACGATCTTGAATTGCTCACAAACCTCCTTCATTAGATGACTTTTGAGATTGGTTGCATTGTCTATGATAATGGACTTTGGTATACCAAAACGACATATGATGTTCGAGTGAACAAAATCCACTACTATTTTCTTCGTGACTGATTTGAAAGTAGCAGCTTCTACCCATTTGGTGAAATACTCAATAACGACCAGTACGAATCGATGCCCATTAGAAGCTTTTGGTTCTATTGGACCGATTACATCCATGCCCCAAGCGACGAATGGACAAGGAGCAGACATCGGATGCAGCTCTGAAGGTGGCGAGTGAATCAAATCACCATGAATTTGACACTGATGACACTTGCGGACAAAGCAAAAGCAATCTCTCTCCATAGTTAACCAATAATATCCTGCCCGCATAATCTTCTTTTCTAAAACATAGCCATTCATATGCGAACCACATACCCCCGAATGTACCTCATTCAGGATTCTTTCAGCTTCCTGAATATTAACACACCTCAACAAGTTTAAGTCTGGGGTTCGTTTGTACAGAATCTCCCCACTTAAGAAGAACCCATTGGCAAGTCGCCTAATAGTCCTCTTTTGATCTGCACTGGCGTGTGTTGGATATTCTTTTGACTTTAGGAAGCATTTGATATCATAGTACCAGGGTTCATTACCTGTTTCTGCATCAATTATATTGCAATAACCATGTTGATCTCGTATTTGTATCTCTAATGGGTCGAGATGCATATTTTCTGGGTATGGGAGCATGGAAGCTAGGGTATCCAGGGCATCAGCCAGCTGATTATGGGATCTGGGAATATGTCTAAACTCGATAGACTTGAATCTCTTGCTAAGGTCCTCTAAGAACTGTTTGTATGGAATGAGCTTGATATCCCTCGTTTCCCATTCACCTTGAATTTGTCGAACGAGTAATTCAGAATCTCCCAACACCACTAGCTTGTGTACACCCAGATTTATTGCCATATTTAACCCCATGATGCAAGCTTCATATTCTGCTGTGTTATTAGTACAAAAGAAACAGAGTCGTGCTGTGGTGGGATGATGATGCCCGGTCGGTGAGACAAGAACCTCCCCAATTCCTACTCCTTTGACATTGACTGCCCCATCAAAATATAATTTCCATGCATACATGTCATCTTGAACTTCTTCCTCAATTGAATTTATCTCTTCATCAGGAAAGTAAGTTCGCAAAGGCTCATACTCATTGTCAACTGGGTTCTCAGCCAAATCATCGGCCAATGCTTGCGCTTTCATAGCGGTACGAGTAACATACACAATGTCGAATTCTGTAAGTAAAATCTGCCACTTCGCCAATCTGCCTGTGGGCATAGGTTTTTGAAAAATATACTTTAAAGGATCCATTCGAGATATGAGGTAGGTTGTGTAGGACGAAAGATAGTGCTTCAACTTCTTAGCAATCCAAGTTAGGGCGCAACACGTCTTTTCTAGAAGAGTATATTTTACCTCGTAACTTGTGAACTTTTTGCTCAAATAATAGATTGCTTGTTCCTTCTTGCCTGTGATATCATGCTGTCCTAAAACACCACCAAAAGAATTGTTCATCACTAACAGATATAGGAATAAAGGCCTACCAGGTTCCGGTGGGACCAGTACTGGAGGATTTGCCAAATATTCTTTAATCTTATCAAATGATTCTTCACATTCGTCTGTCCATTGGATAGCAGCATCCTTCTTTAGCAACTTAAATATCGGTTCACATGTAGTGCTGAGCTGAGCGATGAATCTGCTTATATAATTCAGCCTTCCTAGAAAACTCATGACCTCAGTTTTATTCTTCGGAGGCGGCAATTCTCGAATGGATTTTACCTTGGAGGGGTCCAATTCAATGCCTCTGCGGCTGATTATGAAACCCAAAAGTTTTTCGAATGGAACTCCAAATGCACACTTGGCTGGATTGAGCTTAAGATTATACTTTCGTAACCTTTCAAAGAATTTCCTCAAGTCATCTACGTGATTGACTCGTGTCTTGGACTTGATAATGACATCATCAACGTATACTTCTACTTCCTTGTGCATCATGTCATGAAAAATAGTAGTCATAGCTCTCATGTACGTAGCTCCCGCATTCTTTAAACCAAACGACATGACCCTGTAGCAATAAGTACCCCACGGGGTGGTGAAAGCAGTTTTATCTGCATCTGTTTCATCCATCAAGATCTGGTGATATCCGGCGTAACAATCCACGAAAGATTGAATCTCATGTTTAGCACAATTATCAACGAGGATATGAATATTGGGCAGCGGAAAGTTATCTTTAGGGCTTGCTTTGTTCAAATCCCTATAATCAACACAGACTCTGATTTTGCCATCTTTCTTCGGTACGGGCACCACATTAGCTAACCATGTGGTGTACTGAGCGACCCTGATCACGTTCGCATTCAATTGCTTCATCATTTCCTCTTTGATTCTATCGCTCACGTCAGTTTTAAACTTTCTTTGCTTTTGCTGGACCGATGAAAAATCAGGGTATTTAGGCAGTTTGTGGACTACTAAATATGTGCTTAGACCCGGCGTATCATCATAAGACCAAGCAAAAACATCCTTATACTCGATCAAAATCTGAACTATATCATTTCTGATATTCTGATCCGCATGAATACTTATTTTTATTTCTCTAACCTCCTCACCAGTTCCCAAATTTATTATCTTGGTGTCATTTAAGTTGGGTTTGGGCTTATCCTCAAATTGATCCAATCCTTTTTTGACTTCCTTATCAGCTTCACCTTCATCGTATTCATCTATCGTTTGGTTTGCTGATTCGAGATTAGACAACTTTTTAGGATCTAAATGTGAACTCCACGTACATGCCATGTTATCGGAGCCAGTATTAACATAACTGAAATAAGATAAAAATAATAAAAATTAAAAGAGGGAAGAAAAGATAAATTTACTAGAAAACTTGAATTTCATTTAGTTGAATCGGAAAGGATAGGAGGGTTGACATGAAAATAGCTAAACTATGTGGACTACCACCCTGAGAATAGTCCAAAATACAAAAGAAAGAAAAATGAAACAACAAAATAAACTACCAAGACTCCTTCCTTGTGGGGAGAGGAGTGGCTTCCCAGTTAGTGAGCTTGATATTTGGCCCGACGAACTGCACATCCGCATGGCTAGGGCCTTCACCCATCTGAACCATGAATACTTCATAAAACATTTCCTTGAGGCCTTGACATATTTCATCCACATCCTTGTTAGCATATGAGTATTGATTTTCTTCCTTTTGAGCTTTCGTGAACGATTGGCTAATGTGTGGAACCGGAATTGTCAGTTTCCAAGCCTTCTTCTTCTGCTCTTTTGCCCATTTTCTATCTGCTGTGGTAGGCTTAAAGCCTAAGCCGAAGGAGTTGTGGCTACCACATGGATCTACAGGGTTTATAATTCCTTGCAGCGAGACCCCTAATCCTTTTCCCGGTTGATAACCATTTTGTAGCATTTGGCTAGCCACCAAGATTGAAGTAGAAGAGAGATAAGACCTTGGAATCGGCGTACCTTCCACGACTTGATCAGCTGTCACGATTTTGAAGGCTTGATAAATGGGAGTTTCACAACCCTCTTTTGTTTCGATAAAGGGTACAGAAGGATCTCGATGTATGGGAAGGTCATCCTCTCCATGTACAATGATTTCCTGATTGTCGTGTTCAAACTTAACTACTTGATGCAAAGTAGAAGGTATGGCTCTGGGCCTGTGGATCCATGGTCTTCCTAAAAGTAGGTTGTAGGAAGTATCCATGTCTATTACTTGAAAGGTGATTGTAAACTCAACTGGTCCGATAACCAAAGCAAGATCTATCTCAACAATTGTGTCTCGTTTTGCACCATCGAAAGCCCGAACACATACATTATTGGACCGAATCCTATCTGGGCTGATTTTTAACTTTTGCAAAGTAGAGAGAGGACAGATATCTACTCCTGAACCTCCACCGATCATTACCCCTTTTATGTAATGTCATTCGCATTTGATAGTCAGATGCAAAGCCTTGTTGTGACCAGAACCTTTTGTGGGTAATTCATCATCAGTGAAAGTGATTCTATTTGCTTCAAATATTCTACGAACCATCCTTTCTATTTGACATACCGTAGTTTCCTTCGGGACGTATGCTTCGTTCAACAACTAAATCAATGCCTGATGATGTTCTTTAGAATGTAGCAGCAGGGACAATAACGAGATTTGAGCTGGGGTTTTCCTCAACTGATCGACAATGGAATAGTCTTGGGTTTTTATTTTCTTCAGAAATTCCTCAGCCTCTTCGTTTGTGACAGGTTTTTTCATTGACCCTTGACTATCTTTAAACTGTTTTGGTCTCCTTAATTCTTCTGGAACATAGCATCTTCCCGATCGAGTCAAACCCCCCGTTTCGTTTGTTTCTTCCATGACCTCTTTTCCTTTGTACATCACCGTGGTTTTGTTATAGTTCCATGGGATGGTTTTCAAGCTTGTTACTGGGAGCTGTGCTGCGTGTCTTATGACAATTGACTCTATCATCTCTCTCGTGTTGTTGCGCCGTTGGTCGAACCCTGCGGGACCACTCAAAACATATAGTTTTGGCCCATCTTGTGCTATTCCCTTTAGCTTTGCAGGAACATACAATACCATCTTTTCTAAATCTCGGGGTCTTATAATGGAACTCGCTCCTTTCACGATCAGTGGTTCTCTTTGCATACCCTTCAGTGCTTCACCCGGGTTCTCCTTCAAGGCGCCTATTTCCATCACTTCTTCGCTTGTTGGCCTGTAGTCTCTATCATTAAAAATCATCCCCACGACCTGTGTGTTACTGTGATTAGGAAGTGGATTATCGGTGACATTCGGTGCTTCTTCTTTTTGTATTACGATTGCCTTGCTTTCGATTAACTTTTCAATGGCTCTCTTCAGACTCCAACAATTTTCAGTACTGTGACCTTGGACGTTGGAATGGTACTCACACCTTACATTAGGATCAAACCAACTTGCATTCGGATCCACTTTGAAAGGCAAAACAGGTTCAATCCATCCTAATTTGACCAATCTCCGCAACAGGCTCGTATATGATTCTCCAATTGGGGTGAAGTTTTCCTTTGGCCTCTGTTCTCTTGTATAGTCTGCCGGAACATACGGATTATGAGGGGCTTGTAAATTTGGCTGCCGCAGACGAAAACCTTGTGGCGCAGGTGACCGCCATTGTGGATGCTGAGGAGGTCGGGCATACGCTTGAGCATTAAGAACAGCAGGTTGAGGTGTATAATAAGGTTGAGGAGGGCTGGGTTGTCCCTGTTGAACATGAACGTAAGGGGAGTTTCGTCCCCTTTGGGCATTGCCTGGTACTGATTCCATCATGGATCCTTCCTCCTTCTTTTTTCGATTTCCAAAACTACCTGATCCACTTTGAATGGCTTGTGTAGTGGCCCTGAGGGCAGTTTGGCTCATGATCTTTCCTAATTTGATGCCATTCTCCACCATTTCCCCAATTTTTATTGCTTCGACAAAAGGTTTACCAACCGCAGCTAGTAAATGATGAAAATAATCGGACTCTTGAGTTTGGAGAAAAACGTCAATTAATTCCTGGTCCTTCAACGGCGGCTTGACACTAGATGCCTGTTCTCTCCATTTTATGGCAAACTCTCGAAAACTTTCAGATGGTTTTTTCTTCATATTAGCGAGAGAAGTGCGGTCAGGGATAATATCGAGATTGTATTGAAATTGTTGTACAAAATCTTAGGCCATATCATCCCAAACGTGCCAATGGGAGATGTCTTGATCGATAAACCATTCGGAGGCTATTCCCGTCAGACTTTCTCCGAAATAGGCCATAAGCAGCTCCTCTTTCCCTCCTGCTCCTTTGAGTTGATTGCAATACCTTTTTAAGTGGGCCACTGGGTCACCATGACCACTATATTTGTCAAATTTTGGGGTCTTGAACCCTATTGGCAAATGAACATTAGGGAACATACACAGGTCTTTGAAAGAGACGCTTTTGTGTCCTCCCAATCCTTGTATGTTTCTCATACTCTGCTCCAGACTCCTCACTTTTCTAGCTATCTCTTCTCGTTCTTCATTCATAACGGCCTTCTCGATCACGATATGAGACTCAAGCTGATAAGTGGGCTGATATGAATTTACGGGTTTAAATGCCAATTCAGGAGGATAGACTTGATCATGATTTAGCTCGTTGATAGGCTTCTGTATCATTGATGGAGGATTTATATTAGTTGTCACGGCTGGAATAAAAAGTGGGTTGTTCGTGAATGATGGATTTGGAGGACGCATGGTGGATGTGCCAGCAGCGCTAGACACGTTAGCGTATGGACCAAATCCAGGCGGATAAAATGGATCGTCGACTTGGGCTTGAGTAGAACTGGGATGGTTTGCATCTGAAAAGCCAGGAATCGAGGAAGGCGGGGATTGTCCATTCGCCCAGGCCTGATACATTTCCGCAATTTGTTGCTTCAATAACCTATTCTCCTCCAAAGATGCGACCTCTTGTGGAACTAACTGATCTCGACCTTCTTCATTGTCAGATTCTGTTCCATCTTTTCGAGTTATCTTCCTTTTTACTTTATACCTTGTGTTGTACGGGTGAGAGGCCAGCTTAACCACAACCAACCACCTTATTCTCTCTTTCTTTAAAACAGAAACAAATATGTTAGGATTTAGAGCTTTATAAAAAATTGATATATTCATAACCAACTCAAATGTCATGCGCCTAAGTAATTTTTTTCCTGAAATGGACTTAGGAAAACCCTCTTGTTTCATCCCGGCTTTGATGAATTAATTTTTTCACTATTTAATGCCAACATCTTAAAATTGTTACTTGAAGCTTGAATCTTGAAAAAATATTTGATCGCACCCGTCGAGGGTTGCCTACGTATCATGTTTTACATGAATCAGATCATCACGTAGTTCATGAAAAATTTTAATTGTGTTTGACAAAAATTGGCTCTATGATATTCCTAAGAGAGATTTTAGAACCAAAGAAGATAGACATAACGATACCACGACGTTAAAACCACTTAATCTTTTCAGAAAAGTTCTATGTAAACATATTATATATAAAAAAAAATAAAATTATTTAACCCTTCTTTTTTTTTTTAGATCACTTAATTCACTTAAAAGCCGGTCAACATTCGATATGGCATTTCCTATAATGCAACAAGTAGCACATAAAATGCACATGATGGTCTCAAAAGGCGACACCTGACCTAGACGAACCCGACCCCAAGGTCGAACCCCACTAAGTCAAAAATACACGTGATACAAATAAAACGCAGTCTATTAGGGATAGCCATGTCTAAGTTCCAGTTATGTTAGGTTTAACCTGGTGGAGTTAGGTATCTAGACTGTCAATGAAACGAGCGGACAACTCGAGTCGGCAAGGGACAGCTTTACCGGTAGCAGGGCTTTCCGGCCTCACTGTTGGTCCCTTTCCGTCCTAAATCATGGGTGACTACAGAATCCTTCCCAAGAGCGTTGCCGCATCTCTGGTATCTCAAGCTCGGGAGCGTATACCGCATCTTCGAATATACAGTATCTCAGAAGACTCAGATGGGTGCGCGAGAGAAAGACAATTTATATTGCAATTCAAATAATATCAAAGCGATAAACATGTAGTCAAAGAACAAATTTAGGCCAACAATATACAATATCACAATTAAATAAAGCCAAACAAGTCAATATAAAAGCTCGAATTCTAAGTACATGGGGTTTCCCCAGCAGAGTCGCCATCTGTCACACCCCGATTCTTCACCGCATCCGACCCCGCTGGGGAGTTGGTTTTAGAGAAAATGGGTTTTCCCAATTAAAGTGACGTTTTTGAAAAGGGATTATTTTATTTACAGAGTCGCCACTTGGAATTGAGTTTGGGTGTTCCAAGTCACCTTATTGAATCCCTATTCAAAAGAAAATGACTCTTTAATTTTGATTTTTTGGTCTGCGAACTAGAAATCCGGATAAGGAATTCTGTTGACCGAGAGGAAGGTGTTAGGCACCCCTCGAGTCCCGTGGTTCTAGCACGGTCTCTTTAATGACTTACGTCTGGCTTAAATTAATTTTTTATTTTGAATTTATAATATTTGTTAACCTAACAGTTGTTTGCCTCCCGATTTTAATTTATTTTGAAATTATTTATTATATTGACGTGTGGCTTACCGATAGTAGTACTTTTCGGTCTCACCACAAATTTTGGTATATTTCTCGCGCCTTTGAGGCATTTATGAGTCGTCCCATATTTTCAAAAATCTAAATAAGCACCTAATAGGTTTAAAATCTACCCAACTCAATCCAATCGGCTTCAAACGGTAAGTTAATTTATTATAACGAATGGTCGGTAGCAGGGCTTTCCAACTTCATCGTTAATTTTCACTTGTATATTAAACTTTAAATTTTCTAAAGATTACGAACCTATCTCGCTCAAATTTCACAACAAATTAATTGATTAGGCCTTAATTTAAATTTAGGCCCAATATTCTGAAACATAAACAAATATGAAAAAAAAAACAATTAAACAAAAGTGTCAATTCTAACATGATCAAGGTGAGTAAAAAGAACAAAAACTAACGTCTTACCAGTTAGAACTTCACGTAAACAATGGTTGATTAAGTAAATCTAATCAAAATATTATATACCCATTGACTATTAACAATTCTGACTAATTTAAAAATAAAAAGGACGAAAGTAACTTTTGCACCATGGTTTCTTGTTCTTAATAAGGACATACATATCATAATACTAATTTTTTTCTAATTTCTTTTCAATAAAGACAACTACTGCGTACACAGTTTTCTTCCTGTTATCCCTCTTTCCAATTCGTTAAACATTGTCATGTTAAGCTAATGAATGACAATTGTGAAAATAGATTTACAAAATAACAACTTCAATATCTAATACACACCTAATCTCTATACACTAATTTGATCCCATTATAATAATTATCATATTTTCACTAACTTAATCTAACTTTAACAAAAGAGAAATAACCAAGAATTTTCGCACTACTGCTACTTAACCTAACTCCACCGCCACATCATTATTCTATAATTCCTTAATCATTCCTATCATCATTCTTGTCCTGTCACACATATACCAAATAACAACGACAACTCGGGCTATAGAAATTCATGTCAAACGATGCGTATGTATATCTTAGTATTGAATGAATCAAAGAACATTGACACACTCACCATTAAAATAAAACAACTAAAATAGAAAAATAAAAATTTAATAGAACGATGAAAAAGGACTTCGCATAAAATAATTAATTTTACATCTTTAAACACTAAAAACTTTAAAAATTATCTCATTTAAAATTTAAAATAAATTTAATTGAAATTATTTTGAAAAAAAATAACAAAACAAATTACAAATAAAGGACATAGAACATGAACTACATAAAATAATAAACTAAGCATACTAAACAATATAAGAAGCCATTGAAATAACTTTATTCATGCCTTGATTTCCAAAAAAAAAAGAAAAATTATAGAATAAACAATACGGATTCGATAAGAACCTGTGTGATGAATCAAAACCGAGACAAAAAAAGCAAGAACACCACCACCAAAAACTTCAAACGGAGGTCCCGAACTCAAACCCGAACTCACTTCCTTTATTTTTTTTTTCACGTTGAGCTTTTTTTTTTTTTTTTTTTTCTTTTTTGCTTCAAACGTTGTTTTTTCTTTGCTGTTTTTTTTTTTGCTTTTCCCGTATCCTTTTTTCTTTTTTCTTTTTCTTGTTTCATGTGTGCATGTGTTATATATATACATGTAGTGTGTGTGTGTGCTTGTGTCGTGTGTGTCATGGTGAGGTATGGGTGAGGTTAAGTAGGAGTGGGATTGTGGGGTGGTTTGGGTAATTTAGGATTTTTTTTTATATTTAATTAATATTTCAAATAAAAATGAAAATAATAAAATTTATTTAAAACTAACAAAATACAAGATTAGCTAGTCTTAGGAATATGATTAAGAAAAATTAATATCACATTTTTTTTAATTTATTTTTTTTATTAAAGAAAACAAATATAATTTAGAATTTTTTTTTTTTAATAAGCAAACAAATACATAAACGATAAAATAAAAACTTATTTAAAAATGTGACTCTATTTTTTGTAGTTTTCAAAATTTTTAACGAACCTCAAAAATAAGATAAATTTAAAATGCCTAAAAATAAAAATGAAAATAAAATAAAATAAAAATTAATTGAATATTAAAATGGTACAAAAATATTAGGTTTGGGTCAAAAATTAGGTGTTTACACTGAGAAAAACTATTTTGACAACTTGTTCAACACAGTTATGGATGTCACCGACAAAACAAGGGATAATCCTAAGGCCAGACTTGACTTACCAGAATATTGCAAACGCAGAGAATTACACTTACAGACAGGAGGGGCCCAATGGCAATGTTCTTAAGACAAAGGCTAGTTTTTCATTTAAGTTGGACCAAAAACGTCAAATATGTGAGTGAGTTCAAAGTTTGAATATGCTCGATGGATATGCCTCAAATTTAGGAAAGAGAGTTCATATGGCACAAGGAATCTAGCATGGAATGCAAAGCCATGATTGTTATATTTTCATGGAACAATTACTTTCAATTGCTTTTATTGGTTTACCTGAAAATATATGGAAACCAATAGCAGAGATCAGTTTGTTCTTTAAAGATTTATATGTCACCACATTAAAAGAAGAAAATCTGGCACGAATGAAAAGTAATATTGTTGTTATCACCAACAAACTGGAGAAGATTTTTCCGCCAACGTTCTTCAATGTGATGGAATATCTTCCCATTCACCTTGTGCACGAAGCTCGGCTAGGCGGTCCAGTTCAAACTAGGTGGATGTATCCATTCGAACGGTAAGAAATTGCAACATATTTAAATTCATACATATCTTTTTTAAATATAGTAAACATCTAATCTTAAGATTGTACAGGGCAATTGGAAAATTGAAAAGGGGTCCTAGAAACAAACATAGGGTGGAAGGCTCTATAGTTGAGGAATATCTTGCAAGAGAAACGTCTCAATTTTGTTCATACTACTTTCATGATGAAGTTGCTTGTTCAAGAAACCGACCGAATCATCATCAGGACGATGTGAATAAGCCTCATTTACAATCGATATCAATTGTCACTCAATCTGGTTGTAAGGCTAAAAATATCATACATCGCCAGCTCACTCCCACGGAGCACAAATCAGCAACTTTGTATGTCTTGCTGAATTGCCCGGAAGTTGAGCCCTTTCTGAAATAAGGAGATTAAAATTTTAACATATCTTATTTGTTTACTCATTCCCTTAAAGAAACTAATTGTGTTTCGCATGTTGGATCTTCAGTTCATTTAAGACTCAATTCCACGAAAATCAAGTGTATTCATCCTTTGTAACATAGTTTACATATGAGGTTCGTTAGTGTTTTAATATTTCTACAAATTTTAAACATTTACACATTCCTCAACTAACATATAATATATATATATATATATATATATATATATGTATGTATGTATAATATTTTTAGGTACACCAGTCACCAAATACAGTCGCATACAATCAACTCTTGAGAGATATTTCTTTAGGTCCAGTTGAAGCTCATGCAATATCCCATTACACAGTAAATGGGTTTAAATTTTTCACCGAACAACACTCCAGAACAAGGAAAAAAAATAATATGAGTATTTGGGTTAAGGGTGATGATGATGTTGATTGCTTTGGCATCATACATGAGATCTTAGAACTGGAGTATGTTGATTTCCCAATAAAAATAATTATCCTCTTTCGATGTAAGTGGTTTGATCCAAGCACAAGAGGCACAAGAGTACACAAGGAGCATAACATCATTGAAGTAAAGCACAATAGGTCGTATCCTATTTACGATCCATTTGTTCTAGCGCAAAATGCTAAACAAGTGTATAATGCTCCTTATCCGTTGCGCAATGATAAGTCTGATTGGTGGGCTGTAATCAAAATAAAGCCTATAGGACAGGTGGAAGTTAAGAATGTGCTGGAGACTGTATATCAAAATGAAATGCAGATTGATCACCAGCTAGTGGACGTTGACTTAGTGGACAGTTTGAATCACTCGAAAAATATATTTGAAGAAGTTAATATTGCGGAAGAAGAGGCTGAGTGGGTAGGAGATAAAGAAACTTCTGAAGAGGGTGAATGGTTTAGTGGAGAGTCTTCAGAAGATGAGGATTAGTTGTGCAGGTTGTATTTATTATGCATTGCTGTCTTTATGCTTTGTACTATATATTTACCTTTATGTTTCTTGTTTAATATTGATTTGTAATATACAGTTTAAGATTGTTGTTTTTACTTTTTTCATAATTTATATAGTAATAAAACTATTCTTGTCTATCTCATGTTGTTGGAGCGATTTGAAATGTGAATTAGTAACTTAAAATTAGTTACTAGGAATATTTTCTTATATATTCATTTTGTAGGAACTAACTACTTGTTAACTTTACATAATTTAGTTGTCAGGCAGAGGTGACAAAGGTAATAGAAAAATTGATCTTACGAAACCAAAAAAGAAAAGACAACTTCCACCTTATAGACGACCGACAGGTATTCATATATCTGAGGGTCGGTTGCTAACGCGACAACACGATCCTCATATTCTAGGTTGTCTCAGCATTTGGTTCCTACTCCTAGCATGTAGGGCCACTTCATGGGTCTACACCGACCCAATCTGCTCCTATCACCGTGCCACGGCCATACAGTACTATCAGACGGCCGTTGGCACATCCATACATCTACCATCATCGATACCCTCTTGTAGCAGTCACGCAGCTTCGAACAGTGATTCTACTGGATCTATTAGGTTATCGGATCTTCAGCTTAGAGGCACTCCATCGGGTGCTTCAGATCCACCCACACCAGTGCATCCACTATCACTTGATCCGCAACCAGGAGATAGAGATAATTCTGGAAGACGTTATCTTGTTCCATATGCGAGAGGGTAATATTTCTAAATATAATAACATTATTCATTTTTCATTACTGTATTATTATGCTCTATGAAATTACTATTTGATCTTGTGTTGTAGGTTTAGGCCGGATGCTAGAGTTGGACAAATTGTGAGAAAATGCATTTTTTGAAACTTCAACGGCTACTGGACCAATTGGCAAAAGGTTTCAGAAATTGACAGGGAAAAAATGTTTCAAGAATTTAATGTAAGGATTTAACTTATCAACTACTTAACACTTTGTTAGAACATAAGATTGAATATTTATTTTTATTTTTGTTGTAGAAATTTTACTGGTGGGATGATGCGAATGCATATCTTATAAAGAGGAATTTTTTTAGAAGATGTAGATCCAGATTTAACGGTCTGTTGGATTATGCCCGAACCAATTTGGTACTACCTGACTGGATTAGTGAACCATTATGGAAATAATATATTCTCCATTGAAATAGCGAAGAATACCAATTGCTGAGGGAAAAAGAAAAGAAAGTCCGGACATCATCCAAGGATGGCTCCCTACATACTGCGGGTGCCAAAAGTGTAATTGTTGTGGAGGAAAAAATGATATGTAAATTTTACAGTTTTAATTATTTATTTTTATTTAAATTTTTTATTATTTGAACATTGATAATTTTTTCATATGCAGGAAAAAGAAAAGGGTAGGAGCATACCACAAGTTGAGCTATTCGATGAGACTCATCTGGAAAAAAAAAGAACCCGACTGATGAAGATGTCTGGGTTGAACCTCATGCAAAAGCTGCCCATGTAAGAAATAAATATTGAATTTATGAATCTTTTTCTCAAAGTTGATATTATTCAATTATAAGTACTTTAATATTTTTGACTTTTAGTTTTAACTTTACTTTGAATATAGGAAAAATATACGCAACTTGTTAGTGAGTATTGTAGTACTCAGCCTCCTGAAAGTCAGGGTGACCCACTACCCCAACATGTAGAGGAGGAGTTATGGAAAAAATTTGTGGGTCCTGCAGTTAGAGGTCATTACTACGGATACCACAGAAGGTTTTTTGGCGAGAATATTAGGTGTTCATCCGGCCCTGCATACTCTAGCTCTTTAGTTGATAGAGAAACCATTGAAAGACTAGAAAATATGGTTTCTAAACTCACTGAAGAGATTGCTGAACAGAGAGAGGGCGCAGAAGAAGGAGGAGGAAACATCATCACAAATTAGGATACTGCAGGAGCAGTTCAGCTCTTTCATTCAGACTGCAGGGATTATTCCTCTGTGTTATGGTGATGCAGTTCGGGCTGCAAAAGGTCTACGCCCCCTAGATGAAATCAGCACAGATAAGGATATGGAAGACGAGGACGAATTCGATGAAGATGACTTTTAGGTTTTTAACTTTTGTATGTGTTCTACACTTTTGAAAGTATTTACATTAGGTTTGTTGTTGTTGTTGTTGTATTGCATGTTGGACCATTTGTTGATTTTTATTTTTATTTTAAATTCTCAAAAAAATTGACCACAATTGGTCGGTTTTTCAAAAAAAAAATAGCAAAAAACCGGCCACAAGTGGTCGTTTTTTTTCTTGTTGTAAATCATTTTTTCCAATTTTAATAAAATAATAATGAATTTTAATATATATATATATATATATATATAGTAAAAAAAAACCGACCACATGTGGTCTATTTTTAAAAAATTACCACTACTTTACGGACCACACACTTTGATCAGTTTTATGGTCGGAAATTGGAGAAAACCGACCACTTGTGGTCGATTTTCCCCTTTTCTTTAGTAGTGATTATTGTTGTTCTTATTTTATATTTCATAACAGAAACTATCTTTCACCTGAAAGGAATTATTAGAAAACCCAATTAAGATTTATGATTTGATTAATTGAAATTAATAGGCTTCTTGCCAAAGATTATTTTTTGTATTTCCAAAAATATTTTGGAAATTATTTGGTTGGGGTCCTTATTCGTGACGGAGCTAGCATGGAATGTACAGATTTAGTCAAACTCAATAATTTTGTTTGAACTCTTGCATATTTAATTTATTGAGAATCCATCGAATTTGTAAATAAATATAAGTTTCAAAATTTTGTAATTTTCAAATTCAGAACCCATAAATAAAATTCCAAATCCACCCCTAACTAGACTCAAGGAATAAGTTGCCATGAGATTTTCTTTTTCTTGTTTCTTGTTTCTTCTATAAAGCACATTATATTTGTTTATGATTCTATTCTTGATTTTATTTCTTTCTTTTGTTAGTTCTTTTCCTTCGTCTGTTTCTTGTTCTTGAGGGAGTCTGGTGGAATATGTAAATAATTATTAGAGTAAGGAATTAAGTATATATTTAAATAAAAATGTATAATAGCGTTACCTAAACAGTTTTAGTGCTCTATTCATAAAACTTCAATCAACTTATTCGCACATGTTATTTATGTTAAGCCATATATATGTATTAAATTATTGAATGGTAAATTCACGTGAAGTCTTTGTATTAAATATTCATTTAGGCTTAGTGGCAATAATACATATTATACATATAATGACACGTGATATATTGGATTGGATAAAATATAGACTAAATACCCCTTTTCAATTCAACTAGCGTGAGATCTTATACGTTCGATTTCATTTATGATAAGGGGTTTTGTGCTTGTACCAAAAATATGCGTATTATACATTATCTAGATACGATGAATTTGGTTTCACGTATATTCATCAAAATTTACTTAATATAATCATAAAAATACCAGATAATTTTTCAAAGTAACAAATCTTTACCCACAGTAATCAAATTAACCCTTTATTTATTTCGTTATTAGTGCTTGTTTCTTCTATGAAATAGGTGTACAATAATATGCAATTGACAAGAACAACAAAGCAAGAAACTAATAAACAAAATACCAGTTGGTTTGTACCTAACATTCTCAAAGCGGCTACGGAGGAAAATGAAACTTCTTTTTGAATTGGAATCATCAATATCATGAGAAGAAAAAGTTGTCATGTATAGCTGGTTGCAACGTCCAATTTTATGAGTTGAAATCTAGAAAAAATAATGTGCATGTAAATCTTATTTGTAATGCCCTCATTCAAGATGTCACTAAAAAGCAAGTTTTATTTTTGTCATTGGACAATAGCCTACTTTGTTAATTGGGTTCCAATAAATATTTTTTTAATATACATTACAAATTTTTCAATAGCCATCTAATACAATGGATCAATACAGAAAAATTGAAAGAGAAACCTAAGATACCAACAAAATCAACATAAAAGTTATTGAGCTTTCAAAAATTTTCACCTAATTGTCCCCTCCCCCCTCCTCGCCCTCCCTAATCACTAGAGATTGTTACCGATAGACTTTTGCTCAAAAATATAATATATAGTCAGGACAGAGCTACCTCAGAGTCAGAGAGTTCATCAAAATCTTCTTCGGTAAAAATTATACTTTATATGATTCAAATTAGAGATAATAGTCCGAAAAATATTTGTACTTTACTTAAATTTGCAGTTGAACATACTGAACTTTTCCGGGGTCCTATTACCTCCTAAACTTTTTTTTCGTATTTAAACGGCATATATCTGTCCACTTGGACCATTGCATGTAATTCACGCGCATTGAGCGCGTGAAAGTGTTAAAAAATCATTATAAACCTTTTTTTGATCACATAATCCTCACTTTTCTTTATTTTACATATAAACCTTTCTTCTACTCTTCTCTCAATTTCATCTCCATTATTGAAGGTAAGATCTCCATTGTTGAAGGAAAGATTTTTTCGTTAAAAATTCTGATATCTTTCTTCGTTTTCTTTGTTTGTTTAAAATTTCTTCTCACTATTTTTTAATTTCTTCTCACTAATTTTTAATTTCTAATTGTTTATTTTTGACATTAGGATTAGCCACAAATTCTATACTTCTTTTGGCAGAATATATGAATGTGCCAATTTGTGGACCTTGTACCATTAGTGCAGATTCTGCAGATGATAAGCCAAAAAAATTTCTATAGCAGATCAATTGTGTAAAAAGGGTGGAACATAATTACGTGCACCCAACTGGTTAATATAAAATTTAATCAGCTGCGTGAAAACAGTCCGTTGCTCAAAACAAGTTGAGCAAGCATCTGTTATCTGAAAGACACTAGCATCAAATTACAAAAGTATGAACTAAATAAAAATTAAATTTCAAGAATTAAGAATCAAGATTTTGGTGAAAAAATTATGAAAAGTGATAACAGAATAAGAATGAAGAAGAAAGTAAATAAAAATTAATTTTAAATAAAAAAATATACGCGTAAAAATGAGATTGACGCGTGTATTACACTTTCTACTTCAGAAGCTGGGATATTTCGGGGGAATTAATTTCACTTTAAAATAATTCAGGGATAATAGGATCCCCGCAAAGTTCAGTATGTGCAATTACAAGTTTAGGCAAAATACATATATTTTTCGGACTATTATCCCTTAAAATTACTATATTTTATTAATATATTAAATACTAAACATCTTTCGACTATTTTGTGTGTTTATTTATTCAAATTTTAAATCTTTCAAGTAAAATTTTTATCTCCGCGCTACTGAATATAGCTCGTGGCATGTAGTGTTATTGGAGACAAATAAACAGCCAAAATGTGAAATCTATGACTTCATCAAACAGTATATAATATGAAAGCAAGAGCATGTGATATGCTCGATGGTTCCACCATCTCAAAGATGATGGCCGTTTTATAAATGTATACCTAGAAAAAAAATTGTATAGTATGGGCACCAGCTTTTTAACTTTGACAATTTTTTTTGTTTCTCTCTTTTTTTTTCCTCAAGACTTCTGGATGCAGCTAGCCAGTTAGTTGACACTGGTTTTGGACTAATCTAATCAAATAATTTCAAATTCGAGAAACATGTAGTAATTTCTTTCCAATTTTATTTGGTAAGTGTTCTCCACTAATTAAACAAATAAAGAAGTAAACTTTGGGTAAGTGGTTGGACTTAAATTAATTTATATCCTTCCTTTTCAAGCGAGTACTGTTCTACACAAAACTTTAAAGAAGATGGCTCTCCATTAATCCGTGAATGTAATCAATTTCATTCTAGCTACATATTATAATTCCAAATTGTCTCTCTACGGAAGTCATTATTTTCTATAAAATCGACCAAAAAAACAAAGTTTGGATGAGTGGTGAATCAGTTATTAATAATATAAGTTATTTTCTTATTTATTTTTCAAATTTAGCAACGAGTAGCTCGATGAAGGTGGCCGAGTTAGCGATCTTCAAGCTAAACGAGCAAGAAAGAAAATATGTAACATTGACACTCGTGTTTTTAGCGTCCCTTGTTTGCTTTAGCTATAAGCAAATAGATTAGGCATTTCTTTTATAAGACCAGTTAGGGATCGTACATATGTAACCATCCTAATGTAGACAGTTCTTGTACACTAAATTGCGTTTTAATGATGCACAAGAGCGGTTTTTTCTCTTTTAATTTATGCAATACTATTTAATTAGATATGAATTTATTGGGACGAAATATGGTGGGAATTGACCTGTCAGATGAGAGTTGACATATATAATGGTAGATCGAACAATACCATAAGATTATAATCACATATTCAAAACTTAGTCAAATATCAAGGGTGATATGGGTCCATAATTAAGATGTGTAGAAAATTGACAAAAAGATAGTTGATCCATATTACTGCTCCGGCACTGCTACAGGAGCCAGTCATCAGTTTCTCAAATATATTTAAAAATCATAGGCTATTTCACACGCAAAATAGTACTTCCTCCGTTTAAAAAAAAATGACTTATTTTTCTTTTTAGTCCGTTTAAAAAAAAATAATCTCTTTCTTCTTTTAGCAACTTTTTAATTTCAACTTTCCACATGACATGTTTAAGACCACAAGATTGAAGAACATTTTGGTACATTTGACATATCGTTAATTTAACACCATAAGATTCAAAAGTCTTCTTTATTTTCTTAAACTTGATGTCAAGTTAAATTAGGTCATTCTTTTTTAAACGGATGGGAGTAGTATTAGCTAGTTTTCTTTCGAATATGTGTAGGCAAATAATTTTCAATAATTCCATTCTCTAATTCTTACGTCTATTCTTCTTTATTATTGTGATTTTTTACCGGTAAACTAGAGGAAAGGAAATAATGACTAGACTGTATGGGAGAAAACAATTTTTGCCTAATGGACAAATAATGCAGTGATATGTAGCACGAATATATAGTTAGTTAAAGCAGCCTAATAATAAAGATAGCTTTGAATTATATCTTCTGAATAAGACCGGTAAAAGGGCAATCCAGTTGAAAAGGATCTGGAGCTGATACTATCGTTACCGGCATATGCCTATAAGGACTACCTAGCTTCGAGGACACGAGACCGCCGACCAATAGTTGAACGAGATAATAATGAGATAAGCTTGCAAGTTCGTCGATCATGGAAGATGCCAAGATTCTCGCAGGTTGTTATGCAACTGTGAATATCTTAGTTGAGTAGAGATCTTATGGGGGCAAGATTGACGGGGGATGCTCCATACTACAAATAGTCATGTAGTCACCGATTTGTAATAGGGGTTCTGCGTATTCTGAGAAAGACCTGATGTTTACTATTAATAAAGCTTAACTACAAAAGCCTCTCTATTTTAAGCTTTTTGTTTAACGTTGTTCCTATTGGGTTCAAGTTGAATGCCTGAATGAAAAATTGAGGGAGAACAGTGGAGGGACAGTGAGTCCACACTAAAATGAAAAGTGTGCTCAAAATGAGGAAAATCTATTAAATTCTTCCACATTGGTGGGGGAAATAAACTTTCATGCTATTATATTGAGAAACACATCTCCAATTGGTAAGTGAGGCAAGAACTAAGAGGTGTCTCGTGTTATCGTTATTGCTTGGCTTGGCTTTGGCCTTTGATCGATCAATAAGAATAATCTTTTAGGAAAAAAATTATTTGAAATTTGGGAAGAAATCCAGTCTGAAAATCCAAATTCACTACTGAAAATTACCCCTATGGAGACAGTTGCAAAATCGCTGCAATAGATTCTATTATAACGACATTAAACCGTTGCAATAGCATCTATTGCGCCGCTTTTGTTATTTTGTTGCAACGTTTTTTGAGTATCTATTACAACTATTTCGTTACTTATTGGGAGGTCTATTTTCTTCTATTACAACGGTTACTAACCGTTGCAATAGATTCTAATGCAACGACATTAAATTGTTGCGATAGCATCTATTGTGACACTTTTGTTATTCTGTTGTAATATTTTTTGACTACCTATTGCAATGATTTATTGAAACGATTGTTGCCATATGTTATTAAATTGAAATGATTTATATAAATAGTCACTCGTATTAATGTAAATTTTTATTTACATACATAATAAATTATAACACAATATATACACATCACAAAACAAAATCATTCATTAATAATCTCATAATTCAAAATATGAGACAAGCTAGTAATTTAAACTCAAAATAAAAATGTAATCAATTTCAAATGATTAGTTAAATTTTTACATAGTAGCAAGTTCGAGTCGCGATAAGTTTCAAGAAATTCAACATAGAACTATTGATATTAGAACATTTATTCACAACCGAAAAATCTTCTCAAGGAAGGTCAATGTCTTCATCACTTTCTTCTTTTTGGAAACCTATAAAAAAAGAGAACAAATAATATAAATTAGCACTTAAATGACAACATAAAAAGATTAGAATCACACTGCAGCATGATATAATGGGTCAATGCCTCGCTGAAGTTCTACTTCAAGCATTTTTTGAGTTCACATCGGGAGGATTAGGTCAGGCTCTTAGTCATATCTAGATTCTCATATAACATATAATATAATGAGTCTACCAGACAGACATAATTCCAGTTACTCACAAGCTAGCAGGCATATAAAATCTACATTCAATACCAACTATGTTCAAGGGGAAGAGTTTAGGGGCTTATTTCAGGAGTGGCTTTATACTGCTAAGTCCTACTTAGAAAAGGCACCAATATGATTAGAAAATTTGCAGACAACAGACATTATCTCATGAATTATAAGGTTGGGGACATGATTATAGTAAAGTCTAGACCAAGAAAGTTTACAACACTACGAGGCATACAACATGACTTGGTTAAAAATATATAAGGGGCCATCATGTCAACAGATGCAACCAATAAAAAATAAGAAAAAGAGATGAGAAGAAGAAGAAGAATAAGAAATAGAGACTGACCTTGATTGTTACTACCAATAGATGGACGATTTATTGGTTGAATAGCAATCTCTTTTTCCGACGAATGCACATTGAATCTTAGCATATTAGGATCAAGTGTTAATCCTAGATTTAAATGTTGTAGTTGTGCAATGATGTTCATTGTAACATCTCGTTCAATGACATCTCTCTGAGATAACATATTATCACTACATAACAACAGAAAGCAAAAGCAATATTTTCAAATAAAGTTAATTTTGATAATAATTTTGGCTTTATTTGAAGTAGTTTCAGTTAGTTTGAGTGCACACATTATGTTGGACAATAAAAGAGATCCATAAAGAATTGTAAATAATAAAAAAGCTTGTATTGTTACTCAAAAAATTGACATCTATAGCTTTAGAGTTGTTCTCCATCAGCTATTAACTGGATGGAAAATGAGTACTCTACATTTAAAAGATTGCAATATGGACTACACAGTGGATCCTTCATATTCAGATTTTAATATTGAAAAGAGACGCTAAAGCAAATGCAAACTTTCTTATAGAGGATCTTTTGTCAACTTGAGTGAAACTAAATGCACAAGCTATAGTTATAGTAGAGTGCACAAACACTAGGAAGCTTCAAACTCCTTATAGACTAGGATGGATGCATTATTGGATTTAAGAACAGTAGACACGTACGATGAAGAGAAAAAACACTATTACAATACACATCTATAGTATAAAGAGGACCATCAGGAAGCTTCATTGTAAATTACATTAGTGATTGATGCCTTAATCCCATTGCATTAAGACTAGTTAGTTATAGTACAAAGAGAAGAGAGACCATACATAATCGAAGTTGTAAAGGAATTACGCCAAATTTACAATTGCTTCTGTGCCCTCAATCTTGACTAGAATTAGCTATGAAAAATTCTGTAGCTACCCTTCTTGAAAAAATGTTGATTTAGAATAAATCTCTCTCCTTCTATGGCTGCAAAAACTATGCCAATATTTGTCCATAAGCATTTGACATTGAAGAATAATAGAGCTAGAGTTCACAAACAATCTAAAAACTTTGATTTAATTCAACAGTATATAGATAACTGATTGGCTTCACAAATATGCCTGCTTGTTTCGGACTTCTATATCCATTCTGTAATGACATAATGTATTTATTGCTGACAAGTTTCAAGTAGAAGAGATGAAAAGTTGCTACATCTTTTCTAGCCTTTCAATGTTGTAGTCTTATAGAATCACAGTGCTCTTAAAGCTACCAAACAATGTATGATGAATGATACTCTAAGAAACACATAGTGACGGCATGGGAAACTATTCAAAATTTAATAATAAGAAAACATAGTATAGAATTTACCTCTTATGTTTGAACTGTCTTTTGTTTCCTTTAAGCAACTATCACTTCTCAAAAGCATGTACATAAGGATGAGAAACCTGGAAAAAAAAAACTTGTTAGAGGATAACAAGGGGTCCTAAGTAGAGAGACAAGCAGCTGGAGTACAGACAAAAAGATGGCAGACGTGAAATCACACCAGATTAATCTTTAAAACTAGGAATCCCTAGTTGAATGATTCCCGATCAATTTAATGTTGTAGCTGATTCATATGCCCAAGCAATAGACCTAAAGCTACATAAAAAATGGTAGCTTAAAAAAGATTTAAAAGAACAAGGCACTACTAACAAGAAATCTCATAATTGTATTGATAAGTTTTGATTACTCCCTCCATTTAAAAAAGACTGACCTACTCTGACTTGGTACAAAATTTAAGAAAATAAAGAAGACTTTTGAATCTTGTGGCCTTAAATTAAAGTTGTGTCAACTTCATCAAAATGTCCTTTAATCTTGTGGTCCTAAATATGTCATGTGGAAAGTTGAAATTAAAGTATTTCCAAAAGGAAAAAAGGGGTCATTCTTTTTAAAACGGACTAAAAAGGAAAGTAGGTCATTCTTTTTAAAACGGTGGGAGTATGAGTAATGATATTGTATTGATTCAAAAACATTCAGCTTGGATTCCTTGCTTAAAGATTATCATTTCCATGTGTATCATATATATCAACCTCGGCTCGATGAATCATAGATAAAGGCAGTTTGAATATAACAAAAATAGAACTCCATCTAGTATAGAAAAAAACAACCCTACATTACACCAAAAATTAAACGTCTGACAATGGCATGACGAGTATTTTCTTGATATAAAAGAAATATATAACATTTATTGTTGTACCTGCTTCACATGCCCGAACAATAGACCTAAAGCTACATAACAATGGTAGCTTAAAAGGATTTAAAAGAACAATGCACTACTGACAAGAAATATCATAAAACAATGATACAGGCTCGATGTTTACACCAAAACATAGTTTCGTACAAGTTCTGACCTCAATTTATCACTAAATCGTACTGAACCTAATATGGGCTAACAGCCTTTCCCAAAAGAACATTTCTGAAGTATGATGTTGGATCACTTACGTCACCACCACATTTTACATTTACTACAACTTTTTTTCCACAAAAAGTTAGGAGATTTCTATTATTGATCTGTTAAGGTTGGGTTTGAATAATCAATTATATTATTGCAAGCTGTTCACTAAATATTACATATAGTGAGTACTTACTTAATATTTCCTTTTCATGTAAGAAATTTATGTGTTGTATATCTTCTAAAGCCCAAATAAGCAAAATTTTTGTAGATTTTCAAATATGCAGGATTCTAACTGATCTCACAAGTCAAAAAAATCAAATTGTGGTTGATGTATCTCAAGTTTAGGTATGAAATTTGGAAATTTTGGTCAATTGTCCCCAATATCCTTTCCAACTTTCACCAGCCTTCAAAGGATAAAAATAAGAAAGATTACCTGCAATAGTCTACTTAGAGTAGTAAATGAATAGATGAAATTGGTTTGGACCTTCTCCATCAAGTTCATAGAGTTGTCCTGCAATTTGATAAGTTTATGCAACTTCTTTCCAGTAATGATTGCTTAAGGTGAAAATCTAGGTAGTTAAGGATAATTGAGTTGAATAAGGTCTTTATGAAGACCATAAAAAGCCATAAACAGAGAGAGAGTGTGTGCTACCATCAACACATGTGAAGCAGATGAGATGGGTGTCTACATTTTCAAAAGCCTACAAAAATAATTCTTACCCTAACCTACCCCTACCGTGAAGGTAGAGAGACTATTTTCAATAGACAAAAGCTGACATAGATGTTATGGATAGAATTTTTTTTCTGAATTTTGTTCACATCTCAAAGACGGGGAACTTCTCCGATCTTCAAAAAGATTACTTTGTAAGTTTCATTATGAGTCCATTCAAAAGTCTGACGCCATATTCAAATTTGCAAATTAATCAAGCATAAGATCCCAATAAAATCAATGCTTTAAATTTGCTACAGCAATCAAGGGACCAAAAGATAAAGATATCATTACAACAGGGAGCTTTTTGTTTAGTCATCCATGCTTTTTGATTAACTTTAACTTTGAATAAAATGTAAGAAAAGACTCACCAAATATAAATTATAAAACCAAGAGTTAAAGTGTAAAACCAAGAGTTAAAGGTGAAAATTTTTATCGATGAGGCCACGATTGCCTTCAATGATTCACTAGCTTTCTTTGAATCAGACTTTGAAAATTTTGCAAAATTAGGTATAATATGAAAATAGATTATCAGGTATAATAAGATTATTTCAACAAGAAAAGGCAAGAGATGATTGTTATGTCAATCAGTGCACGTGTCTGATCTGTTCCCTTCTCATTAAGGTGAGTTGTTTTGCGTTGACGTACTCCCCCCTCCTTTTTTCCCTTTTCTATCTTTGCCTTAAAGTTTCAAGTGATAAAGGACATATATTGAACTTCTCAATAGCTTTATCAGAAACTTATGTGAAAAGATGAGATGAATCAAAAGAGAGGAGTTGGTAGTGTTTTAAAAAGTAAAAGAATGATTCCGAGCCAAACTAAAATAGTTCAGGTCTTTTGCAGTGATTTCCTCAATTTTTGAAGAAAGTGCAGTGATAAATCATGAACCATTTGATCCCGAAGAAACAAAAATATCTATGAAAAATGCATTAATTCAATCAGAGAAGTTGAATAAGGAAAATATGGAGGAAATTTCCATTAATCTCTAGAGATCGGAAATGGAGAAATTTAGAGAAGTCACTAATTATGGCTATGTATCGCCGAAGACATTGACGAAGTTGAAAGTTTCTTGTCAAGCCATTGGAACACGGTTTGGTTTTGATCCTGCAGGTTCACCTTTTGTAGATGACATTCTACTAACTAAAGACCAAAGGAAATAAATTCAAATCATTAGTTTATTAAGAGAAGTTAAAAGGTATAGTAATGGAATTGCAAATGCCATTAGATTTGATACCGTATCATCAATGATCAGGTGATAAAAAACTTAGATATAATTGTCTGCATTATATATCCTGTCAGTTTGTCAAGTCTAATTTAGATTTGATAAGATGCAAGCATACTGAGACACACAGAGGCACATAACATAGACCAAAGTAACGCCCCTGTATTAATTTCACTTAGCCAATTGAAAAATGCAAGTTACTAATCAGAGTGACTTAAGCTGGAATGAAAGGGTAATAGAAGGACATTCAAACATAAAATAACAAACTATCACCTATCAATAACCATCTATATGGTTGATCATTAGCATACAGATATACATTGACTAAAGAGTGTCAAATAACTAACACATTTTGAAAATCATACTACAAATATTTTTCCTAAATTTATCTTATGTCTGTATGAATAATTCACATCAATGCATAATAATACCTAGTAAAGGATCAAGGCACTCATGACAACATCCCCAAGAAAAAATTCTAGGAAGGGAAAAAGAGAAAGAACATACTAAAATAAATAACCAAAAAAGATTTTAAGACAATGGGAAAAAAGAAGAGAAACTAGTAGCA
The DNA here is from genome assembly GCA_030864225.1 of Capsicum baccatum var. pendulum. Taxonomy (NCBI): domain Eukaryota; kingdom Viridiplantae; phylum Streptophyta; class Magnoliopsida; order Solanales; family Solanaceae; genus Capsicum; species Capsicum baccatum. The sequence goes on from CM061550.1 coordinate 205,545,849, forward strand.
TATTAATGGTACTTCGGACAATTACTAGTTGTCAATAGCTCTCAGAAAATAAACTGCAACAAATATTGAGCTACAATAGTAAAATCTCTTATAGAACATGATACAAAGGGTTCTCTATTATATGTAGCTCAATCTTGAGGAAATTGCAGATTGTACAATGTACACTATTGAATTATATTTGGATTGTATAAAGCCTTCAAAGAGGTTTACAAAGATAGTGGTTTACTCCACTAGTTATGTTAAGGTCTTGAGTTGGATGCTCAAATTCTCTTACATACAGAAACACAAAAGTGTATAATTATACATATAAATAATTAAAATGCACTCTTTCGAACAACTTATGGTTTTAGATGAACTAGACACATACTTTAATGCAGTATTACAGCCAACATGTGGTAAGTCCAGTCTTTTATACATAATTTTAAGAACCTCAAAACATAATTTTACTGGCACAGTAAAAATACATGAAAAATAAAGGTAACATAATATGATGGTAACAGAAAGATTCACATGGCATATTAACCAATATTCAATTTTCAAAAGATTTGGTTTTGTAGCCCTTTACAAATATGTGTTTAGTTTTATATATCGTTAAACATAAAAGATATGAAAAGGACATTTTATTTTATTCAATTTATAAGTGGTCATAAAAATTTATTTTCACCTCATTTTTCAGACAAAAGAAAAATTTTAAACCACAGCATACCAGAAAAATTACCAGAGAAAAAAAATAGTATATTGTTCAGACATGGAAAACCGTGTTTCAATCGGAGAAGGTGAATTTGGAGAGCATGGAGGACGAAATTTCCCTAAAGTTAGTAAATTTAGCACAAACATTTGTATATTTACAATCTGAAGCACTTCAGAAAGCTCATCATCACAAAGCTCAAAGAGCAACACTCTAAAACATCAGAAAAATACTAAATTAAACCCCTACACACTTAATATCTCATGAAATAGAAAATCCCAAAATAATAATCATACCCAGCAATTGAAGGAATTCCCAAATTAACATTATACTTAGGTCAAAATCATACCCAGTACCCAGCAATTAAAGGAATCCCCAAATTGATAGAGAAATCAAAATAATCAACAAATTGATTGTTGTTCAAAATTTCACTAACAGATTGAGAGCTCTAAATGGATCAAAATATGACTTAGAGCTCGAAATTTCACCTTAAACTTTTGTTGAGATTGTTGTTGAAGGAAGATTGAGAGATCTAAATAGATCTATTATTGTTCTCCATTTTAGAGATTGAGAGTAGGCTAATCAATTAAGAGATTGTTCTTCGTTGTTGTTATTAATTGATTAAGCTAATTGATTAATAGATTGTTCTTCACTTTTGTTGTTAATCGATTAAATAGAGTGAGCTCTAAATTGCTTTTGTTTATTTGAAATGAAGGAACAAATTGAGATTTTTTAATAAACGTTTGTTTGTCTGAAATAGGGTTTTTGAGAAAGAAAAATAATATTATATTAAAATAGAAGATATTTTGGCGGACAACAAAATATTATGGAAGTAAATTAATAAACAATATATATATATATATATATATATATATATATATATTGCAACAATTTATTTTCTCATTAAGTATCGCCATAGATGTTTTTTTGGCAATGATTTCAATAGCATTGCTATAGATATACCTATTGCAACGGTTCGTATTTAGTAGCAACGGTCATAACACTAAATCGCACTAGTAGAACAATTATTTTTTGCAACGGTTGAAGGTGTTGCAATAGATTATCTATAGCAATGCATTTGCAACCGTCGCCATAGAGTCCGTTGCAATAGATCCAATTTCTAGTAGTGAAAGAAAAAATGCAATAGTTTTGCTCCTCCTTTAACGTTCCATGCTTCTGCATACAGAAAGGATACTGAAAGCTTCTCAAAAGAGACACAACCTGTTCGTAAAAGACACTATTTTGAATGAACAAACATGACTATTCAGAAAAGATACACCTCTTTGATGAACCATTGCCACCTTTCTGAAGGGGCATTTCATGGCTATATAAACCTGTATTTTTCTACAAATTTAATAACGAAAAATTTCTGATTTACAAACACTTCTTGTTTTCTAAAATACTCTATGTGATCATCTCCTGTTAAGTGAGTTTGAAGAGAATTCGATCGTTTGAGGTACCACTACTGTTGGTTTGTTAAGCCATTTTATCCTAGGAGGAAAATTCTGCAAACTCAGGTACATAAAAGGAATTATTTCCTCAAGGACACTCCGTGAATTCGAAGGACTTGGCTTATTCCACTTCATCTATTTTTCTTTAAAAATACAGAATAACACACTTCTTTGAAAGTTAATTTTTATCTTGTGTTGAAGGTATTTAAAAACTTCAAAAGTGTTCTTCAAACGTCGTGAACTTGTGTTGAAGTTTATGAAACTAACATACAGATTTTTATGTACCCAAAACAACAATCTGAAGAAAATACACCAGAATTTGTATTATTTGGTTTTTCGAGATTAAAACTTTATGCTTTATATTCCGTTTGAACTTAACAAGTGATTTGAAGTCATAAAAACTTCATCACAAGTTAAAGGTCCCTCGGTTAAAGATTGAAAGTCATAAAAACTTCATCGTAAACTAGAAACAAGGGGTGTTAAAAGTCGCTACAACTTTATTAGTGTTATTTCGATATACTAAAGTTAACTATCTTTTTGTGATAGAAAAATGACTACTGAAAGTCATGTGAAGAATGTTGGGGCGAGTGTGGCAGCAACTAATATTGCCACAACAAGTCGTACGAGTGCTCCGTAGGCAATGGCACCAGCGAAGAACCCATAAAATTCACGGGTGTTGATTTTACAATGTGGTAACAGAAGATGTTATTCTACCTTACAACGTTGTGTCTTCAAAGATTTACATCTGAAGAAGCTCCAGAGGTGCCCGAAGGAACTTCGAACTAGGAGAAATTTATCGTTATGGAGGCGTGGAAACATCTGATTTCTTATGTAAGAATTACATTCTAAGTGGCCTCCAAGATGACCTATACAACATGTATAGTGCAATAAAAATGTCAAAAGAGTTGTAGAGTGCACTGTAAAGAAAATATAATACTGAGGATGTTGGAAGTAAGAAGTTCTTTGTTGCAAGATTCCTTGAGTTTAAAATGATTGACAGCAAGTTGGTTGTATCTCAAGTACAGGAACTGCAAGTTATCTTCCACGATCTCCTTGTGGGAGGTATGATTTTAGTAAATACCTTAGTTGAACATGTTAAAAATGTTCTTAATGTTTAAATAAACTTTATTGTAGGTTTGGTTATGAACGAGGCATTTCAAGTCACGACAATAATAGAGAAATTACCACATATGTGGAAAGACTTCAAGAACTCCTTAAAACATAAATGAAATGAGATGAGAGTCAAAGATATCATAGTGAGACTGTGTATTAAAGAAGACAACAAAGCCATAGAAAGGAGGTCGAAAGTAAATTCTGCAATGAATAAAGCAAATATTGTACAAGAAGACCACAACAACTCAAAAAATGAAAGAAACCTGGACAAAAAAGGAATCAACCTAAGAATAAATTCAAGGGAAAATGTTTTAATTATAGCAAGATTGGCCACAAGTCAACAGATTGTCATGCCCCAAAGAAAGGCAAAAATAAGGACCAAGCAAATATGGTTGAATCCAAGAAAGAAATGGATGATTTGTGTGCCATGCTATCTGGATGGTACTTAGTGGGAAATCCTCGAGAATGGTAGATGGATGTTCGTGCCACCCATCACATTTTTGCAAATAAGGAGTTGTTTGTTGTATTTGCTCTGGCTCAAGGTGAAGAGAAGATCTATATGGCAAACCCCGCAACTGCAAAAGTTGAAGGAACAAAAAAGGTCTGCCTGAAAATAACATTTGGCAAAGTATTGACTTTGAACAATGTCCTGTATGTACCGGAGTTATGGAAGAACTTGATTTCGATATTACTTCTTGATAAAAATGGATTCAAATGTATATTTATTTCTGAAAAAATTGTACTTAGTAAAGAAGAAATGTATGTAGGAAAAAGCTACCTCACTGAGGGCCTATTCAAAATGAATGTAATGAATGTTGAAATCAATAAAAGTTCTATTTCTTCTTACTTGCTTGAGTCTAATAATTTGTGGTATGAACGATTAGGACATGTAAATTACAAAACATTACCAAAATTGATTAACTTAGAAATTTTGCCAAACTTGAGTGCAATAAATTAAAATGTCAAATGTGTGTGGAGTCAATGTATACTAAGCATCCGTATGAGTCTGTTGAAAAGAATTCCAATCCCTTAGACTTAATCCATACTGACATTTGTGATATGAAGTCAACACCATCTCGTGGTGGGAAAAAGTATTTTATAACTTTTATTGACAATTGCACTAAGTACTGTTATGTCTATTTGTTAAATAGTAAGGATGAAGCAACAAATACAGTTAGGCAATATAAAATAGAAGTTGTAAATCAGTTAGAGAAAAAGATCAAAACGATAAAAAATAATAGGGGTGGAGAATATGAATCTCCCTTTGCAGAAATATGTATAGAGAATGGAATTGTCTATCAAAATACAACCCGTATTCACCTCAATCTAATGGAATTGTGAAAAGAAAAAATCAAACCTTAAAGGAAATGATGAATGACTTATTAATAAGTTCAGGTCTACAGCAAAACTTTTAGGGGGAAGCTATCCTTATATCTAACCAAATACCCAGTAAAGTGCCCCGTAGAAATACACAATCAATTCCATATGAAAAATCAAAAGGAAGGAAACCCAAATTGAAATATTTCAAAGTGTGGGGGTGTCTAGCGAAATTCCAAGTTCCTCTACCTAAAAAGGTAAAGAAAGGACCTAAGACAATGGACTGCGTGTTCATAGGATATGTTAAAAGTAGAAAAGCATGTCGGTTTTTGGTTCATAAATCCGAACATCTGGATATTAATAAAAATGTGGTGATTAAATCAGATAATGTTGAATTCTTTGAACACATTGATCCATATAAAACTAGACATAAATAGTTTAGTGGAGGGTCTAAACGATCTCGAGATGAACCAACTGAGGATGTACATAATGATGATAATCCATGACGTAGTACACGTCAAATAATGTCAACTTTATTTGGATCAGATTTTGTAATATTTCTCTTAGAAAATGAGCCTAAAAAATTTAAAGAAGTGATGTCATCTTCAGACTCATCATTTTGGAAAGAGGCAATCAATAGTGTGATTGATTCAATGTTAAGCAACCATATGTGGGATTTTGCTGATCTTTCTCTAATAAATAAATCTTTAGGTTCTAAATGGATCTTCAAAAGAAAAATGAAAGTGGATGGTACTATTGACAAATAGAAGGCAAGATTTATAGTAAAAGGCTTTAAACAGAAGGAAGGCCTTGATTACTTTGATACATACTCACCTGTGATGAGGATAAGATTAATTCAAATGTTAATTGCCTTGGTGGAGGTATATGGTCTTGAAATCCATCAAATAGATGTGAAAACAGCATTCCTAAATGGAGAATTGGAGAAATAAATTTACATGGAACAGCTTGAGGGTTTTGTGATTCCAGGTGAAGAGAATAAAGTATGTAAACTTGTTAAGTCACTTTATTGACTAAAACAAGCACTAAACAGTGGCATGCAAAGTTTGACCAAACCATGTTGGCAAACGAGTTTAAAATAAATGAATGTGATAAATGTGTTTACGTTAAAGACACTTCAAATCACAAGGTTATTGTTTGTTTGCATGTGGATGATATGTTGATTATTAGTAGAGACATTTCTGACATAAATACTATAAAACAAATGCTTCAGAGCAAGTTTGATATGAAAGACCTTGGAGTTTCGAATGTGATCTTAGGAATTAGAATCTATAGAACTCCACAAGGGTTGACATTGTCACAGTTTCAGTACATCAAAAAGGTACTTGATAAATTCAAGTATCTGGAATGTGGTATTGCCAAGACTACATTAGACGTAAGCTTTGCACTTCAACAGAATGAAGGTTAAAGTGACTCATAGTTGGAGTAAGCAAGAGTGTTAGGTTTTTTAATGTATATAATGAATTATACACGACCACATATAGCATGTGCTATTAGTAAGTTGAGTCGGTATATGAGTAATTCCAGTAAAACTCATTGGATGGCAATGAAAAGCGTTTTGGGGTATCTTAAATACACTCAAGACTATGAGTTGCATTATAATAAATATCCCGCAGTACTTGAAGGATATAGTGATGTAAATTGAATCACCGGATCGAATGAAGTAAAATCTATGAGTGGATATGTATTTACTATAGGTGGAGGATCAGTATTTTGGAAATCGTCCAAATAGACATGTATTACTCGCTCTACAATAGAATTTGAATTTATCGCATTAGCATTGGAATTTCTTGAAAGATATTCCTTATTGGCCCAAACCAGTGGCACTAGTATGTATACACTGTGATAGTCAAGAGGTAATAGGTAGGGCAGGGAGCATGATTTATAATGGTAAGTCACATCACATAAGAAGGAGACATAATACCATTAGTGAACTTCTCTCTAGTGGAATTATCATTGTTGACTATGTGAAGTCCAAGGATAATGTGTTAGATCCACTTGCAAAAGGCCTATATGGAGAAGGAGTTGAGAGAACATCCAAGGGAATGAGTTTATCCTAGGATAAGTCACCATGGCGGTAACTCCACCTAGAAGACTGAAAATCCCAAGAGCTAGTTTCAAGGAGATCAAACAAAGTTGTGTCTGACAAGTTCAACATTGTCAATATACCCAACCCATTCTCATGATGTAGGCAATATTTAGTAAATAAGGATAAGACTTATGGTGTGAAGCCTTTTAATGATTATCTAAATTTGACAAATTTGACCAAATAGATTAATCTATAGGATTGAACGTTTAGAAATTACCTATGTGAGGGCAAAGTGGAAACCGCTTCAAGGAGAATGTTAGTAATGGCCTATCCTCTAAGATCTCATGAGACCGGGACATGTTCATGGCTGAAACGAACAAAATTATGAGAACCATAAATGGTAAAAGGTTGGTTGTGTGACATGTATTGTCTAGGTGTATATTATATCTCGACGATTCAAAGATATCAAATCTACCGATTGACCGAGTGCATCCGATGCATGTTTACTTTGGAAAGTTCAACGGAAAACCCACTTATCCAGATGCAATAAGTCTTTACTTTATGATCACATACTTGTCTATAAAGTTTTAAAAATATATCCATTCCCCATTTATGTGGGAGATTGTTGGTTTCAAGTTGAATATGTGAATGAAAAATGAATGGAAAATAGTAGAGGGAAATTATGATCAAAATGAGGAAAGACTACTAAATTCTCCAACATTGGTGGGAGAAAGAAACTTTCATGTTTTTATATTGAGAAACATATCTCCACTTGGTAAGTGAGGAAAGAACTAAGAGGTGCCTTACGCCGTCATCGTCGTCGCTCGCTCGGCTAGGCTCGGCTTCGGCTTTGAATTTGGATTTAGAAATTAATGATCGATCGATGAGATTAATATTTTTGGAAAAAATTTATTTGAAACTTGGGAAAAAATCCAGTCCAAAAGTTCAAAGAAAAATCTCTCCTCCATTAACGTTGCATGCTTCTGCATGCAGAAACAATACTGAAAGTTGCTCGGAGGAGACACAACTCTTTGAGTAAAAGATACACTATTTTGGAAAAATTGTGTGACTGTTTTTGGATGGTTGTGGCTATTTATAAAAGACACACTGTTTCGAATGGACAGACATGAATATTCAGATAAGATACACCTTTCAGATGAACCATTGCCACCTTTTCGAAGGGGCCCTTCATGGCTATATAAACCTGCATGTTTTCACAGGTTTAATAACAAAAAGTTTTTTATTTACAAACACTTATTTTCTTCTAAAATACTCCAAGTGATCATATCCCGTTGAGTGAGTTCATAGAGAATCTGATCATTTAAGATACCGCTACTGTTAGGTTATTAAGTCATTTTATCTTGGGAGAAACATTCTACAACCTCGGGTACTTGAGGAGAATTATTACTTAAGGACACTCTGTGAATTTAGAGGACTTGACTTATTCTGCTTCATCTATTTTTCTTAAAAAATACAGAATAACACACTTCTTTGAAAGTTCATTTTGATCTTGTGTTGAAGGTGTTGAAAAACTTTAAAAGTTTTCTTGAAATGCCTTGAACTTGTATAGAATTTTACTGAACTAACATACAAATTTTTGTGTACCTGAAACAATAGTTTTGAGGCTGCCACACAGGCTCACTGTCTCAATCTAATATATTATTCTGTTTATTAATAGAACTTTATTGAAAGAAAGAAAGGCTAAGGTTTACAATTTAATCTGAAAAGCATAAAAACTGACTAAACCAAAAGTAGGCTATATATACATAGCCAATAACCTAAAGGTCCATAAACTAAAGGCCCAATAACATATGGGCTAACATCCCCCCTCAAACTCACAATGCAACAGCAATAAGCATTGAGAGTTTGTCACACAAAAAACGAAATCGAGACGCCGACTGAGCCTTCGTAAAAAGGTCAGCAATCTGCAAAGACGATGGAACAAAAGGAAGCGATATGGTCCCGAGCTGCAAATGATGACGGGTGAAGTGACAATCAATCTCAATGTGCTTCGTACGCTCATGGAAAACAGAATTCTTTGCAATTTGTACCGCACTTTTGTTATCACAATGCAGGGGAGTAGGCATAGAAATGTGAACCCCCATATCTGCAAGAAGCCAACGTAACCAAATAATCTCACATGTAGTCACAGCCATGGCACGATACTCCGCCTCCGTGGAAGATCTAGAGACAACATCTTGTTTCTTGCTCTTCCACGAGATTAAAGAGTCTCCAAGAAACACACAAAAACCAGTGGTGGATTTACGATCATTGCGATCTCCATCCCAATCAGCATCACTATAGGCTCGCAACTCGAGAGATGACGTCGAGGGAAACAAGAGATTCTGAAACTGAGTGCCACGAAGATACCTTAGAATACGAAGTACAGCTCCCCAGTGCACAGAAGTAGGAGCAGTAACAAACTGGCTAACAACATGAACTGCATGTGCTATATCTGGACGAGTAACCGTAAGATAAACCAAACTACCCACAATAGTCCGATAAAGACTCGGATCTGATAATGGAACACCATCACTAGGAGAGTAACGTGCATTGGTTTCAAGGGGAGTATCTACAGTCCTGTTGTCAGAAAGACGCGCCCGTGTAAACAAGTCAGATATATACTTAGTCTGAGAAAGAAGATACCCTTTCTTAGACTGAGCCACCTCAATACCCAGAAAATAACGCAGCAAGCCCAAGTCCTTCATTGCAAATCGATGAGCCAAATCATGCTTCAATAACTCAATACCACTATGATCATCACCAGTAATAATCATATCATCTATATACAAGGACAATAGAATTCGCCCTGCACTTGTATATCTAACAAACAATGCTGAATCATGGTTACTCGGGACAAATCCAAGGGAAGTAATAACAGTGGAGAATTCCTCAAACCAAGCACGAGGGGCTTGTTTAAGACCATATAAAGCTTTTCGAAGCCGACAAACTTCACCTGGCTGGTGGTCAATACCTGGGGGAGGAGTCATATAAACTTCCTCGTGGAGATCACCGTTCAGAAAAGCATTCTTGACATCCATCTGAAATATCTTCCACTGCCGAACGGATGCAACAGCAATCATAGTGCGAACAGTCGTCATCTTTGCTACGGGGGAAAAAGTCTCCTCATAATCCATACCATATTGTTGTGAGTACCCTTTTGCCACAAGTCTCGCCTTGTATCGCTCAACAGACCCATCAGATTTTGTTTTTATCTTATACACCCATCGACAACCAACCGCATGCTTACCAGGTGGGAGAGTAACCAAATCCCATGTATGTGTATGATGAAGAGCAGCAAGTTCCTCAGCCATAGCATTCTGCCAAAGAGGATCAGACACAGCCTCTCTATACGACTCAGGTTCAGACAAATGATGTATGTTTGCAATAAAGGAAGCAAATGAGGCTGAATATGTAGAATAGGAAAAATCTGGCAGTTTGGTGGACTTACAAGGTCGAGTAGACCGCCTCAGAGGTGGTGGGTCTCCAGTCTCAACAGTCGAAGGAGCAGACTCAGGCACAGGCGAGGCTGAAGCACTATCAGGTGGCACACCAGATGGCATGGATGAATCCGGAACTGGAACCTCTATGTCAATCCCAAAGGGATCAATAAGCCGAATATCTGACTTTGTCACATCATGGGTTTTAGCTGGAATGGAATAAAAAGGAATATGTTCCAAAAAAGTGACATGTCGTGAAACATATAATTCTGACTTACAGGATCATAGCAACGATATCCTTTTTGTCCAATACCATACCCCAAAAACACACATATAGCTGATTTTGACCCTAACTTATTTCGTTCAACATGAGGACGAAGAACAAAGCAAGTACATCCAAAAACTCGTAATGCAGAATAATTCGGCGGGTGACCATATAGTTTCTCAAACGGAGACATCCCTGAAGTCAATGCAGTAGGAATACGATTAATCACATATACAGCAGTTAGGACTGCTTCTCCCCAAAAAATACTAGGAACCTCTGCAGACAAAAGTAAAGAGCGTGCTGTCTCAACAATATGACGATGTTTTCTTTCTGCCAGACCGTTCTGCTCAGGAGTGTCGGTACAAGATGACTGGTGTATGGTACCATCAGAGGCAAGTAACTGAGTGAAGTCATTAGAGGTATATTCACCCCCTAAGTCACACCTGAAACACTTTATCACAGCCGAATGTTGTGTTTTAACAAGGGCTCTAAAGTTGTTGTAAATGCCAAAGAAATCAGATCTGCGTTTCATAAGATACACCCAGGTATAACGAGTATAGTCATCTATAAACGAAACATAATAGGTCGATCCACCCTTAGTGGAAACTGGCGCTGGTCCCCATACATCAGAATGAATAATATCAAAAGGAGCAACAGAATAAGACACACTTTTATTAAACGGTAAGGCAGAAAATTTTGCCAGTTTACAACCACTACAATCTGAAATATCACTAGTGTTCACATGACCCAAAGCACCACTAGAGACCAAAAAACGTAAACGTGAAACTGACACATGTCCTAATCTGGAATGCCAAAGATAAAACGGAGAAGACAAAGGACTCAAACGAAAAGAAGATAAATCTATGCTAGAGGCAGCAACTGCAGACACTTTGAGATTCTCCAAGACATAGAGTTCCCCCAACCTACGGCCGGTCCCAATCACCCTCTGAGTGTGTTGGTCCTGTATAACACAAACAGATTCAGAAAAAAACACCCAATTACCAGCCTTACACAACTGACTGACCGAAACAAGATTTAAAGCAAGTTTGGGAATGTAATAAACATCAGAGAGGACAATGTGAGGGGTAGTAACAGAACCAACACCCTCGACTGACATAGGTACAGCACTCGCGGACATAACAGAAATTGGTGAAATGGGTGACAAAAAACCAAACGATGACAAATGAGGGGACATGTGATGAGACGCACCAGAATCCAATATCCACAAGGAGGAAGGAATACCTGAGGTACTAGAAGAAACTGAACCCGAATGAGACATAGATGCTGACATGGCCGTAGGATTAGAAACGAAGAACTGTCTGAACTGTTCGAAAACCTGGGGATCCAACGCAGAAGGTGGCATAGTGCTAACAGACTCAACATCTACAGATGGTGCAGCAGCAGCGAACTGTGGAGGACGAGATGACCATGGAGGAGCACCAGAGGAGCGTGACGGAGACTTTTGCTGCCCATATTTCTGTTGCTGCCCAGATTGAGGCTGTTTGACCTTGTTAAGTAACAACGGACACTGAGCCTTCCAATGATTTTTCTGTTTGCAGAATGCACACTCATCAAATGCAACTTTAGGAGATTGTTGAGTCTGAGTACGTGGTGGCCTAGACTGATCAGTTGAAGCAGCAAACACGACAGGAGTAGTAGTTACTTTAGACCCTTGAACCACTTGAGACTTGATACGAGTCTCCTCTGCAATCAGTTCATGAACCACAGAATCAACAGTAGGGAGGGGAGATCGATGAAGGATTGTTCCACGTAGGCCCTCAAAGTCAGAACGTAGTGCCATCAAAAACTGAACCAAGCGTTGCTCTTCCCGTCTAGCAATGTACGGCCCAAAACCTTTTAACTCTGCAGATTCAGTAAGTGCCAATTGATCCCACAAATCCGACATGGCAGCATAAAAATCTTGAATACTGAGGTCATGCTGTTGAAGATCACGGATATCATACTCCAACTGGTACTGTTTAGCAAAATTAGACTGAGTGTACAGTCTTTCCAAATGATCCCAGACCTCCTTTGCTGTGTCATACTTAGCCAATTGCATACCAATTGACTGAGTTACAGAATTGTTGATCCAAGTGATAATCTTGGAGTTATTAGTTTCCCATAAGTCCACCAACAAATCAAAATTTTCAGTTGTATCATCGATAGGTCTTGGTTTTACTCCAGTGATATAACCCCACATATTCTTCCCACGAAGAAAATTCTTCATGACATAACTCCAATAGGCATAGTTCTTACCATCTAATTGAGTACTAATGGACTGGAGAGAATCATCCTTTCCAGTCATTGTAAACACAGATGGCAGCAAAACACTAGGTTGAACAATTCCGAACGAACAACAATGGCAGCAAGCAAAAGAACGAAAGTCGAACAATACCAGACAGCAAACGAAGACAGCAACGAATCAATCCAACGAAAACAGCAAACCAATACAGCAGCAGTAGGTGCCTGCTACAAAATCTTCAACCAACAAATCAAAGGACATGGATCGAACTAGCTCTGATACCATATTAATAGAACTTTATTGAAAGAAAGAAAGGCTAAGGTTTACAATTTAATCTGAAAAGCATAAAAACTGACTAAACCAAAAGTAGGCTATATATACATAGCCAATAACCTAAAGGTCCATAAACTAAAGGCCCAATAACATATGGGCTAACACTGTTAAAATTTGAGAATTGAGAAAGAAAATACCTATGTGATGTCGGTTAAAGATGGAACATGAGAAAATAGAGAGAGATTTTATCATGTCATAGCTTCTCAAACTTTACGCATGAATCCAACATTACAACAAAAGTTCCAATTCGCAACAACTTTTGTCCAACAACTATAACATTGTTGGCTTAAACCAATAAATAGTAACAATTTCTATTTATTGTTTTTGTACAGTAGGACTTTTAATCATGACCTTTTTCTCGTTGTGAAATATCTCAATGTTGTTTCCATATTCTAAGGGTAAATATAATAAATTTTAAAAATAAATAAATTGAAAACAACTTATTTAAATTGTTGCTAAAAATATTTCTATCGTAGGTAAAATTATTAGTTTTCTCAATAACTTATTTATTTTGTGTCGCAATAAATTTTTAACTCTGAAATAGGGAGCGACAAACCTTCCCTCCTTTTTTCATTTTCATTCCCAACATTTTTCCTCTTTTAACTCAACTTTAGCTTCATATTCCTTGTTTATTTTAATTTTCATGTGTAGAGTGCCTACGTGATGGACGGTGGAGATCTAGTGTCCAAGTGGCAATAAAAACATTACATAGTCAGGATTATGGATGAGTACTTGGTATCTTTCTCCCTCTTCCTTAAACCCTAAATCCTTGAAGAGGTAATTCCTTGTAGTTGTACATTTGATCAAAATTAAAAATAGGAAGAAGTGTATTTTCATGATTTTAGGTCAAAATAGGAGAGAACAATTGAATGTTAAGTTTAAGCGGAACTACGAAGTATGATGTTTCTAGGTTTAATGTAATCACATTCAAAGTTCAATTGGATTTTTAAAAAATATTATTTAACCTAGTTGAAATTTGACCATTGTATGTAATTTATGCAATATATGATAAACTTTTATTATTGGGTTAATTTTTCTTGCTATTTGAAGGTTATGAAAGTACCTGATACTTACTATTGTAGTACCTTTGCAAACACAATTATTATTACTTTGTGGCTTTTCTTCTTTGGGTTTTTATTCAATTTATCTGTTGGATTGAGATTATATGTTATATTATATTTTTTCTTAATAGTCAATTAGTTTCAAGCCTAAAAAAATTTGGTGTAAAATTACTAGCAGATTCCATATCAATACAATAACTTTATTTACATCAACAAAGAGGTAGATAGAATAGCTCGAAGCTCTAAGATTTGAGTTATAACTCAAATTTCTTATGATTTTTAAAGGAAAAGATGTTTGAGTCCTTTGTGGCCGACTTCTTCATGATGAAGCTAGTGAAAATAAAAAGAAAACATGCCGAACATAATTCTCTAACTACAAAAACTATTACAGTATTGATGCCTTTATATGATTGGTTTCACCTCACTCAATCGTTTTACTAAATGGTGTACTCTTTCTCTTTTTAGCTGAATGTTATACTTAATTGATAGAGTTCCTTTCATAGTTCATGTAAATGCTCACTTTTTTTATCTACAATACTGTAGTAGCTTTAATGTATTCGAGGATGGGCATATAGTAAGAAACTATAACTGCATAACTAAAATTATTGTAAAGCCTTTATATCCATAGGCTTTGATCTAGTGCTAAGAGTGTAATGTGATGTGTACGTTAGACACATGTCACAAGTTCAACCCGTACAATAGGCAAAAGATTAGAATTTAAGTGGAGAAGGGTGGACCTATTATCCATCCAGTTTCAAACAGTATGCCATGATCAGATGAAAGGCAAGGCCTTTCTTTTTTTGGGCATCTTGTGTGATTTGAACTATTTCCATTTCAATTGGCTTAAATAGGGTATACTAGGTGAATTTCTTATATTTGTCTATGTTTTGATGGATAGAGGTACTTAATCTGATTTGTAGAAGGTGATAAGTTCTTAGTGAATTAGTTGAGGTGTACTCAAGCTAATAGGGACACCACCAGTATTCAAAAAGTGTTAAATGATATTGGCATAAATCAATAATTCTGTTAATTGAAGCCTCCAATAGTAAGGGCTTGTCATAGTCCATGATTACGTTCTCTCAAAAAATTAACACCCAAATTATGCAGTTCTCACTAATTTTTGGTATACACACCACCTATAAATTTATTTCTATGGTCTCTGATCACCCTGATGGTTTTGATTGTGTTCAAAACTATTCTTTATTCCAAGTTTTGATTAGCAAAAAAATTAGATAAGGCATTTGTGTTAAATTTTCCTACCAACATGAGACTTCAGTAGTTGATTTGATATTTCTTCTTTACATAAAAACCTATTTTGGATGCTTTGGTTACTGGTTAAACACTTAAACTAATCTATGATTGCATATCTTGAGGAAGAATTACACTTAATCATAGACAAAAGATCGAGAAAGTTATTGTATATTAAATGAAACTAAATTAATATTTAGCCTCTTAAAACCTCTACAAGATTAGAAAAGATTCTTTTTTTTGTTGTTTTGTACCCCTATTTCCTGTACATACTCCAGCACCTTCGTAGTGTTGCACGTATAATATAATACCTTTCCTTCGAAAAGATCTTAGGATGCAATTAAGAAGAAAGTTGCTTTAATGGAGATGTGTTCTTCTTTGAAGTACAAATATCATACTATTGTTATCTATTAAAAAATTGTTAGGTACTTATTTTGAATCTTTATTTGAGTTTATATAATACTTCAATCTGTAAAAGGAGATGATCCTTCTCTTGTTCCATTTGAGTATCATCTTGGTACTCATTATTACAACTACTTTTCTTGAATAAACAAACAAATTGCCTAATTAATAATTGGGTGATGAATCAAGACCCTCCAAAGGTGCAGTTTGACGATGGTTGAAATAAGTGAATTTAGGATAGAGTAAAATGTTTATATATAATGATACTTCTGACACCACGGTTATCAAAAAAAATAATGATACTTCTGACATAAAATCAGGTTACCAAATCTAAGCACCAAATATCCTCGACATTTGGACTATGTTGCTCAGACTATACAAAAGTATTGCTTGTATTGTCTCCTTCAAGATGAAATACTTTGGAGGATTCTACAAGCACCCAACAATATTTTTAAAGAGTGCAAGCAACATAGCATTTATATGGCTTACCATTGTTGCTCGACACAGTTAGTAACTTTCAAAACTTTCACCTTCTTGGGCCTAATTTCACACCTCACTTTTAGGATAAGCTACTACACTTTCTAAGGATGTTGAAGGATAAAGGAAAGAAACTTTCTTATTGATCAACTCTCCCTTTTATTTTGTGGATGGAAGAATGCACTTTATGTTGTAGGTAAGATCGTAATCTTGCTTTGTCTACAATTTTACCTTAGATAATTTTTTATATTCAGTTGCACTTTTCTGGAACCTAACTACCATTTTTGCTTATATGTGACATCAATTGACTATGTTCATAAGTTTGTGTTTGTTTATGGCTTGTAATTAAAGAAGATAAGTAACACTCCATGCACTAAAATATGTTGACATAAAATAGCTGAAACATTATTGTCTTTTACTGCCAGTTTAGTTGTAGTTGCATAAGTGCCCTACGGAGTGCGAAAAGAAGCTGGAAGTTTGTGTTGGAAATTAGTGTGTTGGCATCCTTTCTTTAAGAAATTTATTTGACATCTAGAAGATCTGCAGCAAAAAATTATTATTATTATTATTAGGTATATATATATCAGTGACTTTGTACCTTTGGGATTCTTTTAGGGGCGTGCTTATTTAGGTAATATCATTCCCTCATATTATCCGCATGTCTAATATTTGATCTAGCCTATCTCAAAAGTGCAGTGTTATTTGATTTTGAGGCACAAGGCGATCTTCTTTTTTCATGCTTCACTCAAGCGCTTTAAATTTTTTACATCTGTAACTATTTCTCAGTTCCCTTTTGCTAGAGCTACACATTTAGTGAGCAAGTTGCATTTTGTTGTAATACTAATTTATTAGTTTGAAGTATCATTAGGTATGTTAGATTTCTCTGCCAGTCCTGTTAAGTGTATGAGTTGTAGTGTCTTTACATGATCATAGTCAATTCTCACCACTTGAGCTATATTGAGTTGGTCCCAACTTATAAGCTCATCTTTCTTTGTTGTGGAGGCCTACCCTTTCATGAATTCGAGCTAGCCAATGTTCAGGCCACACATGTTATATCGTTTCGCTTTTCAAATGTCCAAGTCCTGGCATTGCTGTGTTTGAATTTAGTTGAGTATGGATTAAGTTATTTTAACATTTCTAGAAACAAATTATGCTGCTCATGTTTTTTCATCATTTTGACTTAAAAGAGTTTCTGGTTGAAACTTTTTTTCCATAAGCTTACCAATTTTTTATTGAATCATTCTGAATATTTCTTGAAGTTTAATTATACTTGTCTTCTTTTGTAGAAAAAATCAACATTATTGGTGATTTGGTACAAGAACGCCAAAGCTATCGGATGAAGATTTTTCTTCAAGTCACTAAACTATTGAAATATAATTTAGTGATACAGGATATATATCTTGTTTCTTTTTTAAGTAAAACATACTTTTGTGAATAATATTCAGGCATTTAGAGTACATATTTTGTAAGACATTTTATGTATTAATCTTTTCATGGATATAATATATATGTTTATGTATATTCACGAAATTATGGTTATTGCAAATTAATAATTTTTATGCAAATTTATTTAATAATTTATTATGAAATATAAATTATGCACATAGCAGCAACTCAAAGTTGTCTAAAACATACATGAACTAACTCTTCCACCAAATTTTGGCAACAAAAATGTTGTTGAAAAAGTAATGTATTATGACAATAAAGATTATTGTTGCTAAATGTTTTCATAAGTCAAAATGGTGCTACCTATTAACAATAACATATGATCTATGGCAACAAATTTTTTTGTTGCAATAACTTAACTTTTGGCAACAACATTTGTTATTTTTGCATCAACTTTTCGCATTAAGCTTTATTGCAACTACATGCAATAACTTTTTTATAGTTGCGAAAAGTACTTTTGGCAACGACATCCAACATATAGCAACAAAAAAATTATTGGCAAATGCCTTTCTTCTTGTAGTGTAAATAAGATGTTTAAGTTATGAGGCATGCCCAACACAATAATAACTATCTAACAAGCTACTAAAATACTATACATCTAAACCTGTTAACCAATTCCACTAATAACTGATATTTCAACATTCCTTTAAGTTAGAGGGTGTAGAACACCCACCTTGATGAGAAGAGAATGATGAGAGCCACCATGAAGACACTTAGTATAGGCATTAGCTAACTGAGTAGAACTAGTAGTGTGAAATGGGATGACAAGGTCAGTATCCAATTTCCCTACTAACAAAATGGCAATTCAATTAAATATATTTGTGTAATAACCCTTCAGATCATTTTTTATATTTTTGCTTACTTTTGTTGTTAGAGCTTTTCCATAGTTGCCTGAAGTCATTTATGACTTGGAGGACTGACAGTACGATTACTGGGTAGTTTGTTTAATTTTTAGAGTCAATTTACTTTTAAAAGTCTTTGCTGGTTACAAATGTCCATTAGGTAAAAACTTTAGTAAATTGATATCATATACAAATTTTGACTATGTCAGCAACTCCGGAATATTGATTTTAGACTAGGTAGACCTATGGTTTGGGTTTGATGCACCAAGCATTTCGACCTATTGGTCAAAAATTGGAGAAATTGGAAATTGAGTGTGGGACCCACATTTGGATGAAATAACTTCTGATGGAAAATTCGATTGCGTCATCACATTCAAAAACGTCAAATTTAGTGTAGTACATAGTTTTTTGTGTATAGGGGGTTCTGAAGAAATCCCGAGGCATGGCAGAAACTTGGAAATTTTCCAAATTTTCAGCTGCTATCTGGTGTGTCGGTGATCGCTAGCCATGGACGCGACCATGACTCCTTGTGCATAAGAGGTAGTGTGATTGCCAAAGGCCTCTTGCATTCGTAATAACCTGGACAGTTAGGAGGTAGTGTGGCAGCACCCTGCTGGTCGTGATAGCGACATCTGATTACTTGGATGCGGTATAAATAGATCCCTTATGTCACGAATTAGCCCATTCTTCATCCTCACCTTTAGAGCAAAACCCTAAAGAGTGAGGACTCTTAAAACTGAGACTTGTGGGTTACTTGGGAGCTTGATTAACATCTATTTTTGTGATTTTCATTGTATTTAAGTTAGGCATATTGAAGAGGCTTCTCGAAAGGAAAAAGTAAAGGTTTAGTGGTTCGTTGAGCTTTCTTCGGCGTCGGGGTAGGCTAGGTTTAAATCCTTTTTAGATTGAGATACTTCATAATATATTTGTGATATTGTGTTGGATTTGGGATGGGTTTTAGGTGTTGATTGATGGAATACAAGACTCGAGTTAGTTGAGATGTTTAGGCTAGTTGGATATCATAAGCTTGAAACACTTAGCTTGTTCTCTTGTGCTTTAGGTGAATTAGATTCATTCTTCATGTTTAGAATGAGGATACCTTTGATTACTCTAATTAGGCATAATTGACCTAGTTATTCATGTTTTAGGTGAATTTTCTATCTTAGGGCTAATTAAGGCTCGTTGACATCTAAGAGTTGATTTAGATATCTTAAGCCTAGTTTGGGCAGAAATTTATCTATAAATAGAAATCGAGAGTTAGAAGTGGACTCTTAACCCACTTTAGGCTATGCCCCACATTAGCTTTGGTGAACCTTCACACTATTGGGGCTCATGGGAATGTGTATTGAGGTAATAGTGATGAATCTTGCTACTTGATGGTTATGTTGGTAGTTGTGAGGATTGAAACCCAATGATCATGTGATTGGTTATGGTATTAATGATATGACTTATGATAATGATTATTGTATACATTATGACCATTTCAATTCCGGGTATTGATTATATTATGATCGGTCTAATTTCAGGTATTGCTTATATCATGATCAATTTAATTGTATGTATTGCTTATATTATGACTGGTTCAATTATGAATATTGATTATATTATGACTGGTTCAATTTCAGGTATTGTAATTATCATGACCGGTTTAATTTTGGGCATTTGACTATATATATATATATATATATATATATATATTACCAGTTTGAGTTTGGGTACTTACTATGATATGATGAAATGGTAAGGTGATGTATAATTGTTAAGGAATGACTTGTGAATGAATGGGGTTTAGTGGACAATTGGTGGATAATTGATAACTCGTGAATTATCGAACAATGTTGGCGAATTGTGAGATGATGACATAATGCCAAATGATGAAAATTGTGGACTGATGGTTAAATGACGATGATGGCTAGTCGTAAATAATGCATACTTAAACTATTGTCCTCTTGAGTGTACTCTCTAGTCGTATGGGAGGATATGATGAGTTCTTTATTTTTCCACACCAATTGGCGTACGGGAGCCAATTTTACAGTTATGTTTGCTTGTGCTTGATTCTTACGTTATATTATCATTATTATCTCAGTTTATGATCTATTTATGTATAGCAATGATGGGAATGATTCAGGTTTGATTTTGTACGTTGACTTAGCTATGTTATCTATCACTTTATCATTCTTATATCATGATTTAAGCCAGTCGGCCAATGATGCCTACTGAGTACCCGTTGTTTTGGTACTCACACTACACTTATGTGTCATTTTGGTGCAGATCCGAGAACTAGTTACTGTTGTTGATCGTTATTTGTACGGTGATTAATTTTTAGAGACAGGGTGAGCTCTTGGAGTTTGAGTCGCCCATTTCCTTATATCTTATTTATTCAATCTTTTGTTTCAAGACAGATGTATTGACTATTCTAGTTACTTGGGTTGTATTTTATGGCTACTAAATGCTCTTGTACTCACTTTACTAGGTCGTGGGATTGGTGTCTTGCATGAATTATTTTTATCTATTTAGAACCCTTGTTTAAATTATAAGTTGTGCTCCTAAAATTTCACCTATGTTGGGCATTTCCTAGCGAATTAACCCATTGCATTAGCTCCGGGTTATGAGTTTGGCTTACCAACTGGCGAAATTTAGTAGGTGCCATCTTGACTCGTAAATCGGGTCGTGACAGTTTGGTACATCCATGAAAAATTGGATTATGAGTAATATGTATTACTACCCGATTGTCATAAATAATGGGATTAAAGAACAAACTTGACCTCCAAAATCAAAAAAGAGTCAAAACTCAAGTATTTCCCTCATTGCCTTGATCAAACTTCTGTATTCAACCTCAACTGAAGAAAGAAACACTACAAGTTTTTTCTTAGACTTCCAATAATGCAAACTACCCCCATAAGGACACAAAAACCAGACAGTATTGAGCATCTGCTATCAGCACATGATCCCAATCACTGTCATAAAGGACTTGTTGATCAAAATCAGGAGAATTGTTTAAGAACAAGACATATTAAGAAATTCCTTTGAAATATCTTAATAAGTGTAAGGCGGATTGTATATGAGGAACATAGTGATGCTGCATAAACTAGCTAAAGTTTTGTGCAATAAAAAAAGAGACCAGGTCTTGTATATGTAAGAACATTAAGTTTGCCAATCAAACTCATATAAAGGTTAGGTTTAGGCAAAGGCTCTCCAGTTTTAGCTTTTAATTTTTCATGTAACTCTAGAGAAGATAAAATAAAGGAACATTTGTCATAATGGAATTCCTTGAGCAAATCATAAATGAATTTCTTTTGATGCAACAAACCCCATTAGAGGAATACAATACTTCAATGCCAAGAAAATAGTGAAACATACCTAAGTTCTTGATTTTCAATTGGGCATGAAGAAAGACTTGAGTTCACTAATTTCAAACAAATCAGTACCAGTGAATACTATATCATCTGCATAGACAGCTAAAACTACAAGAGAAACTCAAAAACCCTTAGAAAATAACTAGTTGCCCTTAAGGGAATGTTTATACCCCTTGGCCTCCTTAGATTTAGAAAGCTTAGCATACCATTATCTTGAAGCTTGTCTCAAACCACAAAGACTCTTGTGTACCTACAAATCAAAATGGAACAAAAAAAAAGATCCAGATAATGAAAAAACTAAGAGACCATGAGGGAGTTTCATGAAACTTCCTCATCCAAGTCACCATAAAGGAAGGCATTATCAACATTAAGTTGGAAAAGGGGATATTTCTTCTTGGTATCACTAGAAATAAGGATTTCATAGTTGAAATATTTGAAAATAGGTCAAAATTTTCATGCAAGTCAACACCCTTATCCTGAGGATCCCCTCTTACAACTAATCTAGCCTTATATCTCTCAATACATCTACCAGCTCTACGTTTTACCTTATATATCCACTAGCACCAAAAAAGTTTCTTTCCACTAGGTTGTTCAATAATGGGACAATTATCATTATCATTAAAAACGTCAAACTCCTTAATTATAGCCTTTTGCCATTCCAAAATAGAGGCATCTTGAGAGTAAAAAAAAGGTTCAAACATAGCATGATATCTAGGATTGGATATTGGAGAAAGCAATAACTTTGGATCAGGATAGATATATTAATTGAGATAGACAAGTATGTGTGATGCTATAGTGAATCTCCTAGGTAGAACAAGAACAAATGAGCGGTATGAAGGCTGAAGAAGTAGGAGGTATGCCAGAAGGTAAAGGAAAAAGAGTATGCAAGTCAAGCTTCATTGGAGTGAAGAGCTAATGCTCAGGACTGTGCTAAAATAAAAATATAAGGGTTCAGGAGAAAAGAGTCTACGTATGAAATAATGCTAATTTTTAAATAAAAGCCTCTCATGACTAAGATGACTAAAAAGGCCTTAATGTCATTAAGGGTATATTTGTAATAATTATACTGAGCCTTCATTCTTAGGAAGTTTAGTATAGATAGTACATTTTATCATTTTATAAGGAGAGTTTCTTATGATTATGATTTGAAAAGAGTAAAACTGTCATGACCCGAGGCTACCCCCTAGTCACGACAATGGTGCTTACGGTAACAAGTGACCACAAGCTAACTCATGAACTGATACCTACTGTAAGCACTAAGTAAAGCAGTAATATAATACAAGTATGGAATATAAACTGATGAATATTGTGAATTTGAATACTGAAATACGCATCAAAACATGTGTGAAATATCTGATAGAACACTAAAAATCAAACTGTCTATTTGAGAAACTGATAATACTGAAAGAACTGACTGACTGTCTAACTGAAATGTCTAAAAGCCTATAAACATTATGAGTAGTTGATGGGACAAAACCCTCAATTAACTCCAACTGACAAAACATAAATAAATTTCGACATAACTGAGATAAATAAATTATGTCCTTGATGGATGAGGACTCACCACTACTACTGGATGAACATCTCACATACCTTAATAGCTATAATCCTGAAGATTGCTTGAACTTAGAAGCTTGAGCCCTTGATTTTTTGAGAATGAAGCTTGGGTTTGTTCTTGGGGAAGAAGGAAGGTTTCTTGAGAGAAATTTGGAGTGAAAGGGGCAAATAATGCCCTTTTGAAAGTTCCAAATCATGTTAAGGACGGAATAGGATGAGGAAAATGACTCAAATGCCCCTTGTGAACTTAGACTATAACACTATATGGGACGGAGCAACACGTCGCACCTCTCTCTCCATAAGATAGAGAAACGCACCACGTCGCTTACTCTGAGAGAGAGAGCAATGCATCGTGGAGCTCCTCACTATTAGAGAGAGCAACGCACTGCGGCCTTATCGCATTGCTTCACTGTTTTAGCTATCCAAACACATCCTGAACCTCATCTAAAAATCTTGAAATTCAACTGATACATATTTTTACCCTCCCTAACCATGAATCACCCTAAAAACCAACAGTTCGGGGTCGAGAAGACAAAACTAAAAATCCGCAAAGTTTAGGGGTCTTGAAAGTGACTAAGTTCTTAATATTTAGTGAGATTTTCAAGCCTTGGACCCTTTAAGCATGCAACTAAAAGGTGAATTGAGCTTGGAATATTACGGGGTATTATAATATCTTCCCCTTGGGAATATTCATCCTCGAATGAGACTCGTTTAGGTGAGAATATTAAGGAAACTTAGATCATATACTGAACATGCATGACTTGGAAATGATTACATAACTGAGCCTGAAGCATGATACATGAACTGAACTTATTCGTGAATGCATGCAATGATATGAAAATGGTTACATAGCTAAACTGATAATGAAAAAGAGACAATCTAAGGAAAATCATTACCTCAAGCTAAATCTGAGTTTGCAGAGAAAACATGAAGGTACTTGCTTCGTATATCTGCTTCTGCCTTCCAAGTAAATCCCTCAATAGACTAATTTCACCAAAGAACTTTAACCAAGGAAACTTCATTGTTTCTTAGTCTACGAGTCTGACAATCAAAACTCTTAACTAGGAATTCTTCGAAGAAAAGGCTATCTTGAACATCCATACTTTCTAAAGGAACAACAACAGTTGAATCACCAATACATTTCCTTCACAAAGAAACATCGAACACTGGGTGCACTGATGATAGATCTGCAGGTAACTCAAGCTCATAAGCTACCTTTCCAAAATGATTCAAGATTCTATATGGGATAACATAATGGGGACTGAGTTTTCATTTCTTGCCAAATATCTTTACACCTTTCATGGGTAAAATCTTCAAATAGACCAAATCACCAACCTCAAACTCAAGATCTCTTCTCGTCACGTCTGTATAAGATTTTTGATGGCTTTTGGCTGTCTTCAGCCTCTCTCAAATAAACTAAACTTTCTCCATCGCATTAAACACTGAATATGGCCCTATCAAATTAGTTTCACCTGCTTTAAGCCAACTAATAGGAGACCTAAATGTCCTTCCATAGAGAGCCTCAAATGAAGCTATCTGAATACTGGAGTGATAATTATTTTTATAAGAAAACTTAATCAAAGGCAAGTGGCCATCCCAACTACCATTAAAATCAATAACACATGCCTTCAACATATCATCTAGGGTCTGAATGGTCCTTTTCGCCTGACCATCTATCTGAGGATAAAAAGTTGTATTGAGATAAACTTGGGTACCAAGACCCTTCTGAAAAGCCTTCCAAAAGTGATAGGTAAAGTGAATACCTCTATCTGTAATGATAGACAATGGAATCTTATGAAACTTAACCAATGCCTTAAGATAAAGCCAAGCATAATCCTCAGTTGAGTACGAAGTATGAACTGGCAAGAAATGAGCTAATTTGGTTATTCTATCTACAATAACCCTTATCGAACCATGCTAATGATGTGTACGAGGCAACCCTATCAGAAAGTCCATGTTCACCACTTCCTACTTCTAAGTGGGGATGCTAAACTCCTTCAATGTACCACTAGGACTTTGGTGCTCAACCTTCTGACAATTTGAACACTTAGCCACAAATTCTGCAATATCCTTCTTCATACCACTCCACCAATAGATTTCCCATAGATCACGATACATCTTAGTGTCTCTTGGAGGAATAGAACACTGTGCACCATTTACTTCTGCAATTATTCATTGTCTTAAACCATCAACACACGGAACACATAACCTACCTTGATAATAAAGCACACCATCTCTCCCTTAGGAGAAAACTTCCACCTTCTAATCTCTAACTGTCTCCTTCAACTTAACCAAACTAGGATCTCTGTCTTGTTTTTCTTTCACTTCAACGACCAAGGAATATTCTGAGCTATTCTGAACCCATTACTACCTTTATCTGAATCAACCAACCTAACACCTAATCTAGCAAACTGATGAACTTCACTAACTAACTTTTTCTTATCTCCCTCAACATGAGCAACACTACCCATGGACAATCTACTAAGGGCATCTGCCATTATATTGGCCTTGCCCGGATGATACAACACACTTATATCATAATCTTTCAACAACTCAAGTCACCTTCTCTGATGAAGATTTAGATATTTTTGTATGAACACGTACTATAAACTCTTATGGTCAGTGAACACAACAACATAAACCCTATAAAGATAGTATCTCCAAATTTTCAAGGCAAAAACAATAGCTGCCAACTCAAGATAGTGGTAGCATAATTTATTTCATAGGGTTCAAGCTATCTAGAGGTATAAGCTGCCTCTCTACATCAAAACAAAACTAAGACAAACTTAGGAATCATCACAGTAAACTACAAATCTATCTGAACCATCTAGCAAAGTCAAAACTAGGGGCAGAAGTGAGTCAAGTCTTTAACTCCTGGAAACTCTTCTCATATGAATCTGACCACTGAAATTTGACTTTATTTTGAGTCAATCAAGACATAGGGGATGCAATGGAAGAAAACACTCCAACAAACTATCTATAATAGCCAGCCAAACCCAAAAAACTTCTAATATTTGATGTAGAGATAGGTCTGGGCCAGTTTTTTACTACTTTGGTCTTTTAAGGGTCAACTCTAATGCCATCACTAAAAACAATATGGCCAAGTAAATCTACTGATCTTAGCCAAAATTTGAACTAACTGAATTTAGGTAAAAATTGATGAGCTATAAAGGTCTGCAATACAATTTTCAGATGGTCTGCATGATCATTCTCACTATGGGAATAGACAAGGATGTCATCAATGAAGACTATGACGAACATGTCCAAGTATATATTGAATACCGTATTCATCAAGTCCATGAATTTTTTAAGGGCATTTGTTAGTTTGAAGGACATAACCAGGAATTTGAAGTGACCATAACGAGTTCTAAAAACTATCCTCAGAATGTCACATTCTCTGAATCTAAGCTGGTGATAGCCAGACCTGAGGTCTATCTTAGAGAAATAACTAGCACCCTGAAGTTGGTCAAAGGAGTCATCAATTCTGGAAAGTGGATATTTATTCTTGATTGTGACTTTCTTCAACTGCGCATTCTTAGAGAACCGTCTTTCTTATGCACGAATAAGACTGGAGTGCCCCATGGAGAAATATTGGGCCTGATAAAACCTTTATCTAAGAGATTTTTTAATTGTTCCTTTAATTTCTTAAGCTCAGCTGGTGCCATTCTGTAGGGTGGAATAGATATTAGTTGGGTGTCTGGAAGAAGATCTATTTCAGAGTCAATTTTCCTCTCGGGATGAGCTCCAGGAAGATCATCAAGAAACACATCTGAAAATTTATTTACTATAGGAACTGACTAAAGACTCGGAGTCTCAGTAGTTAACCCTTTAACTCTGACTAGATGGAAAACACACCCCTTAGATATCATCTTTCTTGCTTTAAGATATGAAACAATCTAACCCCTAAGCATTGAAGTACTACCCCTCTATTTAATAACTGGTTTATTAGGAAACTGAAATTGAATAACTCTATTTCATCAATCAATTGAGGCAAAGCATGAGTAGAGATAATCCAAGCCTAGAATGATATTAAAATTAGTCATCTCTAACTCCACAAGATCAATTGATGTGATTTTCTGAGATACTATGATCAGGCTATTTTTGCATACCCATCTAGATATAAGAGACTTACCCACTTGGGTAGATATTGAGAAAGGCTTTGTTGATGTTTTGTGACTAACACCAAAGTTGACGGCTATATAAGGAGTCGTAAAAAAATATGAAGCTCTGGGGTCTAATAAAGTATAAACATGAAAATGAAAGACTAGTAACATACCAGTAATCATATCAAGAGAACTTTCTTGATCATGCCGAGTTTAGAGTGCATACCAACTGTTCTAGCGCTGCCCACTAGTGGCATTAGATGTGGCACCCTGCTGAGTTGGGCGACCTGCTGGAGATGATAAAAGATTAAATAGGCCCTGCTGGCACGAATTCTTTCCCCTCTGTGAAACTACTAGACACTTTCAGACCCTGTGGCCTGGCTTTCCACATCCAAAACATACATCACTACTAGACTTACACTCACCCTGATGATTCTTACCATATTTCCTATAGAACAAATTAGTACGACTACTGTTCACACTACCTTGGGACTTAGAGCCTGGCACTCTATCGTGACTATCTTGCTTAAACTTAGGCACTGGCACACTAGCTAAAGATGGATTTGGGACTAAAAATTTTTGATAGAACTGAGAAGGGTTACCACCTTCAAAACTTTGCTAAGAAAAGTTAAAGCAACCTATTTTGGCCATCTTATGCTTTATCTCTCTCTCCTTCAACTTCTTCTTCTCAATCTGCTGAGCATAAATCATAAGTGTAGATAATTCCATTTTCTTAATCAACATAGCAGACCTAAACTCCTTGACCACACAATCAGCTATACCAGATACGAACTTACTCATTCTAGACCGTTTGTCTGCCATCATAGTAGGAGCATACCTCACCAACTAAGTGAACTTAAGCGAGTATTCCTTCACGCTTATATTACCCTGCTTCGAATTAATGAACTCCTAAACCTTAGCTTCCCTCAACTCTAGGGGAAAGAACCTATCTAAGAAAGTTGTGGCAAACTTCTCCCTCTCAACAAGACCTGCGTACACACCTCAATCCTCCTTCTTCTTTTTAAACCAAGTATGAGCTATATCCTATAACTGATATTTAGCCAACTCTGCACTCTCACTTGAAGTGGTGCCCATGATATCAGCCACCTTTTGTATCATAGCTAGAAACTTCTGGAATCCTCCTCGGACTTTGATCCTGAAAATAAAAGGGAATTCATCCAAATGAAATCTTAAATCCTAGCTGCAGCTATAATTACCACTGGATTGTTGGGGAAAAAGTTTAAAAGTTTTATGAGCTACTACTGAATGGTCTAGGGTTGTAAAAGCAGCCCTAAATTTGGTGTGAGAGACATATTCATTTAGGGGATCTTGCTAAACAGGCAGTGATATAGACTAAGCCTCATTCCTTCTTCTGTTATTTCTTTTAGGAGGCATTGTAAGTAAGTGGAACGAAAGATGAATTAGAAAGAGAGTTTAAATAGAGATCATGCTTTTTAGCAGTAAATAAACACTAGAAGAAGGGAAACTTTCCTAAAAATATCTCATAATCTCTTGTCCATATGTGTGGCACTTTTACACCCATGCACAAGACTCTACTCAATGCGGATTTTAGACTTTCCAGGATACTTTAAACCTTTAGGCTCTGATACCATGTTTTTTCACGACTTGAGGATACCTCCTAGTCGCGACAATGGTGCTTATGGTTATAAGTGACCATAAGCTAACCCATGAACTGATACCTACTGAGAGCACTAAGTAAAGAATTAATATAATACATGTGCAGAAGATAAGCTAATGAAATACTATAAATCTGAATACTGAAATACACATCAAAACATGTCTAAAATAATTGATAAAACACTGTAAATCAATCTATCTGTCTGAGCAACTAATAATACTGAAAGAATTGACTGACTATCTAATTGATATATTTGAAAGCCTCTAATTATCATGAAGAGTTAATGGGAAAAACCTCCTAACTTACTCCGATTGACTAAACATAAGGAAATGCTGAAATAACTGAGATTCTAAATCCCACCACTACCGCTGCTGAGTAATGCTGAGCTGTCTAAGAATGATCAGGAAACTGTGCGTCCAAACCTATGTTATAAGAATATCGTGTAAAGAAAAGTATGTGGTCAGTACTTTACATGCACTAGTGTATGAGATAAGGAGTAGCTAAAATGCATGAGAAAACTGAGCATGAATGCATGAACATGTAAGATCTGAGAATGCAAGACCAAGCATAAACATGTTTCTAAAATAATCTAAAAACTTAAAGACTAAAATCTGTATGACTGATTAACTAGAAATCTATACACTTAGTCAATCAAACCTGAACTAAAATACTGACTGAAACTGTGGGAGCCATCATGTAACCGATATAAACTATATGAACTATTATGGAGTCCAACGTATGATCCATGTTGATGAGGGATGTTCTATCCTTGCCATCTGAATAGAACCTGAACTGGAGTGATCACTAAACTGAAGCCATATTAGGCAAGGAAAAACACTCTCTGGTGAGGCCTCTAGACCTACGATGGCACATAGTTTTTGGGGAAGTAAGATGAGCTAAACCCATACTTCTCACTCGGTGATAAATCCTACTCCCAACTAAAAGACACTTAAATACTAACTAGTGCATGCACTGATAACTGATAAGCTCAGGTCATGGTATTTTGAAAATAACAGTACATGCAAATTCTGAGGTAATTATAAACATGTAAATTGATAATCCTCAACATGTTCATGGTGTTCTGAATATGATATTAAAAGAATGGTATGACTGTCTTGTTACTTGAAGAATGGAAATCATGTAAAACACTTAGGTATAAGTTTCTCATAACCTACCAGCATTGAATGATTCTAAAATACAATATCAAACTTGAACTACTATAGTACGTAATCATGGTTCAAAGATCCCAAAACATAGACATTTCATCAAACATTTGAGAATCATGAACTTTAACATGGTAATGTCTTAAAACATGGGGAAAATATGGTTACGTGACTAAGATCACAACTTTATATTATAACATGAAATTTACTTGAATATAACATGGGAGATTCAATATTTAAGCATGATATAACCTAACTTTTTATGAAATCATTCTTGGACATGAATAGAGTCAAACTACTAAAGAAACACATGAATTTAATCTATCTTAAACATACAAAACTCCATAATATGAGAAAAATCCATTGTTTAGTTGAAAAATAAGATTTTCTGGGATCCATGGGTGAAAGAAACCCATGGATGAACATCCTGCATACCTTAATAGCTATAATCCTGAAGATTGCTTGAACTTAGAAGCTTGAACCTTTGATTTCTTGAGAATGAAGCTTGAGTTTGTTCTTGGGGAAGAAAGAGGATTTCTTGAGAGCAATTTGGAGATAAACGGGAAAATAATGCCCTTTTAGATGTTCCAAATTGTGTTAAGGACAGAATTGGGTGAGGGAAATGACTCAAATTCCCCTTGGGCTCTTAAAATATAACACTATGCGGGATAGAGCCATGCGTTGCACCTTTCTCTCTGCATGAAAGAGCAACGCGCCGCATCGCTTATTTTGAGAAAGAGCAATATGTTGCGAAGCTCCTCACTATGGGAGAAAGCAATGAGTCACGGAATTATCGCATTGCTTCACTATTTTGGCTATCCAAACATGTCCTGAACCTCATCCAAAAATCCTAAAATTCACCCGAGACATACTTTTACTCTCCCTAACCATGAATCAACTTAAAACTAACATTCTAGGTTTCAAAATGCCAAACTAAAAATCTGTAAAGTTTATGGGTCTTGAAAGTTACTAAGTCCTCAACACTTAGTGAGATCTTCAAGCCTTGGACCCCTTAAGCATGCAACTAAGAGATAAATCGAGCTTTAAATATTACGAGGTATTATAGAAACTCTTGTGAGGTAGCTAAGTCCTTAATTGATAGTAAATTTTTACAACCCGAGATTACCTCCTAGTCGTAACATGACACTTAGAATCATAAGTGACTCCAAGCTAACCTATGTCCTGGCAAAATACTAAAAATATACATAATAATTGATAAAACACTTATGGGGAAGCTAAACTGAATAATATATTAAATATTCAAAGGAATCAAATCATCAATAACCAAATCTAAAATGACAAGCTGAACATCTAACTATAAGTCTGAAAAGCCTTTATTACGATGAGTTTCTAAAACAAGCCCCCAATTAACTCTAATTGTATGAAAACTGGGAACGACAAAGACAAAATGAAATAAAAATGATTATTCTTGTCTTCGCGGATGAGGACTCACCAAAATTGTTGTTGCTGATATAGAAAGAATCGTGCTAGGCACAATTCAAATGTTGATTGTTAGGACATATTTTATGAGATAATATAGTGTAAAGGAAAGTATGCAATCAGTACTTTGAATATACTAAGTATGTTAGATAGAAAAATAACTAATATAAGCTGAACATGATATGTATATTATGATAACTAAAGCAAGACCAAGTACTGAACATATGTTGTAAAATATACTGAATAACTAAACACAAGGCCATGCTAAAATCTAAAATCTGAACTATAAACTGTGAATTGTAGGAGTTAGAGTTACTAATAATCAACATACCCTCATCTAATATAACCAAATTCCAACCTGTAACCCCAGCTGGAAGGGTGTTCAGTACCTTACCAATGACTGACGTAGATCCACTAAACTAATATCCAAAAGGATTACAGTGTCGAGCCTAGTCTAATGCGTGACTATTTAGAACATATGGTGGAGCCATAGTTCTAAAAGTTCGGGCTTTGTACTAAAGGTATCAACCTAACTGGCAGATGAGTCTTCATTTTTATGCCCACCTAGTGCTAAGTACTACTCCCAATTGAATGACACAAATAACTACAATACTCAAGGTTAATGATAATCTGAAGACCAAATATAAATGCAATGTCTGGAAGTATTCAAAATATATAAACTGGGAATATATCATTCAAAAGTTTATGCATGAATTCCTATATCATCAGGTGTTCATAACCCACCATCTCTGAAGAATGCAACTACTATGTAAATTTCATAAACTAAACCAATTTATAGAATTCAATGACTCAAGTTCAATAATGGTGGATTTTACAATGTAACTAGGGTTGAGATCATGACTAAGTAATAACACCAAAATTTATGTTAAAATAGGGATTATAACTCACTGGCACTAAAAGA
This sequence comes from Capsicum baccatum var. pendulum, assembly GCA_030864225.1. NCBI lineage: Eukaryota > Viridiplantae > Streptophyta > Magnoliopsida > Solanales > Solanaceae > Capsicum > Capsicum baccatum. Next base: position 205,578,401 of record CM061550.1, read on the forward strand.
CTGAGATATCAATGAATTTGTCAATATCAATGGGCGAAAGGAAACCCAATGATGAAATTCCACATACTTGGAGATGAGAACCTTGAAGAATTCTGGATAGTTGCATACCTGTGGAAGATGAACCCTAGCTCTGCCTTGGGAAAATGGGATCACCCATTTTTCTTCTAAAACTAAGTATCATATGTTATTCTAAGTAATGAGAGATGGGGGTTATATTAACCCCAATAATGACTTTTGGGATTCCCCAAATGATGTAGTTTAATGTTAAAAGAGTAAAAAAGACGGATATGCCCCTTACAATTTCATAACTAAAAATTGTGGGAGGGACGTACAAGATTTTGCCATGATCATGGGACTAACCTAATATCGTGGGTTGAACTCATGGTTGGAAGTTGGATGATAGCTCTCCGAACATGATCAGACGAGCCTTGGTATGATCAAGGGATCTACCTACGGTCATACCTTGGTTTGTATTTTTGATGGTTACATCAAGGGCGTCTGTAGAACTCACAATCGTGCCATGAGATCGTTCTTTCAAAGCATGATCATGGTTATATTTCATGGAATAAGGGTATACTTTTTTAACTTATAGATGTAGGGGTTGTCTCGATTAGACAAGACCATTGTACGATCGTAATATGTATTCATGGTTATGGTTTGGCTTGTGGTGTCTCATTGTAGAGTTATGCTTTACTAAAAAGGCCATAACTTTTTACTCTGATGTCATATTAAGTCAAATCTAGATGCATTAGAAAGAAAATTCAAATATCTATCATTTGGTGGGTTTGAGAATTAGAAATTTATTTGAATCTAGAAGTTATGCTTGTAAGGGCCAAATCCTTACAATGTTATCAGGATTGGCCCTGTACCAAATGTTAAGGTTGACCCTGTACAATTGAAGTTATCAGGCCAAATCCTTAACATTGGTACAGGGAAAAATCCTACCTCTTTTAAGGATCGATCGATAGGCTGGTTTTGGCTTGGTTAAGGGATAAGAGGTTTTTGTGGCATTAGTACAGGGCCAAATCCTTTCTCATGCTGTTAAAACTTGATGATTTACTCTACATGTATATGAAGCATAGTTCTTGCCTAAGCTTGGATTCGTTTTGGGCGTTACAAAAATGTTTGATGAAATTACTTGCTTAAGGATCATTCCTCTTGTAAGTCTCTCTATATCATAGGTGCTTGTTTTAATTCTTAATAGGAGGTCTTGATTTTAGTATAGACAGGGGCAGATCTATATGGAATTTTAGGGTTTTCACCCAAATTTCTTGAGTCAAAAAATTACCCCATGAATAAAACATCAAATACGTATTTTATGGATACATATAAAATGTTGAACCAACACATCACAAGTCAAGGGCTTGGTTCAACGGCTAAGGGGATTCAGTGCGTAGCACGCATGTGCAAGTTCAAATCTGGCTAGCATCAATTTTTTAATATTTTAGTTCTAAGAATTCTAGTGTTTTTTCTAATTAAACAAATTGACCTCAGTTTTTAAAAAAGGATAAAAGTCATGATAAAGACCATAAATTAATTAAAAGTACCACAAATCAAGAAAATGATATTGAAATTCTTACTTAAAAAGCTCATTTCTCCACATAAAACCTCTTTATTTTTATAGTTGTCGGCGCTAGTCATCTTATTTATCTTTTCTTTACTAATTAACCCTATATATTACTTGATTAATTAAACTAGTGAATGAGATATGATATAATAAATAAGCTATATAGTTTGATTCTTTGCTTGTTTAATTCTTCAATGTTTTAACTAAGTTCGTACTTTAGGATTCAATTCCAAAATCAAGTGTAACCACTAATTTTTTATCAGACTCTTTCATTTTTGTCATGATCCGAGACTGCCCCCTAGTTGTAACACGGTTCTTAGAATCACAAGTAATCTCAAGCTAACCCATGGCCTAGTATAAGCGTTGAACATTAAAAGAAAGTAACAAATACTAGGCGGAAGCTAACTGAGATAAACTAATGATGAATAGTAATAAATATAATGTTAATACAGTCTAAAATACTCGATGAAAACTAAAAAACTAAAAATATGTCTGAAAGCCTCTAAACATGAAGAGTTGTTGGGATAGGTCCCCAACTAACTCTGACTCACTGAAATAAATAAAGTACTAAAAATAAACAACTCATAACTAGTCCTAGACTGATAAAGACTCGCCAAGAATACAGCTGAGTGGTATGTGGATGTGCTAAGAGCGGTCTGGGTACTAAGCGTCTGAACTTATATTATTAGATAATATAGCGCAAAGAAGTATGAGATTAGTACTTTGAATGTACTGAGTATGCGAGATGGGAAGCTAAGTAGTATATATAAACTGAACATAAATGCATAAATATGTCAACTGAATGCAAGACCAAGTATAAACATATGATGGATAAACTGAATAACTAAATATTGAACACTTAGTCAAGCAAACCTGGACTGAACATAAATTGAAAAATAAATTAACGACTATGGGAGCCAATAATAACTGATATTCCCTAATATGAGCTAATTGGGGCCCAACCTATAACCCCAGTTAGAAGGGTGTTAGTACTTTAGCAAGGGTACCAACACTGGCTAGAGTGGATCTACAAAAATAATGTCCCGAAGGACTAGGGTGTCAGTCTTGTATTGGAGGGTGAACCCTCATAACCTATGGTGGAACCGTATTTCTAAAGCTTAGAGACTTCTACTTAAGGTCTCAGTCCTCAACTGACAGGTGAGCCTTCATCCCTGTATTCACTCGGTGCTAAGTACTACTCCCAACTAAACTAACACTGATAATTGATAACTGCTTAACATGATCTGAAAACTGATATATGCTTAACATGATAAGATTCTAAATTTAGAAATATAAGCATGATCTGAATGGTTCATAACATGAAAACTGATATATACATGACTATCTAGGTATCACGTGTTCATGGAAAACACATACTCAAGATTTGGTTACACATATAAACTGGGGAGAGTAAAGAAACTCATATGTGACCTAGAACTTAATTAAAGGGGAAGGGCATTTTTTCTTAAAATTTAAGAGTTCTTGGGACTCAATGGTTGGAAAGGACCTATTGATGAAATCCCACATACATAAAGTGAATTCCTTATAGAATTTCTTGGAACTTGTGCTTGAACTTGGAGAGCCCTAGTTTGCTGTGGAGAAGACGAGAATGACTTTCTTTTTGCTAAGTGTAATAATTTTAGAGTTTATGAAGTGTTAGGGTAACTTTAATCCCTCAATAACTCATGTTGGAGTGCCCAAACAATATGGGTTTAGGATTAAAAGATGAGAAGTTACTAAAAATCCCCTTTTGAAATTGTGCAGGAATTGTTGGTTCCAATCATCACGGCTCACCCAATAACTCATTATGATAGGTCATGTTGCATGGTCTGGGTTGTGACTTGAGGCCCTTAGGTCTTGGGTCCTTTTGGTTAAGGTAAATACTCCCTTACTAATGAATTGTTAGGTCTGATCATAAGTCGTTAGGAGTAGTATTGATCTGAGACTTGATTTCTAGATTTCTTACTAGTGTTGCAACGGGTCCATGCAATGACTCATTATGCCTCATAACGAGTCATGAGTTGGACTCATTGTCACTAGGATAAAATCTGATACTCTCACAAGAGTGGCAATGACTCTCATATAACAACTTGTTATGTCATCGACTCATTGCTTGAGTCATTGTCATTGGTAGTTTGACAAGCCCATAGGAAATTTTTTGCAACTTTTTTCCACAAAATCGGATTAAGGCGAGACTAGTGGCATTGGAAAGATAGTTTAATGGCCTATAGTTTGATAGGACTAGAGCAGGAAAACTTGGGGTATTACAACATCTCTTCCTTGGGATCATTTGTCCTCAAATGAAATTGATAAGCTAAAATAATAGGAAAAGATGAGATTTTGCATTAAACACATATAAACTCAACCATAAATTGATATCTGAATTTGTGACTAATGCATGGACTAAATTGAACTCATGTATGCATGATATGACATGAAAATAGTTAGATGGGTAAGATAGAAATGAAATAATAAATTACTTAATTATGGGAAAATATTACCTCAAGTTAGGACTGAACTCGAAGAGAAAAGGTGGGGGTACTTGTTCATCATATCTGCCTCTGTTTCCCAAGTAGCTGCCTCAACTGACTAGTTTCTCCATAAAACCTTTACTAAGGTGGTCTCTTTATTCCTCAGCCTATGAATCTGATGATCAAGGATCTCAATTAGGACTTCTTCATAAGAGAGACTATTCTTAACACCAATCCTTTCTAAAGGGTCTATGAAGGCTGGATCACTAATGCACTTCATTAACAAGGAAACATGGAACACTGGGTGCACTGATGCTAACTCTACAGGCAATTCCAACTCATTGGCTACTTTCCCATACCTACTCAAAATCTTATAAGGACTAACATAGCGGTGATTGATCTGTCCTTTCTTACCAAACCTCTTCACCCCTTTCATGGGTGAAATTTTTAAGTAAAAAAATTACTAACATCAGACTCAATCTCCATTCTCCATATATCCGGATAGGATTTCTGACAGATTTATGCCATTTTTAGCCTTTCCCTACCTTCTTCATTGCCTCATGCACTAAATATGGCCCTACTAATGTAGCCTCACCAACCTCAAACTAGACAATAGAAGATCTACACCTCATACAAAAAGGTGCTTCAAATACGGCCATCTAAATACTGGATTGATAGATGTTATTGTAGGCAAACTCAATCAAAGGCGAGTGATCATCCCAACTATTCGTGAAATCAATTACACAAGCTCTCAACAAGTCCTTTAAATTTTGTATGGTTCTCTTCTTGAACATCTATCTAAGGGTGAAAAGTGGTAATAAAATGAATATGGGTACCAATACCCTTCTAAAAAGTCTTCCAAAAATAAGAGGTAATCTAGGTACCTTAATCTGAGATAATAGTCAATGGGACTCCAAGCAATTTAACTAATTCTCTTAGATATATCCTAGAATAGTCTTTGTGAAACACCCTAAACTTGGACCCTTAGAAAAATTTCCTAATTTGAGCATTTTGGGCAAGGTACGACTCATGCATGCAAATTCTATGCTATGATACCACTTGGTGACCCTCTCTCATATGTTAGGTAGTGTTCTTTGGCTTTATTTCTATCCAAGATATGACTTAGAATCACACTGTTCATATGATAGGAAACGAGATGTATAAAGCCAAGTCGTATGGTGCTTATTGATTATCCTAGTTGAATCTATCCAAAGTATGGTTTATGGGTACTTCTCATACCTTGGGGTATTTGTTGGGAATGTATGGTCATATTTTTGTTGGTATATGGTACCAAGGTGAGGTTTAGGATATGAGTTAGGGTACCATTCATTCTCTAGGGTATGGTTTAGGAGGGTGGGTCACACCCTCCTACGAGTTGGTTTTCAGCTTTTGAGCTGAACGCATTCCAAATATTTAACATCACAAAACCCTTATGTCCCCATGTTATATAACCTTTGATGGACTCTAATAACATACTTTGGAAGGACATAAACACTCTCAAATCCACTCTAAACTCTCTCTTGAAGATTGGAGGCTAGGGTTTCGACAAGTGTTCTTCAAAGGGATCAAGCGTCAAGTTTCTTTTCGTGAATCTTCTTATATAAGGCACGTACTCCTCCCTTATTGTTAGTTACAACTAAATTCATGCTTTAATGTGTTTTATACATTGATTTTGAATTATATATGGTAGATTTGAAAACCAATATTGAGGGTTTGATGCATATTAAAGAGCATTATCTAATCTTGATTCAAACTATATTTTCACATATTTTTGGTTATGGTTTAAACATGTGGGTGCTTGTTGGTTTTGGTTTAATAGATGGGTCATGGGTAACCATAAACTTGATGGTTTATGCTTTGGTTTTGGCCTTGGTAAAGGTATTCCCTCAACATGTTTGATAAAATGCCTTTGAGAATATTTTTATTATATTGTTGAACTTTTATTGAAACTATTGCATGGTATGTTTGGTAATGGAACCCTAAATTGGTTTGGATGGTTTTTAAATGAGTGAAATAATTTTGAATGGCATGAATGTTTTGAAATGGTTTTGAGTAGTTTAAATGGTTTGGAAAGTTTAAATAGTAAGGCCTTGGTGGTAATAAAATCATTTTGAATGAAAACATTGTGGGGTACACGGGAATCCCCCAAGTGAATGAAATAATGAAATTGGTTTGAATGATGAATATCTTGTGAGATACATAGGAATCCCCCAAGAAAAACTTAATAATGAAATACTTGTGGGGTACACAGAAATCCCCTAAGTAAGCCGAATAATGATGTACTTATGGGGTACGTGGGAATCTCCCAAGTAAACTTAATCATGTAACCTTTGGGGTACATGTAAATCCCCTAAGGTTTTCTAAAGACATTGCTTGCAAGCAATAGTCGGTATCACGATACCACTTAAATTAGCCTCGATTAATAATAATAAAATTGGTGTCTTAGTTATATGGAAATGAATTTAATTGGGCATTATTGGTGGAATGTGATAGCTAATCATGATGGTAGGAGTCCAATGGATGAATACTGGAAGATCATGTTTGCCGACATAAGGATTGGCCAAGGCGACTATCTATGATACTTATGGGGTACACGGATATTCCCTAAGTACACTTGTATATATGTATCATAGAGAGCGAATGGCACTCAGGAATCACCTACTCCTATGGTTTCTCTGGTTTATGTGAATACACGTATTGGGGATCGTATAGGGGGTAACATTGGACCCATATAACCCATGGGTGTATGACAGATAAGATACACATACCCAGGTTAATGATTTTAAAGGCTTGCTAAACCCAGTTCGCTTTCCTGGCATGGATTTTATATATATATATATACATATATATAATATATATATATATATATGTATATATGTATGGTTGTGAATATATATTATTGGTTTAATTGGTTTTAAAGGTTGGAATAATTTTACCCTTATCCTAACTGAATGCTAGCGCTCACCCGATAACCCATCTTCAGGCGTTTGTATCCCCACATGATATAGGAACAGGCCATACTACTCCTCCTATTCATTTATCTGATTTAGGAACAATCGGTGTTGGATTAAAGTGGTGATATTTCATAGTTTGAAAGTATCTATTTCATGTCATGGATTACTTTACATACTTTTATCTTTTCATAAACTTTGGTTTTTGGCTATGGTTGGGGGCATGTCCCGACTAGATACTCTTTGATTTGGTTTAGAGGCTTTGTATGGACAACTGTGGACTTGGGTATAGAAATGGTCATGATATATTTATATATATACATTGGATTTTTATTTTTGGTTTGGTTGGTTAGTTATTGGATGGATTGACTTAGTTAGGTCGATCTCTGATATAGACTTATCCCAACGTCATTACATTGTTAAATGTGTTATCTTGTTAGATGTTCATAATTCATCCAGTATATGGTATAAATTGGTTGGTTGGGTTGGGTATCGGGGTGGTCTCCAATCCCGATTGGACTTGAGATTTTCATTATGATAAGGCCTCGGTTCAGGTCATATCAAGTTAGTATCAGAGCCTAGGTTTCTATGTCATGGGGTGTCCGCAAAACCTTGTCGAGTAGAGTCTTGCTTATGGGATTATTGTGTACCACACTTATAATTAGAAGGCTATGAGGCATCTAGAAAGGTTTCACTTTCTTGTTGTTCTATGTTCGGGCTATGGAGTCTAAGGTCTTGAACTCTTCCCTAAATCTTCTTTTGGTTCACTTTTTTGATCATGTCCTCTCAATGATCTAAGGTTTGTGGAAATTTACCTGTCCCACTTGAGGACGACATGGATGGATCTCATCCAACTCATGGAACATAGACCTGGTCAAGGGTCGCAGTTTCAGATTTTCCCCATGAAGTTCCACCGGTCTTTATTAACCCTACTCTGGAAGATGGCACTCATGCTCAGTTACCTCAAGGAGAGGTTACCTAGGCCGATCTTTAACATTCTATTAATCTATTGGCCTAGATAGTGACAACTTTGTCATGACAGTCCAGTCCTATTAGTACGGGGTAGAATAAGACAAGGTCGAAAAATAGGCAGGGTAAGAAGTCTCAATTTTCTGAACAAAGCGGAGGCCAACAGTATTGTGGTAAGTGGTCTAAGAGAAAGAGTTTGATGGGTCCTAACTCCTGTGCTATGGCTAGCAATCCTACCCAAATCTATTTAGAGATAGATATTTTCAGATTGGTAATGCTTCTAGGGCACAAGGTGCCCAATCTCGGGTCAGTGGGGTCCAATCCGCACTATCCTATCCTCCTTATCAGTTTCATGGTCGGTCGTATCGTGATTGTTATGAGAAAGAAAGGAGTCATTGATTTAATTATGGTCAGTTGGGTCATATGCAATGAGAGTAGCCCATAATGATTCTCGCTTGGGCAAATAGGACACCGATTAACACTTATCTAGATCTTGCATCGAGGGATGTTGTTTCTAGCTCAAACACTGGTCGAGATAATCTCAATGCCCAAACTATTTCTTAAGAGTCTGTGGCATCTTGTGATACTGACACTGATTTATTGAAAACTCTTTTCTTGTTATGTATATCAGTTACATGGTCCTGGTTTCTCTTTTTCTTCCATGATCCCACCTGTGGTTTGTATTTTGGTTTTGGACCCATGGTTATTTTAGATTCTTTTTCTATTTTTGCCTGGTAGGTGACTTTGTGATTGCCAAAGAAATTTTTAGGGGGTTGTGGTATCTGTTGGTAGTCAAGGGGCTATGGTGGATTTGTTTGAATTGAATGTGATGGATTTTGATGTCCTTCGGGGGATAAATTGGTTACACTCCTGATATGTATCATTAGACTATTGGACCTGTAAGGTTATCTTTGGGCTTCTTGGTGAGTCGATTATAGGATGGGAGGATGATTTCCTGGATATCAAGGGAAAGGTTATATCATATCTTAGAGCTCGAATACTAATTTCCAAAGAGGTGTCTCTATTATCACTTGTTCTGGCTTAAAGGTTCTAACTCAAAAGGTCCTTCTTTGCATTTGGATTTGATGGTTAATGGGTTTTCCTGAGGTCCTTATTGATGATCTTCATGGTGTCTTTCTAATGGGGAGGTTAAGTTGTGGATTGGTCTTATTCTAGACTCTTCTCCAATTTATGTTCTTTCTTTATAAAATGTTTCTGACTGAGATAAAGGAGCTTAAGAATCAATTAAAGAACCTCTTAGATAAAGGTTTTATCCGTCCAAGTAAATCTTCATGGAGTACTTTTTTTTTATGCATAAGAGAGGATGGTTTACTCGGGAAGGTATAGGTTATTAGTGGGTGAATATGGAATTTAAGGTGTCCTCCTTATGGGGTGGATCATATATATATATTTTATATAGGATGCTCTGTAAAGGAGTGTATGGTGGTTGATATACACTAAGTGTTAATCTTAAATGTTAATGTTGATAAAGGAAGTGTGTTAGCCCGGGGATCGCAATGCAAAATTATGGAGGTTGAATGGTAGGTTGAATAAGGTGAGCGAAAAGGGGCAAGGTTGGTGACTTAGGAATGCTCTAGTGGGAAAGTTGTGGCGTATAGGCCAGAGGTTCAAGTTGACCGTATGGATTGGGGGTCTAGTCATTGAATGGGTTAGAGCGTAGAGTTTATATAACTAAGCTGGACTTTAGGTAATATTTAGATGAATGAGGTTTTAGGTGTAAGAGAACCAAGCATCCTTAGTGATCATCCTTCTGATACCCTTTAGAGCGGAGTGTTGCTCTTAAAGGTATAATAAGATGAAGGTCGAGGGTTGATATTTAATCTTCTTCTAGCGGTGGACTTCTAGGAAAGGTCGGGGTGAATATTCTAGCGAAGCTCTCCTATCTTGGTTAAGAGCACTCTCCTAGTATTGCATGCATTCTAATTGCTCTTATGCTTAAGATTTGTATTTTGCATTCCCCTTGTTCCCTGGATACGAATATTGATATTTTCCATGATATTTACATTTGTTTATCTTTTGGTGTCCAATCCTAAGATTTCTTCTATGGTGTGTTGTGTCGGGATGGAACTTCATTCATGACCTAGTTGGTTTTTATAAAATACCTCATTCCTATGGTGTTGTGTCTCTTATAGGGGATCTTGCTTGGGTGGCATGAGTTATTCTTATACTTTAGTACCTTAGTGATCCTTCTTATGTTAGGGTGGTCGTGGTTGTAGAAGGGTAGTGATTTTTTGAAATAGAGTAGAGGTAGAAGTCCCTTAGTGGTGAAGAGTCTGAGGTGTCTGCTAGAGCTAAGGTTTTGGGAAAGGTAAGGTTGTTTTCATTGAGGAATATTAGAAGTGGAGTAGGTGGTAAAAATTCCTTCAGATAGATAATAGAGGTTTCTAAACATTAGGTGGTAGATAGATGTACTAATCATTATGTTGGGTACTTGAGAATCTTGATGGGGCATGATGTTTGATGGTAGTAATGGAAAGGGAGTAATGTTTTGGGTGTATGTAAGGAGTAGAGCATGGTGTCCTAAGTTAATCTCCTTTTAGATTTGGATAGGCTTGAACATGGAGGTATTGTATGGTTAGACTCAAGATCTCGTGGTGATATATCTCGGGGAGATTCTAAGATGAATTAGACTTGCTCTCTAGCATGAGTTCCATTCATTTGGTATTCCACAAGTCTATGTTGAGGTAAGGTGTGGATGGTCCTTCGTGGGTTGGTTCCTTTGGGTGATATTGGTATCTCAGATTCTTTATCCTATAAGGAGGTCCCTAAGTTTGTCGGGTATGAACAAAAGGTGTGGCTTCGGAGAAGGTTTTATGGTAGAACAAAAAAGTTCGAGGAAGCCATTTGGGATATGGAGGAGGTCATGTAGTCCAAGCATCCACGTTGGTTCTTCATTCCGGAAACTCATGCGTAAGGTAGGTGTTCTTCATCATAACTTGGTTAAAGAAAGGTTGGATTTCCTTGTGTCTTTGTTTTCTAACTTAGTTAAAGGTCGGAATGGAGGTGTTTGGGTGTAAATTTTGCTTGGGGTAGGTGGTCAACTTCTCATCTTGTGTTATGTCTTTGTCTCCAAATTTGGTTGGAGGGAAATTTGATGTGTGTTAGTGTGTTAACTCATGCTTGTACAACTCATGCATGCAAATCGTATGTTATGGTACGACTTGATGACCCTCTCTCATATGTTAGGCAGTGTGTTTTGGGTTAGTTTCTGTCCAAGATATGGCTTATCATCATACTGGTCGTATGGTAGGATACGAGGTGAATAATGCCAAGGCGTATGGTGCTTATTGATTAGCCTAGATGAATTTGTCCAAGGTACAGTTTAGGGGTACTTCTTGTACCTCGGGGTATGAGTTGGGCATGTATGGTCGTATGTTTGTCAGTATGGGGGACCCAAGGGAGGTTTAGGGTATGAGTTAGGGTACCACTCGTACCCTAGGGTACGGTTTAGGAAGGTGGATCGTACCCTCCAACGAGTTGGTTTTCAGAGAATTAATCTACATAAAAATAAGAAACTTATTTCAATGTCCACAATTAAAATATCTTAAAGAAAAAGGTAAAATTATTCCAAGATAATAATAGAGAGCAAAAAAAAATTTTAATTAGAGTAGTAGAAAATTGAAACAAACAATATCAAACTTAAACGAAGAAAAGGGGAAGGGATAAGGGGTGTGCGGCTGGAGAAATGAAGGAATTGAAGGTTGGGTTTTTGATTTTTTTGGAGTTGACCTTGTTTACATATCTTCTTCTCTTTTCCTTTTTGTAATACTAAACAATACATGTAAATAAATGTAGTAATAATCATGGCTAAAAATTACATTATAAAAAAAGAATTATAATATAAATAATACATTTAATAGAATAGGATGAATTAGCTCTTCATACATGCATACATACATACATACATATATATATATATATATATATATATATATATATATATATATATATATTCTAAAATTAATATATTTGTCAAGTATCACATATATCAACTATATCAAAATAAACTACAAAAATTTAAATTAAAAGCAACAAAGGTTAAGTTTGATAATTAAGAACAATTGTAATTGCATAATTATTTAGATTAATTAATATTAAAACACACATGTTATAGTTTCTTATATTGAATTATGATATTAGGAGTTTGTCATATGCTCATATTTTAACTATATTAAATTATTAATCCTTAATATTTAATTAGAGTTATCATAATTATCAATTTGTTGGAACTATAATATACTATTACTTCAAAAAAAATTTTGCTCATTATGTTCCATGTACTACCTTTTTATAAAAATAAAAAATAAACTTTTTTGCCCTCTCCTACTGCCATATCCCCCTTCCTTTACTAAAGTTTATGATATTTAATTATTTTTTAATATTAAAATTAATTAAATTTAATATATTAAATCCTCCCTTATTTGAAACATATAAAAATTTAATAATTAGAAATTTATAAAAGATGAATTTTTCTTTTAAAAATAGTTACACATTGTCATTTTTCTTTTTTCTCATTTTTTTTAGGCTTTTTCTCTATTTAATTGGCCATTCTCTTATTTTTCTTTATGCATTTTTGTAACAACATTAATTTGCTCAGTAACTCACACCAATTTAATAGGACTACTTATTACTATTAAATTCTCAATATTATTCACCTATTGATGAAAGGAAAGATTTCAAGAAAAATAAATATTGTTTCAATTTTTAACCTTTCAAATTTCTTAATCATGAAAGAAAAGAATTCCAAAAGCCTTGAACAGTTACTAGACTTAATTATAAATACACTACAAAGAAAACTAAAAATATGCAAAACGTGTATCAAATTTTCTCAAAGTATTTAAACTTTTTATGAATTTTCCTTCATATGTTATTTCTTTTTCTTTTTTCCACTGCATTGCCATGAAGGAAGAAGGCAGATAATTCAACTTTCACTAATGAAGTTTCCATCTTCTGTATTGCATCTTGGATTTAGTATTGCATCCATCTTCATTAAACTCTTCTTCTTTGATTGGATATATAATTAAGTATTATTTTTATGTTGCTTTGACAATATACATAGATGTGTCTGACGAAAAAGGTGTGAATCTGATTCTATTAGTAAATCAATACTTTATAGCTTAATATTGTCACACCCTTGTTTTTCACTGCATCCAACCCCGCTAGGGAGTTGATTTTAGAGAAAATGGATTTTTTCAATTAAAGTGACGTTTTGAAAAGGGATTATTTTATTTGCAGAGTCGTCACTTGGAATTGAGTTTGGGTGTTCCAAGTCACCTTATTGAATCCCTATTCAAAAGAAAATGACTCTTAATTTTTGGTCTGCGAACTAGAAATCCGGATAAGGAATTCTGTTGACCGAGGAGAAGGTGTTAGGCACCCCTCGAGTCCCGTGGTTCTAGCACGGTCACTTTAATAACTTATGTCTGGCTTAAATTAATCTTTTGGATATATAATTAATATTTGTTGGCCCTGAAGTTATTTACCTTCCGCCTTTAACTTATTTCAAATTATTTAGTTATATTGATGTGTGGCTTGCCAGTAGCAGCACTTTCCGGTCATACCACAAATTGCTTAGCATAATGAAATTTTAAGCTAAAAACAACCAAACTCATTTTTGTACGGTAAATGACTAAATTCGGAACTTAGTAAATCTAGGCTTAACACATTATTATGTTTTGATTAGTGTCAAAGAAATTAGTAAGTTAAAAACGTGATGTTAAACCAATAGCACATGAACATCAAACGTTTCATTAAATAATTATCTAATGCTCAATAAATCGAACACTTACATTTTTATAAATTAATGTTCGTTAGCAAATTATGATGTACTATAAATTGTTTTACTCTTCTAATAGAGAAACAAATAAATAAATAAAAGTTCATGCGCCAATCTTACAATAAAAGGACATGTGTATATAAATATTCCCCCCACAAAAATAAGGAATGACGTCACTAACATAAACATTTGAATTAACTCGAGGCAAACAAAAATGTGCGGAACATTTTAAAAAAAAATTGAACTAACTAATTACTTTGTGTGAAAACTGGGATCCGCCTATATCCATCAACTCTGAATTATTAATGGCAAACTAAAAGTTCCTAGCCTCGATGTTTAAATTCGTTTCAGCAATAGCAAAGTTAAACAATTTCGATTAGTTGCCCTTCAAATTACCTAAACTAAACATAAAATTTAACAAATATATTTTCATTTCTAGAGTAACTTTTCAAATAAGACAACAAAACAAAATTACTAAACACGAACAACATTGGAATATACATATTTTGCACGTGAAGATAATCACATATTACACTAACTTTTCTTAATATCATGCAATCAAAATCCAAATATATTTCATTTAATAACAATGAAGAATGATAACCAAATCAGACATATATGAAATCTCAACAACTTAGTTATATTATATCGGAACGAAATCTAGAATAGTCGTGATATTACAGTATAGGAAAAAAAGATTAATTGTTACCTCTTGTGCAAGTAACTCACAACAAAAGAAAAAGAAATAACGAAATAGGAATCACGAACCAAACCTCAATCTCCAACTTGTTGTCTACCCATTTGTTCTCTCGATTTTCTTTTTTTTTTTCTTTTTCGTTTGCCTTTTGATTCACTACTATTTCTTTCCCCTTTTTTTTTTGGTTTCTCCCCCCTTTCCTTATTATTTTCCTTCTTCTTTTCTTAATGTTTTTCTTTGTTTTGCATGCATGCACGCATATAGGTCTAAGATTCTAGTTACAACGCAATTGTACTAATCGCATGTCAGCCGAATACAACGTTACATCTTTTAACGCTAATGAATCTAACGACTATCTCATTTAGAATTCAATCAAATTTAAATTAGTTAACGTTGCTTCGGACTAACAACTAGTTATAAATGGCAACATAAAGTAATCTATATAAAAACAATGGGTTATACAGAACAAACAATAGAAAAAGTCATGGAAATTATAACTTTATTCACACTTCAATTCGCATAGCAAACTTATAGAATAAATCGTATGAATTCGATGAGAACCTATATGACGAATTAAAGCGGGTAAAGAAATAGAACGCCGTCACCGAAAACTCAACGAGACCCCAACTTTTCTGTTCTGTCGCGGGTGTTTCTTCTTCTTCTTTTCTCTTTTTTCTTATTTTTTCTTTTGTCCGTTCCCTTTTTTTTTCAAACGTTTTTCTTTGGTTTCGATGTTGTTGTTTTCTTTTTCTTCTTCTGTTTCTTAATGTTTTTTTTTTTTGCCTCTTTCTGTGTTGTGTGTTATCTCTAAAATTAGTGCATGTGTGTGTTATATGTATAAAATTAGTGTATGTGTGTGTGTCGTGTCTTGTGTAGTGGGTGTTATACATAACATGCATATGAAAAAAGTGGAGGACATGGGAGAGATTGAGGGGAGTGGGAAGATTGGGTAGTTTAGGTTTTTTTAAAAAAAATAATAATAATAATAATGAAAATAATAAAAAAAGAAGATAAAATTATTTAAAACTAATAAAATATAAGTAATTTAAATAATTAGTCTTAGAGCATGATTACGGAACATTAATATCACTAGATTATTTATTAAAAGTTAAAAGAGGAAAATAACATAATTTAATTTTCTCTTCTTTTTTTTAAATAAATAAATAATAATGAAAATAAAAACTTATCTAAAATGTGATTCTATTATTGTATTTTTCAAAAATATTAAACCAAACTTAAAAAAATAAGATAAACTTACAATATCTAATTTAGAATTAAATAAATAAATAAATTGAACACTAAAATGGCGTAAAAACGTTAGGTTTGGTACAAAATTAGGTGTTTACAGAATGCCCCTCTTTGCTTGGAAATATAGAGAATTTTCAAGCAAAGAAGTAAACATGACTAATTTTTTGGCCCAACTGTTTACTCAAAGGTTATGCGTAAATAAGTAGGAAAGAGGTGTGACCGATCCCTGTCTTTGGACATCCTACATATCTCGGGTTATACGAGAATCAGGTCACGTGTAGTTCAAATGGGTGTAGGAATGAGTGGATGAATTGGAGATTCGAGTTGAGGTCCCGTCGAGTTTCCGGTTCGTTGCTCCTTTTATTACATCAAAAATGAAAAATGAAACTAAAAATGAAAGATACAAAATCCTATCTATTCTAATTGTCTTGATTCTCTTGCTTCAGATCTTCTTCTTGGGTCCTCAGTTATCGCTTCACCTTCTTATGGTGGGTACCTTGATCTCAAGATTTGATCTTGAAGTTAGGATTTGAGACTTGAACTTGCAACTTGGATTGTGTCATTGACACTCTTCCAAAGGATAGTTCATAGAATAATTTTGGATGTTTGTTCTCCTGATCAGGAGTTATGCAGATGGCTCTTAGGATGTTGGACCGCTACAGATGCATAGATGACTCTGTATTTTCAAACTAATCATTCTCCACTACTCAAATTAGAGATGGAATGCCATTCTCGACATTAAACCTGTGTTTTGCAGAAAACCTGCAAACCATCAAAGAAAACAAAACAAAACAAATAAATTTTTTCTGCCCCAAGTTTGCACTAGAAAAATTTTGTGAGTTATTAGAAAAACTACACAACAATTTAAAAATAAATAAATAAAAATGATAGAAATCAAAGCTAGGCATGCAATAAAATAAGATTCTTATTCTCAATAATGCAACCAAAGGAAGTTATGCCTTATGAATGCATGAAAAAGAGTTAGGATATTTGCTTCTTAAAATGCAACTAGATTTTGTATGCCCTATGAAGACATAAAGAAGAAAAATAGGAAGGTTTGTTTCCTAAAATATCAACTAGGGGATGGCGCCCCATGAAGACGAAATAGAATGTCAACTAGGGGATGGCGCCCTATGAAGATGGATAAGAAAAATTAGGAAATGGTGTTTCCTAAGATGTCAACTAGGGGATGGCGCCCTATGAAGATGAATAAGATGTCAACTAGGGGATGTCGCCCTATGAAGACGAAATAAGATGTCAACTAGAGGATGGCGCCCTATGAAGACGAATAAGATGTCAACAAGGGGATGGCGCCCTATAAAGACAAAAAAGATGTCAACTAGGGGATGGCGCCCTATGAAGACAAATAAGATGTCAACTAGGGGATGGCGCCCTATGAAGACGAGATAAGATATCAACTAGGGAATGGCACCCTATGAAGACGAAAAAAATGTCAACTAGGGGATGGCGCCCTATGAAGACGAGATAAGATGTCAACTAGGGGATGACGCCCTATGAAGATGAGATAAGATATCAATTGAGGGATGGCGCCCTATGAAGACGAGATAAGATATCAACTAGGGGATGGCGCCATATGAAGATGAATAAGATGTCAACTAGGGGATGGCGCCCTATGAAGACGAGATAAGATGTCAACTAGGGGATGGTGCCCTATGAATAAGATGTCAACTAGGGGATGGCGCCCTATGAAGACGAGATAAGATATCAACTAAGGGATGGTGCCCTATGAAGATGAGATAAGATGTCAACAAGGAGATGGCGCCCTATGAAGACAAAAAAGATGTCAACTAGGGAATGGCGCCCTATGAAGACGAATAAGATGTCAACTAGGGGATGGCGCCCTATGAAGACAAGATAAGATAACAACTAGGGGATGGCACCCTATAAAGACGAAAAAGATGTCAACTAGGGGATGGCGCCCTATGAAGACGAGATAAGATATCAACTAGGGGATGGCGCCCTATGAAGACGAGATAGGACATCAACTAGGAGATGGCGCCCTATGAAGACGAGATAAGATATCAACTAGGGGATGGCGCCCTATGAAGACGAGATAAGATATCAACTAGGGGATGGCGCCATATAAAGATGAATAAGATGTCAACTAGGGGATGGCGCCCTATGAAGACGAGATAAGATGTCAACTAGGGGATGGTGCCCTATGAATAAGATGTCAACTAGGGGATGGCGCCCTATGAATAAGATGTCAACTAGGGGATGGCGCCTTGAATAAGATGTCAACTAGGGGATGGCGCCCTATGAAGACGAGATAAGATATCAACTAGGGGATGGCGCCATATGAAGATGAATAAGATGTCAACTAGGGGATGGCGCCCTATGAAGACGAGATAAGATGTCAACTAGGGGATGATGCCCTATGAATAGGATGTCAACTAGGGGATGGCGCCCTATGAAGACGAGATAAGATATCAACTAAGGGATGGTGCCCTATGAAGATGAATAAGATGTCAACTAGGGGATGGCGCCCTATGAA
This sequence comes from Capsicum baccatum var. pendulum, assembly GCA_030864225.1. Taxonomy (NCBI): domain Eukaryota; kingdom Viridiplantae; phylum Streptophyta; class Magnoliopsida; order Solanales; family Solanaceae; genus Capsicum; species Capsicum baccatum. The sequence continues at coordinate 205,596,616 of CM061550.1, forward strand.
GACGAGATAAGATGTCAACTAGAGGATGGTGCCCTATGAAGACGAGATAAGATGTCAACTAGGGGATGGCGCCCTATGAAGACGGAAAAGATTAGGATTTTTTTTTTTAGAAAAGAAAAAAAATGCCCCAGTCTTGAATATGATGGGTTTTTATTATTATTATTATAATTATTTTGATACGAACTTAGAATTTTAAGAGTATAACAAAAAGAGAAAATTTAAGATAACTTAGCTTTGCTATACTTATTTTTTTCCACTGAACTTCACAAGATTGTTTTGCCCCTGTTCGAGAGAAAGAATTGTGAGTTTTAAAATTGGTAGTTGGTTTGTGGCCTTGAATTCCTTAGAGGTTTTCCTTATCTCTGCCCCCAACTTAATACAGTTGATTCAACTAATTGGTTGGCGAGCTTGAATCTTTGTCTTTAAAATTCTGTTGTATTTTTGTTTGTTTCAGTACGATTCTGTTCTTCATTTTCAAATGCTTCACTCGTAACACTTATCTTAACTGTCTCCCTGTCCTTGTCAAGGTGGTGAACGTCCGACAATCTCTGTTCAATTTCACTGGGAGCCCTGGTCAATTTTGCACGTTTTTCTTTATTTTGCATTTGGTGCTAGACTTACCCATAATAAAAAGAGAGTGTAAAAATGAAATAAGGAAAAATCAAAAGAAGGAATAAAAGAATTATGCTTGAATAGAAGGTATTTCTACCAGTAAAGTAAGAAAGCTTATTTGGAGGTGTATATTGACTTCAATAACGCATGACACACAATTTGGAGTAGATATTTGATCCTTCAAAACTGTCTAATCTCGAATTAGGCTGCATCTTTCAATCAAATCAAATCATCTTTCTTGATCTTTGCCCTGTCATGAAAACTTTGTTTAACTAAAGTCATTCCTTCTAGGATTTTCTCAATTGACCTCTCTAATTTCGATTGTCTCGTTCATCATTGTCTTATGGCGCCCCTGAGGGTTTTCACCAATAAGATTTTTTATTTTTTTTGATATCTTGTGGTGCCTCCATGGGTTTTCACCTACAATCCCCTCCCCCCTTTATATATATATATACAGCACACAAGGCTTGACATTCTTAAAAATTGATCGGAAGGTCTTTAATGGACAAAGGGAAAAGGATTCTTATGATAAATTACAACTTGAGAGCCATATAAAAGTGACAATAGGGTATATATCTCATCTTTTTTTTTTAAATACCGAGATTTTTTTTTTCGAACTGAACCCCAAGATAGGGCTGGCTACGTATCCATTTAGGAATCAGGTCGAACTTAGTTCAATGGATATAGTAAACATATGTATATATTCAGAAATAAAGAGAATGAAAAACTTGAAACAAATGCTAAATTTTCCATACATTTCCAACTGTTCTTAAAACAAAGCTTTAATGAAAGGAAACTAAAATTATCTAAAACTAAAATAGACTCAGAATACTGGAGAAATACCAAAAAAAAACCTATAAAGAAACTAACTCTAAGAAAACAAGAAATTTGATAATTATCATCAAGATGCCTTCCAAAGATGTCTTGCAACTTAATCCTCCCTCAGACTTGAGTAGATCCTGGATAATGCTTTTGGCAAATATGGAGCGAGAGCCCAAGCCTGACGGCCCAGATTTTCATCACCTTGGTGAAGATACTTAGCATAAACATTAATCAAGGTTTCACTGAGCCAAAGTACTTCTCCCCTGGCCTCGATCATACTCTCATGGCAGTTTTGCACCCAATGCTGCGTAGTGCAGACGGTATGCATTAGGTCTCCTTCTTGTTCATGAAGGTCATCGATATGATAGTGAAGCTCCTGTCGTTCGGTCATCCACTGGTTTTTCTCAACTTCAACTTCCTTCTGAAAATCCGTGAAGCGCCTCGCATTTCTCTTTCCCGTTCCATGGAAGCTTTTAGCTGAGCCCGAAGCTTCGACTGTGTACTTGTCAGCAAGGCCTTATCTTTCTCAAAATCACTCGATTGCTGCTCCATAGCATCGGTGGCAATATCCAGGTCTTCTTGTAGGGCATGCATGGAAACACAGTTCTCTCTCTCAATCTCCTTGCGAGCTGACCTAATTCTGGCCTCAAATCTCGCCTCATGGTGAACCAATTCTTCTCTAGCCCTTTCCAAATCATTATTTAAGACGTGCAGAGTAGACTAATAGTTCTCTTCTACCTCTCGTCGATCCTGCTTAATTCTGACTTCGATCTCCGCTTCTCGATCCACTGGCTCTCTGGCTGACATTTCCGGCATAGCTTTAGGAGGAGACTGGTCATGAAACCATGGCAGATACCAATAGTCTACCTCGCCCTTGTCACGGTCTTCCACCATGTGATCGAAACCTGAAAGTACACATCCTCCCCAAATCTTAAGTATCTAAGTCTTCCTTAGAGGGATGTCAGGGAGGAATTCATACATGAACTCTTTCATATCCTCGACTGGCGGTATATGTTGACGTCGACCGAATTGTCGCATGACTCTTAGTGGCACGTAGGGTTGAACACCTCGGAGACCCATTAAGACGATGAAGGGTCGGAAAGTAGAAATATATATCACCTCTTTTGAGGGGAAACAATGATAATTCCACACTATCTTGTCCGCCGTCAACCCCTCCAAGTACTCCTTCCAAGCTCCTATTTCTTCGGGAAAGTTTTGGTCCTCCATTCTCTTCTCATGGCCATTGATATAATCATTCCATTCGACTCAAAAATCCACAACAAATGGATAATAACGAACATGCTCGATCATCCATAACTGCAATAGAATGTTACACCCTTCAAAATAGTCCGCCCCATTTTTGCACATCGTCAGGGCCCGATAAATGTCTGCCAAAATCATGGGCACGAGGGTGACCTTAGGATTCTTCTCAAAAGTAGTAATAAACGCAGCCAGATTGGTGCTGATTTTTTCTTCTCTCTTTGGAAATACCATGATTCCCAAAAAAGCCACTATGAATGCTTCAGAACTGTGCTTTTTCTAGGTTCGGTAGCACCCCCCGTTGTTAAGTTCTGATTTAAAAAACTCGAATCCCCTTTCCTGACCATAACAAAAATTCAAGACGAACCCATCCATTTTCTAGGCAGCCTCCTATGTTATTTTTTTTTATGTGCAATAGCTCGAAAAATCTTTCGAAAGTGACATGCTTCGGTATCATGGGTTCTCCTCGGTGAAGGTTCTTTCCCTTTTCAATAAATGCTCTTATTTCCTCCAGTGTCGGAGTAAGCTCAAAGTCGGAGAATCGAAATACGTTGTTTGAAGGATCTCAAAATTGTACCAAAGATTCTATCACGTCTCTTCGTGGTTCAACATTCAACAGACTTCTTAGAAATCCCAAGTGTTTATATACTTCTCCCTATCTATAGTCAGTCATATTGTTATACCATGTCCACAATAGCTTTGGAACTTTATCCAACACCATGAAATGGGGTACTTCATAATCCCTCGGCCTCTTGTCACTCCTTCCGAATGAGTTCATATTGCCCTATAGGACAATGATAGCAAATAAGAATTCTATTTTAAGCATCCTAAAACAAGACAAAAATAATTTTTTGAAAGAAGTTGACGGAATGACACGGAATAAGATTTCAAAATGAGCATGAGAAAGTAGCAACCAACACAATAGGAAGTATCTTCTAAAACATCCTAGAGTGGAGACAATAATTTGATGACGTTTGGACTAGACACATTTGAAATAATTAAATTATTAAAATAAAATAGTGGACCGAATTGTTTGACAAAATTTTAACTGTGTTTGACAAAAATGGGCTCTATGGTATTCCTAAGAGAGATTTTAAAATCGAAGAAAACGGACATAACAAGACACGATGTTAAAACAACTTAATCTTTACAAAAAAGTTCTATGTAAAATATTATATATTTTCTAAAATAAATCTTTAAAATTTTTTATTTAACCCCCTTTTTCCAGATCAATTAATTCACTTAATAGCCGGTCAACATTCGATATGGCATTTCCTATAATGCAACAAGTATCACATAAAATGTACATGATGGTCTCAAAAGGTGACACCCGACCTAGATGGACCCGACCCCAGGGTCGAGCCCCACTAAGTCAAAAATACACGTGATACAAATAAAATGCAGTCTATTAGGGATAGCCATGTCCAAGTTCCAGTTATGTTAGGTTTAACTTGGTGGAGTTAGGTATCTAGACTGTCAATGAAACGAGCGGACAACTCGAGTCGGCAAGGGACAGCTTTACCAATAGCAGGGCTTTCCGGCCTCACTGTTGGTCCCTTTCCGTCCTAAATCATGGGTGACTACAGAATCCTTCCCAGGAACGTTGCCGCATCTCTGGTATCTCAAGCTCGGGAGCGTATACCGCATCTCCGAATATACAATATCTCAGAAGACTCAGATGGGTGCGCGAGAAAAGACAGTTTATATCGCAATTCAAATAATATCAAAGCGATAAACATGTAGGCAAAGAACACATTTAGGCCAACGATATACAATATCAAAATTAAATAAAGCCAAACAAGCCAATGCGAAAGCTCGAATTCTGGTTATTTCCCCAGCAGAGTCGTCATCTGTCACACCCTCGAATTTCACCGCATCCGACCCCGCTAGGGAGTTGATTTTAGAGAAAATGGATTTTTCCAATTAAAGTGACGTTTTGAAAAGGGATTATTTTATTTGCAGAGTCGTCACTTGGAATTGAGTTTGGGTGTTCCAAGTCACCTTATTGAATCCCTATTCAAAAGAAAATGACTCTTAATTTTTGGTCTGCGAACTAGAAATCCGGATAAGGAATTCTGTTGACCGAGGAGAAGGTGTTAGGCACCCCTCGAGTCCCGTGGTTCTAGCACGGTCGCTTTAATAACTTTTGTCTGGCTTAAATTAATCTTTTGGATATATAATTAATATTTGTTGGCCCTGAAGTTATTCACCTTCCGCCTTTAACTTATTTCAAATTATTTAGTTATATCGATGCATGGCTTGCCAGTAGCAGTACTTTTCGGTCATACCACAAATTGCTTAGCATAATGAAATTTTAAGCTAAAAACAACCAAACTCATTTTTGTACGGTAAATGACTAAATTCGGAACTTAGTAAATCTAGGCTTAACACATTATTATGTTTTGATTAGTGTAAAAGAAATTAGTAAGTTAAAAACGTGATGTTAAACCAATAGCACATGAACATCAAACGTTTCATTAAATAATTATCTAATGATCAGTAAATCGAACACTTACATTTTTATAAATTAATGTTCGTTAGCAAATTATGATATACTATAAATTATTTTACTCTTCTAATAGAGAAACAAATAAATAAATAAAAGTTTATGCATCAATCTTACAATAAAAGGACATGTGTATATAAATATTCCCCCCACAAAAATAAGAAATGACATCACTAACATAAACATTTGAATTAACTCGAGGCAAACAAAAATGTGCCGAACATTTTTAAAAAATTTTGCACTAACTAATTACTTTGTGTGAAAACTGGGATCCGCCTATATCCATCAACTCTGAATTATTAATGGCAAACTAAAAGTTCCTAGCCTCGATGTTTAAATTTGTTTCAACAATAGCAAAGTTAAACAATTTCGATTAGTTGCCCTTTAAATTACCTAAACTAAACATAGAATTTAACAAATATATTTTCATTTCTAGAGTACCTTTTCAAATAAGACAACAAAATAAAATTACTAAACACGGACAACATTGGAATATACATATTTTGCACGTGAAGATAATCACATATTACACTAACTTTTCTTAATCTCATGCAATCAAAATCTAAATATATTTCATTTAATAACAATGAAGAATGATAACCAAATCAGACATATATGAAATCTCAACAACTTTGTTATATTATATCGGAACGAAATCTAGAATAGTCGTGATATTACAGTATAGGAAAAAAAGATTAATTGTTACCTCTTGTGCAAGTAACTCACAACAAAAGAAAAAAGAAATAACGAACGAGGAATCACGAACCAAACCTCAATCTCCAACTTGTTGTCTACCCATTTGTTCTCTCGATTTTCTTTTTTTTTTTTCTTTTTCGTTTGCCTTTTGATTCACTACTATTTCTTTCCCCTTTTTTTTTTTGGTTTCTCCCCCCTTTCCTTATTATTTTCCTTCTTCTTTTCTTAATGTTTTTCTTGTTTTCCTTCGTTTTGCATGCATGCACGCATATAGGTCTAAGATTCTAGTTACAACACAATTGTACTAATCGCATGTCAGCCGAATACAACGTTACATCTTTTAACGCTAATGAATCTAACGACTATCTCATTTAGAATTCAATCAAATTTAAATTAGTTAACGTTGCTTCGGACTAACAACCAGTTATAAATGGCAACATAAAGTAAACTATATAAAAACAATGGATTATACATAACAAACAATAGAAAAAGTCATGAAAATTATAACTTTATTCACACTCCAATTCGCATAGCAAACTTATAGAATAAATCGTATGAATTCGATGAGAACCTATATGACGAATTAAAGCGGGTAAAGAAATAGAACGCCGTTATCGAAAACTCAACGAGACCCCAACTTTTCTGTTCTGTCGCGGGTGTTTCTTCTTCTTCTTTTCTCTTTTTTCTTATTTTTCCTTTTGTCCGTTCCCTTTTTTTTTCAAACATTTTTTCTTTGGTTTCGATGTTGTTGTTTTCTTTTTCTTCTTCTGTTTCTTAATGTTTTTTTTTTTTTGCCTCTTTCTCTGTTGTGTGTGTTATCTCTAAAATTAGTGCATGTGTGTGTTATATGTATAAAATTAGTGTATGTGTGTGTGTCGTGTCTTGTATAGTGGGTGTTATATATAACATGCATATGAAAAAAGTGAAGGACATGGGAGAGATTGATGGGAGTGGGAAGATTGGGTAGTTTAGGTCTTTTTTTAAAAAAAAAATAATAATAATGAAAATAATGAAAAAAAAAAAAGAAGATAAAATTATTTAAAACTAATAAAATATAAGTAATTTAAATAATTAGTCTTAGAGCATGATTACGGAACATTAATATCACTAGATTATTTATTAAAAGTTAAAAGAGGAAAATAACATAATTTAATTTTCTCTTCTTTTTTTTAAATAAATAAATAATAATGAAAATAAAAACTTATGTAAAATGTGATTCTATTTTTTTATTTTTCAAAAATATTAAACCAAACTTTAAAAAATAAGATGAACTTACAATATCTAATTTAGAATTAAATAAATAAATAAATTGAACAGTAAAATGGCGTAAAAATGTTAGGTTTGGTACAAAATTAGGTGTTTACAAATACATTTATTGTAATTATGTTGAGTGTTTCACTTACCAAAATAAAAAAATGCTACACTTTTTTTATTATAAAGTAGAGTGATAGAGAATTTTAATTTCATGACAACAGTAATGCGGATTACAAATATAATATTGTGGAAATCACAGGTATTGATATGATTTTATATCTTTCAAACATATAATCAAAACAAGATAATAATAATAGCATAATTAATAGTACATGTAAAATATAAAATATAATACTTTTAATTTGAATAGTTACAAACATCAAATTGTTTATATTTATTCTGTTTGAGAGAAAATACCTAAAAGTTGATTTCTTCTTCTTCTTAAATAACATAATTTAGTCATAACTAAATTGTATCAACAAACTCATTAAGCACTTGATTTACATTTTCTTCGTCAACACCGATCGTAATATGACTAGATGATTTAGTACCATACCATATTTGAGAAAGAAAATAAAGTAAATAAATAGTATTGAGTCTCAATGAAGCAAACAATATATAAAGGTATCATACATGATACGCCAATCAAATAAATAAGAGTTTAACTAAAAAAAGTTAAATTAATTTACCATTTTCTTTAGGACAATTTACAATAAAATCAACATGTTAAATTTGTATATATGTTAGAAATTTAATTAACAAAAAATAATCATAATCCTATTGAAGTTTAATTGATTTATTTGGAAGTCTGTGAATGAGACTACACATGTCGTCGATTTTGTTAATTATAAGAAATGAAGAAGTTAAATTATATATTATAAAATTAGCGATGAAGACACCGACAATTACTAGAAGTATGGTACTTTAGTGTTTGTGAAAAAATACTCTTTCAGTTTACTAACATCATAAATGTGTGTTCGATGCTCATGAAGGAGTTGCTTTATCATTAATATTATTGCATGTATGGTTTAAAAATAATTTTGATAATGGATATTAGAAGAATATTAAAAAATCTTAATGAAAATAATGTAGGATCTCATGTTCTTTATTTTCCCAAAATTTTCTTATTACCATAGCCCCTAAAATAATTAATATAGTGTATGTTATTGCAGTTCTATAAATAAAGACATTGTAAGATGTTGTAAAACTGGTCAAATTAATCTTTTAAGTTGTTATGTTTTCATTGATTATTGTATTCAAGTTTTAATTTGACTCAAGAAATAAGATAAATGGTATTGAATGGTGATCGGCTTGTGGAATTGGATGCCAATAAGAGTTGAAAAATTGTGCATCAGTTTCATATTTTCTCCTTCTATTTTTTAATGATTCAAGTCGTAAAAATGTTGTTGCATTATCTTTTTTTTCATGTGTTCTTTCTTTATTTGTATTTTATATGAATTTCTAATTTTCTTAAGTTTATTATTTTTTTTGTCTCAAAATAGTAGTGCATAACTTTGTTGGAAATAATAATTTTTTTCTTTTATAAATAGATAGAGTAATACTTTGTCGAAATCGAAATGACCACATTAATCTTTTAAGTTATGTTTTTTATGGTTAGTATATTCATGTTTTAAAAATCTTACCACCTTTTATAATCGCGCGAAGCACGAATAAGTTTACTAGTGTACTTATAATGCAAATCAACTTTATATTTTTAGGACCTTCGAAAATATAATGAAAAAAATGATAATTGAGTATACAAAGCATCCTGCATTAACATAATCCAGAGAAGATTCGCACCCTAAAGGTGTAATACAAAAAGTCCACCTTAATGAAAACATTAATGGCTGCTTTCATTCATTTTTATACGACTTTCTTAGTTTGCTGGCATAACTATTCCTTAATGATCAATTACAAATTAATAAATAATGATTTTGTGTTATGGTGCCAAATAATTTGTGTTAAAACAAGTCAGTAGTTAAATCATAATACGATTTCGTAAGTGCTTATTGTTTAAAAAATTAACTTATAGTATAAGCTTTAATTTATTATTCAACATTTACTACAATGCGGTCTTCATAATGCCAATATTTATATTAAATGTTAATCCATTAATAATTTAGCAATATAAATTGTGTAATAATTGACATGAAATATGCATATTATGCATACATTTAAATGCTCGTATAAAAGCGAGTGAAGTTTTTATTAACTTTCAATCAAATATTATTGCTACGACATTTTTGTTCAATAAAACAAGTATAAAGGAAGAACTACTACTTTACTAGATTGGATCAAACTCTTAAATACGATCATTTAATAATTTATAATTTATAATTTATAATTTATAATTTTCTTTTTTAAATTCTTTATGTGTATTGTTATATAAACAAATACATCTCTTAAATATTATTTATGTTATTCTTAAAAATATATTCTTATTAATATATATGTAAGCTAAAACTAATAATAAAACTTGTGACAAAAACTTATATTTATTACAAAATTTTGTCAATAAGTTTGTATCTATTAGGATAGATATTGCCACGAATTTATATAACTTGAAGCAAAAAATGTCTATTTAAGTATAATATTTTTTCAAGTAATTTTTTTGTGGTGATAAGATTACTATTGGTACAATAACTCTAAACGTGTGGTAAAAATATGTATAATTTAGATATGTAGTTTTGTTGTAGCAACAAAATTGTAGTTATTTGGGTAATTATTATCACAAAGTTTTATAATTTGAAGCAAAAATACTTATCTATCTATAGTTTTTTGTTTCAAACAACTTTTTTTGTGGCTGTAAGATTGTTATTGCTACATAACTTCATACTGGTGGCAAATATATACAATTTAGCTACAATATTTTACTGCGGCAACAAATTTATAGCTATTGGCGTGATTATTGTTATGAATTTTTATAACTCAAAGCAAAAATATTTATTTAGCTATAAATTTTGTTTTAAGTAATTCTATGTGTCTATAATAGTATTATTGCTAAAATAACTTTAAACTCGTGACAAAAATGTTCGATTTAACTACGACATTTTACTGTAACAACAAATTTGTAGTTATTTGGGTAATCATTGCCACAAACTTTTATAACTTGAAGCTAAAAATATTTATTTAGCTATAATATTTTATTTCAAGTAATTTTTGTGGCTATAAGATTACTATTGCTATAGTAAATTTAAAACTATAGCAACAACGTATTATTTAGCTATGACGTTTTGCTGTAGTAATAAATTTATAGTTATCTGGATAATTATAGCTGCGATTGTTAGTAACTACAAAAAAAAAATGAGGAATTAGCTTTGTCATTTAATTTTTGTAGCTAAGAAATTTTACGAAATTGTGAATAGCCACAAAATTTTAATTTTTGTGAATACTATCAAGTATTACCAAGATCTTTAAATTCATAGCTGAGAATTTGTAGTTGTAGGTGCATAATGTTGTGTGAGTTTAAGTTGGGAGTTGGGTTCCTTGCAGGGGCGGATGTAGCACTATGAATGTGGGTTCCCGGGAACCCCAAGCATTTTCGTATACTTTGTAATTATATTAAATATATAAGAATTATAAGTGAGTAACTCATAAATAAAGTTGTTAGTTGGCTTATTGGTTCAAAAAGGGTTTGAAGAAATTCCTCTTTCTTGGGGTCAGGATCGAGAGGTTAAGTTGGAAGAGAGTTTGAAAAATATTTTTCTTACTTTATGTAGGTAAACGATTTTCCTCAAATTCAAGAAGAATAACTCATTTAAAAAATATTTTAAAATATTAAAATCAACCAAACATGAGAAAATTAAAAAATCCTCATAATCAACCAAACATGAAAAAATTAGAAAACCTTCCTACCAAACACACCAACTACAACTCTATAAAAAATTAAAATTCACAGATTAATTACATTTTCAAATATGGGGGCTTATGGGAGAATTGGGGGTCCCTTATCAAGATGTAAACATAAGTTAGAAAAAACAATAATTCACATGCAAAATAGTGTAATATTTTATTTGTCCCAATTTAAATGATGATGTGTAGATCTCGAAAGTTGAAATATATTATTTTATTGCAATATTTTCATATACATTTTAAATAAATTGAATTGATAATTATTGGAAATTACAGCATATTTTTACGTAATTAGTTTCAACTATTAAATTTTATTTCAATCTTTTCTTTAAAAAAATATGTTTAATTGTACCGTCAAAGTTTCAATAATTCTACTCTTTCTATAGTCCCTTTTTTTATTTTGACAAATGCTACAAATCACAATCTAGCTGGATTTCATTGTTTGGCCATATGTGGAATCCATATTGCGTTATTAGCTAGCAAGTCGGCCAGTGAAAAATACACTAGTGTGAAGACAACAAAAGCAATGCTTTGTTTTTCTTAGCTGATGATTGAAATTTGAACACAATGGATCATAAAAATTAAAAAGTAAACAATATAATCATTAATATTCCACCAAAAAGAGACAAAGTATGTATTTTCTCTACGTTCACATACATACTTTAATTTGGATCGTAATATTTCCGTTTCATTTTCTCTTGAAAAAAATGGTGGATACATAATTTCGGTTTATTTTTATTTGTTTATATTTTACTTGGTACATTATTTAAAAAATTATAAATAAGAAAATACTTTTACTATATCATTCATATTAATACAAGTTATCTAAATAATTTTATTATATCACCCATATTAATACAAGTCATTTAAATATTGAGAAATCGATATGGTAAAATTTAATAACGAGGGTATGTCACACCCTCGGTTTTTCACCGCATCCGACCCCACTAGGGAGTTGGTTTTAGAGAAAATGGGTTTTCCCAATTAAAGTGACGTTTTGAAAAGGGATTATTTTATTTACAGAGTCGCCACTTGGAATTGAGTTTGGGTGTTCCAAGTCACCTTATTGAATCCCTATTCAAAAGGAAATGACTCTTTAATTTTATTTTTTGGTCTGCGAACTAAAAATCCGGATAAGGAAATCTGTTGACCGAGGGGAAGGTGTTAGGCACCCCTCGAGTCCCATGGTTCTAGCACGGTCGCTTTAATGACTTACGTCTGGCTTAAATTAATTTTATTTTGTTTTGGATTTATAATATTTGTTAACCTAAAAGTTGTTTTGCCTCCCGCTTTTAATTTATTTTGAAATTATTTATTATATTGACGTATGGCTTACCGATAGTAGTACTTTCCGGCCTCGCCACAAATCTTGAATATATTTCTCGCGCCTTTGAGGCATTTATGAGTCGTCCCCATTTTTCTAGCCTAAATAAGCACCTAATAGGTTTAAAATATACCCAACCCAATCCAATCGGCTTCAAACGATAAATTAATTTTAATTATAACGAATGGTCGGTAGCAGGGCTTTCCAACTTCATCGTTAAATTTCACTTGTATATTAAATCTTAATTTCTTTGAGATTAAAACCTAACTCATTCTTTTATGAATTCACTCCCTTACAATTGGTTTTTCCCTCTTTTCTTTTGTCAAATATGACGGGTCTTGAATAAGTCCGCAACCTATTTTATTTTACCTCCCGTTATTATTAACTATCAATTAGGCCTCAACAAATGTCGAGGTCTAAAAAACAACTTTATTTTTAAGATAAAAACCTACGTCAAAATTTGTGATTATAAACCATTTTAGAAAGTTAGATTAATAACAAATAACTAAAAGAATATGAGCAAGACAATTGAAGGTTAATTCATCATTAATCCAAAGAGATATCAGTTTCTTAAATTATTTGTCCAGTAAGATAAGACCCAAACCAACTTATCTGAATCCTTAGCAGTTATTACATGAACACGAATAAAGAGGCAAAGTAATAGTAATTATATACCCAACACAACACTTGAGCATCACAACCACGTAAACAAAGCCTCCCAATAACACAAGTATCCTACAGAATCACCATGGTAGCAAAAATTCACCCTCCTAATCCCAAATCTCTTCATATGGAAAACTTCCCAAGCACCAACATCATTCCATCATTTCTTTCCCTTCCTTTTTTTTTTTTTTTTTTTACAAAAAAAAGATTTTTAAACTTTCATTATTGGAAGTAGCAGGTAACGATGACCCTTTACAAAACTTTAATCAATTCACTAACATTTCAATTACTGGATATAAAAAAAAATATACCAGTACTACAAATCTAAGTAGTAGTAGTTATAATTATGCATGTGCATGATTTTGTGTGTAAATAATGCATCCTTAGTCCCTTTTTTTTTTTTTTTGCATGCGTGCATGCATATGGGTCTAAGATTCTAGTTTACAACACAATTATGCTAATTGCATGTCAACCGACTATGACATTACATTTTTTAATACTAATAACTTAAAATTATCTCCTTTAAAATTTGAAACTAGTCTAGTTAACCTTACTTCGGAATGACAAACTAGTTATAAATAAATACATAAGATAAAGTCTATAAAATAATAAATTACACATAATGAACAATATAAGAGCCGTGAAAATGACTTTATTCATGGTTCCATTCACATATAAAACTTATAAAATAACCAGTACGGATTCGATAGAAACCTGTCTGACGAATTAAAGTGAAGCACGAACAACGTCTCCGAAAACTGAAACAGAACCTGAACTCGATCCACTACTTCTTTTCTTTCCTTCTTTCTTGTTTTCTTTTCTTTCTTTTTTTTTTGGCTTTCTTTTGTTTTTTTTTTTGTTTTTTTCCGTATCCCCTCTCTTTTCTGTTTTTTGGTTTCTTGTTGTTTTTCCTATTGTCCCTCTATTCTTTTTCTTTCAAGTGCATGTGTGTGTTATATAGTGTATGTATAGTAGTAGGTGTGTGTGTCGTGTGTTTGTGGGTTTGTGGGGGAGGTAATGGGATAGGAGTGGGATTTGTGGGTGGTTTGGGTAGTTTAGGATTATATATATTTTTTTTTAATTTAATTAATATTTTAAATAAAATAAAAATAATAAAATCTATTTAAAACTAACAAAATACAAGATTAGCTAGTCTTAGGAATATGGTTAAGAAATATTAATATCACAACATTCTTTATTAAAAATTGAAAGAAGATAACCAATATAATTTAATTTTTTTTTTAAATAAATAAACAAATAAAAAATAAAAAAAATAAAAAAATAAAACTTATTTAAATGTGACTCTATTTTTGTAGTTTTCAAAATTTTTAACGAACCTCAAAATAAGACAAATAAAAATAAAATAAGATAAAAATTAATTGAACATTAAAATGGTATAAAAATATTAGGTTTGGGTCAAAAATTAGGTGTTTACAGAATGTCCCTCTTTGCTTGGAAATATGAAGAATTTTCAAGCAAAGAAGTAAACATGACTAATTTTGGCTCAACCATTTATTCACTAGTAAATAAGTAGAAAAGAGGTGTGACCGAGTCTTGGTTTTAGACATCCTACATATCTCGGGTTATAAGAGAATCAGGTCACATGTAGTTCAAATGGATGTAAGTGTGAGTGGATGAATTGGAGAGTCGAGTTTCCGGCTCGTTGCTCCTTTTATTACATCAGAAAAAGAAAAATGAAACTAAAAATGAAAGATACAAGATCCTATTTATCCTATTTGTCTTGATCTCGTTGCTTCAGATCCTCCTCTTGGATCTTCAGTTATCGCCTCACCTTCTTCTGGTGGGTACCTCGATCTCAAGATTTGATCTTAAAGTTAGGATTTGAGATTTGAACCTGCAACTTGGATTGAGTCATTGACACTCTGCCAAAGAACAGTTCATAGAATACTTTGGATGCTTATTCTCCTTATCAGAGGCTAAAAAGATGTCTCTTGAGATGTTGGGCCGCTACAGATACAGAGCTGACTCTAACTATCTTCAACCTGATCATTCTTCTATATTCTGACCGGAGATGAAATTCCATTCTTGGATAAACCTGTGCTTCGCAGAAAACCTGCAAGCCATCAAAGAAGACGAAACAAAACAAACAAAATTTTCTGCCCCAGTTTACACTAGGAAAATTTTGTGAGTTATTAGAAAACTATAAATAAATGAATGAATGGATAGGAATTTAGGCTAGGAGCGCGATAAGATAAGAACCTTATTCTTAATGATGCAACCAAAGGAAGTTATGCCTAATGAATGCATGGAAAAGAATTAGGATTTTTGCTTCTAAAAATGTGATTAGGGATTGTCATACCCTATGAAGACATAAAGAAGAAAAATAGGAAGGTTTATTTCCTAAAATGTCGACTAGGGGACGGCGCCCTATAAAGATAACATAGGATGTCAACTAGGGGATGGCGCCTTATGAAGATGAATAAAATGTCGACTAAGGGATGTCGCCCTATGCAGATAAGATAAAATGTCGACTAGGGGATGACACCCTATGAAGACGAAAAAGATGTCAACTAAGGGATGGCGCCCTATGAAGACGAGATAAGATGTCAACTAGGGGATAGTGCCCTATGAAGACGAAAACGACCCTATGAAGACGAAAACGATATCAACTAGGGGATGGCGCCCTATGAAGACGAAAAAGATGTCAACTAGGGGATGGCGCCCTATGAAGACGAATAAAGATGTCAACTAGGGGATGGCGCCCTATGAAGACGAGATAAGATGTCAACTAGGGGATGGTGCCCTATGAAGACGAGATAAGATGTCAACTAGGGGATGGTGCCCTATGAAGATGAAAAGATGTCAACTTGGGGATGGTACCCTATGAAGACGAGATAAGATGTCAACTAGGGGATGGTGCCCTATAAAGACAAAAAAGATGTCAACTAGGGGATGGTGCCCTATGAAGACGAAAAGATGTCAACTAGGGGATGGCGCCCTATGAAGACGAGATAAGATGTCAACTAGGGGATGGTGCCCTATGAAGAAGAGATAAGATGTCAACTAGGGGATGACCCCCTATGAAGACGAAAAAGATGTCAACTAGGGGATGACGCCCTATGAAGACGAGATAAGATGTCAACTAGGGGATGGTGCCCTATGAAGATGAGATAAGATGTCACTAGGGGAAGGCGCCCTATAAAGACGAATAAGATGTCAACTAGGGGATGGCACCCTATGAAGACGAAATAAGATTAGGAATTTTTTTCTTTGTTAGAAAAGAAAAAAAATGCCCCAGTCTTGAATGTGAGGGGTTTTATTATTATTATCATTATTATTATATTGATATGAATTTAGAATTATGGGAGTATAACAAAAAAAGAGAAAATTCAAGAAAACTTAGCTTGCTATACTTGTTTTTTTTTTCACTAAACTTCACAAGCTTGCTTTGCCCCTGTTCAAGCAAAGAAAGAAAAAGAAAAAAATTGTGAGTTTTAAACTTGGTAGTTGGTTTATGGCCTTGAATCATTTGGAGGTTTGTCTTATCCTTGCCCCAACTTGATACAGTTGATTAAGCTAATTAGTTGGCGAGCTTGAATCTTCGTTTTTCAAATTCTGCTGTATTTTGTTTGTTTCAGTACGAGTCTGCTCTTCATTTTTAAATGCTTCACTCGTAACACTTATCTTAACTGGCCTCTGTCCTTGTTAAGGTGGTGAACGCCGAATAATCTCTGCTCAATTTCAACTGGGAGCCATGGTCAATTTTGCGCGTTTTTCTTTATTTTGTATTTGGTGCGAGACTTACCCATAAAAAAACGTGTAAAAAAAAAATAAGGAAAAATCAAAAGAAGGAATAAAAGAATTATGTTTGAATAGAAAGTATTTCTACCAATAAAGTAAGAAAGCTTATTTGGAGGTGTATATTGACTTCAATAATGCATGACACGCAATTTGGAGTAGATATTTGATCCTTCAGAACTGTCTAATCTCGAATTAGGCTGCACCTTTCAATCAAATCAAATCATCCTTCTTGATCTTTGTCTTGTCATGATAATCTTTGTTTGACTAAAGTCATTCCTTCTGGGATTTTCTCAATTGACCTCTCTAATTTGGATTGTCTCGTTCATCATTGTCTTATGGCGCCTCTGAGGGTTTTCACCAATAAGATTTTTTATTTATTTTTTATTTTTTTTATCTTGTGGTGCCTCCATGGGTTTTCACCTACAATTTTTTTTTTTATATATATATATATATAGCACACAAGGCTTGACATTCTCAAAAATTGATCGGAAGGTCTTTAATGGACAAAGGAAAAAGGATTTTTAGGGTAGATTACATCTTGAGAGCCGTATAAAAGTGACAATAGGATTTAATCTCATCTTTTTTTTTCTTAAATACCAAGATTTTTTGTTTTTCTTTTGTCGGACCGAACCCCAAGATAGGGCTGCCTACGTATCCATTTAGGAATCAGGTCGAACGTAGTTCAATGGCAACGCATTATCTTTTTTTTTTTTTTTGCTCTAAAGAGGGTAAGCAAGGAAAGGTAAATAAGGCTCGAAGGGCTGACAAAGGATTAATGGCATTTAGTTAAGTAGAATGATGGCCTTTCGTCATCTCAACTTGAGAATGTTAAGCACAAGTGTGTCAAATATAATATCTTTTGACTGAATCGGCATTGATAGTTTTTTCTGTCATTTTGCCGTCCAGATCCGCAAGTTGCAAAGCTCCATTTGATAATACTTGTTTAACTATGTATGGGTCTTGCCATTTTGGAGCAAACTTTCCTTTAGCCTCTTCTTGGTGTGGAAGGATGCATTTTACAACAAGTTGGCCGGCCTCGAATTTTCTAGGACGTACCTTCTTATTGTAAGCTCGCGCCATCCTCTGCTGGTATAATTGACCAAAGCAAACTGCCGTCAACCTTTTTTCATCTATTAACGATAGTTGTTCTAGTCTAGACTTGACCCATTCAGTATCGTCAATTTCGGCTTCACTAATGATTCAAAGCGAGGGAATTTCGACTTCTGCGGGTATCACAGCTTCAGTCCCATAGACTAGTAAATAAGGAGTTGCGCCAGTCGATGTACGGATGGTTGTACGATATCCTAAAAGAGCAAACGGTAATTTCTCATGCCACTGTCGAGATCCTTGGACCATTTTCCTAAGAATCTTCTTAATATTCTTGTTTGCTGCTTCAACGGCTCCATTTGCTTTAGGACGGTAAGGGGTAGAATGGTGATGCACGATCTTGAATTGCTCACAAGCCTCCTTCATTAGATGACTATTGAGATTGGTTGCATTGTCTGTGATAATGGACTTTGGTATACCAAAATGACATATGATGTTCGAATGAACAAAATCCACTACTATTTTCTTCGTGACTGATTTGAAAGTAGCAGCTTCTACCCATTTGGTGAAATAGTCAATAGCGACCAGTATGAATCGATGCCCATTAGAAGCTTTTGGTTCTATTGGACCGATTACATCCATGCCCCAAGCAACGAATGGCCAAGGAGCGGACATAGGATGCAGCTCTGAAGGTGGGGAGTGAATCAAATCACCATGAATTTGACATTGATGACACCTGCGAACAAAGCGAAAGCAATCTTTCTCCATAGTTAACCAATAATATCCTGCCCGCATAATCTTCTTTGCTCTAACATAGCCATTCATATGCGAACCACATACCCCCGAATGTACCTCATTCATGATTCTTTCAGCTTTCTGAATATTAACACACCTCAACAAGTTTAAGTCTGGGGTTCGTTTGTACAGAATCTCCCCACTTAAGAAGAACCCATTAGCAAGTCGCCTAATAGTCCTCTTTTGATCTACACTGACGTGTGTTGGATATTCTTTTGACTTTAGGAAGCATTTGATATCATAGTACTAGGGTTCATTATCTGGTTCTGCATCAATTATATTGCAATAACCATGTTGATCTCGTATCTATATCTCTAATGGGTCGACATGCGTATTTCCTGGGTATGGGAGCATGGAAGCTAGGGTAGCTAGGGCATCAGCCAGTTCATTATGGGATCTGGGAATATGTCTAAACTCGATAGACTTGAATCTCTTGCTAAGGTCCTCTAAGAACTGTTTGTATGGAATGAGCTTGATATCTCTCGTTTCCCATTCACCTTGAATTTGTCGAACGAGTAATTCGGAATCTCCCAACACCACTAGCTTGTGTACACCCAGATTTATTGTCATATTTAACCCCATGATGCAAGCTTCATATTCTGTTGTGTTATTAGTACAAAAGAAATGGAGTCGTGCTGTGGCGGGATGATGATACCCGGTCGGTGAGACAAGAACCGCCCCAATTCCTACTCCTTTGACATTGACTGCCCCGTCAAAATATAATTTCCATGCATACATATCATCTTGAACTTCTTCCTCAATTGAATTTATCACTTCATCAGGAAAGTAAGTTCGCAAAGGCTCATACTCATTGTCAACTGGGTTCTCTGCCAAGTGATCGGCCAATGCTTGCGCTTTCATAGCGGTACGAGTAACATACACAATGTCGAATTCTGTAAGCAAAATCTGCCACTTTGCCAATCTGCCTGTGGGCATAGGTTTTTGAAAAATATACTTTAAAGGATCCATTCGAGATATGAGGTAGGTTGTGTAGGATGAAAGATAGTGCTTCAACTTCTGAGCAATCCAAGTTAGGGCGCAACATGTCTTTTCTAGAAGAGTATATTTTACCTCGTAACTTGTGAACTTTTTGCTCAAATAATAGATTGCTTGTTCCTTTTTTCCTGTGATATCATGCTGTCCTAAAACACCACCAAAAGAATTGTCCATCACTGACAGATATAGGAATAAAGGCCTACCAGGTTTCGGTGGGACCAGTACTGGAGGATTTGCCAAATATTCTTTAATCTTATCAAATGATTCTTGACATTCGTCTGTCCATTGGATAGCAGCATCCTTCTTTAGCAACTTAAATATCGGTTCACATGTAGTGCTGAGCTGAGCGATGAATCTGCTTATATAATTCAGCCTTCCAAGAAAACTCATGACCTCAGTTTTATTCTTCGGAGGCGGCAATTCTCGAATGGATTTTACCTTGGATGGGTCCAATTCAATGCCTCTGCGGCTAATTATGAAACCCAAAAGTTTTCCGGATGGAACTCCAAATGCACACTTGGCTGGATTGAGCTTAAGATTATACTTTCGCAACCTTTCAAAGAATTTCCTCAAGTCATCTACGTGATCGACTCATGTCTTGGACTTGATAATGATATCATCAACGTATACTTCTACTTCCTTGTGCATCATGTCATGAAAAATAGTAGTCATAGCTCTCATGTATGTAGCTCCCGCATTCTTTAAACCAAACGGCATGACCCTGTAGCAATAAGTACCCCACGGGGTGGTGAAGGCAGTCTTATCTGTATCTGTTTCATCCATCAAGATCTGGTGATATCCGGCATAACAATCCACGAAAGATTGGATCTCATGTTTAGCACAATTATCAACAAGGATATGAATATTGGGCAGCGGAAAGTTATCTTTAGGGCTTGCTTTGTTCAAATCCCTATAATCAACACAGACTCTGATTTTGCCATCTTTCTTCGGTACGGGCACCACATTAGCCAACCATGTGGTGTACTGAGCGACCCTGATCATGTTCGCATTCAATTGCTTCATGATTTCCTCTTTGATTCTATCGCTCACGTCAGTTTTAAACTTTCTTTGCTTTTGCTGGACCGGTGAAAAATCAGGGTATGTAGGCAGTTTGTGGACCACCAGATTTGTGCTTAGCCCCGGCGTATCATCA
The DNA here is from genome assembly GCA_030864225.1 of Capsicum baccatum var. pendulum. Lineage (NCBI taxonomy): Eukaryota > Viridiplantae > Streptophyta > Magnoliopsida > Solanales > Solanaceae > Capsicum > Capsicum baccatum. The sequence goes on from CM061550.1 coordinate 205,617,358, forward strand.
TAAGACCAAGCAAAAACATCCTTATACTCGATCAAAATCTGAACAATATCATTCCTGATATTCTGATCCATATGAATACTTATTTTTATTTCTCTAACCTCCTCACCAGTTCCCAAATTTATTATCTCGGTGTCATTTAAATTGGGTTTGGGCCTATCCTCAAATTGATCCAATCCTTTTTTGGCTTCCTTATCAGCTTCACCTTCATCATATTCCTCTACTGTTTGGTTTGCTGATTCGAGATTAGACAACTTTTTAGGATCTAAATGTGAACTCCCTGTACATGTCATGTTATCGAAGCCAGTATTAACATAACTGAAATAAGAGAAAAAAATAATAATAAAAATTAAAAGAGGGAAGAAAAGATAAATTTACTAGAAAACTTGAATTTTATTTCATTGAATCAGAAAGGATAGGAGGGTTAACATGAAAGCAGAGCAACTAAACTATGTGGACTACAACCCTGAGAATAGTCCAAAATACAAAAGAAAGAAAAACGAAACAACAAAATAAACTACCAAGACTCCTTCCTTGTGGGGAGAGGAGTGGCTTCCCAGTTAGTGAGCTTGATATTCGGCCCGACGAACTGCACATCTGCATGGCTAGGGCCTTCACCCATCTGAACCATGTTTGCTTCATAAAACATTTCCTTGAGGCCTTGACATATTTCATCCACATCCTTGTTAGCATATGGGTATTGATTTTCATCCTTTTGAGCTTTCGTGAAAGATTGGCTAATGTGTGGAACTGGACTTGTCAATTTCCAAGCCTTTTTCTTCTGCTCTTTTGCCCATTTTCTATCTGCTGCGGTAGGCTTAAAGCCTAAGCCGAAGGAGTTGTGGTTACCACATGGATCTACAGGGTTTATAATTCCTTGCAGCGAAGCCCCTAATCCTTTTCTCGGTTCATAACCATTTTGTAGCATTTGGCTAGCCACCATGATTGAAGTAGAAGAGAGATAAGACCTTGGAATCGGCGTACCTTCCACGACTTGATCAGCTGTCACGATTTCAAAGGCTTGATAAATGGGAGATTCACAACCCCCTTTTGTTTCGATACAGGGTACAGAAGGATCTCGATGTATGGGAAGGTCATCCTCTCCATGTACAATGATTTCCTGATTGTCGTGTTCAAACTTAACTACTTGATGCAAAGTAGAAGGTATAGCTCTGGCCCTGTGGATCCATGGTCTTCCTAAAAGTAGGTTGTAGGAAGTATCCATGTCTATTACTTGAAAGGTGATTGTAAACTCAACTGGTCCGATGACCAAAGCAAGATCTATCTCACCAATTGTGTCTCGTTTTGCGCCATCAAAAGCCCGAACACATACATTATTGGACCGAATCCTATCTGGGCTGATTTTTAACTTTTACAAAGTAGAAAGAGGACAGATATCTACTCCTGAACCTCCATCGATCATTACTCCTTTTATGTAATATCCTTCGCATTTGATAGTCAGATGCAAAGCTTTGTTATGACCAGAACCTTCTGTGGGTAACTCATCATTAGTGAAAGTGATTCTATTTGCTTCAAATATTTTATGAACCATCCTTTCTATTTGACATACCGTAGTTTCCTTCGGGACATATGCTTCGTTCAACAACTTAATCAATGCCTGATAATGTTCTTTAGAATGTAGCAATAGGGACAATAACGAGATTTGAGCCGGGGTTTTCCTCAATTGATCGACAATGGAATAGTCTTGGGTTTTCATTTTCTTCAGAAATTCCTCAGCCTCTTCGTTTGTGACAGGTTTTTTCATTGGCCCTTGACTATCTTTAAACTGTTTTGGTCTCCTTAATTCTTCTGGAACATAGCATCTTCTTGATCGAGTCAAACCCCCCATTTCATTTGTTTCTTCCATGACCTCTTTTCCTTTGTACATCACTGTGGTTTTGTTGTAGTTCCATGGGATGGTTTTCAAGCTTGTTACTGGGAGCTGCGCTGCGTGTCTTATGACAATTGGCTTTGTCATCTCTCTCGTGTTGTTGCGCTGTTGGTCGAACCCTGCGGGACCACTCAAAACATATAGTTTTGGCTCATCTTGTGCTATTCCCTTTAGCTTTGCAGGAACGTACAATACCATCATTTCTGAATCTCGAGGTCTTATAATGGAACTCGCTCCTTTCACGATCAGTGGTTCTCTTTGCATACACTTCAGTGCTTCACCCGGGTTCTCCTTCAAGGCGCCTATTTCCATTACCGCTTGGCATGTTGGCCTGTAGTCTCTATCATTAAAAATCATCCCCACGACGTGTGTGTTACTGTGATTAGGAAGTGGATTGTCGGTGACATTTGGTGCTTCTTCTTTTTGTATTACGATTGCCTTGCTTTCGATGAACTTTTCAATGACTCTCTTCAGACTCCAACAATTTTCGGTACTGTGGCCTTGGACGTTGGAATGGTACTAACACCTTACATTAGGATCAAACCAACTTGCATTCGGATCCACTTTGAAAGGCAAAACAGGTTCAATCCATCCTAATTTGACCAATCTTCGCAATAGGCTCGTATATGATTCTCCAATTGGGGTGAAGTTTTCCTTTGGCCTTTGTTCTCTTGTGTAGTCTGCCGGAACATACGGATTATGAGGGGCTTGTAAATTTGGCTACCGCAGACGAAAACCTTGTGGCACAAGTGCCCGCCATTGTGGACGCTGAGGAGGTCGGGCATACATTTGAGCATTAAGAACAGCAGGTTGAGGTGTATAATAATGTTAATAAGGGCTGGGTTGTCCCTGTTGGACATGAGCGTAAGGGGAGTTCCGTCCCCTTTGGGCATTTCCCGGTCCTGATGCCATCATGGACCCTTCCTCCTTCTTCTTCCGATTTCTGAAACTACCTGATCCACTCTGAATGGCTTGTGTAGTGGCCCTAGGGCGGTTTGGCTCATGATTTTTCCTGATTTGATGCCATTCTCCACCATTTCCCCAATTTTTATTGCTTCGGCGAAAGGTTTACCAACCGCGGCTAGTAAATGATGAAAATAATCAGACTCTTGAGTTTGGAGAAAAACGTCAATCAATTCCTGGTCCTTCAATGGCGGCTTGACTCTAGATGCCTGTTCTCTCCATTTTATGGCAAACTCTCGAAAACTTTCAGATGGTTTTTTCTTCATATTAGCGAGAGAAGTGTGGTCAGGGATAATATCGAGATTGTATTGAAATTGTTGTACAAAATCTTGAGCCATATCATCCCAAACATGCCAATGGGAGATGTCTTGATCGATAAACCATTCGGAGGCTATTCCCGTCAGACTTTCTCCGAAATAGGCCATAAGCAGCTCCTCTTTCCCTCCTGCTCCTCTGAGTTGATTGCAATACCTTTTTAAGTGGGCCACTGGGTCACCATGACCACTATATTTGTCAAATTTTGGGGTGTTGAACCCTATTGGCAAATGAACATTAGGGAACATACACAGGTCTTTGAAAGAGACGCTTTTGTGTCCTCCCAATCCTTGTATGTTTCTCATACTCTGCTCCAGACTCCTCACTTTTCTAGCTATCTCTTCTCGTTTTTCATTCATAATAGCCTTCTCAATCACGATATGAGACTCAGGCTGATGAGTGGGCTGAAATGAATTTACGGGTTTGAATGCCAATTCAGGAGGATAGACTTGATCATGATTTAGCTCGTTGATAGGCTTCTGCATCATTGATGGAGGATTTATATTAGTTGTCACGGCTGGAATAAAAAGCGGGTTGTTCGTGAATGATGGATTTGGAGGACGCATGGTGGATGTGCCAGCAGCGCTAGACACATTAGCATATGGATCAAATCCAGGCGGATAAAGTGGATCATCGACTTGGGCTTAAGTAGAACTGGGATGATTTGCATCTGAAAGGCCAGGAATCGAGGAAGGCGGGGCTTGTCCATTCGCCCAGGCCTGATACATTTCCGCAATTTGTTGCTTCAATAACCTATTCTCCTCCAAAGATGCGAACTCTTGTGGAACTAACTGATCTCGACCTTCTTCATTGTCAGATTCCGTTCCATCTTTTCGATTCATCTTCCTTTTTCCTTTATACCTTGTGTTGTACGGGTGAGAGGCCAGCTTAACCACAACCAACCACCTTATTCTCACTTTCTTTGAAACAGAAACAAATATGTTAGGATTTAGAGCTTTTAAAAATATTGATATATTTATAACTAACTGAAATATCATGCACCTAAGTAATTTTCTTCCTGAAATGGACTTAGGAAAAACCCTCTTGTTTCATCTCGGCTTTGGTGAATTAATTTTTTCCTCATTATTTAACGCCAACATCTTAAAATTGTTACTTGAAACTTGAAAAAAAATATTTGATCGCACCCGCCGAGGGTTGCCTACGTATCATGTTTTACATGAATCAGATCATCACGTAGTTCATGGTTATGGTAAATATATGTATATATTTAGAAATAAAGAGAGAATAAAAACTTGAACAAATGCGAAATTTTCCATACATTTTCAACTGTTCTTAAAACAAAGCTTTAATGAAAGGAAACTAAAATTATCTAAAACTAGAACAGACTCAGAATACTGGAGAAATACTAAAAGAACCTATAAAGAAACTAACTCTAAGAAAACAAGGACTTTAACAATTATCATCAAGATGCCTTCCAAAGATGTCTTGCAACTTAATCCTCTCTCAGACTTGAGTAGATCCTGGATAATGCTTTTGGCAGATGTGGAGCGAGAGCACGCGCCTGACGTCCCAGATTTTCATCACTTTGGTGAAGATACTTAGCATAAACATTAATCAAGGTTTCACTGAGCTGAAGTACCTCTCCCCTGGCCTCGATCATACTCTCATGGCAGTTTTGCACCCAATGTTGCGTGGTGCGGATGGTATGCTTTAGTTCCCCTTCTTGTTCATGAAGGTCATCGATATGATAGTGAAGCGTTTGTCGTTCAGTCATCCACTAGTTCTTCTCGACGTCAACTTTCTTCTGAAAAGCCGTGAAGCATCTCGCTATTTCTCTTTCCCGTTCCATGGAAGCTTTTAGCTGAGCCCGGAGCTTCGACTGTGTACTTGTCAGCAAGGCCTTCTCCTTCTCAAAATCGCTCGATTGCTGCTCCATAGCACCGGAGACAATATCCAGGTCTTCTTGTAGGGCATGCATTGCAACACGGTTCTCCCTCTCAATCTCCTTACGAACCGACCTAATTTTGGCCTCAAATTTTGCCTCATGGTGAACCAATTCTTCTCTAGCCCTTTCCAAATCATTATTTAAGATGTGCAGAGTAGACTGATATTTCTCTTCTACCTCTCGTCGAGCCTGCTTAATTCTAACTTCGATCTCCGCTTCTCGATCCACTGGCTCTCTGGCTGACCTTTCTGGCATAGCTTTAGGAGGAGGCTGGTCATGAAACCATGGCAAATACCAATAGTCTACCTTGCCCTTGTCGCGGTCTTCCACCATGTGATCGAAACCCGAAAGTACACATCCTCCCCAGATCTTAAGTATCTCAGTCTTCCTTAGAGGGATGTCGGGGAGGAATTCGTACATGAACTCTTTCATATCCTCGACTGGCGGTATATGCTGACGTCGACCAAATTGTCGCATGACTCTTAGTGGCACATAGGGCTGAACACCTCAGAGACCCATTAAGACGATGAAGGGTCGGAAAGTAGACATATATATCACCTCTTTTGAGGGGAAACAATGATAATTCCACACTATCTTGTCCGCCGTCAACCCCTCCAAGTACTCCTTCTAAGCTCTTATTCCTTCGGGAAAATTTTGGTACTCCATCCTCTTCTCATGGCCCTTGATATAATCATTCCACTCGACTCAAAAATCCACAACAAATGGATGGTAACGAATATGCTCGAGCATCCATAGCTGCAATAGAATGTTACATCCTTCAAAATAGTCCGCCCCATTTTTGCACATTGTCAGGGCCCGATAAATGTCTGCTAAAATCATGGGCACGAGGGTGACCTTAGGATTCTTCTCAAAAGCGGTAATAAACGCAGCCAGATTGGTGCTGATTTTTCCACCTCTCTTTGGGAATACCATGATTCCCAAAAAATCCACTATGAATGCTTCAGAACCGTGCTTTTTCCAGGTTTGGTAGCATCCCCCGTTGTTAAGTTCTGATTTAAACAGCTCGAATCCCCTTTCCTGACCATATCTTTCGCCCCATTCGAGAACAATTGGCTGCTGACAAAATGGCCTCCTAAAACGATCTACTAAATTCATCGAGTTGTAGGAAAAAACCCCAAAAACAGAAAGAGAAAGAAGCTCATGAGAAGCAAGCCCAGCAGGCCCTGCCTTAACTACAAAAATTCTAGACGAACCCATCCATTTTCTAGGCAGCCTCCTATGTTCTTCTTTTTTATGTGCAATAGCTCGAAAAATCTTTCGGGAGTGACATGCTTCGGTATCATGGGTTCTCCTCGGTGAAGGTTCTTTCCCTTTTCAATAAATGCTCCTATTTCCTCCAGTGTGGGAGTAAGCTCAAAGTCGGAGAATCGAAATACGTTGTTTGAAGGATCCCAAAATTGTACCAAGGATTCTATCACGTCTCTTCGGGGTTCAACATTCAACAGACTCCTTAAAAATCCCAAGTGTTTATATACTTCTCATTGTCCATAGTCAGTCATATTGTTATACCATATCCGCAATAGCTTTGGAACTTTATCTAATACCATGGAATGGGGTACTTCATCATCCCTCGGCCTCTTGTCACTCCTTCCGACTGAGTTCATATTGCCCTATAGGATAATGATGGCAAATAAGAATTCTATTTTAAATATCCTAAAAAATAATTTTCGAAAGAAGTTGACGGAACGACACGGAATAGGATTTCAGCATGAGAAAATAGTAACTGACAAAACAGGAAGTATCCAAGTCTTCTAGAACATCCTAGAGTAGAGACAATAATTTGATGACGTTCGAACCAGACTTATCAGAAATAATTAAATTATTAAAACAAAATAGTGGACCAAATTATTTAACAAGATTTTAATTGTGTTTGACAAAAATGGGCTCTATGATATTCCTAAGAAATATTTTAAAATCAAAGAAAACGGACATAACGAGACCACGACGTTAAAACGACTTAATCTCTACAAAAAAAAAATCTATGTAAAATCTTATATATTTTCTAAAATAAATTCTTAAAATTTTTTATTTAACCCCTTTTTTTAAATCAATTAATTCACCTAAAAGCCAGTCAACATTCGATATGGTGTTTCTTATAATGCAACAAGTAGCACATAAAATGTACATGATGGTCTCAAAAGGTGACACCTGACCTAGACGGACACGACCCCAGGATCGAGCCCCACTAAGTCAAAAATACACGTGATACAAATAAAACGTAGTGTATTATGGATAGCCATGCCTAAGTTCCAGTTATGTTAGGTTTAAGCTAGTGGAGTTAGGTATCTAGACTGTCAATGAAACGAGCGGACAACTCGAGTCGGCAAGGAACAGTTTTACCGGTAGCAGGGCTTTCCGGCCTCACTGTTGGTCCCTTTCCGTCCTAAATCATGGGTGACTACAGAATCCTTCCCAGGAGCGTTGCCGCATCTCTGGTATCTCAAGCTCGGGAGCGTATACCGCATCTCCAAATATACAGTATCTTAGAAGACTCAGATGGGTGCGCGAGAGAAGACAGTTTATATCGCAATTCAAATAATATCAAAGCGATAAACATGTAGGCAAAGAACACATTTAGGCCAACGATATACAATATCAAAATTAAATAAAGCCAAACAAGCCAATGCGAAAGCTCGAATTCTGGTTATTTCCCCAGCAGAGTCGCCATCTGTCACACCCTCGGTTTTTCACCGCATCCGACCCCACTAGGGAGTTGGTTTTAGAGAAAATGGGTTTTCCCAATTAAAGTGACGTTTTGAAAAGGGATTATTTTATTTACAGAGTCGCCACTTGAAATTGAGTTTGGGTGTTCCAAGTCACCTTATTGAATCCCTATTCAAAAGAAAATGACTCTTTAATTTTATTTTTTGGTCTGCGAACTAGAAATCCGGATAAGGAATTCTATTGACCGAGGGGAAGGTGTTAGGCACCCCTCGAGTCCCGTGGTTCTAGCACGGTCGCTTTAATGACTTACGTCTGGCTTAAATTAATTTTATTTTGTTTTGGATTTATAATATTTGTTAACCTAAAAGTTGTTTTGTCTCCCGCTTTTAATTTATTTTGAAATTATTTATTATATTGACGTATGGCTTACCGATAGTAGTACTTTCCGGCCTCGCCACAAATCTTGAATATATTTCTCGCGCCTTTGAGGCATTTATGAGTCGTCCCCATTTTTCTAGCCTAAATAAGCACCTAATAGGTTTAAAATATACCCAACCCAATCCAATCGGCTTCAAACGATAAATTAATTTTAATTATAACGAATGGTCGGTAGCAGGGCTTTCCAACTTCATCGTTAAATTTCACTTGTATATTAAATCTTAATTTCTTTGAGATTAAAACCTAACTCATTCTTTTATGAATTCACTCCCTTACAATTGGTTTTTCCCTCTTTTCTTTTGTCAAATATGACGGGTCTTGAATAAGTCCGCAACCTATTTTATTTTACCTCCCGTTATTATTAACTATCAATTAGGCCTCAACAAATGTCGAGGTCTAAAAAACAACTTTATTTTTAAGATAAAAACCTACGTCAAAATTTGTGATTATAAACCATTTTAGAAAGTTAGATTAATAACAAATAACTAAAAGAATATGAGCAAGACAATTGAAGGTTAATTCATCATTAATCCAAAGAGATATCAGTTTCTTAAATTATTTGTCCAGTAAGATAAGACCCAAACCAACTTATCTGAATCCTTAGCAGTTATTACATGAACACGAATAAAGAGGTAAAGTAATAGTAATTATATACCCAACACAACACTTGAGCATCACAACCACGTAAACAAAGCCTCCCAATAACACAAGTATCCTACAGAATCACCATGGTAGCAAAAATTCACCCTCCTAATCCCAAATCTCTTCATATGGAAAACTTCCCTAGCACCAACATCATTCCATCATTTCTTTCCCTTCCTTTTTTTTTTTTTTTTTACAAAAAAAAGATTTTTAAACTTTCATTATTGGAAGTAGCAGGTAACGATGACCCTTTACAAAACTTTAATCAATTCACTAACATTTCAATTACTGGATATAAAAAAAAATATACCAGTACTACAAATCTAAGTAGTAGTAGTTATAATTATGCATGTGCATGATTTTGTGTGTAAATAATGCATCCTTAGTCCCTTTTTTTTTTTTTTGCATGCGTGCATGCATATGGGTCTAAGATTCTAGTTTACAACACAATTATGCTAATTGCATGTCAACCGAATATGACATTACATTTTTTAATACTAATAACTTAAAATTATCTCCTTTAAAATTTGAAACTAGTCTAGTTAACCTTACTTCGGAATGACAAACTAGTTATAAATAAATACATAAGATAAAGTATATAAAATAATAAATTACACATAATGAACAATATAAGAGCCGTGAAAATGACTTTATTCATGGTTCAATTCACATAGAAAACTTATAAAATAACCACTACGGATTCGATAGAAACCTGTCTGACGAATTAAAGTGAAGCACGAACAACGTCTTCGAAAACTGAAACAGAACCTGAACTCGATCCACTACTTCTTTTCTTTCCTTCTTTCTTGTTTTCTTTTCTTTTTTTTTTTTTTTTGGCTTTCTTTTATTTATTTTTTTGTTTTTTTCCGTATCCCCTCTCTTTTCTGTTTTTTGGTTTCTTGTTGTTTTTCCTATTGTCCCTCTATTCTTTTTCTTTCAAGTGCATGTGTGTGTTATATAGTGTATGTATAGTAGTAGGTGTGTGTGTCGTGTGTTTGTGGGTTTGTGGGGGAGGTAATGGGATAGGAGTGGGATTTGTGGGTGGTTTGGGTAATTTAGGATTATATATATATATTTTTTTAATTTAATTAATATTTTAAATAAAATAAAAATAATAAAATCTATTTAAAACTAACAAAATACAAGATTAGCTAATCTTAGGAATATGGTTAAGAAATATTAATATCACAACATTCTTTATTAAAAATTGAAAGAAGATAACAAATATAATTTAATTTAATTTATTTTTTTAAAAATAAATAAACAAATAAAAAATAAAAAATAAAAAATAAAAAATAAAATAAAACTTATTTAAAATGTGACTCTATTTTTGTAGTTTTCAAAATTTTTAACGAACCTCAAAATAAGATAAATAAAAATAAAATAAGATAAAAATTAATTGAACATTAAAATGGTATAAAAATATTAGGTTTGGGTCAAAAATTAGGTGTTTACAGGGTAAAATAAACAGAAAATGGTAAATTATACCTTAATCTTCTAAACTTGATGAGGAAAGTTAGATAAATATTATATTTTTAATATAATGAACAAGTAAAAATAGATCGATGCAGTATACATTTTAAAGTTTACTACGAAATAAATTCCCAGGGAAAGATCCATTGTGAGAAATGTATATAATTGATTCAATTGTTGTATCACGAGTTTTGGGTTAAACTTTTCCTACTGAGTTTTTTTAATCAGATACTTCTTGAAGGGACATTTCTCAGTTAATTAACTAGCTTCAAATTAAAAGATTAAAGAAAAAAAATAAAACAATTGCAAGATTGATATTCTTATCATATTTATTTTTTCATTGAGTTATTTGAGACTTTCATCTAAAAGATTACCAATATATTTTTTTTTTCCTAACTCATCATTCAGGAATGTTTTTGTGACATATTAGTTGAATTCAAGCATTTATGCTAATATTATTATAGAGTTAATGCTTAAGCATGTGCTCGTTGAGAAAAGTTTAGGCTATAATCTGCCAAAAGTATCATCACATGCATTTTTACTCCAAAACAGCCATGAATTACTTTGACTTAGAGTCTTAAACTTGCCATTAAATTTTATTTATACACTCAACTGTCGTTTAGTTCAATTTAACGTAGATTTGAACATATATTACGTGTTTCTAGTAGTAGTAGGCATTTTTTTGTTCAAATTTTGGAAAAAAATTTGCACGGATTTTCAAATATTCAATTACATAAATAAGTTGTTATTAACATTCTTGGTGCTAAAATACTTTTATCATTATTGATAGACATACTAATGGAATAAGAGCAGATAAATGATACGTTAAGAGGGATGTTGATCAAGTTGAGGTGCAACTGAAGACTACAAAAGAAGAGATAGTAGAAGACTATGTTGCTTTGGACTCATACAAAATGGCGTCTCAAAAGAATTCTATGTTGTGACTATTCTCAAAATTGTACCATGTAATTATAAGTAATTTGACAATTGCTTTAGAATCTCAAAAATAAATTTGTAGCTATATTATGTAACAAATTTGTAGCTATATTATGTAACTTTTCTCATTGACAAAGCTTGTAAAAGTTTTTTTAATCTATAGTAATGAAACTGTTGATATTTTTTAAAAACATTTATCTATATTATAGAAATTCTTGTAATTAATAATATTTATGAAAAATATTCTTCAATTTATAGCAACAAATTTTTGTAGCTTTATATAATTGTAATATATATATATATACATTTTTCGTAGTAAATTAAAAAATAACTATAATTTATGTATTTCGTGGCAAAGTGAATGAATTCTTAGCTATGTACAAAATATTTGTGGCAAATACTTTGTTTTATAGTTATGAATTTTCTAACACATAGCTAAATATAAGGATTGCTATTATGAGACTAAAATATAAATTAGTCACAAATTTTAAATTTTCATAGCAAAGTCTTTTTCCACAATAGAATATATTGCTGCTATAATATAAAAAATTGCTACAGGTTTTATTTGTTGTGACAAAGACTAAAATTATTTCCTATAAGTATATATTTTGTAGCAAGATTTTCTTTACCATCACTGCTACAACACAACTTTTTCATAACTATAAGTATTTGTCCTTAGCCACAAACCATGAAAAGTAAAGAGTTACTTTTAGTTACGCCGCTTCTTGCTACGGAAAAAAAAAATATGATTAAAGTGTTTAGCTATGGAACTTTACATATTTAGCTACAATATATTATGTAGCTATATATGCATTTTGTTGTAGTGATGAGATTTGTCTATGTGTATTACTTACTTATTGCATGTATATGTGATATCCATATAATTATGTTTTCTTATTGTATTTGTGTGTGACATATGTGAATATTGTAGAACTGTTTGTGGAGACGGTGTGGGCTATCGTTTAGGATATTTTTTTATTGAAGGTGACATGCCCATAGTGTATATTTTGTATGTTTTATTTTCTGCTTTGTTCAGTCGGCCTATGATACCTACTGAGTACAAGTTGAGCGTACTCACCCCTACTGCGCAGTGTAGATCCAGGTACAAGTGTGCCTCAAGACAGTTGATTCAGGCAGTATTTGGAGCCCATTCGAGGTAGCAGTTGATCTATGCATTCAAAGTTGGCTACTACCTTTCTTATCTAGACTATGTCTTTATTTATATTCAGATACAGAGTTGCTCCTTTTTGGATATCCTATGTATTTTAACTTCGAGTTGTATTAGTTAGTTCTCACACTGTGACACCAAATTTTGAGTTATTGTATGGTATCTTGACTATGTATTTATGTTTTTACTATATATGTGTGGTTCAACTCCGTTATAGGAATCTTGCCTTGAATTTTGATATTAATTTATTCATGTTATATCAGTTTGAGTGATAGACTTACTTGTCAAGACTTGCCGCGACAATTGTCATCATGACCCTTAATTTTTAGATCGTGACATCCTCACCCTCTAATCTATATCATTAGCTACATTAGGTATGTGCCTATTAAAATGCCTATTTCATTCTATTTCTCAAACCTTCTTAGCAGCATAATTTAAATTCGTCTACATTTGTTACCTAGTAATCACCCATTTGTTACTTAGTATTTAGTAATCAACCATTTACTCATTTGTTACTTATTCCTCTCAATATTTTTATTTGCTCACTTTTATATTGTGGGATATCTAACAATACTTATTTAGTTTATAAAATTTAATGAATAATTTATCTATTTCTATTTATTTTATCCTTAACCTTGAATACGATTCATTATCTAATATATTTTTCAAATGTTAAAACTATTCATATCATTTACTGTTTTCTATTATTTGTGTCAATTAAAAATGGATAAATAAAAATGGATGAAGAAAGAGGGAGTAGTAATCACCAATTTGGTCACAAACTAACCTTGGTAATAACCCATTTGTTGCTTGACGAATGTAGATGAATTCATGACCAAATGGGAAATCGGCGTTAATTATATACTCTTCCCTTGTAAGTAACAACTCTTAAATCATTTTCTGTTACGTTTTGGAACTTGTTCAAATTTCCAACTGCTCATATTTTTTCCTATAAATTATAACTACCTGAGTTTAACTTATATATTGTGTGATGTAAATAAATTTTTTTATATTATCATATCACCTGATACCAGTGATGTAACTTTTTTAAAAATAAATAAATAAATTTGTGATATTAAAAATAAGACAATGGCCTACTACAACAGGATAAGGATTATCTTATAAATAAAAAATTTTCTTACACTGTTGATATATAGTTAATTAAACTTTAGCATTCTTTGGTTTCACATCGTGTATTTTTTTTTATACTGCAACAATCGTTTTATTGATTTCAATAGATAAGTGTTACAATCTCTATGAATCCTTTAATTCGTCTTTTTAAAAAATAAATTCAAGGGCTTAAAGTTTGAGCTTGAATTTAAATTTGATTTGTTGATTTGATGGACTTTCTTGACTTGTGCTCGAATTCAAGGGTCTTGTTCTTGGATTTTGACGAACTGAATTTAAATGCTTGAGCTTTGTAGAGAAATTGTGGTGTTTAATCCACGAGCTTTCTCTTGTTTTTTGTTGTTAGAGTTATTGGTCACATCATGGATACTCACTTAAAGATCAAACTAATTTAAATGAACGCCTAAAAGTTTCACTCTAAAAAGTAAATAATGCTTTTTACCAAAAACAATCAATTTAAGAAATTAAAACTCAAAATCTCTCTTTTAAGAATACCTCAAAACCTCTCATCAAGAATACCGCAAGCTAGAAACTCTTAACTAAATTTTGCATCCATAACAGATGATTAAACAAACTTCTATATATGTATTCAAGAAAGATACCCCACTACCATTCCCACTATCAACACCTCTGCTGCACCACCCCCTTATTAGTGTGTAAACAACATCATGTCCGTTATATATAACAACACCACATCCCCACAACCAAATTAAAAAAGTGGAGTACTAAAAGAGAGTTCTCTTGTTAAAAAGTCCATTGTAACAACACCCCCTTATTAGTTTTCTTAGCTTATTCTCTTTCATTAATAAGCCAGTAGCCTGACCACCATTTTTTGCTTCACTCAACAACCAACATATATCCTCCTCTTTAATACTATATTGACAATTAAGAAAAATATATTTTTGTGAACCTTTTTAAATACACACCAATATCCCAACACTAACCAACCAAAATATATACTACATAAATCCCCTTGTCTTCTTGATCATCTTGATATATACTTAGAGAGCTTCTCAATCTCCAAAGATCAAAAAAAAAAAAACTATGTTGAAGAAAAGAGGCATTGCTATTTGGTCAATCTTTTTTATACTTTTTGTTAGTTTTGATACAAATTCAGCACAGAATATTAGCAGAAACAATTTTCCAAAAGGATTTGTATTTGGTACTGCTTCTTCTGCTTATCAGGTTTGTCTTCTTCTTTCTCCATACATGCATGTGAATGTGAATCACTCATTTCTATATGACTATATCCATTCAATAATGTGTTTTTTCTATACTATTTGTCTTTTCTTAAATATACATATTATTATTCTCCTTTACCAAAACCAAGAATTATTTTTCTTTCTCTTTCATCTTTTCTTGTCCACTTTATAGTGGAACTAGGGGCAGAAGGCATTTTATTCAGTCCCCTTCATCAACATCAAAAAATGAATACTATATATTTGAACTCAAATTGAATTCTAACGTATATATAGGAAATGATATACTTTTTGATGAAAATTCTGTATCCGTTATTGATTTTACTCAGTAGTTTTTTATCCAAGGAACTTCAAGAAACAAGAGTTTCTAGTTAAGATCGTCTCACTAAAAAAGGAATTAAGAATTAACGATGAACAAAGAAAAAAAATTATAGCTAAGTACATTTGATGTTAAATTAGCAATAGATTATAAAAATTATGGTAAATTAGGGGTTATTTTTTAGCAATTGAATATCGTAGCTAACTCATGTGTTTATGTTGTTTCTTCTCATGGCTTTAAGATCATTTCTATCTTTTTATAAAGCAATGCTAATAATATAGATTACTGTATCTTTGTCATAAGAAATGCAATACAAACGCTTCGTACATAATTTACTTCGACAAAAATCAGCTCCTCTTGGAGGCTTAAATCCATTTTCTTTACTTGAAGTTTGGTATAAATGTAGGCATAAAAAGGAGTAAAGTCTAGAAATCTCTTATTCCTTTTAAAAAATAAAAAATAAAATCCCATTGGTGCTTTTGAATTCTTTAAGTTGAGGGTTATGGAAAACAATATTTCAATTCAAAAGATAAAAGTAAAAGCTGCATAGGTTTGATCTTCCTCAGATATTTAGATCCAAACTTGTGAAATTCCATTGCTGTTTGTTGTGGTTAGTGCTTTCTATGAATGTAATTCCCTACAAGAATGTCTCTGTTTTTACTTTCACTTTTTATTTCCTGCAAATAACCAATGTAGACACACATAAAAAAAGTGCATTTATAATTATTAAGTATTCCAAATAATGGTAAAAGGAACAAAGTTTAAAAATGGTAAAAGGAACGGAACAAAATTTTATTGGAACATTAATTAGCTAAGCGTGTGTTAGTTATTACTCCTCTGTCTCAAATTATTGTTTCAAATTTCTTAATTTGATTTTCTATTTTATTTTTCTTTTTTTATTAATAAGGCAAAAATAATTTCAATATTTTACCCTTCGTATTAATTACTTTTATTCAAATTAAAATGTTAACATTATTTAATAGGGGTATCATGATAAATTAGATATATTATTAATTATTTTTCATAATCAATATATCATCTTAAAAACGAGTAATTTGAGATCCTCTCATTAATTATGAAATATCACCCAATGATGTGACTTTACTGTTCTGGAATCAAAAAGTATTCCAAATAGTAGAAGAAGAAACTCAACAAAAAGAAAAAGAGAAGATAATTGCACTTTTGATCCCTCAGTTTTTGGCGAATTTTGATTTTGTTTCTTATATACCGACTTAATACATTTAAATTTTAATTAATTAATTAAAAAAGATATTTAGCGATAAATAATTAACCATAATAGCTTAATTGTGGCTATGTTATATTTAGAGATAATTATTTATGATAATTACATTTTAACACTCTTTGTAAATATCTTTAAAGCCTATAGCGATATTCGATCCAATGATAATTAACCATAAAAGTTTTTGTACTCTTTGTTAATTAAGACGATGCATATTTATCGCTGCTAAATGCCTTTATTGTTGTATATGATTAACTTAAAAAATATAATAATTTAATATTTGAAAGACTAAAATTACTAATTTATACAAAAATCAACACAACAAAGAAACCATCAAAACTTTGAGTTGGTTAGGTAAATATCTCAACAGAATCAGTTATTTGATGAGGGGAGAGCAGCTTATTGCGTCAAGAAAGTAGCAATTTTTACTATCCATCTTTACGTTCTGTTTCTTTTTCTCTATATACACTCACATACATATCATTTACTTAAACAATAATCTAGTTAAGCAATGAATGACATAGTTAAAATTTTCACTAACAAAAGTAAAAATATAAATAAATAAGCACACAAAATAAATTAAGAAAATTCTACATAGAATATATATACATGTTAAGAAATTGGCCTATTTACATAATGTAATTTTCGATGAAAGAAATTAAAATTAAATAAGAATGAAGCTAAAGGAGTGTGTAAATGAAAAATACAATAACTATCAGCGGCGAATGTAGCACTATGGATGCGGGTTCTCGAGAACCTCCAAGTATTTTTGTATACCTTGTAATTATATTAAAAATATATTAAATATATAAGAATTATAAGTGAGGAACCCATAAATAAAGTTGTTAGTTGGCTTATTGGTTTAAAAGAAGCTTGACGAAATGCCTCACATGCTATACCTCAGTTTAAATCCCCTTGAAACGACCATTTTATTTATTTTATTAGGAACTCAGAAACTTAAAATTTTGAATCCGTCTTGATAATTATTTTGAGACACAGGGAGTCTAATATTAGAAAAAAAAAAAAGCGGATGAAAGCGTTATTGGAAGCTTGGAGTCATTAATTAGATATGCGTGTGGTTATATGATTGGATTATAATGGCTATCAAAATCATAAATTCTCTCATAAAATTACATGAAATATGTCCCCATTAGATCTTGACTTTAATGTTCAATGATTCCCCCAAAAAATAAGGAAAAAAAATTTTGGTCACAATTTGGCCATAATAGTAAAAAGTCTTATTCACACTAGAAATTAGTTTGTTTTTACTCCTTCTATTTCAAATTAGATGGTCATTTCAATCTTGGCATACACATTAAGAAATCCAATGATTAGGAGCGTATTTTATCTTTTTACCCTTCTTAACATTGTAAGACTTAATAATTATTTAAGCATGGAAAATTGTATCATATGCATGCATGAATTAAAAATCTTATAGGAATACTAGTAGTACTCCTTGAAAAGAAGAAAAAAAGTAAAGTTTCATAAAGTTTGTATTGAAAATGTAAGTGTTATTTTCAAAAAATTTGAAAAGTGTAGTTATATTTAATACCTATTAAGGATAGAATGGGAAGAATTTGTGTAAAATAGTCTTGATTTAATAAGTTGGACAAGTAAACTGAAACAAAATTTTTTAAAAAAGGGCCAACTAAATTGAAATGGAGGGAGTAGATATTTTTGTCCTTTTCATCTTAAATTTGAAGTTCTAATATTACTTTATTAAATAACCATTTTTCAATATAGTGAAAACAATCTCAATGCATAGGAATGAACAATGGAGTTAAAATTAAGGATCAAGAATTTGAATTGGTAGGCCATGTTATTAAATTATTTTTTTGATAGTAGTTCTATTTAAATCATCAAACTTATTTAGTCAAAATTATATTCTTATTCTTTTATTTTAAAAAATATATTAATTTCTACGAAGAAATTTTCATACTTAAAAATCTTTTATTATTATTTAAACTTTCAGTTTTTTCTAAAGTCATTTTCTTAGATTGTTATCAATGTTTCTAGAGTCGCTTATAAAAATCACTTTTCGTTTTTGCTAAGATAATAATGTCACTCAGTTATTAATATTTTTCTCAAAAAATCACTAAATACCTCAAAAGTTCCCTCATCTTCTAAGTAACATGTTATATCAGTAAACCATCATTTTTTAAAAAATAATAAACATATTAACTCAGCAAACTCATTTAACTAAAATAAATAATTTTATTTTTTTAAAAAAATATATTAGTTTATTAAGAAGAAATTCTCATACTATTTTTCGAGATGAGCATTCAATTTTTTATATATAATTGCCTACAAAGATCAGTTGTTTTTTAAAGAAAATAATATCACTAAAGTAACTAAATTATCTAGAGATTTTAATTTACATGTAAAAGTGTGTTGAGTTGTCGTTAATGAAATATTTACCAGTTCTAAAGTGTGTTGAGTTATCGTTATTGAAATATTTCACAGATTATACTTAAATATTATTTAAATATATAATTTAATAATTGTATCCCCCCTCCCCCGCGGTCCTCCTCCTCCTTAAATTAACATCCTTATCTGACACATTTTAATGACCTATAAATCAATATTTTGGTGTAAATTAATATTTTTTATTCAATAGGTGGGACGAGGACAAATTTAATATAGTTGATAAATTTGAAAGGAATGCATTTTAAACTATTTCTAATATGTTAAGGGTATTATTCTTGGCCCTTTTTTTTTGTAATTAAGAACTTGAAGAAAAAATTATTTTGACCACGATGATCACAATGATATTTGAATGATTATTCACATTGCAACTTGAATTTTTTGTTACATTTTTACCCTTTCTCAATTTAAATTTTTCTCAATAATTTATTAACTATTTTCAATATATGGGGTTTTTCCAATATATGGGGATTGAACATTTTTTTTGTTCACTTTACTTGGAAGAATTATGTACAAAAATAATTGGATAAATGTCATTTTTTTCTTTTAATGCTAGGAGAAAAAATTTAAAAATATTAAATAACTTATGATAATTTGTATGATCGAATGACTTTGGTTAATATTAATTTGGCTTTCTAATTATATTTGAAGTTTTATTTAAATATGTAGTATAATTTTACACCTATATTTTTTGTCAATATGATCTCTAAGTAAGTAATTTTATTAATTATTATGTCTAACTAAATTTAACTTGCACATTTAAATACTTTCAAATATAATTTTAAAATACTTTAATAATGACAATCAAAATTCAAAATATTTTAGACATGATATATATAGACATATTAAAAAAATCATAAAATTATATAGTTGATATGTGCCAACTATTGTTATTTGCTAACAACAACCCAAGAGAGTCACGTGTTAATGTCGTAGTCTTGCTCCCTTATGTTACGTCGATTTTGATAATTTTCTATCATTACTTATATTTGTTATTAAAATGATTTCTAATAAATTAATTTTATTAATTATTATGCTTAAATAAATTTAAACTACATATTTATATAAATTTCTAATATAATTTATATTATTCAATAACAATAGTCAAAACTTAAAATACTTTAGATATGATATACATTTACACGATATACAAATATTAAAAATCATATAATTCAAATGTGTTGATCATAGTTAACAACAACCTAATAGAGTCATGTATTAATGTTGTAGTGTCTTGGTGCTATTATATTACGTCAATTTGATAACTTGTGATCGAATCATTACTTATATTTGTTGTTAATGTTTGAGTAAGATTTTTAAATATTTTAATTACGACAGTCAAATTTCAAAATACTTTATCATGACAGACATCAATACATTATAATAATAATAAAATCATTTAGTTCATACGTGTCAATCCTACATATATATTATTACTACTATCACACACATTAGACAAAAAAACTTATTTTATGAAATAAATAAATTATACATTTGCTAACTTTTTACTTTAAATTATTCCCAAATAAAAAAAAAAAAATTTAACCTCTTTCATCAATTTCTCTACAAATTAAAAGATGTCGCATGAATATTTCAATTAATTTTATCTCTTTAATCTTTATAGGGGTGAGTATTGATTATTTTAGTTTTCATTTAATCGATTCAATTCTTTCAATTTTTTTTTACTATTTTCATTTTTTTAATTCCTACTTTTTAATCTAATTTTTTTATTTTACATTATTTATGTTCCATTTTCTTTCTTTTTATTTCTCAATCATTATTTCTTGTAATTTTATGTTATGTCACTAATTTTTTTCTTCATCTAGCATAACTGATTAACTACATTACTATTTTAATTTTTGAATTAAAGTTGAATTTTATTGTTGAACTAGTTTATAGACTCATATTTTCTTTTCTTTTAATTAAATTATGTGGATCGTGAAAAGTTATCAAAAAATATGAATTAATTATTTTTATAATATTAGTTACAAATCTATGTTTATTTATTAATATATTTTAATAGATAATATACGTACCTTAAATATCAATTGGTATCTTTTATAAGACTTAGTTGCTATCAAATATGAGTCTTATTTTAGACATGGTGGACATCAATACATTATAAAAATTATAAAACTCATATAATTCATGTGTGTCAATTTGGTTAACATCAATCCTAAAAAGTCGTCCGCTAATGTTGTGGAGGGGCTTATGCTCTCGTGTTACGCTGATTTGATAACTTGTCAATTATTATTTATATATGTTACTAATACGACCTCTGATTATTGATTATGTTTAAATCATTTTCTTTTATAATCATGATGTCCGAGCCAACTTGTAATAAATTTAAACTATATATTTAAATAATTTGAATAATAACAACAATCAAAATTTTAAAATACTTTTAGACATAATAAAAATCGACACATTATAACAGATTCTTTCTAGTGAACGTGTCACAAGATCACTCCTATTTTTTTTTTTTTAAAATAAAGAATCAAATTCGATTTTCTCTCCTATTTACTACGGCGACGAAGAACTAAATTTGAATCCTAAAAATTATACAGTTCACATGTGTTAACACCAGTTAACAACAACTAAAAGATATCAAGATCCATTAATGTTATAGTCTTGGAACCCTATATTTTGCTGATTTGATAATTTGTGAATCATTAGTGGTATTCGCTATGAATATGTCCTTTAATTAAGCAATTTTATTAAATATTATATTTAAATAAATTTAAATTCTATTTAAATAATTTAAATATAATTTCAAAATATTTCAATACCAATAGTCAAAATTCAAAATACTTTAAAGATGGTAGACATAGGCATATTATAAAAATCATATAGTTCATATATTTTGATCCTAGTTAACAAGAACTCATGAGAGTCATGCATTAATGTTGTCGTCTTACGTCCTAGTGTTACGTCGATTTTATAATTTGTAAATTATAATTTATATTTTTTATTAATATGATATCTAATTAAGTAATATTATATTCAAATAAAATTTAAATTTTATATTAAATAAATTATAAATATAATTTAATATATTTCACTAGCGGCAGTCAAAAATCAAATCATTATATACATAATAGATATTGACACATTATAGAAATCATGAAAATCATAAAGTTCACATGTGTGGACCCTAGTTAACAACAATTAAAGATAGCAAGACATATTATTGTTGTAGTTTTGTACCTCTATGTTACAATAATTTGATAACTTGTGAATCTTACTTATATTCATTATTAATATGACCTCTAATTAAATAATTTTAAGTAATTATTATATTTCAATAAATTTAAACTATATTTAAATAATTTATAAGTCTAATTTGAAAATATTTCAATAATGATAATTAAAATTTCAAAACATTTTAGACATAATAAATATTGACACATTATAAAAATAATATTATTTATATTTGTTAATCCTAGTTAATATTTTAAGAAAAACACTTTTGTGATAAACTTTAGAATTGAATGACTTTTATATTACAAATAAATAAATAAATAAATAAATAAATTTATGTGATAAATTTAAAATTTAGTTAATCATTGATGATTTTTACTCAAAAATATTTTAAAGAATTAAGATCAATATATAATAAAATTAGTTTTAAAATTTGATGAAAAAAAAAAGACTATATCTTTGTAGCAACTGAAATCTTTTGCATAAGAGAAATAGAGGGAGAAGCACGAAAAAGGAAACGGTGAGAATGAGTAGAAGGTAAAGTTTGATGGGTCTCCTATTTTAAAATTAAATAAACATTTTTCTTTCACATTTAATGATAGTAATAATTTACCCAACATAAATTTTAGTTGCATTTAAGTTTCAAATATAGAAGATAGTAAAAGGTTAATATTGTCTTTAATACATTAGTGACCATTTAGCAGCTTCCAAAAGATAAATATTCCTAATTAAACATAAAAGCGTTAAAGAAAACCATCAAGTTGATATTCCTTTCACCCCACCGCACTCACTTGATAGAAGTTTGTTTGGTCAAAATTACTCCGATCAACAAAATCCACTTTTTGATGGGGCTAATATGGGCTCCTCAAGTTATGTCACGAAATTAGGAGTCTTAAACCAAGCACTTTTTGATGTCTTGTTTATTCCATGGAATATAAAGTTTATGATAAAATCTACTTGCATCAAATGTTTACGTTGAGTGTAGACTTCTTTGATCCTTTCACTTATTCATGGTAGTTAGTATATATTTTTATTTGGCATAATATATAAATATGACCTCAAACTTGACACCAAATTATAACTTTAACCTTAAACTTTGACAGTACACAAATATGACCTTTAACTATTTAAAACTGCACAAATATGACCTCCGATCCTACGTGGCAAAACACGTATTCAACACGCAAAACTGGGTGCGTCCAGCTCAAAATCAAAGCGTTTCAATAGTTAAAAACTGGTAAAATGACTATAATGTCCTTACTAATTCCTTTTTATATATTTAAATGACTTTTCACTATTATTTTTTCATTATTTTCGTCTCAAAGATGAAAATGACGTCTAATTTCTTTTGTCATTGTGGAAAAAGAGCAATATTGAAGATTTATTAATTAGGCGGGTCAGCCTCATTTGAAAATATCGCGCGGGTATCTATATACATTATATAGCAGAGGACGAATTTAAGTTATATAATATATCTAAATATAATTTATTTAAATATTAAATTAAAGATGAAATTATACTAATAATAAAAAAATTATAGTTTTAATAAAACGTTATTAAAACATTATTAAGGATAGTAGTAGTAGTATATTAAATTAACGTTATCAAATTAATATTATTAAAATTCTATTAAATTAACGTTATTAAATTAACGCAGGGGTGGACCTACGTGGTTGCCATGGGGTTCACCTGAGCCCCCTCGATAAAAAATTACGTTGTGTATTTAAGATAGAAAATCTATATTTATGTACGTATATTAATGTTGAACAGCATGATACAAGATACTTAGATAGCCCAGTGATGTTATTTGCTCTTCTAGGGCGCTTCCTTCAGCCTACTGCGCGGGTTCGATCCTTGCTAGTGGCTGTTTTTTTTTTTTTTTTTAATAAAAAAAAGCTAGGTGTTACTGCTATAGAAATAAATAAAATAATAATAATAATAATAAAAAACGATGTCGTTTTAACACAAAAAGCAAAACGACAGAAATAAATAAAAATAAAAATATAAAAATAATAATAATAATAATAACGACGCCGTTTTAACACAAAAAGCAAAACGAAGTTGTTTCAGATGAAAGACAAATATGACCTTTAACTATTCAAAACTGCACCAATATGACCTCCGATCAAAAGTCCCTCCAAGTCAGCCCTTTTAATGACGTGGCATCGTGTGATTAGATTACCTTTCCACATAAGCACAAGTGTAACTCACGCATGAGGGTTGCAAAATCGGAGGTTATATTTATTTAGATTTTGAATAGTTAAAGGTCCTATTTGTGCACTATCAAAGTTTAAGGTCAAAGTTATAATTTAGTATCAAATTTAGGGTTATATTTATGTATTATGCCTTTTTATTTCATTAAATTACTTCACCATAATATATTATATTGCTTGATGTAAACATCGAAAATAAATAAATTTTAATCAAATTCTACTTGTGAAATCTCAAATTTCAAGATAATATTTTTCATTATAATGATTAAAAAGATGTTATTTGTGCTAATTTTGCTTTTGTCTCAGCATAATTAAGGTGTAAAGGGAACACGCAAATTGAGAGTATGCTGGCAACGTGTTACTACCTCCGTTATATATATATATATATATATCTTAATTATAATATCTGAAAAAATGTTAAATGAATCATAGCAAAAGAAAAGTTAAGACGTTTCTGTGAATACTAATATATAGTATCACATAAAATATGAAAAATAAGACTTTAGGTTTAAATCTAGACAAAGCTATATAATAATACCATCACTAACCAAAAAAAAGACTACTATTAGCTATAGAGATATTGGTCCCTAAAGACCAATAGCGACCGGAAAACAATGTCTTTCCTATAAATATATTTTTATTGACTAGATTTTCAATCGCTAAATGTTGGTCTCTATTAAGCATTTCTCTTGTAGTATATTTTAATTTTTTCTAATTTTATTAGTTTGTACCCTATAATTTATCAGTATACATTTTAACTTGTATGGATATATTTTATTTAATATTCCTCCTAATTTCACACATTTAATAACTCATTTATATTTATGACATGATATGTAATATGTTGGATGCAGTTTGAAGGAGCTGTGAAGGAGGATGGAAGAGGTCAAACTATATGGGACAAATTTTCTCATTCGTTTGGTAAAATTTTGTGCAGTTCCCCACTAATATTTGTTTTTTTTTTTCAAAAAAGAATTGTGATTATTTAAAATAATAGTTGGAGAATACTTTAATAAGTGTTATTTCAAATTTGAAATATAAAATTTTAGAAATATATTTAAGAATTCTAAAAGTTTTTACTCACAAAATTTAAACATAATTTTTAGCACAAACACAACTTTGACTTTCATATATATATATATATTTCAACTTAACATCAATTTTTTTTTCTAAAAAAACATCAAATTTATCGTGTCGAGACGTCTACTAAATACTATTGCTAAATTGGTTGGATTTTGCAGGTAAAGTAATTGATTTTAGCAACGGCGATGTAGCCGTGGATCAGTATCATCGGTACCCGGTAAATCTATTCAAACTTTATAAATACCACACTAATTTTTTGACAAATTTTAATTTGGGTCACTTACAAAATGAATAGATTTTTTTTTTTCTTGTATCTCTTATATGTGAAAATGAAGTTTCCTTATATATAAAAATAAAGATCTCTTTTAAATTATCATAAAATACAAAAAGGAAAAATTGGCCTAAAAAATCAATTCCCCTTTTACACTTTTGGATCTTTTAGACAAAAATTATTAACCATCACATCACATAACATAATTCCAATGTACTTTTTCCCACTCTTTTAAACAGGAAGATATACAGCTTATGAAGGATATGGGAATGGATGCCTATAGATTTTCTATTGCTTGGGCCAGAATTTTTCCTAGTAAATATTCCTTTCCTTTCGTACTGGTTAAATAAGCATAATATTAATTCATTAAAAAGCATTTCCATATGATGTATACACCAAATTCAATAAATGCTATGCATTTTCCCTTTAATTTAGCTATTGTCGTTTGGTTGAGAAATTGTTATTCCGGGATAACTAATACCGGAATTATCCGGGATAACTTATCCCATTATATATATGGGATAAGTTATTCCATCACCATGGAAAAAATGGTGGGATAAGTTATCCCACCATGAATTAATCCCTCCAACCAAACAAGGAATTTAAGCGATCTTTTATTTATCCCGGGATAACTTATCCCTTGGATTCCTTATACCTCACACCAAACGACCCCAAAGGTACACTTGTTTGGTTTGCTGTTAACAACATGAGCGGAATTTTTTTTTTACTTGTATTTAAACCTGTTATATAAGAGTCTGGAAGCGTTTGGAGTGAGGTATACGTTCTAATAGTCCCGGGATAAATTATGGGATTATTTTATCCCATGTTTGGTTGATGGGATAAGTAAGGAATTACTTATCCCACCATTTATGCCATAGTGATGGGATAAGTTATCACATATTTATGGTGAGATAACTAATCTCGGAATTAATTATTCCGGGATAACTTGTTCCCAATTAACCAAACGACCCTAAGCTTATATGAAGAAAATAAAGAGCAATATGGCTTGTAGGCAGTGACGGAGCCAGGATTGACACCAAGGGGGTTTACAAGTGAACATATGAACTAATCGAAGGGAGTTCGACATCCACTATATATACATAAAAAATAATTTTAACCATGTATATATAGTACAATTTTCCGTCGAAGGGGGTACTCCGCCACTGCTTGTAGGTTCTACTTGAACGTTGTACATAACTATGTCCAAACTATTAACATAATTAACTCTGAATTTCTTATCATTATCAGATGGAGCTGGTGAAATCAATCAGGCTGGAGTTGCTCACTACAATAAGTTGATCAATGCTCTACTAGCTAATGGTATATTTGACATTCTTACTCTCCAATTTCTAAAAACTATATTTAATTTCTTTCAGCATTTATCTTAAAATTTTATTACATTAAACATAGATAAATTGTTTGTTGCAATATATATGTTGATACTCAGGAATTCAACCATATGTAACACTATATCATTGGGACCTTCCTCAAGCTCTACAAGACAAGTACAATGGATGGCTTAGCCCACAAATCATGTAAGTTCACCAGATGCTAATTATTCCAACTTGTCTAGATTCCGTTCATGTAACATTTATGGTAATTTTAACAGAAAAGATTTTGCGATGTACGCGGAGACGTGCTTCGAGAAATTTGGTGATAGGGTGAAGAACTGGATCACTATCAATGAGCCTCATACTGTTGCCATCCAAGGCTTTGATGTAGGGCTACAAGCACCCGGGCGATGTTCCATCCTCCTACGAGCTTTTTGCAGGGCTGGAAACTCTGCAACTGAGCCTTACATTGTTACTCACAATCTACTCCTTGCTCACGCCACTGTTGTTGACATTTACAAAAAGAAGTACAAGGTAAAAGATTTTGGGAAGAGAAGAACAAGCAATAAATTGGAACATCTCCTAGTCAGTATCCATCGATTACATACATTGATTATACATGATTATACGCATAATATACATAAATCATACATCCCACTAGCTATTCTTAGTTTAAGCGGTTGGGTGGGAGGCAGTTTAAGTTAAAAATTTCATTGTGCTTAAAAGAGATTAAACATTATGATCAATTGTTGCTGCAGCCAATGCAACGTGGATCAATTGGGATATCACTAGATACCTTTTGGTATGAGCCTTTGACAAATTCCAAAGATGACATTGAAGCAACAAAAAGGGCCATTGAGTTTAATCTAGACTGGTAAGGATTAAGTTGGAGTAGTAAAAAATGGTGCTTAATTTTTGCTTCCAATGGAACAGTAACATCTGTAAAACACATGGAATTTTTCAAAGACAGACTTAGTTTGATGGTGAAATGATCTGTTACTGAATGCAGGTTTCTTGAGCCTGTGATGCTTGGAAGATATCCAAGTTCAATGGTAGATAGAGTGGGAAGCCGGTTGCCAAAATTTTCTCCAGCTGAGTCTGCTCTTGTGAAAGGTTCCTATGATTTCATAGGCATAAATCACTATACTACATGGTATGCTAGCAAGAATAAGACCAACATAATTGGTGTTCTTCTCAATGACTCTGTTGCAGACTCTGGTGCCATTACCCTCCGTATGCCCTTGAAAACTTCTTTATTAACAGATTACATGATTTATTAGATTACATCCTCTTAAATATATATATATATATATCTTTCATTCTACTAATTGCAAACCTCGTTGTTTATTATGAACTAAGCGTTTTTCTTGTACTTTTGTATCTTGCAGCATTTAAAGGTTTGAAGCCAATAGCAGACAGGGTATGCAATTTGATCCAATATACCGTGAACCCCTCTATAATAGACTTCCTCTATGATAAATTTCACAGAAAATAGTCATCAGGCCCCCCTCCCCCCCCCCCCACCTTTACCCCCAAATTCCAACTACATATCAATACTTTACGGGTCCTATAACTCTGAACTATTTTAAAGTGAAATTATTACCTGAACACTGACATGACAAGAGAGTGTGTTTCACGAACGAAAATTCTTTATTAAAAATTTATTTTTAATATTTCTTTATTTTCTTTATTCATTTTTAATTATTATTTTCCTTATTCATCTTCTTTCTTCTTCTTCTTTCAAACAATGGCATCCAAGAACTCTTTCTTCATCATATATTACCATTCCAAAATACTCTCATCATAAAATAAAAAGCTTCAACAACTCTTCAATGGCTATCATGGCCAAAATCTCTCCACCACTATTTCATCAATACTGCCAACGTCATCAACATTTCCACCATTCCCACTATTTGACCACTACTTCAGATTCCTTCATTTTCTCCCCATATAAATCTTCAATTTTTTCTTTTTTTTCATTGTCCAATTTTATCAAAATTTTGTCGAAATCTCAAGAATTAAGAATCTAACATCAAAAAAATTAAGAATCTTTAAGACAACATTGTATTATCCATATCATGTTATTTTTCACCACACTTTAATCCAAACCAATCTTTTAGTTCAAATTATGAATTTTATCTCAATTCTCCCTAAAAATTTCTTACTGTTTTCCACTGGAATGGCTTCCCAGTCGCCGGTGGAACTTTTTCGGCGACCGGATGGTACTCAAGAGGAGCGGATTGATGTTGCGCACCTAACCCAAAAAGAATCTGTAGCTAAATCGACCTACAATACTGAGAAATTGAGTAATAAAATAGCAATTTCTAAGTCAATTTCGGATGAACAATGGTGTAGTGTTCAAGAATTTATTCCCTTGTGAATTCGGGTGTTATTCAAATATTTTCAAGTGGTGAAAATGTTAACAAAGATGAATTTTTATCTAGCAATGTAAAATTAAACATTTCCATTGACCAAAAGCAGAATCCCAAAATGGGCGATTTAGCCGCAATTGCGACAAAACCAGAAAAAACAACTCCCATTAGCCACTATCATCACCGCCACCCCCATTAGCTGCCACCGCAACTCCCACCTCCATTACCTACATCGCCACCGCCACCCCTCCCTTACCCCTTTTATCAAATTTAGGGTGGAATTAAGAAATAAAAAATAAAATTCAATTACATGTGAGAGATTGTTGGGAATTTAATTATCTTTGTTTGTCTAATTTCATTCAATGATATAGATTAGATGATGATTCAAGAATATTGATATTTTGCTTGGTGAGAATGATGAAATTTTAATTTGGATTTGTAAAATTAAAAATGGTGGAAGATAAGGGGAAATAATAACTAAAAAAAAAGAAAAAGAAAATTTGACTGGTCAAATGCGTGGATTTCACCCTTCTGTGAAGATGTGGTTGTGGCTTTTTAGGGGTGTAATAATTCCATTTTAAAATAGTTCAGGGGTTATAGGGTCCCTTTAAAGTATAAATGTGTAGTTGGAATATGGGATAAAGGTTGGAGGAGCTTTTGGCCATTTTCTCTAAATTTCACTATAACAACCAATTTTTCCTTAGAACATATTTTCATGTTATGTTATACTATATGTCCTCTAAAATAACATTTCACGATGGCAGCCAAAAAGTATGTGGACAGCCGACACCGTTACAGAGAAGTTTGACTGTACCACAAGTCAAAAGGTTGCCTTAAGTTATTGCAGCTTTGTGGATTGATAAGTTGATGATATTTACTTGCAGGCAAGTTCAATATGGTTGTACATAGTGCCGCAGGGTATTAGAAGCTTAATGAACTACATCAAGCAAAAGTATGGGAACCCTCTAATCATAATCACTGAAAATGGTAAGTCTCTAAATCTGTATGTAGCTACTAAACTATACGCTCAACCAATATTTATTGGATTTGATAAAGAGTCGGAAGAAATGATTCGATCCTCTTATTTTGATTTTTGAACCGAGAGATCCATGAATTGAGATCCTAATGCATACAGATACAAATGGTCAAATAAAGGTCATTCATCTATTTTGAGTCTTTGCTTTGTTAATTATCATGACGCAAGAATCCTTTCTATGCAACTGTTTACAGGAATGGATGATTCAAATAATGTATTTACATCTCGACAAGACACTCTCAAGGATACAAAAAGGATCAGCTATCACAAGGACTATCTTACTAACCTGCTAGCTGCTATCAAGTAAGTTATTAGAATGTCAGTTATAACCAACTTTTCGCATCTAAAATCCTACTTGATCGAAAAATACAAAAGAACAACGTATTCATTCGACTTCTGTTTTGCTGAATATGCAGAGAAGATGGCTGCAATGTGAAAGGATACTTTGTGTGGTCTCTGATGGATAACTGGGAATGGGCAGCTGGATTTTCTTCGAGGTTTGGTCTTTATTATGTGGATTACAAGGACAACCTCAGGAGATATCCCAAGGATTCCGTGAACTGGTTCAAGAATTTCCTGGCCTCTGCTTAAGTGATACATGTTAGTTACAAGCACCATATATACATAGGTTCCACACGTGAAAGACATAATGCAGTGTATACAAATATTTTTTCATTCACAGTACCTTAATGTCATTCAATAGAGTTCACTTTGTTTGCTCATAGAATAGCTGTTAAGTATCTTGCAAAGTACATCACAATCATTTTACAATTCAAATGCTACTTTTAGCAAAGATCAAGTTTGATGGGATATTCAACTAAGACACCTAATAACTTGGGTTGACTTATTTGGAAATTAGTAGTAGTAAACATCTTGGAATCAACCCAAATCCTATTTCCTGTGTAGTCAATGACTCTATGAAGGGCCGAAAATTAAGATATTAGTTATCCTCACCTCCTAGAACCCCCTTCTGGTTGTCATTACTCGATAATTTTCATTTTACTAATGAATGATTAATTTACACTCCAAATTAGCAGAAACATCCGTTTAAACAAGCTCAAAAATGGCATCTCCGGCAGATTTTGTGTTTTAGGAGTCAGAGTTTAAGACAACAAGGGCATCAGCCTAGCAATGAGGATCAAATTTATCAGAGTTAAAGTTGTGCGTTGAGCTAATTGAGTCCGATTTATACCATGAACAGATCAAGAACTTTTAGGCCAAGAAATCTGAGAGAATTGATTCAAGAAGTACTACTAAAGCTATTTTGTGCAATTGATCTTTCAAATCCCACTTGTAGGTGTAATTTAATTAAATGCACCAATATTTCCAGTGTAATCTCACAAGTGAGGTTCGGAGAGAGTAGGATGTATGCAGACATTACCCCTACCTTTGTAGGGTAGAAAGGCTATTTTTGATAAACCCTGAGCTAAAAAGAAGTGAAATCATAACAGGATAGAATGGAAAACAACAATAACAACAACAAATAACAAACTAATTAAAACAATTGATGTAACATGTAGTTGTGAAATTGGAGAAAAGAATACTATGCAAATACTAGGTAAGATTACTAAATAAGAAGAAGACGAGGAAAGGAGACTGGATCCCTGCCTATCATTTAGGAAAGTACTACAACTCATAACTACTTGCTACCGTTCTAGCCTAATCCTTGACCTCCAAACCTTTTCATCTAGAGTCATGTTCTCTGAAGAATTGCCATACCCTATCAGATCACCTCTCAGTTCTTCTTCGGCCTATCTCTACCTCTCCTAGAACCTGCTATAGACAAACTTTCACAGCTCCTTATTGTTGCCTCTGTGAACCTCCTCTTAACATGTTTGTGTAATGACCCTTCAGGTTATTTCTCGAAATTCCGCTTATTTTTGCTGTTAGAGCTTTTTCATAACTGCCTCAAGTTATTTATGACTTGCTAGAACCGATAGTTAGGTTACCGGGTAGTTCATTTGGTTTTTAGAACTATTTCCCTATTTAGAAGTCTTCGCTGGTATCAAATAGCCATCGAACGAAAATTCAATAAAACAATATCGGATGCGAATTATGACTGCATCAACAGCTTTGAAATATTGATTTTAGGTTAGGTAGTCCTTTGGTTTGGGTTCCGCTACACCCGAACTCATTTTGACCTGTTGGTAAAAAAGTTGATAAATTAAAAATTCGAGTGTATGGACCACATTTGATTGAAAAAACCTTGGATGGAAAATCTGATTTCATCAACGCATCCGAAATATCAAAATTAGTGTGGTTGCATATTTTGTTTGCTCATATTAGACTTCGGATGCATCCCAAAGCCTTGACCGAAACTTGAAATCAAATTCCAAGTTTCAGCTATCGTCTAGTGCAACAAGGTACCGTGATCATGGAGGCCTTAGTGCGATGGCGATGCCGCGATCGCAGCTAGCTTGGGTGCGCGATCGTCCTATCTGAGGGCCTGGGAAGAGATTATTTAAATACTCCTTTTGATCGAGATTTGGTCATTTTTGCTATGCCTTAAGTTCCACAAACCCTAATAGAGAGTGTAGACCTTAAAGTGAATCTTGGGTGTTGATTGGGAGCTTGAATAACTTGCATAATCATGTTTAACATCAAATCTAATGTATGAATCCTTTGTTTTTAGTGTTGAATTCTTGATTATTTGACACAACACCCCTAATGGCTTGAGGCTTGATTTTAGCCCAAATATGATTGATTTGCACTAATTACTTGAGGGTTATAACTCCCTAATGGTATTTGAACAATGGGTTGGTCTTAAAAACCCGTTTTTCATATGTGGGACCTACTTGAAAATTTTTGATGTCATTTTGGACCCGAAGCACAATGGTGCAATGTAGGTGTTAATATTCTCGTAATAATGCATAGATTATGTTTTTGATAGCTTTGATCCTTGAAGAAGCTTCGAGGAAAAGAAAAGCAAAGATTTTTGATTCGATAGCTGTATTTGGATTCGAGGTAGCTTAGGCTTACTTGTGTTATATTTAGCTTTATTGTAGTATAATTGTGATATCTTGATAAGATTGGGCAGGGTTTTAGATGTTGAAATGGTAGATGATAATGTTTGGGATTATTTGAATCACTTAGGCTTTTGAACACATAAAGTGTGATATTTGACTCATAGTCTAAAATCTTGGTTAGTTGTACTTGTTATCTCATGAATAACATGAGAATGCTATAGTTAATCTAGTTAGATGGGAGTGACCTTGTTCATTCATTTTAAGAGTAAGTGACCTAGATATGCATAGTTGTGAATTGGCCTTAGATGCTTTGGACGATTTACTTGAAGAAGAATTGTTCTATAGAACTAGTGTGGATTGATAAACCTTTGAGACATGATTTAGATAACTTAGTCTTATTTTGGGTAGAAGTTACACTTGAAGAAGATAATTTGGGATATTAGAAGCGGAACTTGGCCCACCTTAAGCTTGAACTATGTAACTTCATTAATGGCCTAGATACTTGTTGAACGCCTAGAATATGCTTTTGATAATATGATGGCTAAACTAGTAAATGGCTTATTCATGATGTTGATTTGGAAATAAGGTGCATACTTGATTGATTATCTTATTGTCATTACTTGGATAGCATTGGAAAGTCCTGTGAATTGAACCTATTACTATGTTATAACTTAACCTATTGACTAGTTTACTATGTGAACCTTGGATTATTGTAAAACTCATATTATGCTCAAGCCTAGTGACTAAAACTTATGTTATGCCGAAGAATCCCTTTTGTGCAAAGTATTGTGAATCATGCCTAATAAGAGAGATTCTAAAAAGAATAACCATGGCTAGTAGTTGACTGTGCTAATAATCATATCAAGACCGGTAATGTATTGAGTATTCATACCATATGGATAAGCATGTTCATGCATTTACTATTATAATGTATTGATAATGCATGGTGAGGTATCATGATATGTTTTTCCTTGCTTTTCTTACACTCTATTGTTTCTGGGGCTTTTTTTGTGAATGATTTGGCTATATATATATATATATATATTAATTTCATGATGAATATATTGATGTTATGATGATGCCCGATATATTGATATTATGATGATGCCTGATAAGTTCGAAAGATATATTGATGATATCGATAAATTGGGTGGATATATTGATGATATTATGATGCCAGATATATTTGGAGGATATATTGATGTTATTATGGTGCCCGGTACATTCTGTAGATATATTGATGATAGTATGATGCCCGGTAAGTTCGAAGGATACATTGATGATATTGTAATGCCTGTTACATCCGAAAGATATACTGATAATATTATGATGCTCAGTACATCTAAAGGCTATATTGATGTTATGTATGGTAAACATGTGTATATATGTTTATGTGTGATATGACTTTATATGATTACATCCGTGTGCGCCTTGAATATATGATGTTAATCTTGGGATGTTGGTTATAATTCTTTGATCCTAATCAATTATTTAGTGGTATAATTCTCGCTAGTGTTGAGTGGTAAGTAGAAGTAGAATATGTCGAATAAAGAGTTAAGGCTGATTGGTAAGTGAAATCTTGTGTAGAAATGAGAATTCACCTAATGGGTATATTTGGCTTGAATAAATGGATTAGCTAAGGAATATTGCCTAGTTAAATGAGTTGTGTGGTAACTAGTTGACTACTAAGTGACTATTTTACTTGATGACTAGAAGTCTAGAATACTAGATAACAGACCTTGTTAGTTGAAATATGATAACTAGCCATTGTGCTTGTTATATGGTCAATGACTACTATAGGTTAACATTGGTGATGATTAATGGAATTAATGACTAAAGTATAATATTGGTGGGTTGTTAAATGAGGATTTATAGATTATGATGCTAGATAGTAAGAGACGTTGATTGATAGATAGACATGTGCATTTGATGATATGTAACCTTTTCCTATATGATGACTAGTGCGCCTATGATAGCTAGAAATAAGCTTTGGTCAAATGGCATCTCTGGATTAGTAATGTATCTTGACTAGGTGTGGGTGTTAGCTATTTAGTGAATAATAGTCAGTGCTAACTCGTGAATGAGGTTTATCTAAAGAACCGATTAGGTTAACATTAGAGGTCCTTGACGACAACCGAATTAAGTCTAATAATAAGTGTTGGTTAGTTAATAGTTCACTAGATAGAGTGTATTAATATCATAGATATCTAAATGGTATATGACTATGGTTATGATTACTTTGGTATATGTTATTTCAATTGTGGTAATTGATGATGATTATGGATCTTGTCAAATGACCGTTGATGGAAATTGTGGAAACTGTGGAATAATGAGAAATGGGTTATATGTTTATATACGTTGATGATTCGATCTATTGATGCACTCTCCTGTGGTATGGGATACCGTGATGAGTTCTATACTTTATGTTCTTTTGGGTGTACTCATTGGTGGTATGGGACGCCGTGGTAGGTTTTTTTACTTTATGCTCTAATGGATGTATATGCATTGAACTTGGTATTTATGTGATTGTAATTGTATTAGTGTTGCTTTACGCTTCCAGATCGGTTACTTATTTTATATGATGGTATTGGTATGTATTGATATGAGATATCGTATTATTGTTCTAGTGATTAGTTATTTGTACAATGATGATGAAGATGATTCAGGTTTGATTTTGCACCTTGACATAGAGATATTATCTTGCTTTATATAATCTTTATATCATAATTTAGCTCAGTTGCCCGATGATGCCTACTGAGTACCCATTATTTTTGTACTCATACTATACTTTTGTACCTTTTTGGTGCAGACCTGAGTACTAGTTGCCGTCGATGAGTTGAGTTCGTTCAGTGTTGATCTTTCGAAGACAGGGTGAGCTCTTGGAGTTTCGAGTAGCCCGTTTCCCTCGTATCTTTATTAAATCTTTTGTATTCAAGATGAATGTATAAATTATTTAAGCTTTGGGTTGTATTTCTTATTACCATACTTAGATGCTCTTGTATTGATTTTACCAGGTCGAGGGATTAGTATCCATAGTTGACTGTCTTTTGTTGAACATTGTTGTTTATGATTGTGTTCATCTATTGTGGCCATTGTCGGGCGTTTCTACCGTAGTAACCCATAGCCTTAGCTTTGGGTTATAGTGTTGGCTTACCTACTGGTGGGTTTTAGTAGGTGCCACCATGACTCATAAATTGGGTCATGGCAAATTGCTATCAGAGCCTAGGTTTCACCGATATTGTTAGTACAAGAGTAAGTGTCTAATAGAGTCCTGCGGATCAAAATATTGACGTTTATTTCCTATCTTTGGGAGGCTATCGGACATTCTTATTAGTCTTTCACTTCTTTCACTCATATCATGCTAAGAGTCTGAGTTGGTTTGTAGGATATTTTCTTAACTTTACTCTTTCGCAGATGCCCAGGACACGTGCTATAGCTATGCCTGTTAATTGTCTCAAGACTGAGCCCAGGGATCCTACTCCTATTTGATGATAGCCTCGTGATGTATCCTAGTTAGGGACCAGGATGGGCTGCCTCCCAAACCCTATTTCTACACTTGAGCCAAATATTTCTCTACCACAACTAGTAGTGGGTCAGGGACCAGCCCAAGCTCCACCAGGTTTTATTCCTTCTTCTTTGTTTAGAGATGCCTTAGTTCAGCTGTTGGGTATTGTTGATGGTATGCAAACTACTGGGGTAGGAGTACAGCCTGCAACTGCAACTCCTGGAGTTGAGGTTCCTCCTATGCTGACAGTTGTTCAACCAACAGCTGCTCAACCAGTTGTGACCTAGCCTGCTATATCTGCCGAAGAGCAAAAAATACTGGGTAGATTTTTAAGGTTGTTTCGCCTAGGTTTTCTGGTTCTCGTGAAGATAATGCATTTGAATTTCTTATTGCTTGTGAGGATAGAATTCGTGGTTTAGTCCTTATTAAGACTCGTGGTGTGGATTACACATATTTTAGTTGGATTTGTCTGCTCAACACTGGTGGAGAAGTTTTATGAGTTCTAGGCCATTTGGATCTTCTTTCCTATCATGGACTCAGTTCTCTGAGTTGTTCTTGGAGAAGTGTATGATGCACAACCTTAGAGATAAACTGAGGGATCAGTTCACTAGATTGGAGCAGGGTTCTATGATAGTCACGAGTATGAGGCCCGTTTCTATGAGTTGGCCAAGAATGCAACTTATATTTTGGATACTGAGTATGATAGAGTTCACTGCTTTGTGAGAGGATTGAGACTCTCTATTCAGATGGCTACTCAGAGTCTAGTTACTATGGGTAGGACCTTTGTTGAGGTTTCAGATTTTGCTAGAGTGATAGAGGACATGCATTATGAGGGTCGTGATAAGAGGCCCAAGTATCAGGGAAGATTTGGTGGGAGCCGTAGTAGTTCCCGATTTAAAGGTGGTAGTTCTCATGTTGGGCATTCTGCATATCCATCTTTTTAGCCTTAGAGTTAGACTAGTCGACGCCAGACTACTGACGGAGGTCAATTTGGTACTAGTGGTAGCCCTAGTAAGGGCAGTGATCAGTCTTTGAGAGATTTATCTGCAGGCTGCGCTAGATGTGGTCGTTACTCCAATTCAACTGAATTTGTGAGTTTTGGTTCTGCTCGTGACTCTTATTTTACTTGTGGGATTCTTGGTCATTTTTGGAAGATTGCCCTAGTCGTGAGGCGATGGTTGTTTTATCCCAGGGAGCTACTCCTATTAGGGCAGTTTATCCCTCAGGTAGAGGTAGTTGGTGAAGTCGTAGGGGTGGTTCCCAGGGTGCTCGAGGTGGAACTCAGGCAGGCAGCATAGAAAGTCAGTCAGGTGCCCAGCCAGGTGGCAGGTGTGGTCAATTATATGCAGTACTTGTTAAACTTAAGACTCAGCCTTTGGATGATGTTGTTATAGGTACGATTTTGGTGTGCCACAAGTTGGCTCTTGCTTTAATTGATCCCAAACCCACTTATTCTTATATATCTACTTATTATGCACCGTAGTTAGACTTGACTAGTGATTTATTATCTGTGCTATTACACGTGTCTACTCTCATGGATGATTCTTTAGTAGTGGATCGGGTATTCAAATTATGTGTTGTGAAAGTTAGTGATGTTGATCTTATTATTCTGGATATGTTGGATTTCTATGTAATTCTAGACATGGATTGGTTATCATACTATCATGCAGTCATGGATTATTTTCTCAAGACTGTTACCTTAGCCAAGCATAGTATACCCCCAGTTGTGTGGTAGAGAGCGGTTAGCTGTGAGCTGACGGGGATAATTTCTTATGTTTGTGCTAGAAGACTTATATCGAGGGGTTACAAGTCTTATCTCACTTCTATATGTGATACTCATATAGAAAAGTCTGTCACTGACTCTGTTCCTATTATTTGTGAGTTTCCTAATGTGTTCCCTACAGACTTGCCTAGTATTCCCCCTGATCGTAAGATTGAGTTTGCTATTGACCTTGAGCCTGGCACCTGACCTATTTCTATGGCACCTTAATGTATGGCTCCTGTTGAGCTTAAGGAGCTAAATTCTCAGCTTTAGGATCTTCTTGGTAAGTGTTTTATTAGATTGAGTGTGTCCCTGTGGGGGGCCCCTGTGTTGTTTGTGAAGAAAAAAATGGCTCTGTGCGTATGTGTATCAATTATAGGCAGCTTAATAAGGAAACCATGAAGAACCGTTATCCTATACCTTGCATTAATGATTTATTGGACTTGCTTCAGTGTGCAACCATGTTTTCTAAGATTGATTTGAGGTTCGATTATCATTAACTGAGGATTCGGGCTGAGGATATCCCGAAGATAACTTTCAGGACCTGTTATGGTCATTATTAGTTTTTGGTGATGTCTTTTAGGCTGACTAATGCCCAAGCCTTATTCATGGACTTGATGAACCGTGTGTTTAGACCCTACCTAGACTTTTTCATCATTGTGTTTATTGATGAAATTCTTGTGTATTCGAGGAGTAGTGAGAGCATGCAAACACTTGAGAATTGTGCTTCAGACTTTGCGAGATCATGTGTTTTTTACCAAATTCTCTAAGTGTGAGTTTTGGATTGAGTCAGTGTTATTCCTTGGACATGTGGTATCTAGAGCCGGTATCATAGTAGACCTGACTAAGATTTTAGCGATTTGTGATTAGGCTAGGCCTACGCCTCAAACTGAGGTTCGCAGTTTCATTGATTTGGTTGGTTATTATTGGTGCTTTGTTGAGAGCTTTGCTATTATTTTAGCCCCTATGACTAGATTGATTCGAAAAGAAGTTCCTTTTTGATGGTCTGAGGATTGTGAGTTGCGCTTTGGAAAGCTCAAGGATTGTCTTATTTCAAATCTAGTGTTAGCTTTTCCTGTTGAGGGTGAGGCATTCACTGTGTTTTATGATGCTTCTGGTCTTGGTCTTGGTTGTGTGTTCATGTAGTAGGGTTGTGTCATTGTTTATGCTTCTAGACAGCTTAAAGTGCATGAGCGTAACTACCCCACACATGATTTAAAGTTGGCAACGGTAGTCTTTGAGCTCATAATTTGGTGGCATTATTTTGTATGGTGTGCATTGTGAGATTTTCACTAATCATCGCAACCTTCAGCATCTTATGACCCAGGAGAGCTTAATACTTGCCAGCGTAATTGGATGGAGCTGCTAAAGGACTATGATATTTCCATCTTGTATCATTTGGGTAAGGTAAATGTGGTAGCTGATGCCTTGAGTCTCAAGACAGTGAGTATGGGTAGGTTGGCATCTATATCATTTTATTAAAGGACCTTAGAACGAGATATTCAGTCCCTATCTAATTTTATGGTTCACTTTGATATTTTGAACCTGCGAGGATTTTGGATTATGTGAAAGTGAGGTCCTCTATAGTTGAACGATTTGTGATCATCAGTAATAGGATAGAAAGCTGTGCTTCGTCCATGACCAAGTAGTGAGTGGTGAGTATGGGAAACACACCATTGATTTTGAGGGTATCTTGAGATTCCAGGGTTGTATTTGTGTTTCCCGGCTTGATGATTTGATTTAGTCTAATCTTTATGAGGCTCACGGCTCTTGATATTCTATTTATCTCAGTACAGCTAAGATGTATAGATATTTGAGGCAGCATTACTGGTAGGATGGTATGAAGAGAGATGTGGTAGACTTTATGGGTCATTACCTACATTGTCAGCTGGTTAAGGCCAAACATTATTGTCCAAATGGGTTAACTCAGAGATTGCCCATTCCCGAGTAGAAATGGGAAAGGATCACTATGGATTTCATTAGTTGTTTGCCTCGTACTTTATGTGGTATTGATGGTATTTGGGTTATTGTGGATTGTTTGGCCAAGTCAACATATTTCATTCCTATTCATATGACCATCAGTGCTGAGAGATTAGCTCGAATTTATGTTCAGGATATAGTTTATTTGTGTGGGGTGCCCGTTTCTATCATATCAGACCATGGTTTTGTATTTACTGCCATTTTGGAGCGCATTCCAAACTCAAATGGATTTGAGTACAACTTTTCATCAACAAATAGATGGCCAGTTTGAGTGAACTATTCAGGTGCTCAAGGATATGCTCTGAGCCTATGTTATGGATTTTGGAGGACAGTGGAATCATCACTCAGCATTGGCAGAGTTCTCCTATAGTAATAGCTATCATTCGAGTATTGACATGGCGCCTTATAAGGCTTTGTATGGCAGG
This sequence comes from Capsicum baccatum var. pendulum, assembly GCA_030864225.1. Lineage (NCBI taxonomy): Eukaryota > Viridiplantae > Streptophyta > Magnoliopsida > Solanales > Solanaceae > Capsicum > Capsicum baccatum. The sequence continues at coordinate 205,658,227 of CM061550.1, forward strand.
AGATGTCATTCTCTAATAGGATAGTTTGAGTCTTCTGAGGTAAGACCATGTGGTACAGATTTGCTTTAGGACTCATTAGATAGAGTCAGGGTAATTCAAGATTGGCTGAGAGTAGCCTAGATTAGGAAGAAGGCCTAAGATGATCGTAGGCTCCGTGCCTTGAGATTCAGGGTTGGTGACCATATGTCCCTTTATATTTTGCCTATGAGGGGTGTGATGAGGTTCAGGGGAAGGGTAAGCTTAGCTCTCGATATATTGGTCCTTTTGAGATTCTCTGTACAGTTGGCGAGGTGGCCTATAAGTTAGACTTGCCTCCAAATTTTGCTATTATACATCCATTTTTCCATGTCTCTATGTTGCAGAAGTATATTCTTGATCTGTCTTATGTGGTTAGGTGGGATTCAATCCAGTTAGATGAGCAATTGACTTTTGTGGAAGAGACCATGCTCATTTTGGCTAGTGATATGAGACAGTTGTGTACTAGAGAGATTTTTGTAGTTAAGGTTCAGTGGAAGCACCACCCTGTAGAGGAAGCCACTTGGGAGATCGAGAGTGAGATACAGGTGCAATATCCTCACCTGTTTGAGGCTTCAGGTATTTTCTCCATCTTTAACTTTCAAGGACAAAAGTTCCTTAGTAGTGGATGTTGTAATGACCATTCAGGTCATTTCTCATGATTCCACTTATTTTTACTGTTAGAGCTTTTTCATAGCTTCCCCAAGTCATTTATGATTTGCTGACACCAATAGTTTGGTTATCAGACAGTTCGTTTGGTTTTTAGAACCATTTTCCTATTTAGATGTCTTCACTGGTTCCAAATGGCCATCAAGCAAAAACTTTAATAAAATAATATTGGATGCAAATTCTGACTGCGTCAGCAGCTCCAGGATATTGATTTTAGTTTGGGTAAACCTTTGGTTTGGGTCTCGCTACACCCGAACTCATTTTTACTTATTGGTCAAAAAGTTGATAAATTGAAAATTTGGGTACGGGCCCCATATTTTATCAAAACAACCTAAGATGGAAAATCCAAATTTGCCAATGCATCCAGAATATCAAAATCAGTGCATTTGTATATTTTGTTTGCTCATATTGGACTTCGAATGCATCTGAGGCCTTGGCCAAAACTTAAAATCAAATTCCAAGTTTCAGCCATCATATAGTATGTCAAGGTACCACGATTGTGAAGGCCTTAGTGTGATCACGATGCCACGATCGCAGCTAGCATGGGTGTGCGATCGCCCTATCTAAGGGCCTAGAAGGGATTGTTTAAATACTCTTTTTTGTCAAGATTTGGTCATTTTTTCTATACCTTGGGTTCCACAAACCCTAATAGATAGTGTAGACCTTAAAATGAGTCTTGGGTGTTGATTGTGAGCTTGAATAACTTGCATAATCGTATTTAACATCGAATCTAAGGTATGAATCTTTTTTTTAGTGGTGAATTCTTGATTATTTGACCCAAAACCCCTAATGATTGGAGGCTCAATTTTAGCCCAAATATGATTTATTTGTACCAATTAGTTGAGGCTTATAACTACCTAATCCTATTTGAACAATGAGTTGGTCTCGAAAACATATTTTTTATTTGTGGGACCGGCTTAGGGATTTTTGGTGTCAATTTGAACTCGAAACACAATGGTTAATATAGGTGTGTATATTTTTGTAATAATGTATAGATTATGTTTTTGATAGCTTGGCTCCTTGAAGAAACTTTGAGGAAAGAAAAAATGAAGATTTTTGGTTTGTGATCTATATTTGGCTTCGAGGTAGCTTAGGCTTACTTGTGTTAGATTGAGCATTACTGTAGTATAATTGTGATATCTTGATAAGATTGAGCGGGGTCTTAGATGTTGAAATAAAAGATGGTAATGTTTGGGATTAGTTGAATCACTTAGGCTTTTGAACACATAAAGTGTGATAATTGACTCATAGTCTAGAACATTGGTTTGTTGGACTTGCTATCTCATGACCAGCATGAGAATGCTCTAGTTTCTCTAGTTAGACGAGAGTGACCTTGTTCACTCGTATTAAGAGTAAGTGACCGAGATATGCATAGTTGTGAATTAGACTTAGATGCTTTGGATGATTTAAGAGTAATACTTGAGGAAGAATTTTCCTATAAAACTAGTGTGGATTGATAAACCTTTGAGACATTATTTACATAACTTAGTCTAATTTTGAGTAGACGTTAGACTTGAAGAAGATAAGTTGGGATATTAAAAGCGAAACTTAGCCCTCCTTAAGCTTGAACTATGTAACTTCATTAGTGGCCTAGATACTTGTTGAACGCCTTGAATATGCTTTTGGTAATATGATTGCTAAACCTGGTAAATGGTTTATTCATGATGTGTATTTGGAAATAAGGTGCATAATTGATTGATTATCTTATTTTCATTACTTGGATAGCATTGAAAAGTCTTGTGAATTGAACCTATGGCTATGCTATCACTTAACCTATTGGCTAGTTTACTATATGAGCCTTGGATTATTGTAATACTCATATTATGCTCAAGCCTAGTGACTAAACTTATGTTGTATCCTAGAATCCCTTTTGTGCGAATTATTGTGAATCATTCCTAATAAGAGAGATTGTAGAAAAAATAACCATAGCTTGGAATTGACCATGCTAATAATCATGTCAAGCGCGGTAATGTGTTGAGTGTTCATACCATATTGATATGCATAGTCAGTAACTTACTATTATAATGTATTGATAAGGAATGGTGAGGTACCATCATATGTCTTTCCTTGCTTCTCTTACACTCTATTATTTGTGGGGCTTGTACTTCTGAATAATTTGGCTATATATATATATATTGATGTCATGATGAATATATTGATGATATGATGATGCCAGTACATCCAGAGGATATATTGATGTTATGATGATGCACGATAAGTTCGAAGGATATATTAATGATATGATGATGCCGGTATATTTGGAGGATATATTATGATATTATGATGCTTGGTACATTCGAAGGATATATTGATGTTATTATGATGGCCTGTACATTCGAAGGATATATTGATGATGGTATGATGATAGTATGTCTAGAGGATACATTGATGATTTTATGATGCCTGATACATCTAGAGGATATATTGATAATATTATGATGCCTGGTACATCCAGAGAATATATTGATGTTATTTATGGTAAGCATGTATATATATGTTCATGTATGATTATGCCTTTATACGATTATATCCATGTGCGCCATGAATATATGATGTTAATCTTGGGATGTCGGTTATAATTCTTCAATCCTAATCACTTGTTTTATGGTGTAGTTCTCGCTAGTATTGAGTGGTGAGTAGAAGTAGAATATGCCAAATAAAGAGTTAAGGCTAATTGTTAAATGGAATCTTGTGTAGAAATAAGAATTCACCTAGTGGGTATATTTGGCTTGAATAAATCATTTATCTAAGGAATATTGCCTAGTTAAATGCGATGTGTGGTAACTAGTTAACTACTAAGTGACTATTTTACTTGATGACTAGAAATCTAGAATACTAGATAATCGACCTTGTTAGTTGAAATGTGATAACTAGACATTGTGGTTATTATGTGGTCAATGGTGACAATAGGTTAGCATTGGTGATGATTAATGGAATTGATGACTAAATTATAATGTTGTTGGGTTGTTAAATAAGGATTTATAGATTATGATGCTAGATTATATGAGGCGTTGATTGATAAATAGACATGTGCATTTGATGATATGTAACCTTTTCCTATATGATGACCAGTGCGCTTATGATAGCTAGAAATAAGCTTTGGTCAAATGACGTCTATTGATTAGTAATGCATCTTGACTAGGTGTGGATCTCCGCTATTTAGTGAATAATAATCAGTGCCAACTCGTGAATGGAGTTTATCAAAAGAACTGGTTAGGTTAACATTAGAGGTCCTTGATGACTAGTGAATTAGTAGTCTAATAATAATAAGTGTTGGTTAGTTAATAGTTCACTAGATAGAGTGTATTGATATCATAGATATCTAAATGGATATATGACTATGGTTATGATTACCTTGGTTTATGTTATTTCAATTGTGGTAATTGCTGATAATTATGGATCTTGGAAAATGACCGTTGATGGGAATTGTGGAAATCGTGGAATAATGAGAAGTTGGTTATATGTCTATATACGTTGATGATTTAATCTATTGATTCACTCTTTGATGGTATGAGATGTCGTGATGAGTTCTTTACATCATGTTCTTTTGGGTGAACTCCTCAGTGGTATGGGATGCCGTGGTGGGTCTTTTTACTTTATGCTCTAATAGATGTATGTGCATTCAACTTGGTATTTATGCGGTTGTATTTGTATTAGTATTGCTTTATGCTTCTAGACCGATTACTTAGTTTATATGATAGTATTGGTATATATTGATATGAGATGTCGTATTATTGTTCTAGTTATTCGTTATTTTGTACAATGATGATGAAGACGATTCAAGTTCAATTTTCCACCTTGACTTAGAGATATTATCTTGCTTTATATAATCTTTATATCATAATTTAGCTTAGTCAACCGATGATGCCTACTGAGTACCCATTATTTTGGTACTCATACTAACTTCTGTACCTTTTTGGTGCAGACCCGAGTACTAGTTGTCATCGCTCAGTTGAGTTCGTGCAATGTTGAGCTTTTGGAGATAGGGTGAGCTTTTGGAGTTTAGTCACTCTTTTCCCTCCTATCTTTATTCAGTCTTTTGTATTCAAGATAAATGTATAGACTATTTTAGCTTTGGGTTGTAGTTTCTATTACCAAACTTAGATGCTTTTGTACTGATATTACCAGGTCGTGGGATTGGTATCTATAATTGTGAAATACCTTGGATTATGGTCCTTGCAAATTTCTCAAGTCTTGAGCTTTCTTGTCATTATACGACTCCCATATTAGTCGTATGGTGTGGGTACAGGTCAGGTAACCCAACTCGTAAGGTGTCTAGTGTTTGATAGTTGAATTTCTATTATATTTACGGGTTGGTAGTGACGATTCATTTGTACATGATACGAGAGGTAGGGTCCAATCGTATGTTGTCTAGTGTCTAGCTTAAATGTATCTACTTAGGGTACGACTTGAAGGGTACTAGTCGTATGGTTAGTGTACGAGTTAGGCTAAGGAGTCGTACGTTGGACAGAATGTGATGTCCAAATTTCTAATCAAGTACTAGTATAAGGTACCACTCATATGATGTGGGTAAGAGTGAGGGGTCCAAATTGTACCCACCTGCAAAAATTTTTACAGTTTAAGTTGGGGGTATTCTGGACATTTCTCTTTTTAACTCCTTTTGACCCAATTACATAAAACACCTTTGGAGGCTTCCTTAACCTATTATTCACAATTAAACATTCTCTAAACATTCTTTAATCTCTCTCAAGCTCTTGAAAAAAAGCTAGGGTTTCTTTTAAGGTGATCAATTAAGGCTTTAAAGGGTCGTTTCTCTCCGTCTTTCTTGTTATCTAAAGCATGTTACTCCTCCCTCATTATTTTAATGGATGGTTTTCATGGTATTATTGTAATAACGTTTGGGTTTTGAAATATAGTTTGGGGGTTTTAGTTGTTCTTGGTTGGATAATGTTTTCTCATGTTTTTATCATTTTTATGTTATAATTATGGTTTGAACATGTGGTTGCATGGGAATAGTTAATTGATACATGGTTTTTGTTTTTCGAAATCTTATGCCCTCAACATGTTTGTTAAAATGCCTATGAGAATGATTATCACATTGTTTGACTATTATTGAAAACTTTGCATTGCATAATATGGTAATTAAACCTAAATTGGTTTGGTTGGTTTTAAATAGTTTGGAAAAGAGTTAGTGTCCATGGCTTTGGTTTACTTGGAAATCTTGTAGGGTACATGGGAATCCCCTAAGTGTTGGATTGTGACATTACTTACAAGCTATAGTCGGTATGACGATACCACTTCAAAATGCCTTGAAATTTAAATTTTGTAATTGGTGGTTTGATTATGTGGTAAACGTTTTAATTAGGCAATAATGGCTGGTTGTGACAGCTAACCTTGAAGATGGGAGTTCGATGGACGGATACTGGAAACTCATGTTTGCCGACATGAGGGTTGGTCATGGTAATCATACGCTTGTGGGGTACATAGGAACCCCTAAAGTTTATACTTGTATATATGTATCATGCAGGGCGAAGGGTACAAGGGAATCCCGACTCTTATGATATATCTGGTTTGGGCGTCTACACGCACTGGAGCCCATTCAGGGGGTAACACTAGACCCATATAACTGGTGGGTTGATTATGAAGGTAAAGCTACACAACCCAGGTTAAAGGTTTTAAATTCCTACTAAACCCGGCTTTCTTTTCCGGCATGATATATATATATGTGTGTGTATGCATGTGATTGTATATGGTTATTTACTTTGGTTTTGAATAATGGCATTATTTTATCCTTATTCTTGAGTACATGCTAGCGTTTACCCGCTAAGCCTTCTTTGGGTGTTGTATCCCCATGCGATGCATGAATCAGCTATACTACTCAGTGATTTTAGATTCGGGAACAACATTGTGTTGGACTGAAGTGTTGAATTTCCATACTTTGGAAGGCTCCATTTCATGCTATGGACTTCTTTTCATACTTTTATTCTTGCTTGGAATTTGGTTTTGGCTATTGTCTGGGGCATGTCCCGATTGGATGTTCTTGGATATCAGTTAGAGGCTTTGTGTGATTACTATGGGTGTAGACGGTGTTGGTATTGGTGTCAGCCTTGGCATTGGTATTGGTATTGGTATTGGGGCTGACATCATTTGGATGCTTGGTTGGATGTTTGGATAGTTATGGTTATGAACCTTATTAAATACCTTTCAATTATAATTGTTTTATCTTTTTATATGTTCAGAATTCATCAGACATAGGGTACAGGGTGGTTATGGTTGGGTATTGGGAGCGGTCTTCGGTTCGAGTCAGGGTCCAGTTCCTGATTGTCCTCCTAGAGTTCCACCGGTTCCCCCTAGTTCTTCTCGAGCTCCTCAGGCTGAAATGACAAACACTGAGTTTTGTCAGCCCATTCATATGTTGGCACAGTTGGTAGCTTCTCAGTCTGAGTGTGGTGTTCTTATTACTCCATCAACTAAGGCCATAAGAGTTGGCCAGTTTATGAGGCTAAACCCTCTGACTGTTACTGGCGTTAAGGTTGAGGAGGATTCTCAAGGTTTTTTGGATAAAATGAAAAGATTTTTCGTGGTATGCATGCCACTAATGTTGAGGGTATGGAGTTTTCCACCCACCAGGGAAGGATGTGACATATCAATGGTACGAGAAATGAGATCTATCAAGGGGTGACGATGCTGAGTCATATCTGTGGGAGGATTTTTCTAATACTTTTTTGGACCATTTCTTTCCTTAAGAGTTAAGGGAAGCAAAAATGGAAGAGTTCATTCATCTAAAGCAAAGAAAAATGTCAGTCAAGGAGTATGCCATGAAGTTTCACCAGTTATATTGGTATGATCCAAAAATGGTTTCTAGCATAAGAGCTAGAATAAGAAAGTTTGCTTACGGGTTTCCAGAGATCTGATATTGGAGAGTAAGGCTACCTTTTTGATCAAGGACATAAATATCTATAGGTTGGTTGCGTACATGCAACAAATAGAGGAAGAAAAGAGAAAACAGCCTGAGATATGGCAGAGCGATACAAGACAAATGGCCTTCGGGTTGCTAGAGAGGATGCTTATGGATCAAATGACATCTGAAGACTTCTTGATGGCTATCAAAAGGCGTCCATTGGATGATTATGATGATCAGGGAGACTCAAAGGACGTTAGAGAGGCTAATGGAAGACAAAATGGGGCTAGAAAGCCCGTGAAAGAGGAAATGCGCCACATTCGCTTTGAAGGTGTGCCCAAGCCACTCTCGATCCACTAGAGCAGATCTAAACATCCTACTATACCCTTGGGATGCACCCCATGTGAGCCTCATATGACCAAGCATGTGTCTAATGGGCTTCTATGTGTTTTTCTTTCCTAAATGGGTTACTTTTGTGCCTATATGATGTAATAACTTAGCCTAGACTTTAAATAGGATTTCTTTTCATTTTAGTAAGTAGTTTATTGATGAATTATGAATATGAACTCTTTTGAGAGTGTGAGGCAAGCATGGAATCGCTTATGTTGATACTTAGTTTAGAAACATAGGTTGTTTGGGAATCGATTTCCTTGAGGTCTACGTACAATTTAGGTGCTTTGTTTGGTATGTTGATTGAGGGTTTAGGGTTTGATATACCCTTTATTTACTTTTCATTTCATTCATTATGTCTATCTTACTACCTTTCCATTTTATCTTTATCTTTGTAGTTGTATCTTAGTTGTAGTTTTTGATTCCATAGTTTGTTCATGTATCATTTGGTATTAGAGCCTAGCTGATTTTGTTCCCACGAAGTCAATCTTTGATTTGTTATCTTGAAAATCAACAAAAATAGAAGTGTCAAAATTGAAAATCCCAAAATAAGAAGTTTGTATTCACATTTTTAGCCCTAGGTCAAAATTTGAGTTTTTGATTTTATATTTTTTCTTGTGTTTCTAGTGTTAGATTTATGTTCTCTAACACTATAGGAGTCTAGGGTTCAAATTTGAGCTTAATAGAAGTCAAATTAAGTGAGATACCATTGTTAAGTGCTTGAACTTGAAGAAAGTGAAGGAGGAAGGTAAACCTGTAAAAATTGGTTAAGAATTTGGGCAAAATGATGTTGGGAATGAGTTTAGAATGTTGAAAAGTGTTTACGTTCAAGATTTCAACTCATTCCGAGCTAAGGAGTAAAAGTTGGTAATTTTGGTATTCTTGAAAAAATTGTTGTCTTCTAGAGTAATTTTCATCTATAATTGGTTGTTTGATCCTAAAGAGAGTAAGAAAAGGTGAACAAAAGTGTTGGTTAAAAGCACCTTTTGAAGATCCAAAAGAATATTCCAAGGAGAGGACAAAAGGGGGGACCATTAGGAAGTACAAGTGGTACAATGCAAGCTGTTTTTTGGTTGATCTGCCTTTGAAGTTCCCTTGAGGTGCGCCCAAGGTGCTGCAGCACCTCAAAAAGGTATCCAAGTCTTCTCACATATGTGCTCCACACCGGCTGGAGCAGGTCCTAAAGCAACCCCAAACGCAGATCACCTCCAATGAATGCAAACAGCCCCCAAACGCACCCCAAAGGCATACCAACACTTCTCCAACGTCAATTCAAGTTTTAAAACACATCTCAGCACTTTAAAAACTCCATTTCTCAAGGTTTGATTCTTAGTCTCAATTTCTTGATTCTTAAATATTTTCTTTGATTCTTAAACTACTCATCAACTAGTAACTCATCTACTAAGTTGATTGATTAGTTCTTGTGGCCTTTCTTTCGTCGTCCTACTTTTATTCAAGTTTTTCTCTTTTGAATTCATTGTTAGTTCTTGATTCAAGTCCATACATAATTTTTATTTGAGTCTTTCAAAAAATAATCTATTCTGACCTCAAGTCACAATTGGTACCAAGCAATCTCATTGGAGTACAAACGAGCTATCAACACTTGCGATGCCAATTAAGTGATAAACAAAGGTATGAACTTTGAGAGCTTGTAAATTTGATTTACTAACCTTTAAATTTTTTGTTGTTTTTATTTTTTTAGTATTTCTTAATAGGTTCAATGGATCAAGAAGGTGAAACATCACACACCATGGATAATAACACCGCAAATGCTATGTTAGGTTCCATCATGGAGAAGCTTAATGCTATGAATAGCCGATTAAGATCTCTTGAAAGAAGAATAGAAGGCATAGAAAACACTCTTTCAAAGAAGTTGGATAACATGATAGAGAATCCAAGTTTTCCTAAATCTACCCTGTAACGCCCCAAAAATGGGTCTCGGGACGACACACAGTGCTTTGAACTACAAGTAGTCCGGAGCTAACCCTGAAAGCTGATACTCATTCTGAAAACCCAAAGTAAATATAATATAAGCATGCGGTACACTAAAATACTGAAATAACTGGATTGAGTTTAGCTAAACATAGTGTTTGAAATTACCTAAATAGGAAATCTAAACAACCAACACTGTAAAAACTGAAATGTATCTAATAGTTCGAAAAGCCTTTAACACTACTAACTAGAGAGTCACTGGGACAGACCCCCAGATGGCTCGAACTGACTGAAAACATCTAAATAAAATACTCTATAAAAATAAAAATCTGAATAACTGGATCCCCGAACTATGAGGACTCACCAATTATCGGGATGTAAATAGAGATGCTCGTGGTCAATCACGCTACTGGAACTGAGTACCTGAACCTACATTATTAAACAATGTAGAACATAGATGTATATGTGGATCAGTACTTTTAGAATGCACTGAGCATGTGGGTGTAAATGCATAAGTAAAACAATATCTCAACATTCATAGGAACTCATATAAGAATGCATGCTAAATGTAAATGTCTCACATTAGCTTGAATAACTGAAAGCTGGAAAATCGTAAATCATGAATACTAAAGTGTACTATATAAATCTCAAGATCCATGACATTTAGTTCTAAGAACTGTAATCATAATCTGTTTTCAATTTATGCAAGCTAAGTGTAAGAAGGGCTCACCTTTATCATGAGAAAACTAAAAGCTGAAATTCTGTAATTTGTATTTTGAGTAAGACCATACTTGAGTAAATTTTTGAGTCTTTACACTTGATTTCTAAAAGCCTTTCTTTTATTCCTTTCTTTTAGGGAGGTTCGTTTAACTGACATACACTATGTGAGTAATCATAGTGTCCAACGTCTAGTTCCTCTAAGGAGAAAACCTCGCATTGGAGAGAGGTGTCATACTCTTGCCACAGAGTATAACCTGAGCTAAGTGATCACAATCTATATCTTTCATCCATATAAATGAGAATAATTTGAGTAATCTATATCTACGTTGGCTTGTAGTTCTGAGGCATGTGAACATACCCAACTCAGTGATAAATACTCTCCTTTCAATTTGTAAGCTAATTCTGTAGGAAATTACTTTAAAACCAACATAAGGGTTTACAATGAAAACCAGTTATGCATCTGTTTACTTTAAACTGTAATAAAATCTATAATCAAAATTGTAAAGTGACATCCATATCTTAGCTGAGGATCAAAAGATCAAATCTTGTTCAAAATCTTAATATAAACTAATCATGGGATGCTTAAAAGAATAATCTTCTTGAAATAGCAATATTAAAACTAGGACTTAATAACCCATATTTCAAACTCATGTCAAATTATCATAAAGTCATGCTCAATAATCAAAATCTTTAAATTCTTGCACAATTCTAGTCAAGATAGCTAAATTTAACTCTCAATGTATATAAAATCACTTCACATGCATAAACATGCAAAAGTAGAGATGCAATTCAACATTTAATCACTTGTAACATCAAAATCTTCAAATAATGATAAATGGGTACGAACCCTAAACTATAAATCATATAATTTTGTGTAAATTCAACTTTAAAAACTAGTTTTGGGCACAAGGATGAAAGGAGTATTCTTGTTCAAAACTCCACATACCTTGCATGATGAATTGAACGTAAAAACTTGAACTTTTGAATCTCTAATGGTGTTCTTGAAGCTTCTTCTTGAAGTTCTTGAACCGGAACTTTGGATTATAGGCTTTCTTGAAGTAAGAGTTATGGAATTGTTCTTGATTCTTGGAGCTAGGGTTTTATTCTTGGAGAGAAAAAAGATGAATAATGAAGCATCTATGCTATTTGGGGATAAAATTGTGTGTTTTGGGCTGATATGGGTGAGGGTAAATGACTCAAATGCACCCATAAACCCGTTATTTAACAACACAAAACTGGGCACCGATGTGATCAATGACGCATTGCATTATTCACTATGACTCAATTATCAATGCGTCGCGTTGCTTTACCCGATTCGGCCACTGATGTGGCATATCTATATCGCATCGCTGTTCTATTTTGGCCATCCAAACATGCCCTAATCCTTCTTTGAAAATCCCAAAACTCACCTAGGAGGTACTATGGGCTACCTTAATCATGCAATAACTTATAAATTGACATCCCAAGGATGGGAAGGTCGAGAATAAAATCATCAAAGTTTAGAGGACAAAAATGAGACAAAGTCTCCAACACTTGGCTAAAATTTCAGGTCCTAAGTTTCTGATCTGAATCTTCTGAGTTGAATTAAACTAGAAAGAATTCTGGGTATTACAATATCTCTCCCTTGAGAACATTCATCCTCGAATAAGACTAGTTAAACTGAGGATACTGAGGAACTGAGACTATGTGTTGGCATGCATAACTAAAACAAAACTGCATGACTGAATCTAAAACATAATGACTCACTGAATTAATGAGCGACTGAACGAATATGCGAATGTATGAATTGACATGAAGATAACCATATGACTGAAACTGAGACTGGAAAAGAACTGAATTAAGAAAGACTATTACCTTAAGCTGAATCTAAGTTTATATAGAAGAGGTGAGGAGACTTGGTTCACATGTCTGCTTCTGTTTCCTAAGTGGCACCCTCAATAGACTGATTTTGCCATAAAACTTTGACCAAAGAAACTTCTTTGTTTCTTAGTCTACAAATCTGGTGATCAAGAATCTCTCCTGGAAGTTCTTCATATGAAAGACTATTCTGAATATTCGTGCTTTCTAGAGGGACTACAACAACTAAATCATCCAAACACTTCTTCAACATGGATACATGGAACACTAGATGAACTGATGACAAGTTTGTAGGTAGATCAAGATCAAATGCTACCTTTCCCATAAAACCTAATATCCTGTAGGGACCCACATATCGGCTACTAAGCTTCCCTCTTTTGCCAAATGTCTTCACCTCCTTCATGGGTGAAACCTTTAAATAAATAAAATCATCGACTTCAAATTCAAGATTTCTCTTTCTTATGTCTGCATAAGATTTCTGTCGACTCTGCGCTGCCTTCAATCTTTCTCAAATAAGCTGAACTTTATCCATCGATTCAAACACCATATCTAGACCTATCAAAGAGGCCTCACTCACTTCAAACTAACCGATAGGTGACCTACATCTTCTCTCATAAAGAGACTCAAACGAGGCCATCCGAATACTAGAATGGTAACTATTATTATAGGCAAACTCAATCAACGGAAAGTGGTCATCCTAACTGCCTTTGAAGTATGGAACACATGACCTTAACATATCCTCTAAGGTCTGAATGTTCCTCTCTGCCTGACCATCTGTCTGTGGGTTAAAAACTGAACTGAGATGATCTTGAGTACCAAGACCTTTCTGAAAGGCTTTCCAAAACTGAGAGGTAAATTGAGTACACCTATTGAAGTTTCGTCTTTTGATGGAATATTTTAGGCCTTTTTTTTTAGGAAATTATGTGTTTTCAAGTAGTAATTATTGTATTTAACATGTTATTTTAGTGTTTTCAGGAAGAACTGAGTGTGAAGAATAACTTGGACAATCTGAGCAAAATAAATAAAAATGAGCAGCGACGACTTATATGATGGACCGTCTACCTTGAGATGAACTGTCATCCAAAAGAAAAAGTCAAAGACTCTGGACATCCTGCGATGGACCGTTGGCTCTGCAACAACCCATCGGTCTGAACCATCACCAAGATACCGCACACATAATCACTGGAAGTTTTGTAACCGGTCGTCGACCTTGTGATGGACCGTCGCTCTACCCATTGTCTAGAAGTAAAGAATGGAATCACTAGAGGTCCAATGATGGTTCAAACGACGGATCATAAGATATGCGATGAACCGTCGCTTGACCTATCAACCATAAAGTGGAAAATTTGAGCTTGAATTTTAGAACCCCAGTTCGGGAATCATATAAATACCAAGTATTAGGGTTTTGTCCTGATTCTTTTATTTTGGGGTGATTAGTTTCATACTTTCTCCTCTAGTAAGGGCTTTTGTAATACTTTTCTTTGGGATTTGAATCTAGGGATTGAAATCTGATTATTAGTTTTGATATTTTCCCTTAAAGATTGAGAAGATCAATATTGTGACTTTTGTAAGTACTTTTCTAAAGTTATTTATGAACATCAATATATCTTTGATTTCTGATATGGATATGAGTAGCTAAACTCCCATAACTAGGGTTATGGGAGCCTTGATGTAGATAACTGTTTGGGGTTGTGAATCGGTTTTGATTTCTAACATCTTGATGAATTGTATGAACCTTTCTTCATTATAATGATATCTCTTGGTTGGAAACTTGAGAAGTGAGTCCATAAAGACCACTTGTCTTACAAGAAAGGGAATATTGGGAGAAGAAGTGATTCACTTGAAATCCATAGGTTTACCCTCTGGGTTGATGGGTTGATGGGTTGATTCCTTAACAGGATTAATCCCCATGAAAGTGTTATTGAATAATGCATGAATCATTTAAGTTCGAGAGAAGTAAAGGGTGAAACAATCATTAGGTTAAGAAACACGTGGGTAATTCTTAAAATTCAATAATTTTTGCAATTGAACACATAAGTTAGAACTCGAGCATAAGTTCACAACCCTAACTGTTTTAGCATCTTCGTGAGCATAACTCTAGTTAATTCATCCTCATTGAAATTACATCTATATTAACTCTCATTAGGTGGAATCTTGTGTGACATAAATATAAAAGAACACTGTTAATATTTCAGAACCCCCTTTATTTCAGAACCTTCAATCAATAGTCTAATAACAACTACAATACTTAGTGAACACAGTATTCCCTATAGAGTTCGACACCCAGCCTAGTTGGGTTCTATATTTGACAATGACTGCTTACACTCTTGTAAGAGAGTTGTAATTTTTTCTATAGATTAATTATATATAATAAGAGGTGGACTTTGTTAGCTGTAAGGGTACGATAGTTATCCTTAGACTACTGATTCCTTTGGGTATTGTATCTGTGGCTATAAATATGTTGAGTGGTAGTTGATTCCAGTTGTAGATCCTTATGTCTTAGAGCACTTAGCTGAATGGTTAGTTGAATGATTGAATAGCTGTGTTGATATGACTGTTGAGTGCCCGTCATGATGTTGTTCGTATATACACCTTGGTGTTGAGTTGCTTGAGGACAAACAATTTCCTTAAGTTGAGGGTGTTGATGTTCCAACTTTTGACGGAAAATTTTAGGACCTTTTCTTAGGATAATTATGTGTTTTCAAGTAGCCATTGTTGTATTTAACATAGTATTTTAGTGTTTTCAGAAAGAACTGAGTGTGAAGAATAACTTGGACAATTTGAGCTAAATAAAGAAAAATGAGCAGCGACGACTTATGCGCTGGACCGTCGACCTTGCCACGAACCGTCGGCCAAAAGCAAAAGTCAAAGACTCTGGACATCCTGCGATGGTCTAGGCTATGGACCATCGGCTCTGTGATAAATCATTAGTCTGAACCGTCGCCAAGATATAGAATGCATAATCACTGGAAGTCCTATGATGGTCTAGGTGATGGGCCGTTAACCTTGTGATGGACCGTCGCTCTACCCGTTACCCAGAAGCAGAGAATGGAATCACTGGAGGTCCATCGATGGTGCATGCGATGGACAACTGGACCTGCGATGAACCATCGCTTGACCCGTCGACCATAAAATGGAAAATCTGAGTTTGAATTTTAAAACCCCAATTCAGGAATCATATAAATACCAAGTATTAGGGTTTAGTCTGGACTATTTTTTTGGGTGATTAGTTTCATACTTTCTCCTCTAGTGAGGGTTTTTGTAATACTTTTCATTAGGATTTGAATCTAGGGATTGAAATCTAATTATTAGTTTTGATATCTAAGATGATAGACAAGGGAACTCTGTGCAATCTAACCAACTCTCTAATATACATCTTAGCATAATCCTCAGCTGTGTAGGACATGTAAACTGGAAAGAAGTGGGCTGAATTGGTCAATTTGTCTATAATAAACCAAATCAAATTATGCTGTCGATACAAATGGGGTAACCTTGTCACAAAGTCTTTGTTCACCTCTTCATGGGAATACCAAACTCTTGCAATATGCCACCAGGTCCTTGATGCTCTACCTTAACCTATTAGCAAGTTGCACACTTGGCCATAAATTTTGCGATATCTCTTTTCATACCACTCCACCAATAGAATTCCCGTAAATTGCGGTACATCTTGGTGGCTCTTAGGTAAATGGAGTAATGCGTACTACGCACTTCTACCATAATATGCTTCTTCAAATCATTAACGGATGACACATACAATCTACTTTGGTATCTCAACACACCATCTCCCTCTTGGTAGAAAACCTCTACCTTTTGGTCTTTAACTGACCCCTTCAGTTTGACCAAACTAGAGTCCTTATCCTGCTTCTCTTTCACTTTAGAAACTAAAGATGATTCTGAACTACTCTAAACCCAAATATTCCCCTTAGCTGAGTTAACCAATCTCACACGCAGTCTAGATAACCGGTGAACTTCTCAAATTAGTTCTCTCTTATCGTTCTCCATATAAGCAACACTGCCCATAGACAGTCTACTAAGGGCATCTGCCACTACATTGGCCTTGCTCGGATGATATAACACACTCATGTCATAATCCTTCAATAATTCTAACCACTTTCTCTATCAAAGATTTAAATCCTTCAGAGTAAACACATATTGCAAGATTTTGTGGTCCGTGAATACATCGACATGCATCCCATAAAGATAGTGCCTCCAGATTTTCAATACAAAAATAACAACAGCTAGCTCAAGGTCATGGGTAGGGTAGTTCTTTTTGTGAGGTTTAAGATATATAGAGGCATAGGTTATCAACTTACCTATTTGTATCAAAACAAAACCCAAACCAATTCTAGAAGCATCACAATAGACAACGAACCCATTTGTACCATCAGGTAGCATTAAAACTGGGGTTGAAATAAGTCAAGCCTTCAACTCCAGAAAACTGTTCTCAAAGGAATCTGACCACTGAAACTTAACTTTCATTAGGTCAATCTGGACATGGGGGACGTAACAAATGAAAAACCTTCTACAAAATATCTATAATAGCCAGCTAAACCCAAGAAACTTCTGATGTCTGATGGAGATATAGGTCTAGGCCAGTTTTTTACTATTTTATCTTTTGGGGATTAACTCTAATGCCATCAATGGAAATAATATGACTGAGGAAAGTTACAGATCTTAGCCAAAATTCACATTTGCTGAATTTGGCGGACAACTAGTGATCCCTAAGAGTTGCAACACAATTCTAAGATGGTCTGCGTGGTCATCCTCACTACAAGAATAGACAAGAATAACATCGATAAAGACTATGACAAACATGTCCAAATACTATTTAAAAGCTCTGTTCATTAAGTACATGAAGGATGCGGGGGCATTTGTCAGCCCAAAGGACATGACTAGAAACTCAAAATGACCATAACAGGTTCTGAAAGCTATTTTTGGAATATCACATTCCCTTACTCTAAGCTGATGATAGCCGAATTTAAGGTCTATCTTGGAGAAGTAACTTGCACCTTGGAGTTGGTCTAATAACTCATCAATCCTAGGGAGAGGATATTTTTTTTTTGATTGTGAGTTTATTCAGCTGATGATAGTCAATGCATATTTGCAAAGAACCATCTTTCTTTTGTACGAATAGGACGGGAGCGCTCCATGGAGAGACACTGGGCCTTACAAAACCTTTGCTCTTTTAACTCCTTAAGCTCTGCTGGAGCCATATGATATGTAGGAATAGAGATGGGATGAGTATCAGAAAGAAGGTTAATACCAAATTTTATTTCCTTATCGAGAGGTACTCCTAGCAAATCTTTGGGAGAAACTTCAAGAAACTCATTGACTACACGTACTGACTGAACTGTTGGAGCCTCAGACTTAGTGTCTTTGACTCAAAATAGATGATAGATTCACCCTTTTAATATAAATTTTTTTTCTTTGGGACAGGATATAAAATGACTCTTGGGAGACACTAAATTACCTTCCCACTTAAAGGCTGGCTCATCAGGAAACTGAAACTTCACTACTGGAATACGATAATCTACAGATACATGACAGGAATGAAGTCAATCCAGACCAAGAATAATATCAGAATTGACCATGTCTAACTCTATTAAGTCTGCTAATATGATCTTATGGAGGACAATGATAGGACACTTTCTATAGACTCATTTGGCAACAAATGACTTACCTACTGGGGTGGAAACTAAGAAGGGCTTCGAAAGTTTTTCAGGTCCTGCCCCAAAATTTACTGGAACTAATGGGGTCACATAAGAGAGATTCGACCTGGGGTCTAACAAAACATAAACATCAAGATGAAAGACACGAAGCATACCAGTAACAACATTTAGTAAACTTTCTTGCTCCTGATGGTATGGTAAAACATAAAACCGGTTTAGGCACTAACCGCCATCGGTGCTAGATGATATGCCCTGAGGAGAGGCTAGGCAACTCGGAGGAGCTGGTGCACTAGTAGCCTGAGTCTGGGGATGAACATCCCTATTTCCCAGCTTAGCATGTTGACACTCTTTGATTCCATGACCCAACTTACCACAACCATAACAACCTTTCTGTCCCAACAAACACTCACCAAGATAATTCTTACCACAATTAGCACATGAAGGATAATTAGGTTTTCCACTCACACTATTCTAAGACCTGGACATAGAAGTTTTACCCTACTACTCCTGCCTAGCTCTGGAGGTGGGACACTAACTGAGGATGGTGCTGGCACAGACGAGAAACTCTAATACTGTAAATGATTTCCCCCTTCAAACCCTGTATGGCCATATTCAAACTGCATAGTTCTAGCCTTTTTATTTCCCCCATCTCCCCCCTTTAACTTTTCTGCCTCAATCTGTTATGCATGAGTCATCAGCCTAACAAGATCTATATCCCCAATATGCATGGCAGTCCTACACTCCTTGACTACCAAACCAGATACTCCAGTAACAAACTTACTCATACTAGACCTAGGGTTAACCATCATGTTAGGGACATACTTAGACAACTGATTGAACTTAAGTTAGTACTCTTTCACCATCATCAAGACCTACTACATGTTTACAAACTCCTCTATATTAGCATCTCTTATTTCACACGGAAAGAACCTGTCTAAAAATGCATCCTGAAATACCTGCCAACTAATAGGAGCTGTATTCTCACCTCTACTATTCTTCAACATAAGCACCCAATCATACACCACATCTTTCAGACTATAGGATACCAACTTTACACTCTCCTCCTCAGTATCATACATAATCTGGGTGATCTTTCTCGCATTATCTAAGTAAAGTTGTGGGCCCTCACCTGCTTTTGACCTAAAGAATTCAGGAGGATTTATTCTCATGATGTCATGAATAGTGGGACTTCCGTCTGATGGTTTCCCTGAACATTGGCAGTCACAGCTTGTGCCAACGCCTGAAAGGCTGCCCAAAATTCAATATGGGGTACATTCTCATTCAGAGGGTCAGTAGGCTGGGGTAATTAGTTATCATTTCTGTGTGCATTGGCTCAGTGAGGAGGCATATTCAATTGTTATGTAAGAGTACGAGTTAAAAACAGATAGAGACACTGTAAGCACAATAGATCATGAAAGAAAAGGATGATTTCCTAAAACATCCCATATCCTCTTGCTCATAAATGTGGCGCTCTTACCTTCTATGATCAAGACTTTACGTAACACAGCTTGTCTAGCTCCCTAGGACTCCATAAACCTTAGGCTTTGATACCAAGTTTGTAACACCTCAAAAATGGATCCCGGAATGCTTCATGGTTCTTCAAACTACAAGTAGTCCCGAGCTAACGTTGAAAGCCTGTTACTCATTTTGAAAACCCAAGTAAAGATAATATAAGTATGTGGTACACTAAATTTCTGGAATACTGTCTGAACTGGACTGAGTTTAACTCAACATAATGTCTGAAAGTACATAACTAGGAAATCTAAACAACCAACACTGTAAAAACTAAAATGTATCTAATAGTCAAACAAACCTCTAATACTACTAACTACAGAGTCACTGGGACAGACCCCGAGCTGGCTCAAAATAAGTGAAAACATCTAAATAAAATACTCTATAAAACTAGAAATTTGAATAACTAGGTCCCTGAACTATGAGGACTCACCAACGGTTAGGATGTAAATAGAGATGCTCGCAGTTAATCACGCTGCTGGAATAGAGCACCTGAACTTACAATATTAAATAATGTAACACATAGACGTATATATGGATCATTACTTTTGGAATGTACTGAGCATGTGGGGGTGAATGCATAAGTAAAACAATATCTTAACATTCATATAAACTAATAAAATAATGGATGCTAAATGTATATGGCTCACATTAGCTTGAATAATTAAAAGTTGGAAAATTGTAAATCATGAATAATAAAGTGTAACATATAAATCTCAAGAGCCATGACATTTAGTTCTAAAATCTATAATCATAATCTATTTTTAATTTATGCAAGCTTAGTGTAAAAGGGCTCACCTTTATCATAAGAAAGCTAAAAGATGAAATTCTATAACTTGTATTTTATGTAATACCATACTTGAGTAAATTTGTGAGCCATTACACTTGATTTCTAAAAGCCTTTATGTTGTTATTTTCTATTAGGGAGGTTCTTCTAACCAACATATACTATGTGAGCTATCATTGTGTCCAACGTATAGTTCTCCTAAGGGAAAAACCTCATATTGGGGAGAGGTGTCATACTCTTGCCACAGAGTATAACCTGAGCTAAGTGATCACAATCTATATCTTCCATCCACATAAACGGGAATAATATGAGTAATCTGTACCTATGTTGGCTAATAGTTCTGGGGCATGTAAACATACCCAACTTGATGCTAAATACTACTACTTTTAATCTGTAAGCTCATTCTTTAGGAAATCCACTTTAAAACTAACATAAGGGCTTACAATAAAAACTTGTTATGCATCTATTTACTTTAAACTGTAATAAAATCAATAATCAAAACCATAAAGTGGATTCCATATCTTAGCTGAGGATCAAAAGATCAAATCTTATTCAAAATCTTAATAAAAATTAATCATGAGATGCTTAAAAGCCAATCTGCTTGAAATAGCAATATTCAAATTAGGGCTTAGTAACCTATGTTTCAAACTCCTGTCAAATTATCATAAAGTCATGCTCAATAATTAAAATCTTTAAATTCTTACACAATTCTAGTCATGATAGTGAAATTCAACTCTCAATGTATATAAAATCACTTCACACGCATAAACATGCAAAATTAGAGATACAATTCAACATTTAATCACTTTTAACATCAACATCTTCAAATAATGATAATTGGGTATGAACCCTAAACTGTAAATCATATAAATTTGTGTAAATTCAACTTTAAAAACTAGTTTTGGGCACAAGGATGAAAGGTGTATCCTTGTTCATAACCCCACATACCTTGCTTGATGAATTAAATGTAAAATCTTGAAATTTGGAATCTCTAATGGTGTTCTTGAAGCTTCTTCTTGAATTTACTAAACCCAGAAATTTGGATTATAGGCTTTCTTGGAGTAGGAGTTATGGAATTATTCTTGATTCTTTGAGCTAGGATTTTGTTCTTGGAGATAAAAAAGATGAATAATTAAGCATTTATGTTATTTGGGTCTAAAATTATGTATTTTGGGTGGATATGGGTGAGGGTAAATAACTCAAATGCCCCCCAAAACCCATCATTTAACAACACAAAACTGGGCATCGATGCATCATGTCATTCATTGCGATGTAATTAGCAATGCGTCGCATTGCCTTACCCGATGCGACATGTCTATATCGCGTCAACGTTCTATTTTGGCCACCCAAATGTGCCTCCAATCCTTCTGCAAAAATCTAAAAACTCACCCAGGAGGCACTATGGACTACCCTGATCATGAAACAACTTAGAAATTGACATCCTAAGGTCGAGAATAAAATCGTCGAAGTTTAGATGCCAAAAATGAGACTAAGTCTCCAACACTTAGCTAAAATTTCAGGTCCTAAGTCTCTGATATGCCTCTTTTGAGATGAGCTAAGCTAGAAAGAATACGTGGTATTGCACACCCTTTCCAATCCACCAAATTTTCAAGATCCCTTGAGTAGACATGCTCCAAACAAACTTCAAGGTAACCATGCTAACTCTTGTACTCTAGTGAATGAGGTTAGTAGCCAACTAAGTGTAAATGATAGCTTATGTTTATATCCTAATGTATCTTTACTTTATGATATAATGTATATCTTGAGAGTGTGGATGCACTAGTTGATCCTAACGATGACAAAATTGACTCTTCTAGCAAGATCAATTTGTGTCTACCTAGTATTAAAGCCATTATGATGAGTGATAGTACATTGTCTTGTGGAAGTCATAAGGACCAACTTTTGTATGAGCCTAACCCATAACTTAAGGATGTTTGTGAAGTGTTTATTGAACTTCAAGTGAATGGTGATTTTGGAAATATTGGCCGATTGAATTAGAGTGACCCTCTAATTTTCTTTATTGATGATCATGGCAGTATAAAGGGTATAAATAATTGTATTGGTGGTAGTCTTTGAGGGAAATAAGTGTTTCCTAAACCCATGTCCATGGTCACTCTACCCATTTGATCTTGGTGATCTTTTAAAATGTGGTGGTTCTTCTCCACACCACGTGGTGCTTAGGCAAAAAGACAAGCTAACCATGGGTGAGGGTGTTGGAAATCATCCCTATAATGGAAAGTCTTTCTTGGAGATTTATAATCTACTTGAGAGGCCAAAGTTATGTAAGGGAAGGGTCTCCAACAAAGATGAATGTCATAGAGGGGTTCTGAGATTATTGACACTTGGAATCCATGTGAGCCTTCATGAGTGGTTGATTGATTACCATGGTTCCTATAGCATACCCCTTTGTCCAAATCTCTTGAATGGCCAAGTAGCTCTTACTTTGTGGGGGTTATACACCCTTTGTTGATCATTTTGATGCTTGGTTATATCTTAAGTATGTGCAATCTTGGTATGATGGTATGATTGGCCCTCATGCTATGAGGATATTTTTTTTGTTTGTCCTTCCTTTGGTGTTGCAAGATTTGGATTTGAGGTCGAATTCTTTTCAAGAAGGGGAGGATGATACAAGCCAAATAGCCTCCGGGTTGCTAGAGAGGATGCTTACGGGTTAAATGACACTTGAAGACTTCTTTCTTTCTTTCTCTCTTGCCATCGTGTAGTCTTTGATAAACTTGTAGCGGATGTATCTTCCTTCCTTGACTTATATCTTCTTTCTTTCTTTTCCATAATTAGTTCTTCTTGCTAGATTTATTAGAAAATATGAGAGAATAGAATATATATATATTCATATTTATTTAAAATACTTGATATTTGATATATAAAAATATACTAATAAATATATCTCATCAAATACCTCACACTTGAATATTTGCTCGTCCTCGACCAAAGGATACAAAACAAAATAGTGGCTAAAATTTTAAATAAAATTCTGAAATCTTTTGCAAACAAAATTCCACTAAGATTACATTATGAGTTCAAATAATTTTAACCGCACTCATGTTCACCTATTAAGAATCAAAATTACAATAGTTTCTTATTCCCAGTGTGTCTCATCAAATGAAGAGATATGCCCATAAATCACTCTATATATCAATATAAATAAAAAGAAAGGCATAGTTATAAAATTCTCTCACTCTTAACAAAGAAGTACCTCAAATTATTCAAAATTACCATAAGCTTACCTATAATGTGGTTCTCCACTAATATAGGAGTCTTTGAGTTGAGATCATGTAGGATTTTTATAGGGTTATAATGTGGATTTAAGAATGGATATGATATATATGGATAAAAGTTACTCAAGTCTATCATAAGCACCACAATACTTTAGCATTTAAATAATATTTCTCTCCCTTTTCTAAACAAATCAACCTCTTTTTAAACTTTTCATCCCTTTTTCTCTCTTATTTATTTTTCAAAATATCACTGTCAAAAATTCTCCTTGTAACCTCTTCTTTTAATAACATTCTTAAAATATCAATAAGCTTAACAACAATTATTTTTTTTCAATAACAAGTCCCCACATTAATTTTGCAATAAATCATTTTATTAAAAGAAAGGAAAAGAGTTCACAAATAGGTTGATAACAAAGATTAGACTCAGGGTAAAATTTGACTTATCAACAAAATGAGAAACAATTCATTTAGGCTCAAAGGGGCTGACTAAGGATAACCATAATTTAGGTTGGTTGATTTCGGTCATGACTTAATAAGGATGGCCTACTTTCATTTTCCAACTAAAAATCTACCTAGTGTTTCGCCTTAAATCACATTCAAGGCAAGTTCTTGATTTTTGAATAAGCATGAGAACTGAGAAATATAATCTAACAACACAATACACTTGGACTTGGTAAATATAATAATTTCAATCACTAATAAAAAATATGAATTTGAAAAGATATTCATTACAACTCATGAATGATACTCAATGAAGTTTGTTTTTCAAAATCTCATTCTAACAAAATTAAATTTTAGCCAACTAATTTATTTTTAAATATCATAAAAAGTGTTCAGTTCAAAATAGTACGATCATGGCAAAGAACTGAACAAAGAAATTCATGAAAGTGTATAAAAGGAGTTATTCTCTAAATAATATTTTTTATTCATATATAAAATATACTGAAATATAATTATATATAGATATTTTTTTGTGGGAGCTTGTGAACTCCTGCCCCAATTCTGAATCAAAATTTTGCTTTTGATTCTTGAGGTTCCTCTTGAATCCCACTTTGTTATTAACATCATAATGTATTTTCTTTTTTCGCTCCACCCAAATTTTTCAGACTTGTCTCTAGTGAGCAAATAATCATGTATAATGATCTTTAACTTCATCATATTTTTTTTCAGGAAGATCAACTCCATGCACTTTTCTGAAAATCTCCAATAACAAAATTCACAAAATCATAATGATGAAAATAAATTGAAGAATAACGGTCAAATAATATCGCTCTTGTACTGGTGACCTCTTCATACTTAATTACCTCAAAATTATTCAATTTATGTGGATAAGAAAATTTATATATGTATTCATTACTTATTGAGTTGATTTCAATCAAACCTTTATTGTCATCCTGTTTCACTAGATTAGTCTTTTCATCATGGGTAGCAGATTCTTCTTCACAAGAATATTTTATTCTATCAATTGTTTCATCCTCACAAGACATAGTTTTATTTTTAAATTCACCATTATTATAGAAGATTACCATACTTATTAATTCATTTAATTGCGTTGCTAGATCTGTAATGACTTGATAATTTTGTGCATACTTTTTATCTATATTTTTCATGAAAGTAAGCATAGTTTTCTTCAAGTTCACACTCTCATTTTGAGATGGTTCACTTTCAATATTTTGATTCTCTTGTGAGTATTGATTGCATTCCAGATTGCAATCATATTCACTAGAATCAATGTACCCAAAAGAACTAGAAACAATGTAAGATTATTCATAAGAAGAATAAAAAAATATAAATTACCTTTTTGACATTCATGATCAAGGTGACTTTCTCCACAATATTCACAAGTAATGAAACTTTCACTAATTTTATGAATTGATCCTTCAAGATCATCTATTCTATCATAATCCACATAAAATAATATGTTACTTGTTTGACATTCAAAGCTTTGATGATCGCCAGCACAATAGCAACAGGTGATAGTCTTTTGACAATATTTTTCTAGCAACTCAATAATACTTTCACTTGGTTGGTGGAAATTCATATTATTTGAAATGCATAAAGTGAACCCATTTTTTTAATCCTGCTTTCTAGCACTAATTGAGTGCTACAAAATATAATCTTGAAAACAAAAAAATAAATAAAAATATACCACATTTGTAGCAAGCATTAGGCTTCTTGGATTTGATAAAATGCTTTCCGGCTTTATAATCTTTTTTTCTTCTATATTTTTCTCAATTATCTTATTCTTTCTATAATATAATATAATATCTCCAAGTATTGTTTTCTATAACTTGTCAAATATTAGAATACAAAATACTCGAAGATATAGTAAGAAAGAAAAACCTCAAAGTAGTAATAAGCAAATAATCTAAAGTAGATGTTTACCAATCCCCGACAACGGTGCCAAAAATTTAATGAGGCGAATATGTATAGAATTTTCTTGCTCGTACTCTATCAAATTCTAGTATAGTTTAAGATATCGTCCCACAGAAATTGAAACCAGCTAGGCTAGAAATTTCTATTATCTTTATTACCATTTGAGAGAATCAAAATGATGAGAGGTAAAATTGGAATTTATAGATTATAAAACTTAAATAAATTACTTTCTAAAAATTTATAATTAAAAAGAGTTAGTAATTGTTGAATTCACTTGATAATATTTTTATAATAAAATCTCAGTTTATATATATATTTTATCTAAAGTATTATTGCTTATTGCTAATACAATTATATTTAGTTCACTAAGAAATAAATAATTAATCAACACCCTATGAGGTTATGCCAATTAAACAATTAAAGACTAGTGACAATTGCTCTACTTCTCCTGAGGTAGTGGTATACTCTGTGTACACTCTACCCTCCCCAGACCCCACTAAGTGGAATACACTGGGTATGTTCTTATTGAATACTAGTGACAGTTGATCAAAATATTTTCTTGCCTGAATTATGCTAAAAAGGTGTAAGGACCTCTTGCAATTAGTCTTTAAATCAATAAACTTATTTGAGTCAATCCCTCCGTGTGAATTAGAACTGAAAGAAATAAGATAAAGATCCCTTAAATCAATAAACTTATTTGAGTTAATTCCTCCGTGAGTATTAGGCTTAAAAGAAATAAGATAGAGATCATTAAATCAATAAACTTGCTTGAGTTAATCCCTCCGCGAGAATTAGGACTAAAAGAAGAAAAATTGAAGATTTGAAATAATAAATAACTAAAGATTACTCTTCATTTATTATTTTACTCATTAATTATTATATATTAATTTTTCTCCGTGAGAATTACAAAATTAATATAAAAATAACTTAGAGATAAAATAGATAGATGTGAAAACAATAATTAGATAAAGTTATTATTACGGCATACACACACACACACACACACACACACACACACACACACACATATATATATATATATATATATATATATATATATATATATATATATATATCGAGATTCATCAACTATCCCAACCAAAAGAAATTACTCCATTATGGAGGACAGGTAAAACTACTAAGAAAATACTATCCTACTAAAAAACAAGAAGAAAGAAGATAAAGACAACAAGACTAACGAACCTTTCTCATGGTGTGCGTATATATATATATATATATATATATATATATATCAAGATTCATCAACTATCCTAACCAAAAGAAATTACTCCATTATGGAGGAAAGGTAAAACTACTAAGGAAATATTATCCTACTAAAAAATAAGAAGAAAGAAGATAAAGACAACAAGACTAATGAATCTTTTTCGTGGTGTATATTGTGTCTTTACAATGAAAAAACCTTCCCTATTTATAGAAAATATCCTATGGAGGATTTGGTGAGAATTTCTATTGCAATATCAATATATCATGAGATCTTGAGGAGAATGTTGCATGCAAAGATATCATGCAATCTTTATGAGATTTTGACATGAATATTGTCATGAAACTTTTATGAGATATTCAAATATCTTGAATAGAATTTCATTATTTTATATTTCTTGCCATTGTGTAGTCTTTGATGATCTTGTAGAAGATGTATCTTTCTTCCTTAACTTATATCTTCTTTCTTTCCTTTTCATAATTTTTCCTTCCTGCAAAATTTATTCAAAAATATGCGAGAATATAATATATTTATTTAAAACTCTTAATATTTGATATATAAAACTATACTAATAAATATATCTCATCACATCACCTGATGTCGTGACTGGTATGTTGAAACTCTTTTCCCGTGATGTATACTGTTTACTTTATCCAGGGTCCACTCTCTATTATGTGACCTCATTTGTGGTTGTGTATTTTGATTTTGGTACGGAGTGTGTTTTGGACCCATTTTCTATTTCTACCCTGAGAGGTGACTCTGTGATTGCAGGGGGTGCATGGTATCTGTTGGTAGAAAAGGCACTGTAATGGATCTATTTGAATTAGATATTGTGGATTTTAATGTCATATTGGAGATGTACTAGTTGCAATCGTGCTATGCTTCACTAGACTGTCGGACCATAAGGTCGTCTTTAAATTCCCCAATGAACTGGCTATTGAGTAGGCGGGTGGTTTCCTAGCTCCTAAAGGGAAGTTGATATCATATCTTTGGGCTTAAAGATTAATCTCCAAGCTATCATTTGGTCTGGGTTAAGGATTCTAACTCGGATAGTCCTTCTTTTTATTCTGTCCTGGTGGTGAATGAATTTCCTAAGGTCTTTCCTGATGACCTTCCTGGTGTTTCTCCTGATAGCGAGATTGAGTTTGGGATTGATCTTGTTCTGGACACTTGTCCTATTTCTATTCCTCCATATAGAATGTCTCCAATTGAGTTGAAAGAGCTTAAATAACAACTTAATGATCTTTTAGATAAGGGTTTTATCTGCCTTGGTGTATCCCCGTGGGGTGTACCGGTGTTATTCATACATAAAAGGGTGGTTCCCTTCGGTTGTGCATTGATTACCGATAGTTCAACAAGGTAATAGTAAGGAATAAGTAACCTTTTCCAAGAATAGATGATTTGTTTGATCAAGTGTAAGGTGCTAAGTTTTTCTCCAAAATTGATCTTTGATTCGGGTATCACCATTTAAAGATTTGGGAAGTGGACATACCTAAGACTGCCTTTTGTACCCAGTATGGGCATTTTGAGTTTCGGTTATCTCTTTTGGGTCGACCAATGCCCCTGCAATATTCATGGATTTGATGAGTAGTGTCTTTTGTCAGTTTCTAGATCTGTTTGTTATTGTTTTTATAGATGACATTTTTGTGTACCCTAAGAGTGAGGTGGATCATACGAATCACCTCTGCGTAGTGTTGCATACCTTGAAAGAGTAGCAATTGTATGCCAAATTTTCAAAATGTAAATTTTTGTTGAATGTTATCACTTTTCAGATCATATTATTTCTAGTGAAGGGATCATGGTGGATCCGCAGAAAGTTGCAGTGGAGAAGAAGTGTCCTAGACACATGACTCCAATGGATATTCAAACCTTCTTGGGTTTAGTTGGTTACTACAAGAGGTTTGTGGAGTGTTTTTTGGACTGTAGCTGCCCCATTAACTAAGTTGACTCAGAAGAAGGTAAAGTTCTTGTGGTTTGATGCTTGTAGGGGAAATTTTAAGAAGCTGAAGGATAATCTAACTTTAACTCTAGTCTTGACTTTGCCTGAAGACACTGATGGGTTTATGGTCTACTATGATGTGTCTTATTTGGGACTTGGTTGCATTCCGATGCAGTATGGAAAGGTGATAGCTTATGCCTCTAGACAGTTGAAGTTGCATGAGAGGAATTATCCGACTCTTGAATTGGAATTGATAGCTATAGTATTCGCATTAAAAATCTAACATCACTATTTGTATACGGTGTATGTAGATATCTAGTATGATTATAAGAGCCTGCAGTATGTGTTTACTCAGAAAGAGCTTAACCTTAGGCAAAACAGATGGTTTGAGCTTCTCAAGTACTATGATATGAGTCTTTACTACCACCCAAGTAAAGTTAACGTGGTTGCTGATTCTCTTAGCAGATTATCTATAAGAAGTCTAGCTAATTTGGATAAATTGAAGGAAGAGTTGGTGAAAGACATTCACCATTTGTTTAACCTTGGATTTTGCCTCTTGGACTCTAAGGATGGTGGTGTGTTGGTATAGGCAGTGGCGTAGTCGTCTCTTGGTACTGAAATCAAGGAGAAGAAGATGTTAGATCCTATCTTGATATGGATCAAGGATGATGTAGGACGGCAGAAAGTGATGGCCTTTGAGATTAGTAGTGATGATGTGTTCCTGATGTAGATAGTTTGTGAGAGAAGGTCTTGGATGAGGCGCATGAGTTGCGCTATATTGTTCATCCCAATTTGATAAAAATATATCATGACATCAAAGATATGTATTAATGGAGTAATATGAAGAGGGATGTGGCTAATTTTATGTCCAAGTGCATGGTGTGCCAACAAGTAAAAGTTGAGAACATGAGGCCTGAAGGATTGTATCAAGAAATTAAGTTGCCTGAATGGAAGTGGGAAGTGATCAAAATGGATTTCATTATCAATCTTTCTCAGTCTCGAAATTTATTTGATTCAGTTTGGGTAATCGTGGATAGGATGATAAAGTCTGCTCATTTCTAGCCAGTAAGGACTAACTTCTTGATTGAGGATTATGCAAGGTTGTATCTCCATGAGATTGTAAAATTGTATGGGGTACCTGTTTCTATGATCCTTGATCTCGGTACGCAGTTTTCATCTCATTTTTGGTGGTTATTTTAGAAAGGGTTGGGGACTAAGGTGAGTATGAGTACTACTTTTTACCCGTAGTTGAATGGGAAAGTAGAAAGGACTATTCAGATATTGGAGAATATGCTTTGGGCTTGTGTGATTGACTATGGTGGTATTTGGGTTGAGCACTTGCCTCTTGTAGAGTTTTCTTACAACAATAGCTACCACTCTAGCATTGGGATGGCTCCATTTGAAGTATTGTATGGTAGGAGGTATATGTCTCCTATTGAGCTATTTGATCTTGGTGAGGCGGATATATTTGGCTCAAATTTGGTTCACCAAGCTATGGAGAAGGTGAAAGTGATTCTGGATAGGCTTAAAGCTTCCCAAAATCACCAAAAGTCCTATGCAAACATGAGGTAAAGAGACTTGGAATTTGAGGTTGGAGATAGGGTGTTCCTAAAGGTCTCTCCCATGAAGGAAGTGATGCAATTTTGGAAGAAAGAAAAGCTCAGTCCCCGATATATGGGTCCTTATATGATTTTGAGGAGGGTTGGTAAGGTTGCATATGAGTTGGAATTTCCTTCTAGTTTGAGCTCCATTCACCCGGTATTTTATGTCTTTGTGTTGAGGAAGTGTATTGGTGATCCATCACAAATTATACCTATCAGGTATATTGGTATTTTGGATTCCCTATCTTATGAAGAGTTGCCGGTTGATATCTTAGATCGTCAGGTTCGTTGGTTACTAACCAAGGATGTGGCCTTAGTAAAGGTTCTATGGAAGAACCACAAGGTGGAAGAGGCTACATGGGAAGCTGAAGAGGACATGTCCAAGTATCCGTTCTGTTTACTTTATTGAAAATCCATATAGAAAGTATGTGTTCTTATAACGTCTTAGTTTCCAAACTTTGTTAAAGGAAAGATTGACTTCTTTGGTATCTTTGTTTTTTAACCTGGTTAAAGGTAAGGGTAGAGACGTTTGGGGGATTAATCGTGCTTTTACAACCTTGTTCCATCATTCGAGGATGAATGATCCAAGTGAGGGACAATTGAAATACATTGGGTTCTAGTCCTTGCAAATTTCTCGAGTCTTGAGCTTTATGGTCATCATAGGACTCACCATACTAGTCGTATGGTGTGGGTATGGGTTAGGTGACCCAACTCGTAGGATATACAGTGTTTGGTGGTTGAGTTTCTATTATGGTTTTGGGTTAGTAGTGATGAGTTTTATGTACATGATATGAGAGGTAGGGTCTAACCGTATGTTGTCCAGTGTCTAGCCTAGATGTTTTTCTTAGGGTACGATTTGAAGGGTACTAGTCGTATGTTTAGTGTACGATTTAAGCTAAGCAGTCGTATGTTGGACAAAATATGATGTCCAACTTTCTGATCAAGGTACGGGTGGAAGGTACCACTCATTTGATATAGGTACGATTGAGGGGTCCAAACCATACCCACCTGTGGAAATTTTCACAGTTTAAGTTATGGGTATTCTGGACATTTTCCTACTTAACGCATTTTGACCTCACGACATAAAACACCTTTGTAGGCTTCCTTAACCTATTATTCATAATCAAACATTCTCTAAACACTCTCTAATCACTCTAAATCTCTTGGTTCAAGAATGTAACGACCCGGGACTACCCCCTAGTCGTCACATGGTGCTTACGACCATAAAGGACCACAACCTAACCCATGAATGATATCTGCTATGAGCACTAAATAATAATACTGAAATAAATATGGAATAATAGGCTGAGATGCCATAAGGTTCAAAACATCTAAAATACTAATAAAATATAACATTTGAGATAATATCTGTAAAACTGAATACTACTGAAACTAGTCTGAAAAGCCTCTAACTGAAACTGTTTGAAAGTGTAGTTGATGGAATAATCTCCCAACTAACTCCATTTACTAAAATACTGAGTCTACTGAGATAAGGAAATAAAAAATGTCCTCAAATAATGAGGACTCACTGCTAAAAATATTGCTGCTGGCTGAATCTGAATCTACTATGCGTGGTTGGGTACCTGAGCGTCCAAACCTATGATATGAAACATCATAGCGTAGGAAAGTATGCTTTAGTACATGGGTATGTACTATTATGTTAGATGAGGTAAGGCTAAATGAAAGGGCTCATATGCATTAATAGTGACAGACTAATGTTATAGAGTAACTGAATATAAGTGTACACAGAAAATCTGCAACTGCTGCAAATACTAAGTATGCAATGTTGTGCATATACATGAATACTGTAACTGAGCTTTTCTAAAGCTAAGTACTTAGTCTGATAATCTAAGATTACTAATACTGGTTGACTGTATCTGACAGTCCTGACTCTGTAGAAATGAACTGAGTTCTATTCTGAAGACATAGACTGAAACTGTAGGAGATAATCATCTAACCAACATGCCCCAAATAAGATAAGATAACTGAGCTGGGGTACAATCTGTAACCTTAATTGGAAGGGTGTCAGTACCGTGCCACGGGTAAAGACAACTGGTGTGGAGTCAGTCCTAACTAACGGGTGAACCTTGAGATCAGTACTACACTAGCGGGTGATCCCTGAGTATATCAGTCCTATCTAACGAGAGATATCTATTAAGATACGCTGGTGACGTAGTTCTGGAACTTAGGGATTGCTTCTAGGGACCCAATCCTAACTAACGTGTGTGACCCCATCCCTAGGCTCGCTCGGTGCCGAATCCTGCTCCCAACTAAAAGAGACTAAACTGAGTATACTGAACTGACTGATACTGAGATTACTGAGTTTTCCTAAGTTTTATAACTGACTAAGTTCTACTTAGTTCTGTAATGGACTGAGAGTACTATTAATCATGACATGATTGGTACTATTCTATAACTAAAGCTAGCTCTAAATAAATAGCTAAATTATAGGGTATGAAATAACCCCCAGGACTCGATAGCATGAAAAGTAAAGCAAAGCATAACTTTGAATAACATATAAATGTTCACATGGTCATAATTCATTCCTAGAGACATTTCATCAAACACTTGTAATGCATTAACTTGTACATGAATGGAGAACACATGTTAACATGCTATAATGGCATTATTTCAACAATCAACTTGCTCATTGAAGGGCTTATCATGAATATCATGTAGTTCAACACATATTAGGATCAATTCGTTGAACTTGTAATCTAGATCATGGATTAAAATCAAAATAACATCATAGACACCTTAATCACTTTGTAAATTCAAGGGTTTATCAAGATAATTGAATATTCTTCACACTTGAGATGTAAGGTATGAGTACTGACATTACTGACATCACTACTAAAATCTGAAAGCCTGACTTGGTCACTCATTCTACCATACCACCTTAGATTAAAGCCATTATTTTTAAGTTGTGAACCACTTAATCAATAATTCTAAACTGGACTGTCACCACTATCTCTATAGTCGAGGGGAAACACTAAGGGGGGCTCTGCTAATATTTTGGGAAACACCAAAGTTGACAATTATATAGGGGTTACAAAAGAAGTGAAGCCCTAAAATTTAACTAAGCATAATCATAAGGATGAAAGACTCATACCATACTCGTAACTATTAGGAGAACTTCCCTGATCATGGAGAGACTGGAGTGCATAAAATTTGTTCTGATGTTTACCACTAGTGGCAGTAGAAGTGGCACCCTGCTGATTTGGGCGACCGAATGGGACTGGAGGATGCTTGAACTGACCCTGTTGACATAATTCTTTTCTCTCCTGATCCAAAACTCTACACTCTTGCATCCTGTGACCTGGCTTACCACACCCAAAACATATATCGCTACCAGATCTGCACACTCCTAGGTGATTTTTACCGTACTCTTTTCAAAACGGATAGGTACGACCATTATTCACACTACCCTGGGTTCTAGAGCTTGGTGTCCTATCATGATTGTCATTCCTGAACTTTGGTACTGACGCACTAGCTGAAGATGTAGCTGAAACTGAAGACTTTGGGCAAAATTGGGAACAGTTTCCACCCTCTGACTTAGGTTTGTTGAAATTAAAGATACCTATTCTAGATTTCTTATTCTTTCTTTCCTTCTACTTAAGCTTCTGCTTCTCAATCTCTTGAGCATGGACCATAAGCCTAGATTTTTCCATCTCCTTAATCAATATCGTAGTCCTATACTCCTTGACCACACTATCAGATACCCCAGATACAAACTTGCTCATTCTGGACTTATTATCTGCTACTACATGGGGAGCATACCTGGCTAACTGATTAAAGTTGAGGGAATACTCTTTCACACTCATACTTCCTTGACTGAGGTTGAGTAATTCTAATACTTTGGCCGCTCTTAGCTCTAAGGGAAAGAATCTGTCTAAGAAGGTTGTAGCAAACTCCTCCCATTCTATGGGTTCTGCATCTGTACCCCTGTCTACTTGCCACTGCTTAAACCAAATATGGGCTACATCTTATAGTTGATAGGTGTTTGAATCAGCACTTCTATTGGAAGTCACTCCCATGATATTTGTGACTTTCTGAACCTGATCGAGGAACTCCTGTGGGTCCTCTTCTGACTTAGATCCCGTAAAGGAAGGAGGATTCATTCGGGTGAAGTCTCGAATCTTGGTTGCAGTAGTATTGCCAACTGGGTTGGCTGGAATAATAACTGGTCGCTTATTCTGAGCTGTGATTGAATTGGCTAGAGTAGTGAATGTAGCTCTAAATTCTATGTGAGAGATGTGCTCATCCAGTGGATCTGCTTGAACGGGCTGAGGTACTGACTGATTTACGGTTCTCCTTTCATTAGTCCTTTTGGGAGGCATGTTCTGTAAATGAAAGGAAGAAATAGATTAGACTAAGAGTTTAACTTGAGAAAATGCTTACTCACACGATATGAATACTAAAAGAAGGGAAAATTTTCCTAAAACATCTCACAACCTCCTTTCCATAAGTATGGCATGATACACACTGATGCATAAGACTATACTAGATACAGATTTTAGACTTTCTAGGACACTGTTGAACCTTTGTCTCTGATACCAAGTTTGTAATGAACCGGGACTACCCCCTAGCCGTCACACAGTGCTTACGACCCCAACGGACCACAAGCCAACCCATGAATGATATCTGCTATGATCACTGAATAATAATACTAAAATAAATACAAAATAATAGGCTGAGATGCCATAAGGTTCAAAATATCTAAAATACTGATAAAATATAACATCTGAGATAATATCTATAAAATGAATACTGACTTAAACTAGTTTGAAAAGGCTCTAATTGAAACTGTCTGAAAGTAGAGTTGATAGGACAATCCCCCAACTAACTCCATCAATAAAAATAATGAGTCTACTGAGATAATAAAATAAAAGAATATCCTCGAATGATGAGGATTCACTGCTAAAAATACTGCTGATGGCTGAATCTGAATCTACTATACATGGTCGGGTACCTGAGCGTCCGAACCTATGATATGAAACACCATAGTGCAGGAAAGTATTTGTCAGTACGTGGGTATATACTGGTATGCTAGATGAGGTAAGGGTGAATGCAAGGGCTCATATGCATGAATAGTAACTGACTAATGATATAGAGTAACTGAATATAAGTGTACATAGAAAATCTGCAACTGCTTTGAATACTAAGTATGTAATGTTGTGCATATACATAAATACTGTAACTGAGCTTTTCTGAAGCTAAGTACTTAGTCTGATAACCTGAGATTGCTAATACTAGTTGACTATATTTTATAGTCCTAACTCTGTAGAACTGAACTAAGTTCTATTCTGAATACTGAGACTAAAACTTTGGGAGGTAATTATCTAACCGACATACCTCATATAAGATGAGATAACTGAGCTGGGGTCCAATCTGTAACCCCAATTGGAAGGGTATCAATATCGTGACACGGGTAAAGATAACTACTGTAGAGTCAGTCCTAACTAACGGGTGACCCCTGAGATCAGTCCTAAACTAACGGGTGATCTCTGAGTATGTTAGTCTTATCTAACGGGTGACATCTCATAAACTACGCTGGCTAAGTAGTTCTGGAACTTAGGATTGCTTCTAGGGACCAGTCCTAACTAACGGGTATGCCCCCATCCCTAGAATCGCTTGGTGCAAAATCCTACTCCCAACTGAAAGACACTGAACTGATTATACTGAACTGTACTGGACTAATACTGAGATTACTGGGTTTTCCTAAGTTCTTTAACTGACTGAGTTCTACTAAGTTCTGTAATGGACTGAGAGTACTACTAATCATGACATGAGTGATACTATTCTATAACTAACATTGGCTTTAGATAAATAGCTGAATTACCGGGTATTAAATACCCCTAGGACTCGATAGAATGAAAAGTAAAGCAAAGCATAACTTTGAATAATATATAAATGTTCACTTGGTCATAATTCATTCATAGAGACATTTCATCAAACACTTGTAATGCATTAACTTGTACATGAATGGAGAACACATGTTAACATGCTATAATAGCATTGTTTCGTATCAAATACATGGAAAGCATAATTGGTACATTAAATCATAAACACTTTGGGTTGACATGATTACAACAATTAACTTGCTCATTGAAGGGATTATCATAAATATCATATAGTTCAACAAATATTAGGATCAATTCTTGGAACTTGTAATCTAGATAGTGGATTAAAATGAAAATAACATTATAAACACCTTAATAACTTTGTAAATTCAAGGGTTTATCAAGATAATCAAATATTCTTCACACTTGCTATTCAAGTTCAGGAAAAACATGCACTTAAATCATGGATTGAGATCCAACTAATATCATGAACATGAATTCAATCTAATTCAAATATGAAAATCATAAATACACAATCTTTGTACTTTGAAAAAGGATTCTTGAACTTCATGGGTGGAAGGGACCCATGAATGAATATCTAATATACCTTAATTTGTGAATTTTCTTGGAGTTCTTGGAGAGATTCTTAGGATTGATCTTGATTTCTTAAATTAGGGTTTTTACCTCTTGAGAGAGAATAATTTTTTTCTTGAGAGAAATTGAGGAAAAGTGACATAATAGGGTATTTAGGGCATAATTTTGTGTTTAAAGGCTGTTTGAGTCATGGGAAAAGTTTAAGTTGCCTATGGGATTTAAAATATCATAACTGGAATGCAGATTAAAGCCTCACCATAACGTGGTGACTGGGTTATCGCTATATCCACCGTGGCGTGGTGGAATTATGGTGACTCACTGGTTTGTGACAATTATTGATTTGAGACTCACCACAATGCGGGGCAATCACGGTGAGCTACTGGAATTTAACAAATGCCAAAATTGCCTTTAGCGCTACGCGATGGAGGGCTCATCGCGATACTCACCGTGATGCAGCCTAATCGTAGTAAGCCACTGTTTTTACATAAACTTGTCCTAATATTTAGCTGAACTTTTTTAAGTTGGGGACCCCTTATCAAGCTTTAACAGACCGAGCTAAGCTTAGGATTTTGCGGGGTCTTACAAAAAAGGCTAGAGTTTTCTTTATGGCAATCAATTAAGACTTTAAAGGATGGTTTCTCTCCGTCTTTGTTGTTTTCTAAGGAATGTTTCTTTTCCCTCATTGTTAGTTAAACTAAAAACATGTTTAATGGATGGTTTGCAAGGTATTATTACGATAATATTTGGGTTTTGAAATATATGTTGGGGGTTTTGGTTATTCTTGGTTGGATAATGTTTTTCTATGTTTTTCTTATGGTTTTCATGTTAGAATTGTGGTTTAAACATGTGGTTGCATGGGAATGGTCAATTGATACATGGTTTTTTATTTTGGAAATCTTATTCCCTCAACATATTTGTTAAAATGCCTATGAGAATGATTTTGTCATATACTTTGACTATTATTGAAAATTTTGCATTACATAATATGGTAATAGAACCTAAATTAGTTTGGTTGATTTTAAATGGTTTGGAAAGGACTTGGTGTTCATGGCTTTGGTTTACTTGGAAATCTTGTAGGGTACTTGGGAATCCTCTAAGTGTTGGATTATGGCATTGCTTACAAGCTATAGTTGGTATGACGATACCACTTCAAAATGCCTTGACACTTGCCTTCTTGAATTTGTGGTTTGATTATGTGTTATACGTTTTAATTGGGCAATAATGGTAGGTTGTTAAAGCTAACCATGAAGGTGTGAGTCCGATGGATGGACACTGGAAACTCATGTTTACCGATATAAGGGTTAGTCACGGTAATCATACACTTGTGAGGTATAAGGGAATCCCCAAAGTTATAACTTGTATAAATGTATTATGGAGGACAAATGGTACAAGGGAATCCCCGGCCCCTATGATATCTCTAGTTTGGGTGGCTACATGCACTGGGGCCGATTCAGGGGGTAACACTGGCCCCATATAACCAGTGGGTGGATTATGAAAGTAAAGCTATACAACCCAGGTTAAAGGTTTTAAATGCATGCTAAACCCGATTCCCTTTCCCGTCATGATATATATATGTATGTATGTATGTGATTGTATATGGTTATTTACTTTGGTTTTGAATTATGACATTATTTTATCATTATTCCTGAGTACATGCTAGCGCTCACCCGCTAACCTATCTTCGGGCACTGTATCCTCACGCGATGCAAGAATCAACCATACTCCTCCTCCTGCTTAGTTATTTTAGATTCGAGAATAGCTTTGTGTTGGATTGAAGGGTGAGCTTTCATACTTTGGAAGGCTCCATTTCATGCTATAGACTTCTTTTCATACCTTTTTTCTTTCATGGACTTGATTTTAGTTCTCGTCTAGGGCATGTCCAGATCAGATGTTCTTGGATTTTAGTTAGAGGCTTTGTGTGATTACTATTGGCATGGGTGGTGTTGTATTGGTGTAAGCCTTGGTATTGGGATTGGTGTTAGTACTGACATTGATTGGATATTTGGATAGTTATGGTTATGAATCTTATTAAATGGCTTTCAATTATAATTGTTCTATCTTGTTATATGTTTGAAATTCATCCGACATAGGGTACTGGGTGGTTATGGTTGGGTATTTGGGGAATGATATTTGATTGTCTAAATCATTATATTACTTAAATAATCATGTGCACTTGCGTATGCGCTTGATTTGCAACACATTACTCTATTTATCTAGGGGCCACGAAGATGTACCGCGATCTACGGGAAATCTATTAGTGGAGTGGGATAAAGAGGGATATGGCAGAGTTGTAGCTAAGTGTTCCACTTGTCAACAGGTTAAGATTGAACATCAAAATCCTAGTGGGTCTATGTAGGTGTTTAGTAGTCCCACTTGGAAGTGGAAGGAAGTGAACATGGATTTTAAGACAGGATTTCCTCATACTAGTCATCAGCATAATTCAATCTGGGTCATTGTGGGCAGGATGACCAAATCAGCCTATTTCTTACTAGTCAATACTTCTTATTTATCCGAGGACTATGCCAAGCTCTATATTAGAGAGTTGGTTAGGTTGCATGGGGTTCCGTTTCCATCATTTCAGATAGAGGTACTCAATTTAGATCTTATTTTTAGAAAGCTTTTTAGAAGGGTCTTGGTACCTAAGTTCACCTAAGTACAACCTTTTACCCTCAGATAGATGGTCAGGTAGAGAGGACCGTTCATACCCTTGAGGACATGTTGAGAGCGTGTGTCATTGATTTTAAGGACAGTTGGGATGCCCACTTGCCTTTAATTGAATTCGCGTATAATAACAATTATCATTCCAGTATTTAGATGGATCCGTTTGAGGCTCTATATGGAAGGAGATGTAGATCTACGATTGGTTAGTTTGATATAGGTTAAACCATTTTGATAAGGCCTGATTGGTATTGATGCTTTGGAGAAAGTTTAGAAAATCTGGAAGAGGCTTAAGAAAAACCAAAACCGACAGAAATCTTATGCAAATGTGAGGATAAAGGATCTTAAGATTGAGATTATTGATTTTGTATATCTAAAAATCTCTCCCATGAAGGGGGTAAAGAGGTTTGGTAAGAAGGGGAAGCTTAGTACCCGATTTATTGACCCTTATAGAATTCTGAGCCATTTTGGAAAGGTGGCTTATGAGCTAAAGTTGCTCAGACTTAGCATCAGTGCACCCAGTATTCCATATCTCTTTGTCGAATAAGTGTATTGGCGACCTAGTTGTAGTTGTCCCTTTAGAGAGCATAGATGTTC
The DNA here is from genome assembly GCA_030864225.1 of Capsicum baccatum var. pendulum. Lineage (NCBI taxonomy): Eukaryota > Viridiplantae > Streptophyta > Magnoliopsida > Solanales > Solanaceae > Capsicum > Capsicum baccatum. The sequence continues at coordinate 205,698,706 of CM061550.1, forward strand.
AGAACAACCTTTCTAGCTCAGACTTAGCATCAGTGCACCCAGTATTCCATATCTCTTTGTCGAATAAGTGTATTGGCGACCTAGTTGTAGTTGTCCCTTTAGAGAGCATAGATGTTCAGAACAACCTTTCTTATGAAAAAATTCCATTCGATATCCTTGATCTCCAGATTCTTAGACTAAGAAACAAAAAATTTCCCCTAGTCAAGTTTTTTTGGTGGAATCAGTCCATTGAGGGAACCACTTGGGGCACAAAATTAGATATGCAGACCAAGTACCCTTATTCTTCATCCGCAAACTCAGACTCATCTTAAGGTAACAATTTTCACTAGAATTTTCTCTTTTCCATGGTCAATTTCAGCTGCATATCATTCTCATGTCAGTCATACATTCACAGAACCAGTTCAGTCATGTGTCATGTTTCAAACTCAGTCATGTAATCCCTTTTTCAGCATGTAATCTTAAATCTTCAGTATTCTCAGCTTAACCAACCTCAGTCGAGGACGAATGTTCCAAAGGGAAAGATATTATAATACCCCAAAAATCCAAACCAATACTAGAACCATGTTTCAAGCTCATGCAAAATAAATTATAGTGCTTTGATAGCTGTATGTGTGATTTTGATATATATTAAAGCCTCAAATAACTCCTAGCTATTAGACGATTCAAAATATCCCTTACCGATTGAGTTTTTGAGAGGAATGTTGCTTTAGTCAAATTCAAACGAGCATATCATTCATTCTACTAAGAATTTTATAGCTCAAGACCCACCAAATTATTGAAAATTGAATTATATTTCCAACGATACCAATTTCTCTTAAATTCAATACCCGTGTGAGAAGTTATGGTGCTTTTAGTGAAAGACAGTAGCCCATCGTGATTAGGCCGCATTGCAGTGATGGCCAAAATCAAGTTCGTCGTTTTCCAGTGGAGCATCGCGATGGTACCGCATCGCTCTAAGGGGAAATTTCATGTTCGTCCTTTTCCAGTGGGGTACCGCGATGGTGCCGTATCACGCCAAGGTGCCAAATCGGGATCGTCCGTTTCTAATGGCGCAACGTGATAGCACCACGTCACGCCGTAGGTTATAATTGGGATTTCCAGTCCAGTTCTGAGTTTTAATTTTCCAAGGAAATTTAAGTCCTTTCCCTTCACCCCATTCAGTCCTAACACGGAATTTAAGTCCCAAGAGAGCATTATTTGCTCATTATTTCATAATTCTCGCAAATTAAAGTAGCCATCTTTAAAGAACAAACCCTAACTCATCCAACATTCAAGATCAAGCTTCAAGAATTCATCAAGAACTTTCTCAATTTCACCAACTAAGGTATGTTAAATGTTTATCCATAGGTCCCTTCCACCCATGGAGTCCAAGAATCTAATTTCAAATTCAAAGTTGTGATTTTTACAAGTTATTGTAATTTTAACCATGAATCCCCATGAATTTTGATTCTATACCATATTTACATAAAATTATTGTTGTTATTGAACCCCACACATTTGAATAATGTTATTCGCTGATTTAAATCATAATTGGTGGTGTTGATGTTGAAATAATGCTATCACTACAAGCTTTACACTTTTCCCATGCTTAGCTTAAACTATGAATATCAAGTGTGTGATGAAATGCCTACAAGAATGAAATTTTGAATAAATGCTTTCACATTATGTCTTCAAAGTTTTAGTATTGTTTTGCTATTATTGCTATCGAGTCCTGGGGTATTTGAATGCCTGAAAACATAGCTATTTACTTAGTCTCAATATCTTCAGAATGGTTTCAGATATGTTATGAGCATTATCAGTTCAGTCAGTTATCATAATCAGTTAAACTTAGAACAGTTCAGTATCCCGAGTCAGTTCAGTTAGGAGTAAGATTTAGCATCGAGCGAGTGTAGGGATGGAGGCTTCCCCGTCAGTTAGGCAGAGTTGTTAGTAGCAGTCCTTGTACTTCAGAACTACGTAGCCATTGTAGAATGTGAGGAGTCACCCATCAGTTCCGGATTGACGACATCTCAGGGGTCATTCGTCAGTTTAGGCTTGACACCCTTAGTCCTTCGGGGCAACATATTAGTGGATCCATACAGCCAGTGTTACTATTTGTGGCACGGTACTAACACCCTTCCAACTGGGGTCACAGGTTGGATCCCAATTTGCTCATATTGTGCATGTAGGTTAGATGATATCTCCCACAGTCTTAGTTTAGTATTCAGTATACTTCAGTTCAGGCTTTTATTGACCATAACATACAGTTATCAATTATTTAGTTATCAGATTTCAGTATTTCAATTTACAGAATATTTTCAAAATCATGTTATATGCTTGGTCATTCATTCTTAGATTTTACATCATCCACACATTCATATCAGTTATTCAATTATCTCATTCTGTTCAGTTAATTATCATTCATGTACATGAACCCATGCATATCAGCCTAACTCCATTTAACATACCAGCAAATTCAAAGTACTGACCGCATACTCGTTTCTTGTGCTATGATGTCTCATATCATAGGTTCGAACGCTCAATTTCTCGGCTGCAGTTAGACATCCCAGCACATCAGTAGCAGTATTTGTGGTGATTTCTCATATTTCGAGGATAGGCTATATTTATTTTTATGATTTCAGTTCAGTAGTTAGTTGGGGCCTGTCCCATCAACTCTTACTCAGTCAGTTTTAGAGGCTTTCGAACACTTTAGGTAGTCAGTTAGTTTTTCATTATTTTATTAGCTTTAGATAATTATTTTCCGACAGTTATTTCCAGATTTATGATTCAGTGTTATTTTAGTACTTAAAACCTTATGGCATATTCAGATATTTCGCACATGTATTTTTCTGTTATTATTCAGTGGTCACAGCAGGTACCAGCTCATGGGTTAGGTTGTGGTCACTTGTGACCATAAGCACCATCTGGTGCCCATAGTGTACTCCCGGGGTGTCACATGATCTTAGATGAATCGGTACACCGTAATCATCGCAATAAGGAATATCTTGTCATTCCTCACCAACCAATACTCAACTGATATCACACCACTGTTGTGTCATAAAGAATACCATTGGAGGACTAGAATATGTGCATTAGAAATATAAGGGATACTACTCAATCACTAGTAGTACTTATTGTGAACTTGCTAATAAAGATGTGTCCTGGGAATAAAGCCTAATTGGTACAAATATTTCATATATCAAATACATAAAGCGTGAACAGAGAGTCATTCTAGGCATAGTCATGACATAGAAAAAGTTAGGAATATATCCTGAAGCATGGTTTCTTAGAACTAAGCCTAACATAAAGCATGGGTTTTGGCTCAGGAACAACGTAATGTAGAACTTGCATTTCTAGAAACTTAGAGTAATATTGTGATCGGGGTGTGAAGTTATTGTTTCCTATTCAAGGGTTAGAACATGGGCATGAGTTTGTACATAAAATTTGGATCTAAGACATAGGAATAACATGAATGCATAAGACATAGATAGAGCGTCATCTTGGTTGAAGTCATGAAATATGCTAGAATAGAATGCACCATAGTAAAACTCGTCATCTTTCTTTTCTGAAAACCCTTACTATCTGCATCTCAAGACCCAATTTTATTCCTTACCCAATTATGTCCCCCTTAGGTGAAAGTTGACATTCAAAGTATGATGACCTAGTCTCAAATTTGATCTACCATCACCTTACTCCCTTAATAGACTATATCTTTACGTACATAATCCTTGATAGGACTCCTCCTTAGATACTTCTCTTAAATTTCTCTAAACTTTGCAGTCATCATTTTATAACTTCTTCTCTCATTGGTATACATAACCACTTCCTCTATACCCGATCTTCCCTTCTTAGCCACTAAGGTCACACCTCTAAATTCTTATCCACCCACTTCAATGGGAATTAAACTTGTTCTAAGAGGCTCAACATCGTCCATTTATAATCCTCTTAATTCATCTCTCAAGAGAACCATATACTACATACTTAGGCTTCTCCACACTTCGAAACTCAAGGGTACTAACTAGGCACACATAGCACTAAATAACGTAGAACCTCATATAATAACATACTAACTTGGGTACACCTTTATTTTTATAGAACTTAAGGACCTTCTTTATCTAAGGACTAAGCTACAATTTACTGTTTCACTTCTATTCCACATATATATTATTTTTGCTGATTTGCACTATCCCTAAATTATCAAACTTAAGCTCTTCCACAAACGCAAAAAATCAAGGCTACTAGATCTATTTTCTAAAACTAGTTCTATCACCCTTATACCACCATTCGTTCATCGTTGTGGTTATCTAAAGTTCAAGCTTAGTGTATAGTGCTAAACATGGATGGAAATACTACCCGATAATACTAATTCAAACTGTATCTTATAAAAGAAATCAAGAACCACTAGTCTATTTAAATTTCATGACAACATAGTCAATCTAAATCACAACATCTATCTCATTATATCTTAAGCGCAAATTCTTTTTCGCAATATTTCTATCACTCCTTACTAACATAAACTTAAGCCATAATAAACTTTTTTCTTAAATTGAGTATACTCCAAGTCATCTTAACCAACCATTCTTCCTCTATTAACTATCATAAAATTTTGTAAGTCTTGATACACCCTATCCAACATCGAAGGACATTCTATCCCTTTTCTCACTTGATGAATACATGACTATTGCTACATACTTCAATCAATCACTATCCCCACTTTCTGTTTTCTAAACATATAACTTCATATGTCCGACCTGCATATTATTCTAATACTTATGACTTACCATAAAACATCCCAAATAGCAATATTTCTCGGGTGGTAACACTACCCTAGAGTCTAGACACACCCTTCCCCCCTTAAGGGTGTCATTTCAAATAACTTTCTAGAAAAGGCATGGGAGAACAATCTTACTATGACTCAAAAACACAATTTATATGAACAAGTGTATATGTTTTTTTTTGAATTGGCAGACTCTAATAGACTAATGGGCTACTAAGAATCCCTTGTGTGGTTAGTTAGATTTCATTTGGATCTATTAGACAATACCTCATTGATAAGGATATAAGTTTCATAACTCCTACCACCTAAATTATGAGGAGTAGATGGAGAAATTTAAGAAACGCATGAATTTGAGTAAGTTTTTTTATGGCACCGCTCTGTTGCATGATCTAGAATATGAAAGAATAGAAAATATCTCCTAAATGACCGGTAAACTCCTCATTATAAGTGTGATACACTTCACACCTATAAAAAGGACTCTACTAGACACGACTTCATAGACACCCTAGGACACTTGAACTCTGGGCTTTGATACAAAGATTGTCACACCCCAAGCTGAGGCACAAGACGTGGTACGGACCCGATATGATTGCTAGTACAAAGAATGTTCTGGTATAGAACATGAGCATGCATTTAACATAATGAATAAAATAAAAAAAATATGATATATAATTCCTTAAAAGTGAACGCCTTTCATCAATGTTAATTTATTTCACTTAATGTCTGATGATTCTAAAAGGCATGATAAACAATGACTGTAAAATATACAATCTATTTGACAACTAAAACAGTCAATGAAGCCTCTAATGAATAATAATAACCTTTGATACAAGGCTCCAGCGTACCTCAATACCGAAAAAAACATAATAAATTATCATATATAAACTTTCCCAGATAGAAAGGAGGCTCGGCAATAACAAAAATTCATGATACTAACAATACTCCTGGTTAGGTGTCTGAGTTGCAGAACCTATATCAGGAAATGATATAGCACCATAGGAGTCAATACAAAATCATATTGGCATGTAAAATCACATGAGAAGGTAATAAACCACGGACTTTATAGGTGATAAGTGTAACTCAAGACATGATAAGCTAAAAAGAAATAAGAGCATATGTTGAATTAATAATTGGTAGCATAAAATGAATTAATCTTTTTAGTTATTTATGGGAGCAGGTGGTAGACCGATATAAACCACCATGTGAGCGCATGGAGTCTGATCTCTTCCCAATCAACTAAGCCATCCTATACCTTTCCAGACATAGGACATGAGATGACATGATTTGCTAGAAAAGATCCATAAATATCCCTTTTAGGTACTCATGAAAAAAATAAGCCACCCGACTTGCGGAATGATTTCTATCCTATATTGGCAAATGTAGTTTTAGGCATTTGTTATTTAGACCTATGCCTTCTTGGTCATCCAGCTAAATCTCTTAGGTTCATAATGTTATCTTATTTATTTATTTATGATAAAAATGTTAGCTTTATTAGGCTCATGTTCAAATTTTAGCCTTTTTAGGCTCATACTCATAGTGTAGCTATTTTAGGCTCAAAATCATGAAGTTACACTTTAGGGCTCATATAGAGAGTCAAATGTAGTAGCTTATAATTAAGAGTTAACATTATTATTGGAGAGGCATGAGATATAATTTTATGATTCGTTATGTGATAATTTATGAGAATGACTTACAAATATTGGTTCACATTAATATCCATATTGATGATATTAATTATTACATATGCAATATGCAAATTCATGAGACTTGTCTTCACATCTTTGCTGACTATGAGTGCATATAACAGGTTAAATTAAATCTATTACAATGATGGTTGTTCACATCCAAAAGGGTGTTAATAAGCGGGTGTTGGAAAACATTAAAAGAATACACTGGAAGCTGCTAAAAAAGGGAATTGTGGCAACATTTATGGGAGCAATTGTATACCAGGTTTAAACTACTAGGAACCAGAAATTTTCAAGAAGGTAAACATACATATATACACACTAGTTGAGAAAATAAAAAGAGATATGATAGAAAAGGTAGATCATTTAAAGTGGTCCAAATGAACTCATAGATGAAGTAGTTTTGCACAATAAATATTTTGTAACTAGTGATTATTCTTTTTGCTTTGTTGAGACTTAAGTTCTTTAACCTCTTTTGTCTGGAAAGTTGTTTTCTCTTTATATGTACTTGGTTTTTGGTGGTTACAGAAAAAGTTCAAAATAAGGAACACGTAAAATCTCATTCTTCAAGTAAATTCACCATTTTAAATTCATGTGGGTCAAGATCATGGGATCGATAAAGAAATCAATTTTTCTCCAAGTATCAAGAGACTCATGAATTTATGTAAGTTCATACAAAAATTAGTCTCCAACTATTAAATTAGGCATAAAAATCAAATAAATTTACATAACTTAGAGCAAATTGGACAAAGAAACAATTTTACCTAAAGACATCGGGAAGAACATACTTGTGTGTCTAATTGAGGGACATGACTATGGAGATTATTCCAACCCTAGATTATATTGGACAATTTTAATTGGGGAAAATGAAATTTAAAGAAATACATAAAAATGCGGCTTTATCCTTGTTACACTTGAAGAAAGCAGAGAGGTCTTTTTTTGTAACGTGTAACTGATAGATAGTAAGTCTATAAGTCCTAATATCTAAAATTAATAAAAATGTTGGTTTTAATCACTTGGGGTTAAGGTAAAAAAGGTAAGTATGAAATAAACCCACCAAGAATGTTAAAAGAAAAGAAAAAATAGAAAAATTTCATTTGGTATAGGGATGTTGGTGACACCCAAGCTACACCTCCACTCTAAAGATGATGTGGTTGCTGCCAAATATAGTAACCCAACAAAGGTTAGTGTTGAGTCCAAAGGGAATACGTAGTAGCGTGGCTCTCAACTGTTGTAATCAATGGGCAAAATTGGAAAAGTAAATGGGGGTTTTGAGTAGCAATATCGAACAAGTGGCTAATATCAACTTCGGTTATAATCAGTCGTAGGTGGACACTAGGATCGTGTTCCCCCTGGCTTCTTAACTCAGTAGGATTTTCGTACTTTGTTGTGCCAATATGATACCTTGCATACAAAATCAATAACTTATGTACCTTTTACAGTGTTTTGGACGAGCGAAAGGATTTCACCCTTTACCTTTTGAGTCTCAGGATGTTGCCTTACTAACCGATATCTTGATCCCAGTTAACTATTACCTTTTGAGTCTTTAGTTATTAGATAAAATCTAACCATATTACTAAGATAAAAACTAGTAGCGAGATCTACAACTAAACTCCAAATTACTATTGTCATTATCTTTTCCTAGTCATTACTCCTCTTTTGGAGTAAGTAGCAATAATCTAGGCGGGATCCTAACATTTGCAACCGCTAAGCTAGCTATTAAAGTAAAGATAATACAATGCATGCATGGGTATCGATTTAGAATAACAATAGCACTTTCCCTACTTCATTAATCCACCAGGGTTTCCTCAACCTTTGCTAAGGGTTTTTTATCTGCTCATGCTTGTGAAGTGATAAAAAACATTCATTATTGGAAGCATAAGATGAAATCACAATAATCAATAGTAAAAATTCAAAATCGTAACAAAATTAATCAATCAAAATCAATACAAGAGAATTCTAAGACAAAAATTGAATCTCGAAATCAAAATATATTTGTAAGTATCACGAGTGCATAAATTCTACTAGAAACACATAAGGGGTATTTATAGTACATGAAGAAAGCCTAAAATCAAATCCCAAATAAAATAGGAGACAATGGGTTAGTGGCTATGTGTGGTCACCACATGCGGCCTGGACTAGGGTGCATGTGGTACATACGGCCTGAGGCTAGGCGCATATAGTGACAGCATGTGCTCAGACCAAAAATTCTTGTAGGTTAGCTTTGGGATTTTGGACTTCTGATACATGCTTTGCCCACATGCAGTCCACATGTACTACATGTGGTCCATTTGTTAACTTAGTAAGTGCCGAAAGTTAATTTTCAGCTCTTCTTCAATTCCCACACATGTTTTGGTCACGAACAGTCTAAAAAGTGTCACGAAAACCCATTATTGCTCACATAAGTAGCCAAAAATACCTTTTTCCTTTTTTTTGACAAACTTAGCATCCAAAACTTACTTTCCTGCAAACCATACCCCAAATGCACCATAGCTAACAAAACAAACTCATAAACTTGCATATTTTCATAGTTTTAAACTTCGAAAGTGCTATATTTCTATAGCACATCAACACCCTCAACTTAGAACGCCTAAATGTCCTAAAGCAATAAAACAAAACAAAAGAAAACAAAACAAGACACGATGCTTAACCAAGAGATTCTAAGTTATTCAAGGCAATCAATTAACACTTTAAGCTCAAATCACAACACCCTTTCCTATCTCAATTTTTTAAAACTAGTTGTGTGTAAATATAAAGCACAACAATGTGAAACAATGGGATCAAGGTATGCCATTACATTAGCAACAGACAACCATGAATATGTACAAATTACACTACCCAAAACAAGTAAAAAGCTAGCAGCATAACTCAACTGCCTTCACAATATGTCAATACAAGGATAGTCAAGTGAGACTCGCACTCAGAAGAGAAGTTCTAATCAACGTGCATCAAATACCATAGGCTTGCCCTTATTTTCTTTACCTTAGCATCACAATAGTCAAGTTAGGATCACTATAGGACTTTTCTCGGCTTCTAATGTAGGCTCGGAGGGATGGTATGGTACATATGGATATCAAGTGACTAAGCCTCCTTGGCATTACACTAGCTTTGGTGTCCCACTTAGTTGCCACCTTTCTTTTTATTCTGCCCTTATTTCTTCCTTTTTATTCTTTATTGCAAATACAGGTTAGGTGTGGTATTTTATTCTTTATTTTTCAAAATTTTTCTTTCCCTTTTTTTCTTTTCTTTTGCTACCACACCCAGCTCTACTAATTTTTATCTTATTTTATCCTCTACATACCCACTTTGTACCACACACCCCTATGATAACCACCCTCAACTTAGGCAATTTTCCTGAGTTGAGGTGCATAATATCCAAGGAGGACCAGGGACTAAATAGGTTATTACAACACAAATGGGAAGGTGAATGGTGAAACAAGAAAAACGGGATATATGGTGAATGGTGAAATAAGAAAAATGGGATATAAGGCTTAAAAAAAGGATCAAGGGATACTATTTCATAGTGGGAAGGTCATTTAGGCTACAAGTGGACAAAAATCAGAAATGGCCTATGATCCTTTACTAACCGACTATCCTGCAACCTAGACAAGACTAACCAAGAAAGTTCTGAATTCAACATACAAAGGGAGGTAAGTAGCATCTCACACACACATGGCACAAAGTTAATATACTCAAGTTACTACTTATCCGATTCATGCAATTGTTAGCAAGTGATTATCATGTCCCTAATCCTAATGCCATAACAAGATCCACAATATTCACACATATATATATTCACACAGTTCTAAAACAAGAATTTTTGGAGTGGTATCATTTTTCTCAAAAATCAATAAAAACATGACTTCTTCCCTAAATATTTAAAAATCACCTAATTACACAGAAATACTACACAATATAAAACAAAATATAATACAACATAAATTAACCTAGGCATGTCGATTCTACAACCATACTGTGGCAAACAGGTAAAGAAGGACGACAATAAAAACCCATGGTGGCTATGGTATACCTCACCCCAACTAAAAATTATGCACTGTCCCTAATGCACTAAAATAATATAAAACAAAGAGAATGAGGATATACCTGGGACACACTAAGCGCCTATGTAAAGAACTTCCTCAGATGAAGGTATATCCACTGGCGGAGGCCATATGGTGGAGGTGCACTATGATAAGATATACCCATAGCTAACTCGGTATACCTCTACCTATCAACAAATACAGTCTTTGTCAAATCATGGCTGGCTTTTTTTAGGGCTTACTCATATGGCCTATCTGGATTCTGTAATTCCCCCTCTCAAGCTCTCTTGGTCTCAACCATGAGGGCAGCCACATCATCCTATTCAAATAAATCAAAGTGTCTGAGACCATGCGAAGGTGATAGCTGAACAACTGGGGATACAACTTGAGGGATGGATAATATATGGCTCTCAGTGAGAGAGCGTACCTCTACTCTAAGTAGGTCTACCTTATCCCTAATATTTCCTAGATCTGGCATGACAATTCTATTGAACTGGGCCGATACTCTACCTTCAAAAGCATCTATCCATGAGTAAAACTCTTCTCGTAGCTCTGATATCGTAGCCTGGTGGATGGAATATAGTCTAGCCTCAACAGTCTCTTATGTAGTCCGTACCCATGGTTGGATCTGGTTATATAATATCGCCACCTCGGTCTCAATAATTGATAGCCGAGTAGCCATCACCTCTATTCTCTCCTCAACACTTTGTATATCTAGAACACTAGCTTCTGTAATAACATTCTCATCAATAATGTCTATCACAGATACCACTCACATATCGTCTGATTGTTGCACTATCATACATACATCAAAAACTAGTTGCTCATTATTTAATTTGAAGGTTATCTCCCCTAAGTCTATATCAATCAACACCCTACAATGGATAGTAAGGGTCTACCTAATATAATGGGGGCTTGGAAATTCACCTTACAATTAAGAAATATGAAATCAATAGTGAACATAAAGGATGCCACTCTTTCTTCTACATCGCACAAAATACCCATTGGTTTCTTCATAGATGAGTCAGCCATCAATAGCTTTATCGATGTAGGTTTGAGTTCCTCTATCTTCAATAATATGTACACAACTAGAGTAATCACATTTATTCATGATCCCAAGTCACATAAAGCCTGTTTAATATTAAAGGTCCAATGGAACATGGAATAGTGACTGGTCTAGGGTCCTCCTTCTTTTCTACTAATGGTAAGAAAGGGATCGCACCATATAGGATCATTGGGATTTACGACCAAATCCTCATCACTATCATATTCAAAATCATCATCAACCCATGTCGACTTCTCAGACTCTACCTTTGGTCTCTTATTGCTATCAATCTTCAACTCCTTAATAGTAAGTATAGGGGGATCATCAGTAGTGGCACCATAATTAGTGGTGATACCTAGACAATGACTAATATTTAAAGGATTCTATATCATGTTACTCGGGAGGGTACTCAACTGTCTTTGATACAAAGTGGCAGACATCTGCCCAAATTAATTCTCTAAATACTTGATAGTGGTTGTATGAGACTCAATATTTTAGGTCAAACCTAAAATATCGACCTTGATCTCCTTAAGGATAGCCTCCCAATTTTCTTGCCCCTTCACTAGTTTGGTCAACATTTCTTCCATTCTTGATTTAGTGTCTCGTCTGCCAGGTATAATGTACCTGTCACCCTTCTCCTTGTAATAATCTCGCTATCACCAGTCACCATCTTTGTTCATACTGCAGTCTCTATATCTATCATCATAGTAACTCTGACCTTAGTTTCCTTGCCTTTGGGCTCGAAAACCCTCTAATTGACGATCCCAATACCTAGCCTCCTCTTCTAATATAGACTTATAAGCTATGGAATTTGCACCCTGTGCTCCTACTACATAAACTTTCTTAAAATTCACAGTAATGAATTGCTTTGCCAGTAACCCAAGATCAGTCCTCAGTAGCACAATGTCTTGCGCTATAGAATCATCAGCTACTCTCTGGTCACCATCCGCTCGGATAGCATAAGTACCAGAACCTCTCTCTACCTCTCAAGTTTTCCACCCTTGGTTAGTGAGAGAGATCTCATCTAGAATATCAAAAGCTACCTTCTAGTGTAATCTCATAAAATCTCTCCCAGAGATAGTATCTACCATGGCTGTGGAACAGATGGTTAGGGCTCTATAGAACAACTCCAATAAGTTTATCCCTAAAATACGATGGTTGGGCACCATACTCAACTTCTTCTTAAACTTGAACCAAGCCTCATACATGGACTCAGACTGTAGCTACATGAAATTAAAGATCTTGTCCTTAAGCTACAACATCCTAGATATAAGAAAGAAATAGTTCAAGAATTGCGTATGCAACTCATTCCATGTAGTGGTAGATCCTCTTGGTAGTTTCCCTAGTATAATACCCCGTACTTTTCCTAGCTTAAAAAGTTTCCCAAGAATGTTAGAAGCTTTCTTTGAAAGATGAATCCAATTTTGTACATGTGGTATTTTCAAGATTTTTAATTTTTATCATGTGGGGAATCAAATAATCTTTGCATCGATACCAAATTCGCCCAAATCCGACACCTAGGTGAAGAGTTAGAGCCTTTTTAGTAAGATAGTGTATCACCTGAGCCTTCAGCACATTGCGGAGATAGCTCAAATGACAATTGTCAATTTCCAGTGTTGTTCTATTATAGTGGTACATCGCGCAAAACTTCCAGGTCGTAGACAAGGTGGAAACGTGATAGCTCTGCATCGCGCCACCATGCAATTTCCCATTTGTCACTTTTCAGTGACTTGGTGCGATAGTGGCACATCGCACCAAGGATGAAAATCAAGAAATTTTCTCAAAAATGACAGACGCATCCAAGGGTTAAAGGGTCAATTTCCTACCCCTATTTAAACCCAATATCACATGATTTAGCCATTCTTCACCCAAAATATACTAGTTTCTCTCAAGAACAAGCTAGAGTTTCTATGGGGATTCAAATTCAAGAAGGTTTCACCGTCAATCTTCACAAAATCACGAACAAAGGTATGAATAGTGTTCATTCATGGACTCCTTTTGTCCATGAAGCCCGAGAATCTCTTTTATAGGTTTAAGTTTATGAATTTCTTTATGAATTTCTTGTTGGGTTTGTTTTGTTCATGTTGAGAATGATCTATTGAATTCAAATCCATGTTGGGTGATCAATTTTATATAGAATTGATTTGTATAGATGTATATTCATGTGAACCTATAAATAAAATCTAGGATGAAGAAATTAGAGATGAATCATGATGATTAATTACTGTATAAGGTTGTCTACATGTGCTATGCCTACCATGTGTATGATTAAATGCCTAGATGAAGGAACAATGCCCAATTAGTATGATATCATGAAATCCCCATGTATGTACAGGCTTATGCATATCACATGTTTGATGAAGTGCTTCAATATATGAATTATGAATTGTGTTGTTGGTCATGTGTTCAAGTAAGCCTTGCTATGTCAGTTTTTTCTCATCGAGTCCTGGGGGTACTTGTACCTGAACATTTAGCTGTGTACCTAGAGCCATGTTATGTTTTCACGATCTCCTTAGTCAAGCAATGATCCATAGAACTCAGTCAATTATGTGACTCAGAAAATCTCAGAAATCTCAGTAATTTCAGTAGCTCAGTAATCTCAGTAACTTCAGTATTCTCAGTCAGTCCTTAGAACTCAGTATATTTCGTCAGTTAATGAAACTCAGTAAATTCAATTTATCTCCACTAGATAATACCACTAGTATCAGTTCAGTTCAATTAATTAGCTCAGTTCATTTAATCAGTTCAGTGTCTTTCAGATGGGAGTAAGATTCAGCACCGAGCGAGCCTAGGGATGGGGACTCACCCACTAGATAGGACTGAGATCTCTAGAAGCAATCCCTAAGTTCCAGAACTACGTAGCTAGTGTAGGTATGAGATGTAACCTATTAGATAGGACTGACATAATCAGGGATCACCCATTAGTATATTTAAATGTATAGAACTGATCCCAGGGGTCACCCGCTAGATTAGGACTAACTCCATAGCAGTTGTCTTTACCAGTGGCGCTGTACTGACACCCTTCTAGCCGGAGTTATAGGTTGGACCCCAGTTAGCTTAGTATGGGGCATGTCGGTTAGATGAATATATCCCACAGTTTCAGTTACAGAATTAGGACTGTCAGATATGGTCAATTCAGCTTAGTAGTATATATTTATGACTGTCAAATACAGTCACTCCTTATCATTATAAATAAACTCCTGGATCACCTACTAGAGAGGACTGATCTCAGATTCAGTTACTCAACTATGGTCAATCAGTAATGGTATTATCAGATTTAGAGATCATCCGCTAGATAGGACTAATCTCAGATTCAGTTACTCAGATACAATGCGAAACTCAGCTAGTTCCATCAGATTTAGGACTGTCAGATACAGTCAGTCATGTTATCGATTATATCAGTTATCAAAACTTATGTTATTAGCATTAAGCTTTAGGACTGTCAGATACAGTCAACCAGGCCTGTTCTTCATTATCAAAACTGTCAGACACAGTTATCCATGTATCAATGACTTAGTATAAGACCCCCAGTATTTCGTAATATAGTATTAATATCTCACTCATCAGTGACTCAGATATTAATGTCAGTAGACTCAGTAGTCAGAACTCAGTATTCAGTCCTATCATGATCTCAGTTATAGTTATGTATGCATGCATGTATTCTCATGTTCACGTTAGTCAGTTAGTTAGTATTGTTTATACATATGAACCTATTGCATTCAGTCTACCTCACTTGCATACCAGTACATTTAAAGTACTGACGCATTTGCGCTATGGTGTCTTTTATCATAGGTTTAGAAGCACAAACTCTAGAGAGCCAGTAGTATCCCAATTCTGCGATTAGAGTTAGCAGTGAGTCCTCATCCTTAGAGGACATAATGATCACATTACTATTTCAGTTTTTAGTTTATTTCAGTAGTTGGAGTTAGTTGGGGACATGTCCCATCAACTCCTTATTCAGACAATTTAGAGGCTTTCAGACTATAGTATGTTCAACAATTATCTCAGTTATGTTGGTATTGCTATACCATATTTTTCAATTATGTACTACTATTGAACCTTATGGATTTTTAGTTCATGTTTCCGCATTTACGATATTATTACTATTATTCAGTGCTCAGTTTGCAGATCTCTGTCATGGGTTAGCTTATGATCCTTCGGGGTCATGGGCACCGTGTAGCATTCTGGGTACCAGATTTGGGGTGTTACACTTAGCCATAAAGATACTTCTCTAGTAAGAGAGAAGGGAAACAACCTCAATCTTAGTGCCTCTTAATCTACCCTAGCTATGGTATATGAAGTGAAAATCCCTAAAAAATTTGCCAGATGCATGTTTCCATCATCAGTAGGTAACCCCGTAAACACACCCTTCAAGTATAATAGCTGGATCACAGCACTAGAGATATTGAACTTGACATCAGGGGGGAAAAACAGGAGGAATAATGGCTCCAGTCTCTGTTGGCTCAATGTATCCCATATCTTATTCATCATCTATATATGGATGCACATACCGATATGCTAGGATTACTTGAACACGGGCCCCTCTAACTCTTTTTTGATTAACACCAAGTGTTGCTCGGTGATCTATTTCCTGTCTCTGCTCAATAAGCTCTATATCCCTAGCTTTTTATTGATCCTTTTATGTTCCCCTCCTCACGTTAAAGGCTTGGGACAAAATCACTCCTTTCTATTGATCAACAATATCTTGTACTCCTACGGAAGGAGGGACAGGCACATCATCACGAACATCTTTAGGAATATTTTTTTTTTATTCCATCATTCTACTAGGTGTTTATTGGTTTATCTCTATATTTGGATTCACTGGTAGTAAGGGATTGCCTCTACTCCGTATGTTAGGCATACACCGATGTATATCCAACTAAGAACAAAAAAAAAAGAAAAACCCAAAAACTGTAACAACTTCAATTCACAAATCAACAAATTCCAAAATTTGGTGACGCCCAAGCTACACTTCCATTATGAATATGATACGGTTGCTGCCAAATATAGTAACCTAACAAAGGTTGGGTTTGAGTCCTAAGGGAATACGTAGAATCGTGGCTCTTAACTGTTGTAATCAATGGGTAAAACTAGAAAAGTAAATGGGGGGTTTTGAGTAGCAATGTCAAATAAGTGGCTAGTATCAACTTCGGTTGTAATCAGTCATAGGTGGACACTAGGATTAGGTTCCCCCTAGCTTCTCAACTCAATAGGCTTATCGTGCTTTGTTGATCCAATCTGATACCTTGCATGCAGAGTTGATAAGTTTTGTACCTTCTATAGTCTTTTGGATGAGCAGAAGGATTTCATCCTATCCCTTTTGAGTCTCAAGATGTTTCCTTACTAAACCTTATCTTGATCCCAGTTAACTATTATCTTTTAAGTCTCTAGTTATTAGATGAAATCTAACCATCTTACTTAGATAAAACCTAGTAGCGGAATCAACAGCTAAACTCCATATTACTATTGTCATTATCTTTCCTAGTCACTACTCCTCTTTTGGAGTAAGTAGCAATAATATAGGCAGGATCCTAATGTTTGCAACTGCTAAGATAACTATTAAACTAAAGATAATATAATGCATGCATGGGTATCGGTTCAAAACAACAATAGCACTTTCCCTACTTCGATAATCCGCCTGGGTTTCCATAACCCTAGCTAAGGGGTTTTTAGCTGCTCATGCTTATAAAGTAATCAACTACATTCATGATTGAAAGCATAAGATGAAATCACAATAATCACACATAAAAACCCAAAACCGTAGTTGAATTAATCAACTGAAATCAATACAAGAGAATTCCAAGACCAAAACTAATCTCGGAATCAAAATATTTTTGTGAGTATCAAGTGTACGTAACTTCAACTAAAAAACACATAAGGGGTATTTGTAGTACATGAGGAAACTCTAAAACCTAAGCGCAAATGAAATAGGAGAAAAAAGGGTCGGTGGCTATATGTGACCACCACATGCAGCCTGTCATTGGGCGCATATAGTACATGCGGCCTGAGGCTGGGCACATGTAGTGACCGCATGTGCTTAGACCTAAAATTCCTAAATGTTAGCTCTCGAGATTTTGGACTTCTAACATATGGTTTGCCCACATGCGGTCCACATATACTACGTGCAATTCTCATGTTGACTTAGAAAGTGTCTAAATTTATTTTTTCCGCTCTTCTTCAATTCCCACACATGTTTTGGTCAAGAACAATCTAAGAAGTGTCACGAACACCCATTATTGCTCACATAAGTAGCCAAAAGCACCTTTTTCCTCTTTTTTATGAACTTAGCATCCAAAACCTAGTTTCTTACTAAACATACCCAAAACACATCATATCTAACAAAACAACCTCAGAAACTTGCATATTTTCATGGTTTTTAGCATCGAAAGTGCTATATTTCTATAGCACATCAGATATTCTGACTATTCTTTGTAAAATACACATAACTTTTTACTCGGGATTCAGATTGATGAGTTAGTGGTAGTGTTGGACAGAAGACTCAAATAGCTTTAATCTGATAGGTAATGGGACACATAACTCTAAATATTTTAGGAGAGATTCTTATTTAAATTTGATCCTTGTATGAGCCTATACGAAGACTTAATCATTAAAAGACCTTTCAACTCAAATTTATTTTAGAGATTCCTTATTCCCTTATGTCAAATACAATACCCCTACGACACTTAAGAAACGGCCTTTACACCTAGATACAATAAATTTTCTAGATTCAGGTCTAAGTACATATGAAGAGCAGTCCAATTTTATTTTATTTTTAGCCCTAAAAGTTCAGAGTGTTACAGTTTCTCATACCTTCCTTATCCTATAGACTTCCCCCATCAACCTTTGTAGACTTAATGAACCTATAATTCCTAAAATACTCTATGAATCTTAAAATTCTCTCGCTCTTCTAATACAATATCCATATCTCCCTACTTATTCAAGAGCTTATGAAAGTATATTTTTCATCTCTATACAAAATGTGAACCTCTTCTACCGATACTTATCTATCTCATCTTTGATACACTTCAAATGGTCAAATTCATGGTCCCTTATCTCTTTCACCTTGGTGATCCTATACTTTTTTTATCCCTGCCTTTTCCCTTGAGCTCTTCGTATAAGTGCTTAAAAGTTATAGTTTTAGTTTCCTTAACAGCTAGCTAGCTTTTCTTCCTATATTTCTCCCCTTTCTTTTGCTTGTCCTCCTTGTTTATGCTATCCACTAATGTCATTTAATCAACCTTCTTGGCTTTCACTTTTTCTTAAATGTCATCATTCCACCATAAATCCACTTTATGACCACTTTTATTACCCCTTAAGGTCCCTTATAACACCTTTCTTGCAGCTTCTTAGATGCAGTCGTTATCCTCGTTCATATACTATTAGAATCCTATTGCTTCCCCCACGACCCTATAACCACCCTATTTAATCCATGGCTGGTCATAATGGGTCCTCTTCTTGATCTCTAAATCCATAAATCCAAGCTTATTTGGATTTCTAGAAGATGATCCATTGTGACCAGCCAAATGTTGTACCAAAAAGCTCTCCAAGTCCAAGCTCAAGCGTTCAAGATCATAGTTTTCCGGTGTCGTTTTTGATCAATTACATAGGATACATATAATTAGTCAATTTGTACTTTTTAACACCTACTTTGAATCCAACACTTGATTTAGTCTCTACTTTTTGGCTAACTTGCATTGCTTCTTTCACTTAAATTGTGTGATTCTTACATTGCTTTTGTAGATTCTTCCTTTCAGCAAGTCCATAAGTTTTTCTTCTATCTTTTAGTCTAAATCAATTCACGTGTTCCTAAACCACGTGTATCAGATCAAATGTACCATTTGGGGGGGGGGTTGTATAAGAATCTTTGAAACATATTCCATGATGTTTTTTAAAGTCACACATACAAATAGAAGTTTTTGATAGCATAGATTTAGTAATTTGCACTATAATAATTTTTTTCGTGTCAATTTATGAGATCTTATTTTGTCTTTAATTGGTAATCAAAGGTTAGTCAAACTTTCAAACTAATTGGAATTAAATTACTTTTTAAGTTTTTAAACATCACTTAAACGGTGATAACAACACCCCTATATTTAGAACTTTTACATCTTTAAAAGTTTTACATACTAGTTTCTACTATGTGCGTTGCACGTGTGTATCACATCAATATTACTTGAATATTATAATTGTTTGAAAATGCTTTTTGATAACCAACTATTCAAAAATCATTAATATTGTTGTAGGGATACACAACCTTTTTGGTAACCAATCCTAAGTCTAAAATACATATTAGAGCCCGACTTATATTAGAGCCCGACTTATTCGAATTTCGACTGAGCAAAGCTCATTTAGGGTTAACATTTTCTACCAAAGACCTTTTCACACCTAGCCTATACAATTTCAAGTAGATGGAACAATATAAATGAATGATCCTAAACATACATTTTATTTAAATCTAAAGAGTATTTTTTGAAATATTTTATGAAAAAATTCATATCATGTTGGCTATATTAATGCATATATATATATATATATATATATATATATATATACTAGATATTGTAGCTCGTGCACGGGCCCAACATATATTATTTATATTATCTCAATTTATGTAACACAAATAGCATTTGGAGTGTCAATCAAATTTTATTAATATAAACTTTTAAATAATTTAAGTTGCTAATCATTGTGATTTATAGTATCTTTTATGTAATTTAGTAATTTATGTTACTCGCTTTGTCCCAATTTTAGAATTTAGTGAATCAATCAAATTTTTTTTACTAATATATTTTTTTAAATATTTTAAGTTTTTAATAGTTGTGATTTTAGAATCTTTTAATGTAATTTCAAATAATTTTTGTTACTTGCTTTATTGCAACTTATGTGATACTATTTGAATTTCAAAAGTCAATCATATTTTTTACTATATATTTTTAAAATATTATAAAATGTTAATAATTATAACTTATAATTATTTTTTTGCATAATTTTTAAATGTATAATATTTTACCAAAATAAAGTAAATAAATTAAAATAAATAAAGTACTAAATTTTCAAAACATGTTAAATTCGAAACATCATTTGGATCAACAAATTACTAATTAAAATAATTAAAAATGAAAATTATAAAATACCAAAACTATCCCGAATTTATGTGACACAAATATAATTTATATAATTAATTAGATTCTTAATATGTTTTTAAATATTTTAAATTGTTAGCTATTGTAATTTATAATATTTTTTTTTATGTAATTTTCAAATAATATATGTTACTCTCCTTATCCAATTTTTTGTGTCATTGATAGTCAATTATATTCTTAAAATAATTTAAGTTTTTAATTATTATGATTTATAATACTTTTTCTTCTATTCCAATATAAGTAGCACTGAAATAAATTCGAAAGTCAACCAAATTTTATGATTGAAGAAGCGAAGTGGATATGTCCTAAATGACTTATAATACCTAATTAGAAGTGATATAACAAAATTAGTATAAAAAAATATTTGTAAAAAAAATTTAAATGAGTCTCATATAAGATGTCATGTTAATTTAAAACATCACGAATTAATTTATCATTTTATGTTAATTTTATTTTTATTAAATATTATTAAATTTTTAATACCTAAATGACTTATAATAATTAATTAGGAGTAATATAGTAAAATTACGGTTGAAGCAGCTGAAGTAGACATGTCATAAATTTCTATTTTACCCTTTTTAATTAAATATTATTAATTTTCTTATATGTAAATGTCTTACAATAATTAATTAGGGGTAATATAGTAAAATTATGGAGTAAACATACTTATGAAATTTTTTAAACGGGTCTCATATAAGATGTCCTATTATTTTAAAACATCAAGAATTAATTTATTATTTATATCTATTTTATTATTTATTAAATATTATTAATTTTTTAATACCTAGATGACTTATAATAATTAATTTGAGATGATATAATAAAACTACAATTGAAGCAGTTGAAACAGACATGTCATAAATGTCTATTTTACCTTTTTTTTATTAAGTATTATTAATTTTCTTATAAATAAATGACTTAAAATAATTAATTAAGGATAATATAGTAAAATCACAGAGCAACTGAATCAGGTGAAGAAGCAGGCATGTTGATGAAGAGCTGCCTGCTTCTTTACTCTTATTAATAGTAGTAATATATATGTATATATATATACACACACACTAGTATAGGTATACATGCCTCGCTTGTGTACCTCACTTTATTGAGTTCAAACATTATACTAAATAGGATATTTATCTAAATAACAAAGCTAAATACAATAATTAAATTCAACATCTTTTGGAGAATTTATTTAATTAAACCTAACATTTACCAAAATAAATTATCAAAGCCGATCAACATTCATCTACCACCTATAAACTGCAACAAAACAATACGATGATAGAGACATCAAAACAATATGATTACACAAGAAATTTCTCAAAGTCGTCTGACACTCATCTACCATCTGTAAACTATAACAAAATAATACGATAATAGAGATATCAAAATAATACGGCTAAACTTAACCTTCACACCAAAAAAATTTCTCAAAACAGAGATATAAAACAATATAATTAAACTTAATCTTTACCCTAAAAAATCCTCAAAACTGACTGACATTCATCTACCACCTGTAAATTCATTTACGACCCGTAAACTACAACAAAATAATACAATAGTGATCACAAAGCTTTAATTTTGATGAAAATAATTCTTGTGTGAGCGAAAATTTTGATCCTAAAGAATAACTTGAATTAAAATAAAGAAGATATATATATATATATATATATATATATATATAATCTATAATATATTAAAAGTGTGAAGACCTGTAAAAAAGTGATTTGAACTTTTTGCCCTTCATTAAAAGTCTCTGCTTTAGATAAAATTATTTTTTACTATTTTTTAATTATTATTTTATTAAATTAAGGACTCATAAAATATATAGGATGCAATTTAGTAATATATGATAAGAAATATATATGAGTCCTAAAATATGTGGAAAAGAATATTAGAAAAAGAATTAGACTTGAGTTACATGTTGGCATGAATGATATTGAAAAACGTTTTTTGTACAAAAGTTACAATGTCAAAATTTCTAGGAAAAAAGTTGTAGGAAAGGATAATAGGAAAACATACCATATATTTAGAATTTTGTTAAAAGAAAAACATTGTAGAAATGAGTAATTGAAGAACCTGTCATATATTTATGATTTTTTATTTTCATATACTTAGGAGTTCCCGAAAATATCTATATTTTTTAATTTTGATGGTGAAAAAAGAAAAAAAAAATCTTCAAAATTGTAGGGAGGAAAAATAAAAACGTGTAGAAGTAGAGAAAATTTATTATATATTTTGGAGTTTGACTATATTTAGGAGTTCACAAAAATATTTATATTTTAGGATACTCAAAATTGTAAGATAGAAAAAGAAAAGAAAAATGTGTATGAAAATTTCACATGATAGTATTTCTGACTGAAGAGATAAATTTACTTGTAATTTGAGATAAGTTTGTTTTAGAAATATTTTTAGTATGTTCCTAATGTTTACAATAACAAATTATCATCATTCTTGATAAGCAATTGCTGATTGAGAAGTTTTTTTTTTGTAAATTTGTATTTTCTTGAAATTTACAATAATGACAATAAAATTTTACTATGTTCTTGAAATTTACAATAATAAATTATCATATCTTTTTGATAAACAGTTGACAATCGGGACATACTTTTTGGTGAAATATTAATAATATTTGCGATTTGATGAGATAACTATGCTTGTAGTTTGAGGTAAATTTTAAAATTTTTCATATTCTTGATGTTTACAATAATAAATTATTATATATTCTTGATAGATTATTGCTGATTAAGAAAGTTTTTTTTGTGTTATTTTAATATGTTCTTGAAGTTTAGAATAATAAATTATCATCTATTCTTGATAGACAGCTGCTAATTTAGAAATTTTAGTGTAAACCAGGTTTCTTGACATCCAAAGCATCATTTATATACATTATTTAAGGTAGCAGGCAAATCAAGAAGTTGTGAAGAGCCAATCCCCATGTTGAACTATCTTGTGGTCCTGTTGTTGAGAATTTTAAGGGGACTACTATACTGAGTTCAGGTGTATTACAGCTTTGAGAAAATTTTTGTGTAAAGGTTAGATTTAATTATATTATTTTGATATCTCTATCGTCGTATTGTTTTATTGCAGTTTACAGGTGGTAGATGAATGACGATCGGCTTTGAGAGTAAACGCTTGATTTAATTAAATAAATTCTCCAAAAGATGTTGAATTTAATTATTGTATTCATCTTTATCATTTAAACAAATATTTTATTTAGTGTAACGTTTGAACTCAATAAAATGAGGTACACGTGCGAGGCGTTGCAACGCCCTAATTTTTTTCTGAACTGGAGTGCTACACGGTACTTATGACTCTGAAGGACCACAAGCCAACCCATGACTGATATCTATACCTGTGTACTACAATATATGATGTAATAATGCGAAAAACATGAACAATAGGCCATAAGGTTCAACTGTATACAATATCTGACAAGTCATAACATCCATATGGGGTAACGAATACCCAAAACAACTGAAGTCTGAATCCAATTTGAGCTAAATCTAAAAGCCTCTAAATACTGTCTGAGTAAGGAGTTGAAGGAACATGTCTACAACTAACTCCGTCTAGCAAAGCTGAACTGAAATAATAAATAAAATAAATAATATCGTCCTCGAATGGATGAGGACTCACTGCAACTCTGCAATTGGAATTCTATTGCTACTGCAGATCCGGAGCTCATTTCTGTGAACCTATCATATAACGTGAAAGAAAGAACCATAGCAAAAATGCGTCAGTAAAATTGGGAGTACCGAGTATACGAGTGAGGTAGGCTAAATGAAAAAAGGGTTTACATGTATGAACGATGCTAACTGACTAACTGATATGAACTTAAGAGTGCAAACGTGCATACCTAGTAACTGAGATAGTGATTTCATGATATCTAGATCTGGACACTAATACATGATCTACTGATATCTAGCATGACCAATACTGAAATTTTGATAACATAGATGACTGTGTCTGACAGTCCTGAATCTAATGAAACTATCTATGTTCCGTTCTGTAACTCAATTGACTGTAGCTGACAGTCCTGATATACTAAAATCTGAAGAACTGTCTAAGTTCTTTTACTGAGACTGGGACTGAAATTGTGGTAGGTAGTTGTTTGGCCGACATGCCCCAATAACGCATATAGCTACGTTGGGGTCCAATCTCTGCTCTGACTGGAATGGTATCAATACCGCACCACTGGTAAGGACAGCTGTGAGTGACCCTTAGCTGGCAGGTACTCAAAATGCAAATGGTGGGAACCCTAAATTGACAGATTAAGCCACCTCATCAACCCTAATCTGACAGGTTAAGATGTCTCAACCTACGTTGGCTACGTAGTTCTGGAATACAAAGATGATTACTAAGAATCACACCCTAAACTGACAGGTGAGTTCCCATCCTTGGGTTCACTCAGTGCTAACTTCTACTCCTATCTAAAGAGGCTGAACGTGATTTAACTGATGGTACATGGACTGAGTAACTGACTTCCGTTGACTGACGGATTAGTGCTACTATTTAAGAATTAACTGAGATCATGAGATTTCTGAGGTTTCCTGAGTCACATGCCTGACTGAGTTCTATAGATGATGGCTTGACTGAGATTATAATGATAACATGACATGGCTCTAGGTACACAACTATATTTTTGGGTACAATTATCCCCAGGACTCAATGAAAGGAAACTAACACACATGACTGACTTGATCGTAAGAGTAGAGCCCACAATATACCATATCATGAGTAGGGGATTTCACACTAAGCATAGTTCTCAACATCTTATACATGGAAGGGAAATTCATACAACATGTATGTACTTGCATAGCTTCGATATCATGGTCAATCCATATCACAAATACAACACATATCACTCACATGGAATTCATGAGAAATCGTAAAGCATAGAGCATGGACTTGTCATTTAAGCACTATTAAATCATGGGACATGAATTCTATCATCTAGGCATAACATTAAACACCTTGCATCCATTCTTTTAGCCTAAGAGTGTTCATGAATTTTGCCATATTAAACCATATAAGGATCATGAGTTTCAACTAACAAACACATATACTTCATGAAAACACCTTTAGATATCATCTTGAAACTTAACCAACAATCATCAACATGTACATGCTCATATCACAACAAGACAATCACAGAATAATATTTAAAACATGGTTCTTGAGCTCTATGAACGAAATGGATCTATAGATGAACACTATGCATACCTGAATCAAGGTTCTTGATGTTTTTGAACTTGAAGGATTTGAAATCCTTTGATTTTTGAAGAAGATTGAGTCTTGTTCTTTGAGATTAAATTTAGAGACAAACTCTAGTTTTTGTTTATGAAATAATAATAAGAAAAATGGCTGAATTCTGACTAATCTGGCTATATCTAGGCGAGTGGTAAGTGACCAAAATACCCCTGTTAAAATGGCCTGAAAGTAAACTGAACGTGGCGTGTGACGACCCAACTGACGGTCCATCAGGAACTTGATGGTCCGTCAATTTGACCATTATACGTGGACAGAAATAGGGTTCTCTGTATAAGAATTGATGGCCTGGATGACGGTTCGTCACTTGTTTGGCAGTCCGTCAACTTGGACGTCGCACCTGGGCGTTTCAGTCAATTCTGAGTAAAACAGCCATAACTTCCTCGTTTGGTGTCGGATTTGGACAAAATTGATATCGTTAGAAAGATAACTCAATTTACCATGTTATAGAAAGTAGAAATCTCAAAAATATCATGGGTACAAAAATATATTTATATTTCAAATCAAGTACTAGTATCCTTGAGATGATTTCTAGCTAGAAATAAGCACGGGTATTACAATATCTCCCCCTTAAGAACATTCGTCCTCGAATGAGACTGACTAAAAGGGAAAATAATAAATGAACATGAGTGATTGAGATATGACTTCATGACAGACATGCTAAATATACTGAACTCATGCACATCTGATACATGGCTAACTGAGTGTTCTGATAAATTGAGTTTCTGAAGACGAGAATGTATAGCTGATGCATGATTTTATAATTGAACTGATACATGAATGCATGACAGAGTATTAAATGGTAGTAGATACCTCATTTATAATGGTAACATGAATATGAAACTGAATAAGTTTAAGGCGAACTATTACCTTGAGCTTGATCTGAATAGGCGAAGAAGAGGTAAGGATACCTGGTACGTATATCTGCTTCTGCGTCCCAAGTAGATCCCTCGACGGGATGATTTCAACAAAGAACCTTAACTAGAGGAATGTCTTTGTTCCTCAATCGACGAGTTGATAGTCTAAGATTTTGACTGGAATCTCTTCATAAGAGACACTGTTCTGAACATCAACGCTCTGAATAGGGACTACAACTGCTAGGTCAACTACGCACTTCTTGAGCAAGGATACATGGAAGACTGGATGAACTGAGGCTAAATCTAAAGGCAATTCGAGCTCATAAACTACCTTGCCTAAATGACTGAGAATCCTAAAAAGACCGACATAGCGGGGACTAAGTTTCCCTGTCTTGCAGAACCTCTTCACTCCCTTCATGGGAGAGATCTTGAGATAGATATATTTATCGACCTCAAACTCAAGATCCTTTCTACGAACATCAGTATAAGACTTCTGTCGGCTCTGAGAAGCCTGGAGTCTCTCTCTAATCAACTGAACTTTCACTAAGGCATCAAAAACCAAGTCAGGACCTATGACTGAGGCCTCACTAACTTCAAACTAACCAATTGGAGATCTACACCTCCTGCCATAGAGAGCTTCAAATGGAGCCATTTTAATACTGGAATGATAGCTATTGTTGTATGCAAACTCAATCAAAGGCAAGTGTTCATCCCAACTTCCCTTGAAATCAATTACATACGCCTTTAGCATATATTTAAGAGTCTGAATGGTCCTTTCTGCTTGACCATCTGTCTGAGGATGAAAGGCTGTACTGAGATGGACTTAGGTACCAAGACCCTTTTGGAATGCTTTCCAAAAGTGAGAGGTGAACTGGGTACCTCTGTCTGAAATAATAGATAATGGAACACTGTGTAATTTAGCCAAATCCCTGATATAGAGTTTGGCATAATCCTCGACTGAATGAGAGGTATGAACTAGAAAGAAATGATCTGACTTGGTCATCCTATCTACAATAAACCAAATTGAATCGTGCTGATGACGAGCTCGAGGCAAACCCATCACGAAGTCCATGTTCACTTTTTCCCACTTCTAAGAAGGAATGGTGAACTCCTACATGGGTTCACTAGGCTTTTGATGCTCTATCTTAACTTGCTGACATGTAGAATACTTAGCCACAAATTCTGCAACATCTCTCTTCATACCACTCCACCAATAGATTTCCCACAGGTTGCGGTACATCTTAGTGCCCCCTGGATGAATAGAGTATCGTGCACCATGCGCTTCGGTAAGAATCCCTTGCTTTAAGTCATCTACGCCTGGAATTCACAGACAACCCTGACAATGAAGAACCCCATCTCCCCCTTGGGAGAAAACCTCTACTCTCTGATTTTGAACTGACTCTTTTGGCTTGACAAGGATAGGATCCCTGTCTTGCTTTTCTTTTACCTCGGTAAATAGAGATAACTCTAAACTACTCTAAACACATACACTACCCTCCGAAGAATGGAATAAGCGAACACCTAGTCTGGCGATCTGATGGATTTCCTAAGCTATCTTCTTCTTGTTGTCCTCGACGTGAGAAACACTACCTATGGAGAGTCTACAAAGAGCGTCGGTCATAACGTTGGCCTTGCTCGGATGGTAAAGGACACTCATGTCATAATCTTTCAAAAGCTCTAACCACCTTCTCTGACGAAGATTGAGTTCTTTCTGAGAAAAGACACACTGGAGACTCTTATGATCCGTGAAGATATCTACATAAACTCCATATAGATAATGCCTCCAAATCTTTAAGGCAAATACTACAACTGCTAACTCAAGATGGATAATTCTTCTCATGGGGCTGTAACTGTCTGGAGGCATAGGCTATGACCTTACCATGCTTTATGAGGACACAACCTAAACCCACTCTGGATGTATCACAATATACCACGAACCTATTTGAACCATCTGGAAGAGCTAGAACTGGAGCTGAGGTGAGTCGAGTCTTCAACTCTTGAAAACTCTTCTCACAAGGATCTGACCACTGAAACTTGACTTTCTCCTGAGTCAATCTAGACATGGGGAATGCAATAGAAGAATATCCCTCAACAAACCATCTATCATAGCCAGCCAATCCCAAGAAACTCCTGATATCTGATGGAGAGATGGGGCGAGTCCAGGTTCTTACTACTTTGGTCTTCTAAGGATCTACTCTAATTCCATCACCGGAAATAATATGGACAAGAAATGCTACTAATCTTAGCTAAAACTCGATCTTACTGAATTTGGCGAATAGCTGGTGATCTCTAAGAGTCTGAAGAACAATCCTGAGATAGTCTAAATGATCACGCTCTGTGTGGGAATAGACCAGGATATCATTTATGAAAACTATGATGAACATGTCCAAGTACTGCTTGAACACACGGTTCATCAAGTCTATGAAAACGGTTGGGGGATTGGTAAGACCAAAAGACATAACTAAAAACTCAAAATGACCATACCGAGTATAGAAATCTATCTTCGGGATATCACATTCTCTAACTCTAAGCTGATGGTAGCTAGATCTGAGGTCTATTTTTGAGAAATAAGTGGCACCCTGAAGTTGGTCAAATAAGTCATCTATTCTGGGAAGAGAATACTTGTTCTTGACTATAACTTTGTTGAGTTGATGGTAATCAATACACATCTTAAGAGAACCATCTTTCATGCGCATAAATAAGACTGGTGCACCCCATGGGGATACACTGGGACTGATGAATCCCTTATCTAAGAGATCCTTCAACTGATCTTTTAGTTCCTTGAGTTCTGCTGGTGCTATTCTGTATGGTAAAATAGAAATAGGCTGAGTATCTGGAATAAGGTCAATACCTAAGTCTATTTCTCTTTCAGGAGGAATGCCTAAAAGATCTTTAGGAAACACGTCTAAATACTTCTTTACAACTGGGACTGATTCAAGACTAGGAGATTCAAAACTGGAATCTTTAATATGCACGAGATAATGCACACACACCTTAGAAATCAGTTTCCTTGCCTGCAAGTAGGAAACAAGATGACCCCTGAATGATGAAGTACTACCCTTCCACTCTAGGACGGCTCATTTGGGAACTGAAACCGAACTACCCTGGTTCTACAGTCGATTGTGTCATAGCAGAAATAACGCCAATCCATGTCGAGAATGACATCAAAATCAGTCATCTCTAACTCGACTAAATCTGATGATGTGGCTTTATGAAATATCAAAATTGGGAAGTGCTTGTATACCCGCCGAGCTATGATGGTTTTACCCACTAGGGTAGATACTGAAAAGGGCTCTGCTAAAATTTTGGGACTGATTCTAAAATCGCTTGCTATATAAGGAGTAACAAAAGACAAGGATGCACCTGGATCTTGCAAAGCATAAACATGAATATGGAAAATATGTAACGTACCAGTAACGACATCAGGAGAATTTTCCTGATCCCGTCGGGTCTAAAGAGCATAGAGTCTGTTTGGGCGTTGCCCACTAGTAGCATTGGAAGTGGAACCCTGCTGATTTAGGCAATTGGACTGGGCTGTGGAGCGATTTTTCTGACCCTATAGACCTGACTGTAGACACTCTCTAATCCTGTGGCCTGGCTTTCCACAACCAAAACAAACATCGCTACCAGCTCTACAGGTACCCTTGTGGTTCTTACCACAAGTCTGACATAGGGGATTAGTTAGGGCACTGCTGACACTGCCCTAAGACTTAAAGCCTGGTGCTCAATCTCTATTGCGGTCTCTGAATTTTGGAATTGGGGCAATAGCGGAGGAAGGAGCTGGAATTGCTGGCTTTGGATGAAACTGTGAACGGTTTCCTCCTTCTGATTTTGGTTGAGCAAAACTGAAACTGCCTGACCTTGCTCTCTTGTTCTGCCTCTCCCTAGTCCTAATCTTCTGCTCCTCTATTTGTTGAGCATGATCATGACCCTAGATAAATTTATATCACTGTTCAGCATCGCAAACCTACACTCATTTATGACGCTATCATTCACCCCTGACATGAACTTGCTTATCTTAGCCTAGTTATCTGCAACCACATGAGGGGCATATATGGCTAGATGGTAAATCTGAGAGAATACTTCTTAACCTTCATATTTCCATGCCTGAGGTTGATAAACTCTAGAACTTTTGCCTTTCTCAGCTCTTGGGGAAAGAATTTGTCTAAGAAAGTCGTGACAAATTCATCCCATACTGTAGGACCTGCATCCTCTAACCTTTCGGACTTCCACTGTTTGTACCAAATATGAGCAACATCCTATAACTATGATGTCTATGACCTTCTAGACTTGGTCAATGAATTCCTAAGGGTCTTCATTAGACTTAGACCTAAAGAAAGATGAAGGGTTCATTCGGGTGAAGTCCCGAATCCTAGCTGCAACTGAGTTAGCTACTGGATTAGCCAGAATAAATGGTGGCCGTTCATTTTGGGTGGACATAGACTGAGTAAGTATAGTGAATGCGTCCCTAAACTCCGCATGAGAAACATGTTCGCCCAAAGGATCTTCGGGCTGAGAAGCTGGCTGGTTTCTTCTCTTTGGAGGCATATTCTGAAATAAGAGAAGAATGGATTAGATCGAGAGTTTAACTTGAGATTATTCTCACTAGCACGATATGAATACCAAAATAAAGGAAACTGTTCCTGAAATATCTTATAGCCTTTTGCACATAAATATGGTGTGAAACACACCCATGCACAAGACTCTGCTAGATGTGGCTTTCATACTTCCTAGGACTCTATTGAACCTTAGGCTCTGATTCTAAGTTTGTAATGCTTTGATTTTTGTGAATCAGAGTGGTACACGGTGCTTATGACCCCAAAGTACCACAAGCCAACCCATGACTGATATCTTTAAAGAAATACCTGAGTTCTTTTACTGATACTGGGACTGAAACTGTGGGAGGTAGTTGTTTGACCGACATGCCCCAATAATGAATATAGCTAAGTTGAGGTCTAATCTCTGCCCCAACTGGAAGGATGTCAATACCGCGCCACTGGTAAGGACAACTATGAGTGACCCTTAGCTGGCAAGTACTCAAAATGAGAATGGTGGGAACCCTAAACTAATGGATTAAGCCACCTCATCAACCCTAATCCGACAGTTTAAGATGTCTCAACCTACGCTGGCTACATAGTTCTGGAACACAAAGATGATTACTAAGAATCACACCCTAAACTGACAGGTGAGTTTCCATCCTTGGGTTCACTCAGTGCTAACTTCTACTCCCATCTGAAGAGACTGAACGTTATTTAAATGATGGTACATGGACTGAGTAACTGACTTATGTTGACTGATGGATTAGTACTACTATTTGAGAATTAACTGAGATCATGAGATTTCTGAGGTTTCCTGATTCACATGCCCGACTGAGTTCTATAGATCATGGATTTATTGAGATTATCATGATAACATGACATGGCTCTAGGTACACAACTATATTTTTCAAGTACAAGTACCCCCAGGACCCAATGGAAGAAAAGTGACACACATGACTGACTTGATCGTAAGAGTAGAGTCCACAATTTACCATATCATAAGTAGGGGATTTCACACTAAGAATAGTTCTCAACATCTTATACATGGAAGGAAAATTCATAAAACATGTATATAATTGCATAGCTTCGATATCATGGTCAATCCATATCATAACAACAACGCATATCACTCACACGGAATTCATGGAAAATCATAAAGCATAGAGCATGGACTTGTCATTTAAGCACTATTAAATCATGGGACATGAATTCTATCATCTAGGCATATTATCAAACACTTTGCATGCATTCTTTTAGCCTAGGTGTGTACATAAATTTCACCATATTAAACCACATAAGGATCATGGGTTTCAACTAACAAACACATATACTTCATGAAAAAACTTTTAGATATTATCTTGAAACTTAACCATCAATCATCAATATGTATATGCTTATATCACAACAGGACAATCACAAAATAATATTTAACACATGGTTCTTGAGCTCTATGAACGAAATGGATCCATAGATGAACACTACGCATACCTGACTCAAGGTTCTTGATGTTTTTGAACTTGAAGGATTTGAAATCCTTTGATTTTTGAAGAAGATTGGGTTTTGTTCTTGGAGATTAAATTTAGAGATAAACTCTAATTTTTGTTTGTGAAATAATAATAGCAAAATGGTTGAATTCAGACTAATCTAGGTATATATAAGCGAGTGGTAAGTGACCAAAATAACCCTATTAAAATGGCCTGAAAGTAAACTGAACGTGGTGTGTGACGACCCGACTGATGGTCCGTCATTTCGACCGTCATACATGGACCAGAAATGGGGTTCACTGGATAAGAGTTGATGTCCTGGATGATGGTCCGTAAAAAATATGACGGTCCATCAACTCGTCCGTCAATCCTTATCCAGAACGTGGCCCTACTGCCTTGGCTGTGACGGTCAAAGTGGCGGCCCATCACTTTTTTGGCGGTCCGTCAACTTGGACGTCACACCTGGGTGTTTCGGTCAGTTCTGAGTAAAACATTCATAACTTCCTTGTCTGGTGTCGGATTTGGCCAAAATTGGTATCGTTAGAAAGATAACTCAATTTTCCACATGATAGAAAGTAGAAGTCTCAAAAATACCACGGGTATAAAATTAGATTTGTATTTCAAAGAAAGTACTAGCATCCTTGAGATGATTTCTAGCTAGGAATAAGCACGGGTATTACAGGCGCGTACACCTAAACTAGTATATACACACATGTTGTTATGTTGACAAAAATAGTGAAGAAGTTCAGGGTTAGAAAATTAAGCATCCACTAATCTAGACATGCAATTGAATTAAGTTAGATGAGCATTAATCATATTTTTCCTATAAGTAAATTGATTTCTTCGGTAGTTTAACATGCATCCCAATATTTATAGAAGTATTTCCTTAATAGAGTCCTATTTTAGGAGTATTTCTAATTGATAATTACAACAAAAAATATTAATTGATTCTCTATCCAAATATTTTAGGATCCCATATATTTTAGGAGTCTAGTTAATATAAGAAAAATAATTAAATAATAATTAAAGAAAATAGTGAAAAGATAGTTTTGTTTAAAGAAGGGTCTTTTAATGAAGGACAAAAAGTTTAATTCAATTTTATAAGGGTCTTCACACTTTTAATATATTATAGATTATAGATATAAATTATAATATATATCTATATTATATATGTATGTGTGTGTATATAAGTTTAATTGGCCATCTTTCTATATAATTTAGGTCTACAAATTTAATTATATAAATATATATATATATATATATATATATATATATATATATATATATATATATATATATATATATATATATATATATATATATATATATATATATATATGCATATGTATATGTATATGTATATATATATGTGTGTGTGTGTTTGTGTATGTATATAAGTTTAATTGGCCATCTTCCTATATAATTTAGGTCTACAAATTTAATTATACAAAATTAAACTTTTTCCAATTATATTAAATAATAATTGGAGAAATAAGTGAAAAATAATTTTATTTATTGTAAAAAATTTTAATAAAGAGCAAAACATGCTTATATAATAAGACAATATCTATCAAGTTGCTAACAGGAGTCACTACCCAAAACTACAAGCATTACTCAAGTAGAGAAGTAGAGGCAGGAGTCCCTTGATTTTGGTCATTACACGATTCAATCATTCAATGTCTCGATGTAGGTGTTCTTTTATTCTTCGGGTATTAAAGGATCTTGTTTTACTCGCGTAAATAAAAAAATGTGAACGACTAAATTTTCCTACATGAATTAGGTAGGAAGTGCATGAATTGTAGTCAATTTTAATTATAAATTCTTCCTACCATATATTTTTAGTCTCTTTAAATTTTAAAATATATTTTTTTATCATATATTTTAGGCTCTTTACAATTTACAAAAAAAATATATTTTTTAAATATATTTTAGGACTTTTTTATTTTATATATTATAAAAATTAATTTAAGAAAAATAATGAAAAGATGATTTTGACTATTGTGAAATCTTTTAATAAAAAACAAAGTTCAAACAATATTTATAAGGATCTTTACACTTTTAGTATAGTATAAATATAGATATAGATATAAATATAGATATGCACAACTTGGAATACAATGATTTAAAAAATGAAAAATATACTTTCTCCATTTTAAATTATTTGTCTTTTTTCCTTTTTAGTCTGCTTCTTTTTTTCCTTTTCTGAAGCTCTTTAAATTCAACTTTCCCATTCTAAAAATCTTTTGTTTAAAATAATAATATTTAATTATTTTTTTTACTTTATTAAACCCTATGCTAAGTTAAATCAAATAAATAAATTAAAATGAATAGAATATAAAAAACTAAAAGTATAGAGCAATTTTTGCTCTATGTAATAATATCACGTGTGTATGCATTGTAATCTTTTAGTACTATATTTTAATAATTTGAAAGAATTCAAATAATTTTTTTTTTTTTGTCAGGATTCAAATAGAACATTGAATATCTTAAATACAAATAGAAATGCAATTGCCACTCCAAACAGGTGGGGTTCATAAAATTCAGTTAATAATTACAAAGAAAATCTGAGAAAATTGAAGGAAAGGTATCCTTCGAGTCTTTATTTAAGTGTTGGTGGCATTTGACTAAAGCTAAGATAAGGTCAAAATAACTTAAAAAGTTAGATTGAGTTAATTGAGGACCAAATTAATATTTTTAAAATTCCTTATGAATACTTTTTAACTATGGGCTTTACGAATTCATACATGCATCGTGCTTACAAAGAATCGTATTGTATTTAATAACATAATCCTAGTGTTTCTCAACCATCAAGGACTAATTCACTTTAGTTCTCTCGAATCAAAAGCGTTTACCAAAAACAATACGAAATCTTCAAGTAGTTAATCTTGCTAAGGCATTAACTTATGAAATAGGGGTTGGTAATCGTATTTTCTTGTCACTACTCTCTTTTCCGAACATCAACCTTTCTTTTGAACAAGTTGCGTTTTAAGACATATCCTCTATGTTTGCAACCACGAGAATTCAAGATAAGCGAAGAGAGTATGATATAAAAAAATCAATGCATAATGAATTCAAAACCCAAAATGATAGATCGTATGCTACAAGGCTTCCATAACTCTGACTAATAAACTTAGCTACTCATGAATAAAACGAACTTCACAATAGAAATATTCATCATACCAAAAACTAGAAGACGATCTTGGTGTACGAATAGTGAAAATAAGAGAGAAGAAATGTTTTTTCTCTCTCTCCCCAAGCTAAGCCGCCACTCTCCTTTCAAAAACTAATACAAAATAATTCAATAATGAATAAAAATTCAGCATTAAGCCTTTTAGTAATCTTTTCTCTCATAATTGCCTTCTAAGTCCCTGAACTAGTTATAAATGACAAACTAGTTTTGGACATAGTTTCTAGGCGCCATATTTGGTCCAGACTGCTACTCTCTCTTGTGTCATACGCCATCCGCATTCCATAGTCCCATTATGTCTTCATCTACCTCATTAATACCTGAAATCATGCTAATCACATCAGTTAGCTCAATTACATAGAAGTAGAGTAAAAACATAAGAAACTAGACATTTTGTTCTCTAAACTTAGCTAAAACATGGATAAGTTATGGTGCTTAGGCGTATAAATACACCCAAAATCATTCATGAACTTGGATAAAAAATACTTTGTGACTCTTGGAATCATCATCAATGAGGGAGTTATGAATGCGTATGACTGCAACATTCCAGTTTTTAAAGATTGACATTTTTGTTGTTCATCGAGCCTATATTACAGTTGTTCCTAAGATTGTTGAAACAAAGTGGCATAATGAATCACTTGTTAGAAAGTTTCTCAATAAATGATGGGTTATTGAAGGTCAAAATAGAACCTTCCTAAAAATGAGTGTTGTCATGGACGTACCATACTCGCTTGCATTTATTGAGCATTTGATAACCGACACTTGTTTGACAACTCCCAAAATTTTATTGAATGACAATTTAGTTTCAAGCATGCAAAAGATTTGGGCTGCTGGGGTAGCATGTAAGAATTCAGAATCCTAATGTGGATTGTAATTTGTGTTAACTTATCAGTGTAATTGATAATTTCTAGGCAACATAATAATTTTTTTATTTTTAGTATCTTTAGTGGATGATTTTATGTAATTGGTGATGACAATATTTTACATTTAATAGATGTTCAATTTTTGTTATGAATTATGTTGCAACCATTTTTTATGATAATATTTTATATTTGTTATGAATTACTCTACATATGTTGCAACAGATTATAATTTGTTGCAATAGATGATTGATCTATTGGAATGATCAAATAGATATAAACATCTATTGTAGCGGATGAATAATCTGTTTGATAATTTTCAACATACTCTACATATGTTGCAACATATTAGTAATCTGTTGCAATATATGATTGATCTATTGGAGATGATTAAACAAATAAGGCATCTATTACAACAAATGAATAATCTGTTTGATAATTTCCAACATACTGCACATATGTTGCCATAGATTAGTAATCTATTGCAACAGATAATTGATCTGCTGAAAATAATCAAACAAATATAAACATCTATTACAATATATGAATAATCTGTTATGATAATTTTTAATATACTTTACATATATTACAAAAAATTAGTAATCTATTGCAACAGATGACTGATCTGTTATAAAATAATCAAAAAAATATAGATATTTACTGCAGCAGATGAATAATTTGTTTGATAATTCCCAACACACTCTTCATATGTTGCAATGGATTAGTAATCAGTTGTAACATATGGTTGTAACATATGATAAATCTATTGAAATGATCAAACAGATACAGACATCGATTGCAGCAAATGAATAATTTATTTGATAATTTCCAACATACTTTACATATATTGTAACAAATTAGTAATCAGTTGCAATAGATGATTAATCTGTCAGAAATGATCAAACAAATATAAGCATCTTTTATAGTAAATGAATAATCTGTTTGATAATTTCCAACATAGTCTATATATGTTGCAATAGATTAGTCATTTATTCCAACAGATGATTGATCTATTGGAAATAATCAAACAAATATAGACATTTGTTGTTATAGGTTATAATTTGTTGACTCATGTTATACACATAGTTGATCATGCAATTACTGTCTAATTCATTAAAAATGCAATTGAACTTATTAATTCATAACTAATTATAGTTAAATAACTTTGTTTATCACTAGTTGTGATTTAATATAACAATTCACATCAAATTAGTTAATTGATCACTTTATTTAAGATGAACACACTTAGTTGATCATGTAATTATTATCTAATTCATTAATAGTGCAATTGAACTTATTAATACATAACTAATTATATTTAAATAACTTTGTTTATCACTAAATATGGTTTAATGAAACAATTCACATCAAATATAGTTTAATGAAACAATTGATCCCTCTATTTATAACGAATACACTTAATTGATCATGGAATTACTATCTAATTCATTAAGAATGAAATTGAACTTAAGTAACTTTATTTATTACTAATCGCAATTTAATGAAATAATTCACATCAAATTAACCAATTGATCAATCTATTTAGGATGAATTCACTTAGTTGATCATGTAACTACTATTTAATTCATTAAAAATAAAGTTGGACTTATTAGTTCATAACTAATTATATTTAAATAACTTTATTTATCACTAAACATGATTTAATGAAGCAATTCACACCAAATTAGTCAATTGATCACTCTATTTAAGATGAGTGCACTTAGTTGGTCATGTAATTACTATATAAATTCATTAAGAATGCAATTAAACTTATTAATCTATAACTAAATATAGTTAAATAACCTTTTGTCACTAAACATGATTTAATCAAGCAATTTACATCAAATTAGTCAATTAATCAATCTTTTAAAGGATGGATACACTTAGTTGGCCATAATTAGTATCTAATTCATTAAGAATGCAATTGAATTTATTAATTCATAATTAATTATAGTTAAATAAATTTATTTACCATTAAATATGATTTAATGAAGTAATTCACATAAAATTAGTCAATTGGCCACTCTATTTAAAATGAATACACTTAGTTGGTCATGTAATTACCATCTAATTCATTAAGAATGCAATCAAACTTATTAATCCATAACTAAATATAGTTAAATAATTTTTTTATTACTAATCGTGATTTAATAAATCAATTCATACCAAATTAACTGAAACCTGTTGCAACATATTATAACTTGTTGCAACAGATGTCTAATTTTGTTTGATTATTTTTAATAGATTATTCACTGCTACAACAAATTACTCATCTGTTGCAACGTATGTAGAGTATATTGAAAATCACCAAACATATTAAGTATTTACTACAACAGATGTATATATCTATTGGATTAGTTTCAATATATTATTCATTTATTGCAACAAATGTAGAATTTGTTGCAACATATGTAGAGTATATTGGAAATAATCCAACATATCATTCATTTGTTGTAACAGATGTGTCTATCTGTTTGATTATTTTCAACAGATTATTCTTCTGCTTCAATAGATATGGAATCTATTGAACATAATATATTATTTCAATTGATTTTACATCTGTTGCAATAGATATGACATATGTTACAAGTGAAGTTTTTCCTACATATACGACATCTGGTGGATCATAAGCAAAAATATATTTCATATAATAAATACCATACATCAGCAACTAAATAAATTTATCAAGTTCATAATAAAAACAACAACAACACTAATTACTGTTGCAATAATTATGGAGCATTTTGATCCATGGATGCAGTTCTTTTGTGGTCAATCTCTTACATATGGAGAACTTATTTTTTATCATTGGAAATAATTTTCTGACTGTAGACCTCCTCTTCATTTGCCTCCTTCCCGATTTTCTTGGGTCATCATATGAAGGAGGTATTTCTCTTTAAAATCTCCAAATGAACAATCCAGGAATCTTCATTAGGCACCAGGTTAATTTTCTCACAATATGAAATTATGTATTTTTTTCATTGTGTAATATGAAAATGAGTACTCACAAATCTGATTTTCAAATTGTGCACCATATTAGTCTTGAAGTCCTGTCATAACATGTGTAAGGTACTTTATCCAAGTCAAAAACTCTATATTTACAAGTTCTTCTTTGAAGATCGACCATGGAAACATCATCATGAACAGTGATACTTAACTTGTAGTTGACTATTTGATGGGCTAATAACTTATTTCTCAAATTGATGTGCTGCGATATTTATTATTTTATTGAAGGAACAAGTTTATTTGGTGAGTTGACCAACTTCATATGCCTATCGTGAAATAATTTGCAAACCTCATGTTTATTTCGTTAAATAAAGCGACAATGAAAAAATTTCTTTCAACCTCAAATATTGCATTCACCGACTCAATGATGATTGATGTAATAATATTATACCTATATAAAAAATTACTTAGTAAGGCATAAAATTACAATAAAATCAAACAATATACTCGATTTATAATATTGTACCTATTTTTTAGATAAATGCCCAGCTCCATCTATGGAATTTGACATATTCGAGATGTTAGGTTGTCTTAGGTACCATATCTCTTATTTGATTGAAATGTACTCTATCGTACACTTTTTTTTGCTTTATAAAAATGAGATATGATTTTTAAAATTGTGGAAGTTGTTTTAAATATTTTTTCAAGGTGTCTCATGCAACAACGATAATGAGGTGAAGGGTAGACTATTGAAATCATCTTCCCAATACTTGCATACCTATAAAAAATTATGCACAACTTATCAATATCATCTACATAGCTTCTCATATATTCAAAAAACTATTGGTATGAGGGATCACATTTCTTGTCTAGTACACAAAAATCCACTAATAGATATGATTCTCTACATCCCGTGCCACTGCTGATAGTAAAACTCCTTCATAATTGCTCTTCAAAGTATCCCATCGATGGATATGATTTTTCTCATTTGTTAAAATCATTAATTCAAGCTACATAGGCTATGAAAAAATACTTGAACTTTCCATTTTCATCAATCTGTAATGCCGTCTTACTTTCTAAATTTGTGGTCTTAAGCATATAATGGTACGCACCAAGAACTGCATACCCGTGCTCATATGTTCCCCTAACCAAAGACTTTGTGATCTTCATGCCTTTATAAATTTTCCAATAACTCACCTTACAATCCAATTCTATATGGAGTTGATTGGCCATATCTTTTGTAGATGGGCCTTTACCATTGGGGAAGCTATTTTTGAAGTATTTATTGATGACCTTTGTTGTGATGTGTGGATTATAGCTTGTAATATGCTCCGAACCACACGTGTGATAATTTTTATAGGTTGTAATATAGAATCTATATGAACTTATGAATTTTATATCCCTCAACCACCACTTGTACTCCGAATGTGCACATTTAAAATAATACATACTACATGAATTAATTACCTTCTTGAGTCTAAAATCTTTTTTCAGGAAAGTGATATGCAATGAAGTGTCTAGTTCTTCCTTGTTCTTGCATGTTTTTCCCTTATAAAATCTCGTTTCCTTATCTTGAACATTGCTCGACAGTGTTGATTGTAAACTACCCTCTGTATTGCTCGCAACAATGTGTGTAGATGTTTGGTCCTCCTCTACTTCATCTACACGCTCATTATCTAGAACATTGATATCCACCCCATTTTATTCATTATTCAACATATCTTGTTGGTTTTGTTCTATATCCTGGATCTCTATTAATTTTTCAACACGTACATCCTTAAAATGGGCCTATCTGTATAATTTAACTTAGAACGAAAATGAACCTGATCGCTTATCTTAAAAGGTAGGATCCTCTAATTTTCAAAAGATAGTGCATGTAACTAATGTCAAGATCTTCTGATAAGCAATTTAGTCTATAATAGTTGATGATAAAGTTCACAAATCATTATACAAAATATCTCTTTAGACTGTCATTGCTATGGTCTCTAATATGTCACCTTGTAATACCCCGTATGTTTCTAAGTACAGCTCAACCCCTAGTACTTTCTTAATACACTTAGAATCTGAAAATAAGACTAAGTGTTGAGGGACTTAGCACTTTTGACTCCCTATAACTTTGAGGATTTTAAGTTGACCTTCCAGGATTCGAAATAATGGGTTTTGAGTTGATTTATGTTCAAGGGGTGTAGGTAGCATGTCTCGGGTAAGTTTTGAATTTTTTGGATGAGTTTTGGATAGCATTTGG
Source organism: Capsicum baccatum var. pendulum (assembly GCA_030864225.1). Classification (NCBI taxonomy): domain Eukaryota; kingdom Viridiplantae; phylum Streptophyta; class Magnoliopsida; order Solanales; family Solanaceae; genus Capsicum; species Capsicum baccatum. The sequence continues at coordinate 205,740,760 of CM061550.1, forward strand.
ATTTTTATTCCAGCAAGTCACCATGATTCCACCACATCGCGGTGGAAATAGCAGTGGAAGCCTCACCGCATTGCGGTGAAGGCCAGATCCATAATTGATAATTCCAGCAACCCACTACGATTACACCACACCGTGGTGGGTATAGAGGTGAGACCATCACCACGTCATAGTAAGCTCTAATTCATATTCCAGTTACGGAATTAAATCCCTAAGGGGTAATTCGGTCTTTTTCCATCACCCAAATTCATCCAAAACATCAAATTAAAGCCCCAAAGAAGCATGATATGCCACATTAGCAATAATTTTTCTCCAAGAAACAAATTCTCTCTCAAGAACAAACCCTAGCCCCTTCAATATTCAAGTTTAATTCTCAAGAAATCCTCCAAGAACCTTTATGAATTCTTCAACCAAGGTATGTTAGATGTTCATCCATAGGCCCTTTTCATCTATGGAGTCCAAGAATCCATCTTTTATGTTTTAAATTTTAAGATTACATGTTTATAATGATTTATCTCCATGAAGCTTTTATGAATTTCAATTATACATGATGTTTACAATCTATTTTTGTTGAAGGCAACCCTTACATGTTTGAAGCATGAAATTTCATTGTTAAATTCCTAAGTATGGTTTTAGTATTGCAATTATGCTATTCCCACATGTTTTACTCATTCCCATACTTAAATCCATGAATTTCAAGTGTTTTGATAGAAAGAGCCCTTACACATTTTAAAGTTGAAGTATGTTTATCTATACCTTGGTAATTTGATTTCAAGTCATGATTTAAATTATTTTCATGTGGAATGCATTATAGTATGTTTTAAAATTTTATGTGGTCTCCATATCATGTAAACACGAATTCAGAATAAACCCCCAGTTTATGATTTGGTCATGTGATCATGTTGTCTTATTATGCTTAAAAGTACTCCTATGTTAAAGTATTGACCCCCATGTGATTGATGAAATGCTTAAATGAATAATTGTGAACAATCATTTCCTTCCACCGTTTCAAAGCTTTTATGTATCCCTGTTGATATTGTTATCGAGTCTTGGGAGTTATGAATACCATAAATTTAGCTTTTTACTTAGTCTTGGTATTCTCAGAATAGTTTCAGAGACGTATGAGTATTATCAGTTCAGACAGTTATCATGTTAGTCAAACTTAGATCAGTTCAGTAATTATAGTAAGTTCAGTTGAGAGTAGGATTTAGCATCGAGCGAACCCAGGGATGGGGGCTCACCTATCAGTAGATGGTGTAACCCTTAGTAACAGTCCCTAGGTTCTAGAACTATGTAGCCAGCATAGGTTGAGATATCAACATGCTAGTTGAGGGTTGACAAAGTATTTACCTGCCAGATGAGGGTAATACATATCTCATTAGGGCACCTGCCAGATGAGGGTGACGATAATGACCCGAGACTAGCCCCTAGTCATTAGACGGTGTTTACGACCCCGAATGACCACAAGCTAACCCATGAATGATATCTGCTGTGAGCACTAAATAATAATACTATAATTAATACAGAAAATGGCTGAAATGCCATAAGGTTCAAAATATCTGAAATATAGGTAAATAACAACATCTGATAAAAATTGAACACTGTCTAAAAACTAGTTTGGAAAGCCTCTAATTGAATCTATTTGAAAGTGGAGTTGATGGGACAATCCCCCAACTAACTCTATCTACTGAACTAATACATCTACTGAAAATATGAAATAGTATAATATCCTTGAATGATAAGGAATCACTGCTAAATCTACTGCTGCTGGCTAAACCTGAACCCACTATACGTGATCGGGAACCTGAGCGTCGGAACCTATGATATGAAACATCATAGCGCAGAAAAGTATACATCAGTATGTGGGAGTGTACTGGTATGCTAGATGAGGTAAGGCTGAATGCAAGGGTTCATATGAACGAGGATATAACTGATTGAATGAGAATAGCTAAACATGAGAGTACGTGGAGAATCTGAGAATACTGTAAATACTGAGAATGGAATCTGTGCATATACATATAGATATAAACTGTAACTGAGCTTTTCTTATGCTAAGTATTGAATTCTGATAACTGATTAACTGATACTGATTGACTGTATCTGACAATCCTAATTCTATAAAACTGAGCTGAGTTCTGAACTGAAGACTGAAACTGTAGGAGGTAATCATCTAACCGACATGCCTAAAATTTAAACTAATAGGGGTCCAACCTGTAACCCCAGTTGGAAGGGTGCTAATTTTGTGCCATGAGTATCTAGGTGAAGGTCTATTCTAAAGTCAATTTCCCTTTCGGGAGGAACTCCGGGAAGATCTTCAGGAAAAAATCAATGAATTCATTTACTACTGGGACTGACTCAAGAGTTAGGGTTTCTGAGTTAGAGTCTTTGACTCGTATAAGATGGTAGACACACCCCTTGGATATCATATTTATGGCTCTAAGGTAAGAAATAAACTGACCCCGAAGAGCTGTAGTACTACCCCTCCATTCAAGGACTGGTTCATTTGGAAACTGAAAATGAACTATTCTGTTTCTACAATCAACTGAGGCATAGCATGAGTGGATCCAATCCATTAGGAGAATGACGTAAAAATCCGTCATCTCTAACTCCACGAGATCAACTGAAGTAACTTTTTAAGCTATTGTGATCGGATAGTTCCTGTACACCTGTCTAGCTACAACGGAAATGCCTACTGGGGTAGACACTGAAAAAGGCTCTGCTAGATTTTTGGGACTGACTCCGAAATTGATGGCTATATATGGAGTTACAAAAGAAAGAGAATCTCCAAGGTCTAGTAAAGCATAAACATGTAAGTGAAAAACCTGCTACATACCAGTAACTACGTCAGGAGGATTTTCCTGATATTGGTGGAACTGAAGAGCATATAATTTATTCGAACACTGACCACTGGTAGCAATGGTAGCGACACCTTGCTGAGTTAGGCGACCAAATGGAACTGACGAATGATGGGACTGGCCATGTTGGCGTGCATCGCTACCTTTGTGAGATACTACCCAACACTCCTAAATCTGATGGCCTTACTTGTCACACCCGAAGCACATATCACTACCTGTTCTACACTCAACCTGATGGTGTCTGCCACACTTCTGACATAAAGGATTGGTAAAAGCACTCCTAACACTGACCTGGGACTTAGATCTTGGTGCCCTATCCCTATTGTCATTTCTAAATTTGGACTGGGGCACTGGATGAAGAAGGTACGGGGGCTGAAGACCTCTGGTGAAACTGAGGACGATTACCACCTTCTGACTTTGGTTGATTGAAATTAAAACTACCTATCCTAGCTCTCTTATTTCCTCTCTCCCCCTCCTTAATCTTCTGCTCCTCTATCTGTTGAGCATGAACCATCACCCTAGTAAAGTCTATCTCACTAATTAACATTGCGGTCCTACACTCCTTAACCACACTATTAGACATGCCAAACACAAACTTACTCATCTAGGACCTATTGTCAGCTACCACATGAGGAGCATATCTAGCTAACTGAGTGAAATTGAGAGAATATTCCCTCACACTCATGCTACCTTGCCTCAAATTAATAAATTCTAACACTTTGGCCTCTCTCAATTCTAATGGAAAGAATCTATCTAAGAAATCCATGACAAACTCTTCCCATTCTTTAGGCCCTGCATCAACACCTCTATCAACTTTCTAATGCTTAAACCAAGTATGGGCTACATCCTACAATCGATATGCAACCAACTCGACACTCTGACTAGACGTGAGCCCCATAGCATCCGTTACATTATGAACCATATCTAAGAATTCTCGTGGATCCTCTTCTGACTTGGATCCCGTGAAAGAAGAAGGATTCATCCGGGTGAATTCCTAAATTCTTATTACAGCAGTATTGGCCACTGGGTTGGCTGGAACAACAACTGACCGTTCATTCTATGTGGCTATGAAGTTTGCTAGAGTAGTGAACACAACCCTAAATTCTGCATGAGAGACTCACCACTAACTCCAACTAACTACTAACCGAGACATGAAATAAAGTAAGCCTGTCCTCGAAGTATGAGGACTCACCACTGCTACTGCTGAGAATCTGATGAGTCCACTCATAAGCCGGGAACTGAGAATCAGAACCTATGATATAATACATCATACCACAAATAAAAAGGTACGCGATCAGTACTTTGAATATACTGGTATGCTAAATGAGGTAGGCTGATATGCATGGTTTCATGAAAAAAACTAATGATTAACTGGATATGCATGTAAAGCATGGAGTACAGAGTAGAGAACATGGAATCTGAAGATACTCATAATGCATGGAAATTTGTAAATACTGAGGATGCATGACCAAGAATATAACATAACTAAGTAAAATCTGTAAACTAAAATATTGAGATAACTAAAATATGTATGCTTTGGTCAAGAAACACTAAGACTGAATAACTGAACTAGAACTATAATTGAGACTATATCTGAAAATGTGGGAGGTATCATCTAACCGACATTCCCTAATTTGAGCTAATCGGGGTCCAACCTATAACCCTAGTTAAAAGGGTGTTAATACCGTGCCACGGGTACTAACTATGGTTGTGTGGATCCACTAAACTGATATGATGTCCAACAGACTAAGGGTGTCAAGACTTAACTGATGGGTGACCCTTACGAGATAGTCAAGCCTAATCTGACGGGTGACTACTCATATGCAATGCTGGCTACATAGTTCTAGAGTATAGAAACTACTACAAATGACTCTGCCTATCTGACGGGGAATCTGCCATCCCTACACTCGCTCGGTGCTAAATCCTACACCCAAATGTAAGACACTGAGGTACTAGACTGTTCTGAGTTGAATAACTGATATCTGACTATTCTGATAAGGCTCATAATATAATTCTGAAGGCTATTCTGTGATTTACTGATGCTAGACTAAATAAACAGGTATGGTTTTTGGGTATTCAATACCCCCAGGACTCAAAACAACAATACTAAAAGGACACTAAAGCTTGAAGGCCAAAACATGAAGGCTCTTAATAAATAAATCTCTCTTGTAGGCATTTTATCAAACACTTGCAGTTCATGGTTTTAAAACAATCATATGAATGTCATGAAACTTTTAGAAATAGCATGAATTCATCATAATAGCATTAAATTATGGTTTAATTCAGTAAATCATAATAATAAAACATAAAAGATTGAATAATAACAATAATTTCATGGTAACATGGTATAGAATCATAGTTCATGGAGATTCATGAATGAAATCATAATTTAAAATATAATAACTTGTAAAGATCATAATTTTATAATTTAAAAAGGTTGCTTGGACTCTATGGATGAAAGGGATCCATGGATAAACATCTAACATACCAGGGTTAATGAATTTGAAGAGATGAGTGGAGAGTTCTAGAGAAATTACCTTTATTCTTGAAAGCTAGGGTTTCTTGTTCTTGAAAGAGGGATTTTTGATTGTGATAGGAATTGAAATAATGATGACTATTTGGGGTTTTAGGTGTTAAATTTTGTGTTTTAGGTTAATTAGGGCCGTGGAAAAAGATCCAAATATCCTTAAACGACTTTAAAACTGTAAGCTAAAAACTGACCATCTCAATTTTTGGCCTTGGTGCGATGTGCCACTATCACACCAAGCCACTGTAAAATGGACAACTGAGACCTGGACATATGGCACGACACGCCAAAATTGCGGTAAGCCCGTGGATGCCATTTTTACCACCTCCGCGATGTGTCATAATCTCGAAGGCCCACTAGAAATTGACAAACGAGACATTGGTCTACTCTGTAACATGCCATGATCATGGAGTCATACTAGAAATTGATAATTGTCATTTGTACTATCTACACAATGTGCTAAGGGTTAAAATAATGATGCCTAATGACTGAAACTTAAAATTTCCATGACTTCTTACTCGGTTATCAGATTTAGGAAAATTTTATATCGTTGAAAAGCTAACGGAATTTCCAACGCAATGGCAGGCTCTAAACTGAAAAATAATAAGTGTTTTAAAAATTTAATAGAAGAATACTCATGTATTGGGGCTTAGATTATTCTAGGGAAATATAGGGTGTTACAAATTTCTTTGATATGAGTCATTACATGGGCATGGTCATACGACTGAGATTGGAATGAAAGAGTCAACTTATGAGTATCCATGTTTGGGGGTTATAGTGCATCTCCCTCTTGGGACACTATGTCCCTCGAAAAATGTTGATTTGACTGAGATACTGTGGAAACACATGAGATGATGCATGGGTCACCTATGAACTAAAACATAACTGAATATCTGGGATCTGAAACTGAGACATGATACATGAACTAGGCTGAACTTGTTAGTACTAGGATGCTCTATTTTGGAATGGTCATATTCATGAAACTTTAGATAGTACAACTAGATTGAAAGATGGGAAACCATACGAACTTGTCCGCCTGACTGCTAACCTATAGTACTGGCTTTACAAACTAACTCATGCTAAAAACTTATACTCAACAGAAGCATTTCTTTACACCCTTTCTATAGAGTTCTGCTGACTTTAAGGAGCAAGGAAATCTTTGCAAGGTCTGAATACGACATCTGAACAAGAAATCATAACATGGTTCTAATTCTGTAACATAGAGTAAGGCCTACAAAACACCTTCTAAGATAAAGTTGCTAAGCCTTGTGTACTACAGCTACAAATTTTCAAGTTTAGACACATTTTTCGAATATTTTCTCAATGATATTCTCCACCTTAGCACAACACTTCACCTAAAATTACTAAAAATATTTACATGGGTGCTGAGTATGAATGCATAAACATACTAGCTTATCTGATTAACTAAAAATCTAATACCTGAATACTGGTCACATAAGGTTGAACAATTTTTAGCCTAAATAACTGGATTAAAACTGTAGAGTATTATGAACATGAGGTAAGGACTAGATGAGGCACATAAGGTAACTGAACATGAATTTATGGAAATGGTTCATATTTGAGAATGCAAGACTGAGCGCAGAACCTGCTTCTGAAATGGTCTATAAGCTGACGTATTGAAATACTGATAACTGAATAACTGGTGACTGTACGCTATGGTCAAGCAAACCTAAAACTGAACTGAGCCACTTAGCTGACTGCTGAACTGAGATTCATACTGGAACTGAATACTGGGATATGATAAAACATGGATATAGTATGAATACTGGGTATGAAACTACATGAGGGAGAATGACTTAAATTGAGGATCTGAATATACAACCACACTCAACCTTCTCTTATCTTCTCCTCTCCCTTCAACAACTAAATACAGTCTCCTACCAGCCATTCACTTACATACCAACATAATATTCAAGCCTATCTTCATGACTACAACCTCGTGTAAAACAACATGCACTAATCTTTCTTAACATGAAATATTTACCCTACTCTCTCCTTCTTAAGCAACTGCTCATCGCTACATCATCTCATAATGGGAGTTCACTGAAAGGCTAAAACATGAGGACTTGAAGCATGAATGAACACAACACCAAATTTGATACTTAAGTGAGGCCTGATAACTAGAATATCAATATCATGGATTTATCAAGAGGTATAACTGAGGGTATACTTGACATAATCTAAATTTAGCTAATTATTAAGAGAGTAGCATGAGCACTGGAATTGAACATACTATACAGCATGAGTTCATGAGTCATAAGCGACGTGACCTAAGTTTGGAGTTTCTATATTCTCGGAACATGATTCGTAATGCTAAGTGATCTGGAACTCCTTATACTAGGAATTGTAAGCGTACATGATTTTCGTTAATGTGCACGAATATAAACTATGGTCATAGAGTTGACATGTAAGGCATGAGTACTGAGATTACTGACATTACTACTAGAATCTAAAGCCTGACTTGGTTACTTTTTCTACCATCTCTCCCTTAGCTTAAAGCTATCATTCTAAGTCTGTGAATAACTTAATAAACTCTAAATCAAACTGAAACCACTTTGCTCTATAGTCTGAGATACAATAATACTCATAAACACTAAACTCATCCAGATGGACTATTCTGATAGTGTAAAAGCCGCTGCTAGTACTTTCTTCTGAGATAGAACTCTTAACTTTCTCTAGCCCCAATATTAATCATACAATAGCTTAAACACTGACTAACTTAGAATCTTCAAGTCTTCTATCTATTAGCTCAACTTTTAAAAATTCAAACTTAGATTCTAATACATAACATGGAGATTCACAAATCTTTAATAACCATACTACTTTCATCATAACATAGAAATATCACATCCATAACATATATTCCAAATCAACAAACTTAAGTCCTTGCATACACTACTTCAAGCCTACTAATTCACCTTTCATACAACTAGACCCATGATATTTAATCTGCTCAAATTCAGATAATACTATTCCCATTTTACAGCTGCTAAACCCCTGTGTCCTTGCTTTTCACTCTAGGTTATATGCTTTCATAGGATTCTGAGGAGGGATCTAAAAGGACACCTGAGTTTGTCTAAATGCTTGATTTTTCATGAATCATGAATGAAATCTTTCTTAATCATAAGGGCTCTGATGGGAAACTTTCAAACTCGCATGAAGTCCTATAACTGTCTGTAAGAAACTACCTAAGAAATCTCTATTTGTAAGGATTGATAGATCTTGATTGTTTTTGTCACTTTGAATATATGGCAGGGCTGGCAAGAATAGAGCAAGATGAGAATCTATATAACTTTGTTAGAGGACCTTTCTATAGAATGATCTGAGACATGAAAAAAAGGAAACTTTTTCCTAAAATATTTCATAGCTCCCTGTCTATAAGTATGGCGCGCTACACACCCATGCACAAGACTATACTAGATATGGATTTCAGACTTCCTAGGACTCTATTGAACCTTAGGCTGTGATACCAAGTTTTTAATGACCTGAGACTACCCCCTAGTTATCACACGGTGCTTACGACCCCAAAGGACCACTACGAGATAATCAAGCCTAATCTGATGGGTGACTACTCATATCCTACATTGGCTATATAGTTTTGGAATATAGGGACAACAACTAATGACTCAGCCTATCTGATGGGGAAGACATCATCCCTATGCTCGCTCGGTGATAAATCCTACTCCCAATTGAAAGACACTGAGGTACTTGACTGTTCTAAGCTGAATAACTGATATCTGACTATTCTGATAATGCTCATAATATAATTCTAAAGACTATTTTGTAATGTACAGAATGTAATGAGGCTAGACTAAATAAACACCTACAATCTTCGAGTATTCAATACCCCAGGACTCAAAACGACAATATTGAAAGGACACTAAAGCTTGAAGGCCAAAACATAAAGACTCTTAATAAGTAAATCACTCTTGTAGGCATTTTATCAAACACTTGTAGTTTATGGTTTTAAAAAAATCATAGGAATGTCATGGAACTTGTAGAAATAGCATGAATTCATCATAATAGCATTAAATCATGGTTTAATTTAGTAAATCATAATATTAAAATAAAGAAGATTGAATAGTAATAATAATTTCATGGTAAAATGGTATTGAATCATAGTTCATGGAGATTTATGGATGAAATCATAATTTAAAATATGATAACTTGAAAAGATCATAATTTTATAATTTAAAAAGTTTGCTTGGAATCTATGGATGAAAGGGATCCATGGATGAACATCTAACATACTTGGGTTGATGAATTTGAAGAGATAAATGGAGAGTTCTTAAGAAATTTCCTTGATTCTTGAGAGCAAGGGTTTCTTATTCTTGAAAGAATGATTTTTGATTGTGAAGAGGAATTGAAATAATGATGACTTGTTATGGTGTTTAGGGGTTAAATTTCATGTTTTAGGTTAATTAGGGTCGTGGAAAAAGACCCAAATATCCTTATTAAAAATGGAAGATGAAAACTGATCAACCCGAATTTTGTCCTTGATGTAACGCGCCACTATCACACCAAGCCACTGGAAAAGGGACAATTGGAACCTGGACAGACGGTACGACATGCCACTATCGCGGTAATCCTATGGATGCCATTTTGGCCACCTCTGCGATCCGCAATGATCGCGGAGGCCCACTAGAAATTGACATATGAGAAATTGGCCTGCTCCGAGATGCGCCATGATCGTGGAGTCACACTAGAAATCGACAATTGTCATTTGGACTATCTACGCGATACTATAGGGTTAAAATAATAGTGTTTAACGACTGAAACTTAAAATTACCATAACTTCTTACCCGGTTCTCGGATTTAGGCAAATTTTATATCATTGGAAGCTAACTGAATTTCCTACGCAATGCCAGGCTGTAAAATAAAAAGTAATGAGTGTTTCAAAAATTTCATATACGAATACTCATCTACTGGGACTTACATTATGCTAGGGAAATGTGAGCTGTTACAATATCTCCCCTTGGGATCATTTGTCCTCGAATAAAACTAGTTAAGCTGAGAGAACTAATGGACTGAGCTTACACATTGAATATGTATGTCTGATGGATGGAATGCAAGAATGAACTGATTCATGAATACATGACTGATAGGAACATGATATACAGCTAAAAATGAGCATGATAGAGAAAAGAAAATCTTAAGAAGATTAGTACCTTATACTAAATCTGGATTTGCAGAGAAAAGATGAGGGTACTTGGTTCGTATATCTGCTTTTTCTTACCATGTGGCTCCCTCAACGGAATGATTCCGCCAAAGAACTTTGACTAGTGGAACTTCTTTATTCCTTAGTCTACCAACTTGATGATCAAGAATTTTAACTGAAACTTACTCAAAGAAAAGACTATTCTGTATATCTACACTTTCTAAGGGAACAACTACAGATGGATTACCAATATACTTTTTCAATAATGAGACATGGAACACTGGGTGTACTGAGGCTAAATCTGAAGGTAACTCATGCTCATAAACAACCTTTCCAAAATGAATGAGAATTCTGAAGGGACCGATATATCGGAGACTGAGTTTCCCTTTCTTGCCAAATCTCTTCACTCCCTCTATGGGAGAGATTTTCAAGTACACGAAGTCACCGACGTCAAACTCGAGATCCTTTCTCCTCATATCAGAATATAATTTTTGTCTACTTTGGGCAGCCTTAAATCTTTCTCTGATCAATGAACCTTTTCTAATGTATCAAACACCAAGTCAGGCCCTACTACTGTGGCCTCACCTACTTCAAACCAACCAATTTCTGGTCTTTGACTGATTCTTTCAACTTAACTAGATTGGGATCTCTATCCTGCTTTTACTTTACCTTGGAAACTAGAGATGACTATGAGCTACTCTGCACCTATACACTACCCTTTGCTGAATCGAGTAAACGGACACCTAGTTGGGCAAGTTGATAAACATCCTGAGCTAAATTTTTCTTACCATCCTCAACATGAGCTACACTACCCATAGACATTCTAATAAGAGCATTAATCACTACATTGGCCTTGCTCGAATGATACAGAACATTCATGTCATAATCCTTTCATAACTATAACTATCTTCTCTGATGCAAATTCAAATCATCCTTAGAGAACACATAATAAAGGCTTTTCTAATCTATGGACACATCTACATGCACCTCATATAAGTAATGCCTCTAAATATTTAAGGCAAACACTACAGCTGCTGGATCATGATCATGAGTTAGATAATTCTTTTCATGAGGCTTAAGCTGTCTAGAGGTGTAGGCTATGAAATTACCTCTCTGCATAAGGACACAACCCAAACCTACTCTGGATGTATCACAGTACACAACAAAACCATCTGAACCATCTGGTAGAGTCAAGACTGGGACTGAGGTAAGTCGAGTCTTCAACTCCTGAAAACTCTTCTAGCATGAATCTGACCACTGAAACTTAACTTTCTTCTGAGTCAATATGAACATGGGGGGTGCAATAAAAGAAAATACCTCAACAAATCGATGGTAATAGCCAGCTAAACCCAAGAAACTCTTAATATCTGAGGGATAGATGGGTCTAGGCTAGTTTTTTTCCATTTTAGTCTTTTGAGAATCAACTCTAATGCCATCACCGAAAATAATATGACCAAGGAATTCTACTGATCTTAGCCAGAATTCACACTTACTAAATTTGGTGAACAACTGATGGGCTCTATGAGTCTGAAGCACTATGCTGAGATGGTCTGCATGATCACTTTCGGTATGAGAATAGATAAGAATATCATTAATGAAGACTATGATGAACATGTCTAAGTACTTCTTGAACACTCGGTTCATCAAGTCCTTAAAGGATGCTGGGGCATTTGTAAGACCAAAGAACATGACTAGAAATTCGAATTGACAATACAGAGTTTGGAAAGCTATTTTTAGAATGTCACATTCTCTGACTCTAAGCCGGTGATAGCCTGATCTGAGGTCTAGTAAGACCCTGTAAAATTCCAAGCTTTACTCAGGCCGTTAAATCTTAAAAAGAGGTCCCAAACTTAGAAACTTTAGCTAAGTATTTAAACTTAGAACCTTTTTTTAGCCTTCATAATTTGGCACTCTAATTTCTCAACCCATACGACCCTTAAATATTAATCTTTAAGTTGATTCATGATCAGCTATGTTAGTAGGTGGTCCCGAATGAGTTTTGGATTTTTTGAACCACGTTTAGACCATATTTTGGTGTCCTAAAGTACTGTACCAACATGATTTAGGTGCACCGCATTGCCTATCGCGTTGGTTAGTATTGTGCAAAATTTGCCAGTCAAAAGTACTGAGGCTTGGCATGATCATGGCGCGACGCATTGAGTAACGCATTGATGCCATCGACACACCGTGTCGACAACCGCATTAGTGCCCTATTTTTAGCTTTTTAAATCCGCATCTATAGGGGTATTTCAGTCAATTTCCCACCCCTATATAGCCCTGTTACCTGAGATTAAACCCTATTTTCCCCTTAAATATACTCTCTTCTCTCAATTTCTCTCAAGAATAAGTTAGGGTTTTTCCAGTTGAAGATCCAAATTCAAGAGTCTCTCCACCAGTCTTCCTAAAATCAAGAACTAAGGTATGTTAGATTTTGATTCTTGGGTCCCTTCCATCCAAGAAGTTCAACCATCCTTTTCAAATTATTAAGATTGAATATTTATGATTTTTCATGATTTATGTGAGTTGATATTCATGTTTATGTTATTGTTGAGTTGTGATTCATGATCTAGATTACAAGTTTCATGATTTAGTCCTAGCATGTGATGATTTGCATAATGTTCATGATAAATCCTTTTAAGTTGCATGCTATTGATGTAGCCATGTTAATTGGATGTATTGATTGTTGTATAACCAATGTATGCTCCCTATATGTTTCATAAAATGCTTATGTGAAGGAAATAGAGTTATTACAACATGTTAGCATGAAATCCCTAATTATGTATAAGTTAATGCATACCAAGTGTTTGTTGAAAGGCCTTAGTAGATGAATAATGATATGTTGCATGCACTCCTATTTACGTGCATTCCGTAATGAATGAATTATGAGACATTGGTATGCATCCCAGCACGTTTACATGTTTAAGACTTCTAAGTGCTTGAAAAGATGAATCCTTGATTTTATTGTGAATGATAGACTATTGTTATGAGATTCAAGAATTATCATGCCTTATTTATTTATGTTATCGAGTCCTGGGGGTATTTAACACCCGATAATTTAGCTGATTATCTAGAGCCCATGTCAGTTTTCTAGATAATCTCAGTCGTGCCATGATCAGTAGAACTCAGTTTGTTACAGAATTTAGAGAGACTCAGTAATTTTAGTATCAATATTCAGTTTAGACCTTGGTAGTATTCCGTCAGTCAATGAAACTAAGTGAGATCAGTTCAGTTTAGTTAATCAGTATAATCAGTAACAGTTCAGTCATGCCTAGTATGAATTAGGAAATTAGCTTAGTGTTTTTTAGTTAGGAGTAGGATTCAACACCGAGCGATCCTAGGAATGGTGGCTCACCCACTATATAGGACTGACATTCCTAGAAGCAATCACTAAGTTCTAGAACTACATAGCCATCGTAGGTATGATATGTCACCCGTTAGATAGGACTGATATGCTCGGGGATCACCCACTAGTACAGGACTAATCTTAGGGGTCACTCGCTAGATTAGGACTGATTCCATAGTAGTTGTATTTAACCATGGTACGGTACTGATACCCTTACTACTGGGGTTATAGGTTGGACCCCATCAGTTCAGATTTGGGGTATATCAGTTAGATGACTACCTCCCATTGTCTTAATTTTAGATTCAGTCTGAGTAATAAAACTCAGTGCAGTATTACAGAAACTAGGAGTGTTAGATACAGTCACTTAGCTCAGTAAGGAACTTAGATAGTTCCATAAAATTTAGAGATCACCCACTAGATAGGACTGATATCAAGTACAGTCAATTATTTTCATCATCTAAAGATTCAGTGATCACCCTCTAGATAGGACTGATCTCAGATACAGTCAATCAGTATTAGAAAAACTCTGAGATCAATATCAGTAGACTTAGTTATTCAATATCCCAGTGTTAGTAAACTCAAATGTCAGTAAATTAGTATTTAGAATTCAGCATCAACAAACCCAGTTATCAGTTTTCCAGTTAGTTGAACACAGTATTCAATGTTACTATCATTTCAGTTATCGTTTATGCATTCATTCATGTAATTCCTCATTCAGTATACTCATGTCAGTCAGTCAGCTATAGTTCATGCATATGAGCCTTTGTATTTAGCCTTACATTATCTAGCATACCATTACATTCTCACGTATTGACGCATACTTTCCTGTGCTATGGTATTTTGTACCATAGGTTCAGAAGCATGAGATCCAGAGCACCCTTAGAAGTCCAGATTCAACCAACAACAGTAGATAACAGTGAGTCCTCATCATTTTGGGATGGTTCTTATTTCACTTTATTACATTAGATTCAGTATTTTTAGTAGATGAAGTTAGTTGGGGGATTGTCCCATTCAACTCCTTATTCAGACCATTGGAGGCTTTCAGACTAGATGTTCATATAGTTGTATTAGTATTCAGTTTTCAGTTATATTTCAGATCTTTGAACCTTATGGCAAGTCTTCCATCAATTTTTTGCATTTCTACAATGTATTATTCCGTGCTCAGTTTTAGATATCAGTCAAGGGTTATCTTGTGATTCTTTGAGATTATGAGCACCGTGTAGTGTTCGGGGTACTAGACTCGGGGTAGTACAAACTTGGTATCAGAGGCTAAGGTTCAATAGTGTCCTAGGAAGTCTTAAAGGCACATTTAGTAGAGTCTTGTGTATGGTTGTATTGTTCGTCACATTTATGTACAGGAGGCTATAAGATGTTTTAGGAACAGTTTCCCTTCTTTTAGTATTTATGTCGTGCGAGTGAGCATGAGCTCAAGTTAAGACTCTTAGTCTAATCCATTCTTTCTTTCATTACAGAATATGCCTTATTGCAGAGATAATTCCTATAGAAATAATAATCAGCCACCTCAGCCCATAGATCTTTTGAATGAGAATGTGTCACATGGAGAGTTTTGGGTAGCTTTTCAGGTGCTAGGCCGAGCTGTGATAACTACTGTTCAGGGTAACCGTCAGGATGCAGCCCAACCCCAGCAAGATGGTAATTTATCCATAGCCAGGATAAAAAAATTCATGAGAATCAACCCGCCAAAATTCTTTGGGTCAATAGCAGGCGAGGACCCACAACTTTATCTTGAGGAGGTAAAGAAGATCATCTAAATTATGCATATCTCTGGAGAGGAGAGTGTAAAATTAGCATTCTATAGGTTGAAGTATGTTGCTCATGATTGGGTAGTGATATGGAAGAAGAGTAGAGGGGAGGATGCAGCTCCCATGACTTAGCAGATATTTCAGGATATGTTCTTAGATAAGTTTTTCCCACTTGAGATGAGGGAAGATAAGGTAGAAGAGTTCATGAACCTAAGGCAAGGCTTTATGTTAGTGAAGGAGTATTCCCTCCAGTTCAATCAATTGTCTAAGTATGTTCACGAGCAGGTGGTTGACCCTAGATCTAGCATGAGTAAGTTTGTGACCGGTGTGTCTGGGTTGGTCGTTAAGGAGTGTAGGACTACTATCCTCAATAAAGACATGGATATTTCTAAACTAATAATGCACGCTCAGCAAATTAAGGTAGAAAAAGTTAAGGAGAGAGAGTGAATAAGAAAGCCAGAACAGGTTATTTTAGTTTTCTCAGCCAGGGTCACAGGGTGGTAACGATTCTCAGCATAGTCAAAAGTTTTCAGTCCTAGCTCCATCCTCAGTTAGTGCACCAGTACCAAAGCCTAGGGGAGCATACCTATCCTCTTTGTCAAGAATGTGGTAAGAACCACCTAGGTGAATGTAGAGCTGGCAGCGAGTTATGTTTTGGTTGTTGTTAGCCAGGCCACAGGTTGCGAGAGTGTAGAGTTTTGTCTCAGAGAGGTAAAGATTTACATCATCAGGGAGCCACTTCCAGTACCACTAGGGGTCAGCATCAGAATAGATTTTATGCACTCTATACTCGCCATGATCAGGGAAGTTACCCGAACATAGATTCGGGTACGTTATAAGTCCTTCATTTTCATGATATGCATTGTTAGATCCTTTGCTCCTATTTGAGCTTAAGTTTTCAACATGAGTTAGTTAGTAAAGCTAGAAATTTAGTTTAATAGTCAGGCAGTCAGTTTAGTATAGTTTGTTTCCCATCTTTCCATTTAGTCATACTATTAGAAATCTTAGGAATGAAACTATACCAAGATAGAAAGTCCCAGTAGTTGCAAGATCAACTCAATTAATGTATCATGCATTAGCTTCAAATCCCAGATGTTCAGTCATGATCTAGTTCATAGATGCCTTGTGTATCGCCTTAGTTTTCCCAGTATCTCAGTAAAGTAAGCATTCTTAGAGGGACATAGTGTCCCAAGAGAGAGATACTCTATGATTACCCAATGCTTTCATGTCCTTAAGCCATTCAGTTGCATGTTCAGATGTTCCTTACAAAGTCAGTATTAGTTATCATTGCATATTCACTCATGCATTTGGGAGTCAGCTCAGTCAGATATTAATTCATTAGATATGCATGTTCAGTAGAAGAAGCTTATCTTATCAGTCAAGCATCCATGTATCCAATATGCATGTTCAGTATGAAAGTTTAGTATATTAGTAGTTCCATTCATATAGTCATGTTTCAGATGTTCATGACCAGTAAGTAAGTTCAGTCCATCCGGATTTTTGGTCTAGTCAGTCCCATTCAAGGATGAATGTTTCCAAGGGGGAGATATTGTAAGATCCCACAAAACTCCAAGCTTTACTCAGTTCATTAAAGCTTAAAAAGAGGTCCCAGACTTAGAAACTTCAGCTAAGTGTTTACACTTAGAATATTTTTTTAGCCTTCATAAGTTGGCAATCTTATTTCTCGACCCATACGACCCTTAATGTCAATCTTTAAGTTGATTCATGATCAGCTATGTCGGTAGGTGTTCCCGAATGAGTTTTAGATTTTTCGAACCACGTTTAGAGCATGTTTGGTTTCCCAAAATAGTGGACCAATGTGATCCAGGCATGCCGCATTGCCTATCGCATTGGTTAATATTGTGCAGGATTTGCCAGTCAAAAGTACTAAGGCATTAACGTGCTGCATCGACAGCTGCGTCAGTGCCTAATTTTTAGCTTTTTAAAATCCACATCCAGAGGGGTATTTGGGTCAATTTCCCACCCCTATATAACCCTATTACATGAGATTCGACCCTATTTTTCCTCAAAATAAACTTTCTTCTCTCAATTTCTCTCAAGAACAAGTTAGGGTTTTCCAATTGAAGATCCAAATTCAAGAGTCTCTCTTCCAATCTTCCTATAATCAAGAACTAAGGTATGTTAGATGTTGATTCTTGGGTCCCTTCCACTCAAGAAGTTCAAGAACCCTTTTCAAATTATAACGATTGAATATTTATGATTTTTCATGATTTATTTGAGTTGAAGTTCATGTTTATGTTATTATTGAGTTGTGATTCATGATCTAGATTACAAGTTTCATGATTTTGTCCTAGCATGTGATGATTTGCATAATGTTCATGATAAACCCCTTTAAGTTTCAAGTTTATTGATGTAGCCATGTTAATTGGATGTTTTGATTGTTTTATAACCAAAATATGCTCTCCATATGTTTGATAAAATGCTTATGTGAAGAAAATAGAGTCATTACATCATGTTAGCATGAAATCCCTAATTATGTGTAAGTTAATGCATGCCAAGTGTTTGTTGAAAGACCTTGGTGAATGAATTATGATATATTTCATGCACTCCCAGTTAAGTGCATTACTTAATGAATAAATTATGAGACATTCGTATGCATCCCGATACATTTACATGTTTAAGATTTCAAAGTGCTTGAAGAGATGCCTCTTTGATTTTATTGTGAATGATAGAATATTGTTATGTTATTCAAGAATTTTCATACCTTATTTATTTATGTTATTGAGTCCTGGGCTCGAAAATTTAGATGATTTCTAGAGCCAGTGTTAGTTTTCCAGATAATCTCAGTCATGCCATGATCAGTAGAACTCAGTTAGTTACAGAATTTAGAGAGACTCGGTAATTTTAGTATCAGTCTATTCCAGTTCACTTATTCAGTTCAGACCTCAGTAGTATTCCATCAGTCAATGAAACTTAGTGAGATCAGTTTATTTTAGTTAATTAGTATGATCAGTAACAGTTCTGTCAAGCCTAGTATGAACTAGGAAATCAGTTCAATGTTTTTTAGTTAGGAGTAGGATTCAGCACCGAGCGAGCCTAGGGTTGGGGGCTATCCCTCTAGATAGGACTGAGATCCCTAGAAGCAATCCCTAAGTTCAAAAACTACGTAGCCAGCGTAGGCATGAGATGTCCCCTATTAGATAAGACTAATGTGCTCGGGGATCACCCGTTAGTACAGGACTAATCTTAGGGATGACCCCCTAGATTAGGACTGACTCCATAGCAATTGTCTTTACCCATGGCACGGTACTAACACCCTTCTAGCTGAGGGTTACAGGTTGGACCCCACCAGTTCAGATTCAGGGCATATCGGTTAGATGGATACCTCCCACAATTTTAATTTTAGATTCAGTCTCAGGAATAGAGCTTAGTGCAATATTATAGATATCAGGACTGTTACATACAATCACTCAACTCAGTAAGTAACTTAGATAGTTTCATAGAATTTAGAGATCACCCGCTAGATAGGACTGATCTCAAGTACAGTCAATCATTTTCATCATCCAGAGATTCAGAGATCACCCGCTAGATAGGACTGATCTCAGGTACAATTAATCAGAATCAGTATCAGTAGATTCATAGATCACCTACTAGGTAGGACTGATCTTAGATACAATTAATCAGTATTAGAAAAACTCTAAGATCAATATCAGTAGACTCAGTTATTCAATATCCCAGTGTTAGTAAACTCAAATGCCAGTAAATTAGTATTTAGAATTCAGCATCAGTAAACCTAGTTATCAGTAATCCAGTAAGTTGAACTCAATATTCAGTGTTACTACAATTTAAGTTATAGTTTATGCATTCATGCATGTAATTCCTCATTTAGTGTACTCATGTCATTTAGTCAGCTATAGTTCGTGCATATAATCCTTTGCATTTACCCTTACCTTATCTAGTATACCAGTATATTCTCACTTAGTGACGCATACTTTCCTTCCCTATGGTGTTTTATACCATAGGTTCAGAAGCACGAGCTCCAAAGCACCCTTAGCACTCCAAATTCAGCCAGCAACAGTAGATAGCAGTGAGTCCTCATCATTCGGGAATGGTTCTTATTTTACTTTATTTCATTAGATTCAGTATTTTCAGTAGATGGAGTTAGTTGGGGGATTGTCCCACTCAACTCTTTATTCAGACAGTTAGAGGCTTTCAGACCTGAGTTTTTCAGACTAGATGTTTAGACAATTGTATTAGTATTCAATTTTTAGTTGTATTTTAGATGTTTGAACCATATGGAAAGTTTTTTGTCAGTTTTCCACATTTTTATAGTACATTTTTTAGTGCTCAGTTACAGATATCATTCAAGAGTTAGCTTGTGGTCCTTCGGGATTATGAGCACCATATAGCATCCGGGGTACCAGACTCGGGGCATTACAGGTGTATCTTCAAAAAGTAACTGGCACCCTAAAGTTGGTCGACCAAGTCATTGATTCTAGGAAGTGGATATTTATTCTTGACTGTGACCTTGTTCAACTGACAGTAGTCTATGCACATTCTGAGAGAATCATCTTTCTTACGCACAAATAGAATAGGTGTGCCCCACGGGGAGATGCTGGGTCTGATAAATCCCTTATATAAGAGATCCTTCAATTTTTCTTTTAGTTCTTTGAATTTAGCTGAAGCCATTCTATATGGCAAAATAGATATAGGCTGAGTATCTGAAAGAAGGTCTATTCCGAAGTCAATTTTCCTTTAGGAAGGAACTCCGAGAAGATCTTTAGGAAAAACATCTGAGAATTCATTTACTATGAGTCTAAATTAAGAGTAAGGGTTTTTGATTTAGAGTCTCTTACTCTCACAAGATAGTAAACACACCCCTTAGATGTCACCTTTCTGCCTTTAAGGTAAGTAATCAACTGACCCCTAAGAGCTGTAGTATTACCCCTCCATTTAAGGACTGGTTCATTTGAAAACTAAAAACGAACTATTCTATTTCTATAATAAACTGAGGCATATCATGAGCTGAGCCAATCCATGTCGAGAATGACATCAAAATCTGTCATCTCTAACTCCATAAGATCAACTGAAGTAAATTTTTGAGCTGTTATGACAGGACCGTTCCTGTATACCTATTGGCTACAATGGAAACGCCTACTGGGGTAGACACTAAAAAGGGTTCTACTAGATTTTCGGGACTGGCTCAAAAATTGACGGCTATACATGGAGTTACAAAAGAAAGAAAAGTTCCAAGGTCTAGTAAAGCATAAAAATATAAGTGAAGGACCTGCAACATACTACTAACTATGTCAGGAGAATTTTCCTTATCTTGGTGGTACTGAAGAGCATATAATCTGTTCGAACGTTGACCATTGGTAGTAGCACCCTGCTGAGTTGGGTGACCTAATGGAACTGACGACTAATGGGACTGGCGCTGTTGGGGTGTATCCCTACCTTTCTGAGAAACTATTTGATACTCCCAAATCTGATGGCCTAGCTTGCCATACCCAAATCACACATCACTACCCATTTTATACTCACCCTGATGGTGTCTGCCACACTTCTGCCATAAAGGATTTGTAATACACTATATTTCTCTAGCCTAGATTAACCTTCAGTACATGGGTTATCCTAAATATTTTTTTTTTAAATACTCAGTAATTTTCAAATTTGACCCTGCCATTGTATAGGAAATTCAATTAGCTTTCCAATGATATAAAATTCAACTAAATCCGACAATCGGGTAAGACGTTATGGCTATTTTAAGTTCAGTCGTTAAACATCATCATTCAGACCAGTAGCACATCGTGGAGTATGTTAAAATAACAATTGTCACGGATACTAATGATGGTTGTGTGGATTCACTAAGCTGATATAATGTCCAAAGGACTAACGGTGTCAAGCCTGAACTGATGGTGACCCCTGCGAGATAGTCAAGCCTAATCTGACTGGTGACTACTCATATCCTACGCTAGCTATATAGTTCTAGAGTATAGGTACTTCTACTAATGACTCTGCCTATCTAATGGGGAAGCTGCCATACCTATACTCGCTTGGTGCTAAATCCTACTCCCAACTGAAAGGCACTGAGGTACTAGATTGTTCTGAGTTGAATAACTGATATCTGACTATTCTGATATTGCTCATAATATATTTCTAAAGACTATTCTATAATGTACAGAATATACTGAAGCTATACTAAATAAACAGCTATGGTTTTTTGGGTATTCAATACCCCCAGGACTCTAAACAACAATACTGACAGGACACTAAAGCCTGAAGGCCAAAACATAAAGGCACTTAATAAATAAATCACTTTTGTAGGCATTTTATCAAACACTTGTAGTTCATGGTTTTAAAACAATCATAAGAATGTCATGGAACTTGTAGAAATACCATGAATTCATCATAGTAGCATTAAATCCTGATTTAATTTAGTAAATCATAATATTAAAACATGGAAGATTGAATAATAACAATAATTTCATGGTAACATGGTACAGAATCATAGTTCATGGAGATTCATGGATGAAATCATAATTTAAAACATGATAACTTGAAAAGGTCACATTTTATAATCTAAAATAGTTGCTTGGACTCCATGGATGAACATCTAACATTCTTGGGTTAATGAATCTGAAGAGATAAATAGAGAGTTCTTTTGAAATTGCCTTGATATTTGAGAGCTAGGGTTTCTTGTTCTTGAAAGAGGGATTTTTTATTGTGAGATGAATTGAAATAATGATTACTTAGGATGTTTAGGGGTTAAATTTTGTGTTTTAGGTTAATTAGGGCCATGGAAAAAGACCCAATTACCCTTAAATGAATTAAAAAACGGAATCTAAATATTGACCATCCCAATTTTTGGCCTTGGCGCAATGTGCCACTATCGTACCAAGCCACTGGAAAAGGGACAACAGGGACTTAGACAGATAGCGCGATGCGCCACCATCGCGGTAAGCCTGTGGATGCCATTTTGGCCACCTCCGCGATACGCCATGATCGCAGAGGCCCATTGGAAATTAACAAAAGGGAAATTGGTCTGCTCCGTGATGCGCCATCATCACTAAGTCACATTGGAAATCCACAATTGTCATTTGGACTGTCTACGCGATGCGATAATGGTTTAAATAATGGTTTTTAACGATTGAAAATTAAAATCGCCATAACTTCCTACCTGGTTATCAAATTTAGGTAAATTTTATATCGTTGGAAAGCTAACTGAATTTCCTATGCAATGGTAGGCTCTAAACTGAAAAATAATAAGTGTTTCAAAAAATTTATAAATAAATACTCATGTATTGGAACTTAGATTATGCTAAGGAAATATGGGGTGTTACAGATTTCTTAGATATGCTTCATGACATGGGGATGGTCATACTGCTGAGATTGGAACAAAAAAGTTAAATTATGAGTATCCATTACTCCAACTGGATTTGTAACATGAAGAGAAAATGGATGGTTTAGGACATAAAAGCTCTGGGGTTATAGTGCATCTCCTCCTTGAGACACTATGTCCCTCGAAGAATGTTGACTTGATTGAGATACTGAGGAAAATCTTGAGATGATGCACGGGGCACCTACGAACTGAACCATCACTGAATATCTGGGATCTAAAACTGAGACATGATACATGAACTAGGCTAAATTCATTACTACTAGGATGCTCTATCTTGGAATGGTCATATTCATGAAACTTCGGATAGTACAACTAGATGGAAAGATGGGAAACCATATGAACTTGTCCTCCTGACTACTACCTTGTAGTACTAGCTTTATAGACTAACTCATTCTAAAAACTTATACTCGACTGGAGCATTTTTTGACACTCTTTCTATAGAGTTCTACTGACTATAGGGAGCAAGGAAATCTTGGAATGGTCTGAATAAGACAGCTAAACCAGAAATCATAACATGGCTCTAATTCTATAACATGGAGTACGACCTACAAAACACCTTCTAAGATAGAGTTGCTAAGCCTTGTGCCCTGTAGCTACAAATTTTCAAGCTTAGACATATTTTTCAAATACTTTCTCAACTATACTCTCTACCTTAGCACAACGCTTCACCTGAAACTACTGAAAATATTTACATGGGCGCTGAGCATGAATACAGAAAATACTATCTTATCTGATTAACTAAATGACTGATAGATGAATACTGGTCACGTAAGATTGAACTATTCTTAGCCTAAATAACAGGATTAAAACTGTAGAGTACTATGCACATGAGGTAAGGAATGACTGAGGAACATAAGGTAACTGAACATGAATTCATGGAAATGGTTCTTATTTGAGAATGCAAGACTAAGCGCATAACCTGATTCTGAAATGGTCTATAAGCTGAAGTATTGAAATACTGATAACGGAATAACTGGTGATTGTACGCTATGGTCAAGCAAACCTGAAACTAAACTGAGCCACTAAGCTGACTGCTGAACTGGGACTATGACTGAGATTCATATTGGAACTGAATGCAGGGATATGATAAAAGGTAGATACTGTATGAATACTGGGTCTAAAACTATGTGAGTAAGACTGACATAAATTGAGGATTTGAATATACAACCACACTCTACCTTCTCTTATCTTCTCCTCTCCCATCAATAACTAAATACAGCCTCCTAATAACTATTTACTTACACACCAACATGACATTCAAGCCGATCTTCATGACTAGAGCCTCGTGTTAAACAAGTCTGCACTAATCTTTATTAACCCAAAATATTTACCCAACTTTCTCCCTTTTAAGAAATCGCTCTTCACAACATCATCTTATAAGGGGAGTTTACTGAAAGGCTAAAACATGAGGACCTGAAGCATGAATGAACACTACACCAAACTTGATACTTAACTGAGACCTTATAAATAGAATATAAACATCATAGATTTATTAAGAGGTCTAACTGAGGGTATACATGACATAATCTAAATTTAGCTGATTATTATGAGAGTAGCATGAGTTCTGGAATTGAACATACTATAAAGCATGAGTACATGAGCCATGAGCGATATGACCTGAGTTTGGAGCTTTTGTATTCATGGAACATAATTCATAACACTAAGTGATCTGGAACTCCTTATACTAGGAATTGTAAACTTACGTGATTTTCGTTAGTGTACACGAATATGAACTATGATCATAGAGCTGACATGTAACGCATGAGTATTGACATTACTGACATTACTACTAGAATCTGAAGCCTGACTTATTCACTTGTTCTACCATCTCGCCCTTAGCTTAAAGCCATCATTCTAAGTCTATGAATAACTTAATA
Organism: Capsicum baccatum var. pendulum; assembly: GCA_030864225.1. Taxonomy (NCBI): domain Eukaryota; kingdom Viridiplantae; phylum Streptophyta; class Magnoliopsida; order Solanales; family Solanaceae; genus Capsicum; species Capsicum baccatum. The sequence goes on from CM061550.1 coordinate 205,765,661, forward strand.
AACTCTATATTGAACAAAAACCACTTTTCTCTAGAGTCTGAGATACAATAATACTCATAAACACTGAACTCATCCATATGGACTATATGATAGTGTAATAGTAGCTTCTAGTACTTTCTTCTGAGATAGAACTCTTAACTTTCTATAGCTCCAATATTCATCATACAATAGCTTAAACACTGACTAACTTAGAATCTTCAACTCTTCCTTCTATTAGCTCAACCTTCAAAGATTCAAACTTAGATTCTAACATATAACATGAATATCCACAAATCTTTAATAACCATACTACTTTTATCATAGCCTGTAATTATCACATACACAACATATATTCCAAATCAATAAACTTAAGTCCTTGCATACACTGCTTCAAGCCTACTAGTTTACCTTTCATACAACTAGCCCCATGAAATATAATCTACTAAAATTCAAATAATACTATTCTTTATTTTACTACTACTAAACCCCTGGGTCTTTTCTTTTAACTCTAGGTCATATGCTATCATAGGATTGTGAGGAGGGATCTAAAAGAACACCTAACTTTGGCTAAATGCACTATTTTTCATGAATCATGAATAAAATCTTTGTTACTCATAAGGGTTCTGATGGGATACTTTCAAACCCGCATGAATTCCCAGAACTATCTGTAATGAACTACCTGAGAAATCTCTATTTATAAGGATTGATCGATCTTGATTGTTTCTGTCACCTTGAAAATAAGGCAGGGCTGTCAAGAATAGAGCAAGATAAGAATCTGTATAAATTTCTTAGAGGACCTTTCTGTAGCACGATTTGAGACATGAAAGAAGGGAAATGTTTTCCTAAAACATCTCATAGCCTCCTGTCCATAAGTGTGGCGCGCCACACACCCATGCACAAGACTCTACTAGATGCGTCTTTCAGACTTCCTAGGAATCTATTGAACCTTAGGTTATGATACCAAGTTTGTAATGGCTCGAGACTACCCGCTAGTCATCACACAGTGCTTACGACCCTGAAGGACCACAAGCTAACCCATGAATGATATCTGCTGTGAGCACTGAATAATAATACTGTAATTAATGTTAAAAATGGCTGAAATGCCATAAGGTTCAAAACATCTAAAATACTGATAAATAACAACATCTAATAAAAACTAAACACTGGCTAAAAACTAGTCTGAAAATCTTCTAACTGTATATGTCTGAAAGTGGAGCTGAGGGACAATCCCCCAACTAACTCCATCTACTGAACTAATACATCTAATGAAAATATGAAATAGTATAATATCATTGAATTATGAAGACTCACTGCTAAATATATTTCTTCTACCTAAACCTGAATCTACTAAGCGTGATCAGGAACCTGAGCATCTAAACCTATGATATGAAAAATCATAGCGCAGAAAAGTATGTGTCAGTATGTGGGAATATACTGGTAAACTAGATGAGGTAAGGCTGAATGCAAGGGTTCATATTCATAAGGATATAACTGACTGAATGAGAATAATTGAACATAAGAGTACATGGAGAATATGAGAATACTGTAAATACTGAGAACGCAATCTGTGTATTTACACACACACACACACATACACACAGACATATATATATAAACTGTAACTAAGATTTTCTTATGCTAAGTATTGAATTCTGATAACTAATTAACTAATACTAATTGACTATATCTGAGAGTCTTGATTATGTAAAACTGAGCTGAGTTCTAAACTGAAGACTAAAATTGAGATTGAAACTGTGAGAGGTAATCATCTAACCGACATGCCCCAAATCTGAAATAATAGGGGTCCAACCTGTAACCCTAGTTGGAAGGGTGCTAATACCGTGCCATGGGTACTAACACTAGAAAAATTAGGATACCAATCCTAACTATCGAGTGACACTTGGGGGGAGCCAAGCTTGAACTGAAGGGTAACCCCTGCGAAATAGTCAAGCCTAATCTAACGGGTGAATCTTCATCCTACGCTGGCTACGTAGTTCTAGAGTATAGGGATTACTACTAACGACTTTGCCTATCTGAAGTGGAAGCCACCACCCCTACCCTCGCTCGGTGTTGAATGCTACTGCTAACTGAAAGACACTTAGGTACTAGACTATTCTGAGTTGAATAACCAATATCTGATTATTCTGATAATGCTCATAATATAATTCTGTAGACTATTCTGTAATGTCCTAAGGATAAACTAAATACATAATATGGATTTTTGGTATTCAATACCCCCAGGACTCAAAATAACAATACTGAAAGGACACTAAAGTTTGAAGGCCAAAACATGAAGGCTCTTAGTAAGTAAATCACTCTTGTAGGAATTTTATCAAATACTTGTAGTTTAGGGTTTTAAAACAATCATAGGAATGTCATGAAACTTGTAGAAATAGTGTGAATTTATCATAATAGCATTAAATCATGGTTTAATTTAGTAAATCATAATATTAAAACATGGACGGTTGAATAATAACAATAATTTCATAGTAACATGGTATAGAATCATAGTTCATGGAGATTCATGGATAAAATCATAATTTAAAACATGATAACTTGAAAATATCACAATTTTATAATTTAAAAAGGTTGCTTGGACTCCATGGATGAAAGAGATAATGGATGAACATCTAACATACCTAGGTTAATGAATTTGAAGAAATTGCAAACGAGAAATTGGCCTGCTCCGCGATGTGCCAGGTTTGTGGCGTCATACTAGAAATAAAAAATTGTCATTTGGAATGTCTATACAATGCGCTAAGGGTTAAAATAACGATGTTTAACGACTAAAACTTAAAATTACCATAACTTCTTACCCGATTATCGGATTTAGGCGAATTTTATATCATTGGAAAGCTAACTAAATTTTCTATGCACTGACAGGCTCTAAACTAAAAAATAATGAGTGTTTCAAAAATTTCATATATGAATACTCATGTATTGGGACTTAGATTATGCTAGGGAAATGCAAGGTGTTATAATATCTCCCCCTTGGGATCATTTATCCCCGAATGAAACTGGTTAAGCTGAGCGAACTGATGGACTAACCTTACACACTGAATATACATGTCTGATGCATAGAGTACATGATTTAAATGATTCATGAATGCATGTCTGATAGGAACATTCTATACAGATGAAACTGAGCATGATAGAGAAAAGAAAATCTTAAAAAGATTAGTACCTTATACTGAATTTGGATTCGCAGAGAAAAATGAGGGTACTTGGTCCACATATCTGCTTAGGCTTCCCAAGTGGCTCCCTCAATGGAATGATTCCACCTAAGAACTTTGACTAGTGGAACTTCTTTGTTCCTTAGTTTACGAACTTGATGATCAAGAATTTCACTGGAACTTCCTCAAAGGAAAGACTATTCTGAATATCTGCCCTTTCTAAGGGAACAACTATAGCTGGATCACCAATACACTTTTTCAACAATGAGGCATGGAACACTGGGTATACTGAAGCTAAATCTAAAGTCAACTTAAGCTCGTAAGCTACCTTTCCAAAATGACTGAGAATTCTGAAGGAACCGACATATTGGGGACTGAGTTTCCCTTTCTTGCTAAATCTCTTCAGTCCCTTCATGGGAGAGATTTTCAAGCACACAAAGTCATCAACCTCAAACTCAATCCTTTCTCCTCATATCAGCATACAATTTCTATCGGATCTGGGTAGCCTTAAGTCTTTCTCTGATCAACTAAACCTTTTCTAGCACATAAAACACCAAGCCAGTCCCTACTACTGCAGCCTCACCTACTTCAAACCAACCAATTTCTGATCTCTGACTGATTCTTTCAACTTAACTAGACTAGGATCTCTTTTCTGCCTTTCCTTTACCTCAGAAACTAGAGATGACTCTGAGCTACTCTGCACCCATACACTACCTTTTGCTGAATCGAGTAAATGGACATCTAGTCAAGAAAGCTGATGAACTTCCTAAGCTAACTTTTTATTACCATCCTCAACATGAGCTACACTACCCATAGATATTCTACTGAGAGCATCAACCACTATATTGGCCTTGCCCATATGATATAGAGTACTTATGTCATAATCCTTTAATAACTCTAACCATCTTTTCTGACAGAACAAATACTGAAGGCTTTTCTGATCTGTGAACACATCTATATGCACCCTATACAAGTAATGCCTTTAAATCTGTAAGGCAAACACTACAGCTGCTAGCTCAAGATCATGAGTCAAATAATTCTTCTCGTGAGGCTTAAGCTATCTGGAGGCGTAGGCTATGACCTTACCTCTCTACATGAGTACACAACCCAAACCTACTCTGGATGTATCACTGTACATAACAAAACCATCTAAAATATTTGGTAAAGTCAAGACTGGGGTTAAGGTACGTTGATTCTTCAACTCCTGAAAACTCTTCTCGCATGAATATGACTACTGAAACTTAACTTTTTTCTGAGTTAATCTGGACATGGGAGATACAATAGAAGAAAATCCCTCAACAACTCAACGGTAATAGCCAGCTAAACCTAAGAAACTCCTGATATCTGATGGAGAGATGGATCTAGGCTAGTTTCTCATTGCTTAAGTCTTTTGAGGATCAACTCTAATGCCATTACCAGAAATAATATGACCAAGGAATGCTACTGATCTTAGCTAGAATTGTCACTTACTAAATTTAGTGAACAACTGATGGTCTTTAAGAGTCTAAAGCAGTATGTTAAGATGGTCTGCATGATCATTTTCTCTACGATAATAGACAAGAATGTCATCAATGAAGACTATGACAAACATGTCCAAGTACTAGTTGAACACTCGATTCATCATGTTTATGAAGGCTGTTGGGGCATTTGTAAGACCAAAGAACATGACTAAAAATTCGAAGTGACCATACCGAGTTTGGAAAACTATTTTTGGAATGTTACATTCTCTGACTCTAAGTAGATAATATCCTGATTTGATCTATTTTAGAAAAGTAACTGGCACCCTGAAGTTGGTCGAACAAGTCATCGATTCTAGGAAGTGGTATTTATTCTTGACTGTGACCTTGTTTAAATGACGGTAGTCTATGCACATTCTAAGAGAACTATCTTTCTTACGCATGAATAGAATAGGTGTACCCCATGGGGAGATGCTGAGTCTGATGAATCCCTTATTTAAGAGATCCTTCAACTGTTCTTTCAGTTCTTTGAGTTCAGCTGGAGCCATTCTGTATGGGGGGAATAAATATAGGTTGAGTATCTGGGAGAAGGTCTATTTCGAAGTCAATTTCCCTCTCGGGAAGAACTCTGGGAAGATCTTCAGGAAAAATATCTGAGAATTTATTTACTACCGGGACTGACTCAAGAGTAGGGGTTTCTAAGTTAGAGTCTTTAACTCGTACAAGATAGTAGACACACCCCTTGGATATCATCTTTCTGGCTCTAAGGTAAGAAATCAACTGACCCCTAAAAGCTATAGTACTACCCATTCATTCAAGGATTGGTTCATTTGGAAATTGTAAACAAACTACTTTATTTCTATAATCAACTGAGGCATAGCATGAGTAGATCAAATCCAGGCTGACAATGATGTCAAGATCCGTCATCTCTAACTCCACGTGATCAACAAAAGAAAATTTGTGAGAAATTATGACCGGACAGTTCCTGTATACCTGTCTGTCTATAATGGAAATGCCTACTGGGTTAGACACTGAAAAGGGCTCTACTAGATTTTTAGGAATGACCCCAAAATTGACAGCTATATATGGAGTTATAAAAGAAAGAGAAGCTCCAGGGTCTAGTAAAGCATAAACATATAAGTAAAAGTCCTTCAACATATTAGTAACTACGTCAGGAGAAATTTTCTAATCTTGGCGGGACTGAAGATCATATAATCTATTCAGACACTGACCACTGGTAGCACTAGTAGCGACACCCTGCTAAGTTGGGCGATCGAATGGAATTGATGACTGATGGTACTGGTTTAGTTGGCGCACATCCCTAACTTTCTAAGCAACTACCCGATACTCCCAAATCTGATGGCTTAGATTTCCACACCCAAATCACACATCACTACCCGCTCTACACTTCTGACATAAAGGATTTGTAATACCCTGTATTTCCCTCGCCTATATTAACCCTTAGTACATGGGTTATCCTAAATAAATTTTTTGAAATACTTAGTAATTTTTAGATTTGTGCCTACCATTGAGTAGGAAATTCAATTAGCTTTTCAATGATATAAAATTTTCCTAAATCTAATAACCGGGTAAGAAGTTATGGCAATTTTAAGTTTCAGTCGTTAAACATCGTCATTCAGTCCAGTAGTGCATCGCGGAGTATGTTAAAATAGCAATTGTCAATTTTTAGTGTTGCTTCATGATATTGGTACATCACGCCATAGAACCTATTCACAATTGTCAATTTTTAGTGTGCCAACGCGATCCCACTGCGTCGCGGTGCACTTTCATTTTGCAAACAAAGTGGAAACACGATACCACCGCATCTCACCACCATCTAATTTCCCAATCAACATTTTCCAGTGGCCCAGCATGATAGCGGTGCATTTCACCCTTTTTCTGGTTGAATTTCTTGATTTATTTCTCAAAAATCTTAGGGCTTGATTTTAAATCCCAATTTCACTCCTTTTTCACTTGAGTAATGTTCTTAATCCTATAATTACTAGTTTTTCCTCAATTTAACCTTTAAAACAACTTCAACTCTTGACTTTAAAATAGATTTCAAAACTTTTACCCGGTAAAGTTTAAAAATAGTTTTTCTTATATTTGAATTTCATTTTAACTTGGTTTTTCAGTCGTAGATTCCTAGAAGTATGGGAAACACATTTTTGAAATAAAGTTATGACTTTTTCCTTCTTCTCTAAAAATCCATTTTGGGGGTCCGTTTTGACCCTGAACCAAAAGTAGGCAATATGGATATTATTGGATTTATTTTGATGCATATAAATTATATTTCTTGGTTTTACCTAATTTTGATATTGTTCGTTAGAAGCAAGGCCATGGGTTGAAGTGTTGTGGACTAGTGTTTGACCTTGAAGTAGGTTATGGCGTAACTCCTTCAGACTGCTTGGGTAGTTTATTTTGGTACAAATGTATGTTAAGGGTGTGGGATCTAATAACAAAAAATGGTTATCTTATGTGTTGTGCTCGTGTAGGAGTCTATATGTGATATTATGTGATGGTATCAACATATTACATGCTATGTGTGACCGCGTGGGGTCCTATGTGATATTGATAGCCTAAAATACATAAGAATAATCGTATTGTGTTATTAAAATGCTTATTGTGGTACCATTGGTGTATTTTCTTATATTCATACTTTATTGGCATATGAATCATATGAAATTTCATTAATGGTGGAAATAATAAGTGGATGTTTGCTCACATCGCTTGGGAATATATCATTGTGGTTGGTTATAGAAATATATCATATGATTGATTGAGGAATATTCATTGTGATTGGTTGTGAGAATTCTATCCTCATATCATACTCATTCACGAAACAAATGGTACCACTGTGGCAATACTTGAGAAACACTAGCAACACCTTTTTATGACAAAAAATATGACATCATATAAAACCCTCTCCGAAGGATGTGCTAGGGAGGAAATATGGATATATGGTTTGTACACAAGTTAACAAATCCCTTATGGGTCCTACATCAGGAGGCTTTACTTTGTAGGTGTATACAGGGATTGTGTGATGATTTCAAAGGTTGTACAATGACCTCCTGCATCATCATCATCAAAAATAGTAGTAGCAACAACGTCTTATACATAGCACTTACTTTATTGTGTTATGTTAAGAGTGAATTGACATACTGACTTGTCTTATATTCCATTATTATGTTTGACAAACTTGTATGTACTTGTTCTACCTATTTTTTACTTGTATGTGATATGATGTATACATGTATTTTACCTCGTTGTGTTGTTACAATAAATGTGATATCTATATTATTAGAATTGTTAGTGCAAGCGGTGTGGGCTACTATTATGGGACATCTTTTGATTGTAGGTGACGTGCCCTTTACGTGTATTTTGTATCTGTTATTATATACTTTGCTCGGTTGGCCTATGATACCTACTGAATACAAATGGATTGTACTAATGCCTACTATGCCCTTTCGGTGCAGGTCCTAGTTTAAGTGTGCCCCAGCTTGGTTGATTCGAGCAACATTTGATGCTTTCAAGGTAGCAGTTGACTTTCAGGTGTCTGTATGTATTCTACTACCTTTCTTATAAACTATGTCTTTACTTTTATTTTTGAGATAAAGTTTCTTTTGTATTTGGACATCTTATGTATTTCTTTTGGATTTGAGTTATACTAGATAAGTTCTTATACTGCTAACATCAGGTTTTAGGAGTTATGGTTTTATTGTTGATTATATTCTTTCCACATTTATTATACTTATATGGTTCTGCTTTGTTCTAGAAGACTTCAACTGGGGGTATTTCTATCTTTTTCCCTTTGTGTATCAGTTTGGGTGATAGACTTACTCGTTAAGGTTCACTGCGATGAGTAGCATCATGTTGGGGTACAAGTTCAGTTTTAGTTCCTCATGGGTTCGTCTCCCCTAGTTTTGGAGGGATAGTTTGTGTATTTGCTAACCCGCTTAGAGGTTTTGATGATAGGCGAATTTACACGCCTAAAGTACTATATTCTACCCATATTTTAGCTAAGATTTGAGGACAAATTATATAATTCATGCACTTTTAGTCCTTTTTCCTGTAAGGGAGCTAACAAACATGATTAGCAAGTTTTCAGGTATAAATGATGCAGAATTCAGCATTTTATGGATGATTTGACTCCAAATAAAGCTTCACGAAAGAAGGAAGGGAAAGCTTGGATGCCAAGGACCAAAAGTGACGCATGGAAAACCTGTCCCGGGCAAAAACAACATTTCTGAAGACTTTGGGGACTAGCAGTAACTTATTAGGATTAGGATAATGATGCAGTAACCCAGTAGGAATGGGTTAAGTAATGCAGTAACTTAGTAGGATTAGGATAATGATACATTAACCTAGTAGGATTGGGTTAAGTAATGCAGTAGCCTAGTAGGAATAGGATATGGGTGTTATAAATACCCTATTTTGCTAGAGATTTTAATTCATTCCACATAATTCCCCCATTCCATCAATTCCCATCCATCCACCATCCATCCATCCATCAAAACAATTCTCTTTATTAATTCATTGTTGACATTATTTTTCATCTATTCGACTTTTAATTTTACAACAAGAGAATCGCTATTTTGCAAGGAATTCACGCCTAACACCACACCATACTAAACGTGAGATCATTTATTGTGGTATAATGATAATGTCTATTGTGATTTCCATCGCACTCATGAATAGCTAAACTTCTCTGTTGGGGTTATGGAAGCCTTATGAGATACTATCTAAGGCTATGAGTTTGTGAATTCGTGACACGTGTGTTGCTTATATCATTATTCTCTTCATCTTAATGCAAATTCTTGTGGCTGCAGACGCATAGATTAACGCCAATATAGCATTAACTTGTTCGAAAGAAAAGTTATATGTCTGGAAAAGAGATAATGTCAAGGTAATAGGGTCCCATCCCCTATTAAAAAGTTAGTGCCGTAACTGGATTAACCTCTTGGAGAATTTGTACCATTAGATACGCTTTAAGCTCGAAAGAGTTAAAGTGAAATAGTCCTTGTTTAGGTCGAAAGACGCTTGGATTTACCATCGAATACAATTCTCTATAAGCACATGCATGTCTGAATTCCGCACAACTCATAGCCAATAGAGACGTACAACTCATAAGGTGGACATACCCCCAACTTCTCAATTCTCATTCTTTTACATCGTACTAAACATTCTTTCTTTTTACTTTACTATTTTGATTACATTATTTGCACATTAAAATCCCCCCTTTCACGAGACTTGCACCAAAAGTCTAATAATCATTGCTTACTTATTGACTGGCTATTCCCTGTGGGATCGATACCCAACCCAGTTGGGTTCTATATTTGACTACGACCGCTTTACACTCTTACGAGAGCTGTAGATTGAGCGTTATCAAAAATTTGGCGCCGTTGCCGGGGAATACGAGTGTCAATTAAGTTTGTGATAATTACTAGACCCTTTGGTCAAAGATTCTTGTACTTTTACTTTTCATTTTTGTTTTTGTTCTCTGCAGGTTTTTATTCAGTGCATGCCCCACACTCGAAGTTCTGGTCAACCATTATTACCTATAAATCCTGAACCACAACGTATTGGCAGAATGGAGGCACAACACAAAATTGAAAGGATGGCTGCTCAAAAGGAACAGGCGAGACTTGCTGCTCTAGCAGCCGCTCAAGTGCATCAACAAAATATTGATAACCCTGGGCGAGCAATAAATCCCGACGGTGAGGACCTAGGTGATGATGAGTTACTAAACCCTAGGCATGCTGCTGAGATCGCAACACCTTCTAACAGAAGAGATCGTCAAGCTAGGTTTAGGCCTGAACGCCGAGCTATGCAACCAGCTTTCGACGATGATGATCTTGATGGAGCCGAAGCCACAGGGGCCATTATTCCTCCACCATTGGCACCCGGAGCCAAGTTCAACATCACAAGCACCATGATTCAGTTATTGCAACTCAAGGGATTATTTGGTGGACTAGCAGGCGATGATCCGAATATGCATCTCATCAACTTTATTTCTACATGCAAGTCATTTGACAATCCTGATGCAATTTGATTACGCTTATTCCCATTGTCTCTGTCTGGGGAGGCAACTCTATGGTTGAATGGGCTGACTCCTGATTCTATTACAAATTGGAGGCAATTGAGAGACGCTTTCCTAGAAAGATTCTTTCCGCCATCCAAAAGAGCACAATTAAGAGATGAAATCAGCAACTTTTGGCAGCTTCTAACCGAAGCTCTTCATGAAACATGGGAGAGGTTCAAGACGAAGCTTATGAGGTGCCCGAACCATCACATGACCAATGTCCACCTAATGGAGATATTATACAGAGCCTTGAATTCAATAACTAAACCAGTGGTGGATAATGCAGCTGGAGGATCATTTATGGACCTCACCTTTGGGTAGGGAAGCAATATGCTAGATCGGATGACGAAGCAAAGTAGAGCTTGGCATACCAGGGATTCTGAGGTAGCAAGCCCCACTTTATCTATTGGCATGACTGCAGACCAAAGAAGAAGAGCAGAAGAATGTGATCAAGATATGGCGCACCTGAAAATACAAGTGGATCTTCTTACATAGCATCTATTATCAGGAAAGACCAAAAAAGTCAAAGCTGTTGCATTAAAAGGAAGAGACGAATCTGATTCAGAAGAAGAAGCCAACTACTTGAACAATCAGGGGGGTTTCCGAGGTAATACCCAAGGAAACCAAGGTAGGAACTATTATGATAATTCTGGAAAAAAGGACCAAGGTAGTTGGAAGAACAAGAATGAAAAGAGTGGTTTATACGTCCCCCCAGGAAGACGTGACACCACCACATCTAGTTCCGGAAGCATGGAAGATATGATGGCTAAACTATTGAAAGGAGTGGAAGCAACCAGCGCGGGAGTAACAGAGGTAATAAATGATTTGTCCTCAATGAATCAATTGGTTGACTCACATTCCACTTCAATCAAGCAAATAGAGCAGCAATTGAGCCAACTTTCAGCAACACTCAATCAAAGAAAGGCTGGCACCTTACCTAGCAACACTATGCAAAATCCAAGGAATGACGGATCATGCATGGCTATTACTACCCGAAGTGGTAAGGTGCTGGAAACTTCATCCAAAGGCAAGCAAGTGGTTGACAAGGCAGCAGATATCGATGATAAGGCAAAAGGAGAAGCTGTCGTAGACACCACCCACGACGTCCATGACGTCACACCGAGTATGTTGCAGCCTGAAAAGGCTAAAAAATGGAAGCAAGAGGAGAGGAAAGCCGTGGAGAAAACAATTCCTTATCCACCACCACCTTTTCCTCAACGATTGAAGAAGATTGCGGATGATACAAAGTTCAGCAAATTCATGAATATGTTAAAGCAGATGACCATTAATGTTCCGTTGGTAGAGGCACTAGAACAAATGCCTGGGTATGAGAAATTTATGAAGGATCTTTTGACACAGAAGCGAGCAGCAAGCTATGAGTTGAAGGATACTGTTCATCACTGCAGCACAATCGCTACCCGATCACTAGTTTAGAAGAAGGCCGACCCTGGTGCCTTCACTATTCCTTGCATGGTTGGATCTATGAATTTTGCTAAAGCATTGTGCGATTTGAGAGCAAGCATCAATTTGATTCCACTATACATCTATAGGAAGTTGGGGTTAGGCGATCCGACACCAACCAATATGAGGCTCGTGATGACTGATAGGTTGGTAAAATGACCTGTGGGTATCTTGAATGATGTGTTGGTGAAGGTATCTTCATTCATATTTCCTGCAGATTTTGTTATTCTGGATTGTGAGGTGGATTCTAAAGTTCCCATAATCTTGGGACGTCCTTTCCTTGCAACAGGAAGTGTGCTTATTGACATGAGAGCTAATGAACTTTTATTTCGGTTGAATGACGAAGTGGTCCGTTTTGATATATGCAAAGCAATGAAGCATCCCAACGATATGAATGTGTTCTCTGTAGCTGATGTTCATTATGAGGATATGAAAGCATCATCTGTAGCGAAACAGCTTACTGTTGAACCACTGTCTGCTGCACTACTGAATGTTGAGCATAAGGATAATGAAGATTATGAAGAAACCCCATGTGCTCTAACAGAAATAGGGTCCTATTCTCATACTCCTAAACAGCCGTACCTTGATCTTAAGAATCAACCGTCACCAACAGCGAAGACTTCCATTGAAGAGCCACCAATGCTAGAATCGAAAGAGCTCCCCGATTATCTAAGGTATGTGTGCTTGGAAAGTGGAAATATACTTCCGACAAGTATGGTGGATGATTTAAGTGAACAGCACGTAGAGGCTCTCATCTCTGCTCTGAAGAGATACAAGAGAGCCATAGGTTGGACTATTAATGATATAATTGGTATCCCTCCCGGGATAGGCTTGCACAAGGTTCATCTCGAAGAAGATTGCATGCCTACAAGTAAGCCTCATTGTCGTATGAATCCATTCAGAAAATGATCCACCATCTATCTCGATGAATTCTAAGTAATCGAGATAGCTATGTCGTGCCGCGACAATAAATCAAGCGCTTGGTGGGAGGCAACCCATCGTTCTAATCGTTTTTATTGTTTTTAAGTGAATGTAGGTCCAAGAGGTATAACGGAGGAGATTGGTTTCAAATTTTGATTTGGAAGTATTGCATGTTGAAGGTGGTAAGTTAGGAATGAAGAAGCAAAAGGCTATGGATTGAGCATTGCTCATGAAAATATAGGCATCGAACAAGGCTCGGCCTAGGTAAAACTAGGCCACGAACAAGTCAAGGCCTATACTATGGCCTAAGCTCTCTGAATCTAGTGTGTCATAGCATAGACGCCGCCCATGCCCAAGTATGCCATAGCATAGGTGCCGCCTATGCTAGTGCCTTTTGTCTCTGAATCTCATATGCTAAGTGAAAGGCGCCGCCTATGCCTTGGAATGCCATGGCATAGGCGCCGCCTATGCCTAGGAATGACATGTCATAGGCTCCGCCTATGCCTAGGAATGCCATGGCATAGGCGCCGCCTATGCTAGACATTGCTTTGCAAAAGGCGCCGCCTATACCAAGCATAGGCAAAGCCAAAGGCGCCGCCTATGGTCACTTCTTGTCCCCAAATCTGATTTTAAATGGGTCAAAACCCGACCAAAGCCTTTCCAATAAATAAGAGACTTAGTCTTAGACCAAAAACACATTGGAAACCTAGCATAAGCGCTGCCTACCTCTCCAAATCCTCTCAAAAATTTTCCTTTTGCTCTTTTACTTTGCAAGAACATCATCCAAGGTCATCAACCAAGTAAGTACCTCTTTGTTCTTCATTTAGATTCCGTAAGTACTACACTACTACGCCTATTATGAATTGCTAAATCTTGAAGTAGTATTGGTGATTTGAATGTGGTTGATGTGTTGTGATACAACTAAGTGAGTGAAAGAATACGTAAAGATGATCTTAACTTGTTTCCAACTTGAATTTGATTTTGATGCACTGTCATACTTTTGCGGAATTGACATGGTCACACAAATTGCATAATCTTGTCAATAGAAAGCTTACATGTTGGAATAACTTGTTCATCAAGATGAGAATTATGGTTGACTACCAACATAGGAGGTTGTGATTATTTCTAGATGGTATACCTTGATTCAATCCCTATGTAGTAGTCTTGATATATCAAACATGAAAGTATTGCTAAGAATACAAGAAGTATGACTGCACTGATTTTATTGTTGGAATAGAGCACCTAAAACGTATATCGATGAAGTCTGAGTAATCGACCACTTTCACTTCACTAGTCTGTACCAACAAACTAAGTGTGGGGTGGTGCCCCTACTGCTTGTTTATAGATTGTATCCATCGAGATGATGCTAACATGAACATTGTTTTAGTCTCAGGTACAATGGCACCCAAAGCAAGACAAGGCAAAGATAAGGCAACCACTTCCCAAAAAGGAAAGAAAAGAGGACGAAAAGAGCAAGGAGAATCCTCCTCGCTGCAAATACCTTGACATACTCTTGGAATCAGGTTTTCCTTATTTATTTCCACTGAGGACAGTGTGTCCCGTATAAGTGTGGGGTGCTGGTATTTGTATGGTATACTTCTCTATCCGCATTTGCATCTATCTATGTTTGTTTTTTTAGTTAATTTGTTTTAGTTAAATTTTTTTTTAAAACTTAACTTTGCATGAAATTATTCTAATAGGCAGCATGAGATTATGCAAGATTTTGTGCTAAAATCATGACTATTGAGACGTTTAGGCTCTAATTGTGACTCACTATGTGATATTGTGTGGTTCAATTCCTTCGTCTGTTGGGTCAAAAGTCTATTTTACTCCCAATAAAGTCGACCATGTGCCTTGTGTGTGTGAGGATATAGTATATTCTGTGTTTGTGGCTGATGCTAGAACTTGCCTGGTATGTATGTAAAGCGAAAATAAGGAGTGCAAGTTTAGAAGATGATTTAGGAATTTCTTTGGCAACCTATACTTGTTTACCTTCTTTTTACCTACCCGTGGACATTATCCTAGTTAAACCCTTTTGAGCCTTTAGCCTATTTTCTTTGACAACCTCATATGTAAGCCTAATCCATTTTTTCAAGACCATAATTTGATCCAAATTCCTAAGTGCTTTAAAGTGTAAATTCATGTGACAAAATAAGAGGAAATTGGGTGAGTATGATGCTTTAGAATGTAATGGTGCTTGAATTTAAAAAGAATTGCTATCATAAGAGGTGTTATGAAAAGAAAAAAAAAGGGGAAAAGAAAACTGAAAAGTTAGTTATGTTTAAAATTGAAAAACAAAGGTGAAAAAAAAGGGGTGGTAGAATAAAAGAAAGTAGAAAGGTTGTTTGAAAGAAAAGTATTAATGGCATAATGTGATGTATTAAAGCGCTTAGGAACATAGTCACTACTTCTGGCCAAAATAGTCATACCCGTCCCTTAGCCTACATTACAACCTGTAAAAGACCTATTTGATCCTAAGCTTGGCATTCTGATATTTAGTGGAGCATTACACTAAGGGCAAGCCTATGGTCATCAGTTGCAACATATGAATTCTTTATGAGAGCGAGAGCAACGATACTCGTATACCCATGTTCGATAAATATACAATACTTATGAGTGAATATGGGTAATATATTGTGAGACACACATGGTTGATGAGTTTTGGGTAGTCGTGTATGATTCTTTGTGCCTTAACTTGTGGATACGAATTAACCATCATCACGAGTCTATACCAGAGGTAGAATTGTTTCTAGTAGTGATCAGAAAAACTACTCTTTGTTAATGATTGTCGTGCTTGTCTTGATGAATATTTTGTGTTGTTACTGTGAAATCCCAAGTAGATGTTTAGATGGACATGATAGTTTTTTCGAGGATGAACAAAGCTTTAAGTGTGGGGTGTTGATGATAGGCGAATTTACACGCCTAAAGTACTATATTCTACCCATATTTTAGCTAAGTTTTGAGGACAAATTATATAATTTATGCACTTTTAGTCCTTTTATCTGTAAGGGAGCTAACAAACATGATTAGCAAGTTTTCAGGTATAAATGATGCAGAATTCAGCATTTTATGGATAACTTGACACCAAAGAAAGCTTCACGAAAGAAGGAAGGGAAAGCTTGGATGTCAAGGACAAAAAGTGACGCATGGAAAACCTGTCCCAGGCAAAAACAACATTTCTGAAGACTTTGGGAACAAGCAGTAACTTATTAGGATTAGGATAATGATGTAGTAACCCAGTAGAAATGGGTTAAGTAATGCAGTAACTTAGTAGGATTAGGATAATGATACATTAACCTAGTAGGATTGGGTTAAGTAATGCAGTAGCCTAGTAGGAATAGGATATGGGTGTTATAAATACCCTATTTTGCTAGAGATTTTAATTCATTCCACATAATTCCCCCATTCCATCAATTCCCATTCATCCACCATCCATCCATCCATCAAAAAAATTCTCTTTATTAATTCATTGTTGACATTATTTTTCATCTATTCGACTTTTAATTTTACAACAAGAGAATCACTATTTTGCAAGGAATTCACGCCTAACACCACACCATACTACACGTGAGAGCTTTTATTGTGGTATAATGATAATGTCTATTGTGATTTCCATCGCACTCATGAATAGCTAAACTTCTCTGTTGGGTTTATGGAAGCCTTATGAGATACTATCTAAGGCTATGAGTTTGTGAATTCATGACACGTGTGTTGCTTATATCATTATTCTCTTCATCTTAATACAAATTCTTGTGGCTGCAGAGGCATAGAATAACGCCAGTATAGCATTAACTTGTTCGAAAGAAAAGTTATATGTCTGGAAAAGAGATAATGTCAAGGTAATAGGGTCCCATCCCCTATTAAAAAGTTAGTGCCGTAATTGGATTAACCTCTTGGAGAATTTGTACCATTAGATACGTTTTAAGCTCGAAAGAGTTAAAGTGAAATAGTCCTTGTTTAGGTCGAAAGACGCTTGGATTTACCATCGAATACAATTCTCTATAAGCACATGCATGTCTGAATTCCGCACAACTCATAGCCAATAGAGACGTACAACTCATAAGGTGGACATACCTCCAACTTCTCAATTCTCATTGTTTTACATCGTACTAAACATTCTTTCTTTTTACTTTACTATTTTGATTACATTATTTGCACATTAAAATCCCCCCTTTCACGAGACTTGCACCAAAAGTCTAATCATCTTTGCTTACTTATTGACCGGCTATTCCCTGTGGGATTGATACCCAACCCAGTTGGGTTCTATATTTGACTATGATCGCTTTACACTCTTACGAGAGCTGTAGATTGAGCGTTATCAAGTTTCTCCTTTGGTTATGTTGGTTATTCCTCCTGTCCGAAGTGTAGATCCCCCAATTGCATCTACTCTATTTTAGGTACTCCTTAGACCTCGAGTCCTATTCCTATTTTAGTAACGATATTTGAGTATGGTATTCTGAGATTGGGAGTTCAGCACTCATCTATGTCCTCCTCAAATGGGATCTCAGTCTACTAGATTCACTATGCCTCTTCTTGCTGCAAGTACTATTATCTCTTCTGAGAATTAGAAGAAGTTTGAGAGGTTTACTTATCTGGGTCCTCCTAGATTCATTGGTGTTATGGATTAGGATGCCTATGAGTTTTTGATTAATTGTTATGATAAGTTGCATAATTTGGGTTAGTTGGAGTGTCATGGTGTTATTTATACTACCTATCAGTTGAGAGATATTTCTAGAGATTGGTAGAGGTTGCTTGTTGGTTGTATACCTATTGATTCTCCTGAGATAACATGGGATCAGTTTGCTGATGCATTTTTTGAAAGTTTTATACCTTACAGTCTGAGGGATCGGATAGAGATGAGTTTGATCAACTGGAGCAGGTCTCCATTACTATAGCTGAGTATGAGGCATATTTAAAGCCTTGTTTAAATATTCTAATGCTAGTATTTCCATCGAGTTTAAGAATATTCAAAAATTGTGAAGGGTTTGGATGTATCTCTTTAGTTGGCTACATCTTTGATAGTTGTATTTGGAGAATCCTTTCAAAGTATAGTAAATCATGCCAAGATGAGCGATGGCATTTTGCGGGCATCTCAAGGAGGTGCCAAAAAGGTACGCTATTTTGGTGAGTTCAGAGGTCAGGTTTCTTGAGGTACAGATTTCATAGGTTCTCATGGATATTAGGGTAGGCCGATTTAGGCAACTTTGTAGAGTTTGGGGTATGGATCTCTAGTTTAGCAGTTCAGGGTGGTCATCTAGGTCTAATTGTACCTTCTCCTATTGAGTTGGGCTATAGAGCTTGCTTTGTATGATGAGACTGGCCATGTGGCCAAAGACTATCTCCGTCATATATTTACAGTGACTCTTATTATAGTTTTGAGAGGTAGAGGTTATACCAAAGGTGCGAGAGGCAGAGGTAGTGGAGCCTGCACTGGTGGTTATGGGGCTACTCAGTCGGTTGGTGGTCATAGATAGTGCTATGTTGTACTAGCTATACCTAAGGCTGAGGATTCAGATGTTATGATCACACGTATCATCCCTATTTGTTTCAGATCTGCATCTGTGCTTTTTGATATTGAGTTCACTTTCTCCTATGTGTTTGTATATTTTGCTTTGGGTTTTGATTTTGGTAGCGAGCCTCTTGCCATGCCTATTCGTGTATCTACCCCAAAAGGATATTCTTTAATGGTGGATCGGGTATACCAATCTTGTGTTGTGATTTTTACTGGTTGAGAGACTTTGGTAGATCTGCTTGTGTTAGATATGGTTATTTTGATATTAATTTAGGTATGGACTGGTTGCATCTATATCATGTTTGTCCTAGATTGTTATGCTAAGACCATGACTTTAGCTTAATCAAGGGTGCCAAGGATAGCTTAGAAAGGTGCACTTCATTTGGACCTTAGGAGGATCATATCTTATGTCCATGCTAGTTGATTGATTGAGTGGGGATGTTTATCTTATTTGGTTCATATTTGTGATACTAGTGTTGTTGTACCTTCTTCCTTAGATTTTATTTATGTTGTTTGTGAGTTCATAGATGTGTTCCCTTCTAATTTTCCTGGTATGCCTTTGGATCGTGATATTGTTTTTGTCATTGTGTTGAGCAAGGGACCAAGCCCATTTCTATTCCTCCCTATAGGATGGTCCCAACTGAGTTGAAGGAATTAAAGTTGTAGGAGTTATTGGATAGGGGATTTATTTGACCTAGTGTATCGCCTTGGGGTGTGCCTGTCTTGTTTGTGAAGAAGAAGAAAGGGTCTATGCATATGTTTATTGATTATCGACAGTTGAACAAAGTGATGGTTAAGAATAAGTCTCTCCTTCTTTATATTGATGAATTTTTTACTGGTTCCAAGGTTCTTCGATGTTTTCAAAGATTATTTTGAGGTTCAATTATCGCCAATTGAGGATTTGAGCTTTAGATATTCTGAAGATAGTTTTTTAGATTTGATACGGTCATTCTGAGCTCCTGGTCTTGTCCTTTGGGTTTACCAATGCCCCAGTTGCGTTCATGGAGTTGATGAATCGAGTATTTTAACCGTATCTTGACACTATTTTATTGTATTTATAGATGATATCTTGGTTTATTATAAGAGTGAGGCCGGTCATGAAGATCATTTGTGGATTATGCTTCAGATATTGAGGGATGAGAAGTATGATAATTTCTCTAAGTGTGAGTTTTGGTTGGAGTCTGTATCTTACTTGGGTCGTGTGGTGACCAAGGATGGTACTATGGTTGATCTAGCTGAGATTGTAGCAATTTATGAAAAGGCTAGGCCTACATCTCCTACTGAGATTTGGAGTTTTATTGGTTTAGCAAGCTACTATTGGCATTCTATTGAGGTTTTTTCATCTATTATATCTCCATTGTTCAAGTTAACTCCGAAGAAGATTTTCTTTCAGTGGTTTGATGCTTGTGAGACGAGCTTCCAAAAGATCAAGGATTTGTTGACTTCAGCTCCTATCTTGAATTTTCCCAAGGAAGGTATGAGTTTTATCATTTTCTATGATGCTTATAGTATTGGATTAGGTGTTGCGTTGATGCAGAAGTGTAAGTTGATTGCTTATGATTCTCGTTAGTTGAAACCCAATGAGAGAAATTGCCCTATCCATGATTTAGAGTTATGCACAATTGTTTTTGCTTTGAAGTTGTGGAGGCATTACTTGTATGGAGTCCATTAGGAGATTTTTCGAATCATTGTAGCCTTCAGTACTTTTTCACCCAATGAGATCTTAATATGAGGCAGTATTGTTGTCTTGAGTTACTCAAGGATTATGATTTAACTTTTCTCTATCATCCGAGCAAGGCTAATGTGGTTGTTGATGCCTTGAGTTGAAAGTCGACTAGCATGGGTAGCTTGACACATCTTTTAACCCAGGAAAGGTCATTGACCTTAGAGGTTCAGCTTTTAGCTAACCAGATGGTCAGGCTTGATATTTCATTGCCTGGGAGTGTTTTGGCATTTGTGGAGGCTAGGTCTTCTTTGATGGAGAAGATTTGAGCTCATCATTATGATGATGTGGGATTGAGATCAATTCAAGATAAGGTGTTGAGTAGTGAGGCTAAGGAAGCTTCACTTGATTCAGATGGAGTTTTAAGGATTAGGGGTCGAGTTTGTGTGTTGAGAATGGGTGATTGGATCAGACTTATTTTAGAGGAGGCCCATTATTCCAGGTATTTTATCCATCCAAGAGTGACTAAGATGTATCATAATTTGAGGCAGCATTATTGTTGGGGTGGTATGAGGAAGGATGTAGCAAACTTTGTAGCTTGTTGCCTTTGTTGTCAGCAGGGGAAGGCTGAACATTTGAGACCTGATGGGTTGCTTCACAGGTTACCCATTTCTGAGTGGAAATATGAATAGAACACTATGGATTTCATGACCAGAATACCTCATACTTCCTATGGATCTGATAGAGTTTGGGTCATCATTGACCGAATGACCAAGTCTGTGAATTTCTCTACGGTCCATGTTTCCTTCAGTGCTGAGAAGTAAGTCTGTATCTATATTCGCGAAATTGTTTGACTTCATGGTGTGCTGGTGTATTTCTCAAATTGGGGTTCTGGTTCACTTTATACTTTTGAAAGATATTTCAAGAAGATTTTGGTACGCGGGTTGACCTTAATACAACAGTTCACCCCCAGATTAAGGATATGCTCCACACTTATGTGATGGATTTTGGTGGCTAGTGGGAGCAGCACTTGGATTTAGTGGAATTTGCTTGTAATAACAGCTATCATTCCAGTATTGATATGGATCCTTTTGAGGCTTTGTATGGTAGGTGTTGTCGCTCTCCAGTTGGTTGGTTTGATGTTTCTGAGGTTAGACCTCGAGGTATGGAATTTCTTTGTGAGTCGTTGGATAGAGTTCGGATCATTCAGGAAAGGCTTCGTGCAACTTAGAGTAAGTAGAAGTGTTATGCGGATCGTAGACTTCGTGCCTTGAGTTTTGGTGTTGGTGATCATCTTTTCCTTCGAGTCTCACCTATGAAGGGTGTGATGAGGTTTGGCAGGAGGGGAAAGCTTAGCCCCAGTATATAGGTCCATTTGAGATTCTTCGGGCTGTTGATGATGTGGCTTATAAGTTAGCTTTGCCACCAGATTTATCAACTATTCATCCAATTTTTCATGTTTCTATGCTTCGCCATTACATTTTGGATGAGTCTTACGTCATTCATTGGGGGCCGGTTCAGTTAGATGAGAGGTTGTCTTTCGTTAGGGAATCAGTCTCTATTTTTGCTAGGTATGTTAGATGATTGCGCTCTAGAGTTATCCCTTTGGTTAAGGTCCAGTGGCGACATCGACCTGTAGATGAGGCTACTTAGTGTTTTGCGGAGAAGGACTTTTGCTATTTTTATGAATTCAAATACTTTCGAAAAAGTTTTCAAATTTGATTTGAAAAAAAATAGAGCTGCTACTTAATTTATTTCAATAGAAATTAAGAGTACTTTTCAAAGAAAATTCTACGTCTTAAAATAGAAAAAGGACTTTGATTTTGTACGGAAAGCCCAAGTAAAAGGTTCTTATTAACATTTTAGGAAGAGTTTTAAGTCACCTAAAATGTTTGCTAACTTACGGTTTTCGGACTATTTGAAAACCACCTTTGACTAAATTTAAAAAAAGGTTGTTTTTGAGAAAAAGTGATTAAGGAAAAAAATGTGTAAAATCATTTTTGATGAATTAGTAGGGAATTTAACTAATAGATAGCAAGTAAACATAGAAAGAAGAAAGGAGAAAAATTAAGCGATTTAGGCTCTTAGGCCCAAACCCATGAAACTTGTCCTAAACTAATTTGGGCTTTTGGCCCACCTGCACTGTCCTAAACTATTCATTTGGGATTTTGGCCCTTTTCACCTGTCCTAAACTAGTTTTCAGGCCTTGAAGGCCTAAAAATCTGTTACACCTGTATTAACTTACAACTTTGGCTTCGAGGCCTAAATGAATAAATAGATAAGTAAGCATACAACAATAACTAAGAAATGAGACTTTTCCAATGTCCAAATCCTCACAACTTCATCAATGGGTTTTGACCCATTTTCTTCCATCTGCAGCAAATTCTTTCTCCAAAAGTCAAGCTAATTTGATAGGCTTGAGGGGATGACTCGGGAAGGAAATGGGCCACATTAGCCCATCATAGAAATGAACATGAGAGGAGCCTATTTTGGACTTGGAATAAGAAAGAAAAGGGGAAGGTGTAGCGACCCAATTTTTCTAGAACCAGAACATCACATGGTGCTCATGATCTCAAAGAACCACAAGCTAACCCTCTACTGGTATATATACCTGAGCACTGCATAATATAGATAATAAATGCGGAAACTGTCCATAAGGTTCAAAACATCTAAAAATACTTAAAACTAAAAATTGAATACTCATACATCTGTTCGAAAAGCCTCTAGACTAACTAAACTGTGGATTTAATGGGACATGTCCCCAACGAACTCCGTCTATTGAAAATAAACTAAGTTTGATACGACAAAAAAAATAAGGATCATCCTTGAATAAAGAGAACTCACTGCTATGTCTACTGCTGCTGACAGGGACTGAGCTATAAGGGGTACTCTGGATCTCGTGCCTCTGAACCTATAGTGTCAATAAAACACCATGGCGTAAATGCATCAGTACGGGAATGTATCGAGTATGAAGATGAGGTAAGGCTATATGCAAGGGCTTATGCATGAACAATTACTTAACTTAATAACCATGAGAGTACTGAATGAGAACACATGCATGAATACACAAATCGTAACTGAAATCATCATGACAAGAAATACTGCAACTCGGGTACTGCTTTACTAACATCTGAACTCACTACTAATACTAAGATACTGAACACCTGAATCTTCTGATATTGAAGTTGAGATCAGTCTTACATAGCAAGTGATCTAAAAAACTGATGATACTAAAACTTATTAACTTAATCTACTCATATCAATGATAAGAAATGATTATGTCCGAGATCAAACCTATGTAGCATAAGATCTCTAAATCTAATAATGAGAAAACCCAACTTAATATGAAACTGAGATCAAGCCTATCTAACAGGTGATCTCTGGATTTGATAATAAAATTACTCAACTGAATCTGAGACTGAGATTAAGTCTATCTAACGGGTGATCTCTAGATCTGATAATGAGATTACTCAACTGAATCTGAGATTTAGATTAAGCCTATCTAATGGGTGATCTCTGGATCTGATAATGAGATTACTCAACTGAATCTAAGAATAACATCAAGCCTATCTAACGGGTGATCTCTGGATCTGATATTACTGATACTGAATAACTTTATGTGATACCATACCTATCTAGCGGGTGGTCAATGAATCAATGGAACTATCTGAGTTCCTTACTGATATAGGTGACTGTATCTGACAGTCTTGATTTCTAAGTTCTACTCTGAAGACTGATACTAAAACTGCAACTATGGGAGAGCTCACTTAACCGACATGCCCTAAATCTAAACTGGTAAGGTCCAATTTGTAACCCCAGCTGAAAGGTTTTCAATACCGTGGCACGGATAAAGACCTCTCTGGTCAAACCTCTCTAATGGGTGACCCTCACAGGAAGTCAAGCGTAAGGCAGTATAATAGTCAGGCCTTTGTCTAATGAGTAACAAGCCTTTTTCTAATGGTTGACTCCTGCATCTTGCGCTGGCTACGCAATTCTAGAGTTCAGGGATTGATCCTAAAAAATCTGCCTCTCTAACGGGGACCCGCCATCCTTGCACTCCCCCGGTGTTAGCTCCTACTCCCAACTGAAAGACTCTGAACTGATTCTTAACTGAACTTAAACTAAGTTGAATCTAATACTGATCATGTTTCTCGATTGATCTGACTGAGTTATGCTGAATTCACTTGGTTCTGTATCTGACGGAATACTACTAAATCTTGTCATCTGATTAAATGATACTGAGCTCGAGATAGATTACTCAAATACTACTGAGGACTGAACTGAACACTTGATTACTACTATATATGAGTTGAGTACTGAACTGAGGCTAGAATACTAGCGACACTGAGATTATTGAGATTACTGAGATTTTTGGGATTTCTCAGGTTCTACAACTGTCTGAGAGTTCTGAGTTTTGTAACTCACTAAGTTCTAATAATCGTGGCTTGACTGAGATGGTCCGTCGGATCGTCCGTCGCACATCAATCAGCAAAATAATACACTGCCTTGATGCGATGGTCTCAGTGACGGTCCATCGTAGCCTTGATGGTCCATCGTCCTGGCCGTCATACTTGGGCCAAGAAAGGAAGTCACTGCCTTGGTTACGACGGGCTGGGCGATAATCCATCACAAGCTCGATGGTCTATCAACCAGGCCGTCGTACCTGGGTGATTCTGACTGCTTTCAATAAAACGGCTATAACTTTCTCATCCGATGCCAAATTTTGACGAAATTGGTATTGATGGAAAGCTTATTCAATGCTCTGCATGAAAAAAAGTTGATATTAGGGAAATTCTATGAAGTTCAAAATATTTCTCACTTGGTAAGACACTTCTCAATCTTTTAGTGCCGGATTTACACTTCACTTGACACGCTCTAAGGCTCAGACTACGTGTAACACCCTGATTTGCTGAATCAGAATGCTACACGGTGCTCATGACCCCGAGGGACCACAAGCTAACCCATGACTAATATCTATACCTGTATACTGCAATTCATGATATAATAATGCGGAACACATAGAACTATAAGGCCATAAGGTTCAACTGAATACAATCATGTGGGTGAAAATACCCAAAACAACTCAATCTGAACGTAAATTTGAACATAAATCCAAAAGCCTCTAAACTATCTGAATAAGGATTTGAAGGAACATGTCTCCAACTAACTCCATAAAACTGAACTGAAGAAATAAATAAATGGATCAAATCATATTATCCTCTAATCAATGAGGACTCACTGTGTCTCTGCGACTGGAATGCTACCGCTACTGCTAGGCTTGAGCTCGTGTATCGGAACCTATGGTGTAACATGAAAAGAAAGTACCATAGCGCAAATGCGTCAGTACAACTGGAGTACTAAGTATACGAGGAAGGTAGGCTGATCATAAAGGGTTTCATGCATGAACAACACTGACTGACTAATATGATCGTGAGAGTGCAAACACACATATATAGAAATTGGGGCCATGAATATGTGATAGTATGACCTGTAAGATAGTACATGGTTTACTGATAACTGTCATGACTAATATTGAAACTGATAACATGAACGACTGTATCTGACAGTCTTGTATATACTGAAATCTGAAGAACGCCCTAAGTTCTTTAAGTGAGACTGATATTGAAATTGTGGGAAATAGTGTATAACTGACATGCCCCATGTATGCCATTATGGCTAAACTGGGGTCCAATCTCTACCCTGACGGGAGTGGTATCAATACCGTTCCACGGGTAAGGACAACCTATGAGTGACCCTTATCTGGCGGGTACTCAATGAGAACGGTGGGAACCTTATATTGATGGGTTAAGCCACTTCATCAACCCTAATCTGACGGGTTAAGATGTGTCAACCTACGCTGGCTACGTAGTCCTGGAACACCAAGATGACTACAAAGAATCACACCCTAAACTGGCGGGTGAGTTCCCATCCTTGGGTTCACTCGGTGCTAACCTTTACTCCCATCTGGAGGGACTGGACATGAATAACTAACTGTGCATGACTTAATCTTACTGAATTTCGTTGACGGGCAGAATATTACTGATATCTAACAACTGACTAAGATCATGAGGTTTTCCTGAGTCACATGACTGACTGAAGTCTATGGAATCATAGCTTGAGTTCGGATATCATGAAACATGACATGGATCTAGGCACACAGCTATAGTTTTTGGGTATAAGTACCCCCAGAACTCGATGGAAGGAAACTACTACACATGCCTGACTTGATCATAAGAGTAGAGTCCATAATTTATAATATCATAAGTAGGGATCTCATACTAAGCATGGTTATCAACAATGTATTGCATGGAAAGGATTTCATATCACATGGAAGTACTTGCACAATCTTAATATCATGTTCATTGCATAATCATATTGGCAACACATACCAATAGCATGGAAGTTCATGTGGATCGCATGGTTATCATACATCTTGTTCATAAGTAGGATTTGCAAGTAAACATAGAATAATCTCATAAGAATAGTTCATGAGTATTCCAACAACATTTACAAGGCACATTAACAACATAGAAGTCATTGGAACGTAAGGGCAAATCATGAATCCTTCACTTAGTCACAATTTAGCTATATTGCATGATTTCTAGCTTCTTAGGCATTTTATCAAACACCGTACATGCACATCTTAAGCATAGGTGAAATCATCAAATTCATACATCATGAACAACCAAATTTACATGTTTCTAACTCATATAATATCATGAATTCACAAAAAAAAATATATAAAGATTCCATCTTGGGAATTACCCAATATCAACAACATGATCATCAACACCCAACAATATAGAAATCATACTTTATAATGAAAAAAGAGGGTTTTTGAGCTTTATGGATGAAAGGGATCCATAAATCAACTCACGCATACCTTAGAAGGAAAGATTCTTAATGATTGATGGAGGAATTTCCTTGAAATTGGATCTTCAAGCTTAGTTACGCAACCCTAGTTGTTTTTATCCTTTAGTGCTCTTGGATGATAAGCTTTGATAATAGGGTTGTAATATGTTTAGAAGCTATATATTTCGTAGGGTTAAGTTTAGGGACGTGTAAGGAGTGTTAAAAGACTTAATTACCCTTAAAATAACTCAAAACGGAGTGTTTTTGGCACCTGGAATTGACTTAGGCGGCGCCCAAGTGATTGGCTAAGCTAGGTTAGGCGGTGCCTAACCAATCGCCTATGCTTGGGTTGGGCGGCTCCTAACCAACCGCCTATGCTTGGGTTGGGCGGCGCCTAACCAATCGCCTATGCTTACTATCTCTCACGAAGATGGGCATAACTTTTCGCTCGGGTATTGGATTAAGGCAAAATTGGTATCGTTGGAAAGCTAATTCAATTCTCTACAATTTAGTTGGTCTAAATCAGCCAAACTAACACATTAACATCGATTTATACTCGTTAAAAGATGACCTTTGCAAAATCAAACACTAAAACTTGATAGATTTAAAAACTCTTAGCTTGTATTACGTTAAGTGACTCATATGAACATAATTAATGCATCATAAGTTATCCTATCACTAGGATATTCATTGTAAGTCATGTACTCAAGTATGAATCATAGGATAGGAGATATCATATGTAGGAATAATTATTCACTTCCTAGCTTAGAAACATGCGGGGTATTACAATATCTCCCTCTTGGGAACATTCGTCCTCGAATGAGAATTTACTGAGAAAGGATACAAGACAATAGAACCTGAACTGAACATGAAGAACTGAAACTTCATCTCATGACTGACATGCTAAACATACTGAACTCGTGCATATCTGATGCACAGACAACTGACACATGAATGTATGACTGAGTATGAAACGATTAATACGTACCAAGTTTATACTGGAAACATGAATGTGAAACTGAATAAGATTATGGAGAACTGTTACCTTGAGCTTGATCTGAATTGGCGGGGAAGAGGTGAGTATACTTGGTATGCATATCTACTTTTGCTTCTCAAGTAGCTCCCTCATGAGACTAATTTCGCCAAAGAACCTTGACTAGAGGGACTTCTTTTCTCCTCAATCTATGAGTCTGATAATCTAAGATTTTGACTGGAATCTATTCATAGGAGAGGCTGTTCTGAATGTCGATGCTCTTAATAGGGACAACAACTGCTGGGTCACCTAAGTACTTCTTTAGTAACGAGACATGGAAGACTGGATGGACTGAGGCTAGATCTAAAGGCAACTCAAGCTCATAAGCTACCTTGGTGAAACGACAAAGAATTCTGAAGGGACCGACATACCGAGGACTCAGTTTCCCTTTCTTGCAGAACCTCTTCACTCCCTTCATGGGAGATATCTTAAGATATACATAGTCATTGACCTTGAACTCGAGACCCTTTCTACGAATATCTGCATAGGACTTCTGTTAGCTCTGAGCAGCTCAGAGTCTCTCTTTGATCAACTGAACTTTCTCTAAGGCGAAGAATACTAAGTCAGGATCTATGACTGAGTCCTCACTAACTTCAAACCAACCAATTGGAGATCTACATCTCCTACCATAGAGAGCTTCGAATGAAGCCATCTGAATACTAGAATGATAGCTATTGTTGTATGCAAACTCAATCAAAGGCAAGTGGTCGTCCCAACTTTCCTTGAAGTCAATTGCACAAGCCCTTAGCATATCTTCAAGAGTCTAAATGGTCCTCTCTGCTTGACCACCTGTATGAGGATGAAATGTTTTGCTGAGATGGACTTGGTTACAGAGATCCTTTTGGAATGCTTTCCAAAAGTGAGAAGTGAACTGGGTATCTCTGTCTGAGATGATAGATAGTGGAACACCGTGTAACCTGACTAACTCCCTGATATAGAGTTTGGCATAATCCTCGGCGGAATAAGAAGTACGAATAGGAAGAAAATGGGCTGACTTGGTCATTCTATCTATAATGACCCAAACTGAATTATGTTGATGACGAGTTCTAGGTAAAACCATCACGAAGTCCATGTTAACTTCTTCCCACTTCCAAGTAGGAATGGTGAACTCTGGCATGGAACCACTAGGTTTCTAATGCTCTATCTTAACCTGCTGATATGTAGATCACTTAGCCACAAACTCTGCAGCATCTCTCTTCATCCCACTCCACCAATAGATCTCCCGCATGTCGCAGTACATATTAGTGGCCCCTGGATGAATAGAGTATCGCACACCATGCGCTTCTGCAAGTATTCACTGCCTCAATTGATCTACACTTGGAACATATAGGCGACCTTGACAACGAAGAACACCATCTCCCCCTTGGGAGAAAACCTCGACTTTCTGATTCTAAACTGACTCTTTAAGCTTGACAAGGCTAGGATCCCTGTCTTGTTTCTCTTTAACCTCAGAAACTAGAGATGACTTTGAACTACTATGAACACATACACCACCCTCTGAAGAATCGACTAAGCGAACGCCTAGTATGGCAAGCTGATGGATCTCCTGAGCCATCTTTTTATTACCATCATCAACGTGAGAAATACTACCCATGGAGAGTCGACTGAGAGCATCGGCCACAACATTAGCCTTTCTTGGATGATAAAGAACACTCATATCGTAATCCTTCAATAGCTCTAACCACCTTCTCTGGCAAAGATTGAGATCTTTCTGGGAAAAGACATACTGGAGGCTTTTATGGTCTGTGAAGACATCTACATGAACACCATAGAGATAATGCCTCCAAATCTTCAAAGCAAAAACTACCGCTGCTAACTCAAGATCATGAGTAGCATTATTCTTCTCATGTGTCTTTAACTGTCTGGAGGCGTAGGCTATGACCTTACCATGCTACATGAGGACAGAACCTAAACCCACTCTGGATGCATCACAATAGACTACAAAACCGTCTGAACCATCTGGAATAGGTAGAATTGGAACAGAGGTAAGTCGAGTCTTCAACTCTTGAAAGCTCTTCTCACATGAATCTGACCACTGAAACTTAATCTTTTTCTAAGTCAATTTGGACATGGGAGATGCAATAGAAGAAAATCCCTTGACAAACCGTCTGTAATAGCCCTCAAAACCCAAGAAACTCCTAATATCTGATGGAGATATGGGTCTGGGCCAGTTTCTTACTGCCTTGATTTTCTGAGGATCTACTCTAATGCCATCACCAAAAATAATATGGCCAAGGAATGCTACTGATATTAGCCAAAATTTGCACTTGCTGAACTTAGCGAATAATTGATGATCCCTAAAAGTCTAAAGAACAATCCTGAGATGGTCTGCATGATCACATTCTGTGCGAGAATAGACCAGAATATCATCTATGAAGACTATGAAAAACATGTCCAAGTACTGCTTGAACACACGGTTCATCAAATCCATAAAATCTGCAAGGGCATTGGTAAGAGAAAATGACATGACTAAAAATTCGAAGTGAGCATACCGAGTACGGAAAGTTGTCTTCAGAATGTCACATTCTCTAACTCTGAGCTGATGATAGCCTGATTTGAGGTGTATGTTGGAGAAGTAACTGGCACCCTGAAGTTGGTCGAATAGATCGTTAATCCTGGGAAGAGGATATCTATTCTTGACCGTGACCTTATTGAGTTGACAGTAATCAATACACATCCTGAGAGAACCGTCTTTCTTACTCACGAATAACACTGGCGCACCCCATAGGGAAATGTTGGGTCTGATGAATCCCTTATCTAAGAGATACTTCAAATGATCTTTTAGTTCCTTGAGTTCTGCTGGTGCCATTTTGTATGGTAGAATAGAAATAGGTTGAGTATCCAGAAGAAGGACTATGCTGAAGTCTATTTCCCTTTCGGGAGGAATGCCTGGAAGATCTTCGGGAAAGACATCTGAGTATTCATTAACAATAGGGACTATTTTAGGCTGGGAGATTCAGAACTGGAATATTTAACATGCACGAGATGATACACACACCCCTTAGAAATTATTTTCCTTGCACGAAGGTAGGAAACAAGTTAACCCCTGGACGCTAAAATACTACCCTTCCACTCAAGGACGGGCTCATTCGAGAACTGAAACTGAACTATCCTCTCTACAGTAGACTGTGGCATAGAAGGAATGAAGCCAATCCATGCCGAGAATGACATCAAAATCAGTCATCTCTAACTCCACTAAATCTGTTGATGTGGATTTCTGAGATATCATAATCGTGCAGTACCTGTATACCCGCCGGGCTATGATGGTTTTACCCACTGGGGTAGAGATTGACAAGGGCTCTGCTAGGACTTCGGGACTAATTCCGAAATCTCCTGCTATGTATGGAGTAACAAAAGACAAAGATGCACCGGGGTATAGCAAATCATAAACATGAACATGGAAAATCTGTAACATACCAGTAATGACATCAGAAGAATTTTCCTGATCCTACCGGGACTGAAGAGCATAGAGTATGTTTGGGCGTTGCCCACTGGTAGCACTGGAAATATCACCCTACTGGTTTGGGCGACTGGACTGAGCTATAGAATAATTTTCCTGACCCTGAAGACTTGACTGCAGACACTCCTTAATCTTGTGGCCTGGCTTGCCACAACAAAAACAGACATCACTACCGTCTCTGCAAATGCCCTTGTGGTTCTTACCCCAAGTCTGACAAAGGGAATTCGTTCGGGCACTGCTAACACTGCCCTGAGATTTAGAGCTTGGCGTTTTGTTTCTATTGCCGTATCTGAACTTCGGCACTGGAGCGCTGGCAGAGGAAGGAGCTGGAATGGCTAACTTGGAGCAAAATTGTGAACGATTTCCTCCATCTGACTTGGGGTGAGCAAAGTAGAAATTACCTGACCTTGCTCTCTTGTTCTGCCTCTCCCTAGTCTTAAACTTCTGCTCTTCTACTTGCTGGGCATGTGTCATGAGTCTTGCTAAGGTCATATCATCGATCAACATTGCAGACCTACACTCATTTACCACGCTATCACTGACCCCTAACACAAACTTGCTCATCTTAGCTCTATTATCTGGAACCACATGAGGAGCATACCTGGCTAGCTGAGTAAATCTGAGAGAATACTTCCTAACCATCATATTCCCCTGCCTGAGGTTGATGAACTCAAGAACTTTGGCTTTCCTCAGCTCTTGGGGAAAGAATCTGTCTAAGAAGGCCGTGACAAATTCCTCCCACTCGATAGGTCCAGTATCATCTAACCTCTCAAACTTCTACTATTTGTACCAATCATGAGCAACATCCTATAACTGGTAGGCGACTAAATCAACACTCTCAATAGAAGTAACACCAATGATGTTAATGACCTTCTTGACTTGGTCAATAAACTCCTAAGGGTCCTCATCAGACTTAGACCCATGGAAAGATGGAGGGTTCATTCGGGTGAAGTCCCAACCCTAGTTGCTTTGGAAGTGGCCACTGGATTGGATGAAATGACTGGTGGCCATTCATTCTGTGCAGCCATGGACTGAGCAAGTATGGTAAATGCGGCTCTAAACTCTGCATGGGAAACATGTTTGCCCAAAGGATCTTCAGGCTGAGGAGTTGGCTGGTTTCTTCTCTTTAGGGCCATGGTCTGGAATAAGAGAAGATGGATTAGACTGAGAGTTTAACTTGTGATTATGCTCACAAGCATGACATGAATAATGAATAAAAAGGACTGTTCCTAAAACATCTTATAGTCTCCCGTACATAAATGTGGCGCGCAACACACCCATGTACAAGACTCTACTAGATTTGGTTTCAGACTTCCTAGAAATCTATTGAACTTTAGGCTCTGATACCAAGTTTGTAACACCCCGATTCGCTGAACTGGAATGCTACACGATGCTCATAACCCCGAGGGATCACAAGCTAACCCATAACTAATATTTGTACCTGTATACTGCAATTCATGATATAATAATGCGGAATACATAGAACTGTTAGGCCATATGGTTCAAGTGAATACAATCATGTGGGTGAAAATACCCAAAACAACTTAATCTGAACGTAAATCTGAACATAAATCTGAAAGCCTCTAAACTATCTGAATAAGAAGTTGAAGGATCATGTCTCCAACTAACTTCTGTAAAACCGAACTAAAGAAATAAATAAATAGATAAAATCATATTATCCTCGAATCAATGAGGACTCACTGTGTCTCTGTGACTGGAATGCTACCGCTACTGCTGGGCTGGAGCTCGTGTCTCGGAACTTATGGTGCAATATGAAAAGAAAGTACCATAGCGCAAATGCATCAGTGCAACTGGAGTACTGAGTATACGAGAAAGGTAGGCTGAACATAAAGGGTTTCATGCATGAACAACACTGACTGACTAATATGAACGTAGGAGTGCAAACACACATATTTAGAAATTGGGACCGTGAATATGTGATAGCATGACCTTTAAGCTAATACATGATTTACTGATAACTGTCATGACTGATACTGAAACTGATAACATGAACGACTGTATCTGACAGTCCTGTATATACTGAAATCTGAAGAACGCTCTAAGTTCTTTTACTGAGACTGATACTGAAACTGTGGGAAATAGTGTTTAACCAACATACCCTATGTAAGCCGTTATGGCTAAGCTAAGGTGCAATCTCTGCCCCGACTGGAGGGGTGTCAATACCGTGCCATGGGTAAGGACAACATGTGAATGACCCTTAATATGGATTTTCCCTTACTAAACTGCATGATATTTGGACTTTAACAACATTCAGCTTTTTAGTCTTTATATGACTATGGGTTATATTTCGCATAATTTTCTACACATGAATGCAATGCTTGTTCCTCTAATTAGATCCCAACCTTGTATAGTAGCAGTGCTAGACCTTCCAATTTACAAATCAACTCAATTTACATAAACTATTATCCACTTATACACAAAGAAAACATGTAAATTGCCAAAATTCCATATTATAATCATCTTCAAGAGTTACTACTCAATCAAATGCCACAAAAATAAAATCAGTAGAGGAGATGGGGAAAACAGTTTGCTTACAACAACCGGGACTCTAAAGTTCAAGAAGCAGGTAATTTAATAGCTAAGAAAGAAGCAAACTCAATTCTCAGACCATCTATTAGATATGGTCTTGGCTTCTCAAAACTAATCTAATTGATCAGTGCAAAAGTATATACAAGTGTACAACTATATAATACAAGCTTATATCAAAAGCTAAAAATGTTGAGAACTGTCAAATATTATTCTACCTGATCTTGCCTATTATTCTACATGGATCTCTGCCTCAACTTTCAGCATTTCCTCTTCAATCATATGCCTTTTCTTCCACTTATCTCTTATGGTGAGCCAGCTACGACATGAAGAACCAACTATTATTCATAAGCTGAATAGTCAATGCAGAAAAGTTGTAATAAGTTTTTTATTTTAAATAGAAGTAGATTCATAAACCAAAAAGAAGACTAACTAGAAAAGTTAGGTTTAATCGGCCTCTTTCTTCTTTTTTTTTTTTTTAAAGAAAAAAAGTTACGACCTTTTTTTTATGAAAAAGTTATATATCCAACCCAACAAAGAATTCAACCAAAATTAGAAAACTTACCATATGTCTTTTTTATATTTATATATTTATTCTTATAGTGAAAAGATAATTTTATTTATTGCGTGCTCTTTTAATGAAGGGCAAAAATTTTAAATCACTTTTCTAAAGGTCTTCACATTTTTAATATTATATATATATATAGAAATGTGACCAAGCAAGCAAGTCTTGGTCGTCAAGTGTGCTTGTCAGTATGGATTACTATAGGTAGTTTTCAATTTTAATGCTTTAACGAGTTGTTTGGTAGAGTGTGTTAGAAAAATTAGTATTTGCATCAACTTTATGTATTACTAATATCTTTTTTAGTACACTTTTTATTCTATGTATTACTAATGCTTGCATTAGGTATACACTCTATTTGGTAATAAGGAGTGTATTACTAATGCATAGATATCCACGGTATTAGTAATGCAATGGATTCTAATTTATGTATTGGTATGATTAAAGTCACAATTGTCCCTCAAAATCTTTTCCACATCCTTTCCACCATATTATGGAGAAAATTTTTGTAAAAAAATATTTTTAAAAAAAAGAATTATGCAATTCATGTTATTTTTAATGTACCAAACTAAACACTGCATGAGAAAAAAGAAAGAATCACGTATGCAAGCATAATTAATGCAAGCATTACTAATGCAAGTATTACTAATACACAACATTTTGCATTAGTCCTATACACCCTATCAAATGACCTTTAATAGTATTGTATTTGGCTGCTTTATGTGCGTACCATTTTAGTGTTGGACGTAAAATCTAGATCGTAATTTACTTTTTACTTTTGTGACTGCAGAAAAGTACTTGCAGTTGAGCCCATATTTTTTTATTTTTCTTACACCTTTTTGGTTTTATGAGAAAAGGAATTATGAATGATCAAAAAGTTTTAAAATTAAGTTTTGTTGACTCATGTTTTAATTATTGAATATGAGTGACAAGTTTAGATTAAGGGTTAAAGAGATTTGCCCCTTATAAATTTTACATCCTCAATTCTTTTATTCTATGCTTTAGATAAACCCCTGATAGCTAAAAGTGAAGGGAAAAAGGAGAAAAACACAACTCTTTTCTCTCACTTTGGTTACTGCTACTACTTTTTTTCATTGTTGTTGTTTGTTGTTGTTATTGTTGTTCTTCTTCTTGTTTTTGTTCTTCTTATTTTTTTCTTCTTCTTGTTCTTGTTCTTCTTATTTTTTTCTTGTTCTTGTTCTTGTTCTTGTTCTTCTTCTTGTTCTTGTTCTTGTTGTTGTTGTTGTTCTTCTTCTTCTTCTTATTATTATTATTATTATTATTATTCTTCAAATCTGACTTGTCGTTATTATTATGTAACTGCCACCACTGCAACTACTGGACTAAATTTTTGGATTAAATTTTTTTCATATATTACTGGGTATTACTTCATAGGTGATTTTGGTGAGTAAAATAATGATTTTTAGTTTAATTTCTCATCTAGATTTATTTGATATATTTTCAACAATTTATAGTAGCGTATCCAACAATTGTTGGATAGTTTCCACTAATGTTAAAAGTAGTCACAACAGATAAATCATCTGTTGTAGAAAATAGAAAATCTGTTGCAACATATATCTTAAGTGAATCCAACAGATTAATAATTTGTTTCAATAAATAACTTAGCTGTTGAATAGCTTCTATCAAAGTTGGGACAAAATTGAAAGTTGAATCATCAGATAAGTGATTTACTACAATAGGTAGGTCATCTGTTGCAGTAGATGACTCATCTATTACAATAGATAGCTTATCTATTAGATATATGTTCAAAAAAATGAAGATGAATCCAACAGGTAAGTCATCTGCTGCAACAGATGACCTACCAGTTGGTACATGTTACAGTATTTGGCAAACTTGGGACAAAACCAAAAGCTTAATCTAACAGACAAGTCATCTGCTGCAATAGATGATTGTTACGATAAAAAATCCAAGGGTCATGATGGTACTCGTTGCGGCAAACCGCGACGAGTAAACTTATCACCCAAACTGATACACAAAGAGAAAAAGACAGAAATACCCCCAGGCTAAGGCTTCTAGAATGAAGCTAGAATGTATAAGTATAATAAATACGAAAAGAATATAATCAACAATACAACTATAACTCTGAAAACCTGATGTCAATAGTATAAGAATGTATCTAGTACAACTCGAATCCAAAAGAAATACATAAGATGTCCAAATACAAGAGAAACTCTATCTCTGAAATGAAATAAAAACATACTCTAAAAAAAAGGTAGTAGAATACATCTGAACGCCTGAAAGTCAACCACTACCTTAAAAGCACCAAATATCATTTGAATCAACCAATTTGGGGTGCACTCGAACTAGGACCTGCACCGAAAGGGCATAGTAGGCATGAGTACGATCCACTTGTACTCAGTAGGTATCATAGGCCAATCGACCAAACTAGAAAATAACACATACAAAATACTCATAAAGGGTACGTCACCTGCAATTAGAAGATGTCCCACAATGGTAGCCCACACCGTTTGCACTAACTGTTCTAATATATATATAGATATCATGTATATCATAACAATAAAACAAGGTAGAACACGAGTATACATCATATCACATACAAGGTAAAAGATGGATATACCAGATTGTCAAGCACAAATAATGAAAGGAAGAACAAATAGATATAACACAAGTCAATATGGCAATTCACTCACAACATAACATAATAAAGTAAGTGCAGTGTATAAGATAGTGCTACTGCTGCTGATGATGATGATACAGGAGGGCGTCGCAAAACCTCCGGGATCATCGTACAATCCCCATATAGACCTATGGAGTAAAGACTCTTGATGTAGGACCCATGAGGGGTTCATCAACCTGTATACAAACCCTATGTTCATATCTCCTCCATGGCATATCCCTCGAGAAGGGTTTTATAAGATGTCACATTTTCTGTCATAAATAGGTGTTGCCAGTATTTCTCAAGTGTTGCCGCGCTGGTACCATTTATTTTATGAATGAGTATGATATAAGGATATAATGTGCATAACCAATCACAATGATTATTTCCACAATCAAACACATGATACATTTTCACAACCAACCACAATGATATATTCCACAACCACGTGAGCCAATATCTACTCATTATTTCCACCATCAATAAAATTCTATATGATTTATTACCAATAAAATATGAATATAACACAATATGCCAATGGTACCACAATAGGCATTTTAACAAAATAATATAATTATTGACATCTATTTCAGGCTATCAACATCGCATAAGACCCCAGACAGTCACATATAGCACGTAATATTCCAAAATTATCACATATAGGGCCCCACACGGGCACAACACATAACATAGCCATTTTTCATGATTAGTTCCCACACCCTTAACATGAATTTAGTACCAAAATTAACTATCCAACCCAATCTGAAAGAGTTAATCCATGACCCACCTTAAGGTCGAAAATCGATTCGCAACACTTCAAACCACAACCTTATATCTCACGAATGATCTCTAAATCAACTAAATTCAAGAAATATAGAATATACGCATCAAAATAAAGCCAACAATACCCATATTATCTACTTTTGATTTGGAGTCAAAACGAATCCCCAAAATGAATTTTTAAAAAGAAAGGACAAAATCATAACTTTATTTCAAAAATGTCTTCCTCATACTTTTTTGAATTAACAGATGATAAACCAAGTTAAAATTATTTGAAAATGAGGTTCAAATCAGAGAAAAATTATTTTTAAACTTTATCAAGTAAAAATTTTGAAATCTGTTTTAAAATCAAGAATCAAAGTTGTTTTGAAGGTTAAATTGAGGAAAAACTAGTAATTATAGGATTAGGAACATTATTCAAGTGAAAAAGAGTGAAATTGGGGTTCAAAAGCAAGCCCTAAGGTTTTTTGATTTTGAGAAATTAATCAAGAAATTCAACCAAGAAAAAGGTGAATTCTTAACTTAAATTCATAAGAGAATCAAGAAATGGATGCTAATCTAGCTCCCCGAGCACCTACAAGATTCACTTTTAAGCTCTCACACTATTTTATGGTTTAACTCTCAAGCGGCAAAATGAAAAATGAGATAATTCATGACCTAAGAGGTCTATTTATACCACTTTCAGGTTTTCAAATGCTACATTCGTACACCCTGGCCTCAGAAGCAGGTCTAGCGATTACCAAACCCTCTAGTGCAATCACACTACTTCTCTGCACACACTGGTGTGATCACCACTCAAGAAGTACGATCGCAGAGGCACCAGAAACCAGCTGAAACTTAGAAATTCTTCCAAGTTTCCGCCAAGGCCTCGGGAGTCATTTAGTATTTGATATATTCAAACAAACTATGTAACCACACTAAATTCGATTCTCCAGACTCAATGACGATATCAGATTTTTAAAAAGACTTCACAAAGTTGACCCCTGAAACCTGAAATTATAATTTTCTAAATCGAGGGTTGAAATGAGATTTAAGATCCTAAAATTCAGACCAAATATGTTACAATGCTAAAATCAACGTCTTGGATCTTCTGACATAGTCCGCTCAGCCATCCGTCAGACGGATAAATAGTTAAGCATAAGAATCCCTAATAAGGATCTTAAAGCCTCTAAAAACCACAATCTCACATAAATGATACCAAAATACATTGCAAAATATTCCAATAAACCCCACACCTCAAAAATATCACAATGCAACTAGGGGGAAGGGTAAAGCAGCCAAATCATACAAAACACATATTTCACATATTTCATAAAAAATTTAGGTCGTTACATCATCTACCACTAAAAATCTAGTTCGTCCTCAGACTAAGCCAAGGAAATACCTGAATCAACAAAGAGCTAGGGATAAGAATAGCGCATACCAGACTCGACCTCCCAAGTATTGGCACCTAATTTTTGCCTACTACGATTAAGTTTAATTTTGAGTTTCTTTGATTCTAAATAGAATTACAACATTTGTTTTATCCAGATAAAAGCTTTCTAAAGTATTTATATAGGTAATTTTATCGTTTTAAGTAACGATTATATAATTTCCTATTCGTATATATAAAATCGTATAATTTTGTCGCTTAAATAATTATTTTATGAAAAATCCAATTTTTATCAAAGGTTATCTTGAAAATTAATTCAAATAAGTAAAGCTTGGATTTAAATAAAATTCGTTCTCAAAATAATTTGTTTGGAGAAATATTTATTAGATTTATTAAATCAAGAAGCTCAGGATTAAGTGATGTATTAATTCGTATCGAATTTCAATTTAGTTTGGCCAAATCTATTAAATTTCGCCATAATTGAAATCAAATTGGCCATAATTGCATTGTAATTGATCAATTGATTTTCAATTTGGCTGAAAGTTAAATGAATTTGGCTAACTCTTAATCTAATTGGGATTATTTTTTTAATAACCCCAAAACTAATCTAATCTACCCAATATCAGCCCAAATACCTTTTTAACCAATTTCCTATTATTCCCACATAATAGCAGCCCAACAACAAACAACCCATGCTACGACTAACCCACCCCAGGCCCAACAACACTCTAACAACCCACTTTAATTACCCTCATCTACCCCCTAAAGCTATTGACCCTACCCATTTACTCTTCTTTATCATGTGCGTACAACAACAAATAGTACAATACGCACCGCTTCCAAACGACTTGAACAATAAATTCAATATCGGTAAAACAATAGCCAAGCATCAACAACAGCATCAACGGTTTCAACAGCGGTGAGTCAGCTTTGAATCAGAGCCTCAATGTTCTAGAAATGTCCAGATGGCCTTTCAATCCAATTCAAGGTACGGATGGTACAATTTTGTACCAAATCCACCTCATCGCCATATCCTAATTTCAAAATTTGATTTTCTTCTCATAAAAATTTCCAAAA
Source organism: Capsicum baccatum var. pendulum (assembly GCA_030864225.1). NCBI lineage: Eukaryota > Viridiplantae > Streptophyta > Magnoliopsida > Solanales > Solanaceae > Capsicum > Capsicum baccatum. The sequence goes on from CM061550.1 coordinate 205,806,230, forward strand.
TTACCCTCTATTCCTCTTTGAACCACATTGGTGAAAGCAAAAGTAGACTAAAAAAGTTCCATCTAAATAAAGCTCATTCCTGAGCAAACATGGAACCAAGTCTTGAAGGTTTAAAAAGCTTTAGAGAAAAGAAGTCTCATTTTCTAGTAAAAAAAATTTCGTGAAAAGTCGTCGACTACTCGAAGTTCTTGGAGTCATAGTGAAGCTTTCTGGTGGTCGAGATTTCATCGAAGGATCGAGTTTAATTTTGCTTCTCCGAAATAGGTAATACTTCATCCCATTTAATTTCAGTATTTTTTTTTCTTCTTCTTCTTCTTGATTGTTCTGTAGTAATGTTTACTATTCTAATAGTATTGTATACTGGGATTGTTCGCTGTAGAGGCCTTGAGAGACTTAGGTTATCGTGATTGAATTGTGACTGCTATTTGAGATAACATTCCCACTGTCCTCGATTTGATGATTCCAGTTCATCTTTAAGTTCATTTTTGCTCTAGATGATATTTTCTTTTGGCATTAAATCTATAGTAATTGTTTCTTGATTCAGCCTGAATGTTGTTTCTTATTTTTCTTTTTTTTTAAATTCCACACATTTTTTTTAATCAATATTAGGCAGTAGATTGACCATTTGAATCATAATTATTTGGAAATTTGAGCTCCTTTTTGTGATATTCTAGCCTACCTTACATGATTTTACTTCTCCCTCGACTAAATCTAATTGGCTTGATAAGTATTTCAATAGTTAATATATACATGTCTGTCATTACATTTTGTCTACACAAAATTCATAAGTGTAATATTTGTGTTCAAGTTTTTAGTGCAAATTAGTTTCTCATCAATGTGAGTCAAAACAATGTGTTTTTTCACATTTGAAGACATGTTATGTGCGATGTAACTTGAAGCCTCCGTATGGTATAAACATGCCATGTTTTCTCTACGAATTTAAATTGTACTCATGTCTAGTATTTCATTCTTTTTATCTACTCAGTTAGAAGTTTAGTATAATTGCTAGAGGTGGCCAATATTAATTCAATATATTGAGTCCTCTCATTGATAATGTGCCAATGTTGGAAGAATATTGCTAATATAGAACTGATATGTCCTTGCTATAGTCTTTTGTAAAGCTATTAAGTGGCTCTTTCCTTTATAAATCCCTTTGTCAATATATGTTTTGCTTATATATTAAGTATATATAATGTTTCCATTAGATTGAAATACGTTAACATCCCATCTTCGCATATTTAAACAATTAGTCAAAGTTGGTTAGAAATGTTCCCTTTTCTTTGCCTTTATTTTGAATCTGCTTCTATGCCCTAAGACATTTTTTTTCTAGTAAAGTATGAGAATCATTGAAATATATTATGTTGTGTTGATTTATTCCTCTCAAATTGCATATGAGTTCTCATTCCAAGAATAATTGCCTCTTGTTGCATCTCGAATGTCCTTTTTGTGAGTTATTTTGGAATTTTGATCGTATTAACATGTTAAAAGAGTTTGAAATAACCACATTTTGATTCTTAGAAATTGTAGTGTTTATTTCTAATCTCTTAGAAATTATAGTCTTCTGTCTTCTTTAGGATATACAAGGATTTTAATTTTTCAGGATTATCATTGAGCTTAAGTGTTTTGTTTTTGATGAAGAATGGGTGTGTTTAGACTATAAGCTTAGCTATTAAATAAGTATTTTTTGGTTGAATAGATTCTAATCCTTCTCCCTTTCTTTCTTGTTTTGAATGCAAAATGTCGAGTCTAAAATGGGCTCCTCTCATGTACATTTCTACGATGGGCCAATGTGGCCCATTTGCTTCCTGAGTCATTCCCTTAAGCCTATCGAATTAGATTGATTTTTGGAGAAAGAAGTTGCCGATGGAAGAAAATGGGTCAAAGCTCATTGATGAAGTTGCGAGGATTTGGGTACTAAAAAAGTCCCGTTTCTTTTTTATTGTTGTATTCTTACTTATCTATTCATTGATTTGGACCTTGAAGCCAAAGTTGTAACTTAATACAGGTGAAATGGATTTCATGGCCTAAAAAATAGTATAGGACAGGTGAAAATGAGCCAAAAGCGCAAATGAATAGTTTAGGACAGGTGCAGGTGGGCCAAAAGTCAAAATTAGTTTAGGAAAAGTTTCTTGGGTTTGGGCCTAAGAGCCTAAATCGCTTAATTTTCCCCCTTTCCCCTTTTTATGTTTATTTGCTATCTGTTCCCTCGAACTTAGTTAAATTTCCTACTAAGTTGTCCAAATTTATTTTACACAAGTTTTTCCTTAATCTCTTTTTTTATTTTCAAAAACCAACTTCTTTTTTTTCAAAGTTAGTCAAAGGTGATTTTCAAATATTCCAGATAACCGTAAGTTAGCGAAAATTTCAGGTGCCTTAAATACCTTCCTAAAACATTAATAAGAACCTCTTACTTGGAATTTTCTTACAAAATCTAAGTCTGTTTTCCATTTTAAGATTAGAATTTTCTTTAAAAACATTTCCTAATTCTTTTCAAATAAATTAATGGTGGATCTATTTTTTTCAAATCAAATTTAAAAACTTTTTCAAAAGTATTTGAATTCGCAAAAATTGCAAAAGTCATTTCTCCGCAAAACAAAAATGGTGATTCTGTTTGGGATTTAACTAGGTTCTAACCAAATATAAATTAGCTTCTTTGACTAACTATTGTAGTGTTTAAACTGTTTATGCACCTATGTGTTTAAATTTTACGAAATTAAACTATTGTATTTCATATCATACTTCCCATTCAAAATATATAAATTATTCGGGTTTTCGTGGTTGTCCCGACCCCTATAATTTAATTCCAAATTAAGTGTTGGGAATACAACGGTATATTGGAACGTTCAGTGTCCGATGGCTGTTAGTATTTTCAAATCCAAGTTATCCTGGGAACTTGGTCCAAACCCACTCTAGATACCCATGATAGAGAGAAACCAAAACTGTCTCTTTTAGGCATAAGCCTAGGATGATCCAATACCCGAAGGGTGTTGAACCCAGTAGAAAACCCGCCCTGCATCTATTTGTCCACAGGCCAATTACAAATGAATCATATTTATGTGTTAAGGAAATATATATTATTGAATCCAATCCATTATCCTTTGGGGTAGGGGAAGACTTACTTTATTTTCTTTTATGTAAGGATGCCTTAACCATACACCAGTTGAGAGAAGATTTAAAGCGAGTCAGACAAAAGGTGGATGATATTAGGCAACGTTTAATTGATTTGGATGATTGCATAGTTTCCTAAATTGATAGTATAGGGGATATGACCTATAAGAGTAAAGCACAATTATACAGGAGTCACTTGATCATTAATAGATATCATATATGGAAAGAGGTGGTTAAACCTAAGTGGGCAAAGGCCGATGAAAGAACATCTAGGAGCTAGTTTTTCTATCCCCTGTGCGGGACCTTGTTCTTTCTTTCATGTTTTTCCCTTTTCCTAAAGATTGTATCCCTTTTGTGCAACTTTGAAGGCATTTATGCCATTTTTATATTTCTGTACAGATTTTGGGGGATAATGGATTGGTTTTAAAAGACATTATTTTTGTCAAATTCGCTAGGCCAACCTTTGGTTCAAAAGGGTCACCCAACTAGGGTACGTGCTTATTATAATATTTTTGTGTGATCTAACTGTCTTATGTGGTTATATGCATTTGTTCCAATCAAAAGAGAATTTATCCACTACGCTCATGTGGATCAAATTGCCTATGATGAAAATAACTTTATGTGCTTACTTCTTGTCGAATAACTTACGCTATTTGTTATGTACGAGATGTAACATGTCGGCCTTTGAGTTATTTTAATTTGCAGATAATAGAAAACTACTTTGTATTGAAATAAGATGGCTGAACATTCTTACTTCACCCGGTCAAAAGCTCGTAAGATCCCATCCCCAAACCATCATTCAAATATGATTGGAAACGACGAAGATAATGCATTGACCATCAGGGACAATGTGATAGCAGAACAAAGCAAGATGATTGCTGAACTTGTGAGAAAACAAGAAATGCTCCAAGAAGAGATGAATCGTACTAGAGATTTGGCTAATCTGGCCATTACCGTCAACTCTCTTATCCAAGGAGGACACAAGCCTCCACTCCAAATTTCTCTCCTCAATACTCCTCTTCTTGAGAATCACCAAATAAAATATCATCCGCCTTTTCTTCCTAATAGCCCACAGATTTCATAATCAATAATCTACTAGTTCATACTATCTAGGACACCAATCGAGAGAACAATCCATATGTTACCATCCACAAAATCCATCCATAACCCCACAAAATCCATCTCCAAATCCATAAAATCCATTCTCAAATTCATAAAATCCATTTATAAATCCATAAGATCCGTACCCAAATCCACAAAATCCATTTTTGAATCCACAAAATCCATTTCCAACTCCATAAAATCCATTCCTAATTCCCAAAATCTCAGATTCCACCAAACCACTCTCAAATTCCATAAAGTATCCTCAATCTCCAAAATGTCCTCCCTACCTTCCACCCAACCTCCTCCCATCCTTAAAATCAAGCTACCATCCCAACTCCTTCTCATGTCATTGCATCTCCTGACATTTATAAACCCTTTCCTAATCTTGAGGTTGGCCATTATAAGGAGAAGGAAAATGGATGAAGGACCGAGTATGAATAAAGTTCTTAGCCATTTATAAAAAGATTATGAGAATCAAAGAATCTCATGGGACAAGGGATAGTGATGGTCTGGGTACGATGATCTATGTATGTACCCTAGGGTCAATCTACTAGAAGGGTACAACGTCTGTAAATTTAAAGCGTTCAATGACACCAAAAATTAATTGGATCATCTGAGAAGGTATTACAATTAAATGGTCGGGGTAGGAAGAAATGAGGCATTACGAATATGTAGAATTAGCTAAAGCTTAAGTGGCAAAGCTTTAGATTAGTTTACGTCTCATGAACTGAAAAGATGGTATGGCAGGAGGGCATTGGCTAAAAGCTTTCTCGACAGGTTTGCATTTAATATCAAAATAGTCCTTGATAGACACTCACTAGACTGATGATTAATGTTTTTGAGACTATGTCTTTCATTGGAGAAAAGAAGATGCTAAGGTACAACCTTCCATGTCTGAAGAGGAAATGGTGTAGGTGTTCTTTCACGCTCAAGAGGGATAATTTTGTACTAGTATCATATCAGCGGTTAGGGAAACCTTCACAGATTTGGTAAAAATTAGGGAATCGCTAGAATAAGTCATTTTAACAAGGAATATTATCAAACCCCCAACACCATCCATGTCGTCTATGTTTCCAAAGAAGAAAAGGAAAGATGTGAGTGAGGTCTCTACTGATTTTGTTGCTAAATTAAAGAAGAAATTCAAGCCCAGGAACTTTATTTCTTATCCACTACCCCTAAGTCTTCAGTCTATATTCTACTCCTAACCCCAATACCAAGATACATTTCCAAATCTCTAATACCAATACAAAGCTCTGCTTCTAAATATCCAACCCCAATACCAAGCTCCACAGCCAAATGTCCTACCCCACTATCGAGCTCCACAACTAAATATTTTAACCCAATATCAAGTTCTACCACCAAATTATTAGCCTCATGTCCAAGATAACCTTCTAAAACGCTGAATGAACGTCCAAGCACCTCTAAAATATCATCAAGTACCTTCTTTCGCTAATCAAAACCATTACAACTTCCCTTGTCCTTACCTAAACAAAATCCTCCTCAAATCTTTATGCCATTATCCAAGAGTAATACCAACACTTCAAAAGATTAAATTAAGCTGGTTATTTTTAGCCTATCCAACCAAAACCTACAAATCTTAATTCTTGATTTTTTTTATATCGATCAAAGATGTGCCTATTATTCAAGAGTGGTTGAGCATAATACTAAAGATTGTATTAATCTTAAACATAAAATCCAAGACTTGATTGATCAAAAGGTTATTACTCTCTAATTGTCGATGCCAAATATTAATAGTAATCCATTGTCTAATCATGGAGGATCCACGATTAACATGATTGAAATAAAGGGCAAATGGGTCCTAACAAGGCTATTACTAAGGTGGATTCAGAAAATCCCAAAAAGATAGAAGGAGTGGAGAAGAAAGAAAGAGAGAGTCGTGACTGCCTTAAGCGTTAATAAAAGTCCCCTATTTATAGTGATTATAATGCAACTCAGGCATATGCTCCATCACCGTCAAGAAAGAAATTTTTTATTGATACTATCGCTGCTCAGAAGATGAAACAGTCTGGAGGATGCTATATTCTTGAAGATTTGACCAATAGAAAAGATTCATAGAAAAGGCTAATTACTAAAGAGGAGGCCAAAGAATTTTGGAGGCTTATGCAGCCAAAAGAGTATTCAATTATCAAGTATTTGGAAAAGACTCCAACTCAGATTTTTAGTTGGGCGCTGTTAATGAGTTTACAATACCACCAACAAGCTTTATTAAAAGTCCTAGATGAAGCATATGCTCCTGCAGACACAAGTATTGAAAATATGACCACAATGATAGAGATTATTGTAGGAAATCACTACATATCATTTAGTGAGGAAGAGTTGCCTTTTGAAGAGGTGATGCATAACAGAGCCTTACACGTTAATGTTAACTGTCGGGACTATGTAATTAATTGGGTATTGATAGATGACAGATCTGGTTTTAACATTTGTCCTCTTTTTGTGTTGGTTCAAATGGGATATGACTTGGGAAAGGTTTGCCAAAGCTGTGTTAATGTGCAAGCTTTTGATGGAGGGCAAACAGATACTATAGCTGAAGTTGACTTATACATCCAAATGGGACCTGCTGAATTCAAGGATAAATTTAATGTTATGGATATCCATCCTAGTTACAACCTACTTTTAGGAAGACCGTGGGTTCATGGTGCAAAGGCAATTTCATCGAAGCTTCATCAATTATTTAAGTTTATTTGGGAAGACCATGAGGTAGTCATTCAAGGAGAAAGAATCCATTTGAGTCATCCCAATGGTTATGTGCCTGTGATTGAAGATATTCTAAGGGGTAGTAATTTTTATATAGTGGAAATTTTAAATGTTGCAGAGAAAGATCCATTACCTTCCATCTATAAGATTATGGTGAATGTGATATTAAGAAGTGGGTTTGAGCCTAGTCAGGGATTGGGAAAAAATTTGGAAAGAATTACTGAACCAATTGTGATCCCAGGAAAATCATTTAGGTATAGGTTAGGGTTCTATCCGATAAAGGAAGATGAGAATGAAGATAAATCAAAGATATGTGTACCCAAACTATTTCCACTCCTGTACAACTCATTTTCTATGCAGGAGTTGTCAATAGATAATGGTTTGGGATGGCATAGGAAATTTGTTGAAGGAAATAATGTTATACTAGAATATTTCCTGAAGGCTAGTGGGGTAAGGAAGGTTGCACCAGAAGAGACTTTACAGAACTGGACCTCCACTCCACTCATGATTTGTCGCCCATTGTGGTAGATGAAAGGGCAACTAATAGTATTTTAAAAAATAGGTGATGATCCAGAGGAGGCCCCTTGATCCACTCTTTTACATCTCAAATTTCCTTTTGCATTTTACTATTTTCAAAAAGGCATGGGCCCTTATTTGCTTGAGTCATGAGCCATAGTTTGTAAATATTTCTCGAATTTCAATGCAAAAGGCCTCCCTTTATCTAAAAAGTTACTTTGAAGTATGATCATATTTATTTTACTATTTTGAATAATTTTGCAATCATCTGACTTGGTTTGTTTGTCTATTTTAGTAACAATAATTATAAACCTACCAACGTCATGTCATGTCAAGGGATAAATAAATAAAATAATATGAGTAATGATGAATGAAAAGACTATGATAAGGAGAAGTTAATGAAGGATATAAAAGAGTTTAAAAATCAGGAGAAGCCCAACCTAGAGGAGACTGAAAGAGTCGGCCTGGGGGACTACGATGAAGTCAAGGAGACAAGAGTTAGTGTTCACCTAACAGAGGAACAGAAAAGAGAACTCATCCACTTGCTACGGAAGTATATTGATATATTTGATTAGTCCTACGATGATATGCTAGGGTTAACCACCAACATCGTGTCACATAAGTTATCGATTAATCTCGAGTATGATCCAGTAAAGCAAAAACTGTGAAAATTCAAGCCGTACTTAAGATTGATGATCAAGGAAGAAGCGACGAAAAAAAATCAATCTAAGGTTGTGGAGGTCACAAGATATCCAACTTGGCTAGCCAATATTATTCCAGTGCCTAAAATGGATGGCAAGATCAGAATTTATGTTGACTAAAGAGTTTTGAATAGAGCCAGTTCTAAAGATAATTTTCTGCTATCTAACATCTACATCCTCATCAATAATTGTGCAAAGCATGAAATGCAGTTTTTTGTATATTATTTCGCCGGGTATCATCAGATATTAATGGATGATGAGGATTCAAAAAAGACAACTTTCATTATACCTTGGGGTGTTTATCACTATAGGGTAATGTCATTCGGTCTCAAGAATGCTGATGCAACATACATGACGGCTATGACAATGATTTTTCATGATATGATTGTAGAGAAATTGAGGTATACATGGATGATGTAATTATCAAATCCTCCAAGAGTTCAGATCATCTAACACATTTGGAAAAGTTCTTCAACTGACTGAAGAGGTACAACTTAAAGTTGAACCCCAGTAAGTGTGATTTCGGTGTGCTAGCCAAAAAGTTACTAGGTTTCATAGTCAGTAGAAAGGGCATCGAGCTCGACCTATCTAAAATCAAGTTAATTCAGGATTTACCATCGCTAAGAACCAAGAAAGAGGTTATTAGTTTCCTCGATATTTTGAATTACATTAGCTGGTTCATTTCCTATTTAACAGTCATACACGAGCTAATTCTCAAGATATTGAAGAAATATGCATTGAATAAGTGGATGGAAGAATGTTAGAAGGATTTTGACATAATCAAGGATTATATGTCCTCTTCGCTAGTTTTAGTTCCTCCATAGGAAGAGAGTCCATTGTTGCTTTACCTGTCAGTCTTAGAAAATGATTTTGGATGTGCCCTTGGATAATATGACGAGATCGGTAAGAAAGAGAAAGCAATCCATTACTTGAGTAAAAATTTCACTCCATACGAGGCTCGCTACACTCTCGTAGAAAGAACATGTTGTGCTTTGACCTGGGTTGCACAAAAGTTGAGGAATTATCTATCCTCATATACAACATATCTTATTTCTGGAATGGATCCATTAAAGTATATATTTCAGAAAGTCATGCCTATGCGAAAGTTTACCAAGTGGCAAATGCTGCTGAGTGAGTTCGACATCGTGTATGTGACTCAAAAGACAATCAAGGGGAAAGCTTTAGCATTTTATTTAGCTGAGAATCTGATTGATGATAAATATAAGCCACTTTAAACTTACTTCCCAGATAAGGAGATTTTATTCGTGGGAGAAGACATTATTTTAGATAAGGAGATTTTATTCATGGGAGAAGACATTGCAAAAACATACTCCAGATGGAGATTATTCTTTGATGGAGTGGTCAACTTCAAAGTCTCAGGAATTGAAGAAGCTTTGGTGTCAGAAATAGGCAAAGACTATCCAACAACTGCTAAATTATGTTTTCTATGCACCAATAACATGGCTGAATATGAGACGTGCATCCTAGGTCTCAAGTTAGCACTTGATGTAGGTGTTTGAGAATTGTTAGTCATTGGAGACTCGGATTTTATGATTCACCAAGTACGGGGAGAATGGGTAGTGAAGAACTCTAAGATTACCCCATATGTAGAATTGGTGCAGTATTTGTGTGGAAGATTTAAGGAAGTTGATCTCAGACATATCCCGAGGATATGAAATGAATTTCCTGATGCTTTGGTCACTATATCCTCTATGATTCATCACCCAGATTAGAGTTATATTAATCTTTTAGAAAAAAGATTGAAGGAACAACCCACAAATTGTGCACATCTCAAAGAGAAAGCTGATAGAAAGTTATGGTACTTTGATGTTAAAAGATATTTAGAATCTGGAACATATCCTGAGGAGGCCAGCAATAATAAAAAAAAAACAATCCGACATTTGGCAAAAAATTATTTTTCAAGTGGGGAAATTATTTTTAGAAGGACTCTAGACATGGGTTTTCTAAGATGTGTTGATGTCGCGGAAGCCACAAAACTAATAAAAGAAGTACATGCCAGAGTCTATGGGCCCCATAGAATTGGCTTCGCTAGAAAGATCTTAAGAACTGATTACTTCTGGATGACTATGGTGAATGATTGTAACAAGTACATGCAAAAGTGCCCAAAATGCCAGATACACAGAGATATGATTTGAACATGAGCTTTATGTAATGAGTTCACCTTTGCCTTTCGTAGCTTCGCGTATGGATGTTATCAAACCAATAGAGCCGCCAACATCAAATGGGTACATATTTATTTTTGTTGCTATTTATTGCTTCACCAAGTGGGTGAAAGATGCTTTATATATAGCTGTGACTAAGAAGGTAGTTGCATATTTTGTCAAAAATAACCCGATTTGTCAATTTGGAGTGCCGAAATCGATCGTTACTGATAATGGGGCTAACTTGAACAATCACTTAATGAATGAGATTTGTTATTAGTTCAAGATTGTTCATCACAACTCGACCGGTATCATCCATAAATGAATGGAGTTAGCCACCAATAAGAATATCTAAAATATCTTGAGGAAAATAGTCAAAAATGATAGATCATGGCATGAATGTCGCCCTACGCTCTGCTAAGGTATCACATAATAGTTCGAACCTCAACAGGGGCAACTCCTTATCTACTTATTTATGAAAATGAAGTTGTGATACCTGCCGAGGTTGAAATACCTTTCTTAAGGATTATTAAAGAGACTAGATTAAGCAATGAAGAATGGGTTCACGCTCGCTATGAACAACTCATGTTGATTGATGAAAAAAGGATGGTTGTCATGTTTCATGGCCACTTGTACCAACACAGAATGATCCATGTCTTCAATACAAAAGTAAGAGATCAAACATTTGAAGTTGGGAAATTGATTCTCAAAGTCATATTTTCTTATCAAGAAAAGTACAAAGTCAAGTTCACTCTGAACTGGCAAGGACCATACATAGTTCGCAAGGTACTATCTGGAAGAGCTCTGATCCTATCTGAGATGGATGATCAAGAGTGGACAAAATTAATTAATCCTGATGTGGTAAAAAGATACTATGCTTGAAGAATGTTTTTCGCGTTTGTTTCCTTTATTTATTTGTAATCGCTTCAGTGAAAGTATTTATTTTTTATGATACATAATTGCCTAGACCCTTCCCTTTTATGTACGAACTACGTTTAACCTAAATTACCAAAAAAGGGATACGTAGGGGGCCTATGTCGGCTTTGGTCAACCCCTTAGGAGAATTTAATCTTTTTTTTATGTACGAACTACGTTTGACCTAAATTCACAAGAAAGGATACGTAGGCGGCCTATGTCGGCTTCAATCAGCCTATTAGATTTTTCTATATATCCCTAGCGTAGTTGTGAACTATGTTTGATCTGATTCTTGTTTCAACGGGATATGTAGGCACCCTAAAGGCTCAGTCGTATCATGGTAAAAATTTTTAGAAGGAACCTCAAAAATTTAAAAGAAGAAAATCATCATCTAGCAAACAGAATGAACACCATCAAAAAATTCAGATCCTCTCAAGCTAAGATCATCTCAAAGAGTATTAACTGGGGCAAAAATTTTGACGAGGTCCTTAAAATTTCCAATAATATACTGGAATATTTTTCAAATTCCTCAACACCAGAGGTCAAGGTCAAGCTTTAGAATACGCTAGCTACGACAAAGTCAAGATAGACTAAATCTCCAGCTATGAAAAGACTTTTGGAAGAACTCTCTAGCAACGACAATGAGTTTTTGGAAATCCTCCATAAGATATTGAACATAGTCGAACCTCAAGAGGAAGACATTGGTTGAGCTAGTACATGACATGACTGACAGAAATTTTCTAAAAAGCTTTTACACAAGTTTTTGAAACTAAGTTTTCAAAATAAAACTAATTTTTATATATACACATCTTTTTACTTAGTTTTTTCCTATACATCTATTAGAACATGGAGTCAAGGCGGAAGTCCAAAATGAAAGAGTACCCAAAAGATGGTAAAGAGCAAACCGAAGATCAAAGGAGCTCAAGACAGAGTACTTTCACTCAAAACTAACCATTTTCTGTGGATGCAAGGATCAATAAATAAAAATAAAAGTCTTTTTTCAAACATCTCCAAGAGAATTAGGAACCTCACCAAAGTCGGATAATGTGTAGGAGTACCTGAGAGCTAGCGATTCGAGGGATATCGATGAAATCGGTATCGATGGAAAGCTTATTCAATGCTATACATGACAAAAAATAGAAATTAGAGAAATAAAACATGGCTTAAACATCAATCACTTTGAAAGTCATATATATCCACTCAAAATACAAATTTAGGCTTAAGAAACAATCAGGGTATTACAATATCTCCCCCTTGGACACATTCGTCCTCAAATGTTGCCAAATAGGCCATGAACAAGAGAAAATGAGGATATATAGCTGGAATGACTCACATCTAAGGGCTCACTTTACTCTAAACTTCTGAATACTTTACCAAATGCATGAATCATAGATGGAATAACCATATAGATGAATAAATTAGATTAGGAGGAAACTCAATTAAAGGAATAGTACCTTCATCTTGATTTGAACTCGTGGAGTAAAGATGAGGGCAACTAGCTCGCATGTTTACTTTTGCTTCCCAAGTGACACCCTTTACTGATTGATTTTGCCACAGAACTTTAACCAAGGAAACTTCCTTGTTCCTCATTCTACGGACTTGATAATCTAGGATTTTAACTAGGATTTCATCATATGAAAGGCTATCTTGAACATCACAACCTTCCGACGGATCAACAACAACAGGGTCTCTAATGTGCTTCTTGAGCATAGAAACATGAAACACAGGATGGACAGCTGACAACTCTGCAGGTAACTCAATCTCATAAGTTGCTTTCCCAACACGATTCAAAACTCTATAAGGGCCAACATATCTGGGACTTAGCTTCCCTTTCTTTCTAAATCTTTTCACCCCTTTCATGGGTGAAATATTCAAATACACCAAATCATCGACTTCAAACTCAAGAGCTCTTCTTCTCATATCTGCATATGACTTCTGACGACTCTGGGATATCTTCAACCACTCTTGAATTAAGTTAACTTAGTCCATAGCCTTAAATACAGTATCAGGTCCAATCACAGTAGCTTCACCCACTTCGAACCAACCTATGGGCAATCTACATCTTCTCACATACAAAGATTCAAATGGATCCATTCCAATGCTATCATGAAAACTATTGTTGTAAGCAAATTCAATCAACGGTAAATGTTCATCCCAACTTCCTTTAAAATCAAGAACACAAGCCCTCAACATATCCTCCAAAGTCTGAATAGTCCTCTCAGCCTGACCGTCTATCTGTGGATGAAAAGTGGAGCTAAGATAAACTTGGGTGCCAAGACTCTTCTGAAAGGCTCTCCAAAACTGAGAAGTAAACTGAGTACCTCTATCGGAGATGATACACAACGAAACTCTATGCAACCTGACTAAATCTCGAATATACAGCTTAGCATAGTCCTCCGTGGTGAAAGATGTATGTACTGGTAGAAAATGTACTGACTTAGTCAATCTGTCTACAACGACCCAAATAGAATCATGATGATGACCAAAAAGAGGTAAACCGATCACAAAATCTATGTTCACTACTTCCCACTTCCAAATAGGAATGTTAAATTCTTGCATCACATCACTGGGTCTCTAGTGCTCTATCTTTACCTACTGGCAAGTTGTATACTTTTCTATGAACTTCTCTATATCCTTCTTCATACCATTCCATCAACAAATTTCCCGCAAATCACGATACATATTAGTAGCATCGGGATGAATAGAATACCGCGCGCCATGTGCCTCATCCATAATTCTCTACCTTAGATCATCAACATCAGGCACACATAACCTATTTTGAAATCTTAATACACCATCTCCTCCTTGGGAGAAAACCTCCATCTTTTGGTCTTTGACAGACGTTTTCAATTCCACTAAACGAGAATCCCTATCATGCTTTTCTTTTACTTCCAAAAGTAGGGAAGATACGGAACTACTCTGGACCCAAGCATTACCCTCAGCTGAGTCAAGCAATCTAGTACCTAACCTAGCCAAACGATGTACTTCACAGGCTAAGTCCCTTTTATCTTCCTCGATATGTGCTACACTACCCATGGACGACCTGCTAAGAGCATCTGCCACTACATTGGCCTTGCCCGGGTGATATAACACACTCATATCATAATCCTTTAGTAATTCTAACCATCGCCTATGCCAAAGATTTAACTCTCTCTGAGTAAACACATACTTTAAACTCTTATAATCCATAAGGACATCAACATAAACACCATACAAATAGTGTCTCAAAATTTTCAAAGCAAAAACCACTGTAGCTAACTCGAGGTCATGTTTCGAATAATTATTTTCATGAGGTTTCAATTGCCGGGAGGCATAGGCTATAACTTTACCCTTCTGCATCAACACACAACCCAAACCACTTCTAGAAGCATCACGATATACCATAAAATCATCTACACCATTAGGCAGGGTCATCACAGGGGCTGAAGTGATTCAAGTCTTCAACTCCTGAAAACTCTTCTCACAAGAATCTTACCATTGGAATTTAACCTTCTTTTGGGTCAATCGGGTCAAAGGAGCAGCAATGGAAGAGAAACCTTCGACAAAACGACAGTAGTATCCAGCTAGACGCAAGAAACTCCTAATATCAGACAGTGAAATAGGTCTAGGCCAACTCTTTACAGCTTCTACCTTTTGAGGATCAACTCGAATACCATCAGAAAAAACAATATGACCCAGAAAATCGACTAACCTTAGCCAGAATTCACACTTGCTAAATTTGGCAAACAACAGTTGATCCCTAAGGGTTTGTAAGACAATTCAAAGATGATCTGCATGGTCATTCTCACTTTGGGAGTATACTAGAATATCATCTATGAACACAATAATGAACATATCTAGGTACTATCTGAACACTCGATTCATGAGGTCCATAAAAGCTGTCGGGGCATTAGTTAGCCCAAAGGACATGACCAAGAATTCAAAATGACCATAATAAGTGTGGAAAGCCATCTTTGGAATATCACACTCTCTGACTTTAAGTTGGTGATAACCGAATCTCAAATCTATTTTTGAGAAGTAGCTGGCACCTTGCAGCTAATCAAATAGGTCATCAATTTTAGGAAGAGGGTACTTGTTCTTAACTGTGACCTTGTTAAGATGATGATAGTCAATGCACATGCGCAATGAACTATCTTTCTTTCGCACAAATAACATGGGTGCACCCCAGGAAGACATACTAGGCCTTATAAAACCCTTATCAAGAAGATCTTTGAGTTGCTCTTTCAACTCCTTAAGTTATACGGGGGCCATACGATATAAAGGAATAGAAATAGTATGGGTATCAGGGAGAAGATCAATTCCAAATTCTATCTCTCTATCGGGAGGTACCCCTGGGAGATCTTTCGAGAAAACATTAGGAAACTCATTGAAAACACTAAGAGACTGAACAGTTGGAGTCTCAGACTTAGTGTCCTTAACTCAAACTAAATGATAGATACAACCCTTGGATATCAATTTCCTAGCTTTTAGATAGGATATGAAATGACTTTTAGGAGATACAGAATTTCCAGACTACTCAAAGACTGGCTCATTGGGAAATTAAAACTTGACTACCCGGATACGACAGTCTATAGACTCATAACAAGAGTGTATCCAATCCATACCCAAAATAATATCAAAATCAACCATGTCTAGCTCAATCAAATCTGTAAACATAACTCTGTTAAGAATAGTGATAGGACACTTCTTATATACTTTCTTAGCAACAACAGATTCACCTACTGGTGTAAAGACTCGAAAAGGCTCAGAAATCTTTTCAGTATAGATTTTAAAATTCACAGCCACCAACAGAGTCACATAAGAAAGACTTGACCCAGGGTAGAGCAATACATATACATCAAAATGAAATACACGAAGTGTACCAGTAACAATATCTGGTGAATCCTCCTGCTCCTGGCAGGGTGGTATAACATAAAAGTGATTTTGGCGCTGACCACCTGTAATACTAGATGAGGCAACCAAAAGAGGAGTAGGACAAACTACAGGGGCACTAATAGCCTGACTCTAGGGACGAACATCGAGGATCCCCTATCTAGCATAAGGGCAATCCCTAAACTTGTGGCCCAACTTACCGCAACCAAAATAACCCCTCTGACTGACTAAGCACTCACCGAGATAGTCTCTACCGCACTTTGGACATGGGTGAAGATGAGGTCTATTACTCACACTATCTTGGGACCTGGACATAGTAGGCCTATTACCCTGCCCCAGCCTAATTCTAGATGCAGGAGTACTAGCTGATGAAGGCGCTGGCACAAGAGAATAGCTCTGAAACTGAGGGCGGATCCCTCCAAAAAATCTAGCCTGACTATACCCCTACTGCTCTGATCTAACTCTCTTATTCCCTCTTACTCTCTCTCTCTCATTCACTTTGTCTGCTTTGATCTACTGAGCATGAACCATTAGTCTTGAAAGGTTCATGTCCCTATTAAGCATAGCGGATCTACACTCTTTCACAACATAACCAGATACACCAGCCAAGAACTTACTCATACTGGTTTTAGAATCATCCATCATACCGGGAGCATACTTAGATAACTGGTTAAACTTATGGCAATACTCCTTAACTGTCATGGGGCCCTGTCTCAAGTTCATAAATTCTTTTAATTTTGCTTCCCTTAGCTCTAGGGGAAAGAATTTGTCTAAGAAGGCATCTTGGAATAATTTCCAAGTCACAGGAGTATCATTCTCCCCTTCACTCTTCCTCCACATCTCTACTCAATCATAAGTAATATCTTTCTTTTGATAGACAGCCAATTCAACACTCTCCTCCTCCATCACGTGCAAAATCGGAGTGATCTTTCTTACTTCATCTAAATACATTTTTGGGTCTTCACCTGCTTTCAACCAAAAGAACTCAGGTTGATTCATTCGCATAAAGTCACGAACCCAGGCTGCAGTAAAATTATTCCCTTGCGGAGGTGGAACAGTAGCCTGGGTGTTGGCTTGAGTATTGGCGGTGACCGCCTGGGCTAGTGCTTGGAAAGCTGCCCAAAATTCAGCGTAGGACATCGTCTCACCCAAAGGATCAATGGGTTGAGGTCATTTGTTGTTTCTGTGAGCTCTACGAGGAGGCATTCTCTGTCATAATAGAGCATGAATTAACAGCAGAGAGAAAAAGTCATTGGCACAATAGACTCTTGAAAAAAAGAAACAACTTTTCCTAAAATATCTCATAGCCTCTTTCTCATAGATGTGGCGCACACACACCGATGATCAAGACTCTATGTAACACGGCTTGTCAGACTCCCTAGGACACATTAAACCTTAGGCTCTAATACCAAGCTTGTAATGCCCCAAGAACCCATCCCAAGACGTCACACGGTGGTTAAGGTCACACGTGGCCCCAAGCTAACCCTCTAAGCCTGTCATCACTTTTAGAACTCACTATAACACAAATTATGCTAAAGTAAAAAGGAATAACCATGTCATCAACATACTGTGATACGAAGTAATAGTTCTTCGTACAATCAAAATACTAAAGTTCTATACATACTGGTACTCTAGCCTGATAAAGCCTCTACTATACAAGCCTGATGAGCCATTGGGACAGATCCCCAACTGACTCGTACTGAACTGAAAATAAATAACCATCTATTGACAAGTAAAAATTGGAAGTACAGGTCCTCAAACCATGAGGACTCACCAACTACATAAGCGTAAAGGAAGGTACTCAAAGATCACTATCGCTGTTAAGACTGAGCACCTGAACCTATATCATTAGAAAAATAGAATACAAAAGAGTATATGGGTCAGTACTTGGGAATGTATTGAGTATGTGGGGGTGGATGCTGCATTTTAAATAATATCATAAATGTATGAGAAATCATGCATGCTGACAGTAATAACTATCTTCACTTGAATTAGCTAAAACATTATTTCCATAAGTCATCAATAATGACATGTGTTTCATAAATCTCATTAATCATTTAACTCAACTCAAACTCTTTAACTCGTGACTCAAAGTGACTCGGTAACTCAAGAGACTTATATCATTATGGATGTGGGAGTTTCTTATAACCGACATAATTACACCATATGAGCCGCATGGAGTCCAACGTTTTGCCCTTCTAAGGAGAGAACCCCACATTGGAAGGGGTGTCTTACTCTTGCCAAGGAGTAAAACCTCAATATCATCATCACAATATCATACTCGACCTTTGGCCCACAACTATCAACATCAATCCTACAGTGGCAGGTAGTTCTGGAGAAATACCAAATTTCTCTCTTGGTGCTAAATACTCCTCCCAGAATCAGCTGAAAACACGTTAGGAAATTCACCTCAATCAATATCAACTCATGGGTCTATTATAAATATCAAAACATAAATATATCTCATCTGTAAATCATGAACAACTGTGGATTCCTAACTCAACTCAAAATCAAAACAATCTTTCTCAACATCAAGTACCTTTGCTTATCAAATCATTTCAAATATCAAAAGCTTCAAGAAAACATCATAGGACTCATTCTCGACTTTTAATCTCAAATATCGAAATATATTCTATAGTCAAATTTCTCATGGAAAGGCATAACTCATGGAACTTTTCTTAAATCGCTTAGAAATCATCAATACATAATGATAGTATACAACTCATAGAATAAATTCTCAATTTAAGAAACATGATGGTGAAATAGTCATAAGTATCAAACTTGTTCAACTCAAATCTCATAAATCATAAATAAAGAAATTTGGGTGTAAACCCACTTGTAAAATCATGTAAATCAGTAATAGAAAGTAAATCTTTAGGCACAAGAACGAAAAGAGTGTTCTTGTTCAAACCCCATATACCTTAGATTTTGATTTTGAAGATATAGAAACTTGCTTGAAACTTCTTTCTCACACTTTTAGACCAAGTCCTTGTTGCCTTTGACTTGAGGAACTTAGTTCTTGAAAAACTTGAAGAAATTTATGGGAGATCTCTTGAATTTCTTGGAGATGATTTGATTTTTGGGTTTGGAAGAATCCCTAGGTTTCTAGAGAATTATTGAAAGAAATTTGGAGAGAAATGGAGAGAAATGATCTTCTCTTCTCTACATATATATATATATATATATATATAAGGCCACAAGGAGCGGAAATAACCAAGATGCCCTTTTGAAAAAAAGTTGAAAATTATAGATCGGGGCCTGTGACAGTCGATCTAACGGTCTGTCAGATTAGCTGATGGTCCACCAGGTCGTCCATCACTAGAGTGTTAAAACTGGAATGTTCTGCCTCAGAGTGACGATCAAAATGATGGTCCATCAGAGGAACTGATGGTCCACCATATCGTCCGTCACTAGGGGCTCAGGAATAGGACATTCTACCTCGGTTTAGCAGACACCTTGATGGTCCATCAACTTTATGACTGTCCACCACTTTGACCATCACATAAAATCCCAAAAAGGGAGATACTATCTTGTCTTGATGGAACACTTGACGGTCCACCAGGTCGACCGTCAAACCCGGGCGATCCTATAGCATTCAGTAAAACGTCCATAACTCACTTACCCGATGTCAGATTTTGATGAAATTGGTATCGATGTAAATATTATTCAATTATATACATGACAAAAAGTAGAAATTAGAGAAATACATTATGGTTTAAATATCAATCACTTTGGAAGTCATATATATCCACTCAAAAGATGGATTTAGGCTTAAGAAACAATTAGGATATTACATAGGCTTCTGGTGCTCAATCTTAACTTGCTGGAATGTAGAGCACTTAGCAAAAAACTCTACAATATCTCTCTTTATCCCACTCCACCAATAGATCTCTCATAAATTACGGTACATCTTAGTGGCCATTGGATAAATATAGTAACGTGCACTATGCGTTTCTGCAAGAATTTATTGCCTCAAATCATCTACACCAGGCACACACAATCTACCCTAACAACGCAAAACACCATCTCCCCCTTGGGAGAAAACCTTCATTTTCTGATCTCTGATTGATTCTTTCAACTTAAGTAAATTGGGATCTTTTTCCTGCTTTTCCTTTACCTTGGAAACTAGAGATAACTCTGACCTACTCTACATCCCTACACTATTTTCTGCTGAATTGAGTAAATGAACACCTAGTCAGGCAAGCTGAGGGACTTCCTGATATAAATTCTTCTTACCATCCTCAACATAAGATACACTACCCATAGACATTCTACTGAGAGCATCCGCCACTACGTTGAACTTACCCAGATGATATAGATACTCATGTAATAATCCTTCTATAACTCTAACCACCTTCTCTAATGTAGATTTAACTTTTTATGACAGAACACATACTGAAGGATTTTGTGATCTGTGAACACATCTACATGCACCCCATACAAATAATTCCTCTAAATTTTTAAGGCAAACACTATAGCTGCTAGCTCAAGATCATGAGTTGGATAATTCTTATCATGGGGTTTAAGTTTTTTGGAGGCGTAGGATATGACCTTACCTCTTTTCATGAGGACACAACCCAAACCTACTTTGGATATATCACAATAGATAACAAAACTATTTGAACCATCTAGTAGAGTAAGAACTTGTAATACCCCGAGAAACCCAACCGATAGTAGAACAATGATTCAAACTCATGATAAATAAATATTAGTGATTTGGTAGTTTTATGATCAATTTTGATGTATATTAAGTCCTTAAATACATCCTAGCTATTAGACGAATTAAAACATCCCTTACCGATTGAATTCTTGAGAAGGACATTGCCATAGTCAACTTTAAATGTGTATATCTCCAATTTTACGAAGAATTTTTGAGCTCATTACCTACCAACAGGTATATCATTGAATAATTCTTCTATAGATACTAATTTTATGAAAATCCGACATCGGATGAGGAAGTTATGGCCGTTTTACTGAGCGTGGTCGAAATCGCCCATGTTTGACGGTCGATCTGGAGGACCGTCAAGTCCTTGGTGGACCATCGATCATCCCATTAAACCAAGGAAGTGACTCTTTTTTTTGTATATCGTGTAATTTCCAAAATGGACTGCCAAAAATTTGACAGACGGTCAAGGAGACCGTCAAGTCAAGGCAGAATGTCCCATTTTTAGCCCCTGAGAGACGGACTATCTGGTGGATCGTTAGTTTCCTGACAGATCATCACTTTGACCATCACGTCAAGGTAGAATATTCCAGTTTTGGCACTCGAATGATGAACGATCTGGTATACCATCAATTGCTCTGACGGACCATCAGTTCGACCATCACAGGCCCAGATCAGTAATTTTCAACTCTCTTTAAAAGGGTATTTTGGTCTTTTTCGCCCATTTTGGTCTTGTATATATATATATATATATATATATATATATATATATATATATATATATATATATCCAAGCAGATGGTAAAACCTCATTTTATCTCATTTCTCTTCCAAGAAATATCTAGAAGCAAGGGTTTCTCTCTAACCCAAAATCCAATCTTCTTCCAAGAAAATTCAAGAATCTTCTGTAGAGTTTCAAAGTGGTTCAAGAATTAAACTCTCCCGATCAAAGGCTTCAAGAACCCTAATTCAAGAGTGTAATAAGGAGTCAAAAAAAATTCTCTTCATCTTAAATTCCTAACCCAAGGTATGTAGATGTTGATTCTTGGGTCCGTTTCATCCAAGAAGCTCAAGCACCCATCTTTAAAACTTAAAGACTTTATGTTTGTGAAATTCCATGATTTGTATGATTTGAAATTGATGTTCCATGTGTTGTTGAGTTTTGATTCATTTTTGTTTACAAGATTTGTGAGCTTTGACCCTTGTGTGTGGAATTCATGCAATGTTGGTGATAAACCCTCTTGAAGTTGCTCTCTATGTGATGTGTTCATGACTTTTGGGTGTAGAATTGGTTGAATAAGCGGAGCATGTCTCCCATAGTTCTGATAAAATCTTAGGAGAAGCATATGGGCCATTATAGTATGTTGAATAGAAATCCCCAAATTGTGAGCTAGTCTATGCATGCCTAGTGTTTGATAAAATGCCCAAGTGAATGAATTATTCCATGATAGTAGGAAATCCCCAAATAAGTGGGAACCTATGCATGTCTAGTATTTGTTGAAGGAACTTAGTGAACAAGTGGAGATGTGATAGTAGTAAATTCCCCAATTATGTGCTCTTGGATATATGCTAAGTTTGTAATACATGTCAAGTGGTTAGTAAGTAAGTTATGATATGATAGTATAAAGTTTCCCCAAGCCATGTTATATCCAAACATATGTCAAGACTGATATAGGTAGGAATAGTTGAGGTAAAACCTTGTTGAATGGAGTACGATCTAATAGAATATTTCCCCTATGTGATTATATGATTATTATTCTGAGATGCTTAAAGCGATACTTTAGTGATTGTGATGATGAATAGGGGCCTATGTTTCCTAAATGTTTGATGGATGCCTTAGTGATTTTGAGAGGAAAAGTATGTTATGATTCCTAATTACTTGGAGAGATGAATGAATGACTATGATGATGAATGAATGCTTGTGATGATGAATAAATGATTGTGATGATGAATGGATGATTGTGATGATGCAAGAATGATTATGTTTTACTTTTATGTTATCGAGTCCTGGGGGTATTTATACCTAACAATAGAGCTGTTGTCTAGAGCCCGTGTCAGTTTATCGATAATTCTAGTCGAGCCATGATTCTTATAACTCAGTGAACTATAGAACTCTGTATCCTCAGATAATTGTAGAACTTAAGAAAGTTTAGTAATCTCAGTTATTTTCGTAATCTCCATATCACTAGTAATCTAGCCCCAGTCCTGTAAATCAGCTCAGATCTAATAGTATTCAAATGATTCAATTCTAATCTCAGATGTGAGTTAAGTAATCTATTCAAGCTCTGTATCATCAGTCAGATACCATGATTCGATACCTTTTTCGTCAGCTACGGAACTAAGTAATCTCAGTGTAACTCAGTCAGATCTTTTGAGAAACATGATCAGTAACAGATTTATCTTGTTGTGTACAGTTTAGGAATAACCCAAACTCTTTCAGTTGGGAGTAGGATTCAGTACCGAGCGAACCCAAGGATGGGAACTCACCTGCTAGTAGGGGGTGTGATTTTAGAAGCAATCCTTGTGTTCTAGAACTATGTAGCCAGCACAGGAACAGTTGTCTACCCATTAAGGGTCATTGCTAGAGAGCCTGACCTTAGAGAAGAGATAATGTCTTTACCCGTGGCACGGTATTGGCACCCTCCCAACTGTAGGTAGAGGTTAGACCCCTAAAGATAGTAGAGGCATGTCGGTTAGATGAATACTTCCTACAGTTTCAAATTCAATCTCGGTTTCAGATAAATCTCTAGAAATTAGGACTATCAGATACAGTAATCTATCTCTATGAAAAACTCAGATAGTTCCATTGATTCATAACCTATCTCGCCAGATAGGCTTGGTCTCACATACAGTTATTTGATATCATATTCAGAGATATGTCGTCAGATAGGCTTGATCACAATATCAGATTTCTATTGAGTATTCTTGTTGTCAGATTCAGCTATAATCATATTTCTTATCATGATAATAGCTTCTGGAATCATCCATTAGAAAAGTTGATCCCTAATCTTGTCAGTCGAAAGTAGTAAGCTCATAATTCATTCCTCGATGTAAATACATCCAGGTCCTCAGTTAACAGTATCAGTTGAGTCAGTGATTCAGTATCTCAGTGTCAGTAGTGAGTTCAGTCTGCAGTAAAGTGGTATTCGAGTTTCGGCATCTAGAGTCGTGATGATTGTGTTCATGGTCTGTGTATTCATGTATGTGTTTTCATGCAGCATCTGTATGATTATTCAATTTAGATATTGTGCATGTATATGCCCTTGCATTAGCCTACCTCGTCTACATACTCAGTACATTTCTGTACTGACGCATTTGCGCTATGGTGTTTTATTTGGCAGCATAGGTTCAAAAGCATAGGATCCGAAGTATCCTCAATAGTTCAGTCCCATTCAGCAGCAGTAGTAGTGAGTCCTCTTCTTTCGAGGACAAATCTCAATTTATTAATATTGCATCAGATTTTGTTTATATTTTTAGTTGACAAAGTTAGTTGGGGACCTATCCCATCAACTTCACATTTCATACAGTTTAGGGGTTTTTCAGACAGATGATGGATGTATTAGTATTCAGTTTTCAGTTTGAGTATGTATAGATATGTTGAACCTTATGGATAGTTTTCATATTTATTTCATATATTATGCAGTGTACAGGTATAGATATCAGTAAAGGGTTAGCTTGTGTTCCTTTGGGTCCATAAACATCATGTGACATCTTGGGATGGGATCTCGGGGTGTTACATAACTGGGGCTGAGGTGAGTGGAGTCTTCAACTCTTGAATCTGACCACTGAAACTTAACTTTCTTTTGAGTCAATCTGGATATGGGGGATGAAATAGAAGAAAATCCTACAACAAACTGATGGTAATAGCCAGATAAACCTAAGAAACTCCTAGTATCTGATGGAGAAATGGGTTTGGGCCAGTTTCTCATCGCTACGGTCTTTTAAAGATCAACTCTAATGCCATCACTAGAAATAACATGGGAAAAAAAAGTTGCTAATCTTATCCAGAACTCACACTTACTGAATTTAGCGAACAACTGATGGGCTCTAAGAGTTTGCAATATGATTTTGAGATGGTCTGCATGATCGTTTTCACTACGGGAGTAAACAAAAATGTCATCAATGAAGACTATGATGAACATGTCCAAGTACTACTTAAAAACTCGGTTCATCAAGTTCATGACGGTTGGTGGGGCATTTATAAGATCGAAGGACATGACTAGAAATTCAAAGTGACCATACTGGGTTCGGAAAGCTATTTTCAGAATGTCACATTCCATGACCCTAAGCTGATGATAATCTAATCTGAGGTTTATCTTTGAAAAATAGTTGGCACCCTGAAGTTGGTCGAACAAGTCATTTATTCTAGGAAGTGGGTATTCATTCTTGACTGTGACCTTATTTAACTGATAGTAGTCTATGTATATTCTGAGAGAACCATCTTTCTTACGCACGAATAGAATAGGTGTGCCCTACGGGGGGACGCTGGGCCTGATGAATCCCTTATATAGGAGATCCTTTAACTGTTCTTTCAACTCTTTAAGTTTAGCTGGATCCATTCTGTTTGGCGGAATAGATATAGGCTGAGTATCTCGAAGAAAGTCAATTCCGAAGTCAATTTTCCTTTCGGGAGGAAGTCTAGGAAGATCTTCAGGAAACACATCTGAGAATTCTTTTACTACTGGGACTGACTCAAGAGTAGGAGTTTCTGAGTTAGAGTCTTCGACTCGTACAAGATGGTAGACACACCCTTGGATATCATCTTTCTAGCTCAAAGGTATGAAATCACCTAACCCCCTAAGAGATATAGTAATACCCCTCCATTTAAGGACTGGTTCATTGGGGAACTGAAAATGAACTATTCTGTATCTATAATCAACTGAGGCACAGCATGAGTGGATCTAATCCATGCTGAGAATGACGTCAAAATCCATCATCTCTAACTCTATGATGTTGTGCATATTTATACCCCTACAAACCATAATTTACCCATATTTTATCTAAGTTTTGAGGATAAAATATATAATTCCTGCACTTTTAGTCCATTTTCCTTTAAGTGAGCTGACCTATGTGATTAGCATGTTTTTCAGGTATTAATGATAAATATTTCAGCACTTTATGGACTTGTGAGCAGCAAAGGAAAACTTCACATTAGAGGGAAGGCAGCTTTTGGACTGAAAGTGATGCATGGGAACTTTTTCCCGGGCAAACCCAGTATTTTTAAATACTTAAGGAGGCAGTAGCAACTTATTGGACAAGGATATTATAAAAACCCTATTTCTGAATTTTTCAGCATTATTAAGCATTATAATTCAATTATTATTCAGTTTTCAGATTCTGTAATTTTGGATCACAGAGAACGGCTTACGTGAGCAACGGAGAAAGAGAGAACGACACTCTCCTCTTAGTGACGCTAAACCATATCCACCGTGAAGGTTGTTCTAGTTTTGGTATAATGATGATGTCTACTTTGATTTTCGTTGAATCCATGAGTAGCTAAACTTCTCTGTTAGGGTTATGAAAACCTTGTAAGATACTATCTATTAACTATAAGTTTGTGAATTCTTCATGTGTATGCTACTTATATCATTACTCTCTTTGTTTTAATTGAATTTTCATGGTTGCAAACATAGAGAACACGCCATTATAGCATTAACTTGTTCGAGAGAAAAGCTACATGTTTGGAAAAGAGAGTGTGACAAGGAAATAGGGCATCCAACCTCTATTTACACGTTAATGCCTTAACCGGATTAACTTCTTGGAGAGTTCATACCATTAGTATACACTTTAGGCTCGAGAGAGCTAAAGTGAAATAAATCCTTGATGGTTGAGAAACACTTGGATTTAGAATTAGAATACGATTCTCTATAAGTGCATGCATGTCTAAAGTCCGTGTTACCCATAGTTAATAGAGAAGTAGAACTTACAAGGTGGACATAACCCTAACTTATCAATCTCTGTGATTAAATCTTACTACGTATATTGTCTCTTTCGTTACTTTGTTAACATTAGTTCACACCTAAACCAAACCCCCCTTTTCCGTAGAATTTTTGACCAACAGTCTACTAATAATTGAAACACTTAGTGACCAAGCATTCCCTGTGGGATTCGACACCCAACCTAGTTGGGTTCTATATTTGACAACGACCGCTTACACTTTCTAACGAGAGCTGTAATTTGGACGTAACACTCTATGAGATCAATTGAGGTAAATTTCTGAGATATTATGATCGAACAATTCGTGTATACATGTCTGGCTATAATGGAAACTCCCACTAGGGTAGACACTGAAAAGGGCTCTGCTAGAGTTTTAGGACTGACTCCAAAATTTATAGCTATATATGGAGTTACAAAAGAAAGAGAAGCTCCAGGGTCTAGTAAAGCATAAACATGTAAGTGAAAGACCTACAACATACCAATAACTACGTCTAGAGAATTTTCCTGATCTTGGCAGGATTGAAGATCATACAATCTGTTTGAACGCGGACCACTAGTAGCACTGGAAGCGGCACCCTGCTGAGTTGGGCAGCCGGATGGAAATGACGACTGATGAGACTAGCCCTGTTGGCGCGCATTCCTACCATTTTGAGAAACTACCCAACACTCTCGAATACGATGTCCTAGATTGCCACACCTAAAGCACACATTACTACCCACTCTACACTCACCCTGATGGTGTCTTCCATACTTCTGACATAAAAGGATTGGTACGAGCACTGCAAACACTGACCTGGGACTTTAAGCCTGGTACTCTATTCCTATTGTCATTTCTGAATTTGGGTATTGGGGTACTGGTTAAAGAAGGTACTGGGGCAGAAGACCTCTGATGAAACTGGGGATGGTTACCACTTTTTGAATTTGGCTGATTGAAATTAAAACTACCCGTTCTAGCTCTCTTGTTTTCTCTTTCCCTCTCTTTAATCTTCTGCTCCTCTATCTATTGAGCATGGACCATCAGTATAGAAAAGTCCATCTCACTAATCAGCATTGTAGTTCTACACTCCTTGACCACACTATCAGACACGCCAGCCATAAACTTACACATCTTGGACCTGTTATCAGCTACTACATGAGGAGCATACCTAGCTAACTGAGTAAACTTGAGAGAATACTCCCTCACACTCATGCTGCCTTACCTCAAATCAATAATTCTAACACCTTGGCCTCCCTCAACTCTAATGGAATGAATTTGTCCAAGAAATTCATGGCAAACTCTTCCCATTCTAAAGGCCCTACATCAACACCTCTATTAAATTTCCACTTTTTAAACCAAGTATGGGCACATCCTACAATTAATATGCAGCCAACTCGGCACTCTGACTAGACTTCACCCTCATAGCATCCGTTACCTTCTAAACTATATCTATGAATTCTTGTGGATCCTCTTTGGACTAGGATCCCGTGAAAGGAGGATTCATCCAGGTGAAATCCCAAATTTTGGTTGCAGCAGTAATGGCTACTGGGTTGGCTAGAACAGTGGCTGGCCATTCATTCTATGATACTACGGAGTTTGCTAGAGTAGTGAACACAATCCTAAATTCTGCGTGAGAGACATGCTCGTCCAGAGGATCTGCCTGGATGGGCTGAGGGGCTGGCTGAGTTCCTGTTCTTCTGTTCTTCTTGGGAGGCATATTCTGTAAGCGAAAGAAAGAAATGGATTAGATAGAGAGTTTAACTTGAGTTCATGGTCAATCTCAAGACATGAATATTGAAAGAAGGGAAACTTTTCCTAAATTGCTTGTAGCTTCTCGTCGATAAGTGTTGCATGCAACACACCCATACACAAGACTCTCTTGATGTGGATTTCAAACTTCCTAGGATACTTTAAAACCTTAGGCTTTGATATCAAGTTTGTAACGACCCGAGACTACCCCCTAGTTGTTACACGGTGCTTACGGTCCTGAGAGACCACAAGTTAACCCATGAGCTGGTACCTACTGTGAGCACTGAATAATATAATTATAAATGCAAAAGAATAACTAAAATACCATTAGGTTGTAATAATGAAATAACTACTGAATTATGAATCTGATAAAATACTAAAATCTAAATAGTCTGAATAAATAACTGTAGTATCTGGAAAGCATCTAAACTGAATACTGTGAGATGATGGGATAGGCCCCAACTAACTCTATTAACTACTAAGATAAAGACATAAAGTAATATAATCTTTCCTCGGATGATGAGAACTCACCACTACTACTGTACTACTGATAATTTGAGAATCCAGGTACAATTTAGGAAATGAGTATCAGCCCCTATGATATGAGACATCATAGTAGAAAAAAAGGTTTGAGATCAGTACTTTGAATGTACTGGTATGATAAATAAGTTAGTCTGATATTCATGGTCTCATGAATAGGAAATATAATAATTAACTGGACATGTATGTAAAGCATGGAGTACTGAATAAAGAGAATGGAATCTATAGATACTAAAAATGCATGAAAATCTGTAAATACCATGGATGCATGACCAGGCATATAATATAAACTGAGTAAAATTTGTAAACTAAAATACTGAGATAACTGAAATCTATATGCTTTGGTCAAACAACACTAAGACAGAATAACTAAGCTGGGACTGTAACTGAGACTATATCTGAGACTATGGGAGGTATCATCTAACTGATATTCCCTAATTTGAGCAAATTAGGATCCAACTTATAACCCCAGCTGGAAGGGTGTTAATACCATTCCACGAGTACTAAAAATGGCTGTGTGGATCCACTAAAATGATATAATGTCTAAAGGACTAAGGGTGTCAAGCCTGAACTGACAGGTAACCCCTGTGACATAGTCAAGAATACTATGATGGGTCACTACTCATATCCTACACTGGCTACGTAGTTCTAGAGTATAAGAACTACTACTAACGACTCTTCCTATCTGATGGGGTAGCCTCTATCCCTACTCTCGCTCAATGCAAAATCCTACTCGCAACTGAAAGACACTAAGATACTAGACTGTTCTGAGTTGAACTACTGATATCTGATTATTTTGATAATGCTCATAATATAATCTAAAGACTATTCTGTAATGTACTGAGACTAGACTAAATAAAAAGCTATTGTTTTTGGGTATTCAATACCACCAGGACTCAAAACAACAATCCTGAAAAGACACAAAGGCTTGAAGGCCAAAATATGAAGGCTCTTATTAAATAAATCACTCTCTTAGGCATTTGATCAAACACTTGTACTTCATAGTTTAGTCAATTCATAGGAATAGAATAAAACTTGAAATAATAGCATGACTTCAATATTTATAACACTAAATCATGATCTAATTAGAAGAATGAAAATATTAAAACATGGGGGATTTGATAACAACGATAATTCCATTAAAGTATGGTATAAAAATCAATATTCAAGGAAGTTCATGGAGATTCATAGTTTTAAATCACAATTTAATATCATAAATCTTGAAAAGATGATACATTTGTAATTAAAATGGATACTTGGGCTCCATGTATGAAAGAAATCCATGGATGAACATCTAACATACCTAAGATGATGAATTTGAAAGGATTGATGGAGAGTTCTTGAGATTTGACCTTGATTCTTGAGAGCTAAGGTTTCTTGTTCTTGAAAGATGGGATTTTTAATTGGAGATAAAGTGAATAATGATGAGTATTTAGATCAATTAGGGGTTAAATTTCATGTTTAGAACTAGTTTAGGACTTAGGGAAAAGACCCAAATACCCTTAAATGAATTCAAAACACAAGCTGGAAACTGAAATCCTAATTTTTGGCCTTGGCGCGACACACCACTATCTCACCAACCCACTGTAAAAGGGAAAACTGGGACCTGGACAAACACCGTGATGCGCCACCATCACGGTAAGCCTGTGGATGCCAATTTGGCCATTCCGCGATGCGCCAGGATCGCGGAGGCCTACTGGAAATTGACAAATGTCAAATTAACCTAAGGCGCGATGCACCAAGATCACATACCCTCACTAAAATTTTCCAAATGGGAGATTGGCCTGCTCCACAATGTGCTAAAGGTTAAAATGACGGTATTTAACGACTAAAACTTAAAATCATCATAACTTCTTACCTGGTTATCGGATTTAGGTGAATTTTATATCATTACAAAGCTAATTGAATTTCCTACTCAATGGAATGCTCTAAAATAAAAAATAATAAGTGTTTAAAATTTTTATATATGAATACTCATGTATTGAGATGTAGATTATGCTACAAAAATACGGGGTATTACAGCCCCAAAGTATATTGTACTTTGAGGAAATTCATGATGAAGGCCCGAGACATCAGGTAAAGCATTGGATCATAGTTTAGAATTAGTCTAGAATAAAGTATGTTTACATTTCTCTATTTTTATTTTGGTTTGTAATAATTGGACTAGACATTAACTTTTTTGGATTTTTGTTTGTTTGGTGTGTTTGTATTATGTGTTTTGTGGTTTATTCACTTTGTAGTGTTAAATTAGCTAATATACTTCACGAAGAAATTATGGTCAAACCACGGGATCGAGGGGTGTCTAACACCTTCCCCTCGGTCAACAGAATTCTTTCACCGAAATCTCTATTCACAAATTAGTTTAAAGAGTCAAATTATTTTGTAAAAGAATTTTTCAAAGGTGACTTGGCATAGCAGATTTATGTCAAGTGCCGACTTTGAGTTTTGAATATAAACAATCCTTTTCGAAACAAATTTTTATTTTCGTCACTTGATAATAAAAAACCTTTTCAAACCTAAAA
Organism: Capsicum baccatum var. pendulum; assembly: GCA_030864225.1. Lineage (NCBI taxonomy): Eukaryota > Viridiplantae > Streptophyta > Magnoliopsida > Solanales > Solanaceae > Capsicum > Capsicum baccatum. Next base: position 205,837,714 of record CM061550.1, read on the forward strand.
TCAATCTTTTTTGGTTAAAAAGGGGGTATGACAACTCTAACGACTCTGCTGGGGACATTTTTAGAATTAGAGCTTATTTTTGGAGTTATATCGGCTTAGTTTGATATTATGGTTGTATAGACGTTGTTTGTATTATTGTTTGTATTTGTTTTATCATTATTGAGTGCCTACTTGTTACATGTTTACAATTTTTCTTCTTATGTGTTACCGCTTTATATCTGGCATCATTTGTATAACTCGAGTCAATTCTTTCACAATGAATTTTGTAGTACACTTGTGTACACGACCTCTAGTTGAGTCACCCTAATTCTAGGAGGGAGAGCCTTTGGGTGTATGGAGTGGGTAGAAATCTCTCGTAGCCACTATCGACCATACAATCATATAGAAATATAAAGCATATGCATCTTTGTAGGTCAGACTTTAGGTCTGCATCATATAGAGACCTTTAGGTCTGTATTATATAGAGACCTAGCGGGACCAGCGTAGGTCATCTTTTAGGTTTGCATCATATAGAGACCTAGCAGGACCCACATGGTCCTTTGTAGGAAACTCACCACAAAAGCATCCCTATGTGCTAAATATTGTATCTTTTAGGATAACAGAGTCATTTGATAGACTGATTAGAAGAGAGCATGTGCTAGAATTAAAGAAAGTGTGTGGGCAAGGAAGAGTTCGAAAATAAATGAGTCAAAAAAAAGAGTTTAGTAGTTTTTTTAGAGTTCTTTATGGCTTTTACTTTTCACAATCGAAAAACATCAAAGAGATTTTTTCTTTTGTTCTCTTTATCAGGCATTTCATATTTCAAAAACTTCAAAAAAAAATAGGAGATTTCTATAAAAGAAAAATTTAAAAGATGGTAGAAGTTTTGTACATTGCATATAATGAAAATATCTAAAAGATTATTTCTTTTATAGTTGTTGGAGTTAGTTTTATGTGAAGTGTCAAATTACAAACCCAAAAAAAGATTTTATTGATGTTCTTCAGCTTCTATTTGTGGTCGTGTCTTTCCTGTCAAGATTTAGTCGGTTGTTTAATCTTTGATTGTCCGATCTAGATGAACTACGGATACCTGATTCCCGTCCCTCGTGGTAGGATAAGTAGGAAACCATCGGTGGGTCCAGTAATCTTTATTTTAGCCTTTGTCTTAGTCTTAGCCTAGGGTCTTTCTCCTCGTAATCTAGTGTTGTTAGGTTGTCCTAGCCAAGTAGGCTGATTTTATTTAGTGGTATCATTCAGTGAATTTGAGGCATAAAGTGGTTTGTCCCTTCGACACATGTCCGCATCAAAATCCCATAGGTTGGGAATCTTTTGCCCTCTTATTGAATTTTTGAGTTAATGTTCTATGTGTTATTTTAGAATGGACCCAACCACAAGGTCTAGAGTTTGGTTGGTTTCCAAAGTCCCCAAAACTTTAATAAAGTGGTGGGGTATGTTTAGCTACTCTGAGAAGCACGAGCTATAAAAAGTGTTGGGTAATCTTACGATACTTCTGCATATCATACCCCATCTAGATTTGATAGATGAAGTTTTGTCCTTTTGGGGTCCTAATAGTTTGGTGTTTAGGTTCAGGAGTTGCAAAATAACGCCTACTCTGGCAGAAATCTCTGGTTTGTGTCAGCTTTCTTATATCGATCTAAAGATGATCTGAGCCTGCAATCATATTAGCATGAGGTTTCTACAGGGTTGTGGGTTAAAGTGTAAAAATAAGCACTTGGGATACCTCAATCAATCATGGATTTCCCTAGACTACTTATTTGCTCGATTTGGGTCCTTAGAAGGTTTTGATTATTTTGGGATGAATTTTATATGACAAAGAAGAGTTGGGAAAGAAGGTGTCTTAAAGTTTTCACCCTCACTTTGTTAGGCACTTTAGTGTTTCCACTAGAAGAAAGGTATGTTAATACTCGTTTGCAATTTGTAGTGATGGCCTTATTTCATGAGGAGCAAGGGAACAAAGTTAAACTCATACTTATGACTTAGTGGAGATATATAAGGCCCTAATTAAAGCAAAAAGAGGGATGCAATTTTTTGAAGGAAGTAATCTAGCATTGCAACTATGGATGATGGACCATTTGCATGTTCCTTTTTTGATACAATCGGATAACCATTGTTTCTTCGATCGAGTAAAAGCTATGGAAGAGAGAATGCACTTTGATAAATTCTCATTTTTGGTAGGAGTCAATGCATGGATTGAATTTCTCGAATCAAGAACATATGGCAATATCCTGTGGTCCTATCTTTGACTCCGTCGGAAAACAATCTTGGTCGGATTTAGCATGCAACTCCTTCTAGTTTTGATGGGGCTTAACTGTACCCGACCATATAATCCCCTTAGGGTAAAGCATCAGTTGGGTAGATTGTAAGATGTTCCACCGATAATAGACCTCCAAAAAGATGTTGAGTACTTTAGGAATCAAGCCAGGGGTGAGATTAAATATGATCAATTATGGCATAATGCAATGTGGCAGGGCATGGATACTCTCATGAAAGGTTCAATTAATCTAGGGTATACTCAATGATATGGCCTTTGACTTCAATCCATACCTCAGGTTGTCAGTAGGCCATTACCAGTACAACTTAGAGGGAGAATATAGGAAGAATGCATAGTTGATGACCATAAGGATGAAGATACGGGGGTCAAAGTGGAAGCATTGAGGATTCAGTTATAAGGTTTTCTCACAACTGTGGAAGGGTATCAAAAAAATCTTTTCAGGTGTACTCCCTAAGAGGAAGGAACACGTGCCAAAAGCTTTCTCCCAAATATCAAAGAGGTGTACTCCCCAAGAGGCAAGAACACGTGCCAGAAGATTTCTCCCAAATATCAAAGTGGCATTACAGGATATGTTAAAAAGTATGAACGGAAAAGAGATAACTTCATAGACAATTCCATCTTACCCAGGGCCATCACACAATGCAGAAGTTTGAAGGGGTACTTCTTATCTTTTATTTAGTTTAAGTCCTTTGTTTTTCTGTCATTATATTGTTGTGTCTTTGTTAGGTCGGTGTCAAATTTTGTTTCAACTTTGGAGTCTTTATTAGAAGTGTTAAGCAAGTTGTCCTGTTGGTCTAGAGTGTTGTTCAGTCTTTGTTGATTACTATTAAGGATGTCTTAAATTCAAAGTCTTTTTTAGTTGTTTCTTTTACGAAAATGAAGTGATGTTGAGTTGAGCTTTCTTTTGTTTGTTTTTCGTCATTAAAAAAAAATCAAAAGAAAATCATCAAACTTTGTGCATACTTCTGAACTATGCAAGATCTAATTCATGTACAACATAATACGTAGGAAACCTACTTTTGGGTTTGATCTAATCATTTTGTTTCTTTATTTTACTCAATTTTCCTCTTTTAAAGAAAAGAAAAAGCCATTAAGAATGATAAAAAGACAGAAAATAGAGAGAGAAAAAGAGAAAGAAAGAATAGTGAAAGAAGAAAAGAGAGAAAAAATAGTGAGAGAAAAAAAGGAAGGAAAAAGAAATCGATGCAACTAAGAAAGAAGCGAGAGGGAAAAGTAGAAAAGAATGAGGTGTAATGGGAGGGGAAGAAGCAGATAAAGTAATAAAGAGATTGGGATGATGTTAAAATGGTCTCGTTACCCTCAAAGGTAGGTAGAAATATGCAAGAATCTAGGATAAATATACAATGTGATTTCCATGCTTGTTGTATGACCTAATCCTACCGATTTTTGTCTTTGATAAGCATGTTATTTAAGATAAAAGTGGTTGGTTTGTAGCACTATGGTTAGTCATAATTACTTCACTAGATCATAAGCAAAGCTCCCCATGGCCAAGAAAGAGGTAGAAAATTAGCTCATTAACCCGAACCAGAGTCCTAGGGAAGGGGGTTCAGAACATAATGAGGAGATATTGAGACTTAGACAACAACTGGCAGAGATGCACCGAGTGTGGGTCAGTGGCATTCCTTATCTTTTATATCCAGATGATCTCGGAAACACTTCCAATTATCCACCGTTGTCTCAGACATAGTTTCTGGTCCAAATGATACGCCCCAACATGCACCAGGATTCATGCCATATCAGTACTATCCTAGCACTTTTAGTGTGCCCTTGATGGTCCCTCAATAGAGGCCTTCTGCTCATTCAGCACCTTTGTGGAACCTATGTGTGTGGCTCCTCCACTACTTGAATCTCCTACTTATGTTGTTTGTCCAATAATCATGCTCCCTAAATCTGCTAGTGAGCTGATGTTGAAGGTTTTAATGATCAGTATTATGCCCCAGAGTCTACTTTGAAGATGAATGAACCATATGGGTACACTCAACTACCTGCATTTTTATTTGATACAGAGAATCCTGTTGCAACAGATGAACAAGAAGTCATGGCGTGAAAATTGAAGAGTTTAGAACAGGCCATGAGAAACTTACAGGGACTTGGTGGTTATAAAAGTGTTTCATATAAAGATTTATGTAATGTTTCTAGGTGCTAACCTTCTTCTTGGCTTTAAAATACCAGAGTTTGAGAAGTATGATGGACACAGGAATTTGGTGGTGCATTTGAGGTGTTATTGTAATCAATTAAGAGATGCTGGAGGTAAAAAAGAATTACTCATGGCCTATTTCGGTGAAAGTCTTTCGAGTGTAGCCTCAGAGTGATTTGTGGATTAGGACATCGACAAGTGGAATAGTTGGGATGACCTGGAAAATGAATTCATGCAACAATTTCAATATAATATGGAGCTGATTCCTAATGAGAAATCCCTGACTAATATGAAGAAGAAGAGTACTGAAAGCTTTAGGGAGTACGCGATAAGGTGGCGTGAATAGGACAATAGGGTAAAACCTCCGATGAAAGAAAGTTAATTGGCTGAGGTCGTCATTCAGGCATCGAATGAGACCTATTTCCAACACTTGCTTCCGGCTATGGATAAGCCATTTATGGAAGTCCTCAAAATGGGAGAGATGATAGAAAATAGTATCAAGACCAGATGAATCATGAGTTTTGCTGCATTAAAGGCCACCACCCAAGCAATTCAAAGTGGTTCTGGAAATTTTGGAGGAAAGAAAAAGGAGGATGCGGAAACTGTTATAGTTGAATCACAAGCCTATTCGAAAAGGACGCCTTGCCCCCATCCTCAGTCCCAAGCCCAAGTCTATGCCCAAGATCTATATACTCCCCTATCATTACTAACCTCCACAAAACCCACTATATTTTATTCCACCACCCCCATACCTAGTATATAGCACACAACCATATGTTGAAACCCCTTCCTACCCATAATGGCGTGCACCGAATCCTGAAAATAATCGCACAACCCCACAAAATTACCAAAACCCTTCTAAATCTGGTGTTCAACCTAGGCTTGAGTTTAAGCAAGGAAAGGTAGTCGAGAATGAGTTCACACCTCTCAGGGGAGTCGTATGCCAGTTTGTTTCAAAGTTTGAGAAATATGAAGGTCTTGAGCCCAATTCAAGAAAGTCTTTCAAATCTAACTCCGAGGAATCTTGATTATTCTTTAAGGTATGCATATTTTTCTGACATGCCGAATCTTGATATCAAAAAATGTTGGTACTTGAAGAGAGTCATCCATGATATGATTAATGCAAATCAGATAATGATATAGGCCTCGGAGATTCCAAATATCAACCAAAATCCATTGTCATCCTATGCTAAAACTTTTGTAGTGGAAATTGTTGTAGTTGAACCACAAGCCTATCCGAAAAGGTCGTCTCGCCCCTATCCCCAGTCCCAAGCCCGAGTCTATGCCCAAGCTCCATATACTCCCCATCATTACTACCCTCCAAAAAACCCACTATATTTCATTCTACCACCCCCATACCCAGTATATAGTACACAACCATATGTTGAAACCCCTTTCTACCTACAATGGTGTGCACTAGATCCTCAAAATCATCCCTCAACCCCACAAAATTACCAAAACCCTTCTAGATCTGGTTTTCAACCTAGGATTGAGTTTAAGAAAGAGAAGGCATTCAAGAATGATTTCACACCTCTCGGGGAGTCGTATGCCAGTTTGTTTCAAAGATTGAGAAATATAAAGGTCTTGAGCCCAATTCAAGAAAGGAATTCAAATCCACCTCCGAGGAATCTTGATTATTCTTTAAGGTATGCATATTGATCAGAAAAGTTGAATCATAATACCAAAAAATATTGGTACTTGAAGAGAGCCATCAAGGATATGATTGATGCAAAACAGATTATGATACAAGCCCCAGAGATTTCAAATATCAACTAAAATCCATTGCCATCCTATGCTAAAACAAATATGTTGGAGTTGATATATGGTGGTAAAGAGTCATCGATGCGTTAGAAACCTATTGTTAGAATACAAACTAATGAGGATAAATCGGTAAATATGGCATATTCGATGAAGGCGATGTCATTGAACCAAGAAGAAATAGTGAAAGATAAATCCCAAGAAAACACAAGGAAACCATGATCATTGTAAAAGGATTTGGAAAATCTATTGGTTTAAGTCAGGACAAACCCAAGTTAACGGTAATAAGAGCTCCGAGCATGCCTATTTTGATGGTAAAAGGATTACTTGAAGAACCTATTATCATCAATCCGATGATCCAACTCCCATTAGTTGATACGAAAAGGGTACTCTTGAGGTATAATCAAACTGTGATGACTTATCAAGGGAAGAAAATCAGGAAGAAGTAGATGAGGTAGGGGTTTTGACTTCTTCAGTGAGATGTTTTGTGACAGAAGGCTTGAGGAAGTCTAAACCAATGATAAATGAGCAATCCTCTCTTAAAAAGCCTATTACCGAAGAAATCTTGAAGAAGATGAAATTACCAGAATATTCAATCATAGATTAGTTGAAGAAGACCCCTGCTCAAATTTCCCTTCTGTCTTTGTTGTTGCATTATGAGGAACATCGTAATGTTATATTGAAGGTGTTGAAATAAGCTTATATTCCTAGGGAAATTATGGTGAAACCATTGGAAAAAATTATTGGAAAGATCTTTGAGGTGAATCGAATTAGCTTTTTCGATGATGAATTATCGGTAGAAGGTACGGGGAATAATCGTTGCCTTTACATTACTGTGAAGTGTGAAAATTTCTATGTCAGGAATGTCATGATTGATGGAAGCTCTGGTGCTAATATTTGTCCTATTCCACCTTGTAAAAGTTGAATATTAGTACCGAGAGGATTTGGCCCAATAATGTATGTGTCAGAGTTTTCGATGGAGCAAAAATAGACTCCATTGTTGAAATAGAGCTAATGCTGACTATAGGGCCTATTGAATTTGCCATAGAGTTCAAAGTATTAAATATCGACACCTCTTATAATTTGTTAGTAATACAATGGGTTCAGAAGGTTAGGGGGTGGCATCTACATTACATTAGATGATCAAGTTCGAGCATGACAAGAAAGAAATGGTTATTCATGGTGAAGGGGATTTTTCCATGTACAAAGACTCTCCCATGCCTTTTATTAAAGCAAACAATGTAGAGAAGAGATTTGTCTATTAATCTTTTGATATAGTGCTGGTGGATCATATCTTTGAAGGGAAGGTTATGTCAGGGCCACAGTTATCTTCTATTTCTGTCATGATGGTAAATAAGATATTTAAATATATATTTGAGCCAGGAAAGGGTTTAGGAGTGTCTCTGCATGGTATAGTTCATCCCATATGCCCGAGTGAGAGCATGGGCACTTTTTGTCTAGGATTCAAACCTACAGCTGAAGATTGGAAAAAGGCCAGGAAAAGGAAGAAGGAAACATGGTCACTTTGTCGCCCAGTGCCACTACTCAATAACTCATTTGTCAATAGAAGTGTCATGAAGCCTATAGAGTTCAAAGTTGAGTTAGTTTATGACTTCCAGAACCTGTTGGTTGAAGTTGATATGGTTGAAGTGGAAGAAGGTACCAGCAAGGCAGATGTGTAGTTCATAGGTCCTGACGTTCAACTCAATAATTAGAAAGTCAGTTCTTTCCCTATCAGGAGTGAGATTTGGTTGTTTGTCTTGTTTTTCTTTTTGTTTATCCGAGTTATTTTAGGGTTGTAATTTGAAATTTATCTTGTTTATGTTCTTTTGTTATTTATGTCTAAACCCTCTTATCTTTCTTTTTTAATGAAATGCAGTGTCCATTTGTTTTGTGTCTAATATATTTTGTTTTTCTTTTTTCTAATACATTTCTCTTTATGCTGAATCTAGTGATATGACATGCATGCAGAATTTTTAGCCTGATATTATAATACAATCTAATCAAGATATAATGAATAAAAAGGTAGAATATGATGAAAAAGAGGCATTGGAGGAAGTATGCAAAGAATTGAAACAGTTTGAAGACAAGTCGAACCTAATTTGAATGAAACTGAGTCGATTAATCTAGGAGATCAAGGAGATGTTAAGGAAACTAAAATAAGTATGCATGCTTCACCACAGTTAAAAGAAGGAATGATTCAAGCATTAATTGATTATAAAGAAGTTTTTTCATGGTCTTATGATGATATGCCTGGTTTAAGTACTGAATTAGTGGCTCATAAATTGCCAACTGGTCCTACTTTCCCTCCTGTCAAATAGAAGTTGAGAAAGTTTAAAACTGATATAAGTGTAAAAATCAAAGAGGAAATCATGAAACAACTTAAAGACAAATTCAGTCGAGTGGCTCGTTATCCTACTTGGTTGTCCAATGTTGTTCCTGTCCCAAAGAAAGGTGGCAAGATTCAAGTATGTATTAATTATCGTGATTTGAACAGAGCAAGTCCGAAGGATGATTTTCCATGCCCAACATACATATTATACTGGAAAAATTGTGCTAAACATGAGGTGGTATCTTTTGTGGATTTCTATGTTGGATACCACCAAATCATTATGGATGATGATGATGCAAAAAAGATATATTTTATCACACCGTGTGGAACATATTTTTATCGAGCGATTCCATTCATTTTGAAGAATGCTAGAGCAACATACATGAGAGCAATTACCATTACGTTTCATGATATGATGCATAAGGAAATTGAAGTCTATGTAGATGATGTGATTATTAAGTCAAAGAATCTAGATGACTATGTTAAGGATCTAAGAAAGTTCTTTGAAAGGCTTCCCAAGTACAATCTCAAACATAATCCAGCAAAATGTGTAGTCAGAGTTTCGTCTGGAAAGCTGTTGGGATTTGTAGTCAGTCGTCAGGGTATTGAATTGGATCCTTCAAAAATCAAAGTCATTCTAGATTTTTTACCGCCCAAGAATAAAATAGAGGTGATGAGTTTACTTGGTGGATTGAACTACATCAGTAGGTTCATTCTCAGCTCACAACCACTTATGAGCCCATATTCAAGTTGCTAAAGAAGAGTGTTATGGTTGAGTGGACTGAGAAATGTCAGGAAGCATTTGATAAAATAAAAAAATATCTATTAAATCCACCTATGTTAGTACCACTGGAGCCTGGTAGGCCATTGATTTTATATTTATCAGTTATGGACAATTCCTTTAGTTGTGTCTTGGGTTAACATGATGTAACGGGCAAAAAGGAGCAAGCTATTTATTATCTTAGCAAGAAGTTCACAACATATAAAGCCAAGAACACTCTTCTTGAAAGGACGTGTTGCGCCCTAACTTGGGTAGTGCAGAAGTTAAAGCATTATCTTTCATCTTACACTACTTATCTCATCTCCTGCATGGATCCTTTGAAGTATAACTTTAAAAAGCCTATGCCAACAGGTTGACTGGCGAAGTGGGAAATATTTCTTACCGAGTTTGATATTGTATATGTGACTCGAACCACCATAAAAGCCCAAGCCTTGGCAGATCACCTTGCTGAGAACTCCATTGATGAAGAATATAAACCATTAAAGACATATTTTCCAAATGAAGAGGTGTTGCGTGTCGGTGAAGTCATTATAGATACTGATCCAGATTGGAAGTTGTTCTTTAATGGAGCCGTTAATATAAAAAGAGTCGGAATAGGTGCATTTTTTATCTCTAAATCAGGGCAATATTTCCTAATAACAGCGCAACTTTGATTTTATTGTACCAATAACATGGCGGGATTTGAAGCATGCATTCTGGGTTTGAGGCTAGCTGTTAATATGGGAGTTCAGGAATTATTAGTATTGGGGGACTCAGATTTTCTTGTCTATCAAATTCAAGGCGATTACGAGACACAAGATTTAAAGCTTATATCATATCGACAATGCTTGCAAGATCTATGTCAACGGTTTGTGTCAGTAAAGTTTTGGCATATTCTAAGAAATCGCAATAAGATTGTTGTTGCTTTAGATACTTTGTCTTCAATGCTCTAACATCTTGATAAGGACTATATCGATCCAGTGTATATACAGAGTCGTGATCAACATGATTATTGTAATGCAGTTGAAGAAGATCTCGATGACGAACCTTGGTTCTTTGATATCAAGCAATACATTCAGTCAGGAGAATACCCAACACATGCCACCAGTGATCAAAGAAGGACTATTCAGCATTTGTCTAGTGGATTTTTCTTAAGTAGGGGAATCTTGTATAAGAAAACCCCTGATCTGGGACTCTTGAGGTGTGTAGATGCAAAAGAATCATCGAAAATAATGGTTGAAATACATTCTGGGGTATGCGGGCCGCATATGAACGGCTATGCCTTATCAAAGAAGAAACTTCGAGCAGGTTATTATTGGCTTGCTATGGAGAGGTATTATATTCATTTTGTTTGAAAATGTCATCAATGTCAGGTACACAGTGATCTAATACATTCTTCTCCTACTGAGTTGCAAGCATTGTCTACTCTATGGCCTTTTGTAGATTAGGGGATGGACGTGATCGGACTGATTGAGCCAAAAGTGTCAAATGGGTATAGATTTATTTTGGTGGCCATTAATTACTTTACAAAGTAGGTAGAAGCAGTAACTTTCAAGTCATCAACAAAGAAGGCGGTGGTAGATTTTGTTCACGCCAACATCATTTGTAGATTTGAAATTTCCAAGATAATCATTACATATAATGTTGCCTATCTCAATAGTCATTTGATGCAAGAAGTGTGTCAATAGTTTAAGATCGCACATCGAAATTCCACTCCGTATCGTCCAATGAAAAATGGCATCGTGGAAGATGCCAATAAGAATATCAAGAAGATACAACAAAAAATGATACAAAGGTCTAGACAATGGCATGAGAAGTTGTCGTTTGCATTGCTAGGTTATCATACTACTGTTCGGACCTCAACAGGATCAACTTTATATTTATTGGTGTATGAGATAAAAGCAGTCATTCCAACAAAATTTAAAATTACCTCTCTTCGAGTCATTGTGGAAGCAGAGATTAATGATGATCAGTGGGTCAAAACCCAACTGGAATAGTTGAGTTTGATTGATAAAAGAAGTCTTATGTCGGTATATCATTGCCAATTATATCAGAAGAGAATGACTCAAGCATATAAAAAAAGGTACGTCCCAGGCATTTTAAAGTTGGTCTGTTGGTATTGAAGCGTATCCTCCATCATCAGGTTGAAGCTAAAGGCAAGTTCTCCAAATTGGCAAGGTCCCTTTATTATGAAGAAAGTGTTGCCTAATAGAGCTTTATATTTGACAGATGTAGAAGGCAAAATGACATACATGGCTATCAATGTTGATGCAGTCAAAAGATATTTAGTATGATATTTTATCCTTTGTTAGTTCTATTGCATGTGTAGTACTTTCATTCTTAAAGATTGATATGATGAAGGCATTTTATTCTGCTATCCAAACATTGTGTCATCCTTTATTTACCCCGTTTAAGCTTTAGTTCTATTTTCTTTCATATCTTTCTTTTGGAATCAAAATAGAGTCAGAAAAGTTTCAAAAAAATGAAGAAAAGAGATGATTGTCAAGAAAAATAGAGTAAAAGAATATCAAAGAGACAAGAGTCAATAAAAAAAGAAATAAGAGACAAGCAAAAGAACAAGTTATTGGAACTACGTGTGACCTGATTAACCTCTTTCGAGTGTGAGATATATAGGCAGCCCTATTCTGGGCTAGGTCTAACCAATAAAATAGTTTAGAATTACCCAGTCAAAAGAAACTGGGACATGAGTCAATATTCGTTGTTTGAGATGATTCCAAAAGTTGTAAGTCCCACCCCACTTCAAGTGTCGTTTGGGCCTCATGTCATTCTTTCTTTCTAACCCTATCCAAAATCCAAGTTACAACCAAAAAAAGACCTTCAGATCAATCTTTGAGAATTGTAAGTCTAAGCATGCAATGCATACGATGATGTATGTTGGGAACTACTTGTCTTCCTCGGCATAAGGAATCGAGAGAAAAATAAAAATGAGAGAGTCTTATCGGTGAAAATCCTTACGGGCACCATATGTTGGTGGTAAGATGAGAGAAATAATAATGAGAAAGTCTTATCAGTAAAAACCCTCACGAACACCATAAGGCGATGGTGAGATAAGAGAAATTAAAAATAAGAGAGTCTTATCGATGAAAACCCTCACGGGCATCGTAAGGCGATGGTGAGAAATAAAAAGGAGAGGAGGTTTGTTGGCAAAAATCTTTTAAGATGGCATCAAGTGAATGAGGTATATGAGTCCAATGGGTTTGAAGAAGCGACTCAGCGGCAAAGGCATGAACTCAACAACAAATAGGGAATTGTAGGTAGAAAGATCAGGCAGCTTAATTTAAAATGCATGTCATAATCACTGGAGTTAGTTTCCGTATTCAGATAAGTTTTTTTTTAAAGAGGGACATTGCCCTTTTCTTTCATTTACATATTCATATTTTTGTCTTTTTTTGTCATTTATCAAAATAAAAGTCACCATCATTTCTTTACATTTTGAGTCAAGTCTATGTCAAAACAAGTAAGAAAGAATTTCAAAACCTTGTTACCAGTCTCCCCAATTGCATGAGGAAAAGCCCAGGACCAACACATGAAAGGAACATGATCATAAAACAAGAGCAAAGAAAGTTCATCAACTGACAGGTTTTTGGATATGTGGAAATATCAGGTTTCAAAAGATGCATCTTAGGACCATGGAAAAATAGATATTCAGTGTTTGAATCAAAGTCACTTTCCTTGATCTGGGATCGGTTCAATGATGCGACAAGACAAGGGGAAATGTCAGTATCTGAAGCAAAGATGAAGGAAACGAGCGCTGGAGTAGATGCCTAGAAATCCAAGTGCTGCAAGACACCACTAAGTTTGTAACTGACAAATTTTTCTTTGATGAAATAGGGACAAAGTTTTGTTCATCAAGTTCAGCTACCGTTGGGAGAGCATATCCGTGACATTACTTCATGTTTAGGACCCACCTAGAAAATGGGACATTACTTCATATTTAGGACCCTCCTGGGAAATGGAATTTACTTTATGTTCAGGACCCTCCTTAAAAATGGGACATTACATTCTATTCAGGATCCTTCTGGAAATGGGAATTTACTTTATGTTTAGGATCCTCTTGAAAAATAGGACTTTATTTTTTAGAAACAATGCAATCTTTTCTTATCAGAATCTTTATTTGGGAGAATTTTTGTTCTAGTTTTGATTTTGATTTCAGGTGCCCGCCTGAAGAACAGGGAGTGATGAAATTGCAAGTCAGGAGTCCGCCTGAAGAACGGAGTGAAAAAATTGTAAGTCAAAAGTCCGCTTAAAGAAAATAAAATTGAAAGTCAGGAGCCCGCATGAAGAACAGGGTGATGAAATTGAAGTCAGGAACCAGCCTGAAGAACAAGATGATGAAATTGCAAGTCAGGACCCCGCTAGAAGAACAGGGTGATAAAATTGAAAATCAGGAGCCCACCTAAAGAACAGGGTGATAAAATTGCAAGTCAGGAGGCTGCTTGAAGAACAGGGTGATGAAATTGAAATTCAGGAGCCCGCCTGAAGAACAGGGTAATGAAATTGTAAGTCAGGAGCCCGCTGGAAGAACAGGGTGATGAAATTGAAAGTCAGAAGCCTGCCTAAAGAACAAGGTGATAAAATTAAAAGTTAGGAGCCCGCCTAAACAATAGTGTGCTGACATTGCATGTCAGGAGCCTGCCTGAAAAATAGGGTGATGAAATTGCTAGGCAGGAGGCCGCCTGAAGAACATGGTGATGAAATTGAAAGTCAAGAGCTCGCCTAAAGAATAGGATGATGAAACTTCAAGTCAGGAGCCCGCCTGAATAATAGGGCGATGAAATTGAAACTAAGAAGTCCGCCTGAAGAGCAGGGTGATGAAATTAGAAGTCAAGAGCCTGTTTAAAGAACAGGGTGATGAAATTGCAAGTCAGGAGGTTGCCTGAAGAATAGGGTGATAAAACTGAAATTCAGGAGCCCGTCTGAAGAACAGGGTAATAAAATTAAAAGTCAGGAGCCCGCCTGAAGAACAGGGTGATGAAATTGAAAGTCAGGAGCCTACCTAAAGAAAAGGATGATTAAATTAAAAGTCAGGAGCCCACCTGAAGAACAGGGTTATGAAATTACAAGTCAGGGGCCTGCTTGAAGAACAGGGTGATGAAATTGAAAGTCAGGAGCCCGCCTGAAGAGCAGGGTGATGAAATTGTAAGTCACGAACCCGCCTGAAGAATAGTGTGATAAAATTGTAAGTCAGGAGCCCACTTAAAGAACAGGGTGATGAAATTGAAAGTTAGGAGCCCACATGAAGAACAAGGTAATGAAATTGAATTCAGGAACCAGCCTGAAGAACGAGATGATGAAATTGCAAGTCAGGAGCCTGCCAGAAGAATAGGGTGATGAAATTGAAAATCAGGAGCCCGCCTAAAGAGTAGGGTGATGAAATTGTAAGTCAGGAGCCTGCTAGAAGAACAAGGTGATAAAATTGACATGCAGGAGCCTGCCTGAAGAACAGGGTGATGAAATTACTAGTCAGGAGACCGCCTGATGTACAGGATGATGAAATTTAAAGTTAGGAGCCCGCCTGAAGAATAGGATGATAAAATTGAAAGTCAGGAGCCCGTCTAAAGAACAGTGTGCCGAAATTATAAGTTAGGAGCCCACCGAATAATAGGGTGATAAAATTGTAAGTCAGGAGCCTTCCTGAAGAACAGGGTGATGAAATTGAAAGTCAGGAGCCCGCCTGAAGAATAGGGTGATGAAACTGTAAGTCAGGAGCCTGCCTGAAGAATAGGGCGATGAAATTGAAAGTAAGGAACCCGCCTGAAGAACTGGGTGATTAAATTAGAAGTCACGAGCCTGTCTAAAGAATAGGGTGACGAAATCATAAGTCAGGAGCCTGCCGGAAGAATAGGGTGATAAAATTAAAAGTTAGGAGCTTGCCTGAAGAATAGGGTGATGAAATTGAATTTCAGGAGCTTGCCTGAAGAACAGGGTGATGAAATTTAAAGTCAGGAGCCTTCCTACAGAACGGGTGATTATATTAAAAGGCAGGAGCCCGCCTGAAGAATAGGGGAATGAAATTACAAGGCAGGGGCCCACCTGAAGAACAGGGTGATGAAATTAAAAGTCAAGAGTCAGCCTAAAAAATAGGGTGATCAAATTGCAAGTCAGAAGCCCGACTAAAGAACAGGGTGATGAATTTAAAAGTCGGGAGCCCACCTTACTAATAGGGTGATGAAGTTGATAGTCAGGAGCCCACCTAAAGAATAGGTTGATGAAATTGTAAGTCAGGAACCCACCTGATGAATAGGGTGATAAAATTGAAAGTCAGGAGTCTTCCTGAAGAACAGGGTGATAAATTAAAAGTCAAGAGCCCTCCTAAAGAACAGGATGATGAAATTGAAAGTTAGGAGCCTTCCTAAAGAACAGGGTGATTAAATTGAAAGTCAGGAGCCCGCCTAAAGAACAAGGTGATGAAATTATAATTCAGGGGCCCGCCTGAAGAACAGGATGATGAAATTGAAAGTCAAGAACCCGCCTGAAGAACAGGGTGATCAAATTGCAAGTCAGGAGACCGCCTAAAGAACAGGGTCATGAATTTGAAAGTCAGGAGCCCACCTTAGGGACAGGGTGATGAAATTGAAAGTCAGGAGCCTGCCTGAAGAAAAGGGTAATGAAATTGCATATTAGGATCCCGCTCGAAGAACAGGGCGATGAAATTGAAAATCAAAAGTTTAAAAAATAGCATGTCAGGAGCCTGCCTGGTGAACAGGGTGACGAAATTGAAAGTCAAGCAACCAAGTGAAGAAGTTGTAAGTTAGGAGCCCGCCTAAAGAATAGGGTGAAGATTTTTAAATTCAGGTTCAAATTCTAAAGTACCACTAACAGAACATGGTTAGTTTTTAAGTTCATCTCCAATATTGAATTTTATATAGAGAGAGAATCTATTCTCTAATTCAACCCAAAGAAGATCAGATCTTTTGTCAATTGTGAAAATATCATAAACTCAAGTCAGGAGTCCAAAAAAAGTTGCATAGATAGGACTTTTGTAATTTCAGTTATCTTTTTAACTTGTAATTTTATTTTAGATGTAATGAAAGAGTCACGGACCAAAACCTCGACGAGGCCTCACTCGACTCTTCAACTCAGTACAGTCCTTCCTTTTCAATCCTTGAACCACATGAGACTTGATTCCTAAATAACTTAGGATGGGTAGAGTGTCCAAAATAAAGACTCGATTGTGTCTGTGTTTTTTTTTCTTCCTTTTAAATAATAGTCGGGTCAAAATTCTATCTCGTTATCTACTTTTTTTGTATGTAAACACAACGTGTTTACAAACAAAGAGGGAAAAGATTTAGACACATAATTTTTCCCCTCCCAAAAATCAATTCTAACTATTTACCTTATCCTACCGTGTACCCTCAATCATGTGATAATTTCCCCACTGGAAGACAAAATAACAAACCCCCTTACAAACTCAATCCCCAATATTCTTTTGATAACAAAATTAACCACTTCCCTCAATAAAGTTTTGACAACATATCACCACCCCACCTCATACCCCACCCACTCACAAAAGAAGAAGATTCCTACTTTCATATGATCTTCCATTTTTAACTCACCATTCCACACAAAAAACACACGCATACGACGATACATAGATAGCTGATATGGACATAGGGACTATTTTTTCCATGTGGGTAACCAAACACACACCTCACATTCTCCTCACGTAGTCACTCACGGGCCCCACACATAATTCACATAAAAAGGAAGGCACACACATAAACGGATACAATATACACTCCACAGAATATATATACTCAGGCGCTTATTCACTGGGAGGGAGATTCATCTTCACGATTCTATACACATACACCAAAACTGGAAAAAAAAGAAGGTCCATCGAGGGAGAGAATCGATCGAGAGAGAGTTAGAATTGAGAGAGTAGAGAGAGCTTGAGAGAGATCCATTAAAGAAACTCCAAAACCGGCTCAGTTTTTAAGTTTTTCCAATCATATCTTCGCCGAAATCAATTTTCGTTCATCAGTTTGATCAAACCAGTCCCAAAATCGCTGAAATCTCTTTGTTTTCCTTTGATTTCTGGATAAATCCAGTCGAAAAATGCTAGAGTTGCCGGGATCAGTGGTTATTCGGTGGATTCAGGTGCTGCCGACCAGAAACCCATCTCTCTTGCCACCAAAAAATCTGAACCAGCAACTAAACTAGCCAATTCCGGTGAGATTTGGTTGAATCCATTTAGATTTCAGATACGGTTTTTCTTGATTTTCATAATTTCAATCGTGGGTTCTTGCTATCTCTTGTTTCTTGGGATTTAAATTTGTTTGGGTGGTTATTTCTCGATATCGAGTTGAATTTTATTTGTTTGTTGCGGTGTTCTATTCGGGATTCTAAATTTGAGCTCTCTTAAATATTATTATCAACGAAATTAGTTTTTCGAAGGTCCATCCCTCAACTTTACTCTTTTATTATCTTAAATATGTTTAACATTGTGGTTTTTGTAATTATTATCTTAAATATGTTTAACATTGTGGTTTTTGTAATGTGGTTGTGAGCATATTTGAGCCATGTTGATTGTGGTTGTCTTGGTTTCTATCTTGAAAATTAAATAGTTGTACGATTGAAAATTAAGTTAATTGCATGATTGATAATAAATTGGGATGGGATTCAGCAATCGAGGAAGAAAATATTTACTTGTTTTGATAGCTGATTATGTTTTTGATTTAAGACGAATGTAATTTTGTTGAACCCGATAGTGTCATGTTTAGGCCAACAATTGATAGGCAAACATAGGTTGGGTAGGCAAAGCTTAGGAATTGTGGATTGTTGAATGTTTGAAATATTTCGTGGAATGATTCTATTTGTCTCGCATTTGAAAAATGTATTCATTTAGTCGGGGAATGTCCCGAGTTCATTTATATTTATTCACTAGGGAATGCCCCGAAGTATCTTGTACTCGGAGGACATTCGCGACGAAGGCCCGAGGTGTTGGGTGAAGCATTGGAGTGTTTTAGGATTAGTCTAGAATAAAGTAAGTTTACAATTCTGTATTTTTATTTCGATTTGTAATAATTGGACTGGACATTAACTTTTTTGAATTTTTGTTTGTTTGGTGTGTTTGTGTTATGTGTTTTGTGGTTTATTCACTTCATAGTGTTAAATTAGCCGATATACTCCACGAAGCGACCGTGGTCGAACCACGGGATCGAGGGGTGCCCAACACCTTTCCTTCGATCAACAAAATTCTTTAATCGGAATCTCTGTTTGCAAATCAGTTTAAAGAATCAAATTATTTTGAAAAATGATTTTCCAAAGGTGACTTGACACACCAGATTTATGTCAAGTGGCGATTCTGGGTTTTGAATATAAACAATTCTTTCCGAAATAAATTTTCATTTTTGTCACTTAATAATAAAAAACCCTTTCAAACCTAAAATTAATTTTTTTTGGTTAAAAAGGGGTATGATGGTATCAATGGGTGACAATATTAGACCTCAAAAGATTTTGATTTAGAGGTTCAATAGCAAAAGAAATTGGGATCCTCTCTTTGGACATTGGAAACAACAGTTTCCATGAACAAATCCCTGATAAAATCGAGCATCTGAGACATTAAAATACTTTCTTTGCAAATGAATAATCTCACAGGTCAAATCCCACAAAGTCTTGGGTCATTTTTTACAAGGCTTTAAGTTCTTGATCTTTCTGAAAATATCTATTCGCCAATGTTCCATTTTCTATTTTGAATGTGTCTTCCTTAATGCTCATTAATTTGGCACTAAATCAAATTAGTGGGAATCTCCCTAGGGGATTTATACTAGGCTTCCTAATCCGCAAGTTTATTACTCCATATTAATGTTAAAAAATCAGTTAACAGGACAAATCCCAAGTGAGCTGAATCAATGCACACAACTTGTCTACCTTTGCTTGTCACATAAGCTACTCACAAGTAAGCAATAGTAATTCTTCTTGGACTAAATATATTCTCTCAAATGTTATTAGTTCTAAAGTATTTCTCCGCCCCTCCCTGATCCCAATTTATTTGTCACTTTTTATTTTTTTTAAGAGTCTGTTTGATTAATCTTTGAAGCTAGCTTAAAAGGATTAGATCAACTCAATATTGTAAAATTGAAATTAGAAATTAAAACTATATGAAAAGTACGATAAGTTGTAATTTGCTCATGTTAATACGATGGAAAGATATATGTTTTAAAAATGTTGGTCAAAGTTTACATAATGTGAATCTTGAAGAGCGAAAAATATCATATAAATTGAAAAAGAAAATTATGATTCAGAATGTTTAAATTCTTTTGCAATGATATGGGGCTGATTGTGTTTATATATGTATTAACAGGAATTTCGCCAAGAGACATGTGGAATTTGGAAAAGCATCAAGGTTTATTTCTTAGACGGAACAACATAACAGGTACTTATCTTGGTTCTAAGTCTATTAACATAGCAAGTTTACATTTGAAGGGGTAACAACAAGTGGATCTTTGCTATTTTGGTATTAATGTAATCTCCAAAGATCGATCAAAATTAACTTTTTCTCTATTTGATCCTTTAGAACTGTAGTTCATACTCCACTTTTTAATTTTTTGATTATGCATACCGAATACCAAACCATAAGTTGTTCAATTTTATTTTATTTTTCTTGTTTAGTTTGGTTAGATTCTTAGTAAAGACGTAATAAAATTAGCATGACTAAACTTATATGTTGCTCGCACTCTTCAAAAATGTCTAGCGTGTGTATTGGATATTCTAAGAGTAGTACATTTGGAAAATTCAATATAGGTGCAAAAATAATTTAGGAGAGTCCGATCACCATAGGACTGACCTCCTATATTGATTAAGGATTTCCAGAATGTAAGCAACAATGGTTAAATTATTGGTGGGATATACAACTAAGTTCATTCAATGTTTTAAATGTATCATTTCTCTTTTTCCTTCTCTAATATCATGTTGAATTATATATCCTCAATTCATGTAAGAATTTACGCCATTGAAGATTTATTTATAAACAATGTTCCTATGGTCATTATCCTTGGACTACATGGGGGAGTTAGCATATCTCGTCAACTTTGTACCTGAGACAAATGTGATGTGCTACTCAACATTTAAACCTTTAGTTGTGCCATCATATTATCAATCACGAGCAACTCTTGTTGTGGTCCCAGAAGAACTATTGTTCTTACAATCAAACAAGAATTAGATTCTTATTTCTTGAGTGATAGTTTTAGGATCCTAAACAGTAACTTCTCCAGTGTATGAGCATTAAAACCCGTCCAACCTAGTGAAGTGGCACTAATAAAATATAACTCAATGTAGTCACACATTCTTTAACAAACTCAAATTAAATACCACGTATGATAACAAAGATGGTGAAAAGGGAGAGAGAATCTCTTATCTTCTGCTACAAAAAGGATACTGTATATATACTTGGATATTCTAATCTTTCCTTATCTTTGTCGAAAGAATCTAATCTCCAAAGTATCATCAACTACTACAAAAGAAACTAAAAGGAACATAGTTATGGAGACACCAGAATTAAGGTTTGTTACCATCAAGGCATATCCCCTCTGGTCTAATGAGACAACTTTTTTTTATCTTTACCATGTACCCCAATTTAATTGTTACATTTCTAAACCAAAAATCGATTTCTCCTCCTAGCTCCTCCAATTTTCCTCTGCCAGCTACCTCCTCTTTATTCTTTTCATCTATTCTCTACCAAAGTATTTACATTATCTCTTTAGACTTTGAATAAAGAAATCAAATAGACAATTTTAGGATCATTTTCTTCTATTCAAATTATAAAGATTTCAACTGACCCATTTTCACTTTAATTGATAATGAACTCAAAATTTAAATACCAAGATAGAACCCGTATAAATGGGAGAAGTATAACCATAGAATGCCCCCAAATGGGGTGCATTGTAGGCAAGAGTGAAAGTTATACCACTGTATTAAGGAACGGAATGTATGTCAATTTTACTTTAAGTTAGAGTATGTTTATTGAAATCTAATTTTAGTCATACTGTATTTATTTGTTGAAAATCACCTAGCTCGAAATTATCTTCAGTAGTATTCATCTCTATCATAGAACTATGAACTTTTTGTTCAAGTGATAGGTACAGAGTGATATAGCAAAATTACTATAAAAGATAGTTGTGAAAAAAAAAATTTAAGTGGTCTCATATAAGACGTCAAGTTAATTTAAAACATCAAGAGTTAATTTATCACTTTATGTTTAATTTATCTTTTTTATTAAATATTATTTTTTTTTTAATAATTAGATGACTAATAATAAATAATTAGGGATGAATTGTAAAATTATGGTTGAAACAGTTGAAACGGGCATGTTAGAAATGTTTATTTTACTTATTTTTATTAAATATTATTAATTTTCTAATAGGTAAATGACTTATCATAATTAATTAGAGGAGATACGGTAAAATCACGATTGAAACAACTGAGGTAGGCAACACAAATAGATATATCAACCTTCAGCCTGCTTCAGCGATGAAACTCATTCTTATAATTATGATAGTCAATCAACTTTTTCATGTTGACATATCATTTTGCATTCAATTTTACCTTTTATGAAATATTGTCAAGTTTTTAATGCTTAGATGACCATAATAATTAATTAAGAATAATATAGTGAAATCAGAATTGAAGTAACGTAGCAAACATGTTTTATATGACTTATCATAACTAATAAGAAGTGATATATAAAAATTATTATAAAAAATACTTGTGAAAAAAACTAAGTGGGCCTCGTATAAGACATCAATTTAATTTAAAACAACAAAAGTTAATTTATTATTTTATGTCTATTTTACCTTATTTATTAAATATAATAAAATTTCAATTGAAACAACTGAAGCAGACATGTCAAAAATGTCTATTTTACTTGTTTTATTAAATATTATTAATTTTTTAATACATAAATAACTTAGAATAATTAATTAAGGGTGATACAGTAAAATCACAATTGAAGCAATTGGAGCATGCATATAGTAAAATTGCGGTTGAAGCAACTGAAGCAGACATGTCAGAAATGTCTATTTTACTTGTTTTTATTAAATATTATTATTTTTGTAATACATAAATGACTTATGATAATTAATTAAGAGTGATACATTAAAATCACAATTGAAGTAGCTGAATTAGGTAGAACAAATAGACATGTTAACTTGCTGCCTGCTTCAACAGTGAATATTTATATTCGCAATTTATGTGACACAAATAAAATTTAGATAATCAATCATTAAAATAATTTAAGTTTTTAATTATTGTGATTTATAATACTTTTTCGTCTATTTTAATTTAAGTGACACTACTATAATTTTGATAGTCAGTCAAATATTTTATATCTTTTTAATTTTTTTAAATAGCTAATTATGCAATTTATAATGTTTTTTACAGAATTTTTCAAAAAGATATGAATACTCTCTCCGTCTCAGTTTATGTGGCAAAAATAAAATTTCAACAGTCAATCAATTTTTTTTTATATTTTCTTACATAAAGTTCTTAATTATTGTGATTTACAATACTTTTTATCTCATTTTCAAATAATATATGTTACTTTATACCTTCCTCTGTCCCATCCCAATTTATGTGGCACTAATATAATTTTGATAGTCAATCAAATTTTTATGTTGACATATTATTTTGTATCTATTCATCTTTTTTATGAAATATTATTAATTTTTTAATGCTTAGATGACAATAATAGTTATATAGGGGTAATATAATAAAATCACGATTGAAGCAGCGAAACAGACATCTTAAATGACTTGTAATAACTAATTAGAAGTGATATAGCAAAATGAGCATAAAAACTACTTGTGTAAAAAAATTAAGTGAGTCTCATGTAAGACGTCAAGTTAATTTATATATGTCCATTTTACTTTTTTATTGAATATTATTAATTTTTAATACTTAAATGACTTAAAATAATTAATTGGGGTGACATAGTAAAATTACGGCTGAAGAAAACATGTCAGAAATGTCTATTCTATTTTTTTTTGAATATTATTAATTTTTTAATCCATAAATAACTTATAATAATTAATTAGGGGTAAAATAGTAAAATTACGGTTGAAGCAGCTGAAACAGACATATCAGAAATGTCTATTTTATTTTTTTATTAAACATCACTAATTTTTGAATACATAAATGACTTATAATAATTAATTAGGGGTGATAGAGTAAATCCACGGCTGAAGCAGGCAACATAAGTAGACATGTTGACCTACTGCCTGTTTCGACAGGTTAACTCCCTTTTAGTTTATATGTGTGTGTGTGTGTGCAGGCGTATGTATATATGTATAAACACACACATATGTTGACCTGCTGCCTGTTTCGACAGGTTAACTCCCTTTTAGTTTATATGTGTGTGTGTGTGCGGGCGTATGTATATATGTATAAAAACACACATACACGTACACACACACATATACATACATATATATATACACACACACATACACATATATACATATATATATATATATGAAATTCACCCACCGAGATTCGATCTTGGCCATATATATATATATATATATATATATATATATATATATATACATATACATATATATATATGTATGTATGTATATATATACACATATCTGAAATGCACCGACCGAGATTCCATCTTAGCCAAAATGAACACATCTGAGCCCCTATACCATTGAGCTGCCCATTGTGTTTTGATGAGGGTGTTCAATGTCATCTCTCTTTCTCTATATATATATACTAGGGGATAAGGCCCGTGTCAACACGGGTCCAACGAAAGAAATATTTTAAGTACTTTAAGATCGAGTAAACGTCGAGATTTGATACCAATTAGAAGTTGGATTGCAAGTATGTACCATAAGTTACGAAACATAAATATACTAATATTGAGAAGGAAGATAAAAGTTTTATTACATCTTAACTGTTTGATGGTATTTGTTAAGGAGCCACACCTTTTTTTACATAATATTGTGTTGAAAGTTAGTTGAGATGTTGTCTCAATTTGTAATGCCCTGAATCTGGTACTCGGAATGCTACACAGTGCTCACGACCCCGAAGGACCACAAGCTAACCCATGACTGGTATCTGTAGTTGTACACTGTATAACATACTAAATATAATGCGAAAATAGAGGCTGAAAGGCCATAAGATTCAAAACTGCATGACTGATAAAATATAACATCTGAGTGGGGTAATATCTGACAGTCCTGAATTCTGTAGAACTATCTGAGTTCTATTACTAAGATTGAATGACTGTATCTAACAATCCTGATTCTGTAACTGAAACTGTGGGAAGTAGTTATCTAATCGACATGCCCCTAATATGCTATTATGGCTGAGTTGGGGTCCAATCTATAACCCTAATTAGAAGGGTGTCAATACCGTGCGACTGGTAAGGACAATCTGTGAGTGACCCTCATCTGACAGTGTCCCCAAAAAAGAATGGTAGGGCCTCATATGACAGTGCTTATCCACCTCATCAACCCTCATCTGATAGTGTCGATGTATCAACCTCTACTGGCTACATAGTTCTGGAATGCAAGGATGACTTCTAAGAATCACACCCTCATCTGACAGTGTGTGTTCCCATCCTTGGGTTCACTTGGTGCTAATTCCTACTCCCATCTTAATAGACACTGATCATGGATTACTGAACTGGACTGAATTAACTAAGTTCCATTGATTGACGGAATAGTACTAAGATTACTATATTACTGAACTTTCTTGAGTCACATGACTAACTTAGTTCTATGGAATTATGGCTTGACTGAGGATATCGTGAAAACTTAACACGGACTCTAGGCATACAGCTATATTTTTCGGGTACAAGTACCCCTAGTACTCGATAGAAGGAAACTGACAAAGCATGACTTTCTTGAGTACAGGACCAACATCAACAATACATAATCCATTGGCTAAGACATTTCATCAAACACTTGACATATATAACTTGTACATGAATGGAGATTTCATATTATCATACTAGTATGGTACTTTTCCTTCACATAGGCATTTAATAAAACATGGTGGGAGCATGCTATGGTTATACAATCATCAACATATCTAATAATCAAGGATACATCAATCAACTTGTGAATTGAATGGTTTATAATGAATACTGCGTAATTTCTCACATACTAGAATCAATTCTTGTAATTAATAGTCTATAACATGGAATGAAACCAAAAAAACATGAACATCACTTTTCAATTCAATCAAATTATGAACATTCATAAATATACAAATCTTTGATTTTGAAAAGAGATTCTTGAGCTTTATGGGTGAAAGATACCCATGAATCAACATATGACATACCTTAATTCTTGATTTAGTGAAGATTGACGGAGAGACTTTCATAAAATTGAATCCCCAATTAAAACCCTAGCTTGTTCTTGAGAGAAAATTGAGAGAAATTAGTATATTTTGGGTTCCAAATAGCTGAATCTCGTGTTGAAGGGCTTAAATAAGGGTGGAAAATTAACCCTTTTAACCCTGGATGCGTCTTTTAAATTGGTGAAAATTTCTCGACCTGGACCCTAGCGCGATGCGGAGAAATCACGCTGGGACACTGGAAAAAGGACAATTGTCATTTTATCTTGTGGCGCGGTGCGCCACTGACCAATATGGTATTGTTTTACAACGGGGACTTGAAAGAGTCATAACTTCTTACCCGATTATCGAATTTAGGCGAATCTTATATCGATGGAATTTTCCACATGACAAAAAGTGAAAATCTTGAAAATTCCCTATGTAATAAACATCATTCAATTTAGAAGCTAATACTCAACATTCTTGAGATAAAATTAGTTTGAAAACTTTGGGGTATTACACAATTGGTGTGATCTTTGCCCACACCATTAAAAGTTGTTACATAAGATAGGGAATGTTAAATTAGTTGCGATGATGGCTCATTTGTTGTGATCTTAGACAATAAGATTGAAACCAGTTACATAAGATAGAGAAATAAAAGGTGAATAATCAATATTCATAAAGATATAAGATTGAACGAAAGATTGAATCACAATTGTTAGAAATACATCGCATAGAGGCTAGCCAGGTAGCTACCATGCAGAATGACACTTTGAAAATCAATCTAAAATCAGTATGGCTATATATTTCCTAATCAAAGTTATTTCTTCAACTATAATCATTTTGGATCATTTCATTATCAAGTTCTTCTAACATTCTGTTAAAGGATCAGTCATCTAATCCATATTGCTTTATTACTGGTAATTTTTAATATTTTCTCTAAAATAGATCCAATCATGTATGAAATTTAAATGTTCACAATGATGGTATAATTTTAGATCCAGCTTTTTTGAATCTCGTATGGTTTGCTAACTCCTTTTAAAATCCCTATGGTTTACTATGTTGTTTTCGATTTAACAATCTCGCTATCAAAACACTTGATTGAAAATTCATATCACAATCAGATCATTAGGATTATAAACTACTACTACAACAATATACCTAGTGTAATCCCATTAGTGGGTGTAGGTGGAATGACGTGTACGTAGATTTACGCATGTCTCTCTAGTTTTAGAGACATTGATTTCATTTTCCCCTCAACTTAAGCTTAAAAAACCCATGGCAACCATCCCCACAAGGAAGAAATGTATAGCTACTTACAATCCAACATCATTTGTTGCTCATAAAAAGCTATTAAACCTGAAATAAAGAAGTACAGATTTAATTGTCATTATTATTCAAACAAGCTATAATTTTACAGCAGTTAACAGAGAGGAGAAAAAGAGAATTAAAACCTAAAATTTGATAACCTAGAAATGAAATATTATGGCCATCGCTACGAAAGATAAAAACTTCTTTCTGGAATGAATTCAACTCCTCTTATACAATGTATAAGGATGTCATTTTGATAAATAAACTCTTATAAACATATCAGTAAAAGCAGGAGTAAATTAATATGAGAAAGAACTTACACTATGCTCATTATTCAAAAATAAAATGATGCAAAATAAAGAAAAGTCTATAGGGGTTGTGTGGTATCTGTTTGTAGTAGAGAAACTTTGGTAGATCTAATAGAGTTAGACATGGTTGATTTTTATATCATATTGGGGATGGACTGTTTGCACTCATGCTATGCCTCCTTAGATTGTCGAAACCATAAGGTCATGTTTAAATTCCTTAATGAGTCAGTCATTAAGTGGTAAGGGGGCTCCCTAGTGCCTTCATATCATATCTTAAAGCTCGGAAGTGGATTTTCAAGGTATGTCTCTATCATTTGGTCCGGGTTAAAGATTCTAACTCGAAGGGTCATTCATTGCAATCCGTTCCTGTGGTAATGAATTTCCTAAGGTTTTTTCTAATTATCTTCCTGGTATTCCTCCCGATAGAGAGATTGATTTGGGGATTGACCTTGTTCCAGACACTCATCATATCTCTATCCCTCCCTATATAATGGCTTTGTCTGAGTTGAAAGAGCTTAAAGAGCAGTTAAAAGACCTCCTTGACAAGGGTTTTATCAGTCCCAGTGTGTTTTCGTGGGGTTCTCTTATTTTGTCCATCCGTAAGAAGGATGGTTCTCTTTGAATGTCCATCAATTATCGTCAGTTGAATAAGGTTACAATGAAGAATAAGTATTCTTTTCCTTAGATCAATGATTTTTTTGACGAGCTTCGGGGTGTTATTTGTTTTTTTAAGATTAATCTTAGGTCCAATCATTATCAGCTAAAGATTAGGGACATGGATATCCCTAAGACTACCTTCTGAATGCGGTATGGTCATTATGAGTTCTTAATCATATCTTTTGATTTGACTAATGCCCCGACAGCATTCATAGACTTGATGAATAAGGTTTTTTGTTAGTTTTTGGATTTGTTCATTATCATGTTTATAGATGATATTCTGGTGTACTCCAAGAGCGAGGCAGATCATGCCAATCACCTCTATATCATGTTACAAACCTTAAAAGACCAAAATTTGTATGTTATATTTTCAAAGTGCGAATTTTGGTTGAAAACTGTAAATTTTATGAGTCATGTCATTTCTAGTGAAGGTATCATGATGGATTTGTAGAAAGTTGCAATGGTTAAGAAATAACCTAGGCCCATGACTCCAATCGATATTCAAAGCTTCTTGGGTTTAGCCGGCTACTATAGAAGGTTTGTGGGGAGTTTCTCAACTATAGCTGCCCCATTGACTAAGTTAACCCAAAAGAAGGTAAATTTTTTATGGTCTGACACTTGTGAGGGTAGTTTTGAGAAGTTGAAAGATAGGTTAACTTCAACTCTAGTTTTGACTCTACCTGAAAGCACTGATGGTGTTATTATCTATTGTGATGCGTCCTGTGTGGGACTTGGTTGTGTGTTAATGCAACATGGTAGGGTGGTGGCATATGTTTCTGGGCAGTTAACAATTCATGAGAAAAATTACCCAACTCATGACTTGGAGTTGTTGGTTGTGGTGTTCACATTGAAAATTTGGAGTCACTCTTTGTATAGAGTCTATGTAGATATCTTTTCTGATCATAAGTGATCGTAATATGTGTTCACCTAGAAGGAGTTGAATCTCAGGCAGAGGAGATGGATGGAGTTGCTGAAAAATTACGACATAAGTCTCCACTATCACCCAGGTAAAGTTAATGTGGTTGTTGATGCTCTTAGCAGGTTATCTATGGGGAGTCTAGCCTATGTGGATGAGGATAAATGGGAATTGGTGAAAGATATTCATTATTTGTCTAACCTTGGAGTTCGTCTCTTAGACTCTAAGGATAGTGGTGTGTTTATGAAAGAGGTGGTAAATTCATCCCTTGTTGCTGAGATAAAGTAGAAGCAGGTACTGGATCCTGTCTTAATGAAGATTAAGAAGGATGTGGGACAACAAATAATTATAGCTTTTGAGATTGGTGGCGATGGTGTCTGGAGGTACCAAGGCATATTATGTATTCCCGATATAGATGGATTGAGAGAGAGGATCTTGGCTGAGGCTCATGAGTCGCGTTATGTCATTCATCTCGGTTTGATGAAGATGTATCATTATTTTAAGAAGATTTACTGGTGGAACAATATAAAGTGATATATGGCCATTTTTGTGTTTAAATACTTGGTGTGTCAAGAAGTGAAGGTTGAGCACTTGAGGCCTGGTAGGTTGACTCAAGAGATTAAGTTATTTATGTGGAAGTGGGAAGTGATTAATATGGATTTTGTTACTAGTCTTCCTCGATCTCAGAATCAGTTTGATTCAATTTGGGTCATCATAGATAAGATGACTAAGTCTACTCACTTCTTGCTAGTGAGGACTAATTATTCAGTAGACGATTATGAGAGGTTGTTCCTCTAAGAAATTGTAAAGTATCATAGGGCACCTATTTCTATCATGTCAGATCGCGATACTCAATTCTCATTGCATTCTTAGCTCTCATTTTAGAGAGGTTTGGGAACTAAAATAAGCCTTAGTACTGCTTTCCACCCACAGTCAGATGGGCAAGCTAAAAGGATTATTCAGACGTTGGAAGATATGCTTTAAGCTTGTATGACTAACTATGGTGGTAGTTTGGTTGATCATTTGCCTCTTATAGAGTTTGTGTGTAATAATAGCTACCACTCTAGTATTGGGATGGCTCTGTTTGAGGCATCATATGGTAGGAGGTATAGGTCTCCTATTAGGTGGTTTGAGGTTAGTGAGGCGGAGATATTTGGCTCAGATTTAGTTCAGCAAGCGATGGAAAAGGTGAAGGTGATTCAGGATTGTCTTAAAGCTGGTCAAATTCACCAAAAGTCCTATGCGGATGTGGCGTAGGGAGAGATTTTGAGGTTAGCGATTGGGTGTTCTTGAAGGTATCTCCCATGAAGGGAGTAATGCAGTTTGGGAAGAAGAGGAAGCTCAGTCCCCAATATGTTGGCTCATACTTGGTTTTCAAGAGGGTTGGTAAGGTTACGTATGAATTGGAGTTTCCTCCTAATTTGAGTTTCGTTCATTCGGTGTTTCATGTTTTGATGTTAAGAAAGTGTGTGGATGATCCTTCGATGGTTATTCCTTTGGAGGAGGTTGGTATTTCAAATTTCTTATTATATGAGGAAGTCCTAGTTAAGATCTTGGATTGATAAGTTCACTGTTGCGGATGAAGGATGTAATTTTGGTAAAGGTTTTATAAAGGAACCACCAAGTTGAATAGGCTACTTAGGAAGCTGAAGATGAAATAAATTCCAAGTATCAATTCTTGTTTTCCCCTTCGGATAATCGTGTGTAAGGTATGTGTTATTCTTATTACCTTTGTTTTCTGACTTTGTTAACGGAAAGGGTGAATTCCTAGGCATTTTTTTTAGTTTGTTAAAGGTAAGAGTAGGGGAATATAGAGTCTAATTGTGCTAGCAATTGCCTTGTCCTATCATTCGAGGATGAATGATTCGAGTGGGGGAGAATTGAAACACCTTGGATTTTGGCCCTTGAAAATTTCTTGAGCTTTAGGCTCATTTCCTTGGTTACGACTATACCCCCGGAGTCATAGGATGTCTTGATGACTCGTTGGGATGAGTCATACCCAAACCAATAAATTTGAGTCTTGATTTTGCTCTGAGTATGAGTGGCTCACTAAGAGCTATAAGGATATGTCATGAGTCGTTAGGTGAAATCGTAGGGTGTCCAGTGTAAGTCCCAAATTTTTTTCTGTGTTGACTACGATCGGACCCTACGAGTCGCAGGGTATCATTATGAATAGGTTGGTCGAGTAGTAAGGTCAACAGTGTATTGGGGTCCTAGTCACTATCATGGTTACGAATTGTGGAGACAAGTCGTATGGTGTGGTTATGAGTGAAGGGGTCAACTCGTACTCAAAGGCGACACTTTTTCAGTTTTTAAGTTTAGGGCACTCTGAATATTTCCCACTTTAACCCCTTGGACCCCACGACTTAAAGAATTCTTTGGGACTTTATTATCATATCATTCTCAATAAAACATTCCTAAATTCTCTGTTAAACTCTCTGTTCAAGTGAAGGCTAGGGTTTCAAGAGGTTGATCAATTAGGGCTCTCAAGGGTGGTTTCTCTCCGTACATCTTACTATTTCAGGAATGTTACTCTTCCCTTATTGTTAATTTTATAAAAGCATCTATTTTAAAGTATTATCCATGTGATGCTTTTGTTGATTTTTAACAAAGGTTGGGGGGTTTTGAATGTTATAAATTGAAAAATATTTCTCATGGTTTATATATGATTTTCATGCTTTAAAAATGGTTTTGAACTTGTGATGCATGGGTATGGTGAATGAACTAAGGAATTGTAATTTTCCCAAACTTGAGGCTTTAAAGTGGTTATAACCCCTACCCTATTATGTGTAATTGGTTTGAGTTATACGAACTGTGAGAATTTGTAAAAATTGAACTAGTCTTGAACTATTGCATCATATAAAAAGGTATTTGAAATATAATGTATGATTTAATGAAATATGATCGTCGTTGTTCCCCAATGTGTATTAATGAACAAAGGGAGTTGTTCTTCCCAAGTTAATGGAAATTGTTTTGGCATGATGTATTACCTTACAAGTGTAGTTGGTATGACAATACCAACAATATATGCCTTAATATGAAATGTGGTTAAATGAATAGGAATGTGTGATACTTATCTTAATTGGGATCTAATAAGGGTTGTGTCATTGACTCATAAAGTGGAGGTCTAAGTGACCGATACTAAAAACCGTATTTGCCGATGCGGGGGTCAAAGTGACCATGGAGGTTTGAGTCCCCCTTATTGTTATTTCATGATTAGGGAGGTTTGAGTCCCTCGTAAACCATTATATGATCAGATGCTTAAGTCGCCTTGGTATATGTTGGGAGTTTTGAGTCCCCCGTGTGCATATATATGAGATTATTCTCTGGTTTGCATGGTTACACACACTGAGGCCCAACCCAGGGGTGAGAGTTGGGGGCCATATAGCCAGTAGGTACTATTATATAATAGTTGAGCTACACAATCCAAGCTAAAGTTTTGAAAATCATGTTAAGCCTTGTTTTCTATCCTGACATGTGATATATATATATATATATTTATATATATACATTTGATTAGTGCGTTGGCCTTTTGAAGGATTTTAAACTGCTAATCATATCATCATGTTATCCTTATCCTTAAGTTACATTCTAGTGTTCATCCCGCTAACTAACTTCGAACGTTATATCCCCCCGCGATGTAGGAATTAGTGATACTTTCACTCTTCCTTCTCAGTGAGTTGGATTCAGGAACAGTCGTTGAGTCAGACTGAAGTGGTGAGCTTTCATACTTCGGAGGACTATATTTTATGCTATGGATTTCCTTATGACTTTACTATTCCTTTGGTCTTGGTTTTGGCTATGGTTGGGGGCATGTTCTGACTAGATATTCTTAGGTTTTAATTAGAGGATTTATCGAACTACTGTAAGCATAGGCGGTGTCGATATTGGTACTGGTATTGGCATTGATATTGGTATCGGTTGGTTTTGGTTATAATCTTATTTTAATGTCTTTAAATTGATATTTTCTTATCTTGTTATATGCTTGGAATTCAGTCGACCTTAGGGCATGGTGTGTTTGGTTTGGTTTGGTTAGACGTAGAGGGTGATCTCCGGTCCACACAGTACTTGAGACACCAATCACGGCCAAGCCCTGGTTTGGGTTATGATAAGAGTTCTATTCTTCCTTCAGTACTGGTATCTGAGTATGTTACTTCGGGCTTGGGAGTTTAGCCTTCAACTATGTTACTCCCTCTAGCGAGGATTCAACTAGCTAGACTTATTTTGCCTCATGATTTACAGTGAGTCACTACTCAGATAATAGTGTTTGGAGCATTATTCCAGAGTATAGGGGCCCAGGCATGGACATAGGGATCTACTTTTCAAGCATCTTAGAGAAACGCCAAGAGGGTGCACTATCAGTACAAGTTTAGAGGTTACTTTGTGTGTGATGAATTTGGCCAAGTACTGGCCTCGCCGTGTGTTTACAACTACTTCTATTTCAACTATGAGTGTTAGAGGTGCTACTAGAGGTGTAAGGTACAGAGGTAGTAGAGCTCGTGGTAGTGGCCCTAGGGATCTTCAGGCAGTTGGTGGTCATGGACAGGGCTATGTTATACCAGCTAGACCTAAGGTAGAGGTTTCTGATATTGTGATTATAGGTATCATTCCTGTTTGTTTTAGGCCTGCATCTATATTATTTGATGTCATATCAAATTTCTTCTATGTGTTTGTGTATTTTATTTCAGGTTTTGATTCTGTTGATGAGCCTTTTGCCATGTTTAATCGTGTATCTACCCCAGCAGATGATTCTTTATTGGTGGATTGGGTGTGACGATCTTGAATTGTGACTTTTATAGGGTGTTAGACTTTGGTAGATATGTTTGATTTTGACATTATTTTGGGTATGGATTGGTTAACCCTGTATCATGTTGTCCTAGATTATTTTGATCAGACTGTGACTTTAGCTTCGCCAAGTGTGCCAAGAATAGCTTTGAAGGGTGCGCTTTATTCGGAACTCAAGAGGGTCATATCGTATGTTCAGGCTTATCGATTGATTGAGAAAGGATGTTTGTTTTATTTAGCTCATATTTGTGATTCTAGCGTTGCTTCACCCCTTTCTTTGGATTTTATTTGTGTTGTCTGTGATTTTATAGATGTGTTCCCTATGAAAATTTCTATTATGTACATAGAAAAATAGAAGGTTGATGGGTGGAACTCCGCATCTTTATCAAGCTTGCATCACTCAAGGGTCGACTAGACTTGAATTCAGCTTTGAAAAGAAATTGAGCCAATTTCACATTCAGTAAATATTTATAAGTTACATCAATTCGAGTTTGCTCAATATGTTCAATGAATGGTACAGCTCCGGATCATGATATTGATTTTGCTATTGATGTTAAGTTAGGCACCAAGCTCATTTCTATTCCTCTGTATAGGACGGCCCCAGTTGAGTTGAAAGAATTGAAGGATCAGTTGCAGGAGTTATTAGATAAGGGATTTATCTGACCCAGTGTATCTCCTTGGAGTGTGCCTATTTTGCTTGTGAAGAAGAAGGATGGTTCTATGTGGATGTGTATTGATTATTGGCAGCTGAACAATGGCAATGGTTAAGAATAAGTATCCTTTTCCCCGTATTAATGACTTATTTGATCAACTTCAGGGTGTTGCGTTGTTTTCAAAGATTAATTTGAGGTTCAGTTATCACTAGTTGAGGATTAGAGCATTGGATATTTCAAAGACATCTTTTCAAACTCAAAATGATCATTATAAGTTCTTGGCCATGTCTTTTGGGTTGACCAATGCCCCTGTCGCATTCTTGGAGTTAATGAACTGGTGTTTTAACCATATCTCGACTCTCTTATTATTGTATTTATAGATGTTGTCTTGGTTTATTCCAAGATTTAAGCTGATCATTAGGAGCAATTGCAGATTGTGCTTCAGACATTGAGGGATAAAAAGTTGTATGCTAAGTTCTCTAAGTGTGAGTTTTGGTTGGAGTTCGTGTCTTTCTTGGGTCATGTAGTGACTAAGGAAGGTATTATGGTTGATCCAACCAAGGTTCCCGCGGTTTGTGATTAGGCTAGACCTACTTCGCCTATCAAGATTTGAAGTTTTATTATATTGGTAGGTTATTATCGGCGTTTTGTTGAGGGTTTCTTTTTTATTGCATCTCCTTTGAATAAGTTGACACAGAAGAAGATTTCGTTTCATTGTTTTGATGCTTGCGAGGTGAGCTTTCAAAAGCTCAAGAATTTGTAGACTTCAACTCCTACATTGACTTTGCCCAAGAAGGTTATGGGTTTCACCGTATTTTATGATACTTTGGGTGTTGGATTAGATATTGTGCTGATGTAGGAGGGCAAGGTGATTACTTATGCATCTCGTTAATTAAAGCCTCATGAGAGGAATTATCCTACCCATGATTTAGAGTTGTGGACGGTTGTGTTTTCTTTGAAGATGTGGAGGCACTACTTGTATGGAGCCCATTGTAAGATCTTCTCAGATCATCGTAGGCTTCAGTACTTCTTTACCCAGTAAGATCTTAATATGAACCAGTGCCATTGGATTGAGTTCCTTAAGGATTATGACTTGACCGTTCTATATCATCTGAGCAATGTTAATGTGGTTGCAGTTGCCTTGAGTCAAAATTCGAATAGCATGGGTAGCTTGGTGCATCATTTGGCCCAGGAGAGGACTTTAGCTTTAGAGATTAAGTCTTTAGCTAACTAGATAGTTAGGCTTGATATTTTGATACCTAGGTACATTTTGGCATTTGTGGAGGCTAGATCTTCTTTGATGGAGCAGATTCATGCTCATCAGTTTAATGATGTTGGATTGAGGTTGATTTGAGATAAGGTGTTGAGTGGCGTGGCTAAGGAAGCCTCACTTGATTCAGATGTTCCAAATGTTCCTGGAAATTCTTGCTCCCATTGGGCCATTTGTATTAAATTAAAGTAAAAAGAAAAAGTTTTATATACAAATACAAAAGCGGGCGACGCATTGTTTTGGGATCTTTTTCCCACGAGAGGTAATGAGACTTTTGATTCAAAGGTAAAAAGGCGTGGGATCCAAATTCGAGATTTTCCTTGGTAGTTTTGAGGATCGGGGGCCGAGTTTATGTGCCATGAGTAGGTGATTAGATTAGGTTGATCTTAGAGGAAGCCCATTGTTCTAGATATTTCATCCATCCAGGTGTGACTAAGATATATCATGAATTAATACAACACTACTAGTGGGGTGATATGAGGCGAGATGTAGTGGATTTTGTGTCTCATTGCTTATGTTGTTAGCAGGTGAAGGCCGAGCATATGAGATTGTGGTTTGCTTCAGAGATTATCCATTTCCGAGTGGAAGTGGGAACAGATCACCATGGACTTTGTGATTGGTTTGCCTCATACTTCTCATGGTTCCAACAAGTGTCAAGACAACTTCTTCTTAGTACTCCCTTTTGATTTTTGGTTTTGCTTACAAGTTGCTACCCCCATTTGTTAAAGATATTAGTGTTGTTTCAGTGAGTTTGTGTGTCAAATGCTGTGTGAAATTTTGTGGGTTTTCTACCTTTCGTACTCCATTTTGCTTTCTTCTTCCTCCGTTTCAAAGCCTTTTTTCTGGTGGCTTTTTTTTTTTGCTTGAAAGTTGCTACCCCCATTTGTTGAAGATATTGTTGTTGTTTCAGTGAGTTTGTGAGTTTCTCCCTTTTTGTACTCCATTTTGTGAGTTTGTTGAAGATTAAAGTCTCATGCTAATTTATGCCTAGAAGGCTAGATTCCAGAAAGTTAAAAATTATTGTATTTTTGATAATGAAGAAGAAGTTTTGATAATGTAAATGTAAAATGTTTAGGTTGTAGTAAGTTTTGTAGATTGGGACGAGTATTGTAACATTGTGAAGGTCTCTGTAGATGCGGAAGGACTAGTGTGGTTATATGATTCAGTGGGGGATTTGGTGGAACACTGTGTGATTAACTGGTTGTACAAATGATTTTATTGTATCATGAGGAAGAAGTAATGATAATAGAAATGCAGAATGATATTAAATACCAGTGTGAAATAATTAGGTGTCATTTGGTATGGTGCAAAATAAGAGTGTGGTTGTTTGGTGCCATGATATTAAATACCAGTGTGACAGTGATTTGTAGATTTTGTCCAAACTATGATACTGAATGTTTAGTTTTTCATCCTTTCTAGTCACACAATTTTAGATTCGTGAAATTTAACCCTATGGAAATTGCAATTTGTTTACTATTTTTCTATGACCATAAATTTAAGTTGGGATTTATAGATTGATAAGTTTTACAAAACCAATATGACATTTCTCTTTCCCTAATGAGTACCTGTTCTAATAATGAAGCTCTGTGCAGTTATTTTCTGTTTCACGATTCACTTTACACATCTATATCATGTCAAAACACTTTATGATGCAGGCAAGCACCTGGTGGTAGAAACGACAATCAAACGTCTTGGTAAGAACTCCCGGACTAATTGTTTAAAGTATATCTCTACCTACCTTGTAACAAACATGATTATTCTTAAATTTGGTTGTTCCTTCTTTTTCAGGTGGCTAGTAAAGAAAATCAATGGCATTAAAAGTTAATGTTAATGGACGACGTAAGAAAAGTAAGAAAGGACCTGATAATCTTCCTATAGGTCAATATACACTACCACCACCACCACCTGTTACCATAACTCCTCAACCAGCTACTACAAATATTCCTCCCCCTCCTAGGTCAACTATTTCACTACCAAATACATTTTTATGCCTCCACTGTCTGACCAGTTCCACATCTCTTCATCCCAAAATAGTTTGTATAGTAGCTCTTCATCTGTGCCTTCAACATCATCAGCACCAAGACTTTCTAGATTGAGAGTTGGAGGTTCTAACACACCAACATCTCCATCTATTGATAGTGCTACAACGCATAATGCTACAGCAGCTATTTCTCAGAATTTACAATTTAAAGAGGTATTAGAATATGACAATGTTAGGAGGCTACAAATCGTCCCTTATTGTGATGGGTAATTAACCCTTAAGTTTTCCTTAATTTTTAAAAGCTAAGATAATGGTTTAATATAATTTTATTGTAGGTTCATTCCAGCATATGCCGTCGGGCATATGGTTATAGAAGCAATTAAACCATTTTTCAAAAATCCATGGAATAGTTGGTTAGAGATTCCATGGGAAATTAGAATTGACATGTGGAAACAATTTATGGTATAAGCAGTTTTATAAGCTATGAATCTCATTGCCTAAAGATAGTTTTTCCATCGTATCCATCAACTCATTTTATGACTTTATATTAAACTATTTTGCAGATAAAGTGTTCACGGAGTGATTGTTATGCTAATGAAATAGACTGTATTTTTTTTGTTGAAAGCAGTTCAACGGATCAAAGAACACCTGTATGAGGCCCGAAGGAAATTGGTAAAACCTAGTTGGTTGAATGATGAAGTGTGGACTCAATTCTTAATATTATGGGACACTCCTGAATATAAGGCGGGGGGGGGGGGGGGGGGGGGGGATGAGGAAAGGCAAATTGAGCCTATAAAATGGGTAGCTCACTACATACCAGAGGTTCGAGGAGTTTCTCTACCCACCAACGAAGACTGGTATTATTCTTGTCCAACCCATTTATCCATTTACACGTGATACTTTGAGTAAATAATTTGTTGTTATTGTCGAATTTGTGTCTTCTGTAGCTACAATTAGGCTAACTAGAAGTCTAGATTTAGTTTTTATTAATACCCTACCTATTAAGCGTTTAACTATAAAGTCTGAACTCTGATAATGCATAGTGCTTATTAGTTGAATTTCTTGTTTCTTTTGGCTGATAAAGATTCCCAATTAAGCTAACTGGAAGTTTTTAATAATAAATGAATAGGGCATACAGGGATTTCATACTGGAAGTCTTTAACTGGAAACCTCTCATCCCACATAGCATACAGTGCTTTCGTACAGGTCATTTTGAATAGCAATGCTCTTAAAGATCTAGGAGAAGAGGTTGTATTTATTCAAAACCAGCATAAAATTGTAGTTATATTAATTCTGATCATGTTGAAAAGTTATGGTATGTCCACAGTAAGTGAAAAGTTGACATCTTTTTTTGGTCTGTACATACTAGCATGTTTGCTCTTCAAAAGAAGATGCGTAAAAGGAACTGAAAGTATCTGAAAATTAATAAAGTAAGAAGTAAAAAGTCTATATGCTTGTTAGTTTCATTTTATGGCTGCTGACACTAGTTTCACCATTGATAGCCAAACAATCCAACAGCCCT
Source organism: Capsicum baccatum var. pendulum (assembly GCA_030864225.1). NCBI lineage: Eukaryota > Viridiplantae > Streptophyta > Magnoliopsida > Solanales > Solanaceae > Capsicum > Capsicum baccatum. The sequence continues at coordinate 205,876,702 of CM061550.1, forward strand.
TTAAAATAAACAAAAAGGGAAAAAGGATTGAAAGAAGTTCTTTGTGTTGCGGTTGTTGTTGATAATGATGTTGTAAAGGAGTTGTGATGATTTCTTCCTTCTTTTCTAGACTATGTTCAATCACAGCATCGAGAATAACATGTCCCATATATTGGCAGGGCAACCTGGTTATGGCTTTGAATAGCAAACTGGTATCTGCAGCCATGGTGGTGTTGCTCCTCTGTTGCTTTGTTTTAAAACAGCAAATCTAAGCCCTCCATAACCTGTTTCATTCTTTTGGATGGTAATTCTTGTCGTATCGAAAAACCAATAGACCCTTGTGGTCCGGTCCTTCTCCGAAACTCGTGTACAGTAGGATCTTAATGCACTGGACTGCATTTTTTAAACTAGGAAAGTCTCTTATTTTTTTTTGTATGTGTATGTGTTACTGTGTTGATAGAAGTTACATAAAGAGGCAGTAATGATGGTGTTTCTGTTTCTAGGCTAACCAATTCTGGCATGGAATGACCCAACCCATATCTTGGCATGGCAACACTGTGTATGCCTTGTGATTGAGGCTTCTCTCTCCCCTAAAATTAGTATTTGCATTCACGGGGTGGATGGCTTCTCTTTTACCTTGTCATAGAACACATCTGAGCCCCATGTTCATGAAAAGTGTGAAAAAAAGTAATTTTTTTCGTGTTTTAATTTTGGAATATGTTGAATCGGTAATTTTCTGCTACAAGCTTTAATTTGAAGCATCTTACAGTCCTACTGTATCACACCATATTTCTTTAGTATCAGATGAACACAGCCTTGAAAGGATGAAGAATGAGGCATTATAGCCATTAGGATTTTCCGTAAAACGTGGTTACCCTCTCTGTTATGCCAGTGATTTTCATGGATAACCGAAAAGTCAACAGCCCTTTGAAATAAACAAGATAAATAAAAAAATAGAATTGTCATTCTGACATGCCCTTTTTGACTATGTTCAATCATTGCATTGAGATTATCGGACTCGTATTTTGGCGGGGGACCTGGTTTGACTTTTGTTTAGCAAACTAGTGTCTGCAGCCATATCAGCATCCCTTTCTCTTTTGCTTTGTCATAAAATGAAGTGGATGAAAATCTTTGAGATATCAGGGTTTAAATCTCAGCTGAGACATTATTAGGTCACTTTTCATTTGTATAGGCAAACTTGTGTTGATGAGACTGATGATAAATTTTCCATGTTCTTTAAGTCCAGACATAGCTAAACTTTTACAGTTGCATTGACCTGTATATGGGTAAAATTTTGCAGAAATTCTTCAATGGGGGAGTAGATGTACCTCTTCCTAAGACCTTTGAAGAGACACATAAGAAGAAAAATTTGGACGGTACAAGAGAAGAATGGGTCGAACCGCGTGCTAAGGATGCATATGTAAGATAATAAAATTTGTATATATTATTTTCTTATTGTTCAACTTAGTTTGTTTACATAATGACAATTATTTTTCTTTCAGGAAGGATTTCAAGAAAAACATTAAAGAATGGCGTCAAACCCAACCTGCTTCAGAGGATGGTACCATGGTCCAACCATCGCCTGTTGATATGACTAGAATATGGACATCTGTGGTTGGTGGTCCAAAGAAGGGTAATACCTGCGAGGTTGGAGTTAACCAATCCTCGATTAGTTCTTCCCCAATGTTGCCCAACTCCACTTCTATTTTGCAAAATGTGGAAGAAATGGAAGCGATGAGAACAAAAATTGAATAGTTGATGCAACACTGTGTAGTTAGTGATGCCAAATTTGCCAAGTTTGAAGCATTAGTCAAGAAGCATATGCCACAAGTATTTGAGGATGGGGAAGATAGTGAATCAGATGATTAGATTGTAGTGGTTAGTTCTTGTTTATGATTGTGACATTTAGACTTAAGCTATTAGAATTGGTGTTTGTTTTGGATTGTGACGTTTAGACTTGTCTTGAAATGCTTAAACTATTTGATTCCGCTATTTGTTTTGGATGTTTCAAAGTGGTTGAATTTTTAAGTTTTGATTTTATTTATAATTTTTAAATCGGAAATAATTTATTTATTAAATAATTTTTTATCAATTTTTCGACCACCATAGTCGAAAAGCTTTTATTTATTAAATAATTATTTATTAATCTTCCGACCACCATTGTCGGAAGATTTTTATTTATTAAATAATTATTTATTAATCTTCCGACTACATTGGTTGGAAAATTTATAATTGTTAAGTAATTATTTTTAACTCTTAATTTAATATTTTCGGCTGTAATAGTCAAAAATTTTTGACAGATGTTGTCGAAAATATTTTTACGACAAGCTTTTTTCGGACTACTACTAAACAGTCGAAATGTGGTCGGAAATGACTTATATTCTGACTACATGTGCTACCGAAAAATACCAAATTTCTGATAGTGTTAATTCTATTACGGATTTAAGATGAGATTTCATCTTTTCTACTCTTATTGCTTGATTAATTTCTCAAAATTTTAAATATATTAGGGCTTGATTTTAAACCCCATTTTTATTTTTACTTGCATAATGTTTTAATCTTATAATTGCTAGTTTTTCATCAATTTAACCTTCAAAACAACTTCGATTCTTGATTCTAACACGGATTTTAAAAATTTTAACCAGTAAAGCTTTAAAATGGCTTTTCTTTGATTTGAACCTCCTTTTTCACTGTATTTGACTTGAATTTTATTTTGAAAAATATAGGGAACACATTTTTGAAGTAAAGATATAATTTTATCCTTTTTTAAAAAAATCATTTCAGGGGTCTATTTTGACCCCGAATCAAAAGTTGGCAATATGAGTATCGTTGGCTTTGTTTTGACGTGTAGATTTTATATTTCTTGGCATTAGTTGATTTAATCGTTCTTGGAAAGTAAGATCATGGGTTTGAAGTGTAGCGGATCGATTTCGATATTCGAGGTAGGTTATGGCTTAACTCTTTCAGACTTGGCTGGATAGTAAATGATGATACAGAATGCATGTTAAGGGTGAAAACTAATGATAAAAAGTGTATATATATATATATGTTTTGTGTCTGTGTGGGGGCCTATATGTGACGTAATTACTGAAACTGAGATATTTTGTGATATGAGTGACCGTGTGGGGTCTTATGTGATATTGATAGACTTGAATACATGTGAATAATTATATTGTGTTGTTAAAATGCCTAATGTGGTACCATTGGTGTATTGTGATATATTCATACTTGTTGGCATATGAAACATATGAAAATTCATGGATGGTGGAATTAATGAGTAGATACTAGCCCGCATGATTGTGAAAATGTATTATTAGGATTGGTTATGGAAAAACCTCATGTGGTTGGTTATGAAAATACTCATTATGATGGATCGTGAACATTGCATTATCATCATCATGCCATCATACACATAATTTCACTTATTGTTGTATATTTTGTATATTCTTGTTATTGTTGTTTGTCATACTTGATTTGTGTCTTATGTGCCTTGGAAGTACTAAAAATATCAGAAACATTAGAAATAATAAAAACACTAGGAACATCGAATTTCATAACCCTTCCCGGGGAATGTTTTGGGAATAAGATATTGATATATGAATTGTATAAGGGTTGACGAACTCCTCATGGGTCCCATGTCGGGAGACTTGCCTCCATAGGTGTATACCAGGATTATGCGACGATTTCGAAAGTTGTGCGATAACTTTGTGTATCATCATCATCATCATATACTTGCTTTATTGTGGTTATGTTGTGCTTGAATTTCCATATTAACTTGTCATCTATCTATTTGTTCTATATCTTGACTTGTTAATATCTAATTGTTCTATCTTCCCTTATTTGTACTTGATGACGTGTTCCTCTTTTGTTCTACTCATATGTGATATTATGTATATTTGTATCCCTATCTAGTGTGTTATTATATTATGTGTGGATATTGTAGACTGTTAGTACAAGCGGTGTGGGCAACTGTTGTGGGACATTTTCAGATTGCAGGTGACGTGCCCTTAGTGTGTATTTTGTATGTTTTATTTTCTACTCTGCTCGATCGGCCTATGATACCTACCGATTACAAGTGGACCGTACTCACTCTTACATCACCCTTGCAGTTCAGATTTAGGTTCGGGTGTGCCTCAGGCTGGTTAATTTTGGTACCTTCATATTACTCGAGATAGTGGTTGCATATTCTTACGTCCGGAGTTCGCCTCAACCTTTCTGTATTAGTTATATCTTTATTAGTATTCAGAGACAAAGATTGCTTCTTTGTGGTTATTTTTCTATGTATTAGACTCATGAATTGTATTAGAAATTCTTACACTATTGACACCTGGTTTTGGAAATGTATGATATTTGGATAAGTTCTTTCTGCATTATTATGATTACTTGTATAGTTCAACTTCGTTCTAGAAAACTTACCTTGGACATTTCTATCTTTTTCCTTTTGTATTAATTTGGTTGATAGGCTTACTTGTCAAGGTACCCGCGACAAGTGACATCATGACCCTTGTTTTTTGGGATCGTGACATGAATTTTTTCTTTTCCATTATTTTGTTTTTTTTATATTTTTCTTTTTTTTTTCTTTTTGATTTTCTTCTTTTTTTCTTTTTTTCTTTTTTTCATTTCTTTCTTTTCACTTTTTTGTATTTTCAGAAAATAGGCTATGTCGAGCACAAGTCATTGGTGATAATAAAAATACCACAATCGCGTATTGTATTTGTAGTCACACCATCATTTATACTTTTGTATGTATTCATTGATACAATTTTATTTGTAATTTACAATTCGCGTTTGTAGTTGTAGTTGTATTTTATAGTTAGAATTTATATTTGTATTTTATAGTTCACACCTTGTATTTGTATTTTATAGTTCACTCCATCATTTATGTTTTTGTATTCGTTGATATAATTCTATTTGTATTTTATAATTCGCACTTGTATTTATATTTTATAGTTCGTATTTGTATTTTATAGTTCACACTTGTTTTTGTATTTTATAGATCTCGCCATCATTTATATTTTATACAATTTGCACTTGTATTTTAAAGAACTATTTTGTATTTGTATTTGGTGATTTTGTTTTGTGTGTATTTGTATCTATTTTTGTTGATGCACTTGTATTTAAAAAAAATATATTTTGTATTTGTACTTGTAAATTGACCACATATTATTTTTGTAGTTGTAATTTCACTTGTTCTTATTTGAATTTATTGTTGACAACATCATTTGTATTTTTAAACAATTGAAAAAGAATTATTATTTTTCTTTCTACGAACACTTGTATTTATATTCATTGGTACGAATTGTATTTTATTTATACAAATTGAATAATACAAGTATAAATGATAAATTACAAAAATAAAAATGTTAAATTATACAAATACAATATTACATTTGTATCAAATGATACGTATTTATACAACGTGAATCATGTGCACACAAATGATACTTGTTTATATACAAATACAAACGATAAACTTGACATACAAATACTAACGATACATATGCACTGAATGACACATTGCATATTATATATTTTACAACCAAGTAAATACAATTAATTCATATATTTATTTGTAAACAAATATAAATGATAAATTGTATTCACGGCTAAAATATTCAAATACAAATAATAAATTTATTTAAAATATATAGTATGATACAAATAAATATACAACATATAAAATACGACAACAAAAAAAAAATGAGAGAAGAGAAAAAGATATACAAAAAAGGGATAAAAAAAATGACTCAAGAAAAGAAAAAATGAAACAAGAACGATAACAGAAAAAAAAAAAAAAAAAGGCGGCACATAAAAAAAAATAAAAACAAAAAAATAGATGAAAAGAATGAAAACAAAACAAAAAGAGAAAGAAAAAATAAAATACAAAAAAAAATAAAAAGGAAAAAGAAACAAAAAGGAAAAAATGGAATAAAAAGAGGAAAAAGAGAAAAGGTAAAAAGACTTAAAACTGAAAAAAAGAAAAAAACTGGAAAAGAAAGAAAAATAAGGGAGAAAATAAAGGAGAGAAACTATGAATTGTATTTAATTGTCAAGAGAGATTATGAATTCTAATTGATTGAAACTTAAGTTAAAAAAGATAATTACGAGTTTATGCTTTCTAAGTCATGTCATTATCCTTTATTTATAATGTTTAAAATTATGGAGTTCTGAAATTATATGGTAAGAGAAAAATATATTTTTACAAATTAAGGAATTATAAAATACTCGGTAATAACAAAATATATGAATACTCAGCAAGAACAAAATATATAGTAAGAGATATTAAGAGAATTAATAATTAAGGAGTCAGAATATATACTGATAAAAAAATTAAATAAGATTTATGTTTAGTTAAGTTATGATTCTCTTCCCCGTATTTTAAAGTTATTCACTTAAAGAAATTTACACCATTAATATGTAGGCAAACATAAACTAAATTTTTTTTCTTAGAAGCCAAGTATTTTAGGCGCCGTTTTTGTAGAAGGCGTGTAATGGTACTCAAATAGGGTTTGAAAGAAAAGCTCAAATATGATAGGTTTTCCCCCTATCATCTATCAAACGCTAATTCTCCAGAATGATGATGCTTTGTGTAAGTTTTTCTTTTTAATGATTTTTAAGAAAATTTACTTGATTTGAATGGATGTTCTTGAAATCAACTAAAATTTTATTTGTATAATTTTATATTGGAGAAATATTATATTTTATAATTTATCAAAGTACTCAGTACGTTCATTTTTACTTGTCTAGTATATTAAAAAAATGTGTCATAACTTATTCAATTTGAAAAATCAATCCACAATTTACTCTTTTGTACCTATTTTACCCTTAATATTAAATTTTATTCATAATGTAATGCATTTTTCAAAACAGAAATTTATTATATTCAAATGATAATATAATTAAATTACCCAAATTACTTATTATTTCTTAAATTGTGGCCCAAGTTAGTAATGGACAACTATTATTAGATGGAGGGGGTAGATTATTAAAGTCTTGAATATGCCTGTACGACATTATGTTGTTGTTAATCGTGGTATAGAACTCACATTGTCATTTTTGGATAAAGAGCACTTTTATTTCTCTGGAAAAAGGAAGAAAAATATTGGTAATTGCATCCAAAGTCTCTAAAAAACTATTCCTTCAAATCCTAAATAAGTGACTTTTTTAGGTTTGAAGCTCAGCAGCAGTTCAAGCAGTTTACAATTTCTCAGAGTTTGACAAGCAGGGAAAATTGTGTCGCTTTGATTTTTAATATTATGCACTTTTTTTCTAATTAGGAATAGATGCTTAGACAGAGAAGAAATTTTGGATGTTTTCCATTGTACATCTATATTTCATAGGTGGTTTTTTGGATCGGAAAACAATTTTTTGGGTGTATTTTTGTTTTTGGACGGGATACTTGGTTATCTTGTATGATCTTTGGCAATCCTCACTATATGAGCTAGCTTTTGGAGTTGAGTTAGGTTTAAGGTCTATTTCTTTATCAGTATCAAACTCATCCCAATTTTTGATTACCCTGCCTATATTATGACACTCCAGTTGGCAGATCTACATGTGCAAGGGGATGTCAAAATTCCCATATCGGTTATGGATGTGTGATTTAGTCTCTTTGTATGGTATTGGAGAATTCTCATCTTGTGAACTTACTTTTGGGTTGAGTTAGGCCAAAAATTCATTTTGTAGACAACAACATACCCAATAAAGGGTCTAAGAAGGGTGGGGTGTACGCAGTGGCAGAGCTAAAAATTTTAGGAAGCGTGTTCAATAAAATAGCTCATTTAGTGTTCAATAAAATAGCTCTTTTAAAAATATTAAAAATTAAAGGTTGTAGGCATTGCGGATAGAACCTATATGCAAACCCACCCTTTGGCTTTTAGTGAACACCTACCACCACTAAGCTACGACCCTCAAATATGTTAAGGTTGTTCAAACCTTTATATTTAATCAAATAGAATAGTATTTTATTTGTATTCACGGTGTAATTTTTCATCGAAGGTTGTTCACCTGACCACCCCTGGTACAAGATGGCTCCGCCCCTGGGTGTACGTAGACCTTACCCTGTGGGGTAAATTGGCTGCGTTAGACTAATTGTTCCTTAGAACATTTGCCTTGTGGTTATGCTTTATTTCCTGAAATTAATCCCTTGAGAAACTACTCATTTCTAAGAAAATAAAGAATATACTTTTCAGAAGTTTCTTGGTTTTGTAAGATTTTCCTTATTTAAAAAAGAGTAAAATTGAAAGAACATGAGTAGTATCTTTTTAATTATCTAAAACATCACTTAGTTATAAAATTCAAAAGCTAGAAAAACACTTATTTAGGAATGTAAGAAGTATATGAAACTAAAAGTCAGTATTTAGTTTTTGCGTGAGATGTGTTTGTATGGTGTCTATGTGTTGTAATAGAAGGGAAGACTTTGTGGGTAGTGGTGTTTCTTTTTAGCATTGTTTGAACTTACTTCAATGGCTAAAAACTTTTGAAAAAAATGAAGGCTTAGGGAGCTTTGCGCTCGTGCCCGTGGCCTAAATTAAGAGTGTCAGGTGGGCTAGGCCAGGCCAATCCAGAATCGGCCCTTTTATTTTAATTGGATTGTGGACCGGTTCCGGTCCGGGTTGGAGTTAAGTGGGTCAATCCTGAACCGGCCCACTTAACGCAACCCGTTTAAACCCGGTCAAACCCGGTTAAAAATCAGTCAAACCCGTTTTAAAAAAATAAAAAATCCAATATACACTATATACACTACAATTATATACACTCGAACATACACTATATACACTCCAATATACAATATATATTTTTTAAAAAATATATAAACAATTACACATATATACGTACCATTCAATATATAATTATATGTGACTATACGTACTACTTTAAATAAAACATCTACTACAATAGTACAATACATATATATATATATATATATATAAACTACAATATATATATATATATATATATATATATATTTATATACTAATTTATAAAACATATACACATTTATACATTAAATATATACGCTTATAGAAGATATATACACATATATACGCACCATTCAATATTTATGTACTACTTGTCTACTTTAAATAAAACATATACTACAATATATATATATATATATATAAAGTTATATACTAATTTATAAAACATATACACATTTATACGTTAAATATATACTACTTTAGAAGATATATACACATATATATGCACCATTCAATATATATGTACTACTTTAAATAAAATATATACAAGAATAATATATATATATATATATATATAGAGAGAGAGAGAGAGAGAGAGAGAGAGAGATAGATAGATAGATATGTAGTTATATACTAATTTATAAAACATATACACATCTATACGTTAAATATACACTACTTTAGTAGATATATGCGCGCGCACACACACACATATACCATTCAATATATACATTACTTTAAATAAAACATATACTACAATATATATATATATATATATATATATATATATATATATATACACCACAATATATATAAAAATATAGTTATATACTAATTTATAAAACATATACACATGTATACATTAAATATATACTACTTTAGATTTAGAAGATATATATACACACACATATATATACACATCATTCAATATATACACTACTTTAAATAAACGTATAAAACATATGCTACTGAATATAATAAATTAATAATACTTGATAGTAAATTAATAATGTATTAAAACTAAGTTTTTAATTTAAGTTTGTGAAATTTTGAATTTTCAAAAAAAAAAAAAAAAACTTAATCGGGCCGGGCCGGTTAATCGGCGGACCCAAACCGGGTTGGGTCAGGGCCGAGTTAACCAGACCCAAATTGAAAATCCAACCGGACCGGGACCCGGACCCCTGAAGTCCTTGAGCTTATCGGGCCGGGTCAAACCGGTCGGTTTAATTATGTGGGTCGGTTCGGGCCGGTTTAAACCGGTCCGTTTGACCCCTTAGCCTAAATGCATGCATGGGATGGAAGTAATTGCCTTTTTGGGGGATGATTGCATTATATGTCAATGTCATGTATGGATTTATTGTACATGTAGGGGTAGAAACATGCAGGACACGAGTCTGAAGTGATTGATTTTTATCTTTTTTGTAGGATAAGAGTTGTGAAAGTATTGTCTACTAGAAAGAAAGGAAAAAGATGACTTTTGTTTACTTTTCCTAACACTTATTTCTTTCTCCTATTACTTGTGTCAAAACTTCCATTGCTGATTAGCATGCAAAATTAATTAGATACTTCCTCCATTCATTTGTCCTATATGTTGAAAGGTACTTCGACTCTACAATAAATTGATGATCATGTATGATTAACAATTCATCATGTGTTTTAATTAATGAAAAGAGAAATTATATTGTACGAAAATTATAATGTGATGTTTTTTTAATTTAGGACCTTAAGAAATAGAAATTAATAAAGAGTTAAGATGAAGAGAGACACAAATAGTAAGGAAGATCACTACATCGTTATTACTAGAAGTTATGACCTTTGAAACAAATAAAGTATAAATAATGTAACCAAAATAGATTATAAGTTAGCTTAAACAAACTTTAAATAATAAAAATATCATCTAATTCATAGATGAGAAGTGAATTTAAATTCAATCGTTTTTTTTGCTCCTAATTTGATTTTTAAAGTTGTTACATATTCGAGTACCAATGCTTTGAAACAAGGTAAATTAAAGGGATTAAAAAAATTTGAGGTCATTACAATTTTTTTTCCTTTTAGGTTTAGGAGATATCAGAATTAAATCATCACTTTTCTCCATCTTATTATAGGTATATTTTGTTCTATATTTTTATTTTTCATTTATTATTTGAACTAATAAAATGGACAATAATTTCGTAATGAATATAAAAGATGATACGTCTTGGATCATAAAATAAATACAAAATTTTATCTTCATGCGTGTAAATAATTGATTTTTTTTCCATTTTCCAAAGTCATGTTCATTGAAGGTTTAAATAACTTTACACTATCAAAATAATGTTAAATTCTACTTACTATCTAATGATTTTATTCTTCATATATACAATTTTATTAATTAACATGAGATGCACGTGCAAAATGCAATATTAATAATGTGTTTAAATGTGCTTATTTTTTCAATGACTTTAAAAGTCAAACGCCAAAAGCCAAAAGTAGGTAGCAATCTACTTTTGACTTTTGACTTATTTTTGTACTTTTTAAGTACAAAGTAAAGTGCTTAAAAATACTATTTATCTTTGTCAAATATCTTCGAGCTTAAAAGTCAAAAACACTTAAAAATAAGTCAATTCAAACATCCCCGTGTGAAGACAGAAAAGTGATTTAAACTTTTTGTCTTTCATTAAAACACCCACAATAGATAAAATCATTTTCACTCTTTTTTTTTTAAATAATTATCGTTAAATTATTACTCAAATATTTAGGATACTAAAAGGAATTAATGTGATGTGCAAAATTTTTTGTTGGAAGTCCTATGCAATTTTTTAGGGAAAAACCATGAAAAGAAAAGAAAATTAAGAACCAAAATTTATATTCCTTTATAAAATAAAAACCATAGAAATTAAAGTGTCCACACAATTTTTTAAGAAACAATTTTAGGAACAAAAATATACTTTTATTAAAATTGTGCTCTTTAGTGTATTTTACTTTTGATATTAGATTTGGTTATTTGACCTAAATAAAAACTCATAATATTTAACACTTCTAAATGAGGCTAATTGTGTCACAGACTTTTTGTGTTCGATGGGCTCCCAGGTACCTTCTTCTAATGTAGTATCTATTTTGTGGCATCCTCCGATGCAAGCCTTACCTCTCCTCTCCTTCACAAGGATAGGCAAGGAGTTCCACCGTCTAGACTAGTTAATAGGTCTTCCCGTAATAATTTTGCTAGTTGGGGTAACCTATCTGTATTTAATAGTGCTCATAACACTACTACTTCATCTGTAATATTCTAGTTTCTATATAATATATATCTCTAGGTATCTAAAAAAAATTTTAATTTTATCATTTATTATAAAAAATTCTACAATTCTATTTAAGTAATTTAAAGGTGTAAAAAAAGTTTGATATCGACGAAGAAGGAGGACATTATAAAGACGTCAAAATAATTTTGTTTTATATCACCAAAGAAAGAGGAGGAGAAGAAAGAGTCATCATGTAACGACCAATTTTTTTCATGAAATATGTGAACTGTGTGTTTCTATTTGATTTGACTGTTTTATCCCTTTTCATAGTTGCATTATGGTATTTTTGGGGTATGGGACTGATTGATATGATTTTCGATGCATTTTGATACCATTTATACGATATTGTGGTTTTTGATGGTTTCGACAGCCTTATTTTGGACTTATATGGATATATTTTAATCTGTGCGATGGATGGCTAAACGGACTAAATCAGTAGCTCTAGAATATCAATTTTAGGCTAGATAGACCTTTGGTTCGTGTCTCGGTGCACCCGAATTCATTTCGACCTATTGATAGGAAAGTTGAAAAAAATTAAAAATATGGGTGTGAGACCCATATTTGGTATAAACTGCCTCAAATGGAAAATTTGGCTTCGCCAGCAGATCCAAAATGCCGATTTTAGGCTGGTAACATGTTTGATGTGATTTTACGGCTTTTAAATCTCATTTCGACACTCAGTTTGAAAAGTTGCGATTTTGGATTTTGGAGGTCAACTTTATGAAAAAGATATTATTTTGAAAATCTGATATCACCATTGAGTCCAAAGCATCGAATTTAGTGTGGTTACATAGTTTGTTTGTGTATATCGGACTCCGAACAAATCTCGAACACCCCATCGAAGTCCCTTTGGACTTAAAAATCTTATGCACCTGGTTGCTAGTGCAACCAAAAAATTTAAAGAGTAAATCACATTCCCTAAGTGCGATTTATGCCTTATTTTACCTGGTACCCGGGTACAGTATAAATAACCTCTTTATCCGTTTTTGCTTATTCTTTCACCTTCCTCTTGAGAGTTAAACCCTAAAATTAGTGTGAGGGCTTAAAGTGAAGTTTGTGGGTGCTGTAGACACGTAATTTTTTATCCTCCCTAAATTTTAACTTGTCTATCAATATTAAATATTTATATTTAAACATATATTATTTTGATTTTTATTTCTATTTTTATTTTTATTTTAAATAATATAAAATTAAAATATATATGTTTTCTTTTATAAATTTTAATAAATAAATTAATAATTTTAATATTATTTTTTTTATATTTGTTTTTGTCTATGTTGTTATTATGTTTTGTTAAATATAAAATTAATTAATTATTATTTTTATATTTATTATATTATTTATTTATTGATTTATTATTAGTATTATATTTTATAAATTAATTTGAATTTTAAAATCACCCTCCCCTTATCTAATGAATAATCCCCCCCCCCCCCTTTTAAAGTAACTGTCCCCCCCCCCCCCCAAAAGTCCCCATATATAAAGACTTCTCAACCAGTTTTAAAGGAAAAAAAAACGTACTTTTACATTAGAGATCAGACCATCAGAAACAGTAAAAAAAAATAACAAAAAAAAATATCAAATAAACAAAAGAGAGAAAGGATAAAAAGTTGAGTTTGAAGATTTCATTCGAGAAAGTTGAATTTGAACTCCATTCGAGTTTAGGTGATAATTTCTTGCAGGTTCTATGTAATCACATATTATTTATTTTATAAATTTTGTTATGAAAAAGCATGAATGAAAATATTTGAATGATTTCAATGCATTGTGTACCCTGTATATTTGATTATGTGAACCTTTAATTATCACATGTTATGCTATTAGTTTATCAAACAATTATATATTAGTTCAATAAGCATGCAGTAAGAGAAATGAATATAGCAATATACACTAAAATATGAATGTATGTATTCATTAGTATAATTACAAATATACATAGTTTCTCTATTATATTACTGATAGCCATATGTAGACAAAATATAAAATATGGAGAATAAGAAAAACCAATAAACAACGATAAGAAAATAGAGAACAAATTCGATGATTGAATGAGATGAAAAAAATTGGTATTTTTCTAAATTTTCCAATGAAAAACTCGTCGGAAAAAACTCCTTTTGAAACAATTTTCAAACCAGATCCGGCGACTACCATTATGCCGGATCGAACCGGAACCAATCCCTCCCGTCGCCGGAAAATGGTGAACCACCAATGCCGGCGTCGCTCCCCCTTCCAGATCTACTCGTGCAGGCGTCATTGATTTCTCACCGAAACCCCAAAAGCCAGTGCCGCCGACCCTTTTTCTCCCCTTTTCCGTGACCAATCAGTGACTCCCCTCTCTTCTTTTCCGTTTCTGACCTTCCCTTCCCTTTCTCCATCTCCCAACGACCAAACGACCCACCTCTCCGGCCAATCTCCTTGCCAGAATCGTTCTGCAACTACTATTCCTATACAGAAAATATTACGTACTTATGCATTTTCCTTTTAACTATTTTCTTAATTTGTATTTTACTGATGAATATAAATGATGGTCTTGTATTAGTTTTATTCGATTATTTTATTATTATTTTTATTTATTCATTTACTATTAGTTTTGTTTTGCTGACTTAGTCTTGCAACATGGTTGAAGTTGTACTTAACTAGGTGTGTATACATTAACTTCTTAGTGTGACCAAATAAGTTAAAATTTTAAAATTCAGAATTTGTGAGTTCGTAGTTAATTTGCATGTGTGTATTTCCACTTTCATTACCTATTGAAATTGAAGTCAAGAGAAACAATATTTTCAACTAGAAAGGATAAATTAATTACTATTATCATTTATAAGACCTAATAAATATTTATTAAATTAATGTATTACTTTAAGTAAAATTTTGTTCAATTTTATTGTTAAAGTTAAATAGTATTTTTGAATAAATAAAAATTATTACGAGTTTACAAAAAATAACTAAATGTTTTAATGTTAGATAAATTTTAAGTATGTTTTAAAAATATTCGTTTCAATTAAGAATGCGGCATACGCATTCTTTCTGAGACATTTAAAATTCAAGGATGCAATAATGCACCTTGGTAAATATTTTTCAAATAAATAAAATAATTATTTTCATCGATTTATTTAATATCAAAGGTGTAGATAAACATTTTCGGTATAATAAAATGAGCGTTTTTTGGGCCTACTAACATAATTTATCAAATAGTTTTAGTCAAGATAAGTCAATAAAAGCGACCGTGCTAGAATCACGAGATTCAAGGGGTGCCTCACACCTTCCCCTCGGTCAACAGAATTTCTTACCTGGTCTTCTGTTTTTGAAGACCAATAAAGAGTCATTTCCTTTTGATTAGGGATTCAAAAAAGGTGATTTGGAACACCATAACTCAATTCCAAGTGACGACTCTATAATTTAATTAATCCCTATTCAATACCGCCACTTTAATTGAAAAAATCCTTTGACTCGATACACTCAGGAGAAAAAGGGGTGTGACATCTCTGGCGACTCCACTGGGGAATAATAAGAATTTGAGCTTTTAATATTGACTTATACTTGCTTTAATTATTGTTGATATTGTGTTTATTGGCCTTATATGCTACTTGTCACTTATTTACCACTTTGATATTATTTGAACTGTATTGTATATTGTTTTCTCTCATGTACCCCCTTTGAGTCTCTGAAATAGGATAGAGGGAATGCAGCATATGCGTCCCACCTTCTTTTTTAGATAGCCGGAGTGTCAAGGCACCTGGTGAAGGATATAGTCACACATGTTAGGCGGGGTTCGGATCGACAACAAAGGCGGTGTTGCCTTGCTACCGACCAAGTTGTCCCTTCCCGGCTCGAGTGTCCGCTCGAGTAAACCAGTCTAGACACTTATCCCTATTAGGTTTAAACTTAGAAGAACTGAAAACTCAGAATCTGGTTATCCCTATTAGGTACCGCTTTATTTGCATCATATGCATTTGACTTAGCGGGACTCGGAACAGGGGCCGGGTCTGTCTAGGACAGGTGACTTAACTTATAAAGACCAACATGTTCATTCTATGTGCTCTTTGACATTTTCTTGGAAGGCTATTTATTTGTTGACCGGCCTTAGGCAATTTTAAAATTTGAGAGATTAATTTATCCTCAAATTTAGTTAATTTTTTTGAAAGGAAATTTTTATTTTTATTTTTTTAAAAGAAAATGAAGAAAATTTTTAAATGTACAACAACATAGTTTTTACAATCTTCATGAACTACGAGAGTCTGATTCTCACTTTTTATGAGATACATAGGAAGTCCTACCTAGGATACGACCATTTATTTGAAAAATAATAATAGTATATTGGTTCACAAATTTATTGAAGGATATTTTTGAAAAAAAATAATAATAAAAATAAAAATAATCATTTTTATGATATTATTATCTTTATTTTACTTTTCATTCTTATTTTCAAAATTAATTTTAACATAAAAATCATAATAGTCTGAACCTTTTGGGTTCGTGAGCTGGATTTTTGCCAAGTAATAAAATATGTAAACATATATTTTAACAGTCCTGAACCTTTAGGGGTCATGAGGCTGAGATTTTTGTACAACTTCATGCATAAAACAATCATTCTTCTTTTTCTTTATTTCTAAGTCATTTTATTTTATTTTTGTTCTTTTAAGTATACTTAGGAGTATTGTCTTCAAACATATAGTTTAAATTTGACTAGAGGTTTGTTATTGCAAGCTTTTTAAAAGAGTCAATTTAAATAAATGATTTTCCTAAAAATATTATTAGTCATATTTCTCTCACTTTGATAAAATTGTTCTTTACAATTAAGTCCCAATAATGGTTGCATTAGGTCTCACGAGTCGAGATTAAATTCTTTCAAAATTAATAAATTAAGTTCTGCCTAAGTCTAGACATTTATTAATCTCACGTCCTTATCAATAGGTATAAAATGTCTCTTCCGGTTCATGGAAAACGTCAAAAGAGAAAGAGGGATGGGAGTGTACCACTTCAGGTTGTTGATGAAATCCCTCTGCAACTTTGGTTTTGGTGGAACGCAATGGATATATTCGATTATGGTGAGATACATAAGTATTTAGGTTTTTTGATGAGTATCATGAGAATCAACCCTAATAGGGAAGTGATTGTTGCATTACTGAATTTCTAGGACCCGAGAAATAATATATTCCACTTTTCAGATTTTGAGTTGATACAGACTTTAGAGGAGATAGCGGGCTATGTTGGATATGGGGATATGCATCGGAAGAAACTTATAGTCCCAAGACTTATTTCGATAAACAGATTTTGCAAGCTCATGAACATACGGAATACAAAAGAAGAATCAATGAAAAAAGATTGGGTTTCCGTGCAGTTTTTGTATGACAGATATGGAAAGCAAGAGGGGTTTCAAAAGTAAGGTAAACAACTTTGTAATAAGGGAAGTTTTGAGGCTTGGAAAATTCACAGACAATTTGCATTCATGGTAGCTTTTTCAGGCACTATGGTCTTCCCAAGAAGAGAAGAAAATATTAATATTCGTTTAGCGGGAGTGGTACAGATACTGATTAAGAAAGATTAAACTATGGTACCAATGATCCTAGCTGATATTTACCGTGCTCTGACTGTTTGTCAGAAGGGAAAGAGTTTTTTCGAGGGATGTAATATCTTGTTACAGATGTGGATTGTGGAGCATCTTTATCAACATCCTACATTGACAAGGTTCGATCCCGAGCGATTTAATCGCATTAACGATTATGAGGAAAGGATGGAGAAATATAAATGTCCAAAAGAAATTGGAGATTGGTTTAAACTTTTTTGTTCTTTGACAGTAGATAAAATCACTTGGAATCTCCATTGGTTCCCTTGGAGGCAAGTCATACATAGTTCTGTCATTCGTTCGTTCTTGTTATTAATGGGTATTAGAGGTATTTAACCGTATGTTCCATTGAGGGTTCTACGTCAGCTAGGCAGGAGTCAAATAATTCCCATAACGGAAAACATGATTGAGCTTGTATTTGAGGTCAGATCAGAGATTCCACTTCCAGAAGATTTGGCCCAGGAAATTTGGGAGGGTTTCCGTATTATGGGGATTGAAACGATGGTCATAGAGCGTGAGAAAGGAGAAGTGCACCCAGATTATCGAGAATGGTTTGAAGAACAGTCGAGTCCGCCAGTCAGACCAGAAAAATCGGTTAGGGGACCTATAGATCAGGAAGCTGCAATCAGGATAGGAATTGAGAGAGCCATGTGAGAACATCATGAGGCCAACCAATCTTTGAGAGAAGAATTAGAGCATTCCAGGGAAAAAATAGACGAACAACAAAGGGAATTTGCTGAAGAGAAAGCTAAGTCAGTAGATATTGAGGTTGCACTTCGGGGACAAATCAAGCTAGCTGCCACTAAGGGGTCACATATTGCAGAACTTGCCGCATCTCGCCGACAACAACTACAAGAAGTTGAAAAGAATATGTAAGAATAATTTGATCGAGAGAGATCTCAGTGGATCCGTGAAAGAGGAATGTTATGAGAACACCTGGAGGTTGCTTCTACTCGTGAACAGTGTGCAAGAGAGATGGTTGATTTTCGAGATCGACAGGCCTAGGAATGGGATTAGGCTTTTAGTTCCCTTCGAGGAAAGGTCCACCGTGTAGCATAGGATACTGCCAGAATGGGTTTGGATTATCAGCAGTTGGATCGTGAGGATTTTTTGGCACAAGTACCAGCTTTCGCACAGCGTCTCACTATTTCATTGGAGGACATATATTTGAGTTTGGGAGGACATATTAAACCAAAGTCTCCTTGAAGGGATAATTGTTTTCTTTGTCATAATTTTTCATTTTTTAAGTTTTAAAACTTCTTGTTTAGATATTATGTCTTTTATCTTTCAGATGTCATTTAGTAGGTTTTATTTTAAGAGTTGGGTCAGTTATTTTGTCGTATTTATATTATAGAATGTAATGAAGTTGACTATTTATTGCTATATATATTACATATGTTTTACTTCACTTACTTTAAATATTTTATTCAATAAAAAAAAAGACAAAACAATTTTGCTAAACTCCTCTCGAACTACGCAAGATCTAATTCATGTCCTGGCATGCTATGTAAGCAACCCTCCAAAGGGTTCGATCATAATTTTTGAAAAAAATTACGCCTAAAAAGCCGGGATGAAACACAAAGCCTTCCATGATAGGTTGGAAAATACATATAGAAGCATGACATATAACGTGGTATTATAATGGGTTAAATATATAACACTCACCCGTTTGCTACTTGGTCATAGAAAGATAAAGTTATTGGTGGTTGGTTTGTGGTTTAAACTGGCATCACATCCGTATAACACTAGATACAAGGGTAAAAGAAGAATGACCCACAGAGAACGTATAGGGTCTGATAGTGAAGAAAAGCAGAATCAGTTAATTTCGCAGGAAGTAGCATCAATGGAAGAAATAAAGTCATTAAAACAGCAGATGGCATAGATGTACCAAGCTTGGTTGAATGGACAAACCCCGCCTTCTTCAATCCTTGGACTTTCAACTTCAAATGATCCAAATTCTGACCCAACTCAAACTAGTGATCCATTTTACCCACTAGGATTTGGCCCATTTTCTAATATGTCTGGAGTTGCTGGTACTTCTACCATGCACCCACCAAATCCGTCTGTCGTAAATAACCCGCTTTTTACTTCTATAGCACTAGCTACTGCGGGTACTCAACCGACAGTACCAAAGAATATAGGGAAACCAAGTCATGATATGTTATATCCTCCTGAAGTGACTTTCAAATCCCAAAATCCATATTATCCTATTCATCAATGCGATACTCCTATCGTGATTAAGAAGATTACAAAGAATGAGGAACAGGAGGAGATGACTAGAAAAGTTAAAATCCTAGAGCAGAGCATGAGAAATATGCAAGGATTAGGTGGACCAGAAAATATTTCATACAAGGATTTATGTATGTTTCCTGATGTCCATTTGCCGATAGGGTTCAAAATGCCAAAATTTGACGAATATGAAGGACACGGCAATGATGTAGCTCATTTGAAAAAGTTTTGCAATCAATTAAGGGGAGCAGGAGGAAAACAAGAATTATTGATGGCTTACTTTGGAGAAAGCCTTACAGGGATAGATTCTGAATGGTTCGTCGATCAAGACATTTCCTGTTGGCACGTATGGGATGACATGGCTCGAGATTTCGTTCAATAATTTCAATATAACATTGAGATAGTGCCAGATCGTACTACGCTTGCCAACATGAGAAAAAATATGACCTAAAGTTTTTGAGAGTATGCCGTCAGATGGAGAGAGCAGGCTTCAAGAGTCAAACCATCAATAAAAGAATCTGAAATAATTGATATTTTGTTGCAAGCACAAGAACCTGATTATTTCCATCATTTTCTCTCTACTATCGAAAGCACATTTGCCAAAGTTATCAAAGTTGGAGAGATGGTAGAAAATGAAATCAAGTCAGGAAAGATCATCAGCCAGGCCGCTTTGAAAGCAACAACACAGGCAATTCAAAGTGGTGTAGGATGTTTTGGGGGAAAGAAAAGAAAAGAGGATGTAGCAACTGTTGTGATAGGTCCACGACAAAATTGGAGAGATACATGTCAACCATACGCACAGAATCTATTATATTTCATTTTATCTCCCCAATATCCTATTTACAATGCACAACCAAATGCTCGGGCTCCTTCTTACCCGCAGTGGCGTGCACCAGCAATCCAAAATCATCCAATGACCCCGCAAGTTCAAAAAGCCCCTTTGAGGTCTAATTTTTGGCCTAGATCAGAATTCAAAAGGGATAACATGGTAAAAGATAATTTCACTTCTATTGGAATATCTTACACCAGTTTATTTCATAGGCTGAGAAAAATGAATGTTCTAAACCAATTGAGTGAAGGATCCCGAATTCTCCTCCGAAGAACTTGGACTATTCTAGAAGATGTGAATACTGTTCTGATGTCCTAGGGCATGACACAGAGAAATATTGGTATTTGAAAAGAGCCATTCAAGAGTTGATTAATACCCAACAGATTATGGTAGAAAGTCCAGGCGCTCCAAATGTCAATCAAAATCCGCTACCAAATCATAATGATATAAACATGCTTGAAGTGATACAATATGGTGAAGATGCTATGATTTCCTTTAAGCCGATCATTAAATTAAAACTGATTCGGAAAAATCAGCAAATGCTGTGGATTTGACAAAAGAAAAGCCTGCAGAAGTGGAGGTGGTGATAGAAAAAACCGAATCATCGAATGATACCTTGGTGATGGGGAAAGAGATTTCAGAAAATATTGGGCCGAGTCAAATAAAGCCAAAACTCATTATTCCCAAAAGATCTAATAAGCCTCTTTTAATCATAAAAGGAGCTCCCATAGCTCCTATTGTTATTAAACCAGTGTCACAGCTGCCTATGGTTGATACCAAGGCTGTCCCTTGGAATTATGATCATGTTGTGGTGATGCACAAGGGGGAAAAGTGATTGAAGATGTAGATAAAGTAGGGGGATTAACTCGATCTGGAATATGTTATGCTCCAGTAGAGTTAAGAAAGAATAAACAAGGCGGTGAAGAACGAATGACGTTCAAGAAACCTATTACTGATGAAGAAGCTGAAGAATTTTTAAAGAAAATGAAATTTCCAGAATATTCTATTATAGAACAGTTGAAGAAGACACCAACACAGATTTCTTTGTTGTCTTTATTGATACATTCAGAGGAATACCGCAAGGTTATAATGAAGATTCTTAACGAAGCATGTGTTCCCAGTGAGATTAAAGTGAATCAACTGGAAAAATTTGTTGAAAGGATCCTTAAAGCAAATAAGGTTACTTTCTCAGACGATGAATTGCCTGTGGAAGGTACTGGACATAATAAGGGTCTCTACATTACTGTAAAATGTGAGCACTCCATCGTTACTCGAGTTTTAATTGATGGAGGATCAGGTGATAACATTTGTCCTATGTCAACTTTGCAAAACTTAAATGTTAATGTGGAGAGAATTCGATCTAAAAATGTATGCGTAAAGGGTTTTGACGGATCAAAAACTGATGCCCTTGGTGAAATAGAACTCATATTGACAATCGGGCCTGTAGATTTTTCTATGGATTTCCAAGTGCTGAACATTGATGCTTCATATAATATATTATTGGGAAGGCCATGGATTCATAAGGCTAAAGCAGTCGCATCAATGTTGCATCAAATGGTCAAATTTAAATGTGACAGGCAAGAGATAGTTGTTCATGGTGAAGGAGACTTATCCATGTATAAAGACTACTCTGTTTCCTCCATCGAAGCAGATACTGCTAATGTGTTAATTCATCAAGCTTCAGAGGTAGTGACTGTTGAGTATATCCTCGAGGCGAATTTCATCGCAAGACCACAATTGTCCTCTGTATTTGTTATGGTAGTGAATGAAATATTGAAACATGGTTTCGAACCAGGAAAAGGTCTAGGGATGTTTATGCAAGGCATTGTTCATCCGGTAAACCTCTATGAGAACTTTGGTACTTTTGGTCTGGGATACGAGCCTACTATTGAAGATATAAAGAAGGCTAAAAAGCGTAAGAAAGAGTCATGGTCACTTACCAAGCCGATACCGCCACTTCACGAGTCTTTCATCAAATTCAGTATTGTTAGATCCTCCAAGTTACCTGCTACAGAATCAATGAATGATGATGATACAGAGTTGATTGAACTATTTTAGAATATATTCATTAAAGATGATATGGTTGAAATTGGGAAAGGTACCAGTAATGCAGATGTGCAGTTTGTCGGCCCTGATGTCCAGCTTAACAATTGGGAGGCCACTCCTCTCCCTATTATAAAAGAGTCTTGGTAGTTTGTTTGTTTTTCTTACAGTCTTAGTAGTTTGTTTGTTTTTATTCCTATAATTTAAATCATTCTAGGATTGTAATTTAGAACTTTAAGTTTGGTATTTTAGGTTAAAACTCTTTCTATCTATGTTTCTAATAAAGCGTAGTTTCCCTTCGTTTTATTTTTAGTTTAATTTTTATTTATTTATTTTCTATCATACAGTTCTTTCTATGCCGATTCTAATGATATGACATGCATGAAGAATTGTCAACCAGATTTAAAAACCCAATCTAATTTTGAAATAATGAATAAGGAGGTTGAATACGATGAAGAGGAAACATTTGAGGATATAAGCAAAGATTTCAAATAGTTTGAGAATAAGACAAATCCCAATTTTGAAGAAACTGAGGCGATCAATTTAGGAGATCATGAAAATATTAAGGATACTAAGATAAGTGTACATGTTCAACCACAACAAAAGAAAGCTATAATTGAAGCTTTGCATGAGTATAAAGACATCTTTGCGTGGTATTATGATGATATGCCCGGTTTGAGCACTGATTTGGTAGTTCACAAGTTGCCAATTGATCCTGTTTTTCCTCCTGTCAAGCAGAGGCTAAGAAAGCTCAAAACTGACATGAGTGTAAAAATTAAAGAGGAAATCACAAAGCAACTTGAGGCTAAAGTCATTCGAGTGGCCCAGTATCCTACTTGGTTGGAGAATATTGTCCTTGTTCCAAAGAAGAACGGCAAAGTTTGGATGTGTGTTGATTATCGTGATCTAAATAAGGCAAGTCCAAAAGATAATTTTCCATTTCCCAATATCCATATTTTGTTGGATAATTATGCCAAACATGATCTTGCATCTTTTATGGATTGTTATACGGGGTATCACCAGATCATTATGGATCCAGAAGATGCGGAAAAGATATCATTATTACGCCATGGGGGATATATTGTTATCGAGTCATGCCTTTTGGACTAAAGAATGCTGGGACAACTTACATGAGGGCAATGAGCACAATATTTCATGACATGATGTACAAAGAGATTGAATTTTATGTAGAAAACGTGATCATTAAGTCAAGAGAGCAATCTGATCATGTCAAAGATTTGAAAAAATTCTTTGAAAGACTTTGGAGGTATGATCTCAAACTTAACCCAGTAAAATGTATATTTGGAGTTTCATCAGGAAAAATCTTGGGTTTTGTAGACAGTCGACGTGGCATTGAGTTAGATTCTTCAAAAATAAAAGCTATTCAAGATCTGCCTCCACCAAAAAATAAAACAGAGGTGATGAGCTTACTTGGAAGGTTGAATTATATCAGCAGATTCATTGTTCAGCTTATAACAACCTGTGAACCAATATTCAAGTTATTGAAGAAGAATGTTAAAGTTGAATGGACTGAAGAATGTCAAGAGGCATTTGACAGAATTAAGAAATACTTGTCGAATCCGCCTATTTTGGTTCCTCCAGAGCCAGGCAGACCCTTGATATTGTATATATCTGTGTTAGACAATTCATTTGGCTGTGTATTAGGACAATATGATGTCATGGGCAGAAAATAATAAGTCATCTACTACCTCAGCAAAAAGTTTACCACTTATGAGTCTAAGTACACTCTTCTTGAGAAGTCGTGCTACGCCTTAACTTGGGTAGCCCAAAAGCTGAAACATTAGTTGTCATCTTATACTACTTACCTTATCTCTCATATGGATCCTTTAAAGTACATTTTTCAGAAGCCTATGCCTATAGGCAGACTCGCAAAATGGCAGATGTTGCTCACAGAGTTTGATATTGTTTATGTGACACTAACTACAATGAAAGCTCAAGCCTTGGCGAATCATTTGGATGAAAATCCTATTGATGAGGAGTATGAGCCATTGAAGACTTATTTTCCAGATGAAGAGGTATTGTATGTTGATGAGTTTGTTTTTGAAGATTGCCATTCAGGCTGGAAGTTGTTCTTTGATGGAGCTGTTAATGTAAAAGAAGTGGGGATAGGAGGAGTTCTTATTTCTAAATCAGGACAATATTATCCTATAACAGCCCAACTTCGATTCTACTGTACCAATAATATGGCAGAATATGAAGCTTGTATTCTAGGATTGAGATTAGCCATTGACATGGGGATTCAAGAACTATTGGTATTGGGAGATTCAGATTTCTTAGTCCACCAAATCCAAGGAGATTGGGAGACTCGTGATTCGAAACTCTTACCATATAGAGGTTGTTTGCAAGATATTTTTCAACAATTTGTATCAATAAAGTTCAAACACATTCCCAGAGCTCATAATGAGATTGCTGATGCTTTGGCAACCTTATCTTCAATGCTTCAACATCTCGACAGAACTTATATTGACTCTTTGCATATACAGATTCATGATCAACATGCATATTACAATGTGGTTAAGGAAGAACTTGATGGGGAGCCGTGGTTCCATGATATCAAAGAATATATTCAAACTGGAAAATATCCTATACATGCTGATGGTAATCAAAAGAGAACCATTCGACATTTTTCTAGTGGATTTTTCCTAAGTGGAGGAATCTTGTATAAGAGGACTCCTGATTTGGGACTTCTGAGCTGTGTAGATGCTAAAGAAGCTTCAAAAATCATGACTGAAGTACATTCTGGGATTTGTGGACCATACATGAGTGGGTATGTTTTGGCAAAGAAAATACTCCGAGCAAGTTATTATTGGCTCACCATGGAGCGAGATTCTATCAATTTCGTTCATAAATATCATGAATTCCAGGTACATGGAGACTTGATACATTCCCCTCCATCTGAGTTACATACAATGACTGCTCCATGGCCTTTTATGGCTTGGGGAATGGACGTAATTGGACCAATTGAATCAAAAGCTTCGAATGGACATAGGTTCATCTTGGTAGCTATTGATTATTTCACGAAGTGGGTGGAAGCAGCGACTTTCAAGTCAGTGACCAAGAAAGTAGTGGTTGATTTTATTCACTACAACATCATTTGTCGGTTCGACATTCCAAAGATAATTGTCACGGATAATGCTGCGAATCTCAATAGTTATCTGATGCAAGAAGTGTGCCAGCAATTTAAGATTATGCATCGCAATTCAACTCGTTATCGTCTAAAAGTGAATGGACCTCTAGAAGCTACCAACAAGAACTTAAAGAAAATACTCTGTAAGATGGTGCAGGGTTCCCGACAATGGCATGAAAAGTTACCTTTTGCTTTGTTGGGTTATCGTACTATAGTTTGGACTTTAATTGGTTCAACTCCTTACTTGTTAGTGTATGGAACTAAAGCAGTTATACCTGCAGAGATTGAAATTCCATCTCTTCGAGTAGTTGTAGAATCTGAAATTGATGAGGACCAATGGGTCAAGACTCGTTTGGAGCAATTAAGCTTGATAGATAAAAAAAGATTGACGTTAGTATGTCATGAACAACTGTACCCGAAGAGAATGACACGAGCATATAACAAAAAGGTGCGTCACAGATATTTTGAAGTTGGTCAGTTGGTACTAAGACGCATCCTACCTCATCAGGTTGAAGCCAAAGAAAAATTTTCTCCTAATTGGCATGGACCAATCATGGTGAAGAAAGTGTTACCTAATGACGCGTTATATTTGACTGATATAGAAGGCAAAATGGAAGGAATGCCGGTCAATGCTGATGCAGTTAAAAGATATTATGTATGATATTCATATACAATTATGTTATGTATGTACTGTCCGAATAATATATCAACCTTTGCTTACCCCTTTGATCTTTTACTTTTTCGTACCCCTCTTTTGGAATCAAATTAAAGTAAGAAAATAAAAAAAAGTTGAAAAAAAAAAGAAGAAAGAAAAAAAAAATCAATCAAAAATTAAAATCAAACAAGAGAATAATGTTTCCTGAACTACGTTTGACCTGATTCTTGTTATGATATGATACGTAGACAACCCTACTCCGGGGTTCGGTCCAACCAAAAGAAAATTCAAATTACCCAAAATAAGATAAAACTGGGGCAAAAAGTTTATTTCCTTAATAAGAGTCGATTCCAAAAGTTGTATGTTTCACCCAATGTTATATAAATGTTTCAGCCTCATGCCGACCTTTCTTTCTAACCCCTATCCAAAAGCCAAGTTACAACCAAATAAAGACCTTCAGATCAATCTTTGAGAATGTCAAGGCTAAACATGTTATGAGTGCATGATATTTCATATTTTGGGTGTTTATTTAAAAAAAAAAATGAGAGAGTCTTATTGGTGAAAACCCTTTTGGGCACCATAAGACAACTGTGAGCTGAGACAGAAATAAAAAGGCTATAAGCTCGTTGGCAAAAACCCATTGAGGTGCTACTAGCCGAAGAAAGGTTGTTATCAAGAAGGAACAAGTTCAAGATTGACTTAATTTCAAGCTCAATAAGTGGACAAAATTTGTAATGATTGGTGTGGGTAGATCTGGTTGTTTGATTCAAAATGCATTTCATAATCACCAGAATCGGTTTCCACATTCATATATGTTTTCTCTTTATTTTGAAGAAGAGATGCCCATTGTTTTTTTATTTTTGTTTTATTTTAATTTTTGATTTTTTGTGTCCTTGTAATTAAACAAAAAATTCCGTTGTCTTTTGAGTCAAATTCATGTCAAGTCGAGTGAGAAACGACTCCAAACTCGCTACCAACTCCTTTAAGGGTACAAAGCAAGACAAAGGGTCGATGCATAGAGATAACTTTTTAAAGTAAAAGTAAGGTACTCAAGATGATTGTGATTTAACCATTTTAAACTCATGAAAATCTAAGGGATGTATTGGAAGCTAAACTCAGAAGCATCATACAACATAAATATAATTTGAGTTGAGGATCTCAGTACTCATAATTCTGAGTTAGAGGCATAACAATTCAATGAATATTATCATGGATTGGAAAAGAGTTGAACATGACAAGTGCGAGAGCGGCCACTTCAAAAGTCAAATTCCACAAACCAACCACTATATTTTTTAAAATTCACAATTTTTATTTATTTGGAACAGAGATGAAATAATTGTTTTCTGATAAAAGATGCAATTTCACACTTCTCTCAATGCAAGAAGCATGGTTACAACATCTGAAACTGGATCTCGGTCATGATAAACTTTATTATTTGCGAGGTATATTAAGATCCAGTGACACATAAATTTTTTCAGTACAAACTGGGGCAAAAATTTTATTTGTGCTGTATGGAATTTATTTTATGTTCAGGACCCTTCTGAAAAATGGGACAGGACCCTCCTGAAGAATGGGAATTTATTTTTATGCTCAGGACCCTCCTGAAGAATGGGAATTTATTTTATGTTCAGGACCCTCCTGAAGAATGGGACAGGACCCTCCTGAAGAATGGAAATTTATTTTTATGCTTAGGACCCTCCTGAAGAATGAGAATTTATTTTATGTTCAGGACCCTCCTGAAGAATGGGACAGGACCCTCCTGAAGAATGGGAATTTATTTTTATGCTCAGGACCCTCCTGAAGAATGGAAATTTATATTATATCCGGGATCCTCCTGAAGAATGGGATGTTATTTTTCTATTTCACTATTTGCTTTGAGTCCAGGAGCCCGCCTGAAGAACAGGGTGAAGAAATTGCAAGTCCAGGAGCCCGCCTAAAGAACAGGGTGAAGAAATAGAAAGTCCAGGAACCCGCTTGAAGAACAGGATGTAAAAGCTGTAAGTCCAGGAGCCCGCCTGAAGAATAAGGTGAATTTTTAAATTCAAGTCGCGAAGGCTTGAATCAAGATTCTAGAGATTGCAAGTTTTTGTATTTTTTCATTTTTGATCTTTATTAGTCAATTGAATGTAAAAGCAGAAGTAGTTAACTGGAAATTCGACGGAATCTCACTCAACTTTAACTTTTTCTCTGTCTATACTACCTTTGAACTACTCATGACCTGATTTTCTTATAACCCGGGATAGGTAGGATGTCCAAAAACAGGACTCGGTCATATTTTTCTTTTTATTTTATTTTTATTCTTACCTTTTAAATAATTAGAGGGTCAAAAATCATATCTGGTCTACTTCTTTGTATGAAAACTCTTTGAGATTTCACACAAAGAGGGACAAAAATATACACACGTGATTTTTGATCCTCTCTAAATTTTAACTTGTCTATCAATATTAAATATTTATATTTAATCATATATTATTTTGATTTTTATTTCTATTTTTATTTTAATTTTAAAAAATATAAAATTAAAATATATATGTTTTCTTTTATAAATTTTAATAAATAAATTAATAATTTTAATATTATTTTTTTGTATTTATTTTTTTCTATATTGTTATTATGTTTTTTTAAATATAAAATTAATTAATTATTATTTTTTTATTATTTTTCTTAAATATAAAATTAATTAATTATTATTTTTATATTTGTTATATTATTTATTTATTAATTTATTATTACTATTATCTTTTATAAATTAATTTGAATTTTAAAATCACCCTCCCCTTATCTAATGAATAATCCCCCCCCCCCAAAGTAACTGTTCCCCACAAAAGTCCCCATATATAAGGACTTCTCAACCAGTTTTAAAGAAAAAAAAACGTACTTTTACATTAGAGATCAGACCATCAGAAACAGTAAAAAAAAAAAGCAAAAAAAAAAAATATCAGATAAACAAAAGAGAGAAAGGATAAAAAGTTGAGTTTGAAGATTTCATTCAAGAAAGTTAAATTTGAACTCCATTCGAGTTTTCGTGACAATTTCTTCCAGGTTCTATGTAATCGCATATTATTTATTTTATAAATTTTGTTATCAAAAAGCATGAATGAAAATGTTTGAATGATTTCAATGCATTGTATACCCTGTATATTTGATTATGTGAACCTTTAATTATCACATGTTATGCTATTAATTTATCAAACAATTATATATTAGTTCAATAAGCATGCAGTAAGAGAAATAAATATAGCAATATACACTAAAATATGAATGTATGTATTCATTAGTATGATTACAAATATACATAGTTTCTCTATTATATTACTGATAGCCATACATAGACAAAATATAAAGCACGGAGAATAGGAAAAACCAGTAAACAACAATAAGAAAATAGAGAACAAATTCGATGATTGAATGAGATGAAAAGAAATTGGTATTTTTCTGAATTTTCCAACGAAAAACTCGCCGAAAAAAACTCCTTTTGAAACAATTTTCAAACCAGATCCGGCGAGTACCTTACGCCGGATCCAACCGGAACCAATCCCTTCCGTCGCCGAAAAACGGTGAACCACAAATGCCGGCGTCGCTCCCCCTTCCAGATCTACCCGTCGGTGCTGTTCCGACCTCCCCTCTTCCCACTCCCCGCAGGCGTCGTTGATCTCTCTTTCCCCCTTCCGTCATCGGAACCCCAAAAGTCAGCGTCGCTGACCCTTTTTATCCCTTTTCCCATCACCAACCAGCGACTACCCTCTCTTCTTTTCAGTCACCGACTTTCCCCTCCCCTCCTCCATCTCCCAACGACCAAACGACCCACCTATTCGGCCAATCTCCTTGCCGGAATTGTTCCACAACTACTATTCCTATACAGAACATATTACGTACTTATGCATTTTCCTTTTAACTATTTTCTTAATTTGTATTTTACTGATGAATATAAATGATGGCCTTGTATTAGTTTTATTTTATTATTTTATTATTATTTTTATTTATTCATTTACTAATAGTTTTGTTTTGCTGACTTAGTCTTGCAATACGGTTGAAGTTGTACCTAACTAGGTGTGTATACATTAACTGCTTCGTGTGACCAAATAAGTTAAAATTTTAAAATTCAGAATTTGTGAGTTCGTAGTTGATTTGCATGTGTGTATTTTCACTTTCATTATCTATTGAAATTGAAGTCAAGAGAAACAATATTTTCAACTAGAAAGAATAAATTAATTAGTATTATCATTTATAATACCTAATAAATATTTATTAAATTAATGTATTACTTTAAGTAAAATTTTGTTCAATTTTATTGTTAAAGTTAAATAGTATTTTTGAATAAATAAAAATTATTACGAGTTTACAAAAAATAACTGAATGTTTTAATGTTAGATAAATTTTAGGTATGTTTTAAAAATATTCGTTTCAATTAAGAATGCGGCATACGCATTCTTTCTGAGACATTTAAAATTCAAGGATGCAATAATGCACCTTGGTAAATATTTTTCAAATAAATAAAATAATTATTTTCATCGATTTATTTAATATCAAAGGTGTAGATAAACATTTTCGGTATAATAAAATGAGCGTTTTTTGGGCCTACTAACATAATTTATCAAATAGTTTTAGTCAAGATAAGTCAATAAAAGCGACCGTGCTAGAATCACGAGACTCAAGGGGTGCCTCACACCTTCCCCTCGGTCAACAGAATTCCTTACCCGGTCTTCTATTTTTGCAGACCAATAAAGAGTCATTTTCTTTTAATTAGGAATTCAAAAAAGGTGAGTTGAAACTCCATAACTCGATTCCATGTGGCGACTCTATAATTTAATTAATCCTATTCAATACCGTCACTTTAATTGAAAAAACCCTTCGACTCGATACCCTCGAGCGAAAAAGGGGTGTGACAGGTGCTTGGGAAGTTAGATGAACATCTATTTCTTGATTCTCTTACGGATTAAGGCAAGAAATCACCTTTTTTCTTAGTAATTCTCGATACAATTCTCAAAAATCCAAAAATCTTAGGGCTTAATTTTAAACCTCAATTTCACTCCTTTTCACTTGAATATAATTACTAGTTTTTCATCAATTTAACCTTCAAAACAACTCCGATTCTTGATTTTAATCTGAATTTTAAAGATTTTACCCGGTTAAGCTTAAAAATATCTTCAATTGGAACCTCATTTTTGACTCGATTTGACTAAAATTGTCAACTATAGGTTCATGAAATATGGGAAACTCATTTTAAAGTAAAGTTACTATTTTGCCCTTCTTTTTAAAAACTCATTTCGGGGATCCATTTTGATTCCAAACTAAAAGTAGTCAATAAGAGTGTCGTTGGTTTTATTTTGATACATAGATTTCATATTTGATATTTTTAGTAGAGTTCGAGATTGTTCGTGAAAAGTAAGGTCGTGGATTCAAAGTGCAGCAGACCGATTTTAGCTTTTGAGATAGATTATGGCTTAACTCTTTTAGACTGGGTCGGGTAGTAAATGATGGTACAACATGTATGTTAAGGGTGTGAACTAATCATGAAAAATGACTATCTATGGGTTGTACCCATGTGGGGGCTTATATATGATGTATTTATTGAAATTGAGATAAGATGTGATATGTGTGACCGTGTGGGGTCCTATGTGGTGTTGATAGCCTTGAATACATGTGAACAATTGTATTGTGTTGTTCAAATGACTAATTTAGTTTCATCGATATATTTTGATATATTCATACTTATTAATATATGAGACATGTGGAAATTCATGGATGAAACAAAAGTAATGAGTGCATATTGGTTCACGTGGTTATGGAATTGTAACATTATGAATTGATTATGGAAATACATCATATGGATTGATTGTGGAAATACTCATTTTGAATGGTTGTGAACATTGCATTATCATTCTCATGTCATCATATGCATCATCACTTGTTTGTTTTATTCCTTTATATATACTTATTGCCATGTATGTGTACTTGATTTGTATTTTATGTTATGTATGTTCTTTGAAAATACTAGAAACACTGGAATACTGGATATTGGTATCGGATATTAGATTTTATAGACCATCTCCAAAGGATCGTGCTGGAGAAGACTTGTAGATATTGGTAATCTTGAGGTTGTGTGCCAAACCTAAGGCTGTGTGCCAAACTTAAGGCTGTGTGCCAAACTCAAGGCTATGTGCCAATCCCATGCATCATCATTATATATATATATATGTATATATATATATATATATTACACCCACTTTATTGTGTTTATGTTGTGTTTGATTTGCCATATTGACTTGTCATCTACCTATATGTTCTATAGCTTGACTTGTTAATGTCTAATTGTTCTATCTTCCTTTAATTGTACTTGATGATCTTGATTATACATGTCCCACTTTTGTTCTACTTATATATGATATTGTGTATATTTGTATTCCTATCTTGTGTGTTGTTATGTTATATATATGGATATTATATAAGTGTTAGAGCAAGCGATGTGGTCTACTGTTGTGGGACATTTTCTAATTGCAGGTGACGTGCCCTTATTATATATTTTGTAAGCTTTATTTTCTACCTTACTCGGTTGGCCTATGATACCTACTGTGTATAAGTGGATCATACTCACTCCTACTTCATCCTTTCAGTGCAGCTTTAGGTTTGGATGCACCTCAGACTGATTGATTTTAGGGACCTTTTGGAGACTTTTCTCATTTTATTCTTTATCGTGTGAAGTTCTTTCATACTTTATGTTTTGAGTTGTGTTTCACTATTTTTGTGCGCATGGAGATGCTTGTACAACCTATCGGTTGAGAGATGGTGCTAGAGATTAGTGGATGTTGTTTGTGAGCTGTAGAACCCATGATTCTCTTGAGATAACTTGGGATTAGTTTGCTGATGCCTTCTTGGAGAGATTTATTCCTTTCAGTTTGAGAGATAGTATGCAGAACGAGTTTGATCATTTGGAGCAGGGCTTCATGACAGTTGCTGAGTATGAGGCAAGATTCCATGCCCTGTCCAGATATTCCTATGATAGCATTTCCACCGAATCTGAGAAGGTTCGAAAGTTCATGAAGGGTTTGGATATTTTCTCTTCAGTTGGCTAAATATCAAATGGTTGTGTTTGGGGCTTCTTTTTAGAGTATTGGGGATCTTTCTAAGATGACATAGGATATTCTTAGTGCATCTTAAAGAGACACCAAGAAGGCGCAGCGTTTTGGTGAGTTCTGGAGTCAGACCTCTCGAGGCAGAGATTTTAGTAGTTTTTATAGATACCATGGTAGGCCAGTGCAGGCGTCTTTACAAAGTTTAGGTGGTAGATCTTTTAGTTTAGTATTTCAGGGTGGTCGTTCGGGCTAAGTTGTAGCTTCGTCTTTTGAAACTGGTCGTAGAGGTTGCTATGTGTGATGAGATTAGCCATATGGCTAGGGACTTTCCCTGATAGGTGATTTGGGCTACTCCTATTTCAGTTGTGAGAGGTAGGGCTACTACTAGAGGAACAAGAAGTAGATGAGTTGGAGCGTACGATGGTGGTATGGGGATACTCAACCAGTTGAGGGTCGTGGTTAGTGTTATGCTATACCAGCCAGACCTAAGGTAGAGGCTTTTGATACTATGATTACAGGTATCGTCCCTATTTATTTCAGACCTGCATCTATTTTATTTGATCCTGACTCAACTTTCTCCTATGTGTCTATGTATTTTGCTTTAGATTTTGATTCTATTAGTGAGCCTCTTGCCATACCTATTTGTGTATCTGCCTCGGTAGGTAATTCTTTAATGGTGGATCAGGTGTACCAATCTTGTGTTGTGACTTTTTTTAGGTGTGAGACTTTGGTAAACTTGCTTATACAAGATATGGTCAATTTGATGTTATTTTGGGTATGGATTGGTTGGCTCCTTATTATGTTGTCTTAGATTATTTTGCTAAGACTGTAAATTTAGCTTCGCAGTGTGTGCCAAGGATAGCTTGGAAGGGTTCACTTTATTTGGATCCTAAGAGGATTATATCTTATGTTCAGGCTCGTAAATTGGTTGAGAAGGGATGCTTATTTTACTTGGCTTATATTCGTGAAACCAGTGTTATTTTGCCTCCTTCCTTAGATTTTATCTATCTTATCCGTGATTTTATGGATGTGTTCCCTACAAACTTGCCTGGTATGCCTCTGGATCGAAATATTGATTTTTCTGTTGATATTGAATTGGGCACCAAGCCTATTTTGATTCCTCCTTATAGGATGGCCCCAACAGAATTGAAAGAACTGAATGATCAGTTGTAGGAGTTATTGGATAAGAGATTTATCCGATCTATTATTTCGCCTTAGGGTGCACCTGTCCTGTTTGTGAAGAAAAAGAATGAGTCTATATGGACGTGTATTGCTTATCGATAGTTGAATAAGGTGACGATTAAGTATAAGTATTCTCTTTCTTGCATTGATTATTTATTTGACAGCAACAAGGTGCTGCGTATTTTTAAAGATTGATTTGAGGTCCGGTTATCTCTAATTAAGGATTAGAGATTTGGATATTCTGAATACATCTTTTCGGACTCGATATAGTTATTATGAGTTCTTGGTCATGTCCTTTGGGTTGACCAATGCCCCTACCACGTTCATGGAGTTAATGAATGGGGTGCTTCGACCGTATCTCGACTTATTTGTTATTGTATTTATAGGTTATATCTTTATGTATTCCAAGAGTGAGGCTGAGCATAAGGAATATTTGTGGATTGTACTTTAGAGATTGCGGGATAAGAAGTACGCAGAGTTCTCTAAGTGTGAGTTTTGGTTGGAGTCTATTTCTTTCTTGGGTCATGTGGTGACTAAGGAAGGTATTATGGTTAATCCAACCAAGATTGTCGCGGTTCATTATTGGGATAGACCTACTTCGCCCATCGAGATTCAGAATTTTATTGGCTTAACAGGCTATTATCAGTGTTTTGTTGAGGGTTTCTCTTTTATTTTAGCTTCTTTGACTAAGTTTATGTAGAATAAGATTTTCTTTTAGTGATTTGATTCTTGTGAGGAGAGCTTCCAAAATCCCAAAGATTTGTTGATTTTATCTTATATATTGGCTTTGCCCAAGAAGGGCGTGGGCTTTATTATGTTTTGTATTGCTTTAGGTATTGGAGTGGGTGCGGTGTTGATGCAGGAGGGCAAGGTGATTGCTTATGCATCTCATTAGTCGAAGCCTCATGAGAGGAATTATCCTACCCATGATTTGGAATTGTGCATAATTGTGTTTGCCTTGAAGTTGTGAAGTCACTTCTTGTATAGAGTTTATTGTGACATCTTCTTAGATCATCATAGCTTTCAGTACTTCTTTCTTCAGCAAGATATTAATATGAGGAACGTTATTGGCTTGAGTTACTTAAGGATGATGACTTGACCATTCTCTATCATCCGATCAAGGCTAATGTGGTTACGGATGCCTTGAGCCAAAAGTCAACTAGGATGGGTAGTTTGATGCATTTTTTGAGCTAGGAGAGGCCTTTAAACATAGAGGTTCAGTCTTTAGCTAACCAAATAGTTAGACTTGATATTTTGACAGCTAGGTATGTTTTGGCATTTATGGAGGCTAGATCTTCTTTGATGGAGCAGATTCGAGATCATCAGTTCAATGATATTGGATTAAGGTTGATTCGAGATAAAGTGTTGAGTGGGGTGGCTAAGGAAGCCTCACATGATTCAAATATAGTTTTGAGGATTAGGGATCGAGTTTGTGTACTATGAGTGGGTGATTGGATAAGGTTGATCTTGGAGGAGGCCTATTGTTCCAGATATTTCATCCATCCAGGTGTGACTAAGATGTGTCGTGATTTGACACAACACTGCTGGTGGGGTGGTATGAGGTGAGATATCGCAGATTTTGTGGCTTATTGCCTATGTTGTCAGCCGGTGAAGGCCGAGTATATGAGACCTGGTGAATTGCTTCAGAGGTTTCCCATTCCCACGTGAAAGTGGAAACAAATCACCATGCACTTTGTGATTGATTTGCCTCGTACATCTCATGGTTCTAACAATGTTTAGGCCGTTGTGGATCGATTGACCAATTCAACTTATTTTATTCTGGTTTAGGTCTCATTCAGTGTCAAGAGGTTGGCCTGCATCTACATGGTGATATTGTGCATCTTCATGGTATGCCCATGTCCATTATTTCAGATCGAGGTTTCGTGTTTACATTTTACTTTTGTAAGACTTTTAAGGATGAGTTGGGTAGTCGGGTTGATCTTAGCACAATATTTTACCCCCAAACTGATGGCCAGTTAGAATGGACTATCCAGGTTTTTAGAGGATATGCTCCGCGCATGTGTGATGGATTTTGGTGGCCAGTGGGAGCAACATTTAGCTTTAGCAGAGTTTGCATATAATAATAGCTATCATTCCAGTATCGACATGGCTCATTTTGAGGCATTGTATTGTAAGTGTTATCGCTCCCTAGTAAGGTGGTTTGATGTTTCAGAGGTGAGACCTCGAGGTATGGACTGGCTTTGTGAGTCTTTGGATAGAGTTTAAGTCATTCAGGATAGACTTAGAGCGGCTTCGAGTAGGCAGAAGTGTTATGCTAATCGTAGACTTTATGATATTGATATTTGGTGTTGCTGATCTTGTTTTCCTTCAAGTTTAACCCATGAAGGGTGTGATGAGGTTTGGGAAGAGGGGCAAGCTTAGCCCCAGGTATATTGGTTTATGCGAGATTCTTCGGATTGTTGGTAATATGGTTTATGAGTTGGCGTTTCCCCCTGTTCTATCATCTGGTCATCCAGTTTTTCATGTTTTTATGCTTCGCCGTTACATTCCGGATGAGTCTCATGTTATTCGTTGCGAGTCAGTTTAGTTAGATGAGTGTTTGTCTTTTGTTGAGGAGCCAGTCTCCGTAACGGATAGGGATGTTATGCGCTCTAAGGTAATCCTTGTGGTTAAGGTTCAGCGGCGACATCGACATATAGATAAGGCTACTTGGGAGGTCGAGGCTGATATGCATAGTTCTTATCCCCATCTCTTCGTTGATTTAGGTATTTCTTTACCTTAGTTTGAAGGCAAACTAGATTTTTAGTGGTAGATGACTTAACGAATAGCTTTTTTTATGAAATATGTGAATTATGTGTTTCTATGTGATTTGACTGTTTTACCCTTCCCTGTAGTTGCATTATAGTATTTTTGGGGTGTGGGAGTAATTGACCTGGTTCCCGATGCATTTTGGTACCATTTATGTAATATTACGGTTTTTGATAGCTATAGAGCCTTATTTTGGACTTATGTAGATATCTTTTGATTCGTATGACAGATGACTGAATGGACTGTGCCAGCAGCTCAGAATTATCGATTTTAGGCTAGGTAGACCTTTGGTTCGGGTCCTGGTGCACCCGATCTCATTTTGACCTATTGGTCAAAAAGTTAGAAAAATTATAAATATGAGTGTGGGACTCACATTTGGTCAAAATAACCTCGAGTGGAAAATTTGTCTTCACCAGCAGATCCGAAATGTCGATTTTAAGGTGGTAACATGTTTCGTGTGATTTTACGGCTTTTAAATCTCATTTCAATGCTCGATTTGAAAAATTGCAACTTTAAATTTCGGGGGCCAACTTTATGAAAATGACGTTTTTTCAAAAATCTGATATCGCCATTGAGTCCGAATCGAATTCAGTGTAGTTACATAGTTCATTTTCATATATCGGACTCCGAACGAATCTCGGACAGCCCATCAAAGTCCGTTTGGACTTAAATATCTGGTGCACCAGGTTGCTAGTGAAACCAGGAAATTTAAAGGGCAAATCACATTCCCCAAGTGCGATTTATGTCTTATTTTACCTTGTACTCGGGTATAGGATAAATAGCCCTTTCTATCCGTTTTTTGCTCATTTTTTCACCTTTTCTCTTGAGAGTTAAACCGTAAAATTAGTGTGAGGTCTTAAGCTTGTGGGTGCTTAGGAAGCTTGTCATGACCTGATTTATCAGATCATGATGGTCCCTACCATAACCCACTAGTAGGCAAGACAACCTGTAGTTCGGAACGGCTAGTAATGGACTACTCAATAATTTAAGTAAAAGAATACGAAATAAATGACATAATGATCAATACATAATAGAACCCCAAAACCTGGTGGTAT
Source organism: Capsicum baccatum var. pendulum (assembly GCA_030864225.1). Taxonomy (NCBI): domain Eukaryota; kingdom Viridiplantae; phylum Streptophyta; class Magnoliopsida; order Solanales; family Solanaceae; genus Capsicum; species Capsicum baccatum. Next base: position 205,915,204 of record CM061550.1, read on the forward strand.
CAGTACAAGAGTTTCTAAATATAATAAGAGTACAAAAGTGATCTATCAAGAGAATTACACTGATACTACTTATCTCTACATTCAATATAGAGACTAGTCTATACAAAGAGAGAGATAAGCAATACTTTGAATGTCAGGAGTTCACTCGAAGTCTATGAATCATGGATACTCCACACGATGCACAATCAACGGCGATAACTCGTACTAAAATCTACAGGCTGCAGAAGTGTAGTATGAGTACCAAATGAATGGTACTCAGTAGGCAACTGCCAACTGAGCTCCAAAGATAAAGAAGATTTATACATCATATGAACAGAATGGGAACTACACCTAAGAGTCCAGAGATTATATAACAAGTCAATGAGAATAATAAGGGACAACTATCATGTTCAAGTCCAAGAATCTAACATAACAAAACTAAGGAAGTATCAAGGTGAACTATCCTATTCCAGCCATATTTATTAGACATCAATACTATACCATATATTCTAGGACAATATTTGAATGAAGAGTGAAATAAAGATATATAGAAATATACAAGGTCAAGAAATGAATATATAATATGAACAAGCGAAGAAAGGGATATACGGTAGTGCCATAGCTTTATATAGCTAGATACATATATATAGATATGCGTAAAAATGAGGTCATCTCAAACAGTAATCTAGAACAACATATACTGATTCTAATAGAACCCCAAAACCTGGTGGTATCAGTAAAAGAGTTTCTAAATACAATAAGAGTACAAAAGTGATCTATCAAGAGAATTACACTGATACTACTTATCTCTGCATTCAATATAGAGACTAGTCTATACAAAGAGTGAGATAAGCAATACTCCAAATGTCAGGAGTTCACTGGAAGTCTATGAATCATGGCTACTCCACACGATGCACAATCAACGGCGATAACTCGTACTACAATCTACAGGATACAGAAGTGTAGTATGAGTACCAAACGAATGGTACTCAGTTGGCAACTGCCAACTGAGCTCCAAAGATAAAGCAGATTTATACATCATATAAACAAAATGGGAACTACACCTAAGAGTACAAAGTTTATATAACAAGTCAATGAGAATAATAAGGGACAACTATCATGTTCAAGTCCAAGAATCTAACATAACAAAACTAAGGAAGTATCAAGGTGAACTATCCTATTTCAGCCATATTTATTTGACGTCAATACTATACCATATATTCCAGGCCAATATTCTAATGAAGAGTTAAATAAAGATATATAGAAATATACAAGGTCAAGAAACGAATATATAATATGAACAAGCGAAGAAAGTGATATACGGTAGTGCCATAGATTCATATAGCTAGATACAGATATATACATATGCGTAAAAATGAGGTCATTTCAAAAAGTAATCTAGAACAACATATACTAATTCTAAGGCCTCATTATGATACTATCAGGATTCGATACTATCATACTCAGGGTTTCTAATCCACATGGCTAAACATGAAATAATGGTGCATAATCATAAGATAAAAGAGTCCAAAAACATACCTCAAATATCGACACCAAATCAATGGTCAATCTATCATAAGCTAGCCATAATAGTGACCATAACAATCATAATAACAATATCAATAACAACGCGAATAACCGACTACTCTGAACAATTCTATAACTAATCGAGCCTGCGCGTACCCCTTCCACCCCAGACTCGGAAAGTTCAATAAACATACATCAACATAAGGCATATTTTCCCCCTATGTTTATGCAACTGCCCTATACCGGCTGATAGACATAGGTGTATACTGTAGATAGGCCATGCGCATGCAGAAATGAATACAAGGTACACAATCAATATCAACTCATCATAAATGTCATCATCATGACTATCATCGGAGTAATCAACCTCCTGTATTGCCAGGTATCAGCGTGTCATCATAGTATTCTCCGGCCCTGTCAGGTATCAATATCATCACAATAACATCCCGAGGCCATGTCGGGTATTACCATCTACTTCTTGATTCTCTTACGAATTTAAGGTAAGAAAGCACCACTTTTCTTAGTAATTCTTGATTAAATTTTCAAACATTCAGGAGTCTTAGGGCTTGATTTTAAACCTCAATTTCACTTGAATAATATTTTAATCATATAATTACTAGTTTTTCATCAATTTAACCTTCAAAACAACTCTGGTTCTTGATATTAACCCAAATTTCAAGGATTTTACCTGGTAAAGCTTAAAAATATTTTTTTCTTCGATTTGAACCTCATTTTTTACTCGATTTGACTTGAATTTTCAAATATAGGTTCCTAAAAATATGAGAAACACATTTGAAGTAAAGTTATGATTTTGTCCTTTTTATTTTAAAATCCATTTTGGGGGTCTATTTTGACCTCGAACCAAAAATAGTCAATATGGGTGTCATTGGCTTTGTTTTGACACATAGTGTCAGACCTGAGAACCTATACCGAGATGTCACATGGTGCTTAAGACCACACATGGCCTCAAGATAACCCTCTAAGCATGTCATCACTTTCAGAACTCACTACAACAAAAATCAAGCTAGAGTAAGAAAGAATAATAATTCCATGAACACACTGGAATATGAAGAGATACTGTCTTGTACAATCAAAATACTGAAGTTCCGCACATACTGGTACTCTAGTCTGACAAAGCCTCTACTACATAAGGCTGAGGATCCATTGGGACAGATCTCCCAACTGAATTATACTAATCTGAAAAGCAACAACCTTCTATTAACAAGACAAAATCAGGGACATAGGTTCTCGAACCATGAGGACTCACCAACTGCAGAAATATAGATGAAGGTACTCGAAGATCACTATCGCAGCTGAGACTGAGCACCTGAACCTACATCACAAGGAAATATAGAACACGGAAGAGTATGGAAATCAGTACTTGAGAATGTACTGAGTATCTGAAGGTGTATGCAACATTTTAAATAATATCATAAATGTAATATAAAATCATGCATGCTGACAATAATGACTCTCGGCGCTTGAATTTCCTAAAACATAATTTCCATAAATCATCAATAATAATACATGCTTCATAAATCTCATAAATCATTGGACTCAACTCAAACTCTTTGACTCATGACTTAGAGTGACTTGGTAACTCAAGAAACTTAGACTATTATGGACTTGAGAGTTTCTTATAACCGACATAAACCATGTGAGCCGCATGGAATCTAGTGTTTTGCCCTCCTAAGGAGAGAACCCCACATTGGCAGGAACATCGTACTCTTGCCAGGGAGTAAAACCTCAACTTTGTGATCACAAGCTCATACTCGTCCTATGGCCCACGATTATCAATATCAACCCTACGGTGGCACGTAGTTCCAAGAAAATACCAAATTTCCCGCTCGGTGCTAAATATCCTTCCAGACTCAGCTCAGAACACATTAGAAAATCCATCTTAATCAATATCAACTCACGGGTCTATCATAAAGACGAAAACATAAATTTATCTCATCTATAAATCATATACAACTGTGGATTCCGAACTCGACTCAAAATCAAAACAATCTTTCTCAACACCAAGCACGCTTGCTTATCAAATCATTTCAAATATCAAAAGATTCAAGAAAACATCATAGGACTCATTCTTGACTCTCAACCTCAATATCAATATATATATTCAATAATGAACTTCTCATGGAAAAGCTTAAAATCATGACTCTTATCATTTATCACTTAGAAATCATCAATTCATAGTAGCAATGTACAATTCATAGCATAAATTCTCAATTTAAGAAATAAAACAACAAAATAGTCATGTATATCAATCTTGAATAGATCCTCATAAATCCTTGATAAAATAATTTGGATATAAATCCGCTTGCAAAATCATGAAATTCCAATAGTAAAAATCAATTCTTTGGGCACAAGAATGAAAGGATATTCTTGTTCAAGCCCCACATACCTTGGATTATGATTTTTTTTAAGATGAACAAGCTTGATTGAAAACTCTTCTTTACACTTTTGAGATAAGTTTCTTGATTCCTTTGACTTGGAGAACTTAATTCATGAACAACTTGGTAAATTTTTTTGGAAAATTCTTGAATTTCTTGGAGAAGATTTGATTTAGGATTTTGAAAGAAACCCTAGTTTCTAGAGGGTTATGGAAGAGAAAGGAGAAAAAAATAAACTTCTCTTCTCTACTTGGATATATATATATACAAGAGAAAAGTGGGCTCAAATGACCAAAATGCCTCTAAAAAATGAGTTAAAAAAATTATCGATCGGGTCTGTGACGGTCGAACTGACGGTCCGTCAGAGGAATTGATGGTCCACCAGATCGTTCATCACTCGAGTGCCAAAACTAGGAAATTCTGCCTCGACGTGATGGTCGAAGTGATGATCCATCAGGAAACTGATGGTCCACCAGATCGTCCGTCACTCGGGGTCTAAACATGATACATTCTACCTCGACTTGACGGTCTCCTTGATGGTCCATCAAATTTTTGGCGGCCACCATTTTGGCCGTCGCACGATGGACAGAAAAAGGGATTAATACCTTGGCTTGACGAGACAATTGATGGTCCACCAAGGACTTAGCGGTCCTTCAGGTCTACCATCAGGCCTGGGCGATTCCAACATCGCTTAGTAAAATGACCATAACTTCCTCGTCCAATGTCAGATTTCGATGAAATTGGTATTGATGGAAAGCTTATTTAATGCTCTACATAACAAAAATTAAAAATAAGAGAAATACAATAAAATATAAACATTAATCACTTTAAAAGTCACCTCTATCCACTCAAAAGACAGATTTACGCTTACGGAATGATCGGGGTATTACAATATCTCTCCCTTGGAAACATTCATCCTCAAATGTTGATAGTTAGGCTTAAGACCAAAGATAAAATTGGAATTACTTTATGAGAAAAATTTTCTCAATCGACTTACTTCACTCTAGATTTCCGAATACTTCATAGAATGCACAAATCATAGAGTAGACATTTATATAATTAAATATGTTGGATTAGTAGGGAGCTGAATTTAAGAAGAATGGTACCTTTGGCTTGATTCAAACTCACGGAGAAGATATGGGGTAGTTAACTCGCATATCTGCTTCTGTTTCCAAGTAGCACCCTCAACTGATTGATTTCACCACAGAACTTTAACCAAGGGAACTTCTTTGCTCCTTAGTCTACGGACTTGATAATCTAAGATCTCGACTGGTACTTCATCATAAGAAAGGCTATCCTGAACATCAGAGCTTTCTGACGGATCAACAACAACAGAATCACTAATATGTTTCTTAAGCATAGAAACGTGAAAGACAGGATGGACAACTGATAACTCTACAGGCAACTCAATCTCATAAGTTGCTTTCCTAATGCATTGCAAAACTCTATAAGGGCCAACATATTGGGAACTAAGCTTTCCTTTCTTTCCAAACCTTCTCACCCCTTTCATGGGCAAAATTTTCAAGTATACCAAATCATGAACTTCAAACTCAAGAGCTCTTCTCCTCACATCTGCATACGACTTCTGACAACTCTGGGCTGTCTTTAACCTCTCCTTAATCAGCTTAACTTTTTCTATAGCCTTGAACACAGCATCAGGTCCAATCACAGCTGCCTTATCCACTTCAAACCAACCTATGGGTGATCTACATCTCCTCCCATACAAAGCTTCAAACGGAGCAATTCCAATGCTAGCATAAAAACTGTTGTTATACGCAAATTCAATCAATGACAAATGTTCATCCCAACTTCTTTTGAAATCAAGAACACATGCCCTCAATATATCCTCTAAATTCTAGATAGTCCTCTCAGCCTGACCGTCGGTTTGCGGATGAAAAATAAAACTAATATGAACTAGGGTACTGAGACCCTTTTGAAAAGCCCTCCAAAAATGAGAAGTAAATTGGGTACCTCCATTGGAGATGATAGACAACGGAAGTCCATGCAACCTGACTAACTCTCGAATCTGTAGCTTAACATAGTCCTCAGTGGTGAAAGATGTATGTACTGGCAGGAAATGTACAGACTTAGTCAACCTATCTACAACGACGCTTATAGAATCATGATGACAATGAGAAAGAGGTAAACCAGCCACGAAATCCATATTCACCTCTTCCCATCTCTATGCAGGAATGCTAAATTGTTGCATCATCCCATCGGGTCTTTGGTTCTCTATCTTAACTTGTTGGCAAGTTGAACACTTCTCTAGGAACTTTGCTATATCCTTTTTCATACCATTCCACCAATAAATTTCCCACAAATCGCGGTACATCTTGGTAGCACCGGGATGAATAGAATATCGCGTGCCATGCGCATCAGCCATAATTCTCTGCCTTAAATTGTCAACATCAGGCACACACAATCTATTCTGAAATCTCAATACACCATTTCTCCCTTGGAAGAAAACCTTCACCTTTTGGTCTTTGATGGACCCTTTCAGTTTAACCAAATGAGAATCCCTATCCTGCTTCTCCTTCACTTCCAAAACTAGGGAAGATTCGGAACTACTCTGAACCCAAATATTACCCTCAGCTGAGTTAAGCAATCTAACACTTAACCTAGCCAAACGATGCACTTCATGGGCCAACTCTTTTTTATCTTCTTCTATATGCGCTACACTGCCCGTGGACAATCTGCTAAGGGAATTTGCTACTACATTGGCCTTGCCCGGGTGATACAGCACATTCATATCATAGTCTTTAAGCAATTCCAACCATCGCCTCTACCAAAAGTTTAACTCTCTCTGAGTAAACACATACTGTCAACTCTTGTGATCCGTAAAGACATCAACATGAACACCATAAAGGTAGTGTCTCCAAATTTTCACAGCCAAAACCACTGCAGCTAATTTGAGATCATGGGTCGGATAATTCTTCTCATGAGGTTTCAACTGTCGAGAGGCATAGTCTATAACCTTACCCTTCTGCATTAACACGCACCCCAAACCAACTCTCAAAGCATCACAATACACCACAAAATCATCTACACCATTAGGCAGGGTCATCACAGGGGCTGAAGTGAGTCGAATCCTCAACTCCTGCAAACTTTTCTCACAGGAATCTGACCTCTAGAATTTAACTTTCTTTTGGGTTAACCGGGTCAAAGGAGCAGCAGTGGAAGAGAAACCTTCCACAAAACGACGGTAGTAACCAGCTAAGCCTAAGAAAATCCTAATATCAGATAGAGAGATAGGTCTGGGCCAATTTTTCACAGTTTCTACCTTTTGAGGATCAACTCAAATAACTTCAGAAGAAACAATATGACCCAGGAAGGCAAATGACCTTTGCCAAAATTCATACTTGCTAAATTTGGTGAACAACTGATGATCTCTATGGATCTGCAAGATAATTTGAAGATGATCTGCATGGTCATTTTCATTTTGGGAGTACACAAGAATGTAATCTATAAATACAATAACAAACATATCTAGGTACTGTCTGAACACCCGATTCATAAGGTCCATAAAAGTTGTTAGGGCATTTGTTATCCCGAAGGACATGACCAGGAATTCAAAATGACCATAATGGGTGCGGAAAGATGTCTTTGGAATATCACACTCTCTGACTTTAAGTTGGTGATAGCCGGATCTCAAATCTATTTTCGAGAAATAACTGGCACCTTGCAGCTGATCAAACAGGTCATCAATTCTAGGAAGAGGGTACTTGTTCTTGACTGTGACCTTGTTGAGCTGACGATAGTCAATGCACATACGCAATGAACTATCTTTCTTTTGCATGAATAGAATGGGTACTCCCTAAGGAGATACACTAGGCCTTATAAAACCCTTATCAAGAAGATCTTTGAGTTTCTCTTTCAACTCCTTAAGTTCTGTGGAGGCCATACGATACGGAGGAATAGAAATAGGTTGCGTATCAGGAAGAAGATCAATCCCGAATTCTATCTCTCTATAGGGAGGTACCCTTGAGAGATCTTCCGGGAAAACATCAAGAAATTCATTGGCAATGCTAATAGATTAAATAGTCGGATTCTCAAACTTAGTTTCTTTAACTCAAACCAAATGATAGACACAACCCTTGGATATCAATTTCCTGGCTTTAAGGTAGGATAAAAAATGACTCTTAAGAGCTACAGAATTTTTGGACCACACAAAAAATGGCTCATTGGGAAACTGAAACTTGACTACACGGGTACGATAGTCTATAGATGCATAGCAAGAGTGAAGTCAATACATACCTAGAATAATATTAAAATCAACTATATCTAGATCAATCAAATCTGCAAACATAATTCTATTAAGGACAGTGATAGGACACTTCTTATATACTTGCTTAGCAACAACAGATTCACCCACTGGTGTAGAAACTAGAAAAGGATCAGGAATCTTTTCAGCACTGATTTTAAAACTCACAGCCACCAATGGAGTCACATAAGAAAGACTTAAGCCAGGGTCCATCAAACATACACATCAAAATGAAATACACAAAGCATACCAGTAACAACATCTGGTGAATCCTCCTGCTCCTGGAGGGGTGGTATAGCATAAAAGTGATTCTGGCATTGACCACCTGCAGTACTAGATGAGGCACCCTGAGGAGGAGTAGGAAAAACTAAAGAGGCTAGAGCACTAATAGCCTGACTCTAGGGACGAACATCACGACTCATCTGTCTGGCATATGGGCAATCCCTGAATCTGTGGCCTAACTTACCGCAACCAAAACAACCCCTTCGATCGACAAAGCACTCATGGTCCCTACCGTACTTCGAACATGGGGGAGAATGAGTTCTGTTACTCACATTGTCCTGGGACCTGGACATAGTAGGCCTATTACCCTGCTCCTACCTAATTCTGAATGCGAGAGTACTAGCTGATGAAGGCGCTGACATAAGTGAACGACTATGGAACTGAGGGCGGATCCCTACCAAAAATCTAGTCTGACTATACCCCTGCTGGTAAGATCTAACCCTCTTATTTTCCCTTACTAGTTCTCTCTCCTTCACCTTATCGGCTTTAATCTGCTGAGTATGTATCATTAGTCTAGAAAGGTCCATGTCCCTATTAAGCATGGCAGACCTATAATCTTTCACAACATAACCAGATACACCAGCTAAAAACATACTCATACTAGTTCTAGAATCAGCCATCATACCAGGATCATACTTAGATAACTGGCTGAAAATATGACAATACTCCTTAACTGTCATAGAACCCTATCTCAAGTTTATAAATTCTTCTAATTTTACTTCCCTCAGCTCTAGGAGAAAGAATCTATCTAAGAACACATCCTGAAATAACTGCCAAGTCATGGGAGCGGCATCTTCCCCTCTACTCTTCCTCCACATCTCCATCCAATCATAAGCAATATCTTTCAAGTGATAAGAAGCTAGCTCCACACTCTCTTTCTCCGTTACATGCATAATTTGGGTGATCTTTTTCACCTCATCAAGATATAACTGTGGGTTCTCACCTGTCTTTGACCCATAAAACTCTAGTGGATTCATCCGCATAAATTCATGAACCCGAGATTCCATTGAAATACCTTCTTGCGAAGGTGGAACTATAATATATGTACGAGTCTAAGCATTGGCGGTAACCACCTAGGTTAGTGCCTGAAAAGCTACTAGGAATTCTGTGTGGGACACCATCTCACCTAAAGAATTAATGGGTTGAGTTCATTCGTTGTTTCTGTGAGCTCTATGAGGAGGGATTTTCTGTCATAAAAGAGCATGAATTAACAGCAGAATAGTCATAGGCACAATAGACCTTTGAAAGAAAGAAACAACTTTTCCTAAAATGCCCCATAGCCTCTTGCTCATAGATGTGGTGCGCTACACACCGATGATTAAGACTCTACGTAACGTGGCTTGTTAGACTCCCTAGGACTCTTTGAACCTTAGGCTCTGATACCAAGCTTGTAATGATCCGAGAACCTATCTCGAGATGTCACATGGTGCTTAAGACCATACGTGACCTCAAGCTAACCCTCTAAGACTGTCATCACTTTCTGAACTCACTACAACAAAAATCAAGCTAGAGTAAGAAAGAATAATCATGCCTTGAACACACTGGAATATAAAGAGATACTGTCCTGTACAATTAAAATACTAAATTTCTACAAATACTGGTACTCTAGTCTGACAAATCCTCTACTGCATAATACTGAAGAGCCATTGGGATAGATCCCCCAACTGACTCATACTGATCTGAAAGGAAATAACCATATATTAACAAGACAAAATTAGGGACATAGGTCCTCGAACCATGAGGACATACCAACTGCAGAAATATAGATGAAGGTACTTAAAAATCACTGTCGCTGCTGAGACTGAGCACTTGAACCTACATCAAGAGGAAATATAGAACATAGAAGAGTATGGAAATCAGTACTTGGGAATGTACTAAGTATGTGGGGATGTATGCAACATTTTAAATAATATCATAAATATAATATAAAATCATGCATGCTGATAATAATGACTCTCTTCGCATGAATTTTCTGAAACGTAATTTCCATAAATCATCAATAATAACACATACTTCATAAATCTCATAAATCATTGGACTCAACTCAAACTCTTTGACTCATGACTTAGAGTGACTTGGTAACTCAAGAAACTTAGACTATTATGGACTTGGGAGTTTCTTATAACCGATATAAACCATGTGAGCCGCACAAAGTCCAATGTTTTGCCCTCTTAAGGAGATGACCCCACATTGGTAGGAGCATCGTACTCTTGCCAGGGAGTACAACCTCAACTTCGTGATCACAAGCTCATACTCGGCCTCTGGCCCAAAATTATCAATATCAATTCTACGGTGGCACGTAGTTTTGGAAAAATACCACATTTCCCGCTCGGTGCTAATTACTCCTCCCAAACTCAGCTCAGAACACATTAGGAAATCTACCTTAATCAATATCAACTCATGGGTCTATCATAAAGACCAAAACATAAATATATCTCATCTATAAATCATATACAACTGTGGATTCCTAACTTGACTCAAAATCAAAACAATCTTTCTCAACACCAAGTACGCTTGCTTATCAAATCATTTCAAATATCAAAAGCTTCAAAGAAACATCATAGGACTCATTCTTGACTCTCAACCTCAATATCAATATATATATATATATATATATATATATATTTAATAATCAACTTCTCATGGAAAGGCTTAAAATCATGACTCTTATCATTTATCACTTAGAAATCATCAATTCATAGTAGCAATGCACAAATCATAGCATAAATTCTCAATTTAAGAAATAAAACAATGAAATAGTCATGTATATCAATATTAAATAGCTCGATTCTCATAAATCCTTGATAAAATAATTTGGATATAAACCCGCTTGCAAAATCATGAAATTCCAATAGTAAAAATCAATTCTTTGGGCACAAGAATGAAAGGATATTCTTGTTCAAGCCCCGCATACCTTGGATTATGATTTTTTTAAGATGAACAAGCTTGATTGGAAACTCTTCGTTACACTTTTGATCTAATTTTATTGATGCCTTTGACTTGGAGAACTTAATTCTTGAACAACTTGGTGAAATTTTTTGGAAAATTCTTGAATTTCTTGGAGAAGATTTGATTTAGGATTTTGGAAGAAATTCTAGTTTCTAGAGGGTTATGGAAGAGAAAGGAAAAAAAAAAAACTTCTCTTCTCTACTTGGATATATATATATATATACAAGACAAAAATAGGTGAAAATGACCAAAATTCCCCTAAAAATGAGTTAAAAAAATTATCGATCGGGTCTGTGACGATCGAACTAACGGTCCGTCAGAGTAACTGATGGTCCACTAGACCGTCCATCACTCGAGGGGTAGAAATGGGACATTCTGTCTCGACGTGATGATCGAAGTGACGATCCATCGGGAAATTAACGATCCACCAGATCGTCCGTCACTCGAGGGCTAGAAATGGGACATTCTGCCTCGACTTGACGGTCCCCTTGATAGTCCGTCAAATATTTGGCAGCCCACCATTTTGGCCGTTGCACGATAGCAAGAAAAAGGGGTTACTGCATTATATTGACGGGACTGTCAAGCCTGGGCGATTCCGATATTGCTTAGTAAAACGGCCATAACTTCCTCGTCCGATGTCAGATTTTGATGAAACTGGTATCGATGGAAAGCTTATTCAGTGCTCTTCATAAAAAAATTACAAATTAGAGAAATAAAATATAATATAAACAACAATTATTTTGGAAGCCACCTCTATCCACTCAAAAGATAGATTTAGGCTTAAGAAATGATTGGGGTATCGCACATAGATTCCATAATTAATGTATTTAGTGGAGTTCAGGATTTTTTATAGAAAGTAAGGTCGTGGGTTCAAAGTTAGTAGATCGGTTTCGGCTTTTGAGATAGGTTATAGCTTAATTCTTTCAGACTGAGCTGGGTAGTAAATGATGGTAAAAAAAATGCATGTTAAGAGTAGGAACAAATTATGAAAAATATCTATCTATGTATTATTCCCGTGTGGAGGCCTATATGTGATGTAATTATTGAAATTGAGATATGATGTGATATGTGTGACCATATAGGGTCTTATGTGGTGTTAATTGACTTAAATACATGTGAATAATTATATTATGTTGTTGAAATGCCTAATGTGGTTTCATCGGTATATTATGATATATCCATACTCATTGGTATATGAGACATACAAAAATTCATAGATGAAACAGAAGTAATGAGTGTATATATGCTCACGTGGTTCTGAAATTGTAATATTGTGGATTGGTTCTGAAAATGCATCATATGGATTGGTTGTGGAAATAATTATTTGAAATGGTTGTGAACATTGTATTGTCATTCTCATGTCATCATAGGCATCATTTCACTTGTTTCTTTGATTGCTTTATATATACTTATTGTCATATGTGTGTACTTGATTTGTGTCTTATGTTATGTATGTGCTTTGAAAATACTAAAAACACCGGACTACTGGATATTGGTATAGAATATTGGATTTTATGGACCATCTCTGAAGGATCATGCTGGATAAAAGTTATGAATATTGGTGATCTTGAGACTGTGTGCCAAAGCTGAGGCTATGTGCCAAACTTGAGGTTGTATTCCAAACTTAAGGTTGTGTGCCAAACTCAAGGTTGTGTGTCAATCCCATGCAGTAGCAGCAGCAGCATCGCACCCGCTTTATTATGTTTATGTTGTGTTTGAATTACCATACTGACTTTTTATCTACCTATTTGTTCTATAACTTGACTTGTTAACGTCTAATTGTTCTATATTCCTTTAATTGTACTTGATAATCTTGACTATACATGTCCTTCTCCTGTTCTACTTGTATATGATATTGTGTATATTTGTATTCCTATCTTGTGTATTATTGTATTATATATGGATATTCAAACTGTTAGTGCAAGTAGTGTGGGCTACCATTATGGGACATTTTTTGATTGCAGGTGACGTTCCCTTAGTATGTATTTTGTAAGCTTTATTTTCTACTTTGCTCAGTCGGCTTATGATACCTACTGAGTACAAGTTGACCGTACCCACTCCTACTTCACCTTTTCGATACAGTTTTAGGTTCGGGTGCGCCTCAGACTGATTGATTTCGGGCGCCTTTATAGTTCTCAAGGTAGTAGTTGGACATTCATACGTTTGGAGTTCACCTGTATCTTCCTATATTAGCTATGTCTTTATTAGTGTTCGGGGACAAATATTTTTCTTTGTTGTTATATTTTTTATGTGTTTGACTCCAGCATTGTATTTGTAGTTTTTATACTATTGACACCAGATTTTGGTTGTTATGGTTGCATATGTTGATTTTATTCCTTGCGCTTTTATTATATATATGTGGTTCGACTTTGTTCTAGAAGTATTACCTTGGGGGCATTCCTATTTTTTCCTTGTGTGTATCAGTTTGGGTGAGAGGCTTACTTGTCAAGGTTCACCGCGACAAGTGCCATCAGGGTCTATCAATTTTTGGGTCGTGACACATCATCCAATGAGAGTTCAAAAAAGCCAAAAATATTTTATTTCATATCATCGACAGAGGAGGAGGAGGAGAAGAGGAAGAAAAAGAAATAAATATGGAAAGATATGAATTTTGATTTGGTATCAAAGAGGCCGAGGCAACAAGAGTCGTCTTCATTCAATGATATTTTAATTTTTTTTATTTGTTAATTCTTTTTTATAATGTCATAGCTTTTACGTGTAATTTAATTGTAATATTGTCACATGCCCGCAGTTTATTTTTTTAAGAAATTTGTGATCACTAGGTGAATCAGATAGAAGGTGTGACGATTACAGATTAGGATAGAAAGTTAATTTTTTCTTTATTTATGAATCATGTTTTTCTAATGTCATAAGATTTATATGTTATACATTTCTAATAATGTCGCATGTCCATTGTATATTTGTTTTTCATAAATTTTTAATTTTTTATAAATACAAATGTATTATATGGATGGTGTAGAGATCACAAATTAGAGTATAAATTTATGAATTATATTTTTTTATAGTGTTGTAGTTTTTATGTGCAATTTAGTTCTAATGTTGTTGTATGTCTTTGATTAAGAAATTTGTGATTCTTTTTATACAAGTGCATTAGATAGGAAGGTTTAGAGGATATGAATTTGGTCAGAAGGTTAGTAGGTGGTTATGCTTTGACATGTTTTTTCGACAGGTTTAGATTTGGTGAGAGTCTATGAGTATTGTGTTTGTCGTAGTTTGAGCCTCATACATGTATTTTTACTTTTGATGTCTATTACCATCTATTGTATATTGTATTTCAGTTATCGCATTATTTTGTGCATCCACTGTATTCCTTACCAATTGACATATTTTCTTTTCATAATATTTTCGTGATACGAGATACTAACATTGATATCTTCATTACTGTGATTTCTTAGAGGGGAGAAAAGAATAGCTTTATTATTCAAAATTCTCATAAATCCTCCACCACGTCATCACTTAGATTTTTAAGTACAACAGTTTCTTCAGTTTCATCTACCAACTTAAACCATATGTCAATATTTCTTTTACTTCCAATCCATATCTAATAATATATCTCATTCTAGATTACGAATATTTTCTTTGTGTTAGCTTTAATTTGATTAGTTAGGATTTTTAAATAGTCCAAGTTATAATTTTATTTTGAATTATATTAAGAGTAATGTCTTGGTGATGATTAGTTAAAATTCATGTGAAACACACGTACCCTAAACTAGTATAGGCAAAATGCGTAACTACCCCCTATCCTATCATCATATTTTCAATTACATAAAATTCCTTTAAGAAGTTTCTATTACCCCCTAAACTTTTTTTCCCTTAATTATTTTCACCTTTTATGCTTAGCTGGATAAAAGTGTGAAAACACAGCCTTTTAGCACGTAAGATTCAAAAAAAAACTTTTAATTAGTTTGTTCTGCCTCAAAACCATTCAAACTATTCTTGGCCATTTTCAAAGAGCTCCGAAGCTTCTTGGATGTGTTTTTCAGACTACTCTTACCGAGAGTAAAATTTTCTGGTTCATCAATCCTAGAACTACCATCATTGTAAACCATACATGGACGATATTAATTGAAAATCATTATCCTGTAGCATGTTTTTCCAAAATAGAAAAATCAGCTATTCAAATTTGAAAAATAATAATCTTAAAACATAAAAAATACAGTCTGGTGCACTAAAAATTTTTCTATGCACGGAGTTCGAAAAAGGGCCGAACCACAAGTTGTACTTTCAAAAATGTAATAATACTCCTAACAACTTTAAGATGTGCAATTTCTTATTAAAAAATAACTCTAAGATGTGCAATTGAATTACAACAACAACAACAACTCTAACATTAGTTTCTGTTTCATTTTGTTGTCAGCAAGAAATACACCAATCATAAGTCAAGAGCAAATAAATTTTTCCAATATCTTCAAACAAGTCCTAATTATAGCACTAGAATGAAATCAAATACATTCAAGTGACTGAACTTTAAAGCAACATATTCATTTCCACTCTATTAATGTTGATTATTAGGAGAAATTATCCTCAAATGATTAAGGTTGATATGCTTCTTCAGCAAATATGGTTTCCATCGAAGGAGAGCATAAACAAAATTTAGGAATTTGGGAAATATATACTTTGCTCTTTACTTTAATTTTTAAAGACTTGATAATAATAAAATAAAGAAAAAGAAAATAGAGTGGGGTCATTTTGTTGGCGCATGTGTATATAATCCATTTATTATAACTTTATTTTTTGTCCAGCTCAGCATAAAATGTAGAAATAATTATAGAAAAAAATTTAGGTGGTAATATGACCTTGTTAAAGAAAAAGTGTGTAATCGAAAATACGACGATATGATAAGGGGGAAATTATACATTTTTCCCACACACACATATGTGTGTACGTATGTATGTATATATGTATGTATGTATGTATGTATGTACTAGATAACAAAGAGCCCGTATATTACAGTTTTAAATATATTTATTGGTATTTAATTAGTCTATTAAGAAAATTAAATTTATTTATTTAAATAAATACGATAGAAAATGATAATAGAGATCACATTTTAAAAAAACTATATTTTTTATTTTTATAAAATCAAATAATAGCTTACAACTTATTTAAATTGCCCTAATTGAAATTAAAATATTATATACTTCAATGCTTATTTTAAAATTAGGCCAAACACATTTTCTTGAATTAAGTAACTAATTTTAATGTTTTTATTTTTAATTTTATTTAAAAATTATACAAAAGGATAAATTAAAATTATAAGTGTCAGTATATTAACATTTTTTATAAACCAACATGAGTTGTGGTGCAGTGGTGGGACCACTCCATACTTAACCAGAGGTCTCGGGTTTGAGCCCTAGATATGGAGAAAATTTTGTTGAATGGGCCCTGTAGTGCGTGATCCGAATTAGTCGGGGCTCTAATGCGGGTATCGGATACCGGGTGACAAAACCCCCAAAATAATATTTTTTATAAAATCTTACGAGCAATATTTTCTTAAAATATGATCTTTTTAGCTAATATACTACATAAATAAAAGTAAATAGCATATTTATGTTAAGGAGCTAAGAGATTGTTCTTATCCATATAAATATATCATACATTCATTTGTCATAATGAAATAATATAAAAATACAAAAGATACATTATTAATTGTTGAAAATTATCTATAAAAGAATAGAGCATAAATCAAATTAATATTGGTGGAGTTAAAATTTTTATTAAAGGATTTAAAAAAGTATATGTTAGTTAATGTTAGTTTAAGTTATTTACATGCAGGTTAATTTATCTATTATATCATACTCTCTTCGTTCCTTTTTATTTGCTCTATTTGGGTTAGACACACACCTTAATCTCTTACTCTTATAAAATTAAAAGTAATTTCACTAATATAACTCTAATTAAATTTTGTACCTCTTTCCAAATTAATAATGATTACATTTATTGAACAAGAGAATAACAAGAAGATTTTGTTCAAACTATTCTTGAAAAATTAAAGGAGTATATATTTAGTCATATAAGCACAACCAAAATGGATCAAATCAAAAAAATAAACGGAGTATTTTATATCTTATTTTTAAGATTACAAATCTCAATTTTTATGAAAGCTTACATATAAATATATTTATATAATATAGTAAAAGTTCTTTACGCTGATCATTTAATTTACTTTAATCTTTTTTTCGGTCAAAAAATGACTAATGGACTTCTTTGTTGATATGACTATTAACTGATGATTATACCAATTAAATATGAAATGACAAATATATCTTTGATCGTCCTCCAACTCACTCTTCCATATAATAAAAAATAATATATATATATATATATATATATATATATATATATATATATATATATAAAGGTATCGTGACATTCTTGAACTATAGTGGGCATTAAGAATCCAAGATCAATCTCCTTATTGGCGGATTGAAAATTAGGATTGGCCCTATTAATGTAACCGTTTATGATATAACAAATTGTGTAAAGAATGTTCAAACTTTTCAATTTGTTCATTGAAAAGTGTATCATTAATTTTTGTGTCCTGAAAAAAGTATAATTTAATTTATGAACACTATGGTGTTTGCAAAATATCATAGCAGGTGCTAATTGGTGGCATCAAAGTATGAAATTGACAGAGACAAAAATTAACAATTCAAGTATGTCTTTTTCTTCTATAAGCTGACAGAATTCATAAGCTTTCAACAAGATGACTAAGAAAAATAATAAGTAAAGAAACATACTTTTTACATGTAGAAATCAGGTTAGGAACTATAAGTTGACCAGCTAAAAGAAATAACTACTTCGGTGTATTAATTGGTATAGAAACTACATAAATTTAAAGAAATGATGTAATTATATATATATATATATATATAAAGGTTTTACAATCACCTATTGTGATTTTGTCTTTGGTTTCTCTACTTTTAAGAATTTTTTTCGTGATGTAGAGTTCAAGCGTACATAATTCTTTGCTGGCAAGCAAGAAGACTAGGTGGTCTAGCAGGCAAGAATGGCTGAGATCGAAGCCTAGAAAGTTGTAGTGATTCGGGAGGCTGAATTACAACAAGAAGTTGATAGGAAAATACATTGACTAAGAGAGACTCAAAGCAGAACACCTCAGTAAGGCTACTGTTGACTGTGGGATTAAGACAAGTTTATCATGTCACAACACTTTTTCTTTAGTATATTTGTGTGAATTTATGGAGTTAACCTTTCCTCTACTGATCTATCTAGAGTTGGTTAGACTGCTTATGATTATCCTTATTACTTGTTATTTTTATATTTAAAAGATTTCATGTGAGATAGCCTACTCAGTTAATAGCACATTTACATTTAGAGATGCAAAATTCACCTTGAGAATACACTTATTTGGACTGTATCCCACTTTTAGGTAGAATTTTTAAAATCGGTATGATGTGATGATCTCTTATTCAACTATTGCGTAATGAGTAAATTAACTCGAGCTAATTTATTTCCTTAACAAATGTATAATTCGTTTATATGAAGTATGAGCTAAGTAGTTGTACTACAGTTGACTATTGAATTAAGACAAGTTTATCATATCACAACACTTTTACTTTAGTATCTTTGTATGAATTTGTGGGGTTGACCTTTCCTCTGCTGATCTATCTAGAGTTGGTTAGACTACTTATGATTATCTTTATTTCTTGTTTTTGTATTTAAAAGATTCCATGTGAGATAACCTACTCAGTTAATAGCACATTTACATTTAGAGATGCAAAATTCTCCTTGAGAATACACTTATTTAGACTGTAGCCCATTTTAGGTAGAATTTCTAAAATCAGTATGATGTGATGATCTCGCATTCAACTATTAAGTCATGAGTAAATTAACTCGAGTAAAGTTTTTTCCTTATCAGATATATAATTAATTTATATGAAGTATGAGCTAAGTAGGAAGTATTCATTTTGTCTCGCCAAACCCCCGTCACCACATGTTGGTATGGTTTGGGTGATGAATTTAAACTAAAAAAAGTACCTTTTTAAAGCTGTGATTTTGTCTTTGGTTTCTCTACTTTTTAAGAATTTTTTTTGTGATGTAGAGTTCAAGCGTACATAATTCTTTGCTGGCAAGCAAGAAGACTAGGTGGTCTAGCAGGCAAGAATGGTTGAGATCGAAGCCCAGAAAGCTGTAGTGATTCAGGAGGTTGAATTACAACAAGAAGTTGATAGAAAAATACATTGACTAAGAGAGACTCAAAACAGAACACCTCAGTAAGGCTACTGTTGACTATGGAATTAAGACAAGTTTTATCATGTCACAACACTTTTTCTTTAGTATATTTGTTTAAATTTATGAAGTTGACCTTTCCTCTACTGATCTATCTAGAGGTGGTTAGACTGCTTATGATTATCCTTATTTCTTATTATTTTTGCATTTAAATGATTCCATGTGAGATAGCCTACTAAGTTAATAGCACATTTACATTTAGAGATGTAAAATTCACCTTGAGAATACACGTATTTGTACGGTAGCCCACTTTTAGGTAGAATTCCTAAGATCAGTATGATGTGATGATCTCACAGTCAACTATTAAGTCATGAGTAAATTAACTCGAGCAAAGTTTTATACTTATCAGATGTATAATTAATTTATATGAAGTATGAGCTAAGTAGTAAGTATTCATTTTGTCTCGTCAAACCCCCATCACCACATGTTGGTATGGTTTGGGTGATGGATTTAAACTTAAAAAAAGTACTTTTTTAAAGTTGGCTTAGTTCTTAGGTTTCTTAATTTTGTGATAAATTTGATAACAATTTCATATGCAAATGATAATTGTTGCAACGGAGAAACATACAAGGGAAATTATAAAACATTCGGGGTGAGAAAGAATAATATTACCTCCTAGTCACCTAATATCATAATTTTTCGAGAAACACCTCCATTCTTAAATGGTTTTATTGGCCCGCTTTCGATGATAAAGACTTTGATCATTCAGATACAATCATTTGGCTTCAAGGTGTTGATGCCCACAACTTCAGCGATAGGATCCATTGTAAGATAATCTTTAAGAAATCATTAATAAAAGTTAGAACGATAAGAGCGTATAATTTCATAATAAAGATAAATTTGTGAGATGAAAAGAATTATATCTGAATATGTGAATCTTGTTGGTAGGTGGGTAGAAGGAGGTTCGTTATGAGCAATAGTAGAAATTAAAATATATTCAACTAATAGGACATTCATTGTAACATAATCTGTAAGAAATCATTAATAAAAGTTAGAACGATAAGAGCATATAATTTCATAATAGAGGTAAATTTATGAGATGAGAAGAATTATACCTGAATATGTGAATCTTTATGCGGGTAGAAGAAGGTTACTTATGAGCAATAGTAGAAATTAAAACATCCTTAAGTTAAATTAAACTAAACAACATAAGTCGGCATAACAAGTAATATATTGTCTTCAAATTAACAACATAAAAAGGGTGAGATGCTAAAATGACAAAAATCTGGAAACAAAATTATTGAAGCAACGCTGAGATGAAAAATGATGAATAATGAAAAACCAACGTTTGTAACAATGAACAATAAAAAAAACACAAGTGTTTATATAAAAAGAGAGAATGTACAAATCAAATAGGAGACGAAATAACATCTTTCAGTAGAACACAAATTTGAGAGAATGTACAACCAAATAGGAGACAAAATAAAATCTTTCACTAGAACACAAATTTGGATGAAAAATAAGCTATTTTATTTGGTGAGACAAACCAAGTAGGACAGAAATTTGGGAAAATTTAATTGAAGGTTAAATTGAATATATTTATTTTGAGAAATTTAATTGTAGAGAAAAGGGGAAAAGACGATTTTGCCTAAAGCAGAGTCTTTCAATGAAGGGCAAAAAGTTTAAATCACTTTTCTAAGCGCCTTCAAACTTTTAGTATATTATATATTATATATATACACACACACAAAATGTAATTTTTGGGTAAACCCCCTCAGCTCCACGTAGATTCGCCCCTGACTATGAGTAGATAAGTTATTTCACGAAATGCTAAAGAGGGTTTAGGTTTGTCTCGGTTCCGGCAGCTATTTTATAAAATTTATATCATATTATTTTTTTCTATTTTATGTTATATAACCAAAACTAGACTATTCAAAATTGTTCCATTTTCTGGATTTTCTTCGATATAGGCATTGTGCAATTTATTTTGAGTTATAAAAAAATTAAAAAATATAAAAGTTAGGACATGGTACAATGTGTACTTGTGTATGACTTTGTCAAAAAACTCTCTACACTTTTTTATTATTTATAATGTGATGAATCAAGAAAATAATGATAAAGATTCATCTCGTTTATTTATACTAGTGTAAAATAATATTTAGCAAAGAAAAATTATAACTTAGTGTAAGGGTGTCAAACGGGCCGGGCTGACCCGGCCCGGCCCGGCCCGACCCGGCCCATAACACCAAACCGGACCGGTTTGACCCGGCCCGGAAAGCCCTAGGGCTTTAGGGTACCGGGTCCCGGTCCGGTTTTTTTTAAAATTTGGGCCCGGTTAACCCGGCCCGAACCAACCCGGTCCAGGCCCGCCGGTTAACCGGCCCAGCCCGGCCCGGCAACAGAAAAAAAGTGTATATTTAATGTATATTTCATGTATATTTAATGTATATTTAATGTATATGTTTATATATCTTCTATAGAAGTGTATATTTAATGTATACATGTGTATATTTTTTATTTAAACTAGTACATATATATTGAATGTTGCATATATGTGTATATGTTTTATAAATTAGTATATAAGTATATCTATACATATTGCAATGTATATATAATGTAGTAAAGTATTACATATACATAGAATAGAGTGTATATATGTGAATGGATCTTCAATTGACGTGTATGTTTAACGTATACATGTATATATATTTTATTTAAACTAGTAAATATATATTGAATGGTGCATATATATGTGTATATGTTTTATAAATTAGTATATAAGTATAACTATACATATTGTAATGTATATATAATGTAGTAAAGTATTACATATACATAGAATAGAGTGTATATATGTGAATGGATCTTCTATTGACGTGTATGTTTAACGTATACATGTATATATATTTTATTTAAACTAGTAAATATATATTGAATGGTGCATATATATGTGTATATGTTTTATAAATTAGTATATAAGTATATCTATACATATTGTAATGTATATATAATGTAGTAAAGTATTACATATACATAGAATAGAGTGTATATATGTGAATCGATCTTCTATAGACGTGTATGTTTAACGTATACATGTATAGAGCAGAAATAAGAAACCAAGGAATGGAACCATAGCCCAACGACGACCTCAAACTTGAAGAATTATGACTTCATGGGTATATATAGTGTATATCTAGTGTATATATAGTGTATATGAAGTGTATATAGTGTATATCAAGTGTATATATAGTGTATCTTTGATGTTTTATTTAATTTTTTGATGGATTTGACCGGTTTTTAACCGGGTTTGACCCGGTTTTAGCGGGTTGGGTTAAGTGGGCCGGTTCCGGGTGGGTTTTAAAATTTTTACTGTGCGGCCCGGCCCGGCCCGGACCGGTTAAGGCCAAAACCGGCCCGTAACCGGCCCGGAACCCGACAAAATTGAGAGGGCCGGTTCCGGGTTGAACCGGCCCGGCCCGTTAGACAGGTTTAACTTAGTGTCACACCCCTATTTTTTATCATCCCAACCCCGTTAAGGAGTTGGTTTTAGAGAAAATGAGTTTTTCCAATTAAAGTGACGTTTTGAAAAGAGAATATTTATTTTATAGAGTCGCCACTTGGAATTGAGTTTGGGTGTTCCAAGTCACCTTATTGAATTCTCAATCAAAATGAAATGACTCTTTCTTTTTGGTTGCGAATTAGAAATTCGGATAAAGAATTTTGTTGACCGGGAGGAAGCTGTGAGGCACCCCTCGAGTTCCGTGGTTCTAGCACGGTCGCTTTAATGACTTATGTCTAGGTTAAATTAATCTCTTAAATATACGGTATTTTTTATCCTAAAAGTAACTTCTATCTCGCTTGCAATTTATTTTAAATTATTTGATTATATTAATGCGTGGTTTGCCGGTGGTAGTACTTTCCAGTTATACCACAAGTTTTGATATGTTTCTCGCGCCTTTGAAGCATTTATGGATCGTTCCTATTTTTCTCAGTCTAAATAAGTACCTAACATGTTTAGAAATCTACCTAACCCAATTAGATCGGCTTTGAAATGGTATGATAAATTTTATTATAACGAATGGAATTTTACTAGTTCACTCCCTTACAGTTGATTTTTGCTCTCTTTTCTTTCTCGATTATGACGTATCTTGAATAAAATCACAACCCATCTCGTTCATTCTCACTTTAATTAATTATAAGTTCTCTTTCTAGCATTTTTGGACTTAAAAGAAATTCACCAAAAGGATCCCAAGGTTATTAGTCACTTTATTGCTTTATTGCTAATTGGTTAATTTTTTACAGTAGCTATTGGTTTTCCAAACATGCCAAGAATTTTTATTTTTTTTATAAGCCAATTTCCTTCTTTAATAGCAAATAAACAAAATTCATACCAAACTATTCAACTTTTATTCATTATCTTACATAACAAAAGAATGTATTGAAAAATGGAGAATAATATGAGACAACATCCCGTAAGACGAAAGGCTTTTTACTTGTTTGCAACTCGGGTGGACATGTAACAACTTGAAGCAAGCCTTTTCTTTAGAAAAAATTTGTCAAAGCCCATGTGACTACATATTTGCCTTTTGTTTTCTTGCAAATTAATAGCTACTGCAATGGTGGAAGAGTTCAATGGAGGCAAAGAACTTAGACCCTCTACTTTAGTCACTGCTTCATCTTTTTTTCTTCCAATTTTATGCGTTTCTTTTTTCTAAGTTTGCATGCATGCATGGGCCAAATGTTATGTTTCATCATAACTACGTCATAATTACATATCAATTGAATGTAACTTTACATTTTTTTAACACTAATAATTTTAACAATTATCTGATTTATAATTCAAAACCTATCTAATGAACATTATTTTGAAACGAAAAATAAGTAATATACAGAGATTAAGCAAACTATATAGAAATAATGAACTACACACACTAAATAATATAAAAAAAAATTTATTAAAATAACTTCATTCATGTTTCGGTTTCATATAAAAATTTATTACGAATAAAGGAATCGAATAAGAACCTGTGTGGAAGAATAACTAAAGTAGAAACAAGAAGGCCTTCACTCAACTCGTGGCTCTTTTTCCTTTCTTTTCCTCTTCAGCTTAATTCCCTTTTCCTTTATGTTTTCTCTCAAATGTTGTTCTGTTTTTCTCTCTTGTTTGCTTTCTCTCAGTTTTTCTTTCTTCCGTTTTTCCTTTTGTTTTTTTGCTTTGGTTTTTCTCTTTTTGTTTCTTTCTTTTTCCGTGTGTTATGTGTATGTGTGTTATAGTGTATTGTTTTATGATAGTGAAGTTGGGGTAGCAGATTGTGTGAGGGATGGGTTGTGTGGGGAGATGGGTGTTTATGGTTATGTATGTTTTATTTTATTTTTCTTTATATTATTTATTTTAATATAATAAAATTTATTTTAAAAATAATTATAAATTTTAATATGATTTTATTTAATTAAATATATTATAGATTCTATTATAAAATAAAACAATAATATTTTTTTTTTTTTTTTCTAATAATAAATAAGTTATAATTATTTAAAATTGTTTGTTTAAATGTATTTATTAAAGTAATGTATTTAATTATCTAATTGATATTTATATTTGATATGTTTTTTTTTTAGTGTGGCAATATTTTTCCTATTAAATAAAGGATTCTATTTTATCATTTGTAATATTATTCTAGAGTCTTTAGAAAAAATAAGACTCTAGCTCTATTTCTTTTAGTTCTTTCTTATATATTTTATAAAACATTATAGCTACTTCATTGTATCATCAAGAGAAGATACAGATCACTCTTTCTCTTCTCTCTATTCTCTCTACTCTTCTTCTTTATTCTTTATTATTTTATAAAACATTATTAGCACTCATCCCTTATGAGAAGAAGTACAGATCACTCTTTCTATTCTCTCTACTCTTCTTCTTTATTCTTTATTATTTTGTAACACGTTATCAGTACGAGACTCTGTCAAACAAGGTGAGATTATAAATATGAAGGATTTCAAGGTTAGTAATTCTTTATGTTATCTTTCTTTTGCTACTACTAATATAATTATTATTGGATTTGAGAAAAAATAATTGGTTTGAAATCATTTATATTTTAAATGTATTCCTTAAGAACAATATTATCATAAAGGATGATAATATGTTGGGTTCAAATTCCATCGATTCATGCCTAAGACATTTTTATATGGATAAGATGTTGAATTTGAATCTTAATACACCATATTGATGATATTATGATGGCTAAGGCAAAATAATGGGTGTTTAATGAAAAGTCATGAAATTCGACCCATTGAATATGCTTTATTCCATGAAGTGAATGTGGTAGCAATATATGATAAGTCTGAAATATGACAACTTACTTCATTCTTGAGGTGTATGTGGTAGCAGTGCATAATATGTCTGAAAGAAGACAAGTGATTGAATGTATGAATATACGCGTGGAGGGATAATATGATAATGATCATAAAAAATAATGATATTTTTACACACTTATATGATTATAAGATATACTAGAGAAAAATTCTCTACATCATATGTATGCCTCGATTTGCTTCTGAAGTAGAAAAATCTTGAAAGAGGTTATAAGATATCATAATTTGATAGGCTTAAGGCACGATTATATTCCATTTCTGGGGAATGAGAAAATTATTAATGCAAACGTGCACTTAATTGTGACTGTATCACAACTCACCTCCGAAAGAGGTTGAATAATTTTGAAATCTACTTCTGAAGTAGTAAATTTGAAATTTATTCATATAATAGTAAATCTGAAATTTACAAAAGAAAAAACACATATCATGGTAAACTTGAGTTTACTAGATTAAAAGTTCATAAGTTGACATGAACGATTGTGATATCCCAAAGATGTGCATACTGAGT
This sequence comes from Capsicum baccatum var. pendulum, assembly GCA_030864225.1. NCBI lineage: Eukaryota > Viridiplantae > Streptophyta > Magnoliopsida > Solanales > Solanaceae > Capsicum > Capsicum baccatum. The sequence goes on from CM061550.1 coordinate 205,941,689, forward strand.
ATTGAACATATATTGAAGAATTAGAAAATTCTTCATGAACTTTAATGTTGCTTGTTCTCGTTATAAGTTGGTTGGATCAACTAATTTTGGGATTGGATCTCTCAAAATCTGAAAAGAATAAAAGGTGAATAAGGGCCCGTTCACCTATTATGTGATATGTTGAAAAGATGCATCAATAAGATGATCACATGTACATTCATGGTCAACCTACATTTGACATTCATAAAGTTACTTGTTCAATATAAATTGAGCATAATTTTCATATTGTGTAATCAAGATAATTCATCTTGATGATGATGGTTTAGCATTGAATGCCTTCCATAAATAGTTGAACCATTACTAATGAGAACAAATTTGCATGTATTGATATGAAATATGAAATATGAAATATGATATATTGCCTACAATAGCACTTGTATGCATTAGACCAATATATTGTGATTATTTCTTCCTCTCAATTGGTTCAAGGTCAGGAACCAACTATTCCATCTAATAGTTTTGATATGCGGTATACGAATAATAAATATACCATGATGCACAAAGATGGATTCCTCAAAGAAGATGGAGGATGTATGTTAGTTTTCTTAACATAAAGGGGAGATTATAAGCAGCTATGAAATATGTTAGGAATTATCATCAGATCCTCATTCAAAAGATAATTCAAGTCAAATGTCGAAAGAATCCCATATTTAGATGCAAGTGCTCCTATTTTGTGTCCTCAGATGATAAAGTCTATGCATGCGTGAAGCATGATAGACCAATTGATTCCAAATGAAATAATCCTTGAAAAGGATAAGGAGTAAATAATCATGATAAGAAGGCAATGTGCTCTTGAAGAGACTACGACATAACACTTCATGAAATCTTATGAGAGGTTTAGGTATCTGAAAATAATGAAGTAATGATATCTCAAAATATTATGTCGCATTGTGAACCAATACAAAATAAGAAATCATCGATGATGTCTTTGATACAATATTGGCGCAATATTGTAAAAGATTATGAGGATCTAAATTCTACGTTAATTTAAGCATGCTGACGTAGAAATATTTATCAAGTGACCTGAAAGGATGCATTTTGGTAAGCGTAAAACTTATTTGATTTGCCGTCCAGACACTTGAAGATGTCATACTTGACATGTTGGATATTGTTACTTGACAAACATCCACATGAAAATTCCTAAAGGATTCAAAATACCTGTAGCATATAAAGTTCCTGAAAATTTTATTATTATCTTCATAAGATATAATTTGATGATCTGAGTATCATTGAAACTCTTAGAGAGTTTTCAAAAGCAATAGAGTATTTGCTTAAATGAGAAACATGCAAAAATTGAATAAGGATCCATTCCGACCTCAAGAAAAGAATGAGGAACTCCTTGTTCATGAAGTACCATATCTTAGTGCAATTGATGCACTAATGTATCTTGCAAATACTACAAGGCCTGATATAGCCTTTTTTTTAGTTAATTTGTTAGCAAGTTCGCAGTCCCGATCTTATTGGTCATGCTAATTTTGGGTACTTATCTGACCTACAGAAAGCTTGGTCTCAAATAGGCTATGTGTTCATATGTGGTGGTACTGAAATATCTTGGAGATATACAAAGCAGTCTATCGTAGCCACTTCATCGAATCATGCTGAGATAATAGCTATACATGAAGCAAGCCGAGAATGTGTGTGGTTGAGGTACATGATACATCTCATTTGAGAAAAATGTGGTGTGAAATATGACAATCTACCCATAATTTTATACGGAGATAATGCATCATGCATAGTACATCTTAATGGAGGATTCATAAAAGGAGATAGAACGAAGCACACTTCATCAAAGCTTTTCGACATACATGAGCTACAAAAGAATGGTGATATCAATGTGCAACAGATTCTTTCAATTGAAAATGTGACTGATTTATTCACCAAGTCTTCTCCAATTACAATTTTTAAGAAGATGGTGCACAAGATCGGGATTCAAAGGTTCAAGGATGTTCTCATTTGGGGGAGTTATTACGCGTTGTACTCTTTTTCCCTTATGAGGTTTTGTACCACTGGATTTTCCTTGTAAGGTTTTTAATGAGGCAGCCGATATGCGTATTGTTAAAAATGTGTACTTTTTTTCCTTCAATAGATTTTTTTTCCTATTGGATTTTTTCTATTAAGGTTTTAACGAGGCACATTATCTATCTAGGCATTCAAGGGTGAGTTTACATTATAGTGAATGTCTATCAAGATCTAATAAGATCTAGTTGATATCTATCAGGACTTAATGTATTTGTCTTTTAGTGTGAAACTAGGGGCAAATCCCCCCTATAAATAGAAGGGCTTCCTTCATTGTAAATCATCCCTCAAGAGAAGAAATAAGAATCACTATCTCTATTCTCTCTACTCTTCTTCTTTATTCTTTATTAGTTTATAACAGACTCTATTTTTTATAGTTTTCAAAAATTTTAAAACAAACTTTGTAAAAATAAGATAAAATTGAAATATTTAATTTAGACCTAAAAATAAAATACATATATATATTAAACACTAAAAATGGCGTAAAACATTATGTTTGGTCAAAATTTAGGTGTTTACACTTAGTCGCACGAGCGAAAATAAATAAATCAATAGTGAAACTCAAGAACCGAGTTACTTAAACTAATTGTCCAATAAGAGAAATTTAAATCATGAGAGAGAGAAAAAATGTAATAACTTGTAGCTTGTTATCAAGATCGTTGAAATACCTAATAGCTTACTAGTTACTATTTGAGAGTTGAGTCACTAGAACTAATTTAGTTTCGATCGGAGTAGTACAATAAGTATCAATGTTAGGACTTTTGACTATTAATTATGTTGTTGTTTGTAGTCGCTTCCACCACCCTAGATCTAAAGCAAATAGGTTAATATTTGATTATTTTTTAAAATTATCTATAAAATTTATTTTACATGTATTATTTGGTACGTTTCAATTATTTTTTCAATTAATTTTTGAAAAATGAAAACCTACCTAATTATGCAGTACAATTATAAACTTACATAAAAATCATCGATTTTATCAAAATAAATCTAAATTGGTTTTGTTCTGTTGGCTAAGTCAGTTTTTTTCTTTTAAATGAAAAAGAGTCTAAATTAACCAACTTATTAAAAATAGTATAAAAATATCATCCATTCGCCTGTTGGCTCCATTATACCTCTAGCATCCACTTTTAGGCTCGATATTGCCCTTCATTTTAACAACCCTCAAATTAAGCCAAAAAATACCTCTATTTGTCCCCACATAATTAATCCAATTGATTTAAACGATCCACTCAACAACTTGAATCCGCCAATTAAATGACCCACCCCGTTGACTTAACCTGGATACCTTATGTCATTTAACCTCATTCCTTACACGCTCATTTCACTTCATTGGACATATAACATATCATATAATGTGACATAGCTGAAATCATAATTTGAGGCTTTGCTTAACATATTTGTAAAATTGTACTGCTGTGAGTCTATGCTCAATTTCTATATGGTAAATCATATGCTGAAATTTACATCTAAAACAAATATCTTTTCATCTTAGAGTTCATAGTTTCGTAAACTATTCTTAAAACCATAAATTTCAAATATCATAAGTTAGGAATTTACATAATATTCATAGGTTCATAGAAATTCTTTCACTGAAATTAGGAATAACACATAAAGGAATAATATTTAAAATTTGAGTATGAAAATTCTAACTTCGAACTCAACTCAACATAACCTCAAAATACTTGAACGTGGGAATAAAATGAATCTATCAGTGAATTTTTGCGCATTCATTAAAGAAAGACTCAACTTGGTGAAGAGTCTGAAGGAATCTGACTTGAAACCCTAGGCTTGATTTCCTGATCAGGAACTTGTTCTTACTTTAGGTTTGGAGAGAAGAATGAGACAATATATATATTAACTTATAAAAATAGCCTCATAAAGAGTTTAAACGTTGTGGAAAAGGATTTTGCGGTAGGAAATGGACAAAAATACTTTTTCAAAATGTGCTGAAATTTTTAGAAATCACGAGCCACGAATTACTCTAGGAATAGTGGACTGGCTTCACGATTAGTGGACTAACTTCACAAACAGTGGAATGATTTCACAAATAGTGGACTGATTTCATGATTAGTACTGTCATTAATGATTTTAAGAAAATTTAACAACTCTCACACAAGATACCACAACTTATTCACGATTAATGGTTCCATTCCACGGACCATGTCGTCGCTCGTGAAAACCTGAAAGATTAAGACATTTTGGGACTTATTTCACGGGTGGGTTCACGATTCTTGATATGGTTCCTCGACTCGGGGACCAAGTCGTATGGTCTTGCAACTTTGAATTTCAGTCTGATTTCCTATAATAAGCACCAAGTATACGTAGGCTCGCAATTCAGGGTGTTACAATATCGTCAGTCTGATTTCCTATAATAAGCATTGAGTATACGTAGGCTCGCAATTCAGGGTATTGTAGTATTTACCAATTAACACTAAATATCAGTGGCGGTCAGGATTTTCATTATGGGGATCAGAAGTAAATATACGAACTAGTCAAAGAGAGTTCAACATCTACTATATATGCATAAAAAATATTTTTAACCATATAAAAATAGTATAAAAATAATATAATTTTCCGTCGAAGGGCCCCCTGGACAGAGGCGGACCCACATGTATCGGTGAGGGTGCACGTGCACCCATTAACGTTGAAAAAATTCCGTGAATATATGTATATATACTTTGAGAAATTGGGATATACTTAATAGTGCACCCATATAATCTCAAAGGTGCACCTTAGTGCACTGGTCGAAGCCAATGCTTCTTGCCCACGTAACCAGGGATTGAACCTGGGCTCTCACAACATTTTTTAAAGATTATTACTAAAATTATAACATCAAAACTGCAATTGCTAAAATAGGGTTCGAACCCGCAACCACCTTATATGGTGAACACACCTTGATCATTAAGGTACCACAATTAATTGTTCAAAAAAGTTAAAAGTCAACATATTAATAATGAAGTTACTCATATTTATTCTATATATTTATTTTTTCAGTACTATTCATGTCATTAGCGACAAATCAAATATGATAATATCGGGTGAATCTAAAAAATAGATTCAAATTGGGGTGGCTTTTAAATTTTAGTCCCAAATAAAAAAGCTTCCTTAAAATAGCTTTTACCTATTAATAAATATTCTTTTGGACAAAATTGCCCTGATCAATGAGGTAAATAATTACATAAATGATTTTCATAATGGATAACAACTCCATATTTATATCTTTCAACTTTTATTTTTTCTTCTCTTTTTATTTTTAATTTTCTCATCCCTTACTTTTTTTCCTTTTTCCTCTCAACTTCTTTTTTTTTTCTTTTTTCTTTTTTTTATTTTTTATTTTTTATTTTCTCTTTTTTTTTTTGGTTATTTTTAGTTTTCTCAACCCTTACTTTTTTTTCTTTACACCTTTCAACGTCTACTTTTATTAAAAAAAAAACTTTTTTTATTTTTTAAATTTTTTTCTTTATAATTTTTTTCGACCTTTATTTTTGTTTAATCTTTTTTTATTTTTATCAACCTTTATTTTTTTTTCCTACTCTCTCACAACTTCTACATTTTCTTTGATTTTTGTTCTTTTAATATTTTTCTTCATTTTCTTCTTTTTTTCGTAATTTTTATTATTTTTGTTCTTTTCTTTGATTTCTTCCATTCAAGTTACATCTCATGAGCAGGAGTTGACACTATCACATTATAAAGGCAAGACTTATGACTTTCGAACAGTAATCTACGTTTCATGAGCAAGAGTTGACACTACTACATTGTAGAGGCAAGACTTATGACTTTCAAACAACAAGTTATAATTCATGGGCAAGAGTCGACACTACCACATTGTATTTTGATTTATGAGATATTTTATAACTCTTACTTTAGAGGAAGGACTTAGCTCAGGGACTTTCAAACAACAAATTATACCCCACGAGCAAGAGTTGACTCTACCATGCGTTATGTTTTCATTTATGAGATTTTCTACAACTATTGTCTTAAAGGCAAGACTTAGCTCAAGGATTTTCAAACAACAAGTTATGTTTCATGGGAAAGAGTCGACACTACCGCATTGTATTTTGATTTGTGAGATGTTCTACAATTATTGTCTTAGAGGCAAGACTTAGCTCAGGGACTTTTAACAACAAATTATGCTCCACGAGAAAGAGTTGACTCTACCACGTTATGTCTTCATTTATGAGATGTTCTACAACTATTGCCTTAGAGGTAATACTTAGCTCAAGGACTTTCAAACAATAAATTATGCCCCACGGACAAGAGTTGACTCTACCACGTTATGTTTTCATTTATGAGATGTTCTACAACTATTGCCTTTGAGGCAAGACTTAGCTCAAGGACTTTCAAACAAAAAATTATGCCCCACGGGCAAGAGTTGACTCTACCACATTATATTTTCATTTATGAGATGTTCTACAACTCTTGCCGTAGAGGCAAGACTTGACTCAAGGACTTTTAAACTACAAATTATGTCCCACGGGTAAGAGTTGACTCTACCACGTTATGTTTTCATTTATGAGATGTTCTACAACTATTGCCTTAGAGGCAAGACTTAATTAACTCAAGGACTTTCAAACTACAAATTATGCCCCACGGGCAAGAGTTGACTTTACCGCGTTATATTTTTATTTATAAGATGTTCTACAACTATTGCCTTAGAGGCAAGATTTAGCTCAAGGAATTTCAAACTACAAATTATGCCCCACGGGCAAGAGTTGACACTACCGCGTTATGTTTTCATTTATGAGATGTTCTACAACTCTTGTCTTAGAGGCAAAACTTAATTAGCTCAAGGACTTTCAAACTACAAATTATGCCCCACGGGCAAGAGTTGACTCTACCACGTTATGTTTTCATTTATGAGATGTTCTACAACTATTGCCTTAGAGGCAAGACTTAGCTCAAGGACTTTCAAACTATAAATTATGCCTAACGGGAAAGAGTTGACACTACCACGTTATTTCTTCATTTATGAGATGTTCTACAACTCTTACTTTAGAGGCAAGACTTAGCTCAAAGACTTTTCAAACTACAAATTATCCCTCACGGGCATGAGTTGACACTACCACGTTGTGTCTTCATTTATGAAATGTTTTACAACTCCCGTCTTAGAGACAGAACTTAGCTCAAGAACTTTCAAATAATAAATTATGCCCCACGGGCAAGAGTTGACACTACTGCATTATGCCTTTATTTATGAGATATTCTACAACTCTCGCCCTAGAGACATGACTTATCTCAAGAATTTTCAAAGAACTTCGTAACAACAATTCATGCCCTTAAATTTGCTTTGATGTCAAAAAAATAAAATACCTTTGCGGATTATCCAATTTTTTATTTATTAGCAAAATATAATAGAAGTTGAGAAAAAAACGATCAAACAAAATGGAGAAATAAAAAAAAAGATCGAGAAAAAAAGAAGAGAAAAAAAGAAAGATTAAGAAAAAAGTGAAGAATTAAAAAAATTGAGAAAAATAAAAATGAGAGGAAAAACAAAAACAAAGTTTGAGAAAAATGAGGGGAAAAAGGAAAAATGAAAAAAGAAATAAGCGATCAAACAAAATAGAGAAATAAAAAAACAGATTGAGGAATAAAAGGCAAGAAAAAAATAAAGATTAAGAAAAAAATGAAGAATTAAAAAAATTGAGAAAATAAAAAATGAGAGAAAAAATAAAAATAAAGTTTGAGAAAAATGAGAGGGAAAAAAGAACTGATAAAAAAACAAAAAGAAAAGAAAAATAAAGGTTAAGAAAAATGAATCCAAAAAGGAAAAAAATAGATAATGCTTGAGAAAAAAGAGAAAAAAATAAAGGTTGAGACAAATGAATTAAAACATGAAAATAAAATTAAAGAAAAAATAAAAAGTGAAAATAATAAAAAATGGAATAACAAAATTAAAGAAAAAGTTAAAAAAGTGAAAGTAATAAAATAATAAAATTAAAGGAAAAAATAAAAAGTAAAAAAAAAAAAAAAATTTGAGAGACAAATAAGTATGGAAAGTTTAAAAAATATATTTGAGGTATAGAGAGACAACATGGTACTTGTACTATACTTAAAAAGTAAGAAAGGTTATTCTTTAAAGAATTTTTATTGGGGTCAAATATCCAAAGCCACTCATATTTGGATCTATGGCATACAATTTCCTGATTAATATCCCTTAATTGACACTGAAAATTCTGCTAACGTCTACATTAAGATAATATTAATGCACCACAGTATTATCAAAAGTAAAAAGGGCTAAAAAAACTTCAAAGTCCATTGTGTTTAAGCACAAAGTACAAATAAAGCATGAGATTTAATGAAAAAAAGCATAAAGAAAAAAAATAATATAAATTATGTTTAGTCCAAGACTAATAATATAAGCATGAATGACAAATATATGAACAAAGAAATTGACTCTTTTTTATAAAGTAAAATATCAATTGTTTAGTATTCGCCTCTTCAGAAAAGTCTCATTGACAAGGGAAAACATGTCTTAGAAATTAGAACCTAAAGTCCACATTAAGCGAGGCAAACGCTCAATACATTTTGACTCTGGCTTCCGGGCTTATATGCGTCTTTGACAGGACTGGTGCACCCACAGACTTCAAATTCTAGGTTCGCCTCTGTCCCTGGAGCAAATGTATCTCCGCCCTGCCACTAATCCCCCTCCCCCCAAAAAAGGGAGAAAGGACAAAAATAACACCTAAACTAAAATAATTTCACAAAACTAGCACCTAAATTTATAATACCGGTAAATAGCCAGGCGTGACTCCCGTTATAAACCCGGTAAATAGCCACGCATATGCTTAACTACATATAACGAAAAAATACAAAAAATTCAAAATATAACTTTATCTTCTTTCTTTTCAGTCACAAATTTCTTTTCCTTCAAACTCCTAATTCTTCGCTCATTACCTTTTTCTATACTCATCTTTACCTTTTACATTCCATTACCTTCTGTATAAAATCTCTAAAAATTTGCTCAAAATTGATACAAAAATATGGCTACAACATCTGTTTTAGTACCAATAATGATCAAATATGGAGGTGAATGGATATCTGAAGTTGAATTTCAGAATTTTATCATCAATGGAGTTTTGTTCGATTCTGACTTTACTTACGATGTATTTGTTGCTGAATTATATAAGTAGTTAAATATAGATCCAACTAAAAATTTATTATATATCAAATACATTATCACGGCTGGATCTATGCCTATATACAACTGGTCCCTGTCGAATTTACAACTGGTGAATTGTCAAATGCTATATAGATTGTCGAAACAAATCACTCTCCTACCATTGAAGATAATTTCTCTGAGAAACACTTGAAAGATGAGCCAAAGCCTATCATAATGGATCCTCTTCATAGGGATGTTGAAGAAGGGCAACTGTATTGGAATAAAAATATAATAACTAGCGTTATGAAGTATTATGCAATCCGACATAGATTTCAATTTAAGGTCAAAAGATCATTAAGGTATGATTCTACACAAAAATTGTATCGATTTAACATATATACTGCATCAATTTGGTATATAGACTGTATATGTACAGATTGCACAAAAACATGCACAGATTTTTTTAATATACAAGTGGTATTAAACTGTATCAATTTAGTATAAAATAGTATCAATTAAGTATCAATGTAGTATTTATATGGTATATATACTGTATGAATGTGGTATTAAAGTGTATCAATCTAGTATAAAAGAGTATCAATTGAGTATCAATATGGTGTTTATGTGGTATATATACTGTATAAATGTGGTATTAAAGTGTATCAATCTGGTATAAAAGAGTATCAATTGAGTATCAATGTGGTGTTTATGTGGTATATATACTGTATGAATGTGGTATTAAAGTGTATCAATCTGGTATAAAAGAGTATCAATTGAGTATCAATTTGGTGTTTATGTGGTATATATACTGTATGAATATGGTATTAAACTATATCAATCTGGTATAAAAGAGTATTAATTGAGTATCAATGTGGTGTTTATATGGTATATATACTATATGAATATGTTATTAAACTGTATCAATATGGTATAAAATAGTATCAATTGAGTATCAATGTGGTGCTTATGTAGTATATATACTGTATGAATCTGGTATTAAACTGTATCATTCTGGTATAAAAGAGTATCAATGTGTGTTTATGTGGTATATATATTGTATATGCATGTATAGGTTCCCTTTCTCTTTTTTTGAAAAAAATGTATCAATATGGTATAAAAGTGTATAAATCTAGAATAAAATAGTATCAATTGGTTATAGATACTACATATGCAAGGATGTGAGCTGTCTGTTATATAATCGTCTAAAATTCAATAATCTTTTTTATTTCTCATCAAATAAATGACATTTTTTTTATCTCATTTGCAAGTAAGAAACCTACATTATCTCATTATAAAAGACTTCTTTTCTAGTATGAAAAAAAATGCATCAAAAACTTTGAATCAAGAAGGTCAAAAATGAATTTACCCTGCTTACTGCTTGTGACACCTTTGTGGAGTTTTATCTACAGAGAACTTAAAATGATAAAATTGGGTGGGTTACTGAGGATTTCGTTTCCAACAAGGAGATAACTGATCATCATGTGTGGATAAAAAGGTACAACATTGGTTTTTGCCCATTGGTCGGCTAAGGTTTGTGTCACGCCCCAAAATCCCATCGGGCCGGACTGGCACTCGAAGCCGAGAAGGCTCGGGAGAACCCGTTCAAATACCTGTACTTTCACTTACATGTCACCAAAAATTTGGGAAGCACTTCGTTACATATAGAAGGGTTTAATTCCCTGTATCAGCACAACACACATAAATATATATATATATATATAATACTTGGCCGTCGGGGCCACCACATATACAAATATAACATCACTATATAAACTCCCATGACTTTACCCTTCCTTATGTCTACAAATCCTCTAGGATATATACATGACATAACTAGGGTCGGGACAAACCCCCGCCCACACACGACTCCTGTACAATGACAAAACATAAGGAACCGACTCGAAAAGCTCCGAAGCAAACTGGAGCTCACCAACAATAGTTGTATGACCTGGCTCCTATCTATGCTGTGAATGACCTGAAGCACCTGTGCCTGCAGCATGAAATACAGTTCCCCCGTGAGGGACGTCAGTACGAAATATGTACTGAGTATGTAAAGCTGTAAATAATCATATGTGATATAGGGGATCAAGAAAATCAAACGCAAGTGAATAAATCATAATTGAAGTGAACCACACTTCATAAACACTTTTAGGATCATGTACATTATCATTAATCTGAACTGGGTTCTTGAATTCAAACACATTTGTGGAGCGGTATACATTCGTTCATTTCATTCTTTACAATTATCATTCGCCATTACCTCCTCCTCCCGAACCTCCAACCACCTAACAATAATCAATATTGTATCGTACTGTGACCATTAGGCTGCCCCCAGTACATATCAACTGGGATCTACCCATGCTAGGCTTATGCCCCTGGGATACCACCCATAAACACATAAATAGGGATCGACCCATGCTAGGCTTATGCCCCTGGGATACCACCCACACGTATATCAAGTAACATACATAAGAGATCTTTCCAATAACTTAGTTCAAAAGCTTTTGAGATTATTACATTAGTGTTCATGCCAATATAGTAACTTTGGAACAATGATACATCAATGGGAATCAAGTAATAGACCTTCTATACAATAACAATGTCATAAAGACTCATTGGTACATCAACAATGTGTTTCAGAATCATCAATATCACAATAATGAAATAGGAGCCTTTTGGTATATCAATGAAACATTTTGACACTTTATAGAATGGAAACAACTTCGTTGGTAATGTAGAACAATACATGTTTTTGGACAACCTCGGAATCTTACTTGATGGAACATTGGTGTTTTCATGCCAAAGAACATTGTTAGAGTATGCTTTACATACCTCGTTGTAGATTCGGATGCCAATTCAACACAACTTGTTGCCTTTACAAATCACTTATCTACAATGAAATGTTTGGCATCTAGGATTAGCAAACCAACACCACAATTCTCTTCCATAATTTCATACAATCAATATTTGCAAAGCATTCCAAAAACCAACCTGAACAATAGGTTTATGTGTGTATATATATATATAATAATTATTTCAATACCACATCATCAATACCACATCATCACACCAAATCCCTTCACAATTCAACATAATCCAACATCATTTCCCAATCATCTTTCAACAACAATCACGTAACATACTTCTTATGCTCACATGCATATATATATATATATATATATATATATATATATATATATATATATATATATACATATCCATATAAATAACACCAACATAATTTACATCCTTACCATAAAATGGCCCTTTTGATTTCGAAGTCTTGTTGGCACAAATAAGGGGTGCTTCTCGAAGCCCTCGAGACGGTGAACACAACTACGGAATCAATTTGGATTTTCTACGATTGAATCACAAGATAATTGGAGTTGAAATTAGGCTAGGGTTTCTTATTTTCAATAATTTGATGATAATTGATGGATATGAGACTGATTATATGTATATAATGACCAATTTTCGTCCATGAGGTGATGGTAAATGACCATATTGCCCTTAAAAATTTAAGTAAATCCGAATCTGTCCATGGTGGACTGTTTTGACAGGCTAAAGTAAATCGGCCATAACTCTTTGCTCCGATATCAGATTTGGGTGAAATTGGTATCGTTGGATAGATAATTCAAAGGGCTTTCATTTCATATAAAGTAGACTACCCAGTTAGTCCTGTACAAGGAGTTATGATTGTTTGAAGTTGTCCCTAAAAATTTATTTTGAGAGGCTGAAGTAAAACAAGTATAACTCCTTACTTAGATGTTGGATTTGGATGAAACCAATTGCATTGGAAATAAGACTCAAAGATCTTTCTTTTGATAGGTCACAGCTCTCCCAATTCATTATATTGAGGGAGTTATGATTGTTCAAAGTTGACCCAAAAAACTAGCAGGCCTCAGTAGTTTGTGTGCAGGAAATTTTCCTGCACATTTACTGTTCACAACATCCCGGCCACCGTTTTACAGTTTCAAACATGCTCGATTATATCCAAAACTTATCTGTTTTTGGAAATCTTTATATCGTTGGAAATCTTTAATCGAGCATGTTCGAAACTATAAAACGGTGGCCGGGATGTTGTGAACAGAAAATGTGCAGGAAATATCTGTTTTTGGAAATCTTTATATCGTTGGAAAGCTTATTCAATAACCTTCGTATGGAACCATCGAAGGACAAATTCCGATATAAATAAAATAAAAAATTAATTCCATATAAATAAGACCAATACACGTACTTGAATACGCCAATACATGTACTTGAATACGGGGTGTTACATCCTTCCCCCCTTTAGGACATTCGTCCTCGAATGTTAGCGTAGTTATTCAACCAAAACAAGTTCAAGTCCACCATTAACATTCACATCATCACATAAATACTATGCATATATAAACAAAAACTTACTTGTTAATGTTCTAACTCCATTTCTTGAACTTCCTCTTCATCTTTGAACAAATGAGGGTACTTAGATTTCATTGCTTCCTCAGCTTCCCATGTAATCTCTTCCCTTTGTTGATTTCTCCAAAGTACTTTCACCGATGCTACTTCTTTATTTCTCATCTTCTTAACTTAACGATCTAATATAGCAATAGGCATCTCCTCATAGGTAAGATCTTCTGTTACTTGCACATCTTCAGTAGAAGTAATAAGGGACGGATCTCCGATGCACTTTCGAAGCATCGATACATGAAATACTTGATGCGCTGATGAGAGTTCCTGAGGCAGCTCTAATTCATAAGCAACTTGCCCACATCTTCGAATAATCTTATACAGGCCTATATATCGTGGACTCAACTTTCCTTTCTTGCCAAATCTCATCACCCCTTTCATTGGCGATACCTTCAAAAATACCCAATCGCCTAACGAAAACTCTAGCCCTCTTCTTCTACTATCCGCATATGACTTGTGTCGACTTTGGGATGTTTTCAACCATTGCTGAATCACCTTGACTTTTTCTATGGCTTGATACACAAGATCCAGTCCGAACATAAGAGTTTCACCCGCTTCGAACCATCCTATTGGTGATCTACACTTCCTCCCATATAAAGCTTCATATGGTGCCATTTTGATACTTGAATGATAGCTATTATTGTAGGCAAACTCAATAAGAGGTAAATGATCATCCCAGCTGCCTTTAAAATCTATAACACATGCTCGTAGCATATCTTTAAGTGTTTGAATGGTGTGCTCTGCTTGTCCATCCGTCTGAGGGTGAAAATCTGTACTCAGATTCACTTGTGTTCCCAAACTCCGTTGGAAAGACTTCCAAAAGTTTGCAGTAAATTGAGTTCCCCGATCCGATATAATAGAAGTTAGCACTTCATGTAATCGGACTATTTTTTTAACATACAGCTTCGAATATTCTTCAACTGTGTAAGTGGTCTTAATGGGTAAGAAATGTGCGGATTTAGTAAGTCTATCCACAATCACCCATATAGAATCAAATTTTCGAGCTGTACGAGGCAAACCTGTAACAAAATCCACGTTGATCATGTCCCACTTCCAAATTGGAAGATCTATGCATTGCATATAGCCTCCGGGTTTTTGGTGCTCAACTTTCACTCTTTGACAATTTGGACATTCAGCTACAAATTCTGCAATGCTCTTCTTCATGTCATTCCACCAATACATATCTTTCAAATCTTGATACATTTTGGTTGACCCTGGATGAATGGAATACCTTGAAAAATGTGCCTCTATCATAATCTTCTTTCTTAGCCCCGTCTATATCCGGCACACACAATCGGTTTTGGCACTGAAGTACTCCTTCTCGCGTAAGCTCAAATGCCTTGGTCGCACCACTCTGAACGTTCTCCTTAAGCTGTAATAAAATAGGATCTGCATATTGCTTCTCTTTCACTTAAGC
Organism: Capsicum baccatum var. pendulum; assembly: GCA_030864225.1. NCBI lineage: Eukaryota > Viridiplantae > Streptophyta > Magnoliopsida > Solanales > Solanaceae > Capsicum > Capsicum baccatum. The sequence goes on from CM061550.1 coordinate 205,956,712, forward strand.
TACTAATGAAGATTCCGCAGCATTATGTACGATAAGCTCTTTGTCCGGAGTTTCAAGAAGACGAACTCCTAGACTAGCTAATTGATGAAGATCTTTAATCATCCCTTGTCTTTCTATAGGTGCCATCATAGCCTTACGACTCAACGCATCAGCTACTATATTCGCTTTCCCTGGGTGATACAAAATATCAACATCATAATCTTTTAATAGTTCCATCCACCTTCGCTGCCTCAGATTTAGATCCTTCTGACTGAAAATATATTGTAAACTCTTGTGATCAGTATATATATCAACATGAACCCCATATAAATAGTGGCGCCATATTTTTAAAGCAAAGATAACCGCTGCCAGCTCAAGATCATGTGTGGGGTAATTTTTCTTATGTGGCCTCAATTGCCTTGAGGCATATGCTATCACCTTACCATGCTGCATTAATACATATCCTAAACCAATTCTCGAAGCATCACAATACACTGTATACCCTTCTGTACCTTCTGGAAGTACCAACACAGGTGTAGAAGTCAACTTATTCTTCAATTCTTGGAAACTCTCCTCACACGCATCATTCCATTGGAACTTGGATGCTTTATGCGTTAGCTTGGTTAAGGGTGCTGAAATGGAAGAAAAGTCTTTAACAAACCTTCTATAATAACCGGCCAACCCGAGAAAACTACGAATCTCCGTAGGCGTTTTGGGCCTTGGCCAGTTCTTCACAGCTTCTATCTTTTGAGCATCAACCTTTATCCCTTCACTAGATACAATATGACCCAAAAATGCCACCGACTTTAACCAAAACTCACATTTAGAGAACTTTGCATAAAGCTTACAATCACGAAGAGTCTGCAATGCCTGTCGTAAGTGATTGGCATGGTCCTCTTCTGATCTAGAATAAACTAGAATATCATCTATAAAAACTACACAAATACATCCAGGAATGGCTTAAACACCCTATTCATCAAATCCATAAAGCTGCAGGTGCATTTGTTAGCCCAAATGACATAACTAGAAACTCGTAATGACCATACCATGTTCGAAAATTTGTCTTGGGTATATCCTTCTCTTTGACCCTCACTTGGTGGTAACCTGACCTCAAATCAATCTTAGAAAAACACTTGGCGCCCTATAACTGATCAAATAAATCATCAATTCTTGGGAGAGGATATTTATTCTTAATAGTCACCTTATTTAATTGTCGATAATCAATACACATCCTCAGCGAGCCATCCTTTTTGCACACAAATAACACTGGTGCTCCCCAGGGAGACATACTAGGCCTTATGAATCCCTTCTCTAGCAAATCTTTCAATTGCTCTTTCAATTCTCGCAATTCTGCTGGGGCCATTCTATACGGAGGAATGGAGATTGGTTGGGTGCCTGGTATTACATCAATACCAAACTCTACTTCTCATTCAGGAGGCAAACCTGGAAGATCTTCAGGAAATACATCAGGAAATTCATTTACCACTGGAACAACGTGAAGAGTTGGTGGCTCCGTTTCTGTATCCCTTACTCTAACTAAATGATATATGTATCCCTTGGAAATCATTTTTCTCGCTTTGAAATAAGAAATAAATCTACCTCTTGGTGCGCCAATCTTACCTTGCCATTCAATAACTGCTTCATTAGGAAAATGTAAAATACATTTTTTTCGTACAACAGTCAATTTTGGCATAACAAGACGCCAACCAATCCATACCCATTATAATATCAAAATCTACCATTTCTAGTTCCACGAGATTGGCCATCGTGTCTCGACCACACACAGTTACTACACAATCTTTATAAACTCTTCTAGAAATAATAGATTCCCTAACCGGGGTAGACACTTCCAACGGCTTTTCTAACAATTCGGGGATTCTTTTGAAATTTCCAGCAACCAAAGGAGTAACATATGATAATGTAGAACCGGGATCAATTAGAGCATATACATCAAATGAAAATATGGACAACGTACCCGTAACCACATCTGGGGAAGCCTCTAGATTCTGTCGATCTGCTAAAGCATAAGTGCGATTCTGAGTCCCGCTGGAACTGGCGACTCTTTTTCCATTTCTAGCGTGACCCACAGTTTGTGCACCCCTACCAGAATAAGATACAGGTGACGATGATGCAATAGCTGATCCCGAAGGTCATGCTACGCCACCTGCGCCCCTTTGTGGGTATTCTCTCATCATATGCCCCGTCATACCGCACCAAAAACAAACATTTGTTCCCATTCGACATACGCCCATATAATGCTTTCCGCATCGATTACATAGCTCTCGAGAAGGTTTCGATTGGCTCATGTTTCCTTGCCCATGATAGCCCCCTGATCGCGAACTATGACCCTCACTTCTTTGCCCAAATTGACTGCCTCTGAACCCCTGATGCTGTGGTGGAGCACTAGCTGCAGAATAAGAAAATAATGGCCTAGGTGGTCTAGCAGAAAATTGAGGTCTAAAAGCTCCATGTGGCGCCATAAACTGCCCTGTAGATCTGGCCCTCTTAGAAGATCCGCTTTCAAATTCCTGTGTTCTTTTTCTTTGCCTCTGATCTTCCATTTTCTGTGCAAATGCTTGGATCCTAGCTATATCCATGTCTTTATTCAGTACAGCAATAGTACAATCCCTAACCAAATATGGATCCAATCCATTCACATACCGATGAACTCTGTCATCCATAGTAGCTATAACATTAGGAGCATATCTGGACAAGGAATTAAATCGAAGACTATACTCCCTCACACTTGTATTACCCTGTCGAAGATTTAAGAACTGATTCGCACGGGCCTGACGAGTCTCATATGGAAGATAATGATCAATAAATGCCTCTTTGAACTCTTTCCAAGTAGCTGGGGGTGCATCAATGCCCCTTGACCGTTTCCAGTCTTCATACCAATATATAGCCTCACCTTTGAATCTATACGCGGCTAACTCCACTGTCTCTCTACCCGATACATGCATCACCTCTAGGGCCCTTTGGATCTGATCAATAAAGTCCTATGGATCTTCATTAAGATCGGATCCGGTAAAAGTAGGCGGATCCATCTTAAGAAAATCTTGCGTCCGAAGACTAGCCGCCCTATCAGTACCACTAGAATCCGCGACAGGAATAGCTTGCCCTTGGACTTGCCCAGCAACTATACGAGTCAAAAGTTGCACTGCATTTCTAAGATCTTGATCAACAGCATTAATAGGTGGCTCTAGGGATATAGTTCTCCTCTCCCTTATTTCTTCCGAACTGGGGGAAGTTTCTGATGCATGCTCAGCTGGAGCCTCACTTTGATTAGCTGGTATAGTGGGTGACTTACTAGTCCCCTCTCCGGCAGCCACATCTACTTTCTTACCGGTATTCTTGCTTCTGGTAACCGGCATCATTACTATAATAAGAGAAACAAACTAATTCAGTGGTCAACTATGACTTCATATACAATATAAGCTCTATCGCACGATCTAAGACATAAAGAAAAGAAATAATTCCTAAATATCCATAGCCTCCTGTTTATAGATGTGGTGCACAACACACCGATAAACAAGACTCTACATAGACACGGCTTTGTAGACTTACTAGGACGAACCTCTCTGATACCACTTTTGTCACGCCCCAAAATCCCATCGGGCCGGACTGGCACCCGAAGCCGAGAAGGCCCGGGAAAACCGGTTCAAATACCTGTACTTTCACTTACATGTCACCAAAAATTTGGGCAGCACTTCGTTACATATAGAAGGGTCTAATTCCCTGTATCAGCACAACACGCACAAATATATATATATATATAATACTTGGTCGTCGGGGCCACCATATATACAAATATAACATCACTATATAAACTCCCATGACTTTACCCTTCCTTATGTCTACAAAGCCTCTAGGATATATACATGACATAACTAGGGTCGGGACAAACCCCCGCCCACACACGACTCCTATACAATGACAAAACATAAGGAACCGACTTGAAAAGCTCTGAAGCAAACTGGAGCTCACCAACAATAGCTGTATGACCTGGCTCCTATCTATGTTGTGAATGAGATGAAGCACCTGTGCCTGCAGCATGAAATGCAGGTCCCCCGTGAGGGACGTCAGTACGAAATATGTACTGAGTATGTAAAGCTGTAAATAATCATATGTGATATAGGGGATCAAGAAAATCAGACGCAAGTGAATAAATCATAATAGAAGTGAACCACACTTCATAAACACTTTTAGGATCATGTACATTATCATTAATCTGAACTGGGTTCTTGAATTCAAACACATTTTTGGAACGGTATACATTCGTTCATTTCATTCTTTACAATTATCATTCACCATTACCTCCTCCTCCCGAACCTCCAACCACCTAACAATAATCAATATTGTATCGTACTGTGACCATTAGGCTGCCCCCAGTACATATCAACTGGGATCTACCCATGCTAGGCTTATGCCCCTGGGATACCACCCATAAACACATAAATAGGGATCGACCCATGCTAGGCTTATGCCCCTGGGATACCACCCACACGTATATCAAGTAACATACATAAGAGATCTTTCCAATAACTTAGTTCAAAAGCTTTTGAGATTATTACATTAGTGTTCATGCCAATATAGTACCTTTGGAACAATGATACATCAATAGGAATCAAGTAATAGACCTTCTATACAATAACAAAGTCATAAAGACTCATTGGTACATCAACAATGTGTTTCAGAATCATCAATATCACAATAATGAAATAGGAGCCTTTTGGTATATCAATGAAACATTTTGACACTTTATAGAATGGAAACAACTTCGTTTGGTAATGTAGAATAATACATGTTTTTGGACAACCTCGAAATCTTACTTGATGGAACATTGGTGTTTTCATGCCAAAGAACATTGTTAGAGTATGCTTTACATACCTCGTTGTAGATTCGGATGCCAATTCAACACAAATTCTTGCCTTTACAAATCACTTATCTACAATGAAATGTTTGGCATCTAGGATTAGCAACCCAACACCACAATTCTCTTCCATAATTCCATACAACCAATATTTGCAAAACATTCCAAAAACCAACTTGAACAATAGGTTTATGTGTATATATAAATATATATAATCATCATTTCAATACCACATCATCAATACCACATCATCACACCAAATCCCTTCACAATTCAACATAATCCAACATCATTTCCCAATCATCTTTCAACAACAATCACATAACATACTTCTTATGCTCACATGCATATATATATACATATCCATATAAATAACACCAACATAATTTACATCCTTACCATAAAATGGACCTTTTGATTTTGAAGTCCTGTTGTCACAAATAAGGGGTGCTTCTCGAAGCCCTCGAAACGGTGAACACAACTACGGAATCAATTTGGATTTTCTACGGTTGAATCACAAAATAATTGGAGTTGAAATTAGGCTAGGGTTTCTTATTTTCAATAATTTGATGATAATTGATGGATATGAGACTGAATATATGTATATAATGACCAACTTTCGTCCATAAGGTGATGTTAAATGACCATATTGCCCTTAAAAATTTAAGTAAATCCGAATCTGTCCATGGTGAACTGTTTTGACAGGATAAAGTAAATCGGCCATAACTCTTTGCTCCGATATTAGATTTGGGTGAAATTGGTATCTTTGGATATATAATTCAAAGGGATTTCATTTCATATAAAGTAGGCCTCCCAGTTCGTCCTGTACAAGGAGTTATGATCGTTTGAAGTTGATCCTAAAAATCTGTTTTGAGGGGCTGAAGTAAAATGAGTATAAATCCTTACTCAGATGTTGGATTTGGATGAAACCAATTGCATTGGAAAGAAGACTCAAATATCTTTCTTTTGATAGGTCACAGCTCTCCCAGTTCAGTTTATTGAGGGAGTTATGATTGTTCAAAGTTGACCCAAAAAACTGGCAGGCCTCAGTAGTTTGTGTGCAGGAAATTTTCCTGCACATTTACTGTTCACAACATCCCGGCCACCGTTTTATAGTTTCGAACGTGCTCGATTATATCCAAAACTTATCTGTTTTTGGAAATCTTTATATCGTTGAAAATCTTATTCAATAACCTTCGTATGGAACCATCGACGGGCAAATTCCGGTATAAATAAAATAAAAAATTAATTCCATATAAATAAGACTAATACACGTACTTGAATACGCCAATACATGTACTTGAATACGGGGTGTTACAGTTTGATTGGTAGCAATGTTGTTAATGAGTTCATTTGGGACCATAACTGAAACTTGAAGGTCGGTGCCTTTAAAAGCTTTAAGGAGTTCTGGATTTGCATCATAAATTTTGAATCTTTTGCCTTTGAAACCTTTGATTAAGTCAACTAATTTTGTTGGTAGAGTAAAGTTGTTCCCAAGTTATCTGTAGTATATTCCAACCTGAGATGAGATTTCTGCACCTAAAATTTACAACAAGTAGTAGAACCGAGTGAGCTACTGTAAGTAAAATATTCAAATAGAACTAACATTGTTTTGTATAAATGTATTAATACAGGTACTATCTGCAATGTGAGAATGAAAAATGTCAATGGATTTTTCAATCTTCAAGTAAAAAACAGTCAGAGGTCTTCATGGTGATAAGATTCTTTGATGTTCACACCTGTGCAATTGCAGATAGAATGCTTTCACAATATCATGCTACTTCATTGACCATAGCTGAAATGGTAAAGAACAAGTATTTAAATCTGAAATCATCATTCACTCTCACAGAGATCATGGATGAAATGAGAACCATTCATGGGATTAGAATGAACTACAAAAAAAACGTACAGAGAAAAAGAAAAGGCAATTGAACTAGTTAGAGGTTCCTGCGTGAATCATATGCTAAATTGTCAGCTTACTTGTATATGGTAAATACAATCAATCCAGGCTTATATACAAGGCTACACAAGACAGAGGACAATCACTTTCTGTATGTTTTGGTCGCATTGAATGCATCCATTAAAGAATGGGAATATTGCATGCCAACAATAGTTGTTGATGGTACTTTCCTTAAATTAGTGTACCGGGGAACTATGTTGTGTGCTAGCATGCTTGATGCAGCGGGTTAGATTAGTGAATTTTTTTTCCAGATACAATAGTACTTCCTTAAAAGATGTAAACAATTTGACTTCTTAACACAATTACAAATTGTAAAAGTTTAATATTCATTATTCATACTAGCCTAAGATGATTGACTTTTTTTACTTGCATAATCAGAGAAAATTCTAGCATTAGCATATTCTATTGTGGATTCTGAAAATGATACTTCATAGGAATTATTTTTTAGTATGTTTAAAATAGCACATGGTGAAAAAAAAATGTCCATAGTATCTGATCGGCATAAAAGTATATTAAAGACTGCTGCAAAGGTATATCCAAATGCAGCTCATTGTATATGCATCTATCATCTATGGAACAACATCAAAGGAAAATTTTAAGAGGAATCAGAAGCAGCTGAAGGGAATATTTTTTCCAATGGATCGTACTTACATAAAGACAGATTTTGATCGACTAATGAAAGATGCAGACAAAACCGATGAGAGGCTGAGGCCTTACCTGTTTGAAATTGGGTATGAAAAATAATCCATAACACATTCAAATGTCAATAGATCAATGGTGATGACTTCAAATATTGCAGAGTCGTTGAATTCAACAAATAGAGAGTCAAGAGAACTACCAATAAAGAAGTTGCTACAATTCAAGATGGATTTGGTAATGAAATGGAATAATGAAAATAGAATGAATATGCATGCAACATTTACTGAATTAAGAAACAAGTACAACACAATAATGAGGGAAAATCTTATTTTATCAGATAAACTAAAGGTAAAGAAACTGTGTTGTTATTTGTATTTCATACTGACTAAAATATGATGTGGTAAAGTTGCTTAATGTTTTATTGTATATTACAGGTAATGGCTTCTACCAGTCATATGTATGTTGTGATTGATGAAATTCAAAAGCGAAGCATTGTGTGTATGCATTAAAAAAGGTGTAGCTGCCTACAATTTTAGGTTGATGGAATCCCATGTTCTTATTCTATGGTAGTATTGAGTTATACTCATATGAATATACAATCCTACTATGCAGCTTATTACACAAAGAAAAAACTATTTGAAAGCCTATGACTTTTTAGTTATTCCACTTTTAGATGAAACAATGTGGCTCATTCCAACAGAAGTATCAGATATCATAGTACTCCCACCAATCTAAAAGTCGAGATCAGGCGGACTAAGAAATAACAATTGAGGCAAAGACATTATGGACTACATTTCTGCATAGAAAGTATCATGCGGATGATGTGAAAAGGTTGGACACAATCAAAGAACTTGCACAAATGCCCCAACAAGAATTTAATAAAACATTCTTATAGTTCCTATTTTATTTTTTCAAGTACGCCAGTTCATTCTAGATTGCAAAACATATTACAGGAATTGATTTTACATTTTAAGCTAAAATATGAAAAGTTGTCTACTTTTACATAAAATGTAGTAGATGATGCCTAAGATTACTTTTATGCTTCCTAGTTTGATTGCTAATAAAATATTTCGACATTATATGAATTTCAACTTCTACTTTTTATTGTCTTTATGATATCTTTTTTTATGAATTTATTTAGTAGTATGATGTATCTATATCTATATTATATTAAAAGTGTGAAGGGTCTTATAAATCACGTTTGAACTTTTTACCCTTCATTAAAAGTCTCCCCTTTAGATAAAATCGTCTTTTTACTATTTTTATTTAATAATAATTAATTTTAAAATAAAAATTGTTATATCAATGATAATTGATTTTTGAATTCGGTTATTTGGAGTCCTTTTTCTTTTAAAATTCTAATAGGCTTACCAAACTCTAATATATTATGTTGAACGTATAATTCAAAGAATCCTTCTTTTGTAGATAGAATTAATTATTAATGAGTCCTACATGTATATGGTAAGGACTTTATTTTTGGAGTTCTTTTTTTGGTGATGAATGATATAAACTATCAAGTGTTTATTTTTGGCAAATTAACCATAATTAGGAGTTTCTTTTGGAGATAGAATTAATTGTTAAGGAGTCCCACATGTATATGATAAGGACTTTATTTTTGGAATCCTTTTCTTAATTTATGAATGATATAAACCGTCGTGTGTTTATTTTTGGCAAATTAACCATAATTAGGAGTTCATTCCTAAAGATGTCATATGAGTCCAAGTTATGGGGAAATAATATATGCAATAACCTCAAACCAATCACACTTCTATGACTTCAAATTTTGATAAACTATATTTAAATAAAAAAAAAATTGCACAGTGTCCAAATTGTAAGAGGAACTTTTGCTATGAAGAGATCAAGAATTAGAGGGACAGAAACCACGTCTTTTTCGACTTGTTTGTTGAGCTTAAAAAGTGAAAAAGATGTCCACAGTGTCGCCAATTTATTGAATTTACTAAAGGTTACAAAACCGTTAAATGCAGGTTAGTTTATTTGATTAAATAATTCTTTTATCCTTTTCTTGTGCTTTTATGTAGATATAGGTATATGAAAACTATGAATCTTGAACACTTAATTAAATAAATAAAAGTTTACTTTCTTTAATGTTTAACAAAATAATTATCCCAGATATTTCGTATCGAATTGAAATTGGTCTGGCTAGAGCTAAAGTTTGGGAGTAAAGCATAAGTAATCGATTGATGGGAGACAGGTACTCCATAAATGTCGAGGTGCATGGAAGTTGGTCCACTGTCTGTGTATCACAGTTAAAAAAAAATACTCTCTTCGTATCTTTCGAATTTCAAGATCCAAATAAGTTTATTTTCAGCCATTATTTTTCACGTATCTTTTAAATATTTTGAATCGCCAATTATTATTTATTATAATATCTTTACGTAATTTCTAAATATATAAATTTTATTTAAAAAAAAATTAAAAATCTCATCTCTAAATTCACAATCAAACATAAACTATTTGATTCTCGAGACGTGAAAAATGTCACATAAATAAAATAGAGAAAGTAATTGATTGATAAGGTTATTAACTCTCGAGAAAGTAATGTGGATAGAATGCACTAGATTTTTGAGGCCTTACATTTAGCTACTATAACGAAAAGTAAAAAAAAATGTAGTATTGATTCCTCCCATACCTACATCCATCGCTCGCTGAAATTGAGGATAAAAAGGTTAATTGGCTGCGGAATTCTTGGCTATCAATAGGGGTAAGTGGTCTCTTTTATTAAATCTGTATCAACAGGGTATATATATATATTGATATTTACCATTTAGATCGTATTTAACTATTATAAATTAAAGTTCGTAAAATTCGAAAGAGTATGAATATAAAATAGATATTCATATTCTTATTGCATGCATGTTTATATACTTGCAGTGAGATAATTATCATTAATTGAACGAATTTTTTGCTACAAAATAAATTTAAGTAATTTCTTGAATATGATAGATTTATGATTTCATTTTGTTAGTTCAGTTGGCTCTAACAATTTTTTGAAAATACATTTCAAGGATTACTTTCAATATTGTATACTAAATGTTTTGGGATAAATCATGTTTGAGCTTTTTATACTTCATTAAAAGTTTTTCCTTTAGATAAAATCGTCTTTTCGCATATTCTATTTAAATTACAAATCCAATAAATCAATATAAATTTGGCCGACAGTACAAATGCACAATCAATAGCCTATTCTAACTAATTTTGAACAAACAAAAATAAAAAATCCTATACAAAACCAATAAATCAATATGTATTCCAACATTAGCATGTAAAAAGGAAAAAAAAAAAGGTGTCCTAACAAAAAAACTCAAAGTGGGAAAAATCGTGAAAAGTAAAAAAAAAAGTGTATTAGCGTATTAGATACAAAATCCTTTGAAGAGTATAATTTGTGTGAAGGTAATTTAAATAATTTAATTTTTATTTTATGTAAACAAAAATCAAAATCCTATTCGAACTAATTATAACATACATGTTAATATTTAACCCATAAAAAAAAATTAATCTTATCTATAATCTATATCTATAATATATTAGAAAAATACTCCTAAAATAGGATGGAAAAATACTCCTAAAATAGGACTTTATTAAGAAAATACTTTTATAAATATTGAGATGAACGTTAAACTAGAGAAGAAATCGGTTTACTTATTGAAAAAATATTATTAATGTCATCTAACTTGATTCGGTTACTTGATTCGGTTAATGTCTCTCTCTCTCTCTCTCTCTCTCTCTCTCTCTCTATATATATATATATATATATATATATATATATATATATATATTCTTTGTTTCCATTCAAGTTATTCTTCAGGGTCAAAATTTTCGCTCAGACAAGAATTATTTTCATCAAAATTGAAGCTTTGTGATCACTATTGTATTATTTTTTTTTATAGTTTACAGGATGAATTTGCAGGTGGTAGATGAATGTCGGTCGACTTTGAGGAATTTTTTTTAGGTAAAGGTTAGGTTTAACTGCATTGTTTTTATATCTCTATTTTGAGAATTTTTTTGTGTAAAGGTAAAGTTTAGTTGTATATTTTGATATTTCTATTATCGTATTATTTTGTTATAGTTTACATGTGGTAGATGAGTATCAGATAGCTTTGAGAAAATTTTTGTGTTAAGATTAGATTTAATTATATTATTTTGTTAATCGTATTGTTTTGTTGCAGTTTACAAGTGGTAGATAAATGTCGATTACTTTGACAAATTATTTTGGTAAAGGTTAGGTTTAATTAAATAAATTCTCCAAAAGATGTTGAATTTAATTATTATATTCATATTTATTACTTAAACAAATATCTAATTTAGTGTAATATTTGAACTCAATAAAGTGAGGTACACGCGCGAGGCGCGTACCCTTAAACTAGTATATATATAAGTCCATACGCGAGTTTCATTCAATACATACTTTTGAGTGTCATCTGTATAATATACAATACTAGTTAAATCACATCATATACAGGTGATATGTATGTGTCCAGGGAGAAAGTGTTTCTCCTATTGTTGTTTATCATAGCATGACTATAATGACAGTCATGCTATATATTCTTCTTCAGGGTACATTATGGTATATAAGTATCAAATTCAGCACGCATATATAAGTATAAAAATCAATACACACTTATACATAAAGAAAATAATATCAACATTCTAATAAAAAATAAAAGCTTTCAAAATCATATAATCATCAATATGAATCAATATAGATTCTTCAAAAAATAGAAATGAAAACTAAGCAAGTGTATCCCATCAAAAACTCCAGGTAAACACTTCCAATAGTATATCAAAAACTTCAAAATATGTCAAAAACTACACTTGCAAGTTATCCTAAATTATTGTTGCTTTAGAAAATTAATTTTTCTTTTTCAGTCTTTTAGTAGATTCATCATCGTTGATTGCACACTGCTTTTATTTTTTCCTTCCATATTGCCATAGAAATACACCATATCGGCTCTGTATGCTATCAATATCATCTAAACTTTTAAGAATTTGAACGACTTCAATCATGTACTCTACAAAAGCAGCTACAAAAACACCACGGTCCCTGCAACATATTTTCAATTGAGTATAATAATCAAAAAGAAAAAAAAGTGAAAGACTAGCAATAAAATTAGCTTTTTAGTACTAATTTAAGTGTTCTTTTGAGTGGGCAATCCATCAACCATCCGAATGTCAAATGAGTCAGCAACTACAATTTCATCACTTCTTTTGTCCCAAAAATCAATAGAAGAAAGGAAGTATGGTATCAATTCTAAATATGCTAAAACATCTTTCTTAGCAACACGTCTATGTCGTGCACCACACATTGAATCATAAACATAAATACATTGGTCTTTAAAAGACAGACGAGCCAAAATTCAGTAAAAATTTTCAGAAATATTGATCGAAAATAAAATATTATCAACAAAATACCACGACACATTACACCTCATAACATATCCGAGGATATACTCAATAATTTCATTATCCTCTTTAATAATTGCAACATCTTTCCTCTTACCCAAAAACTTTGTATCAAGCAATTAAACTAACAATCAGTTTTTGTGAATAAACTTCCACCATCCAAAAGAGTGTACTTTGATTTCTTCCGTAAGTAGTAAAAAAGCACATCAATATGCTGAAAAGTAAAGATAAAAGATCATTTTAATAAACTATATTACAATGTCCGAATCAATAAAGAATATTTCTGTACTACTATACTAGCAAACTATGATAGATAATAGACTTACTGAATCAGTTAAAGGTACTCCTGCAGCGTGTAGAACCATTCTTTTGTTTTAATCGTGACAACATCAAAGTCAAAAGCATTTGACAGATTATTAACAGATTTCAAATAAATAGGACGGTAACAAAAGCATGATATAACATATTAGTTATGGAAAAAAAATAATAAAAATTTAAGTTACAAAAATCTAAAAAGAAAACACTTACTTTGAATTAAGTCGTAATGACTTATCAACAAACTTGTTAAATGAAGACAACAACTTCATATCAAGAAATGGCTCTGTAATACTTATGGTAAATGAATGTTGGATACTGAATATGTGTTTTCTTGAATGTCCTTTATCTATGCACTTACTTGGTTGACCTTGAACATTACTACAACCAGAATCAAACTTGGACACATATGGTGATTCACATATTACAATTGGTTTTCTTATTCTACGAGGGACAATCGGTGTGTCTTCCAATATGACAGTAGATTTATCACCTACAAAATTATCATCAATATTTTTTCTATCATCAATATTTTTTCTTACGCTTCCAATATCAACAAGAACTTCTGTAGCCTCCAATGTAAAATTTGTACAGCCTAAATCTGTATCAATATTTTCAACAGCTTTCTCAATCATGGAATGTTCAATAATTTTATCAGGTTGAGTATACTTTGAGATTTCACTATCCGGAACAACTGACAAATCAATTTCCTAACTATTCTCAATCCTATCTTTCATACACTGTACAATCTCATGAGAAATTGGTTGGGTAAATTTTGATACTTCATAATTAGGAAAATCAGTCCAACTATCCTCAAAATAATTTTTAACCTCCTCTCCAATCTTATTGCCACTTGATGTAAATTTTTAAAAAATAAAATTTGGAAATGCGCTTCATTCTTCACCTGTAATTGGTCTATCACCTGCATTTGTATTGATATGATCGCCTACATCAACATTTTCTTTTTCAGTATCATCAACGATATTATCACTTAGGTGATCTCTAGCTACTATATCAATGTGATCACCTACATCAATATTTTCTTGTTCAACATCATCAACTAGATTAGCACTTAGTTTATTCCCAGCTTCTATATCAATACAATTTTCAATATCAGTATTTTTTTGTCCAACACCACCAACTATATTATTACTTATGTGATCAACCTTAGGTGTGCCATCAGTTTGTCGTCCCACATTGTTAGACAAATTAACCCCTATGGGATTTCCTTCATGTGTATCATCATTTTTTAGCCCCACATTATCACCACTATGATACTCATTCAATGTGGCAGACTGTTTTAAAAAGTTCAACAAAAAAATATTAGTATCAAACTGTATATAAGTCTTATAAATAAAAAATAATACAACTAGCCAAATACCTTAAAACTCTCATTTATATGTAGTGCTTTAAAAATTAGGTTAAATGACGATGTCATCAACTGTTTCATCGACAAAACCTCATCCTTTAGCTGAACATTTTCAAAATGACAAATATAAAAACATCAATTTTTCATAATACTCAACTACAAAAAAAGGGGATAAAACTTTTAAAACACTTACACATACCAAATTCAAATTAATTCGCAGAAGTTTCAATTTATTTTGAGAATTCACAGGATTGTCTTCTCTCATATGTTCTTTGCTCGAATCAGATAAACTATTAGATTTTTTGAATGCAGTATGTTCCTTTTGAGGTACAGGCTAAAAAACAAGCAACTGAAGAATGCTCTTCTAAATATAAGTTGGTTCAATATTGGTTAACACCACCTATACTTATAAATAAGAATTTAAAATTTTTAAAAAGTAAATTAATAGTATAAGCAAAAAACCATATATATAAATACACATAGTATAAGTACCTGCTCGCTATTTATATCACTAAAAGCAAACTTCACCTTCTTGTAGTTTGGTCTTATCGTTACAGACCAATTAAGTATTCGGGGCACACTATCTCCTACTCGAACATCTAGTTTATTGTCCGCATATGGACAACATTCATAAAATCAATATTGGAATGCCAAAGGAAAATCATCACACTGATACATAGACTTTCGTTTATAAATCTGGTACTTTATTAAATCCAACATAGCACGAAAACACAGCTTTCCCAAGAAAAATGCCTCAAACTGACCAGAATCAACCAACAAAAAGGTGTTCTTATTTATGAAGTCACCATACGTAATTGAAAATAGAAAACTATGAATGAAGTAAAGAATGGCACTACGCAACGCTTCCCCGTCAGATTGCCATTTTTTTCTCCAAGAAAAATATTTTCAGCTCAAGCTTTGTAACTTTGGATTGATTTGGAAAATACAAGTCCATAAGGCGACTAGACTAGCTCAAATTACATGCCAGTGTAACATTACCTGTACACTTTAAGCCGTTTAGAACAGCAAACTCTAATAGACCAAATCACAACTTTGTGTCATTCACTTTAATTCATATTTCATCATTTCGAGTAGACAAAATTTTCCTAATCAACATGGCATGTATCAACTGATTTTTAATGAAAACAGAGGGCAAATCTAAAAAATATTCAAAACAGGTGTTTCTAAACAAATCGAGTTACACCTTAGTCAACTTATCTTTCAGTTTATTCACAATTGAGTAATTTGTATACACACTAACATGAGTCATATAATAATCAGTTGGTCGAACAACAAAATTTCAAGCTTGAAACAAAAACATATATTTCTAAATAGGTTAACATTATACATTACATTGCACAAAAAAACTACAATAACAACAACATACAAGTAAGGTCTCACATTGCACACATATACAAAAAAATACATTACAGTTGTAAAAAAATATAGAATACCTCAACATCTGATAAACTATAACTTGATTTGCCGAGTGGATCAGAAACTTTATGCTTTTTCTTTGACAATACACCATCAGCTTAACCATTTTTTTCCGAATTTGCTTTTTTTTCTTCCCAGTAACAACTACACATTCATCGACCTTCTCCTTCCTTTTTGAAAGATCCTTTTTTGATCTTTACATGTACTAAAAAGTCTCTGACTCTGTGACCAAGTGATCCTCTTAGAAGAACCTGGACTTTTCGACATGGATTTTATCTTAACTTGAGAGCCCATTCTATCACATTTTTTCATCTTCAAGTTTGAAGGATTAGGACCTTCCTTCAAGTGCAAGCACATATGAGATGATTCAGTAAAATCATCATCATTAACAGTAAATTTGGGGTCAAAATTGACCCCTTTACCAGTTAATTTTAACTTTTCTTTACTTTCTATTTTTTGTTTCATATCCAGACAATGCAAGAAACAACAACTCAATTTCTAATGTTGATGCAAAAAAAAGATTTATCAAGCATAATAGAGGGAAAGAGAAGATGATTTGGGAAATTTATGTAAGAATAGCCATTGAAAGAGTATTTAATACTCTTTATTGTGTAAGAGTATTAGATTTGGGCCAAATAACTATTTACTGAAATTAAATTGGATCGAATGGCTACCCATGTCTAACTTTTTAAATTGCTAGTCATTTCCTTTTAAAATGGCCAACCTATATCCTCTCCCCCCCCCCCCCCAAAAAAAAAAAAAACATGCGAGGGTCTATCAGCCCCTGAACTTTTTTTTCCCCATATTTATTTGTTTTCTTCACTACAAAAACTAAGTTAAAACATATCATGTGCATGCAAGTACCTAATTTAGGGAAAAAAAGGAGAGGAGGATTTTAGTATCTTATTTAATTTTATTCTTTGAGACCTAAACCAATCGGACTTCATGCCCTCTCAGGATTGAATATGCATATTACGAGCTATCTTTTTGTTGTTTAAGTTATATATATTGTTAATGTTAAAAATAGAGGAGTTAGAACATGGATGATTTAGGAGTTTTAAATATTAGAAAAAGAAAATTATTGGCTTCTAAATAAATTAAATATACTAAGCAAAGTTTTAATAAAAATATAGCATTTATGCCAAATTATTGGTTTCTGCCTAACCAGGAAGCAGAATGTTAGCTTAGGGCTGTTAAGTGGGCCACGCCGAGTCAACCCAAAATCGACCCGTCGAGTTTATCCGCTTTGTAGGCCGGTCTAAATTCGGGCCTGGTTAAATGGGTCGGTCCGATTCCGGGCCCAACAGTAATTTTTTAAAAAACAACCCTGAACCGGTTCACTTAACCTAACTCGGTCCAACCCACCTAAACCCGGTCAAAACCAAAAAAAATTATAAGTTTTTTCTTCAATATACTCTATATATACCCATCTATATACATTTTAAATACGTTAAACAATATATATACACTATATATATAGTATATAGTACGTTAGAATTTTAAAAACATATACACATATACAGAATTACACATGTAATCGCATATACGACGATACGTTAGTTATATATATACTACTCTAAATAAAACATATGTTACAAGATATATACTACAATATAATGATATATATACTAATTTATAAAACATATACACATGTATATGTTTAATATATACTACTTTATAGTCTATAGAAGATATATACACATATATACATACCATTCAATATATATGTACTAATTTAAATAAAGCAAATACCATGATATATATACTATAATATATACACACACTAAATATATAGTTATATACGAATTTATAAAACATATACATGTGTATACGTTAAATATATACTACTTTAGAGTCTATTGAAGATATATAAACATATATACGTACATTAAATAAAATATACTACAATATATATACTACAATATAATGATATATATACTAATTTATAAAATATATACACATGTGTACATTAAATATACACTACTTTAGAGTCTATAGAAGATATATATACACATATATACGTACCATTCAATATATATACTACTCTAGATAAAACATATACTACAAGATATATACTACAATATAATGATATATATACTAATTTATAAAACATATACACATGTATACGTTAAATATACACTACTTTAGAGTCTATATTCTATATATACACATATATACGTACCATTCAATATATATACTACTCTAGATAAAACATATACTACAAGATATATACTACAATATAATGATATATATACTAATTTATAAAATATATACGTGTGTATACGTCAAATATATACTACTTTACTTTAGAGTCTATACAAGATATATACACATATATACGTACCATTCAATATATATGTACTACTTTAAATAAAACATATACTACAATATATATATACTAAAATATACACACACACACAATATATAGTTATATATTAATTTATAAAATATATACACATGTATACGTTAAATATACACTCTTTTGGAGTCTATATTCTATATATACACATATATACGTACCATTCAATATATGTACTACTTTAAAAAATATACTACTTGATATATACTATAACATAATGATATATATACTAATTTAGTAAACATATAAACATGTATACATTAAATATATATTACTTTAGAGTCTATAGAAAATATATACACATATATACGTATCATTCAATATATGTACTACTTTAAAAAATATGATACTTAATATAATAAATTAACAATACTTGATAGTAAATTAGTAATATATTAAAACTAAGTATTTAATTTAAACTAAAAATTCAATTTAAATCATTAAATGAAAAAAATTACAAAGTAAGGACTAAGGAGTGAATGGATGATTGAATGTTGAATTTTATTAATTGCAAAATGATCCAAAATTTATAATTTACATTAATGAAAAATCTACAAATTTTGCATCATTTTTTTCAACCCATTCATGTTAATATTAACGGGAGCTTGCATAGGATAGTCAAAGTCAATGGGGGCAAAACCATGCATTGGACTTGACTCTGCTATGTTCTCTCATGAAGTCATAATTACTTCAAGTCTCTGGTCGTCGTTCGGCTCCGCCTCCATTCCTTGATTTCTTCGTTTCACTCTAATCCAATCTCTAAGGCAAACTAGAACATTCATTGCATTGCTTTCCAATGAGTGTCGGTTGTCTCCAAGCTGCTGTGGTCCCTGACTAAAACCGCTCTCCGATGCAACGGTTAGTATTGAAACATTCAAGATATCTCTAGCTAATGTTGAAAACACGGGATATTATGTTTCATTATTCCTCCACCAATCCAACGCATTGATCCGTCGTCTGCGATCCTCTATCGGCGTTCGAAGATAATTCTTAAGCTCTTTCCGATAAGTTGTTGTGTAAACTCCCCGCTCAACACTGTTTCAACAATTCAAATCATAAAAGTAATCAGGAAAATCACTATGTGTCGGCCTTTTAGAAGATGATGGCTCCTCGAGAGGATGAGGAGTGACAGTTGGAGTGATATTTATAGGTACAGCTAAATCAAGTAAATTAGCATAATGGTTATATAATTTATCTATGTAAGCATTCGCATCGACCATAGTGTCCACAAATCAGGTTGTTCTTGTTCTTCATCATCAGAATCATTGTTAGTATTTATCTCTAAGTTAGAATAAATAAGTGTACTAAAGTGACACATAGTAGTATATTTCATATACGGATTTAGAATAATACCAACCAAGTAAATAGGGGAAATATTTATTTTTTTAAAATTTAGCAAACATAGCACCAACAACTTCTTTGTAACCTTCTTTATTTTTATATTCTTTGAGAAAATCAGAAATATTGGCTATATATGCCAAAATATTACAAACAGTAGGATAATAAGCACCGAAAAATTCAACCGTAGCTATATAATTTTTTTTAAAAAAACTTAACAAGATCATCAATTAGAGCTTAATCAGAATCATGTAGCATGCATTCAACTGAATTAGCAAATGAACCACAATGTTGGTTAAAAGATAGTGTAATAGGAACTTTATATTTATGACAAGTTTTTAAAAAATCATACGTAACATTCCATCTAGTATCACATTCTTCAGGCATCAATATCGGTGCAAGTCCATTTTGTTCACATTTAAGTTTAAAGTCTCTAATTCTTTTTGTTCGATTATTTCCTTGAATAAAACGAATAGCAAGCCGAATTTTTTCAATATAAAACTCAAAAAACTCAAGACCATCTCTTACAATTAAATTATATATATGACAAGCTCACTTAATATGAAATATTTCAGGTAATGACGGAGATAGCTTATATTTTAATATTGTAATAACAGTCTTGTTGTTAGAAGCATTATCAAAAGCAATACATAAGATTTTATTTTCAATACCATAAAATTCTGTAACTTTAGCAATCGAATCAACAATAAAATCTCCAATATATTTACGATCTTCATCATACAAAAAAACTAGAATACGTTTTTGCATATCAAAATTACTATCTATCCAGGGACAAGTAATCATTAAATAATCATTTTTATTAATAGCATGATCAAGATCAGAAGTTAGAGACATTCTACATTGAATACTTTTTTAACAATATTGATAAATAAAAACAATATTGTGAATGAAGTCTAAAAATATCGGCCCGGCAAGTACTTCTAGAAATACCATTAAACATAGGATTATAAATTGCTTGAATATAATGAATAAAAACATCAGAAGAAGGAAAACTAAAAGGAAAACAACCCACAACTACCATTTTTGTTATTTCTTTCCGGTCCCTCAATTTATTATACTTCTTCATTACCTGACCGGTTGCTGGGTCTATTCTAGTTTATGTTGGCCCAACAACATCTGCACCACCTTTTGTAATATTTAACTCTCTTACATGATTATCACTTATATGTCTCATTAATGTACCCGTACCCCCTTCTTGTCTCCCCCTTTACAACAACAACAACAAACCCAGTGTATTCCCACATAGTGAGGTCTGGGGAGGGTAAGATGTACGCAGTCCATACCTCTACCTCTAAAGAAGTAGAAAGGTTGTTTCCGATAAACCCCCAGCTCGAGACACAGAATACTAAACAAATTCATAGTAAAGCATGGAACAAAATGGCATAACATAAATACGACACCCACAAGTAATAGTAAACAGAGAAAAGTAAACAAACTCGTAATAAAGCATGAAACAAGGTATCATAACAAGAATAATACCCTCACCAAGTAATTCCCTACATTAGCGACCCAAACTGACCCTAGCCTTCTGCCCTAATTCGCGTCTTCCAGATCTTCCTATCTAGGGTCATGTCCTCAGTGAGCTATAACTGCTCCATGTCCCACCTAATCACCTCTCCTCAGTACTTCTTCGGCCTACCCCGCCTAAAATCATCCAAAGCTAGCCTCTCACACCTACGAACCGGGGCATCCATGCCCCTCCTCATCACGTGTCCGAACCATCTCAATCGAACTTTCCGCATCTTATTCTCCACTGGAGTCACACCAACCTTCTCCCTGATAGTCTCATTCCAAACTCTATCCCCCTAGTCATCCCACACAAATAACGCAACATCCGTATTTTTGCCGCCTTCGTTTTTTGAATGTGGGAGTTCTTAAATGGCCAACACTCCGCTTCATACAACATGGACGGACGAACTGCTACCCTATAGAATTTGCCTTTAAGCTTGGGCGGCACCTTCTTATCACACAACACCCCCGAAACGAGCTTCCACTTCATCCATCCCGCCCCAATACGGTGTGAGACCTCCTCGTCAATCTCACCATTACCCTGAATCACGGCCCCGAGATACTTGAAACTATCCCTCTTACATACCACCTGTGATTCCAACTTCATTACCACCTCATTCTCTAGCCTCACGTCATTAAACTTGCATTCCAAATGCTCTGTCTTGCTCCTACTCAACCTGAACCCTTTAGACTCAAGAGTTTGTCTCCACACCTCTAATTTATCATTCACACCTCCCCGCGTCTCATCAATCAAAACTACATCATCTGCAAAAATCATACACCAAGGCACCTCTCCTTGAATACGCTGTGTCAACACATCCATCACCAAAGCAAACAAAAAGGGACTAAGAGTAGATCCCTGATGCAATCCTGTCAAGACAGTGAAATGCTCTGAGTCTCCTTCCGCCGTCCTTACCTGAGTTTTAGCTCCATCATACATGTCCTTAATTGCTTGATATATGCCACCAGGACTCCACTCACCTCCAAGCATCTCCAAAGCACCTCCTTGGGGACTTTGTCGTATGCCTTCTCCAAGTCGATAAACACCATGTGCAGGTCCTTCTTCCTTTCCCTATACTGTTCCACCAGCCTCTGTACCAGGTGAATTGCCTCCTTCGTCGAGCGGCCAGGCATAAATCCAAACTGGTTCTCCGAAATAAACACTATCCGTCTCAGCCTCACCTCGACCACTCTCTCTCAAATATTACATTGCACCTCAGTATCTGATATACGTGTAAACAATTGTCATGCAATACTATTTGTTTTATGAGCTCTTAGGGCAGGGGGGACGGGGAGGGCGATTAACTGATTTAGATCTAATGTTAGCATTTCCTACTGCGGAAGTCTCACCAAAATTTTCATCATCTTCATCTACATCAAGCGCATCTACTTTATTTTCTTCTTCTATACCGTAATTTTTCTGAGCTTTTACATAATCCATATCGTGAGCACTTACACCTATTTCTTCCTCAAAAGGTTGACTAAGCGGTACCGGAGGCGGAGAAACACGGATATATCTACTGCTTGAAGTACCTCTACCGCTAGTAATTCACTTTTTACTACCATTACCACTTCCGGGACGAAAAATTTTACACCTTTAGTGGCGAGATTTCTTAATTTATCCATAATATAAATAAACTGAAAAAATTTAAAATACACAAATATAATAAAATTAAATATTCAATAATTAATATACCAATTAAAATTAAAAGTATGAGATGGAACGACAATATCGAATTTTGGAAGTATCCGAAGGTTGAAACTTTAGAAACTTCTAATCGTACTTTGTAATCGCAAAATTAAAAAATTAAAGTGAGCACTTTAGGAAATATATAGAATATTTGAGAATTGAGATTTGAGAGAATGAAAATTGTATGAAAAATGATTTGAAAGTGTAGAGTATTTATAGGATTTTTTTTGGGTTTAAAAAAGTATTTTAATTGATTTTTTTTTAATTAAAAATGGGCATTTAGCCGTTTTTGGGCTCCCAACGATCATATAGCCATTGGGCCTAACGGCTATAATGGCTCAACGGAAATAATCTGATTTCTTTTAAAAAAACGTTATTCGGGACGGGCTGGGCCAGTTAACCGGCAGGCCTGGACCGGTTTTGGTCCGGGCCGGGCCCAAAAAAATTAACTCAGCCCAAGACCCGGTACCCTACAGCCCGTGGGAAGATCGAGTTGGGTCAACCCGGGATGGGGTTGTTTAGTGGGGCGGTTCGGGTTGGGTCAGGCCGAGTTAGGCTTGGTGAGAGGTAGTTAAGAATATCTCATCTCAACAAGGTTACCCTCTTGTCACAGTCTCTGTATCTATGAGGTAAGAATAAGATTGTCTACACGTTATTCTTTTCATACCTATGTGGGATTGTAACAAGGGTGTCCTCTTAGCAATCAAATGAAAGTGAAACAAATCAAATTTATTTAATTATCGTAATAGATTAGCTCATCATATTTTTACATCCAAATTTCACATCTTAAAAGACAAATTTATAAATATAATTTAAGTTGCGTGACAGTGTAACAAAATTCTAATTATGATGAATATATAAATAACTTAAAACTTTTATATTAGGTGATGTGATAGCTTACAAACTTTTCAGGATCACATAGTCTAGAAGAAAAAAAATTACAATTCCCACAAAAAATAAACCGTATGTATTTTCCCTTAATCTCAACCCTTAGATAACATATGGCAGCAGATCTTGACCGTTGGATTAAAGCAAAAGTGAGTGCTCCCTCCCAATCGCACGTGTGCTACCCCTTTTTTTTCTTTTTTGCTATTTTTCTCTCACATAGTCACATTCCATGCATGGAATTCTCTTATAACTACAGCACATAAATAGAGAATTTGAAGGTTTGGGTTGGATGGGGGGGGGGGGCTGGGGGGCTGGGGGGGGAGGGGGCAAGAGGAAAGGAAAGAGTCATTGGTTTGGTTTTTCTGTTGTGATTTGTTCTTTTTAGTCTCCTGAATATTAGCTACTTTTATGGTCATTGGTGGTGACCCCACTGTTCAAATTTTGATAGGATTCTTGAGATCTTGATTAAAAATATTAACCCCCCACCCAATCCTCCTCTTTCTGAGATTACATGGATATGGAATTTAAAGACTCTCCTTTTTGTTGTGGTCTGACCTTTTACTTCCTAAAATAAAGTGGGTCACAACTTGACCAAATTACAATTCCATTTGTATTACTTGACCAATAAACCCAACTACATTATCAAGATTTAAGCTTTTCGAAAGCTCTTTTCTTGTGTTTTCCTCTCCTTTGATCTGAGATTTTGTTTTTTTTTTGGGTTCTAATCAGTTGCGGAGCCATAATTATTCAAGGGACAAGTATAGCATGATTTAAGATTCTAATTTGTTAAGGTGATCTTGTTTTTACTTTGATTTGGTTAAAACATAGCAAGTTACTCAATGGAAGATCAAAATTTGAAGTTTGTGTGCAAGTTGTGTAACAAGAAGTATCCTTGCGGGAAGTCACTTGGGGGTCACATGAGGTCTCATGTACTTGATGAGAAATTTGAAGCTAATAATAAGTTGAAAAGGGTGGAATCTTGGAATAATACAAGTGGGAAGAATCAATCAAAGTTTGAACTTGGTGGGATTTCTTATGGTTATGGGCTTAGAGAGAATGCCAAGAAAACTTGGAGGGCTGAGGATTCTAAGCTATACTTGTCAGACTCTTCAAAAATAATGCCGCACACTTCTATTAGAGGATCTGACACACATCCATCGACATTTCAAAGTCCGAGCAACATAGATTCTAAGTACACCCCTTTGCCTCATGAAAAAGTATGTCAGCAATGTGGCAAAGTGTTTCAATCAATGAAAGCCTTGTGTGGTCATATGGCTTGTCATTCAGAGAAAGATAAAGGGGGCTTGAAAGATGATGATGATGATAACTCATGGACTAGTGATCATAGTCATTCAGATACTGGAGCTGATGAGCTGGTCAATCAGAGTTGCAGATCAAAGACTACTAAGAGTTACAAGAAAATTGTTGTAAAGTCCTTGAATAATAATTATAATTGTTCGTCGTCTGTGTCTGAGATTGATCAAGAGCAAGAGCAAGAAGAGTTAGCCAAGTGTTTGATGATGTTAACAAGGGATTCTTGGATTGGGAGTGTCAATTCACTTGTGGAGACTTCGGATAACAATTCTGTTGTTTTAGAAACTAAATCGGCGTCTAGTGACGGGAAGAATAACACTAGAAAGAACAGTCTTAAACATGTCCAGAATCAAGATGAAAAGCCTCAAACGAAGAAAGAGGCTGACAGAAACACGAAGGTTGATATGTTGGAAGCTAAAACTCAATCTGAGAACTCTGATTCAGACTACTACTTAGACGAAAATGGGAATGTCGAATCAGATGACTCTGTTGAGAAGT
Source organism: Capsicum baccatum var. pendulum (assembly GCA_030864225.1). Taxonomy (NCBI): domain Eukaryota; kingdom Viridiplantae; phylum Streptophyta; class Magnoliopsida; order Solanales; family Solanaceae; genus Capsicum; species Capsicum baccatum. The sequence continues at coordinate 205,982,322 of CM061550.1, forward strand.
TCTTAGGAAATGGTAATGGCAAATGGAGTTCCTCTAAAATGAGTCTTGGAGCTTGGTTAGACGAGCATAGGACTGACGAGAAAAAGGGCTTAAACAGAATCAAACAATCTCTAACAGAGTCGAGGAAGGATTTGAGCAAGAAATTTGAATGCGATGGTTATGGATTAACCTCAAATTCTGGTATATGCAAATCACGAAAGAGAATCGCGGATGGATATAATCATCCAGAGATGAGGAATGACTCCAAGAAGATGAATTTTGATGTTAAAGGTCCTGAAGAATTCAAAAATGACATTCATAAGAAGAGAAAGTACGAGTGCTTGAACTGCAAGAAAGTATTTGGTTCTTATCAGGCACTTGGTGGAGACAGACCTTGCCATAAAAAAATCAACAATTGTTCTGAATCAACATATGAAACTGGTGAGAATAGCCTTAGTGCTGATCATAATGATCCTAAATGCACAAAAATTGGCAAGCATAGGGATGATTTCCGCGACAGAAAACCAGCGGTTCTTGCTCAAGATCTGCCTTATGAACCTGAAAAAAGGGTTAAACCAAAGAAATCCAAAGGACATAAATGTCCGTTTTGCCATAGGATGTTTAAGTCAGGCCAAGCTTTAGGAGGCCACAAAAGGTCACATTTTATTCATGGAGGTGATCAGGAGAACCTCAATCAACAATCTTCAGCTGTCAAACGTGAAGTTACTGAGTTGCTCGATCTTAACCTTCCTGCTCCGGTTGATGATGAGGATGATGAGCATGCCCGATTTATGTCTTGGTAGTTGCTTATTAACAAGATGGCATACACTGGGCAGGTGCTTTTTCTCAATATTTTTTCATGCTCTTTTTTCTGTTGTCAACGTTGCCAAAGAGCTCTAGGACTAGCATTCTCTCTAATTAGTTGAAAGCTATGTTGCTCGGACTTTCCAATAATGTCGATCGGTGCATGTAGGATACCTCCAAAATAGTGTATTTTTGGAGGATCTAACACGGCTACGACAATTTTTTGTTTAGTCTGAGCAACATAGGACTTGTAAGAACTCTCACATTTCCCTTCTGATTTTGGCATGTTTCAAGAACATGCTTTCATTTTTGCTAATTTTATCTAGTTTTTAAGTTTTGGGACATTTAAATTTACATCATTGTCTTTTCTTGTCTATATGATTAACTTAGTTTGCTTCTTAGCAAAACCAGTTGTTTTCCTAACTCCTGTTATTGAAGCATTTATTTCCACGGTTTAAGCTTTCTAGCTCAATTGTGGGCTTAATTTGATTGCCCTCAATTGTTTGCTCCTTTGGCTAGCCCACATGGACTTTGAGTTTGACGAGTCAGGTCGAGTTGTTCCATCAAAATGATAGGCCAAAAAACACCAAGCCCACACCATTACTCTGTGGGTTTTGGGCCTTACGGGTCAGCATAATTTTTTAAAAATAATATTTTATAATTTAATTTTAGTATGTTAATAAACATAAATATTTATTAGACAATATTACATAGTGTTAATACTTGTTAATCAAGTCTCCAACACCCCAAAAAATAATCTTAATAGGAAAATTAAATAACTTTTGATATGATATTCTTCGAACCTAATAAAAATACTAATAATCAATCTAAATAGTCAATGAATAAAAATATTACTGATAATTAAAAATATTAACCTAATTTTTTTTCAATATATCAAAATAAATAAAACAGAAAAAATGTCAATATTTTATTCATTAAAAATGAAAATGAACTCCTCAAGAAAAGCTTTCATGGCACTTATTATGTGTCTAACATCAACACTTTTTCTTCATAAGCATCTCTGAATCATCTTCTGGTAAAGTTGTCTCAAAATCTTGATTTTCATCTAAAATCTATAGACAATATTAATTAATTAAACATTAAGAAATAATAAAATTTAAGAACTATAAGATTTTACATGTATGCAAAAAAATATTACCAATTTGAGAGAAATTGTGCAACTAATTTCGAGTAGTAACAAGTGTTTGGATATTTTCATAATGTATGCAACTTCTGCATTTGGTTAGAACACGTAGTCTTTGATATTTAATTTGCTTAAACCTAGCTAGTACTACTTAAATAGATTTTGAGTGGGCTTTGAACTCTTTTATTATTTTGGGGGTTGATGGTGGAATAGGGCCATGTCTGAGGGGTCTGGGGGGTGTTTTGGAAGGGGGTAAAGAGGGGAGAGCAGGGGTAGGTGTGGGGTCTAGGTCAGGTGTTAGGGTTGGTTCGGTGAAGGATGGTAGAGGTAGGTGAGTGGCGAGAGAGGATAGGTTGAGGGTAGGGTCTTGGAACATAGGGACCCTTCAGGGTAAGTCAGTAGAGCTGATGAAGATTCTTAAGAAGAGGAGGATTAATATTGCGTGTGTTTAGGAGACTAAGCGGGTAAGGTCTAAGGCTAGAGATGTGGATGAGTACAAACTGTGGTACTCAGGGAGTGAGAGACGTCAGAATGGAGTGGACATCTTAGTCGATAGGAGCTTAGAGGGCAGGTGGTGGAGGTTATAAGGGTCAGTGATAGGTTAATCACGATTAAGTTGGTCATTGGGGGGTTTATGCTGCCTGTGTGTAGTGTTTATATACCATAAACGGGCTTGGATGAGGAGGTGAAAGCGAGATTTTGGGAGGCTTTGGCCGAGGTGTTGAGAAGCGTTCCTAGCTCGGTGAAGATTGTCATAGCAGAGGACTTCAATGGGCACATTGGGATTTTACCAGGAGGCTATGATGATGTGCATAGAAGTTTTGGTTTTGGTGATAGAAATGGTGAGGGAGTTGTTCTGTTGAATTTTACGAGGGCCTTTGGGCTAGTGGTAGTGAACTCGAGCTTTCTGAAGAAGGTAGATCATCTTATTACCTTCCGAAGCGCGATAGCCAAGACTCATATTAACTTTCTACTGCTAAGGAAGAAGGCTAAGTTAGCAGTTATGACTGCTAAGAGAACAACGTTTGAGAGCCTGTATGCAGGGTTAGAGGAGAAAGACGGGGAAAAAAGATTGTATAGGCTGGCTAAAGCTAGAGAGCGGAAGGGTCGTAAACTCGATCAAGTAAAGTTCATTAAGGAGGAGGATGGTAGAGTTTTGGTGGAGGATGTTCACATAAAGAAGAGATGGTGGAAATATTTTCATAGACTGTTGAACAAGGAGGGGGATTAAAATATGGAGTCAGGAGAGTTGGAGCACTCGGAGAAAAATCAGGATTTCAATTATTGTAGATATTTTATGGTTGAGGAGGTTAGAGAGGCTATTCGTAGGGTGCAGAGAGGTAGGGCGATGGAGCCTGACAAAATTTCAGTAAATTTTTGGAAGTATACTGTTGGAGCTGGTTTTAGGTGGTTGACTGATTTGTTTAACGACATTTTCATGACTGCAAAAATGCCTGAGGCTTGGAGATAGAGTACGATAATTCCGTTATATAAAAACAAGGGTGACATTCATTGTTGTAATAACTATAGGGGTATTAAGCTGTTGAGTTACACTATGGAGATTTAAGAGAGGGTGGTTAAGCGAAGATTGAGGAGGTTCGTGTCAATTTTAGAGAATCAATTTAGATTTATGCCTGGTCGCTCGACAACAGAGACAATCTACCTGTTGAGGAGATTGGTGGAGCAGTATAGGGAAAGAAAGAGGGATTTACACATGGTGTTCATCGACCTGGAGAAGGCTATGACAAAGTCCTTAGGGAGGTTCTTTGGAGATGTTTGGAGGTAAGAGGGGTCCCGACGGCGTACATCAGAGCTATTAAGGATATGTACGATGGAGGGAATAATCAGGTGAGGACGTCGGAAGGAGACTCAGAATATTTTCCAGTCGAGATAGGGTTGCATCAGGGATTGACTCTCAGTCCATTTTTGTTTGTACTGGTGAAGGACGTGTTGACGCAGAGTATTCAAGATGAGGTGCCTTGGTGTATGTTATTTTCAGATGATGATGTGCTGATTAATGAGACGCGGGGGTGTGTGAATGAAACATTGAAGGTTTGGAGGCAAACCCTTGAATCTAAGTGGTTCAAGTTGAGTAGGTCCAAGATGAAGTATATGGAATGCAAGTTTAGTGACTTGAAGTAGGAGGACAAAGTGATGGTAAGGTTGGATTTCCAGGATGTTTGTAAAAAGGATACTTTTAAGTATCTTGGGTCTATGATTTAGGGGAATGGCGAGATTGATGAAGATGTATCTAAACGTATTGGAGCAGGTTGGATGAAGTGGAGGCTCACTTCGGGAGTGTTGTATGATAGGAAGGTGCCCTTAAAGATTTAAGTCAAGTTCTACACAGTGGCAGTCCGTCCGGCCATGCTGTATAGTACGGAGTGTTGGTCAGTCAAGAACTCCCACATTCAAAATTAAAGGTAGTGGAAATAAGAATGTTGTGTTGGATGTGTGGACTTACTAGAGGGGATAGAGTTAAGAATTAGACTATCCGAGAAAATGTGGGAGTGACTTTGTGGAAGACAAGATACGAAAAGAAAAACTGAGATGGTTTGGGCATGTGATGGGAGGGGCATGGATGCTCCAGTTCATAGGTGTGAGAGGCAGGCTTTGGATGGTTTCAGGAGGAGTAGAGGTAGGCCGAAGAAATAATGGAGAAAGGTGATTAGACATGACATGAATCTGTTACAACTTACTGAGGACATGACCCTAGATATGAAGGTGTGGAAGTCGCAGATAAGGGTAGAAGTCTTGTGCGTGTGTAGGTTGTAACTCTCTTGTGTAGTCGGGTTAGTAATCCTAGGACTGTGTCCTTTGGTAGGAGCCACTAGTGTATGCTCCTACTAGGTGGGTGTCCTTTTCTTATTTCTTATTTCCTATTTCTTATTTTCGTATTGCTCTTATTTTCATGTTTCTCTTATTTATATTTTTATTATTTCTTACTTCTTATTTCGGTTATGCCACCTATCCTGTTTCATGTATTACTATGACCTTGTTAACTATTCTTTATTTTGAGCCGGGGGTCTATCGAAAACAACCTCCCTACTTCTTCGGAAGTAGCGGTATGGACTGCGTACATTTTACCCTTCCCAGACCCCACTTGGTGGGAATACACTGGGTTTGTTGTTGTTGTTGTAGTACTTTATTTTATTCTTAAACTATTTATTATTTAACTTACGGGCCGACCAATGGGCTAGCCCTACCCACATTGCTCAAGCTGCACGAGCCATGGACTTATTTAGGCCGGGCTAAAAAAGTAGGTTCTTAAATGGGCTGCAAAAATTGAAGCCCAACTCCATCAAATTACAGGCCGGGTCGGGCCAGCCCAACGGGCCTATTACGACTCTAGTTCTGCACAGAAATGTCATTCCAATTTGAACGAGGAGATGGCCTCTTAGTTCTTCCGACGTTGATTATGGGTAGTTATGATCCAGAATTTAAACATTATGGGCCTTGACTGCAAAGTATCGGCTCTATAATATACGTATTTAACATTATTTACACATCACTTGTATACTCGCGCGCACATACACATTTGGATCTGAAACCAAAAATGTCATTAGTTCTTCCCGAAGTGGCGAAATTGTAGCCACTCCTAGTTATGGGTGGTGGGTGGTGGAGGGGAGAGAATCAACTTAACAAGCAAATGGTTTTCAAAAAGCCTTAAAAATTGTGGTCAAAACTTTTCCAGTGTTTCTACGGGTATGCAAATCTTTGTTAACCCTTCTATCCTATTGCGCGATGAACCAACTTAGAGCCTTGATTCATTTTGGAACTGCTTAGCCTAAAATTTACTTACTGAAAAAGAGAAAGCTTAAAAGTGTAAGAGCTTTGTTATGGTTTTGTTTGAGAATTAAACTTATTGGTTATGGTCTCTGGTATATAGTTTTCTTGGATTCTAATAAAAGTTGTAATCATGAGTAAGATAGGACACACATTATGAATGATTAATTTCAAGACTCATGATGGATTAGTAATTACTGCTACTTCAGAAGAAACTTTCTTACTACTACTTATTAGTTTTAAAAGTGAATTTGGGAGCTCTTAATGATAGTTGAATGTATAAGACATTTGTACAATTTTAAGCATGTGTAAACATATGTGTTAAGAATTCGTGTCCTACTGATTATCTTATTTTTGCCTAACTGTTGACTATGGATAGAACAGGTTGCCTGACGTATTCCAAGAAAGCAGTAAAACAGGAAGTAAAGAACACAATGATTTTTACGTGGAAAACACCCGGCTCAAAAAGGTGTAAAAAACCACGACCTGTACCTCTACAGGATTTAACCCCAACTTCACTAAATAGCTTCGAGCCTCAATAACAACTGATTACAAAACTCTTATAACCAAAAACTAGGAATTATAAACTCTAATTCCTATACCTCAATAACTAGGAATCATAAACTCTAATTCCTATAACTCAACAACTAGGAATCATAAACTCTAATTCCTATAACTCTACAGTCACCCTTGACTGTTAAACCCACTTTGAGTTATCCCAAACTTGAAGTTAACCCAACTCAATATTGTTCCTAAACAGTCAATCTAGGAAAGCAATAAATTATAACTCAATAAGAAAAAAACATCTAAACTAACTCATGAACTGTAAAGTTCTGTCTTGTAAAACAAGTTCGTCAATCTGTTCCTTTGTACTGGCAGCACTTGAATCTTCAGTCAGAATTCTCTCAATTATGAACTTTCTCAATTTGCTCGTGTTTAGATTTTTCTCTCTTTGTAAGTGCGCAAGTTATTCTGAATAATACATCTTCTATTTAAGCACAACTCTCCAAAGAGTCATTCTTTATTTCAAACTCCTCCTTTAATCAGAACTCTCATTGCATAGAATTCTACTTCAAGTGAGACTCCTTCTTTAATTCCAACTCTTGTCTCCTTAGTGTTGTAGTCAAACTCCAACTCTTTAAATCAACAAATGTTTATTTCCTTGAGTTTATCTGAATTAGCCATCCATCTGGTCCTTCCTTGATTTTCGCACGCTTGTCTTTAATCATCGATGATTTTTCTATAACTTTCAGCTACATGAGACAGTGTGTCTGTGAACCAACTTGACTGACATGTTTCATATCACTTTATCAGTTTGTCAATCATCAAAACTACATCATACCCAACAAATTCTCCCTTTTTGATGATAACAAATCTCTTGTCTTTGTGCATTCAAACATCTTCACTTGTAGGCACTAAAGTATAAAATACTAGAATGAACAAGTTAGTCAATGGGTTATAAACATTGTACCCTCTTATCTTCCCCCTTTTAGAATCATCAAAAAAATATTTTTAATGCAATAATATACTAGCCAAAATGATTTGTTATGCTATTCATGGCCACTGGGACTATCACCAAAATAATCAGACAAAGTCTTTAGCCAACATAGTAAGGTTTTAAATAGAGCAAAAATATGATTCAATTTAGCAAAAATGATCATTCCATTTAACTAACAGAGCATGTTCCACATTAAACCTAAGCTAGTACTGAACAAAGCAAAACAACTGAGCATTAATAAAAAAAGAATACGGTATAAAAGTGGGACATGACTAAGGATACAGATAGTGAGAAGCTGGTGAGAAAGGTGGAATAGGTGATATCAACTATGTCAATTGACGACTGACTTTAATATTTTCATTCCTCTATCAATCAAGGTCAATCTTCAAAGTCATGATCCTAGCTTTAAGGACCTCTTATTCCACTTCATGACTGTCTTGTGCAACTTCTAGTTCAGAATTTTTTTAGCTAAATCATTTCTTTATTATTAAATTTTTTTAAATGAGTGTTAGCCCTCCTAATTGAAACAGGTATAGCAGCATGATTCATTTGCTCAAGAACATCCATTGTTGTTTTATAAGTCAAACCTGAACCAGGACTGAGACATCCCAAAAAAAATAGCCAATTAGGAACTAAAAGAGAGAGCATGTCCCTTTTTATTCTTCAGAAACATATGCTGCATTTGATTGATGATCAAGTTTGGAAAATTCATGATACAAAAACTGATATTTTTGTTGAGAGAGAAGAAGGAATTTCTGGTGTATGATTAACTCATTTGTGCACAATCATTTGGAGAGAGTCAAAGAAAATTTGGTCAACTAATTCATTAGCATCTAGGACAAGGGAAGGATAAAGTGTGAGGAAAGGAACAGGTGTGCTCAACTGTTTCAACTTAGATAACCTATGCTTATGTCAGTGTAGAGCATACCTGATAAGAAATTTGTGGACACAATTGCTTGCTTGTACCTATTTTCTACACAATATAATACAAAATTAGGTTAGAAGAGTCAAAAATCTAGAATTGGGACACACAACTAAATGTGCAAGACTGAATTAAATAACATTTTAGCTAATAAGATTAAAAAGAAAAATGGTTATTCTAGTCAATCATTGAGGGGAGTTCATGCAATTTTAATCATCCCCAAATCTAACCTATTCCTTTCAAAATGCTCTCTACTTAGTGCCTTTGGTACTTCTCTAGTCATTTAAGTAACCCACATAGTCAACATTTTTATAGCCCTTAAGAGTGAAATTACTTTCATTTGAATACCATAGTCTCAAGCCATTGATTCTCATGTGATATCTCAAGATTCTTGTGACAACACCAATTCTTATGAATTACCAACAAAATTATCATCAGCTTGTGATGGTGTTATTGATGCATCAATTTCTTGATTTGTTGTTCCCCCTGTCAATATGTCCTCAGTCTGTACAACAGTTGAACTAGGTGGTACAATATGTTCCTGTGCATGCTCATCAGTTTCACTGTCATCCTCTTTTTTAAAACAAAATCTCCCTTGCTTCCCCCTTACACGAGCACTACAAATCTGACCATCTTTCAAATGATCCATTCCCCCTTTAAATGTGGTGAGTGAAAGAAACTTTATTTTCTTCTAGTCTTATGCCTTGAGAAAGCTTTACTCATGTACAAATTTTGCTTGCCTCCTTTCACTCTCACCTACAAAACAAATTAGGGGTTAACTTTCGGAACCCAGACAAGCTTGGATCCTTTCTATGAGTAAATGGATAAATCAGATTTCTTCTAGCCCATGCAGGCAATAGGTTACGTAACCTGTTTCTCTGACCAGGTTTATTTATCTTTTTCTTGGTCTGAGATAGTTTATTTGCTAGATTTAGACTGCTAGATCTGCTTTTGGCAGAAATAGGACATTCAGTTGTTGGGTGTCCTAGTTTTCCATAAATATAACATAAATGGTTATAGGAAATAGTTTCTTTGTGAAAATCTATGCCAATCCTGTCATTTTGAGTCCTACTACTCAGATGATTAATAATTTTAGATGACTTGGTCCATCGGTTAGCTCTTTCAAGATCAAGTTTTATCCTAGAGTTTTTTTGAGTTAGCTTTCTAACCTTTTCTCTTTGATAAAACAATTCATCTTTTCTTTGTTTAAGTTCAGACTCAATTCTTTGATGATTTTCACTCATGGCTTTTTTTTCAGTAATTGACAACTTTAAGATTTCTGATTTTAGATTTAGGTTTGATGAATCAAGTTGACTGACCTGTTCCTTTAAAGAGCAGTTTTCTGTATCAGTGACATTCTTGCAAGTCTCAAGAACAATGTAATCAAACTTTAGACTTGCAAAAGCATTGAATAACTGATCCCTTTTAGATTTGACCTCATGAAAATCATCAATCAATGCGTTCATCAAAGGAGTTAGTCTTTTCTTAGAACAAAGATGCAATTTATCTTTAAGATCAAGTAGACTTACCTTAGATTTTATTTCCTTTTCTTCCATTTCTGAGTCACCTATAGCCATAAGTGCACTTTTATCAACTCCATCATCATCCGATTCTTCTGCGCTTGATCCCTATGCAGCCATCGTAGCAAATGATTCCTTCCTTTTAGACTAAGATTTCTCTTTGCTACGATCTGTATAATTCCTATGCAGCCATCAACTCTTACATTTTTTCGCTTAATTTCCCATAATGGATAATCCCTGATCATATGATCTGTATATTTATACTTGAAACAACCATCTTGAGACTTATAGTTGGAATAACACCTATTACTCGTTCCTATCTTGTTCTGGCGCTTTTCTTTCTTAAAATACCTTTTGAAACTATTGGTAAGTTTTTTATTATCTAGATCTGATTCTACGCTGCCAGACTCTTTTAGTGCTATTGACTTATCCTTAGTTCCTTTATTTTTTCTCTAAGGTATCCATGTTCTTCTCATATGCGTTCACAAGAGTCTTCCAAATTTGTTTTGCAGTAGTGCAACCTTCAATTCCAACTCTTGTCTCCTTAGTGTTGTAGTCAAACTCCAACTCTTTAAATCAACACATGTTTATTTCCTTGAGTTTATCTGAATTAGCCACCCATCTTTTCCTTCCTTGATTTTTGCACGCTCGTCTTTAATCATCGATGATTTTGCTACAAGTTTATGCTATATTAGACAGTGTCTGTGAACCAGCATTACTGACATGTTTCATATCACTTTGTCAGTTTGTCAATCATCAAAACTACATCGTACCCAACAATATGTACATAGCAAATTCACAGGGAAAATAGTGATCGACATATCTCCTTCCATTACTTCGATGTTGCTTCGAGGTCTTTGTCCATGTCTATTTGGGACCTCTAACAGAAAATACCTTATTTATATTGTTCTTTCATCAAGAATATCTTCTAGCTGTTACATAAATCGGGCAGTAATTTCTGGGCAATTCAAGCCAAGGCAAGTTTTTGTAATTGGGGGTGGGGTGGGGTGGGCTAGGGGGTAGAGCGTAGAGGGTGGGTTGGCTGGTATAACAGTTACACCAAATTGGAAAATTTCAAACTACATATAATTAGAAGTTTCATATCAATTATTTCGTAATTACCTGAAATAATAACTTGTATTTTGTATGTTAGATACTTTTTGCTACTAAAATACATATATAACAGATTTACTGTATTTACTGTTCTACTTTTACTCAATTCAGTTGAGTTAAATAAAGAATAATTATCCATATATTTAAAGTAGTAAAATCTTTTTACATAAATTACTCGTAGATTTTTTTTTCATAAATTACTCTTATTTAAAGAATTTCTTTTCAAATCAAACTCTTTTTTTACTATTTTGATTTCTTTTTCTTTTTCTTTTTTCCTTTCTTGTGTCTCTTTTTTTTTCCGTTCCCTTTTCGTATTTTTTCTATGTTGTCTTTTTCTTTTTCATTTTCTTTTTTTTTCCTTATTCATATTTTTTTCTTTTCTTATTTTCATTTTCTTCTTCTTTTTTTCTATTTTTAATTTTTTTATTTCTCTCTTTTCACTTTTGTTTTTACTTTTCTATTTCTCTTTCTTCTTTTTTTTTCCTTTTTCACTTTTTTTTTGGATTGTTCTTTTATATTTTTTATTTTTTCCCCATTTTTTACTCTTCTATCTCTAACTTTTATTTTTCTTTCTGTTTTTTTTAAATTATTTTTTTGAATTTTTTCTTTCTCATTTTTATTTGGATTCTATTTGATATTTTCTTTGAATTTTAAAAAATATGGCTACGTCGAGCACAAGTTATAGATGATAATAAAAACACCAAAATTATTTTTTGTATTTATATTCACACTATTATTTATATTTTATATTCATTGATGTAATTGTATTTATATTTTATAGTTCGCACTTATGGTTGTATACTAGTCTAGGATACGTACGTTGTACGTGTATCCAACGTTAAAGAACAAAGTTGCATATACAAAAAGAACAAATTCATTGTATTCAACTTAATGAAGAGACGACTTTAAAAATAAATATACAATCAAACCTCTCTATAACAATCCGTCATTATAACAGTATTTCATTGTAGCGACCTGATTTTCTACGAAACTGATTTCATGTTATATGTTATTTCTCTATAACGTCATTTTACCTATAACAACAATAACGTTTATTATAGTAGTACACTGTTTGTAAAATTACCTATCTATAACACTATATTCAAATATTTCTATTCTCTTTATAAAAATATATTAGATACTGTATAAAATAAAATATTAATGATAATCATCATTAAACTAAGTTAATTATAAATTTTTTTAAGTTCTTCAACCGTTGTATACTTTAGGACAACATAAGTTCAGTGCCTAAATTTTTCTTAGTCTTATGAAAAATCAGTTGGAAGTAAAGATTCGGAAAATCACAAGGTAAAAAGGAAAAAAAATTAGAAATATATTTGGAACCTCCTTGTTCCGCTATTATTTTGGCTAAATTTATTAATAATTTCTCATATTTTTATTAGTAACAATTAAAGGAGATTCAAACATTAAATGTCACTATATTTGTATAGCATCACATCTCTATAGTAACCGTAAATTTTTTCGGACAAATGTTTCAACTATAGAGAGGTAATTTGATCCTAATTAAATTCGAGTTTATATCGAAAGGTCCACATTAAAGGAGAAAAACTCTCTCTAACAAAAGTGACTCCGTATCTAGAAGGGTTCAAACCCAAAAATTTAAATTAAATATGAAAAATAATCACTCTACCACAATCCTTATTGATAAAGTTAATATATCTAATAATTCATAGCATATAAAAAATCAACCACCAAATTGATTCAATAATCAATACATCTTGATATATCAACATTTTGTCATAGGCCACCAACTTTAATTCATTGTAATGTGTGTATGTAATTAATGATCGTAGACTAATTTTTTAAAATTACATCAATTGTTTGAACAATAGTTTTGAATTATACAATAGAAATTAAATAAAAATATGTAAATTTCTAAACAATGGATAGAACAACAATTAAATAAGGAAAAAAGAAGCCTCATTAAAGAAAGTATTTTTTTTTTTCATTTTATGTTTGTATTGTTGAAGGAATATAAGTAATTATAATTATTTTATATAATTATTAAAATTAGAAAATTATGTAAATAAGGTGAACTTTTTGTCAATTTTAAAGTGATAATATTATGAGTTGTAATCTCTTACAAGTAGGTAACGATAAGGATTTAATTTTTATAACTTTAATTAATTTCATTTAAATTAAAGGATCGTGTAATAAGTAATTAATAAAGACATGTATTTTTGCACTTCAATTTTTAAATCTTAGAACTCTTTCATATATTTTTTCTTTTCTCGTATATGTAGGACTTCTTTATTTTAAAATATGCTTTCCTCTTATCATATAATTTATCGACTTCTTAATTTTAACTCTCCACACCTTTTACCATATATTTTAGGATTCTTAAATTTTTAAAATATATTTTTCTCTTACTACATATTTTAGGACTCCTTAATTTAAATATCATAAAGTAATTTAATATATTTTTTAAAAATAATAAATGATAATTTTTCCTATTATATTCAACCAACATTTCTAAAGATCTCTATGCTTTTAATATCTATGATATCTGTTGCACATTAATAATAGCACGTAGATATTTGAATAATCAACATTTTTCGTTGGACAATTGTTCTTTCATATGTCTGAGTTGACTAAAGTGAATAATAATCACTACTGAAAAAATTATAACTAGCGATGGATAAATTTTGAAGTTAAACACAAAATTCGTCGCTACTAAAACTTTGTGAAGAGATAAAACTTCTTTACATAAGCATTTTGAAATTTCGTTATCGGATAATAATTCTCTTTATTTTGCAACTTATTTATAAAAAACACTTTTATCAATTAGTAGTAAGTCTTCAAACAATTATTTTCTGTTACACTTTCAATCCATTAGTTGTAATATAAGGAACAATTATGTTTCTATGACACGTTCGATCCATTAGTTGTAATACAAGGATTCGTGAACCGTTCACCTTCTTGTAAGAATTTATCGGACAATAGCTTTTGCTTGGATCATAACATCATATTTTTGACAATCAATTTATATAAAAGTGGATATTATCAAGATTCATTGTTCAACATTTCAAAAATTGAGTACTATCTCAGATACACGTTTTGACATATAAATTCTAATTCTAATAACCCTCATCTTTGCAGTTTCTTTGAATATTTGTTAAGCTTTTCCCAAATAATAAGTTGTTAAAACGAATTGGTTAGGACATCATCTACAAAATCATAGAACTATTAAAAGGTTGAGTAAAAAAAAAAGGTTATTTAGATCCCTTTCCAACTTTCATTCATGTTTGCTAGATAAATTTATGGTTATTTTCATTCTTTCGGTTGGATTAAACTTTTTAGCCAATATATTTCAAAGTATGTAAAGTATAAAATACTCTCAAGTAGTCATGTGGTTTAATTAAAATTTTGATCTTCCTTTTAAATTGTATTTCTTTAAATAGGAAGTTATTCTCTAAACAAAGAAGATTGATTATAAAATTTTTCGTGCTAATCTATAGAAGACATATAAATATGCCTTAGAAAAAGACTAATGAATTTGAATATGTGATAGGTGATATTTATGATAGTTATCATTCAAGAACTTAATTTGAATTTCCTATTGAATTTTTTTGTTGCGGTTTTATACTGAAATGCTATAGACCATGAGAACTTTTTACCTTTTTGAATCTTCTTTTTGTAGTTTTTATTTCAAAATTAATGTTTGATCATGACATTTTTAAATACAACTTGAAATTGTATATGAAATTTGAAATACATTTAAACCCTTATTTTCGCTTTTTTCTTTTTTCGAATTACACGCTAAATTTCATGTTTAAAGATTATTTTATATATTTTTAGTAAATGTACTCAAACAAATCAAATATAATTAAATTATAATCAAATACAGCTTCATTAAAAATTAATAGTATGTAGCTTGTATATGCAATCTAATGTATGACATATGCGACAATCTGTTTTGGGATATAACTATTTTAGAGTAAATTCAATTGTATTTTAATGATAATTTTTAAAAACTAAGGTATATACCATATTTTTAAAAAGTACATTTAAATTGTAAGTATTTCTTTTGAGCAAACACAACTTTAATAATTAAATAAAATAAAATTTTTGACTTTCACGACAAAACATTCACTTAATTTTCTACTTACGCCTCACAAATAATGTTTTGCCATTATGGAGAACGTGCAATCGATTGATTTGAAGGGATAAATTAGATCTTTAGGAAAATTGAAAATTAATGTTGGAGTTTCTTTTAACCTAATCACTCTTTTATTAAAGGTAAATAAGGAGGTTATAATGAACATGACTTCACCTGTAGAAATTTAGGAATATTTCCCCCATATAAAAAATAAGTGTAACTTTATCAAAAGAATTTAATTTAAAATAAGTACCATCTTAGAAATTCAAGATAAAAATTTTCATGTAAAAAAAATGGGAAAAAGCATCATTTCCACCCCCATACTATACAAGAAAAGTCTAAGCCACACCTAAATTACACACCTTAACTATATAAAAGTGACATTATTACCTCCCTGCGACCCCCATTCTAAGGCGCGTGTGTTACACTTATTTTAGGCGCGTTCAGCCAATTAAATAACAAAAGTAAACAGCTAAAAACATTAAGGAAAAAGACATCGTTTTCACCCTAAACTATAATCGAAAAGTCGAATCCAAACCTAAACTATATAAGTGACCTATTACACACCTTAACTATAAAAAATAGATACTTTTTACTGACGTGGTGCTGATGTGGCAGCGCGTGTAAAACACACCACATGCAAGTGGTGGTAGCCTGACAGGGTGTAAATAGTTTCACTTTTTTATAGTTTAGGTGTGTAATAGGTCACTAGTATAGTTTAAGTGTTGCTTCAACTTTTCGGGTATAGTTTGAGGTGGAAACGATGCCTTTTCCCCAAAATAAATGTAACTTTATCAAAAGAATTTAATTTGAAATAAGTGTCATTTTAGGAATTCAAGATAAAAATTTGCCATATGTCTTTTCAACTATTCTCGTAATCTCCACTTCTTAATAGTGTTTTATTTTCAAGAAACCTTTATTGAATTAGAATAGTTAGTAAACTACATATTTTATATATTAATTCATGTTATAATGGACGTGATTTTTGTTATGATGACACTTATTTTGAGATGAACGAAGTAAATATTTGGAGAGTTTCAGATGGACTTTCATGACATTCCATAATATGAAGATGATTAATTAATGCACATGGAAAATTCTAAATTTAATCTCATTCAGATAATGATTCAATTCTCAACTACGCAAATTAACAACAAAAAATGCATAAATTAAAACCAACGTCCCAGGAGCTTATAATTCATATGATTTTAATGCTAACACATATTTAATAGAAATCAAAGCATAATACCTAATATCTGTAACTTACCTTGGTAACAACATCTATCAACCGCTACTTCTTAATCCAAGTAATGTTAAGTACATATGAGATGAAAAATTTTAAAGAAAAGAGAAATTATTCTCATATAATAATGAATACTCCCAATTCCACCTTTCAAAATATTATTACAGAAAAAAATTTCAAAAGGTGAATTTAATTTAGCCAAACTTTGTGCTTTGTATGTCCTGTCAAATAAACCCAAGGATTGTACTGTACGTTGAACTTTTACTTCATTCATGAATTTTTCGTAGAAATGCTTATCAACTCTTCCGTACTGTGAATATTTTTGAGAAAAGTTCTCTCGTTCTCTTTTTTGTCTCTTGTTGTGTCTATGTCACATTACTATATTTTTTTTATGATCAGATTTAGTTTAATTTTTTCATCATACCAATTTTTTCTTTATCGAAAAATTTGATAAACTACATATCATATTATAAAAGAAGGCAAAGAAAAGATCATTACATGAAAAGAATAAGAATAAATAGCTACAACAATTTATATCATTCAAAATTAAAAATTGTCATGCGAAATTAATCACCTTTCAAAAATAAGATCATCAGCTGTCTATATATATTATCATCATCATCCATCTTCGAGATACCTACAAAATTAATGCACCTCAAAGTAAATTAAATATTATAAAAATATTTCTTGACATAAAAAATAATTCTAAAGCAAACAATAATGAATGGTCTAAGACCAAAAGTAAATAATCTTATTCCATATGTTTATTAAGATGCTATTGTATTGTTGTAGAAAGATTCTCAATTTATAGAATTCTCAAGAGAAAAGACATCTTTTTCCCCCCTGAACTTGTCCTCCCAACTCACTTTAGCACTTAAACTTAACTTACATTTATTTACCCCCTTTAACATCTTTAAAGTGAATTACTTTCACCCCTTAATATATAATGCCACTCTCATAGCAGAGAGTGCATCACACTTGCTGACACATCAGCACCGTGTAAATAAAGTATTTTTTTAATAATTTTATATATATATAAAATATATATAAATATATAAATAAATATTATATATATATATATATATATATAAACATATTTTTGAATATATATAAAATATTTTAAATTAAAAAAAAACCCACCCCCTCATTTTCCATCTTCTTCGTAACCCTCACTCCTTCCCCTCCCCTGCCCCCCCCTCCCGTCCACCCCCATACTTGCACACACACCCTGTCCACCCCCACACTGCCCCACCTGCACGCACCCCCATCCACCTCCGTCCACCCTAACAAAGTCACACCTGTCAGATTTTTCGGCAAATTTTCTCCGAAAAACTCAACTCACTTGAAAAATTCAATTAATTATCAATTTGTTCAAATAATAAGTGCTTCAGCATTAGTGTTTTCATTTTTAATTAATTATTCTTTGGGATAGTTTCATGTGAAAGTTGTAAAGATATTTTCTTTAACAAATGAATCTGAGTGAGGTGAGGAGAATATTATGTTGGGTGTTTCTTTAACAAATGGATCAATGAAATTTGAATGGGTGTTTAATAGAGAAAAAATTTCCTAGAACTTTCTTGTTAATATTTTCCTCTGAATAGTTCCACTGAATAATTTTCATTCGAATTATCCCATTTTTGAAACTGAAACTATCCCATTTTTTATTTCCCATTTCTTTAACAAATGGATCTAAGAACTTTCTTTTGTTTTATTTCTCTTGCAAATATTAACAATGGAGGAAAATGAGTGTTTAATGGAGGAAAATGAGTGATTCTGTTTCGTGTTTCGTGTATCTTTAACAAATGGGTGTTTAATGGAGGAAATTTTTTAATTTAGTGTCTTAGTGGTTATTTTTTGGTGGTGTTAATGGAGGAATATGAAAAAAATTGAAGGAGAGAAGTGGTGAAGAATGTATTTGAGGTTGTTAATGGAGGAATTTGAGTATTGTTGTTGATGATGTTTTGAAGAAGAAGAAGAAAAAAAAATCTATTATTATTATTATTATTATTATTTTAATTATATTTTAAATATAATATTACTAAAATTGTTTTTTTTAATAAATAAACGGGCCCTTTTTTTAAAAAAAAAAAATGTCACGTCAGCATTAGGGGTGAAATAAATATATTTTAAAGATGTTAATAGGGTAAAATAAACAGAAGTTAAGTTTAAGTGCTAAAGTGAGTTGGGAGGACAAGTCCAAGGGGGAAAAGATGTCTTTACTCAATTCCAAAACCTTTTTCTTCAATTCTTTTTTTATCTAAATATGATAAATTTATATTTTTTTCCAAATAAACAACTACTAATTTTAGAAGAATGTGATTTCTAAAAATAATAACTACTACGAATAGACATTAATGTGCGTTTTTTTATAGTTCTTTGAGGACTTTCGTTTGCTTTTTGTTTAATAAAAATAGGCTTCATTGCTTTATTTTAAAAAATAATTTAAAAACTATACACACGTAGATTCCTAAAATTTCGGAATTTAGTAGTTTAAAAAAAAAAAAAATCCTTTCCGTATTTTCTTAGTATCATAAATTTTAAAACTCTTAATTTTTTTTTCCATATATATAATTAGATTTAATATTATAGATAGCTCCAACAATTTATATCATTCAAAAGTAAAAATTGTTATGCGAAATTAATCACATTTCAAAATTGAATCATCAACTGTCTGTATATATTATTATCATCATCCATCTTCGAGATACCTACAAAATCAATGCACCTCAAAGTAAATTAAATATTATAAAAATATTTCTTGATAAAAAATAATTTTAAAGTAAACAATAAAGAATGATCTAAGACCAAAAGTAAATAATCTTGTTCCATATGTTTATTAAGATGTTATTGTATTGTTGTAGAAGAATTCTCAATTTATAGAATTTCAAGACCTTTTCCTTCAATTTTTTTTTCTATCTAAATATGATAAATTTATATTTCCCCCAAATAAACAACTACTAATTCTAGAAGAATGTGAATTCTAAAAATAATAACTACTCCGCATAGACATCACTGTACCTTTTTTTGTAGTTCGTATTTGAAGAAAACTATACACACGTTGGTTCCTAAAATTTAGGAATTTAGTAGTTTTTTTTTTAAATCTATTCGTATTTTCTTAGTATCATAAATTTTGGGATTCTTAATTTTTTTCTTCATATATATATTCCTGAATTTAATATTATAGTTAATATAATTAATATAATTAAATAATAATTTGAGCAAAATAGTAAAAAGACGATTTTGTCTATTGTGAAATTTTTTAATAAAGGGCAAAAAGTTCAAATCACTTTTGTAAGGCTTTTCACACTTTTAATATATTATATAAATAAATATTTTAGAATTTGCAATTGTATTTGTATTTCATAGTTCACACTTGTATTTGTATTTTATAGCTCGCACTATCATTTATATTTTATATAATTCGTACTTGTATTTGAAATAATTGTTTTATTTGTATTTTATTATTGACTGTATATTATATTTTTATTTTATTATTTTGTTTTATTTGTATTTTTATTTTTATTTTATTTTCATCGATAAACTTGTATTATTAAAAAACTATTTTGTATTTATATTAAAAATCAAGAAGGGATATGTTACCAACAATTCATGTAGTGCTTGTGCATTTAAAGGCCACAATAGGCGTTTATGTAGGAAATATCGTAAATGATATATTTTAAAATATTTATTGTGATGTGATTATTTGTTCAATGACAATTACATTTCATATATTAAAAGACGTTACAATTACAGTTTTAGTATTAAAATACGTTACAGTTACGGTTTCACATATATATATATATTCAAAAATATACAAAATATGTAGTAATACAGATCTGCATATGTATTTACAGTACAGAAAATACATACATACATACATACATATATATATGTAGTAATACAGATCTTCATATGTATTTACAGTACAAAAATACATACATACATACATACATACATATATATATATGTATATATATATATAGATAGATCTGCATATATGTTTACAGAAATACATATATGACTCATATGTATATATACACATATAGGACAAAATCTCTATAACAAAAAGGATAACTATATACATATATATATGGATAATAAAAAAATACATAATACATATCTTAAACAAAAAAAAATATAAATAAATACATATGTTACCAGAGAAAATTGAATGAAAGGTGTCTTTTAAGTCTTGAATGAAGGATTTGTGATATTTACTAACAGATAGGGTCAAACATCATTAGGAAACTTGATTAAGTTAATTGTGGACTTGATTAATATTTTTAAAACTTTCTAATCTTTTTAAAAATACAAATCAACCCAACCTACACCCCTTTTCAATCCAAATCAACCACCCTCTTCTCTCTCTCTACAGCTTCTCTCAACTCTCTCCTAACCAACAGTTCTGCAAAATTTCTCCCTTCAACCCCCGACGACTTCTACCTCCAGCGAAAAATAGTTGAGCTTCGAGTTCCCCTCTTCAATTCAAATCAACCTGTCTCTCATCTCTCTCTCGACAGCTTCTCTCAACTCTCTCCCAACCAACTGTTCTGTAAATTTCTCATTTCAATCCTAGATGACTTAAACAGCCGACTACAAATAGTTGGGCTTCGAGTTTCTTTTCGACTTCAACCTTCAATCGATATGACAACCTTACTCTCCGGCCACAACAACTTTGAATTCTTCATCGTTCCTTTTCTTCTTTCACAGGTAAAAAATTATAGCTTTTTTAGTTTTGAAGAAAACGAGGAACTTGAGCCAACTTCTCTTATAGTATTGATTAATAATTTCAATATTTGTTGCATTAATTTGAAATGCGGTCTGAATAAAACCCCGATTTCTGATATTTCTTCTCTTCTCTTTTCGAAGTGAGTTATGATATTTTGTTGTTTGTTGAATTTTTTTGAAGTTTGATTTTTATTATTTATGTATATAAAAATAAAACGACAATTTGGGTTGATTTGTTTTGTTCTTGTTCTTGGTAAAAATAGTGAAATTGTTGTTTTTTTATTGAACAAAATTGTGCTACTGGTTTTTGTTTCCTCCGACAGATTACCCATCTGGTGCAATATATTAACCATCTGATGCAACAGATTTATCATATGGTGCATCAGATGGTTCATCTGATGCACCAGAGGAGCCATTAGATTACAATTCTGATACAACAAATTAATCATCTTGTAACGCCCCAAAATTAGGTCTTCAGATGTCACCTGGTGCTTAGGATCACAAATGACCCCAAGCTAACCCTTCTACTGGCATAACTTATAAGCAACTGAACAAAAAGTATAAATCTATACAAATCTGCAGAAAATAACTCTTTTCTGAATATGATAGATACAAAACTAAATTTATAAGATTACAACTCTGCTTTAACAACCAAAACTGATACGGAATACATGAACTTCTACTGACTGTCTATGAAGCCTCTACTAGTACTGACTATAGGTAGCTGGGTCATGACTCCCAACTATCCCAAATCAATATGGCTGGATAAAGAAAATACAACACTTCTCGAACTGTATAACTAACTCAAGCCCTTGAATCAAAAGGACTCATCACCTGCTGACAGGAAGCCGCGAACTGATTGGATCTGAAGATGTACACTATACCTTGTACCTACATTCCGAGAAAATAAAGACCACATACGAATATGTGGGTTAGTACCATAAAAATGTACCAAGCATATGGGGGTGCAATGTATATATAAAATAATATCTTAATATCATCACTGTTTATAAAATTATGCATGCTGATTTAAATAACTCACTTAGCTCGAATTAAAATCATCATAATCATAAGAGAGTAAAATATATCGGGTGAAACATGTGAGTCATCATAATAAACCTTAATTCACTTCCTTCTCGATTCCAATTCATCAAAACAATCAAATCTCATAACAATTATCTTTGGGATATATGTTCATTAAATCTTTCAAAAACAATGACTTTCTCAAACTCAGTCTTTCAAACAAATATGTTTTCATCTCAGATAGTAGAAAAAGACTTTTCATATTAGATAGGAGAATACACACACATACATTGGGAGTCTCTCATAACCGACATAAACCGTGTGAGCTACATGGAGTCCAACGTCCAACCCACGTTAGGGAGAGCTGTCCTATCCTTGATATCGGAGTAGGACCTTAATCTATTATTCACTAGTGATCACTATATATAAATCAGCCTCAGGCTCACAACCTACAGGGGCACGTAGTTCTAGGAAAGTACCAATCCTGCTATACCTCCTGCTCGGTGCTACAGACTACTCCCGGACTTAGGTCAGATCTTTTCAAAAGAAAATCCACCAATAAATATTTCAACAATTCACAATGGGAGCCATCATGCTACCCCTTTCATAATAAATCAATAATAGTGGATTTCTTTTCTCATCTCGGTTTCAAAAACAACCCTTTTTACGATCAAAAGGTCAAAGCTTCTTTATCATCTCAAATTATTTAAACTCAAGGTTTTTATAACACATGATTTTCTCAAAATAATAATCTCAAATAGGGTTCCAAAAACCCATACATCAATATCACCATAAAACCTTCCAAAGTTTCATACTTTATGACATAAGCACAAAAATAATCACTTAAAACTTAGAATTTCAGCTTTATAATCATACATCTTGATAAAGAAAATTAGCTGCGGGATTCAAATCTCATTGTGCTTATAGCACAGAATTTCTCAAAGTACAATCCCAATTAGGACTCAAGGTCTCATACATCAAAATCATATTAAATTTTCTCAAGATTCATGCTTTTCATCATAAATATATAGAACTTACTTTAAAATCTGGAAAATTCAGCTTTATGTACAAAAATGTCATCATTCTCATTCAATTCAACTTCCAAAACATAGAGAGTATCATAATCTCATGTAAAGCCATATAGGGTATAAATTCATGCTTCAAATTCATATCAAAACATGTAAAATCATAAATATTCATAAAAGAAAAATCAATTTGGGTACAAGAACGAAAGGGTGTTCTTGTTGAAAACCCCCACATACCTTAAACTTGAAGCTTTGAATGAACTCTTGACCTTGGGATTCTATTCGTGAAAATAATGAGTGTTTCTTGTAGCCCTCGGAATGGGGATTCCGAATCTCGAAGAATTATTGAAAACTAATGGTTGAATCTTGAGATATTTGAATTTTTATGTTGAAACCCTAATGAATGTTCTTGGTGATTTTGATAGAAAGTAAACTTATTTTGAGGTTGTGGGAGTTTAATCCCGTGTTATAGACATATATAGGGGTATTTTTGGCACTTGGAAGTGAGCTATGCGGCGCACAACCCATGGAAGACCTTAAGGTGTGCGTCACACACCTTATGGCATACATTTAAGTATGCTTGGCACTCCCAATCGCACACATTTGATTGGGCGGCGCATTGCCCATCGCACACCCTTACTGTCTCTCACAAAAATGGGCATAACTCTTCGCTCGGGTATAGAATTTTTACGAAATTGGTATCGTTAGAAAGCTAATTCAATTATCTACCATTTTATAGGTCTTGGGATGAAAAATTCCATGTATATTAAGAGATATAAAAGTTTAAAGTTGACCCTTGTAGAGTTGAATGTCAAACTTTGGATAAATCAATTGGTCTTAGCTCAACCTTGTTCTATGTCATTGCTATAAATATTTTTCACCTCTAAACTACTCCATAGACTAGGATAATGATCCTGCAACTTGTATTCACGTGATAATCACTTGGATTAGATCTTAGACGTGCAGGAACAACGGTTAGAATTCTAGCTTGAAAATATGGGGTATTACATTATCTCCCCCTTGAGAACATTCGGCCTCGAATGTGGATAATTAACCTGAAACATAGAGGAATATTAGTCCTTAAGCTATCATGTGTAACTGATAGAACTGAATCACTGGATCTGAAGAATAATGAGCTACTGAACTGGTCTGCAAGTGCATGAATCCTCAAGAAAAATAACTATATGGCTAAGATAGAAACGAGAGTGTCAACTTATGAGTAACCGTTACTTTGCACTGGATCTGATCTCATGAGAAAGGATGAGAGGTTTATGATATTAAAACTTGTGGTATTACAACATCCCCCTCTTGGGATCATTCATCCCCGAATGATAATAATTTGATGAAAATACTAGGAGAGATTGTGATATTACACAAGATACTTACGAACTGAATCATGACTTAATATCTGAAACTGAAACTGATGCATGAACTAACTGAATTCATAATTTAATTGGACACAAATACATTGCCTCTTGGAATATACATACGTATAAGACTGCGGATAGTAAGACTAGCTGGAAAATTAAGAATCTATAGGAGCTTATCTCCTTGCTTGCTAAACTAGATTACAGGCTATATGGACTGGATCATACTGACTACCCATACTCAAATGAAGTATTTCTTTAGCACATTTCTACGAAATTCTATTGACATTAGGGAGCAAAGAATTTTGGGCATGCTCTGAACAAGACATTTGACTAAGGAATTACAACATTGATATAACTCTATAGCATGGAATATAATTATATAACTCATAAACTAGGATAGGATTGCTAGGCTATAGGCAACACAACTTCTTACTTTCAATCTTAGCATCACTTCTCAAATGCTCTCTCAACTATACTATTCCCCTTAAATACCATACTCATTTGATTCAACTTATAATTCTCATATTGGCACTGCGAAATCTTTCTACTAAGGTCTAAACTAAACTAAGTTCTCTCACCATGATCAAGCCTAACACTAAATCACAAGATACAACATGCCAAACTACAATACTAGTCTAAACCACAAGGTTCAATATTCTATATATTCTTAGAGCTCACCCCCTAGCCATAACAAGCCTTACCACTTCAATGACTAATTTAAAACTCTTGATATGGATTCACTAGTGCATATTGCATACATCATCTTACACCCAACATGACATTCAAGCCTATCATTAAAACCATATATAACTTTAAGGCAAATACCCCTAAAGGAATACTCCAGATATTCTCGAGATTAAGCCATAATTTCATCATTCTAAGATCTACAAATAAATGCTAAACTCACAAGAATAAACTAATTTTGAACTTACCGACTTCATTCTTGAACAACCCATCCATATGTCATCCTTAATTCCTAGCTTCAATAATCATCATCAAAGACTTACACTTTCATTTGCAACCATATCTACATATCTAATCACATAATCATAGCCTACCAAGATCACACTTCTATACTTATATTTTTTCCAAACCATGAGAATAACATCATACTAAAAAGACTCAACATCTTCAATCATAACTCCTTAACTTAGCTATCAAGAACAACATAAATTATCTAACTAGCCTTTCTCCACCTAGCAACTCAATGTTACTACTAACTACACAATATGCAATAATCCTCAAAAAATAATGCAGCCCCATAGCACCTTGGGCACACCTCTACACCATACTTAATTACGAACACATGATCTTATACTCTTGCATACACTGTTCAAGCCTACTAGATCACCTCTATATAACTAGCATCAACAACCGAACCATCAACTGTTCAAACTTAATATCTAGAGCTAAACATGATTTACAACCCAATCTCACATACAATTTTCACTTCATAACTATAGAACATAGCATTAAGAAAAACTAGTACACAATGACAATTGATCATAATCATATGGCCTATCTTATTCGTAATTTGTTAACACATCCTCCTTCTTCACATCATTACTATTTACCCATCTTCACACCTAAATTACTCTCATAGCTCTATAAATTTCAATTAAACTTCCTCTTGCAATCTCAGGAAAGCCTAAATTAACAATACTTAACCACCAAGTAGTTCCATCAAAACCTATACTTTCCTAGAACAACAAATACAATAAATAACTCTTTTCATACTTCAAGCAAACAACAATCCACCTTAACTAATAATCTCCTTCTCTAACTTCACTAAACTAACAAACAAGGGTATATCACTTCATTACTAATTCAATCATAAGCAAAAATTCAGCTATACATAGTCAATAAAATGCCCTTACCACCATTCTTGCCACTACACTTCTAAACCCACAAATTCAGCTAACACAAGACTTTTAACTAAATGTTACTACTTCTATCACTACACAGAAACCCACACTTTTAACTAACACCAGAACAACAAGATAAGCAATAAGTTTCTAGTGAATCTAAATAGGCCTCACACAACTTCACTAGACTTTAGTTTTGTATTTTGAACAAGAAAATTAGATGAATAACAAAGCAACTATGCTAGTGAATCAAAATAGGCCTCACACGGCGTCACTAGACTTTGATTTTTCACAAACATAATGATAACAAGATTACATAATACAAGAGAAAGAAACTTGACACACAACATTCAACGATCTAAGAATACACCTTACTCTGTCTTAATTAAATAACTCATAAGAATGAGGGCATAACTTAAATTTGAAGGACTTATAACACACTAGAAGGCTCCTCTCAAGCCACTTTATGAAACTTCTGCCAGTAAATATAAGAGCATTATCTGGGAAGGAAATTGGAACTTTCCGAACATATTACCTCAAGAACAGTACATAGATAGAAAAGTATAGATTATCATTATGGATTCTGAGGAGAAATTTGAAAGCATATCTGACTCGGGCTTAGTGCATGATTTCTATAGGCCTGATAAGGATCTTCAGTTTTCAAAACTCAAAAGTACTGATAGGATACTTTTGTAGCTCTTTTACAATTCCATAACTATCTATGGAGAATTAAGCTCAACTGTTTCTGATACCTTGGAAATAAGGCAGAGATGGCCTGACTAAAGTAAGATGAGAATCTGTATAAGTTTCTTGGAGAACTTTTCTGTAGCAAGATTTAAGACTTGAAAGAATGGAGACATTTCCTAAATGCCTTATAGCCTCTCGAAGAAAAGTATAGATGTCTCCGTACCATTCCACAAGTCTCTACTAGACACAGCTTCATAGACACCCTAGGACACTTGAACTCTGTGCTCTCATACCAAGTTTGTAATGCCCCGAAATCGGGTCCCGAGACATCACACGGTGCTTAAGAAGTGACCCCAAGCTAACCCTTCTTCCGCATAACTCATAAGTAACTAAACAAAAAGTATAAATCTATACAAATCTGCAGAAAATAACTCTTTTCTGAATATGTTAGATACAAAACTAAATATTCAAGATTACAACTCTGCTTTTACAACCAAAACTAAAATAGAACACATCAACTTCTACTAACTGTCTATGAAGCCTCTACTAGTACTGACTATAGGTAGCTGGGTCATGACTCCCGACTATCCCAACTCAATACGACTGGATAAATAAAATACAACACTTCTCGAACTGTATAACACACTCAAGCCCTTGAACCAAAAGGACTCATCACCTGCTGACTGGATGCCGCGAACTGACATGATCTGAAGATGTACACTATACCTTGTACCTATATTCCAAGAAAATATAGACCACATACGAATATGTGGGTCAGTACCATGGAAACGTACCAAGCATATGGGGGTGCAATGCATATATAAAATAATATCTTAACATTATCACAGTTTATAAAATTATGCATGCTGATATAAATGACTCACTTAGCTTGAATTAAAATCATCATAATCATAAGAGAGTAAAATATATCAGGTGAAACATGTGAGTCATCATAATAAACCTCAATTCACTTCTATCTCGATTCCAAATCATTAAAGCAATCAAATCTCATAACAATTCTCTTTGGAATATATGTTCATTAAATCTTTCAAAAACAATGACTTTCTCAAACTCAGTCTTTCAAACAAATATGTTTTCATCTCAGATAGAAGAATAAGACTTTTCATATTAGATAACAGAATACACACACACACATTAGGAGTCTCTCATAATCGACACAAACCATGTGAGCTACATCGAGTCCAACGTCCAACCCACGTTGGGGAGAGCTTTCCTATCATTTCCATCGGAGTAGGACCTTAATATTTTATTCACTAGTGATCACTATATATAAATCAGCCTCAGGGTCACAACCTACGGGGGCACATAGTTCTAGGAAAGTACCAATCCTTCTATACATCCCGCTCGATGCTAAAGACTACTCCCGGCCTTAGCTCAGATCTTTTCAAAAGAAAATCCACTAATAAATATTTCAACAATTCACAACGGGAGCCATCATGCTACCTCTTTCATAATAAATCAATAAAAGTGGAATTCTTTTCTCATCTCGGTTTCAAAAACAACTTTTTTTACAACCAAAAGGTCAAAGCTTCTTTATCATCACAAATCATTTAAACTCAAGGTGTTTATAACACATGATTTTCTCAAAATAATAATCTCAAATAGGGTTCCAAAAACCCATACATCAATATCACCATAAAACCTTCCAAAGTTTCATACTTTATGACATAAGCACAAAAATAATCACTTAAAACTTAAAATTTCAGCTTTATAATCATACATCTTGGTAAAGAAAATTAGCTTTGGGATTCAAATCTCATTCTGCTTATAGCACATAATTTCTCAAAGTACAATCCCAATTAGGACTCATCGTCTCCTACATCAAAATCATATTAAATTTTCTCAAGATTCATGCTTTTCATCATAAATATATGTAACTTACTTTAAAATCTGGAAAATTTAGCTTTATGTACAAAAATGTCTTCATTCTCATTCAATTCAACTTCCAAAACATAGAGAGTATCATAATCTCATGTAAAACCATATAGGGTATAAATTCATGCTTCAAATTCATATCAAAACATGTAAAATCATATATATTCATAAAAGAAAAATCAATTTGGGCACAAGAACGAAAGGGGTTCTTGTTGAAAACCCCCACATACCTTAAACTTAAAGCTTTGAATGAACTCTTGACCTTGGGACTCTATTCGTGAAAATAATGAGTCTTTCTTGTGGCCCTCGGAATGGGGATTTCAAATCTCAAAGAATTATTGGAAACTCATGGTTGAATCTTGAGATATTTGAATTTTTAGGTTGAAACCCTAATGAATGTTCTTGGTGATTTTGAGAGAACGTAAACTTATTTTGATGTTGTGGGAGTTTAATCCCGTGTTATAGACATATATAGGGGTGTTTTTGGCACTTGGAAGTGAGGTATGCAGCCACAACCCATGGTAGACCTTAAGGTGTGCGTACACAACTTATGGCAGACATTTAAATATCCCTCGTACTCTCAATCGCACACATTTGATTGGGCGGCGTATTGCCCATCGCACACCCTTACTGTCTCTCACAAAAATGGGCATAACTCTTTGTTCGGGTATAGGATTTTTGTGAAATTGATATCGTTGGAAAGATAATTCAATTATATACAATTTGATAGGTCTTGGGATGAAAAATTCCATTTATATTAAGCGATATACACATTTGAAGTTGACCATTGTAGAATCGAATGTCAAACTTTTGATGAATTAATTGGTCTTAGCTCAACCTTGTTCTATGTCCTTGCTATAAAGATTTTTCACCTCTAAACTACTCCATAGACTAGGATAATGATTGTGCAAATTGTATTCATGTGAGAATCAATTGTATTAGAGCTTAGACGCACAGAAACGACGGTTAGAATTTTAGCACTAAAATATGGGGTATTACACATCTGATGCAACAGATTTACCATATGTTGCAACAGATTAAGCATCGGATAAAAAATCTGATGCAACTAATTAACCATTTGGTACAACAAAAGAACCATCAGATTAATGATCTGATGCAACAGATGAACCTCCTGTTGGATAGAATCCTATCAACTCTTCTAACAGGAAATGTCCAAGACTTGATTTTTCCAACCGATCATTCATCTGCCGCGATAGACGACCCTATATTGGAAGAAATCTAAATAATATTGACTGTTGATAACTGTTCCAACATGTCACTCATGTGTTGCAACTGATGTGTGACTTGTTGTACAGACTATTTATCTTTTTCAACAGATGAGTGATATATTTTGTATTATTGCACCAGATTACTTAGTAGGTTAGTTAACTGCTCTGGCAGATCACTTATATGTTGCAACAGATGTGTGATCTGTTGCACAAACCATTCATTTTTCTTAACAGAGGAGTATTATATTTTGTATTGTCATAACAGATTACTCAGTCGTTGCTACAGATTATTTAACTATTCTAATAGATCACTCATATATTGCAATAGATGATGTCACTATAAATGTGTGATCTATTGTACAGACCATTCATCTTTCTTAATAGATGAGTGACATATTTTGTATGGTCACAACAGATTATTCAGCCATTACTACAGGTTATTTAACTGTTCCAATAGATCACTCACATATTGCAACAAATGATGTTGCAACAGATGTGTGATCTACTGCATAGACCATTCATTTTTCTCAACAAATGAGTGATTTGTTTTGTATTGTCGCAATAGCTTACTCATTCATTAGAACAGGTTATTTAATTATCCCAACGAATCACTCATATATTACAACAATGTGTGATCTATTGTACAGACCATTCATCTATCTTAAAAGATTAGTGATATATTTTATATTATTGCAACAGATTACTCATCCACTACAACAGTTTGGTTATATGCTGGAACAGATATACTACCTAGTACAACAGATCGGTGATCAGTTGCAACTATTATATTACTATTTTTCTTGTTTGATTTACTGTTATCCTTTTTAAATGATGTATTAATCAGCTATAATATATTTTTTTATGTTCCTGTTAATTTTAGATAATATGGTTTCTAAAAGAACAAAACCGAATCAAGTCTAAGTAAAGGAACAAGTGAAGCAGCTAGGCTACATCCACCACTTTATGAGCTTTCTTTATAAGCGTTATCTCAATCGTGATAAAAATATGATGAACACGAGGAGGAGAAATATTTCAAAATAGATGATGCAAATGCTAATATCCCTTCCACCGAAGAGTTGGTCAAAGCCTTCAGCATTGATCATTATCCTGTGAGAATGCAGTGCAATGGTGCCGCAGATTTAACGGGTGATTTCGTGGTTAAGTCATCCATGGAAAAATCTTTCAAAGCCTTCAAAAAAATACTTTGAGAACAAAAATTGGATGCTTATTTCAGGGACAGCTGCTTTGGAAAATATCTTGATTTGTCGGAGGACAACAATGCTTGTTTCCAAATAAAAATAGTATATGAACTTCTCAAGTGTAGGTTTATATATGAAAACAAAGATAAGATGGATGAGGTGTGGATAAATTACTGTGGCATGCCTGTTTGTTTTGGTTGGAAGGAGTTTGCCATAGTTACTGGACGCAAGTGTTATCCTCTTTCTCAAGTTATACCTATTCTAACCTAAAAAAAAAGTACCCCGCACACCCAAAAAAGGCAAAGGCAAGTCGTGTGATCGTGATGACCTGGTGTCTATTATTGGTCAAGGCTTCAAAAACAAAAATTTGATAGAAGCGTTGAAAGGTAAAGGACTTTCAAAGAAGCACAAGCAGTCATTGTGCTTGGTTTGGATTGTACATAATATTCTTTAGCTGAGAGACGTTAACAACAACATAAGACTCAATTTAATAAATCTCTCCGAGGATTTTGAGGCATTTAACAACTATCCTTGGGGGTATGAAAGCTTCAAAATGACTGTCAAATATTTGTTGACTCCGTTAGCGCCAAAGACAGTCAACTTATATGGCTTCTCATGGGCTTTCATGGTAAATATTTCTTTCTTCTATTATGATATCATTTATTTTTTCACTCAATAATGGTTTTGATTTATTGGTATTATTTTGTAGGCTTGGGCGTTTGAAGTCATTCCTTATTTGAGACAATAAGTGAACTACCAGGAAGGAGTTTTTTGTTCAAGAATCTTGAGATGGTTGTCGGCCAAAACTGATAAAAATGTAAAATTTCTTGATCTCTTCAACCCCCCGAAGGATGCAGTAAGTATAATTATATTAATTTTTTCTTTTAATTAATATTTTTTTTTTGAATGATCTAATCATCATTCTAATATATGTAATGATTTATGTTAGATTGTGCATCCGTTGCTAGTTCCGACCAATAGAGAGTTGAAGATGCCATTTTTTCTTACTTTACGGTCTGTACAAACTTTATTAGACCCTAACGTCAACGACAGAATAAAAATAGAATTGTTTGGAGAAACAACCATTATAAGAAAATAATTTTTAGAGGGTGGGCTTGTTGTTGTTGATGGTCTTAGTGGTGATGGAGCTTTTGGTGGTGGTAGTGGTTTTGTTATTGGTGCTAATGATGCTCCTCTTATAGTATTTAAAGCAAACCATTATGAGTATGATCATACTGGTTATATAGATTTTACCTCTCCCACCGAATGTTCTGTATGCAAATGTCAAGACTGCAGGGCAAAACATAATGTAGTGATTAATGCTATTAATGCATTAACTGCTTCTATAAAAGAATTGAAATCGAAGAGGGGTCTCATTCCATCAAAGAAGATTTTATTTTCATCCGCTCCATTAGAGATTAGGGCATTAAGAGAAGGAGAGTGATTTCTAGGGCATTATCAAGCATCCAAAAAAGCAAAATTGCAACTCCTCTATCTGTGTGTTGCACTGAGCAACGTACAATGTCCAAAGTAGAGGAACTTAAGCTGAAGAAGCTAAATATATATGTGTTCCAACTGACAAAACAAATAGACACATATCTGTTTCAACAGATGACATATCTGCTGAAAATTATCAAACAGATATATACATCTGTTGCAACAGTTGACTAACTTGTTACACCAGATAAAGTATCTGGTTTAACATATGTCTCATCTATTTTAACAAATCAAACAGCTCTTTATACCGCTTTTATTTATACCAACAGACGACCTATCTTCTGCAACAGATGATTCATATGTTGTAACGGATGGTTAATCCGTTATAAATTATCATATAGGGTCTTCCTCATGTAGAAATTTATCCCAATAGTTGATTTATTATTGCAACAGAAATATAATATACTTGGGATAATTTAAAATGGGAGGAAGACCTATTTGATTTGCTAGAAGAGATGAGTTATTCTTTTTCGTTTTGTTGTATCTCTGTGATTAGTATTGACTAATTCTGGCTTTTCAGGTGGATGTAGAAGAATCTACTGCTAAACAACATTGACAATATGCTACTTTTTTATGGAAATACGAAGAACAGAAAGCACAGAAACCGTGTGTAAGCGACAACAAAGATCTACGGGAAGCAAAGCCAAATTCTATAGCATCGAATGAAGAACAACTTGTCCATACTAT
Source organism: Capsicum baccatum var. pendulum (assembly GCA_030864225.1). Classification (NCBI taxonomy): domain Eukaryota; kingdom Viridiplantae; phylum Streptophyta; class Magnoliopsida; order Solanales; family Solanaceae; genus Capsicum; species Capsicum baccatum. The sequence goes on from CM061550.1 coordinate 206,015,657, forward strand.
GTAGATATTTATAGCTTAAGCTTGTCAAAGTAATCCTTGGCAGGATACTTAAATTGTTATTGATGTATTTGTTAAGATCTGTACCCATAATAATTTTTTTACATTTCATTTATTCGTTGACTTATTTCAGCTAATTTATGAAGGCTTCGATTTATTTTATTTTGTCTATGAATTTTATTTATTCCTTATATTTGAACTTATTAATTGAAAAGAAATACTAGATTCAAATGTTGCAACAGATAATGTATCTGTTGCAATATATGACACATCTATTGAAAAAATCGAACAGATTTAGACATATATTGAACAGGTAGGTAATCTATTGAAATTTATCAAATAGGTCTTTCCACTGTTGCAATAGATAGACTTAGATAGAAACATCAAGATAATGCAACAGATGACCAACCTACTGCAACAGATAAACTATATATCAGAACAGGTAGAATAACTGTTACAACGGATGTAGGATTTGTTGCATTATTAAAATTTAACTTTCGTTGGACATAAAAAATTGCCACTATGTATGAAAAGGTTAAAGTGAATTGAATTAAAATAAAAAATGCGGAACCCATCGACGGTGTTCAGTTCAAACACCTAAAATAAAATAGGCATCAAGTAGATAGTGTTCATTTTAAACACGTAAAGTAAAATATGCATCAAATGTGTCAGTCTGGCACATTTTGCTGACTTGCCGTCACTTGGCTCCTAACGGTTATTCCCCCATTGTCTTATATATTCATCTTCCTCCTAAAATTTAACCCTAAATTCCCAAATCTTCTTCTTCATCGTCATCTTCTTTTAGCTATACAAATTCTCTAAATTATTTATTTTATTTTTTCCAACTGAGCTTGACAATGTCAAGCGCATCTTCCACTATTTTTTGTGATAAAGATTTTTGATATTGTAAGTGCAGTCATGAAGCTCTGTTAAATATTTCTTGGACTCAACAAAATCCGGATCGTAGGGTTTTTTACTTGTAAGATTTCAAAGGTAATATTTTTTTTATTTAATTATTGATTAGTTATTGACATATAATTATTTTGTAATTGTGTTCTTTTTTTTATAGAAATTGGGTGGATGCGATTACTTTGATTGGTATGAAGAACGACACCCTTCACAAGCAAATCGTATAATCTGGCGTTTGTTGAACAAAGTCAAGGCTTCTAAAAAAAATAAAATCAAGTAAGAAGATACTACATTGTTGTCGTTATTGCTACTGGTTTGGTGTTGTTAGGCACATGGATATTCAAGCCTAAATGTTGAAAATTTCATGGTGGTGTGTGTATTTGCTATTGGTTTGATATTGTCGACAACATGGATATTCAAGCGTAACTGTTGGAAAATATCAAAAAGATTTAGGCATATGTTGTAAAATTTAGGTCATCTGTTGAAAATTATCAAATAGGTCTTCCCACTGTTGCAACAGATTAGACTTAGATTATTAGATTATTCATAGAAATAACATTGGTGTAATGCAACAGATGACCAACCTATTGCAACAGATAAACTATCTGCCAGAACAGATTAAATATATTTTTCAACAGGTTGACAAGCTATTGCATTATAAAAAACCCAACTTTCATCAGAAAAAAATTATTGCCACTAAATGTACATGTAATAAAGTGAAGGGTGACTTGAAATTAAAAATTGCTATTTCACAAGCTCTTTTATATACACAGTCTTCAAGCATCCAGTTATTACCCTGTAAGCCCATACCTCTTACAGGTTTTCCACAGCGTTGTTGCATAAAAAAGTCATTGGCTCGACCATTTCTATGCCGGTCAGCAAATATTCGATGTGTGCAAGAGCGTGTGAGCCGCTCACTTTAGAGGCATCATTTTTTGGAAGGATCATTACCTTGTTTCGACCTTTAAAATCCCATGATTTCTTCATCAACACTTCCTTTGGCAAATGATTCATCAGTTTACTCTCCCTTAACAAGATGGCAACAACACCATCAGTGGATCCACGAGAAGAAAAAGATCAAAATCATCGATAAAAGGTACGTTGGAGTCGTAAACATTGATCTTTCCCTCTTTGAGTAGTATCTCAATAGCTCGATAATGCATGTCATTCATGCTAATGACTGCAAGAATCCTTTTTGCCTCGGTCCAGCTCTTGCCGTGTGGATTTGGCCTCTCCACTCTAACATATTTTATCACTTTTTCTTCATCCAAGGCCAACGTAGGAACTAGGAAATCAAGTCCTATACCAAGGGATAACGCCTCCCCATTTAGTTGATCGTACCTATCCTTGAGCTTCTTGCAGAAGTCGAGGTCCATTATCCTATCGGCAGCATTATAAGCTTCCCGGTACATTAATTGCCTTTTTCTCATGAGGCAAAGAATTATGTCAACATGCTGTGATATAAGAAGTCAATTTTTAAATAGGTTAATAATTGTAAAGATGCAACGGATGGTCCATCTGTTGCATAGGGTTATTAGAACCAATAATCCAACCCAACTTATGCAACAGATGGATAATAAGTTACAACAGAACCACTACCAGTTACACCAGTATACCCAGCTATTACAACAAATGTGAAATCTATTGCGTATCTTCTTCTTCATGAGGTAGATTAGAAGGTCTAGATTAGGAAAAGTAAACTTACCTTGTCCTCTTACGGCATACGCATATTATTCATAGTCTGGAAGTATTGGGGAGAAAAGGGAGGCCTGGAGTAATCTGGTGCGCCTGGCTTGGCATTCTTGGCCTGTCGTAGATCCCTCTTCTCTTCGGTGCCAAGTTCCGCGTATATGTCCACCTTCTTGAATGGGCCCTGAACTTTAACAACTTTTGGAGAGGAAGGAATTACAATTTCTTTTGATTTCCGACCGGAGTGTACGCCTCTAATTGCTCTTTTTTTTCTCCTAACCAACACTGTAGTAGTGTGTGGCTCCTTCACCTTCTTGGATGGTATGACATACCTCTTGAATTTAAATTTCTCGATAAATTTAGAGATAGCCTTAACTTTTTCAAAGAGTTTATCCCGTCTGTCCTTGCATTCTCCGCATTCACAACGAGAACACGAGGGTAAAGAGGGGTGAGAAGGACCTGTGTAAGGGCGAAAAGGGGTGTTTTCAATCATATTTATTCTTTCTTGAGAATCAACATGCTCATCATCACGAGTGGTAGTAGCATCAGCATGCCTGCCACTAACACTAACAGCTCCATCAGAAGAAGCACTCGGATTTGCCTTAGTAAAATGTTGGTCATGAAGAGGCTCAACATTAGGTTGACCTTGCCTAACTGCTCTTCTTATGGCTATTGCTTTAGCCAATTCCTTCTTTATTAACTCCATCGCTGGGTCTGCTATAGTATAACATGAACTAGAGTAATATAAGAAGTCATCACCGACTCCTCCTCAGTAGGCATGATCCATGGATGCACAACCTATAAAAATGAAAAAAAAGACATAAGCATTTAAATCATATAATATAATAATTTTCATAGTTGGGCTACATTTTCAAAAAAGACCCATCTGTTGCATAGTTTGTAGTATAGGGTTAAAATTCGTTTAAGTCTGGTTCAGATAAACAGAGTAACACATGGATAATCTGATACAAAATATCAATCATCTGTTGTAACAGTTGCATAAGATGGGTAAGTTGTTATGCAATCGATGATCTGTACATCGCAATAGATGAATAATATTTATTTGATTACACATTTGTTGCATAATTTGCAATAGATGGTTAATCTATTAGGAGTCGGGTTCAGAGAACCAAAGCAACAGATGGGTAATCTGATGCAAGATATACCCTATCGCAACAGATGTCCCATCTAGTGCATCAGATATAACATCTATTGCACCAGATATAAAATCTGTTCAATATCTTTCTTTAAGTAAAATTATTTTACTTGAAGAAGACATACTACATCATCCGAAGGGTTAAAGAGATCAGCCTCTTTAATATTGGTGTTGTCTTTGCAGCCAACCACCAAAACATCCTTGGATGAGAAACCTCATCCGGGTAATCCATTAACTGCTTCCGGATGGGAGGAATGGCTTCAAATGCCCAATCCTAAAAAATGTAAATAGGAAGCAAGCAAAAAAAAGGTCATAATAACTATATTCAATATAAATTAATGGATGAGTAAAATTAGTTATTAATTTTACCATAAAAATCCAAGGAAAGCCGTATAATGTGGTCGTCCCTGAGGATAGCTTTGTCAGTAAATATTAGACAGTCAAGTAGAAGCTTTCATATCCCCAGGGATAATTGTTGAATTTATCAAAATCCTCAGCACGCGCTAACAAATCATCTTCTATGACCTTGTTGACATGTCTTGCCAATACAACCGAATGGGCAAACCAAACCAAGCATAATTGCTCCCTGTACTTCTCTGGTATGGTTTTATCCTTCACATCTGTTAACAAATCCGATGCTTTGTAGCCACGTCGAGCAATGTCAAATAACCCATCTATTTTTTCCTTGTATTTTCTTGACTTGGATCTTTTGCGGGGTAGTGGTTCTTCTGGATGATGGCATCTCAATCCCGTCACTATGGCAAACTCTTGCAAGCCAAAACAAACAGGCATGCCACAGTAGTTGATCCATATTTCATCCATCTTCTTTTTGCCCCTCTCATTCGGATTTATCATCCCCCACATACTTGATCCTGTGCTTGAGAAGATCATATACCATTGTCATAGGGAAACAAATACGGGTAGAGGGGTCCTCAGGCATCTCAAGAAAGCGTCCAAAGTAGCTTTTCTTAAGAAGTCTGCCTATGTTTTCGTTCTTCATAATTTTCATAAAATGTTCAAAATTTTCCGCATCTGACATTTAAGTACAATTTGACCAGTTAGTTGTTTTGTTTCTGGGTCATTTATCGGCATCACAACTTGAAACCTGTCAATACTAAAAGTTTTGATAGGATCATGCTGGGATGTCGATATTAATTCATGCCCCATTGGTGATCCATTATCATCATATTGATGATCATCCTCTTTATCTTTCACTCTCTAATTCTTCCTCTTTCTCACTTTTATTTTCTTCATCACTATCTACAGACCCTTGTCCATCTCCCTTAATGTTATTTTTACATCTCTCCTTAGCTTTACCTTTCCCTGTCTGAGATTGTTCAGTAAGCTCCTCCGAATCTATCTGTGCTGTAACCTTTTTTTTGGGTGGTCAGACGTTGATCCACTTTCACTTTCTTTTCTTTTGGGAGACATGTCATATGTACAAACAAAGAAAAAAATTGCATTACAGTTGATATATGCATAAATTTTAAAAAAATACATTAAAAATACAATGAATACCGACATACCAAGAACCACCACCATAAACACCACCAACCAATGCCAACAAACAAATACCAAGAATACCGACACCACTGACAGCCACCACAAACACCACCAACCAATGCCACCACCAGTGCCACCACGATGACTACAAATACAACCACCACCACCACTACCACAAATACCATCCAACAATACCATGACAGTCAACAGAACACTGCGATGGAAACTAGGGATTTCTCAAGTTCTTCCTATAATTTTACCATCAAAACTCAAAATTGTAAACCCATTCTCGAATATAATACAAGCAAAAGTTTTATTTTTCATCATTAACTTAAAATCCCTTATGTTTTAGAAAAAAAATAACCAAAAATAGAGCTCTTCTTGAACTCTGTTGCCTATGAAGACAAAGAAAACCACTTATACAAGCAAGAATAAAGTCAAAAATAACACCTATGTGGTCGAAAATAAGAAGAAAAACGATCTATTGGGGAGGGTTGAGCAAATTTTTTGAGTAGTTATTGTCTGTACTGTATTATTGAGTGAGAATGAGAGAGAAAGAGTGAGACCTCAAGATTTAAAATGATGAAACGTTTTGTATGGATTGATTTGTATTTTAGAAAAAAATGACAAGTTTTGAAAATGTTAATTTGGTATGAATTGATATTAATTATTTTTAAAATCATAAAATATATGTGTAATTTTTAACCCTCTCATTATGCAATTGCCAAAAGGGTACTTCAATTGAAATTATATAAAAATAATTGAAGTTGTAGTTAATCGAGTACTCTAGTTGACCCTATGAAAACTCACCCCTGGTCCTAGATTAATCAATTTAGGTACTATTAGTCTAACATATGAACTCAATTGAAATTGTTAAAAACAAATGTTCAACATGTTGCATCAAATTTCTCATCTGTTGTAAATTATCGATCAGATTAAGTAACAACAGATTACAAATCTATTGTAAATTATCAAATAGTTTAAGTCATCTGTTGCGACAGATTACCCATCTATTGTAAATTATCAAATGGATTGTTATATGTTGGAACAGACTACCTATATGTTGTAAATTATCAAATAGGCGCTGCCATCTATTGTAGCTGACCCTATGAGAACTCACCCCTAGTCCTAGATTAATCAACAGTTGACCCTATGAGAACTTATCCGTAGTCCCAGATTATTCAAGTAAGGTATTAGTACCCTAGTCCTAGATTAATCAATTAAGGTATTAGTATAACATATGAGGTAGTAAGAATCGGTTCGGCTCAGAGTTATCGATCAACAACTCTGGTCGGGAGGAATGCAGTACCGTCTCATCATGCAATTGCCCAAAGACTCAATTGAAGTTTGAGTTGACCCTATGAGAACTCACCCCTAGTCCTAGATTATTCAATTAAGGTATTATTACCCTAGTCCCAGATTAATAAATTAAGGTATTAGTCTAACATATAAGGTAGTAAGAATCGGTTTAGCTCAGAGTGATCGATTGATGACTTTGGTCGGGAGAAATGCAATACCGTCTCATCATGCAATTGCCAAAAAACTCAATTGAAGTTGTAGTTGACCCTATGAGAACTCACATTCAATTAGGGTGTTAGTCTAACATATGAACTCAATTGAATTATATATAAATAAATGTTCAACCTGTTGCAACAAATGCCTTTTCTATTGGATCAAATCAAACAATTATATAATCTGTTGCAACATATTACGCATCTATTATAAGCTATCAAATATATTACTTCATATGTTATGACAGATCACAAATCTATTTTAAACTATCAAATAGATTAAGTCATCTATTGTGACATATTACCCATCTATTGTAAATTATCAAATGGATTAAGTCATATGTCGCAATAGATTACCCATTTGTTGTAAATTATCAAATAGGCGCTATCATCTATTGTAGTTGACATTATGAGAACTCACCCCTAGTCTTAGATTAATCAATTAAGGCATTAGTTGAACATATGAGGTAGTAAGAATCGGTTCGGCTTAGAGTGATCGATCGTCGACTCTTGTCAGGAGGAACGCAATACCGTGTTATAATGTAATTGCCAAAAGACTCAATTAAAGTTGTAGTTGACCCTATGACAACTCAACCCTAGTCCCATATTATTCAATTATGATATTAGTTGAACATATAAGGTAGTAAGAATCAGTTCGGCTTAGAGTGATCGATCGATGACTCTTATCGGGAGGAACACAATACCGTCTCATTATGCAATTGCCAAAAGACTCAATTGAAGTTGTAGTTGACCCTTTGAACTCATTCATTCATCTATAGTTCCACGTAGATCAATGTAGGTATTATTATTAATCTTAACATTAATTTAATGAGAACTCATTTCAACTTAGAGTGATCGATCGATGACTTGAGTCGAGATGAACGTAATACTAACACCATGCAAATGCAATGACTCAATTGGATTTGTAGTTGACCATCTGAGCTCATTCATTCATCCCTTATTCCACCTAGATCGATGTAGGTACTATTATTAATCTTAACATTAAGTTAATGAAGAGCTCATTCTTTCATCCCTAGTTCCACCTAAATTAATTGCAATGAAATCTGTTGTAACAAACGACTGAGCTGTTGGAGAATTTCAAACAAATAACAATATCTTTTACAACAAATGACATATCTAATTTAATTATCAAATAGATATTTGCATATATTATGACGGATGACTGAGCTATTGGAAATTTTCAAACAGATATTGATATCTGTTATAACAGATGATATTTCTGATTTAGTTATCAAATGAACATTTCCATTTGTTGTCACAGATGACTGAGCTGTTGGGATTTTTCAAATAGATATTTATATCTGTTGCAACAAATGGTATATCTATTTTTTTTAAAAAAATTCTTCTTTTAATTTTAAAGCAAGCTTTTATTCGAGTAGATAGAGGAGTATTACTACTAAAGGCGGTAAAAAATGTTTCTTGGATAACTCAAAAATCACATGGAGTAGTCTTTTCCTGTCTTTTCAATGTCACCCATTTTCTTTCTCATGCCCCTCAAATTATTAGTGAATATTAATTAATGAATATTAAAACCCCTAATACTTCTTTCGTTTCATATTATATTGCAGCTGACCCCTATTGACTTGGCATACCCATTAAGAAAATATTAATTAGGAGTTTATTTTACTACCAAATTAGCTTTATTAACTATGCTTTGAAAATTTAAATTTGAATAAATACACTTTGTTTAGTTATTTAATATTAAGGGTAGTACATCTAGAAGTTAGAATTATCTCATTTCTCCTTCAGCCCTAAATTTATTTTATTCATCTCTCATCTTTTTTCTTTCTATCCTCTTTAGGGTTATCACAACTTTTTTCTCTCTCCTCTTTCTCATAAATGTTTGTTCGGATCTAAACCGATCCATATCCATATCTTAGATTCCTCAATTGAAATTGCTGTTTTGACCCACTTTTGACATTAAGGTATGATTCACTATTTTTCTTTCATTCTCGTCTTCTTCTTGCAAGTTATTTACATCTTTTTTTAATTTAATTACCATTTCCCATATCATATTTATTTAAAAAATTTGAAGGAACTTTTAATTGTTGAATAAACGAACCGAGAATTTTTATTACAAGATGTGAAAAAAGTCATTTGTTGGGAGAAGTTTAAACGCCTTATTGGCAGTATTATTTTTTTTATGTATTTTGTGTGTTTCTTTATTGTTAATGCTGTAATTGATATTTTTGGTGAGGTTGGCGTTATTAAAACTTGTGGTGTAGTGTTGTTGATAGTGGCGGATTAAGGTTTTTTAGACGGTGGGTGCTTCTTAGTTTAAAAATAGTGGAGTCCGAACAATCAACACAAGGAATAAGGGAGAAAAAAATAAAAGAAAGTTTAAAGTGAATAAGGAGAGAAGAGTTGGTTACCAAAATTTAAAAAATATATGCTGAGTGAGAATTGAACTCAAGACCAAAAGAAATAAATAGCCTTATGCACCCACAAATAACAACTAGGCTAACTAAACAACTCTTACTATGGGTGCTCACTGATTAGATTATATACATTTTTTCTTAATTTCCATATACATATATAAAGTTTGATATGAGTTCAGTCTGTGCTCGCGCACTCGGAGGACTCCATGTGGGTCTGTCCCAAGTTGTTGATGGTGTTGGAACATAGAATGTATGTTTTTTTTGTTGTTGATGATGTTGTTGGAACAAATGTTGTTTTTTTCTTTTTTGTTGATGTTTTTTATTTATTGTTTGTAGTTTATGCTGTTGTTGATGTTGGAACAGATAGAGAAACTCTTAGAACAAATCAAACCACCATCAAGGCTGCTATGTATTCCAACAGACTCCATATCTGTTGTAACAGACTCCACATCTGACGCAACAGACTCTACATCGAATGCAACAGACTCTACATCTGTTACAATGGATGCATAGTGTTCTTTCTGTGACATAAATTTTTTCCTTCTTCTTTGTAGATATAAAAGGAACTGAAAGTTGATCAACTTTTGTCTGACCATTATAAGAGGCTGCAGTAAAAAAAGGTTCGAAGGAATAAGCTGCGTGCAGATGGAACCACTTCATATGTGAGAGGTATGTATTACTGATAATGTTATCGTGGAAACACACATAGAGTACACTGATTTTGTGAATGTTGTTTTTACCGATTAGTCATAGATCATTCAAACAAGATATCTGTAATTTCATAGTTAAGTTTGGTAGGTCCAAACTGATGGTGTGATTAATATTGTTAATGCATTAACAGACTTTCGCTGTTTATTTGTCATGCCTTCAACAGACTTTCGCTGTGGCAAGCATTTTTGGCGACAGTGTAGACTTTTGCATGATGGATATGTTGTCCTCTATATGGTAGAAGAATGATCAATCTTGCCCCTTCTTGCTTATCTTGTGCATGCAAATGTGAAGAGTGTAAGGCAAAACATGATGGTGTGATTAATACTGTTAATGCATTAACTACTGATGTAAAGAAATTGATATCTAACAGTAGTGTCATTCGATCAAAGAGGATTTCATTTTCATTCACTCCATTAGTATTAAGGCTAAGAGGAGAAAGAAAACAATTTTCCAGGCATTATCAAGTATCTGAAAAAGAAAAATTTTGGATCTGAAAAAGGTGAGAAGATAAAAAGGGGAGGAATAAGAAGGAAAAACTGAATGCTAGATTTAGTTCATCTTGTGTCATTGTGTAGAGATACTCCATCTAATTTTGAGTGCTTTTTCTTTTCAGGATGGTGAGGAAGGCAGAATCTCTCCATCATTAGCTAATACCGAAAATAAGACATCTGATGTTATTGAGCCACCAGACTGCCCTGTGAATTTGATAATCCAAAAGACATCTTTACTCAAGTTAGTCAACAGATTAAAAGATCTCAATCACTTGATTTTTCTGCTGATCAATCTTCTTCGTAGAAGACAAGATATCAGCAGAACTTCTTGAAACAGCGAAAGCTGATATCGATAGATTACTAATTATGTCTTCTTAAGACTTACTTCTACCATAAAACTATTCTGCATTGAGTGTTGCACTATCCATATATGCTGCAGCATAAGATTTATCAGCCGAAAGAGAGCTTGCCTTGGAAAAACTCAAAGAGAATCTTCCATACTTCTCCTTGACCTTGCATAGAGTTAAGAAGGACCAAGAGGAGCATTATAAGAAAGCTACCAGGAAAGAAAGTGGTCCTCGTTGACAAACTCACAAAATATCAAGAGCTCTATACTGAGCTTAAAGACCACAATGACAAAATGATTGAATTGGAAGTGGTGACTTGACTTCGTCAAACAAAAAGCCACGACTGGTCATATCCCTTAATTAAATAAAATTGATGACTTTTCGAATATGTAAATTAAAAAAACCCGAATCTAAATACAACATTTTATCTTTTTATTGTATTTCAGAAAGAGACAAATTGGTAATCTGTTGTAAACTATATTCCACCTGTCAGATAACTTACAATATATGGACAATCTGTTGCAACAGATGGATGTATCAGTTTGCTTTTCCATCAGCTGTGGTGTCTGTTACAACTTTTTAGTCATCTAATTATTCAATTTCATTGAGAGCAATAGATTTTTCTAAACACTTCTTGGCCAAACTCAATTTTTACTCTTGGATTTCTTCTCTTTTTTTCTTTGCATCCTTCAATCTGGCCTCCAAATTCAATTTTTTCCATCAATCCAAGAGCAAAAATTTAATTTAGAGGCCATCTTGAAGGATGCAAAGAAAAAAGAGATGCAATCCAAGAGAAAAAATTGAGTTTGGCCAAGAAGTGTTTAGAAAAATCGATTACTCTCGATGAAATTGAATAAACAGCTGACGAACAAGTGCAACAAACACCACAACTGATGGAAAATCAAACTGATATATCCATCTGTTGCAACATATTTTCAATATATTGTAAGTTATCTGACAGGTGGAATATATTTTGCAACAGATTACCAATCCGTCTCTTTCCGAAATACAATAAAAAGATAAAATATTGTATTTAGATCCGTTTTTCTAATTTACATATTCAAAAATTCACCAATTTTATTTAATTAAGGGATATGAACAGTCGTGACATTTTGTTTGACTAAGTCCAGTCCCTTCCAATTCAATTATTTTATAAATAGGTTCCTCCGGCCTCCTCCCACTCACTCGGTCATTCTACTTTACTACAATACTAATATGACTGATCCAAATTCGTACAAGAAGATTCATATCGATTCCTTTCAGGAACTTAAACGAAAGTTTGATGAACTCCAGAGGGATTTGACCGACTTCGGAGTAAGGCTGAGAAGGGCCCAGCTGCTGCCGAATAAAAATTGTCAGGTTGACAATAATAATAGTAATAATAATAATAATAATAGTAGTAGTAGTAATAATAATTAGGTTATGTTTTTTTCTTTATTTTAGCATATGTATTTTCCTTTTTTATATCCGATCTACCTATAAGGGGTTCAAACAAATCTATGTATATGTTTGGTTTGGTTTTGTCAACATTGAATTTTTAATTCTTATTCAATATTTAATTATCATTCTATTTATTTCCTATTCTCAACATGTCAATGGTTGAAGGTAGGGATTAAGAACTTGTGGCAACAGATGGTGGTGAAAAGTCATGATGAGAAATTCTCCTAAAAATGGTTCATTAATAAATAATAAGGAACTAAATGATATTATAATCGTAAAGGAAAGATTATTTAATTTTAAAAAGTCACAACATCGAATTAATTTAATTAAGATATATGATGATATTATTGTTAAGAAAAAAATGAATGAATAATTGTGACTGTGACTTTTGTCTAAACACATTCAACAAACAAAAACAAAAAACGTTGTTGATGCATCAAATTCCTCATTTTTTGCGACTAATGAATCAGTTTGAAGAAATAAAAAAAACTCCTTAAACAGATGGTCGATTTATAGCAACAGATGGTATATCTGTTGAAACAGATGGGTTATCTGATGGAGCAGATATATTATCTATTGCCAAAACTCATTTAATAAAAATGATTATTAATGAAATAGTTATTGAAAATCAGGTGCATTCGATTTTTAAATTGAGAAAAGGTTATTTAAATTTAATAAGATAAAAAGTCATGAGTTGTTACAATAATAAAAAAACTCACTAGTTTGATTTAATTAAATCATTTCTTTTCACAGAAAAGAATAAGGAAATAAATGATGAACACAATTTAAACAGTAAAAAACTCACCAGAAATATTCTTGTTTTTAAATCTTCTTTATTAATTTATATAATTAAAAAGTCAGAAAATTTGGATGTCATGAAGATAATTTTTTTTAAAAAAAATATACATATTATATGTTGTATCAAATATATTATCAAATGCAACAGGTTATCTATTTGTTCCAACGGATGATATATCTGTCGTAACAGATGATTTATATGATGCAACAAATATATAATCTGTTATCCAACTTAGTGTAAAAAAAATGGTTCCGTGAAAAAATTAATTATTTTAATAATAATAAAGCTGAAAAGTCACGACTTATCACAATATTGCTTAATTTAATTAAGTCATAACTTTTTTACAGTAATCAAGAATGTCATTAATAAATGGAGGTGAACAGTTGTGCCTTTAAATCAGCTTTATTAATTTATATAATTAAAAAGTTAGAAAATTTGGATGTCATGAAGATAATTTTTTTAAAAACAAATATACATATTATATGTTGCAACAAATATATTATCTAATGCAACAAGTTATCTATTTGTAGCAACAGATGATATATCTGTTGTAACATATGATTTATTTGATACAACAGATATATAATCTATTGTCCGACTCAGTGTAAAATCTGTTCCTGGAAAGAACTAATTATTTTAATAATAATAAAGTTGAAAAATCATGACTTATCACAATATTTCTTAATTTAATTAAGTCATAATTTTTTACAGTAATCAAGAATGTTATTAATAAATGGAGGTGAACAGTTGTGCCTTTAAATCTGCTTTATTAATTTTTACAATTAAAAATTCTGAAAATTTAGGTGTCATGAAGATAATTTTTTTAAAAATATATATATTATATCTTGCAACAGATATATTATCTGATGCAACAGGATATTTATTTGTTGCGACGGATGATATATATGTTGTAACAGATGATTTATCTGATGCAACAGATATATAATCTGTTGTCCAACTTAGTGTAAAAAAAATTGATTCCTGGAAAGAACTAATTATTTTAATAATAATAAAGCTGAAAAGTCATGACTTATCATAATATTGCTTAATTTAATTAAGTCATTACTTTTTACAGTAATCAAGAATGTCATCAATAAATGAAGGTGAACAGTTGTGCCTTTAAATCTACTTTATTAATTTATATAATTAAAAATTTAGAAAATTTGGGTGTCATGAAGATATATTTTTTAATATATATATATATATATATATATATATATATATATATATATATATATTATATGTTCCAACAGATATATTATCTAATGCAACAGATTATCTATTTGTTGCAATGGATTATATATATGTTGTAACAGATAATTTATCTAATGCAACAAATATATAATCTGTTGTCCAACTCAGTGTAAAAAAAATGATTCATGGAAAGAACTAATTGTTTTAATAATAATAAAGCTAAAAAGTCATGACTTATCACAATATTGCTTAATTTAATTAAGTCATAACTTTTTATAGTAATCAAGAATATCATTAATAAATTGAGGTGCACAGTTGTGCCGTTAAATCTGCTTTATTAATTTATATAATTAAAAAGTCAGAAAATTTGGATGTCATGAAGATAATTTTTTTTTTAAAAAATATACATATTATATGTTGTAACAAATATATTATCTAATGCAATAGGTTATCAATTTTTAGCAACAGATGATATACCTGTTGTAACAGATGATTTATCTTATGCAACAGATATATAATCTATTGTCCAACCCAGTGTAAAAATGATTCCTGGAAAGAAATAATTATTTTAATAATAATAAAGATGAAAATTCATGAATTATTATAATATTGCTTAATTTAATTAAGTCATAACTTTTTACAGTAATCAAGAATGTCATTGATCAGTGGAGGTGAACAGTTGTGCCTTTAAATCTGCTTTATTAATTTATATAATTAAAAATTCAAAAAATTTAGATGTCATGAAGATAATTTATTTTTTAACAATATATATATATATATATATATATATATATATTATTAATTGGACAGATATATTATCTGATGCAACAAATTATCTATTTGTTGCAACGGGTGATATATCTATTGTAATAGATGATTTATCTGATGCAACAATTATATAATCTGCTGTCCAACTCAGTGTAAAAAATGGTTTCCTTGAAAGAATTAATTGTTTTAATAATAATAAAGCTGAAAAGTCATGACTTATCACAATATTGCTTAATTTAATAAAGTCATAACTTTTTATAGTAATCAAGAATGTCATTAATAAATGGAGGTGAACAGTTGTGCCTTTATATCTGCTTTATTAATTTATATAATTAATAATGCAGAAAATTTAGGTGTCATGAAGATAATTTTTTTTTAAAATATATAAATAATATGTTGCAACAGATATATTATCTGATGCAACAGGTTATCTATTTGTTACAACGGATGATATATAAGTTGTAACAAATGATTTATTGAGGCAACAGATATATAATCTGTTGTCGAGCTTAGTGTAAGAAAATGGTTCCTGAAAAGAACTAATTATTTTAATAATAATAAAGCTGAAAAGTCATGACTTATCATAATATTTCTTAATTTAATTAAGTCATAACTTTTTACAGTAATCAAGAATGTCATTAATAAATTGAGGTGAACATTTGTGCCTTCAAATCTGCTTTATTAATTTATATAATTAAAAAGTCAAAAAGTTTGGATGTTATGAAGATAATTTAAAAAAGAAGATATATAGATTATATGTTGCAATAGATATATTATCTGATGCAATAAGTTATCTATTTGTTGCAACAGATTATATATCTGTTATCATAGATGAGTTATCTGATGCAACACTTATATAATCTGTTGCCAACTCAGTGTAAAAACGATTCCTGGAAAGAACTAATTATTAATAATCATAAAATTGAAAAGTCATGACTTATCACAATGGAGGTGAATAGTTGCGATTTTTTGCCTAGCTCATTCAAGTTCAATCCTCTATAAATAGGTCCCTCCTTACTCAAGCGTTCGTTCTACTACACACTATTTATTCCTTGCTCTTGTTACACCTTCAACTACTTTCTCTTCAAGGACTTGATAACTATTTCCTGTCTCTAGTAAGTTTTTTTCTTGATTTTTGTGTAAATATTCATTGTATATTACATTACATCAGAATTCCTTCTTTTCTTTACTTTTGTTTTTACGTGTGTTTTTTCAACTTATGCATTTTCTAGATATGGCTGATCCTGTGTGGGATGTCGTTATTTTACAAAACGCTATGCGGGAACTGTAGAAGGAGGTTCATGACCTGCATTGGGAATTGGCCGCCGTCAGAGTAAGAATGCTGCGGGAGATCCGTAGGCTGAGGAGGGCGCTATTGCTGTCGGTTGAAGATTGATCGGCTGGCCATACATAATAATGATGATAATAATAATTAATCTTTTTTTTCTTTTATCTATGTATTTTTTTGTTTGTTTTATAAAATTTTTTGTTTGATGCGCTTGACTTTTTATTTCTTATTTAATTTTTGTGTTGTTTATTTCTATTTTTGACGAATGACATGTCTACAATTAACGAATAATTTGATTCCAGTATCAATAGCAAGAATATATGAGTTATCTGTTAGGTTTGTGACAGGAGCTGTATTTTGTTGTTCTAAATAGATTAGTAATCTGGTGAAACAGATTATTTATCTGTTAAAACAGATTACTAATCTGGTGCAACAGAATACCCATCTATTCAATTCATATTACGGGCACCTAGTACCATAAGCATGAATCCAACATGATTCTACTGTTACAACAGAACATTAACTGGTGCTGCAGATAATGGATCTATTTGAACAGATTGCTCTTATATTGCTTTCATGTTCGCGTGCTAGCTATTATTGAGAAAACAACACATTAGCAGTTACCCAGATGACAAATTCAACTAAAAAGCATAATTTGACTTACCAAAGTCTTCTCTCAAGTAAATGCCAAAGTTGAAAGTGATTTACGAAACAAAATTTGACATAAGAATTTGGTCAAAGAGCAGCAGTTGGGGTAACAACAACAACAACAATGGTCAACAAGAAGAATATGAAGATGATAATGAAGTATAAGATGATGATAATGAATCAGAAGATGATGAATAAAGCAACAACAACAGTGAACAACAAATATCGCAAAGAGAGAGAAAATAACAACGGATGAGGAGAGAGAAAAATGTGCCTTTTTCCCTTCATTCCCGATTATATTAACTAATATTTGGATCAAAGTGTAAATTTAAAAACTTGTGGGTTATTTTAAAATTTTCCAAACTTTCCTAATCCATAATTAAGTAATTGTCACCTTTACTCAATTATTAAGACTTATGTCACATACATCTCATTTTAAATCTCTTTTGTCACCTGTGGCCCAAAGCCTCATGTTACTATCTAGAATCATATAGAACAGTTTAGAGACAAATCCAATACGGTACAAAAATAGATATGAATTTGCATTTGTGTATACAAAATACAAATACATGCACATGCCCCAAAAATATTATATACAACCAGGATTTTATATATATATACAAATGAGTACCCATTAGTTAATAAATACATAGAGAAAATGGTCAAAAGCCCCCCAACCTTTACCCTAAATCCCAACTACACACTTATACTTTGCGGGGGTCCTATGACCCCCTGAACTATTTTAAAGTAGAATTATTACCCCCCAAAAACCTGACAACCAGTCATTTTAGATAAGGTGTGATGCACACGCAACAGTATTTTAACACATGTTTTTTTGTTTAAAATTAATTTTTATTTACTTTCTTTTTCATTTTTATCACTTTTATCATTTTTCGCTATTATTATTTTCACCATTACTTTTCATCTCTTTTCCTTTTCAAATTTTATTATTCCTACTTCTATGCAAATAATTTTTCGACGACCTTGAAGTGGAAAATAATGAACAATACCAAATTTGAATTTTTCAACGATCTTGAAGTCAAAAATAATAAACAGCATCGACTTTGAAAATTTCCGACAACCTTGAAGTGGGAAACATTGACCATATCAATTATTAAATTTTTGATGATCTTAAATTCGGAAACAACGAACAATACCAATTTTAAAATTTTCAATGACCTTGAAGACGAAATAATGAACAATACGAAATTTAAAATTTTTGATGACCTTAAAGTCGGAAACAATAGAGAATTTTGAAAATTTCGCCGACCTTGAAGTAAAAAATAATGGACAATACCCATTTTAAAATTTGCGATGACCTTGAAGTCGGAAATAATGGACAATATCGATTTTGAAATTTTCGATGATCTTAAAGTCGGAAATAATAAAAAAACATCGAATTTAAAATTTTTGACAACCTTGAAGTGGGAAACAATGAACAATATCGATTTTAAAATTTTTGACGACCTTAAATTCGGAAATAACGAAGAATACCAATTTCAAAATTTTTGACGACCTTAAAGCCGGAAATAATGCAATACCGAATTTAAAATTTTCAATAACCTTAAAGTCAGAAACAATAGAGAATTTTAAAATTTTCAACGACCTTCAAGTCAGAAACAATGGACAATACCCATTTTAAAATTTACAATGACTTTGAAGTCGTAAATAATGGACAATATTGATTTTAAAATTTCCGATAATCTTGAAGTTGGAAACAATGAACAATACCCATTTTGAAATTTTGGATGAATTTGAAGTCGAAACCAATCAATTTTGTGCTTGGAGATGAGGAAAATGATAAATTAATTTTGAATGTCATTGATGAGTTCTTAGATGCCATTGTTTGTAAGGAAGAAGAAGAAGAAGAAGAAGAAGAAGAAGAAGAAGAAGAAGAAGAAGAAGAAGAAGAAGAAGAAGAAGAAGAAGAAGAAGAAGAAGAAAGAAAGAAAATGAATAAAGAAAAAGAAGAATTAAAAATGAAAAAAGAAAATAAAGAAATATTAAAAATAAATTTTTAATAAAAAAAAAATCGTTCTCAGTCTCTTGTCATGTCAGCGTTCAGGAGAAGGGGTAATAATTCAACTTTAAAATAGTTCAGGGGGATCATAGGACCCCCGCAAAGTATAAGTGTGTATTTGGGATTTCGGCTAAAGGTTGGGGGTGATAGACCATTTTCTCTAAATACATATACAAATATCTTTTCGTCTTTATATTTTTTCAAAATCATATTCAGAAGAGTTTCAACACTAGGACTTAAAATTTTGCTTGATTCTTCGATTTTTTTTCCTCAGATCTTTGTATTTTTGGCAATTTTGGAGATGAAGGTTTCTTTAATCCCTTTTGTTTCACTATTTTAGCCATCTTCTCTGAATCATCATGATGTTTCAACCTCACCTCTTTGACGCTCGCTGATTTCTTTAATTATTCTACCATTAGAGTAAACCTCCACAATCATACAATTAAAAAAATCACAAAAATAAAAAAAACCACAAGAAAAAAGATGAACAAAAAAATATAAAACATATAGAATTTGGGGAAGAGATAACATATAATAACTGTAAAATTAATACTTTACTTATTTTGTGGAGCACGATCTTTATCTATTAAGGTGAAAAATATGAGGAAAAAAATTAGAATGAAACTATGAAGAATAAGTGTTATTTGAAAAAATAAAATAAAAAGGTACAATAAAATAGGAAAGAGAATACGTGTTAGAGTGAAAATAGGAGAAGGTACTCCTTGATAGCTATAAACAAGCATGTATTGAGTGATCCCTCAAACAAATGCTATTTTTGCTATAAAATGTAATTTTATGAAAGTGTTGCTATTTATCATAATTATGATCTTAAGTTTGTGAATTTTTATATTTTTTTCCTATTCAATTTCATAAAAGAAACATGATGCATGAATCATGATGATATTTTCAATGTATCCTTATGTATCATGCTTCTAAACTTAATCCTATTTTTCTTAATGAATAGATTCAACATTTATTCTCGGTCCATACTTTAATGATAATTTCTCAAAAATAAAAATGTGTATATAATAAAAAATATGAAAATATTATACAAAAACAGAGTTATATCAATAGTCGTTTTTAGAATTAAAAATTACATAGTGAAACCAAGTTCGATTGTGATTACATGATCCTTAAATTTCTATGGTGGCCTGTCTTTCATTAAAAGAATCAGCCCCAGAGTCAATATTTTTACTAAAAATTACACAAATACACAAAAAATCTCAACTCCCTAAACATATTACAAAAATCCCAACATATACACATAATGTTATGTATATGTCGGTTATGTAATGTATATTAATAGGGAGAGAGAGTAAAGTAATTAAAAAAGTGGGAGAGAGTATAATTACTTCCAAAAGGGTTGGTATTTATGTTATTTATACATATTTTTAATGATCATTAACTTGTCTCTACCATATTTTCTTATGTCTAGATACCTGATGCTGGTATGCTTGCTTCGATTCCCACAATTCTGTTAATCTTAGCTGTAAAGACAACAAGCAAATTGATATAATAAATCTATTTCATAATCTAGTTATCCGCACCCCCTACAAATGGTATCAAAGTCCAGTAATTTAAAAAGTACGGAAGTGAGCTATAAGTTAGAGTTAGTTATAGAACTAGTTAAATTTGAATTGGTTATTTATTAAATTAATTATGAGAAGACCATTTAAAAATAGAGAAGCTTTTAGAAAAGTTAAAGAATCTTTAATTAGTAATTATTGAGAATATATAAGTCTAAATAAAACAAAAGAAAATCCGCAAAGATTAGCCTATCTAATTACATTAATATCTAGTATTGAAGCAAAATTAATAATCCATTTAAAATCTAGAAGAATGAGACATATACCACCTAATTATGATAAAATTAGATTTAGATATCCGCCAAGATATTATAAATATAATTCAAATGAATAAAGAGCAAAAATACAAAGAATTAAAACAATTTATCTCTGAAAGACGTAAAGAATTAAAAATAAGAAAAGAAAGACTACATTATAATATATTTGCCGGAGTTAGTAAAAATTCAATAAATACACAAAAAGATGAAATATCAAAATTAGAATCACAAATAGATAGTTTAGAATATATATACCAACATGAACTATTCACAATAAAATGAACAAAGAGGAATTTATAATAGATGAAAAAATATACGAAAATCACGAAGGATCAAAAATAAAAATAGTATTTTCTAATCTAGGAAGAAGATATAAGAAAATAGGAGAACATTTATACCTAATGTTAGAAAAAGAAGAATTAAAATTAGAAGATAAATTAACAGCAATGGTAAGAATAGAAAAAGAAAATGAAGAAATAGATAGAAAAAAGGATATAGAAAAAATTAAACAACAAACTACGGAAGAAATACGAAAAATAGAAGAAACTAAAAATAGTAGAATTGCTGAATTAGAAAAAGAACTACAAATGTTAAAAGATTTGTACAAACAAAGACAAAATGAAAAAGAAGAAAAAGATAGAGAACAAAAATTACTAAACGAGATAAATCAATTTAAAGAAAAATTAGAAATAAATACTATAGATATTGAAGAGACAGATAATTATGACTCAGAAGATAGTGAAACATATACAGAAATATTAACAAATATAAAAAATTTAGAAATTAACGAAAAACAAGAAATAATTAGTGAAGAAAACCTAGAAAATACCAACACAGAAATAAATACTCTTGATAAAAAAGAAGATGATAATATAATACCTAAAACAACAGAAATAAGAAAACTCATATATTATAAAAGTAAATTTAAAAGATATAATGATTATGACAAATGGACACCAAAACAAATAGTTAACAAAAATTATAATTTTTTAGACCTAGACTGTGTAATAGATACAAAAAAAATAATACAATTATGGATAGGATATATGACAAAACAATTATTAGATAATAATATAAACATAACAGATGCACCAGAATATATAGAAAGAACATTAATAGGATCAGTAAAATTATGGTTTTCAAACTTAACTGAAAATAGCAAGAAAGTATTAAGAGCTAATAAATCTATAGAAGGAACACCATCAACAACAACTAAACTAACACCTATATAATTATTGAAAAAATATGAAACAGCTATAAAAGATGAATTTGGTAGTATAACAACAATAGAAGAAGAACAAGATGAAGAAAAAGATACAAATAGGAATTTAATGTTAAAATTAACAATATGTAATATGTGTTATATAGACGAATATACTTGCGCATTTAAAGAATATTATTATAAAGGAGCATATAGTATAGAAGAAAGTAAAGAAATAAGAAAATTATATTTTAATAAATTACCCGAACCATTTAGTTCAAAAATAATAAAAAGTTGGGAAGAAGCAAAAATAGTAGATACGTTAGGAGTTAGAATAAAATTTTTACACCAATGGTATAGAAATTTATGTGAAAAATATAGAGAAGAATTAAAAATGGAAAAAACATTAATAAGAAATTTAGCATGTTGCAAAAGTAAAATAGCACCCCAATTTGGATGTGAAGAAAGATATTATACGAAAAGAAAGAGACATAAGAAATACAAGAAATATAAAAAATCAAAATATAAATATAAGAAACCAAGAAAAAGATATTATGTAAAAAATTATAAAAATAAAAGACCATATAGAAAGAAAAAGTCTATAAAAGAATGTACATGTTATAATTGTGGAAAGTTAGGACATTTAGCTAGAGATTGTAAATTACCTAAAAATCCAAAAAATAAACAAATATTAGAAATAAAAATAGATAATACAGAATATATGCAAATAGATTATATAGATTATGAATTAGAAAGTGAATATAGTATATATGAAATTTCAGAAAACGAAACAAATACTGAAATAGATAATGAAATAGATGAATCAAATGACTGAAGAAGATATAAAAATAATAACAAAGGAAGAATATTTAAATGACGAAGGAACGGAACAAAAAATAATATTTGACAGTCATATATTTGATGAAATAAAAGGAAAAGAGTTAGATTTAAGTGTAGAAAAAATATTTAAAATACCAACAATAAAAAATATTTTTACTAGGAAAAAAGATGAATATTATGTAGTATGCCAAAAAGAACATGTAATAGACTGCAGGTATGCAAAAGGTAAAGCTATTATACCACTAGTAACAAAAAGAATAATTAATAAAGAGATAAATGATATAAAAAGTAAAGGAGATCCAATAAAATATGTACACCTTGGAGGTACAGAAATATTAATAAAAGCATGTTTTAGAGAAGGAATAGATACACCGATAGAATTATATTTAGCAGATGATAGAATATTAAAACCTATAGAAAAGGGCATAATAACTGCCGTAAAAGGAAATTTAATATACCAAAAATTTAAATTTATAATAAGTACAAATTATTCAGTAGCAGTAACAGATAGAAATATAGATAAATCACTAGTGTTATATTGGAAGATATCAGGAATAGAATTAACCCCAGGAAGTAAAATATTTACAGCAAGATGCAAAAATAACAGGAAAAAATAAAATTAACAAGATACAAATAGATAGCCCATTCGAACAAATTATAAAAACAATAGATTATAATGATTATAGCTATAGAGACATAGATATAGAAGAAAATTTAGAAATAGTAAATGATAGAATAAGTACAACAAAAAGAATATCTAATGAAAAACCAGAATCATCAAGCTCATCAAAAAGAACAAGTTATGAAACAAATCCAATAAGTAATTTAAACCAATATTATATAACAGGAAAAATAAATAAAAAAGAATATTTAATACTCTTAAATACAGGACAAGAAGAAAATTATATAGCAAAATATTTAGTAAAAGATGAAGAAATAAAAATTGATAATGATATGTGCCCAGATCTACCAAGAAGTTTACTAAATAGTAAAAATATAGCAGAAAAAGAAATAATAATAGGAGTTAGAAAAATAAAAATAGAATTTGAAGTAAAGGAAAAAATGCAAAAAGCAGATATAATATTAGGAATAAAATATTTAGAACAAGTAAAACCATATAATATAGAACATACACAATTAACCATAACATATAATAGGAAAAAATTATTCTTAAAAAGAGCCTTAACATAAAATGAAGATATATGTATTAATGAAGATAATAGTGGAAGGATATTACAGTAGATATTATACGCCTATGATAGATACAGGAGCAAAAGCTAATTTATGTAGATATAATTGCTTACCAGAAAGTAAATGGGATAAATTAAAAACACCAATAGTAGTTAAAGGATTTAATAATGAAGGAAGCTTAATTACTTCTAAAGCTAGGAATGTAAAAACACAAATATGGGATAAGATATTAATAATAGAAGAAATTTATAATTATGAACTAACATCAAAAGATATACTTTTAGGAATGCCATTTTTAGATAAACTATACCCATATATAATAACTAGAAACGACTGGTGGTTTACAACACCATGTAAACAAAAAATAAGAGCAAAAAGAGTTAATAATAAAATAAGAAAGAAAATTGATTGGATAAAAGGAAGTGAAAAAATTACACAAAAGTTAGAAAATATAAAAACCACTGAAGATACAATAGAACTAGTAGTATTTTCGATAAATAAAATAGAAATAACTATATTTTCAATAAATAAGATAGAAATAGTTAAGAAAAAATTAGAACAATTATATAGTGAAGATCCATTAAAAGGATGGGAAAAACATAAAACTACCATAAAATTGAATTAATAGATAAAAATAGTATAATAACCCAAAAATCATTAACATATAATTTTGACGATTTAAAAGAATTTAAAATGCATATAGATGAATTATTAGAAAAACAATATATACAAAAAAGTAATAGTAAACATAATAGTCCAGCATTTATAATAAATAAACATAGTGAACAAAAAAGAGGAAAAAGTAGGATGGTTATTGATTATAGAAATTTAAATGCAAAAACTATAACATATAATTATCCAATACCAAATAAGATATTAAAAATAAGACAAATCCAAGGATATAATTATTTTAGCAAATTTGATTGTAAATCAGGATTTTACCATCTAAAGTTAGAAGAAGAATCTAAAGAATTAACCTCATTTACGGTACCATAAGAATTTTATGAGTGGAATGTATTACCATTTGGATATAAAAATGCACCAGGTAGATATCAACATTTTATGGACAATTATTTTAAACAATTACCTAATTGCATAGTATACATAGATGATATATTATTATATACATAAACTAAAGAAGAACATATAAAATTATTGGAACAATTTATAGATATAATAGAAAAATCAGGAATAAGTTTGAGCGAAAAGAAAGCTGAAATTATGAAAAATCAGATAGAATTTTTAGGAATACAAATAGATAAAAGTGGAGTAAAAATGCAACAACATATAGTACAAAAAATAATAAATTCAAAAGAAGAATTAGATACAAAAAAGAAATTACAATCATTTTTAGGATTAGTAAACCAAGTAAGAGAATATATCCCAAAATTAGCAGAAAACTTAAAACCACTGCAGAAAAAATTAAAGAAGGATATAGAGTATAACTCTAATGAAGAAGATAAAAAACAAGTTCAAAAAAAAAAATTACTTTGTAAAGAATTACCAAAACTACAATTTCCAGATGAAAATAGAAAATTTATATACATAGTAGAAGCAGATGCTAGTAAATATAGTTACGGAGGAGTACTTAAATATAGATATGAAGCAGAAAAAATAGAACACCATTGTAGATACTACTCAGGTACGTTCAATGAGACAGAAATAAAATGGGAAATAAATAAGAAAGAATTATGTTCATTATATAAATGTTTGTTAGCGTTTGAGCCATATATTGTATATAACAAATTTATTGTGCGAACAGATAATACACAGGTACGCTGATGGCTAACAAAGAAAATACAAAATTCAGTTACAACGAAAGAAATTCGAAGACTAGTTTTAAACATATTAAATTTCACATTTATAATAGAAGTGATCAGTACTAACAAAAATGTTATTGCAGATTACATATCAAGACAAAGCTACACAGATTGAAATGATAGAAGAAAATATACATGAAAAATACTCAACGCTCTAACTACGTTTTCATTGAAAGTGGACAGTATGGGTACTGAGATAGAAAAGCTAAAGCTAAAGACTAGTGAAGATAAACTGAAGTCTATAGCTATGAATCAACTAACTCAGCAGTGTGCAGAGCTATGTCGATTGGAAGACAATAAAATTTCAGAGCTAGAAGGAGATGTTGGGACACTCCATAAAACCCATAACGTTTACCAATCTACTTCTGCAGGTACAAGCAAAGGAGTTAGAAAAATTACAAATATGAACCTAAACAAGCTATTTGATAAACCATATACACCAAATATATCGAAAGATCCCATGTTTATACCCCCACAAATTACCACATACCGAGATAGTCTAAACCAAGACTTACAACTACACAACCCGGACATACATAGAAAATATCTACAATGTACAAACCTTTTTAAATAACAACCCCAAAGCTACAAATATCCAAGAACCAGATACAAACTATATAACTCAGAGATTGACCGGATATAATAAGCTAATTGCTTTACCTAAAACCAAACCAAGTTTAGTTAAAACTTGCTATGAATATGGGATACTTAGTACTGTATATACCACAGACGGAAATGAGATATCCACTATACCAAAAATATATGAAGCATTTATCACTTTTAAAAGAATAACCAAAGGTACCTTGTTTTTTATAAAAATTTACACAGCACCAGCAGAGATATTATATGATGAAGTCAAAAAATCCATACAAGTTGTAAAGATAGGGATGACATGAGATATGATTATACCACAAGATATTATTCCACAGCCAGAAATACCTAGAATTGAGATACCAAAATTTTATGCAAACAAAAGGATTATCGGACTATCTACAATTTTGCAAGAGCTAGCAAATACATATTGCAACCAAAATCCCATATGGAGCTACTATTCAAGAAATCATGTACTAATATATTCAAATTCAAAAGAGTTACGAGAAACAGATATGGAAACTATTAGGCAATGGATTCTCACGTTGCTTAAACCAGAAACGGAACCTATCGCCAGAGCTATCAGAGAAAAATTTATTTCAGAAGAATTATTAACCAGATATTGCAAAACAATTGGACATAAGTATCCAGATCATAAATGTTCAAAATGTAATGGAGGAGATAATGATGTCCCAACAGTTCAGCTAGAATAAAAGAAGATAAGGACGCCAGCTGAAAAGATAAAATCAGGAGCAATAATGGAGATACAGCAGATATGACAAAATAAACGGAAGACAAGATATCAAGATATTTAATCTTATTGTATGAATTTGTATAAGAATTTATATAAGTCTTGAATTGTTTACGTAAAAGAAGATAGGATAACACTAAATGTACATTAAATGTAGTTTGTCTTTGTAAGACTTTTTAGACCCCTAGGTAACTTTTTAGCCATGTAGGCTTTTTGACTTTTATTTGTTTTTTGTAAACATAAAAAAAACGTGTACACAAACGTACACAAATGTAAAGATGTATTCTTTTGTTTTATAAATAAGAAAGACAGAAGGCATTGCGGAAGGCAAGCCTTCACACATTAAGCCAAAACTCTCTCCATTCCAAAATATTTTGCCCAATTAATTAAATATACACTTCAATGGAAAAAGCTATGGAGCAACAAACCTCAGAAATATCAAAGCTACCGGAACAGGTATATCTATTTATGATTATGAATAGCTAAATTCATAGTTCCCGACAATCATGATATGATAAAATAAATTCATATTTGTTACTTTATAGTAGAATTATTCGAAGAATAATATGTTAAGAAGTTTATTAGCAAAGTGGAAACGGAGAAAAATCCCTAAGAACTATGCCTTCCTAAAGGTGAAACCAATGAGGCAAGAAGCCATGGCGGGGAGTAACCAGAGTCGAGGCGCTGTTTAAGGGAAAAAGTATCTGAATTACCATGCTAATAGTGACCGAAGAACATGTTATTTAAGAATAATCTAGTATATAGTAATCTGAGATGACCATATTTTATTATGTACATGGTTGAAGGGAATATTTTGAAAAAAGCAATTTTATGATAATGAATAATAATTTATCTGATGTGATGGTAGATAAATTTAAGATACTTATTTTATATGCACTTAAAAATATAAAAGTAGCAGATATAAGAAAAATCATATTAGAAAAAGCATTTGGAAGATATTATATGACTAAAGTAAATTATATACCATGCATACCTAACTACTCTTATAAATACTCATCATGTTAAATTACGTAGAATTTTTAGAAAAAGATATGCGAAATATACAGTTACTAGAAAAACAAATAAAAATAAATATAGTCAAATACATGAAAAATAAAAAATATATAAAATCTCTTAATAGAAATATGCAAAAACTACTAAGGCTAAAACAAATAACTATAAAATATCAATTTTAGAAAATAGATCATTTAGACTACCTTAAAGTTTTAATCTTATATATACTTAAAGATATAGAAATTATAGATATTAAGAAAATGATACTAGAAGAAGTAATAAACTACGAAATTGAAATTATAAATTCGCTAGAACGGATATACGAAGAAATTTACCCAGAAGAATATTATTCAGATCAAGATTATGGATGTTAGAATATATTAGAAAAACTAGAGAAAATCAGGATAATCTAAATAATGAAATTAATTATAGAAACCGAATTAGAAAAATAATGGAAGGTCTAAAAGAAAAGTTAATATGGATAGAAAAAACCTTAGAAAATTTAGAAAAAAGTACATATGATAGTTTACATAATATAAAAAACTCACTACGAGAAGAACAACACAAGATAATAAATAACATAGAAAATCTAGAATTAGACATATACTACAGTACAGATAGAATAAATTATTTATACAAAAATTTGTAACTCTGCAGTTACTACAGGATAAAATAATAAACCAAACAAATTAATGGATACATCTTACAAAAAGAATAATTTATTAAAACAAAATCTAAAAAATATCCACGCACAAAAAAGAATAGATTCATTAGATATAATAAATCTATTTCATAATCTAGTTATCCGTACCCCCCTACAATTGGTATCAGAGTCCAGTAATTTAAAAAGTACGGAAGTGAGCTATAAGTTAGAGGTACCATATTTTATTATGTACATGGTTGAAGGAAATATTTTGAAAAAAGCAATTTTATGATAATGAATAATAATTTATCTGATATGATGGTAGATAAATTTAAGATACTTATTTTATATGCACTTAGAAATATAAAAGTAGCAGATATAAGAAAAATCATATTAGAAAAAGCATTTGGAAGATATTATATGACTAGAGTAAATTATATATCATGCATACCTAACTACTCTTATAAATACTTATCATGCTAAATTACGTAGAGTTTTTAGAAAAAGATATGCGAAATATACAGTTACTAAAAAAATAAATAAAAATAAATATAGTCAAACACATGAAAAATAAAAAATATATAAAATCTCTTAATAAAAATATGCAAAAACTATTAAGGCTAAAACAAATAACTATAAAATATCAATTTTAGAAAATAGATCATTTAGAGCCCAAAAATACAACTCTACAATCATACATTATGTGAAGTCTCAAATAAAAAGTGCTCAGCCTCCCTAGCGAAAGTAGTAGTCGAAGTTCGCATAACATGTTTCCAACCAAAACAAGGTTGTTCGGAGTGAACATGTTTCATCAATCATTATAATAAAGGACTTTGTCTTTTTTCAGTAAAGACAATGGGCCGTTGAAATAACTCAATTTCTAAAGCTAATTTATGAGATGAATTGTCAAATATGAGATAACTAGGACACAACTCATTCTCTCAATCCATATGACACATTTCACATTTTCCTCTTGTTCTTTGTATGTGTCTTTTTTTTTCATTTAGTCATTTTTTGTCAAACTAAATACATTTTCTACCTTGTACGCCTACACCACAAGATGAGTAAATTTCATGGATGGTCATTCAACTTTATGTTTATTACCCAAAAGTCATTGTTCTTTGTTTTGTTACATAAAAATCATTCAACTTTGCCTCCTCTTTCATAAAAATCACTTTTGACAAATTTTGGTTTAAATCCTACCTAATATGTGAGATGAAATTAAAAAAAGATCCCTTGTGTTTGAGAATAGATTCAAAATAGCCCCTCAAATATACTTTTGAGCAATTTTTGTGCTTTAAGCTTGCTATATGTGAGTACATTTGACCTAACCTTAAATATAAGAGACCATTTTTATTTCATCTCAAATTTTAGATAGTTTTTTAACCAAATTTTGTCAAAATGACTCTTGTGAAAGATGAGACGAATTTAAACGACTTTTGTGTAACTAAACAAAAAATAATGACTTTTGAATAAAGAATACAAAATTGGATGACCATCCTGAAATTTACTCACCACAAGATAGAGTTCATATTCTATTTACAAGTTGACAAATATATAAAACAAGTTCCCTTCTTTTAATTAATAAAGTCATCCTATATTCGTAGACATTATTAGTGATCCCAAAGTTGTCCAATCATAATAAGTACACTTACTTTTGTTTTTGATTACAATAATCAATCATAGTCATTAACAAGAATTGATCAATATGGAAGCAAGTAGCATTAAGATTCTTGGTACATGACCAAGTCCATTGTCAAATAGAGTTCAAATTGCCTTCAATTCAAATCTGTGGACTATGAGTTCTATATAGAGGATATCTTCAATTAAAGTGAACTTCTTCAATCCAACCCAGTCCATAAGAAAATCCCAATTCTCATACATGGTAATAAGCCCATTTGTGAGTCCCTAGTGATTGTTCAATACATTGATGAGACATGGTCAGATGGCCCATCCATTCTCCCTTCTAAACCCTATGACCGTGCCATCGCCATATTTTGGGATGCCTTGTTGACAATGAGGTATTCACTCCATTTCATTTTGTTTTTGTGGGGTTCAAGGTGTATGTGAATGGAAAATAGAGGAAAAATAGTGGGGAGAAGGGAGACACTAATTTAGAAAGTGTATTCTCAAATTAGAAAGTTCACTCATTTCTCCCACATTGGTGGGAGAAGATAACTTGAAAGTGTTTATAATGAGAAACACTAACTCTACATGGATAGTTAGGAAAGAACTAGGTGATTCCTTGCACCGTCATCATCATCGCTCGCTCGGCTTCGGCTTCGACTTTGGCAAATGATCGATGTATTCACTTCGTTTCAATTTGTTTTTGTGATTTTTGTTGGGTTCAAGGTGTATCTAAAAGGAAAATAGAGGAAAAATGGTGGGGAGAAGGGAGACACTAATTTAGAAAGTGTACTCCCAAATTAGAAAGTTCACTCATTTCTTCTTTGGCTTCGGATTCGTCAAATGATTGCTGTATTCACTCAGTTTCAATTTGTTTTTGGGGTTTTTGTTGGTTTCAAGGTGTATGTGAATGGAAAATGAATGAAAAATGGTAGGGAGAAGGGAGACACTAATTTAGAAAGTGTACTCTCAAATTAGAAAGTTCAGTCATTTCTCCCGCATTGGTGGGAGAAGAGAACTTGAAAGTGTTTATAATGAGAAACACTAACTCCACATGGATAGTGAGGCAAGAACTAGGTGATGCCTTACCCCATCGTCGTCGTCGCTCGCTCGAATTTGGATTTATCAAAAGATCAATCGATGAGATCTAACTTTTTAGACAAAATTTATTTGGAACTTGTTTACAAGTGAAATTTTAATCCAAAATATGATAGTATTAATTTTCTCTAAGTGCGGGCGCATTTCGGATGCAATACTAACACATACGCAATGCACATCACGAAGGGATGCGACCCTTTGAGAAGAGGCACACTGTTTCGCACTGCAGGGTGACATGCGACCGCATACGCAACGCATATACATGACCTGTAGTGCAGAAGCAGCGTATTTGCTCACTGGAAACTGCAAAACATCACCTGCGGCTGCACTTCGGGTGCAGGTCCGGCGCAGTCCCAACGAAGGGACGTGACTGTTGCAAAAAAGGTGCCTTTCAGCTGAACCAATGCATCCTTTCTGAAAGGATACACTTAAGGCTATAAATACTTGATATTTTCCTCAGGTATTAAAATCAATTTTCATAGCAAAAACTCTCTTGTTATTAACAAACACTCTGTGTGATCATTAAGTTGTTGAGTGAGTTTGTTGAATCCAATAATTTGAGGTACTGCTATTGTTAGGATTGAAGGCCATTTTATCCTAGGAGGAAGATTCCATAAACTCAGGTACAGTGAGGGGAATTATTCCTTAAGGACACTCTGTGAAGTCGGGAGACTTGGCCTTACAAATTCTGTTTTATCTTATTTCTGAAAATAAACATACTTCTTGGATAGATTATCAGTAATCTTGTGTTGAAGGTGTTAAAAGAACTTCATAGGAGTTCTTGTTTATACAGGAACTTGTGTTGAAGTTGGTGTTGCACTTATACAGATTCTTGTACCCAAAACACCATAAAATAACAATCTTAAGGAATAATCTCAGAATCTGTATTGCTTATTTTTGGAGATTAAAGCTTTAAGCTTTCTACTCCATTTGAACTTAACTAGTGATTAGAAGACATAAAATCTTCATCACAAGTTAAAGATCACTCGGTTAACGATTGGAAGTCATAAAAACTTCATCGTTAACTAGAAATAAGAAGTGTTTAAAGTTGTTTCAACTTTTTAATAAGTATTTCAATATACTAAAGGTACTGTCTTATGGTAACAAGAAAAATGACTAAAAAATGTCAAATGAAAGATGCGGCTATGACTGTGGGGGCAACTAGTATTGCCTTAACAAGTCGAGAAAATGCTCTACAACCTATGGCACCTGTGGAGAAGCTCGAAAAATTTACGGGCATTGACTTTAAGAGATGGCAGCAGAAGATGTTCTTTTATCTCACAACACTATGTCTTCAAAGGTTCACTAGTGAGGATGCTCCTGAGGTGCCCGAGGGAACCTCAGACAAATAGCGTTTCATAATTGTAGAGGCTTGGAAACACTCAGACTTTCTTTGCAGGAATTATATCTTGAGTGGTCTCCAAGACAACCTCTATAATGTTTACAGTGGAACTAAGACATCGAAGAAATTGTGTGGAGCACTAGAACGAAAATTCAAGATAGAGGATACAGGAATTAAGAAATTCTTTGTTGCAAGATTCCTGGACTTTAAAATGATAGATAGCAAATCGGTTGTCTCTCAAGTGCAGGAATTTCAAGTAATCATCCACAATCTCATAGCGGAAGGTATATCTTTGAAAAATACCTTAGTTGAACAAATTGAAAATGTTCTTATTACTCAAATAAACAGTTTTGTAGGTTTGATTATGAATGATGCATTTCAAGTAGCAACGATAATTGAAAAGCTACCACCTATGTGGAAAGACTTCAAAAAATACTTGACGCACAAACGCAAGGAGATGACTACCGAAGATCTTATTGTACAACTACGTATTGAAGAGGATAATAAAGTTGCAAAGAGAAGGTCAAAAGGGAATTCTACAATTAATGGAGCACATATTGTAGAAGATGACCAAAACAATTCTAAGAAAAGGAAGAAAGTTGAACATGAAAACAATTAACCCAAGAAGAAATTCAAGGAAAAGTGCTTCAACTGTGGCAAGATTGGCCACAAGTCCATGGATTGTCGTTCCCCTAAGAAAGGCAAGAAAAGGGACCAAGCAAATATAATTGAGTCCAACAAAGAATGTGATGATCTGTGTGCTATGGTTTCAGAATGCAACTTGGTGGGGAATCCTCGCGAATGGTGGATGGATTCTAGTGCCACCCGCCATGTTTGTGCCAACAAAAAGTTGTTTTCTTCATTCTCTCTAGCTCAAGTAGAAAAAATGATCTACATGACTAACTCCGCTACTGCTAAGGTAGAAGAAACAGGAAAAGTGTGCTTGAAAATGACTTCAGGAAAGGTCTTGAGGCTTAATAGTGTCTTGTATATTCTGGAGTTACATAGGAACTTGATTTTTGTTTCACTTCTAGACAAGAACAGATTCAAATATATAACCATTTCTGAAAAAATTGTAATTAGCAAAGGAGAAGTGTATGTAGGAAAAGGCTATCTAACCGAGGAGCTTCATAAGATGAATATAATAAATGTTGAAATCAATAAAAATTCAAATTCTTCTTACTTGCTTAAGTCTTATAATTTGTGGCATGAACATTTAGGTCATGTTAATTACAAAACATTATGAAAATTGATTAACTTAGAAGTTTTGCCAAATTTTGACTGCAATAAATCAAAGTGTCAAATGTGTATGGAATCAAAGTTTTTTGCATCCTTATAAATTTGTTGAAAGGAATTCAAATCGCTTCGATTTAATAAATACTGACATTTGTGATATGATGTCAACACCATTATGTGGTGGGAAAAAGTATTTCATAACTTTTATTGACGATTGCACTAGATACTATTATATTTATTTGCTAAATAGTAAGGATGAAACAATAGATGTGTTTAGGCAATACAAAACTGAAGTTGAAAATCAGTTAGAGAAAAAGATAAAAATAATAAAAAGTGATAGGGGCAGAGAATATGAATCTCCTTTTATGCAAATATATGTAGAGAATGAAATCGTCCATCAAACTACGGCCCCGTATTCACCTCAACCGAACGGAATTGCGGAAAGGAAAAACTGAACATTGAAGAAAATGATGAATGTCTTACTTATAAGTTCTAGTTTACCGCAAAACTTGTGGGGGGGAGGCTATCCTTACAGCCAACCATATACTCAATAGAGTTTCCCATAGTAAGACACAATCGATTCCTTATGAAAAATGGAAAGAAAGGAAATCCAACTTGAAATATTTCAAAGTGTGGGGTGTCTAGCAAAGGTCCAAGTTCCTATGCCTAAAAGGGTTAAGATAAGACCTAAGACTGTAGACTGAGTGTTCATAGGATATGCTAAAAGTAGCAAAGCATGTCAGTTTTTGGTTCATAAATTTGAACATCCGGATATAAATGAAAATACGATAATTGAATCAAATAATGCTAAATTCTTTGAAAATGTTTATCCGTATAAAACTAGACATGAACAGTCTAGTGGAGGGTCTAAACGACCTCGAGATGAACCAAGTGAGAATGTACATAATGAAGAGAATATAATATGTAGTACACGTCAAAGAACGTCAACTTCGTTTGGATCAGATTTTGTAACATTTCTCTTAGAAAATGAGCCTCAAACATTTAAAGAAGCGATGTCGTCATCAGACTCATCCTTTTGGAAAGACGCAGTCAATAGTGAGATTGATTCAATCTTACGCAACCATACATGGGAATTGGTTAACCTTCCTCCAGGAAATAAACCTTTAGGTTCTAAATGGATCTTCAAAAGAAAAATAAAGGCGGATGGTACTATTGACAAATACAAGGCGAGACTTGTAGTAAAAGGCTTCAAACAGAAAAAAGGCCTTGATTACTTTGATACATACTCGCCAGTAACAAAGATAACATCGATTCAAATGTTAATTGCCTTGGTGGCAGTATATGGTCTTGAAATCCATCAATTAGATGTGAAAACCGCATCCTAAATGGAGAATTGGAGGAAGAAATTTATATGGAACAACCTGAGGATTTTGTGGTTATAGGGAAGAAGAATAAGGTGTGTAAACTTATTAAGTCACTATAAGAACTAAAGCAAGCACCTAAATAATGGCATGCGAAGTTTGACCAAACCATGTTGGCAAACGGGTTCAAGATAAATGAATGTGATAAATGTGTTTATATTAAAGACACTTCGAATCACCAAGTCATTGTTGTTTATATGTGGATATATGTTGATCATCAGTAGAGACATTTCTGACATAAATGCAACAAAACGAATGCTCGAGAGCAAGTTTGATATGAAAGACCTTGGAGTTGCTGATGTGATCTTAGGTATAAGAATCCATAGAACTCCACAAGGGTTGGCATTGTCACAGTCTCATTATATCAAAAATATACTTGACAAATTCAAGTATATGGAATTCGGTATTGCCAAGACTCCTTTGGATGTGAGCTTTGCACTTCGAAAGAATGAAGGTGAAAGTGACTCACAATTGGAGTACACAAGAGTATTGGGATATTTAATGTATATAATGAACTATACACGACCAGACATAACATGCGCTATTAGCAAGTTGAGTCGGTACACGAGTAATCCCAACAAAACTCATTGGATGACAATGGAAAGAGTTTTAGGGTATCTTAAATACACTCAAGACTATGCTTTGCATTATAATAAATATACCGTGGTACTTGAAGGATATAGTGATGCAAATTATATCACCGGACCGAATGAAGTAAAATCCACAAATGGATATGTATTTACTATCGGTGGAGGAGCAGTCTTTTAGAAATCATCCAAACAGACATGTATTGCTCGCTCTACAATGGAATATGAATTTATCGCATTGGATAAAGACGGTGAAGAAGCAGAATGACTCTGAAATTTCTTAGAAGATATTCCTTATTGTCCCAAACCAATGGCACCAATATGTATACACTGTGATAGCCAAACGACAATAGGGAGGGCAGAGAGCATAATGTATAATGGTAAATCTTGTCACATAAGACGGAGACATAATACCATTAGAGAACTTCTCTCTAGTAGAATTATTACTGTTGACTTTGTAAAGTCAAAGGATAATGTGTCGGATCCACTTACAAAAGTCCTATCTAGAGAAGGAGTGGAAATGACGTCCAAGGGAATAGGTTTAAGGCCTAGGACAAGTCCGCATGACGGTAACTCAACCTAGCAGACTGGAGATCCCAAGAGCTAGGTTCAAAGAAATCAAACAAAGTTGTGTCTGACAGGTTCAACATTGTCAATTACCCAACCCATTCTCATGATGTAAACAATGTGTAGTAAACAAGGATAAGACTTAAAGTGAAAAGTCTTTTAGTGATTATCTAAATTTGGCAGATTTGACCAAATAGTTTAATCTATAGGATTGAATATTTAGAAATCACCTATGTGAGGGTAAAATATAAGCCGCTTCAAAGAGAATGTTAGTAAAGGCATATTCTCTAAGCTCCCATGAAATCGGGATGTGTTCATGGTTGGAAAGAACAAAATAGTAAGAACCATAAATAGTAAAAGGCTGGTTGTGTGACATGTGTTGTCTACGTGTACATTAAAGGTTGACGGTTCAAAGATATCAAATCTACTGATTGACCGAATGCATCCGATGCATGTTCACTACGAAAAGTTCAAAGGGAAACCTACTTATCCAGATGCAATCAGTCTTTGCTAAATGATCACATGCTTGTCCATAAATTATTCAAATGATAGCCATTCCCTTTTAATGTTGGGGATTGTTGGGTTTAAGGTGTATGTGAATGGAAATGGAGGAAAAATGGTGGGGAGAAGGGAGACACTAATTTAGAAAGTGTACTCCCAAATTAGAAAGTTCACTTATTTCTCCCACATTGGTGGGAGAAGAGATCTTGAAAGTGTTTATAATGAGAAACACTAACTCCACATGGATAGTGAGGCAAGAATTAGGTGATGTCTTACACCGTCGTCGTCATCACTCGTTCGACTTCGAATTTAGATTTGTCAAATGATCGATCGATGAGATCTAATTTTTTAGACAAAATTTATTTGGAACTTGTTTACAAGTGAAATTTTAATCCAAAATTTGATAGTATTAATTTTCTCCAAGTGCGGGCGCATTTTGGATGCAATACTAACCCATACGCAACACACATCGAAGGGATGCGACCCTTTGAGAAGAAGCACACTGTTTTGCACTATAGGGTGAAATGCGACCACATACACAGTGCATATACACGGCCTGTAGCGCAGACGGAATGCATTTGCTCACTGGAAACTGCAAAACGTCACCTGCGGCCACACTTCGGGCGCAGGTCCAGCGTAGTCCCAACACAGGGACGCAACTGTTGTAGAAAAGACGCCTTTCAGCTGAACCAATGCATCCTTTCTGAAAGGATACACTTAAGGCTATAAATACCTGATATTTCCCTCAGGCATTAAAATCAAATTTGACAGCAAAAACTCTCTTGTTATTAACAAAAACTCTGTGTGATCATTAAGTTGTTGAGTGAGTTTGTTGAATCTAATAATTTAAGGTACCACTATTATTTGAATTAAAGGCCATTTTATCCTGAGAGAAAGATTCCATAACCTTGGGTACAGTGAGGGAAATTATTCCTTAAGGACACTTCGTGAAGTCGGGGGATTTGGCCTTACAAATTCTGTTTCATCTTATTTCTGAAAATAAACATCCTTCTTGGATAGATTATCAGTAATCTTGTGTTGAAGGTGTTAAAGAACTTCATAGGTGTTCTTATTTATACAGGAACTTGTGTTGAAGTTGGTGTTGCATTTATACAGATTCTTGTACCCGAAATACCATAAAATAACAGTTTTGACTTGACACATAATTTAAGAACATAAAGAAAGTTTTGAACCTTGTGATCTTATATTGAAAATTAAAATATGGTCTAAAGCATGTTACGTGTAAGTTGAAATCAAAGAGTTGCAAAAAATAGATATTATTTTTTAAACAAACTAATTAAAGTAAAAATAAAACAAATAAATTGACACGGTGGGAGTATTATATTTACTTCATCTTTGCAAATTCACAATTTAAAGTATGTGGGTGCATCACTTAATATATATCCGTCTCAATTTATGAGGTACTGTTTGACCAAAGACGGATTCATAATATTAGCTTAGTTCAACCTTTAAGTTTTTTTAGCCTTGAACCTATTATATCCTTACAGTTATGGGTTTATATCTTTTTTTTGGTTTTCCATCCGATGTCCGGTGCCCGCATTAGAGCTCCGATTAATTCGGATCGCGCGTTGCAGAGCCTATTAAGATGGCAGCGCTCCCAACAAAGTTTTCTCCATACCCAGGGTCGAACCCTCAACATCTGATTAAGGGTGGAGCAGTCTCATCCACTGCACCACAACCCATGTTGGGATGGGTTCATAACTATTACTTCTTTAGTCTCAATTTATGTGATGATCTTTCCTTTACAGTTAATTTTAAAAGATATGACACTTTCTAATATTTACTGTTTAACTTTAAACTTTTCATTTTATCATTAATGAGATGGATTATAGGAGAAATTGATCAAAATGGTCCTTATGTATAGAGATTGCTTTATTTTGGTTATTAACAAGATGGCATACAATTGGGCAGGTGCTTTTTCACATTATCCTTTCATGCTCTTTTTATCTATTGTCGACTAGCATTCTTTCTAATTAAAAGTTATGTTGCTCGGACTCTTCAATTATGTCGATTAGCGTGAGTGAATACATCTAAAGTTGGGTATTTTTTGCAGAGTCGGAGCAACATAGCACTTGTAAGAACTCTCACATTTCCCTTCTGATTTTGGCATGATTCAAGAACATGCTTTCATTTTTGCTAGTTAATTTCATCTAGTTTTCAAGTTTTGGGACATTTAAATGTCCATCATTGTCTTTTCTTTTCTCTACGATTAACTTAATTTGCTTCTTAGCAAAACTTAAAGGTGTCAAACGGGCCGGGCTGACCCGGCCCGGCCCGGCCCGACCCGGCCCGTATCTATAAACCGGACCGGTTTGACCCGGCCCGGAAAGCCCTAGGGCTTTAGGGTACCGGGTCCCGGTCCGGTTTTTTAAAAAAATTGGGCCCGGTTAACCCGGCCCGGACCAACCCGGTCCAGGCCCGCCGGTTAACCGGCCCGGCCCGGCCCGA
Organism: Capsicum baccatum var. pendulum; assembly: GCA_030864225.1. Classification (NCBI taxonomy): domain Eukaryota; kingdom Viridiplantae; phylum Streptophyta; class Magnoliopsida; order Solanales; family Solanaceae; genus Capsicum; species Capsicum baccatum. Next base: position 206,055,229 of record CM061550.1, read on the forward strand.
TAACCGAAAAAAATAAAAAAAAAATAAAAAAAAAAAAAAAAAATTCTGTTGGGCCAAACTAGCCGTTGGCCCAACGGTAATATTACCGTTTTTGGGTCCAAACGGCTAGTTTGGGCCCATTTCATTAAAAAAAAAAAAAAAAAATATAAAATATTTTTTAATCCTCAAAATAAATCTATAAATACCCTACTACTTCAAATCATTTCTCACACAATTTTCCAATCTCTCAAATCTCATTCTCTCTCAAATCTCAATTCTCAATTCTCAAATATTCAATATATTTAATTTCTTAAAGTGTTCACTTTAATTTTTTATTTTTTCGTTTACAAAGTAAGAGCGGAAGTTTCTAAAGTCGCAATCTTCGGATACTTCCCAAATTTGGTATTGTCGTTCCATCTCTTACGTTTAATTTTTATTTATTGTATTAATTGTTTAATATTTAATTTTGTTATATTTGTGTATTTTGAATATTTTTAGTTTAATTTAATTTATATTATGGATAAATTAAAAAACCTCGCTGCTAAAGGTGTTAAAAATTTTTGTCCCGGAAGCGGTAGTGGTAGTAAAAAGCGAATTATTAGCGGTAGAGGTAGTTCAAGTAATAGATATACCCGTGTGCCTTCGCCTCCGGTACCGCTTGGTACACCTTTTGAGGAAGAAATAGGTGTAGGTGCTCACGATATGGATTATGTAGAATTTCAAGAAAATTACGGTATAGAAGAAGAAAATGAAGTAGATGCAGTTAATGTAGATGAAGATGATGAAAATATTGCTGAAACACCCGCAGTAGGACATGCTAACGTTAGATCTGAATCAGTTAATCTCCCTTCCCGTCCTCCCAGTGCCCCAAAACCCCGTAAAAGAACTAGTATTGCATGACAATTTTTTGAACGTATATCAGATAGTGAGGTGCAGTGCAATATTTGTCAACAAATATATAAGCATAGAAGTGGCGGTAAGCAAGGGGGTACGGGTACGTTAATGAGACATATAGCTGAAGATCACAAAAGAGAGTTAAATATTGCAAAAGGTGGTGGGGATGTTGGTGGGTCAACGCAAACTAGAATGGACCCAACAACCGGTCAAGTAGCGAAAAAGTATAATAAATTGAGGGACCGGGAAGAAATAGCTAAAATGGTAGCTGTGGGTTGTTTGCCTTTTACTTTTCCTTCTTCTGATGCTTTTATCCGTTATATACAAACAATTTATAATCCTATGTTTAATGGTATTCCTAGAACTACTTGTCGGTCTGATATTTTTAAACTCCATTCACAATATTGTTTTTATTTATCAACATTCTTAAAAAATATTCAATGTAGATTGTCCCTAACTTCTGATCTTGGTCGTGCTGTTAATAAAAATGATTATTTAACTGTTACTTGTCATTGGATGGATAGTAATTTCATAATGCAAAAACGTATTCTTGCTTTTTTATATGATGAAGATCGCAAGCATACTGGACAATTTATTTCTGATTCTATTATTAAAATTGCCGGATATTATGGTATAGAAAATAAAATTTTATGTATTGCTTTTGATAATGCTTCTAACAACAAGAATGCTATAACAAAAATAAAATCTACGTTATCTCCACCCTTTCCTGAAATTTTCCATATTAAGTGTGCATGTCATATCTATAATTTAATTGTAAAAGATGGTCTTGACTTTTTTGAGGTTTATATTGAAAAAATTCGTCTTGCCGTAGGTTTCATTCAAGGAAATAATCGTAGAGCGAGAATTAAAGAATTTAAAGTTAAATGTCAAGAAAATGGACTTACACCGATTTTAATGCCTGAGGAAATTGATATTAGATGGAATTCTACGTATGAATTTTTAAAAACTTGTTATAAATATAGAATTCCTATTACACTAACTTTTAACCAACACTGTGGTTCTTTTGCTGATTCTGCTGATTGCATGTTACATAATTCTGATTGGGTTATAATTAATGATCTTGTTAAATTTTTAGAAAAATTTTATGTAGCTACGGTTGAATTTTCCGGTGCATACTATCCTACTGTTTGTAATATTTTGGCATATATAGCCGATATTTCTGGTTTGCTCCAACAATATAAAAATAAAGAAGGTTATAAAGAAGCTGTTGGCGCTATGTTTACGAAATTTAAAAAATATTTCTTCCCGATTCCCCCTATTTACATGATTGGTGCTATTTTAAATCCTTGCATGAAATTTAATCATATGTGTCACTTTAGTACGCTTATTTATACTAACTTAGAAATAAATACTAACCGTGAGTCTGAACAAGAGCAGCCTGATTTGTGGACGGCTACGGCTGATGCAAAAGATTATATAGACAAATTATATAATCACTATGCTGATTTATTTGATTCAGCCGTACCTACAAATATCAGTCCAACTGTCGCTCCTCATCCTCCCGAGGAGCCATCATCTTCTAAAAGGTCGGCACATAGTGGTTTTCCTGATTCGTTTTATGATTTATCTTGTTGGAACAGTGTGGATGACAGAGCTTACACATCAACTTATCGGGAGGAGCTGAAATATTATCTGCGGACGCCACCAGAGGATCGCAGACGACGGATCAACTCGCTGGATTGGTGGAGAAATAATGAATCACAATATCCTGTACTTTCAAGATTAGCCAGAGATATCTTGAATGTTCCAATGTCAACCGTTGCATCAGAGAGCGCCTTCAGTCAGGGACGACAGCAGCTTGGAGACAACCGACACTCATTGGGAAGCAACGCAATGAATGTTTTAGTTTGCCTTAGAGACTGGATTAGAGCAGAAAGAAGAAACCAAGGAATGGAACCAGAGCCAAGCGACGACCTCAAACTTGAAGAAATAATGACTTCACGGGAGAACTCAACAGAATCAAGTCCAATGCATGGGTTTGCCCCCGTTGACTTCGACTATCCTATGCAAATTCCAATTAATATTAACATGCATGAGTTGGAAAAAATGATGCATAATTTATAGATTTTTCATTCATGTAAATTATAAATTTTGGATCATTTTGCAATCAATAAAATTCCACAAATTCATTCACTCCTTAGTTGTTGTTTTTTATTTTTTTTTTTATTTATCAATTTAAAGTTTTAATATCTTCTATAGAAGTGTATATTTAATGTATACATTATATATATCTTCTATAGAAGTGTATATTTAATGTATACATGTGTATATATCTTTTATAGAAGTGTATATTTAATGTATACATTATATATATCTTCTATAGAAGTGTATATTTAATGTATACATTATATATATCTTCTATAGAAGTGTATACTTAATGTATACATTTGTATATATCTTCTACAGAAGTGTATATTTAATGTATACACGTGTATATATCTTCTACAGAAGTGTATATTTAATGTATACATGTGTATATGTTTTATAAATTAGTATATAAGTATATCTATAAATATTGTAATGTATATATAATGTAGTATATTTTATAAGTAGTAGTGTATATACATTGAATGGTGCATAAACACGTGTATATATCTTCTATAGAAGTATATATTTAACGTATACATGTGTATATGTTTTATAAATTAGTATATAAGTATATCTATACATATTGTAATGTATATATAATGTAGTATATTTTATAAGTAGTAGTATATATACATTGAATGGTGCGTATACATGTGTATATATCTTCTATAGAAGTGTATATTTAACCTATACATGTGTATATGTTTTATAAATTAGTATATAAGTAGATCTATACATATTGTAATGTATATATAATGTAGTATATTTTATAAGTAGTAGTATATATACATTGAATAGTGTGTATACACGTGTATATATCTTCTATGGAAGTGTATATTTAACCTATACATGTGTATATGTTTTATAAATTAGTATATAAGTATATCTATACATATTGTAATGTATATATAATGTAGTATATTTTATAAGTAGTAGTATATATACATTGAATGGTGCGTATACATGTGTATATATTTTCTATGGAAGTGTATATTTAACCTATACATGTGTATATGTTTTATAAATTAGTATATAAGTATATCTATACATATTGTAATGTATATATAATGTAGTATATTTTATAAGTAGTAGTATATATACATTGAATGGTGCGTATACATGTGTATATATCTTCTATAGAAGTGTATATTTAACCTATACATGTGTATATATCTTCTATAGAAGTGTATATTTAATGTATAGATTGTGTATATAGCGTATATATAGTGTATATTTGACCGGTTTTTATCCGGTTTTGACCGGTTTTGACCGGGTTTGACCGGGTTTTAGCGGGTTTGACCGGATTGGGTTAAGTGGGCCGGTTCCGGGTGGGTTTTATTTTTTTTACTGTGCGGCCCGGCCCGGCCCGGCCCGGTTAAGGCCAAAACCGGCCCGTAACCGGCCCGGAACCCGGTAAGAGAGAGGGGGCCGGTTCCGGGTTGACCCGGCCCGGCCCGTTAGACAGCCTTAGCAAAACTAGCTGTTTCCTACTTCCTCTTGTCATTGAGGCATTTTGTTTCCATGGTTTAAGCTTTCTAGCTCAATTGTGGGCTTAATTTGATTGCCGTCAAATTAACAAAGGCTACAATATGGTGGTTTTTAACCGTATAATATGAGTGTTCTGAACAGTAATATCATTCCAATTTTAAACGAGAAAAAGAATTGAGTTGGCCTCTTAGTTGTTTCGATCGTTGGGCATTTATGAGTTCAGAATTTAAACCTTATGAGTCTTGACTTTAGAGTATCAGTTCTACAATATATGTCTCAATTTTATTTACACTAGCACTTACATACTTGCGCGCGCACACAGAGACACACACATATGGCCCTGAAACCAAATATGTCATGGGTTCTGCCTGAACCCGCGAAATCCATATTGTAGCCACTCCCAGTTATAGGAGAAATCAACATAACAAGCAAATGGTGTCCAAAAGCGTTAAAAATTGTGGTCAACATTTTTTCAGTGCTTCTAAGAGTATGCAATCTTTGTTAATCTTTCTCTCCTCTTGCTCAACATACCAACTTCGGGCCTTGATTCATTTTGAATTTGCTTAGCCTAAAATTTACTTATCAAAAAAAGGGAAGCTCAAAAGTGTAAGAGTTTGGTTATGGTTCTGTTAGAGAACTAAGCTTGTTGGTTATAGGGTCTGGTGAATGGTTATCTTGCATTCTAATAAAAGTTATAATCATGAGTAAGATGGGAGACACCTTATACGAATGATTAATTTCAACTCATGATGCCTGATGGATAGTAATTACTGCTACTTCAAAAGAAATTAACTCTGTTACTATTACTTATTAGTCTTAAAAGTGGATCAGGAGCTCTTAATTATAGTTGTATATATGTGCAAGATATTTCTACTATTTTAAGCATGTCTAGACATATACACAGAGCAAATTTGCAGCAAAAATAGTGATCGACATACCTCCTGCCATTGCTTTGATGTCTTTGTCAGTGTCTGTCTGGGACCTCTAACCGGAAATGCCTTAATACATAATGTTCTTCCATCAGAAATATCGTCTAGCAGCTGCATAAAGTAGCAGTAATTTCTGGGTAATTCAAAACCATGGCAACTTTTCATAATAGGGAGAGGGAGTGCTAGCACAACAGTTACACCATGGAAGTTACAGTCCGTTTTAGATAATGCCGACATTCTACCACTTGATCCATATCATGCCAACATTCTACCACTTGATCCATATACATTAATTTCATAAATGAAATATAATAAATGAATCATGATAATACTTCCTCTAGGTGCGAATAGTTCCTTCTATATATAACTCACTACGTGTTATGCCTCTAAACTTTAAGTTATAGTTCTTAATGGATAAACCAAACATTTATGTAAAAGTTACATAAATGCCAACAAGTTTACGCATAATTTCTCCTTATCTCTATTCTTGATAAATTACAAATAATTTCTTATTTTATAACTTTTGGATAAATAATTAGCATTCGGATACATAATTTTGAAGTTGAGATACATATTTTGAACTTAAGAATGTAATACTTCATTTTTGCTCGGATGCATAATTAGTATCCGGATACATAATTTTGAAATTGAGTTATATAATTTTGATTACTGAGATACATCTATTTATAAAATTATTTAATCGAAATACATAATACATTAATTAGAACAAAGGAGGATACATAATATCGAAAATTTATGGGTTTGTGAATGTATCCAACTATTTTTTTTTAAAAAGAATTTAGATAATTAATAAGAAAGATATGGATTTTATATAGTTTCATAAAAATAAATTATGATATTATATAATTTTTCCAACATTCATTTTAGGTCCATCCTTCTACGATATTGTTCAAAAATAACTTAACATGTATATAACAACAAATATGACAAATATAATGTACTATAGAGTTTCATAATATTCGTTCTTACAACAAAAAATTACGCAGTGGAATCAAGATTGATTGCAATTACATGATCCTTGAATTTCTATGGTGGCACGATTTTCGTTAAAGGTAACAAGTTCTATGATCACTATCTTATCTGTAACGCATTTTCTTATGGTGACACGATTTTCGTTAAAGGTTACAAGTTCTAGACACTTAATGTTGATATACTTACTTTGGTTTTCAGTTATGTTATTCTCAGTGTTGATGTAACATATCAAAAATTACATAAATTATACTCCTTTAGTATCAAATTATGTGTCATTTTTTTTTTAATTCATCCCAAAATAAGTATCGTCTTTCTTTATTTGATAACTTTTTAAAGACATAATTACCCTTTTACCCTTATTGGTCCCACTTAATTAAAAAAAAGATATTGACACATTTTTTGATAAAGGATAATTTGGTAAACTTTACCAAATCTTCCCTTATTTCTTAAATTCCGTGCCCGATCAAATGACGACACATAAAATGGAACGGAGGAAATAGTTAAAAATAAAATGAACAAAAAATTGAGTAAATGAAATTTGAGCTGAGTCACGTATATCTTGTTTTTTTTATACAGACTATAATTGGAGATAAATATTGTCTTGTTCCCTCTTTTATTATTACTAGTTTAGGTGTACACGTCTTGTGCATGTACCTCACTTTATTGAGTTCAAACGCTACACTAAATAGGATATTAGTTTAAATAATAAAGATGAATACAATATTTAAATTCAACATCTTTTGAAGAATTTACTTAATTAAACCTAACCTCTACCAAAAAAATTTCTCAAAGCCGATCAACATTCATCTATCACCTGTAAACTGCAACAAAACTATACGCTAATAGAGACATCAAAACAATATAATTAATCTAACCTTTACACAAAAATTTTCTTAAAGCTGTCGGACACTTATCTACCATCTATAAACTATTACAAAATAATATATAAGACAATAGAGATATCAAAATAATACAACTAAAATTTTCCTTTACACCAAAAAAATTCTCAAAACGAAGATATAAAAATAATAAAATTAAACCTAACATTTACCTGAAAAAAATCTTCAAAGTTGACCGACATTGATCTGCCTCCTGTAAATTCAGAATCGGCCTGTAAACTACAACAAAATAATACACTTCTCAAAACAGAGATATAAAAATAATACAATTAAACCTAACCTTTACCTAAAAAAAATCTTCAAAGTCGACCGATATTGATCTACCTCCTGTAAGTTCATCTACGGCCTGTAAACTACAATAAAATAATACGATAGTGATCACAAAATTCAGTTTTTATGAACATAATTCTTGTCTGAGAGAAAATTTTGACACTAAAGAATAACTTGAATGAAAACAAAGAAGATATATATATACACACACGTTGAATTCTATTATATTAACAAAAATAGTGAAAAAGTTGAGGGTTAGAAAATTAAGCGTCCACCAATCTAGACATGCAACCGAATCAAGTAAGACGAACATCAATTATATTTTTCCAACAATAAACCAGTTTCTTCTCTAGTTTAACGTGCATCTCAATATTTATAGAAGTATTTCCTTAATAAAGTCCTATTTTAGGAGTATTTTTCTAATTGATTAGTACAAAGAAAAATATTAATTGATTTTCCTTCCATATATTTTAGGAGTCGCATATATTTTAGGAGTCTAGTTAATATAATAAAAATAATTAAATAATAAGTTAAAGAAAATAGTGAAAAGACAATTTCGTCTAAAGGAGAGTCTTTTAATGAAGGATAAAAAGTTCAAATAACTTTTCTAAGGGTCTTCACACTTTTAATATATTATAGATATACTACTGTATTTTCCCCTATTTTTCATATTTCCTCTTCACCAATACAAAGAAAGAAACACCACTATTTATGGGTAAGAATTCTTCCTAATATTGACTAGGAAGAATGTGGTGTAGTAAAGTGAGTACATGAATTGGATAGATGTTACAAGAGTTACAAGCATTATTAGGTAGAATAATGAGTAGAGGTTATAAAAATTAAATAACCACCTTTTACCACAATTTATACCCACTAAACAATGTGAGTAATGGTACAAAATTCCATTAAAAGTCAAGAACATGATATTACACGATTGATATCAATTAGCTATACTTCAACATTAAAATAATTAATATTAAAATGCATCAATATTTCCTCACTCATTTTAATATTTAAATAAGAGAGTTCATGTAACGCCCTGAAATTTGGGTCCCGAAATGTCACACGGTGCTTAGGGGCACAAGTGACCCCAAGCTAACCCTCCTAACGGCATAACTCGTAAACAACTGGATAAAATGCTTAAATCTATATAAGATCAACGAAAACATAGAACTTATCCAAATTGCACTATACAAATATGAACTTTAGAAGATTACAACTTTATTTTTACAAATGAAACTAAAACTAAATACATTAACTTCTACTGATTGTCTATGAAGCCTCTACTGGTACTGACTTCAGATAGATGGGTCATGACTCCCAACTACCCAATCTTAATACGACTTAAGTAAGAAAAAATACAACACTTCTCGAACTGTATAACTGACTCAAGCCCTCGAATCAAAAGGACTCATCACCTGCTGACTGGAAGCTGCAAACTGACTGAATGCGGTATCTGCGCTATAACTTGTACCTATATTATAAGGCACTGTAGCATATAAAAATATATGGGGGTCAGTACTTTAAGGAATGTACTGAGTATGTGGAGGGGTGCAATGCAACATTATAAATAATATCATAAATGATTATGAAAATCATGCATGCTGACGATAATGACTTTCTTTTCTTGAATTAATTGAAAATATTCCTTGTAAATCATCAATAATAGTATAAGCATTATAAATCTCATAAATCATTATACTCAAATCAAACTCTTTAAATCATGACTTAGAGTGACTCGGTAGCTCATGAAAACTTGGACTATTATGGACTTGGAAGTTTCTTATAACCGACATAACTACACCATGTGAGCCGCATGGAGTCCAAGGTTTTTCCCTCCTAAGGAGAGAACCCCACATTGGCGGGGGTGTTGTACTCTTGCCAGGGAGTACAACCTCAATCTCTCAATCACAATCCCACACTCATCCTCTGGCCCACAATTATCAACATCAATCCTACGGTGGCTCGTAGTTTTGGAGAAATATCAAATTTCCCACTCGGTGCTAACTACTCCTCCCAGACTCAGCTCAGAACGTGTTGGGAAATCCACCTTAATCAATTTCAACTCATGGGTCTATTATAAACACCAAAACATAAATATATATATACCTCATCTGTAAATCATATACTCTGTGGATCCCTAACTCGACTCAAAATTAAACAATCTTTCTCAATATCAAGATGTATTAATTCATTAAGTCATGGCAACGTCAATAACTTTGGGATAATATCAAGACTCATTATAACGACTCAATCTTATAAATCAATATACTCAATAATCCAATTTGTCATAAGGAAGTTTAAAGCTTGACACATATCTTGAAAGCACTTGAAATACCAACTTATGGTAGAAACATAAAATTCACAATATTAAATATCAAGTCAAAATTTGGAACTTTTAAAATAATCATGTATCAAAAACTTCAAGAAAACATCATAGGCCTCATTCTTGACTCTCAAGCTCAAATATCAATATATATATATTCAATAATAAACTTCTAATAGAAAATCTTAAATCATGACTCTTATCTCAAATTATTCGAAAATCATCAACTCATAATAGCGATATTCAACTCATGGCATAAGTTATCAATTTAAGAAATAAATGATGAAATAGTCATGTGTATAAATCTTGAATAGCTCAAATATCATAAATCATTAGTAAAGTAATTTGGGTATAAACCCATTTTGCAAAAATCATGAACTTCAATAGTAGAAATTAAATCTTTGGGCACAAGAACGAAAGAAATGTTCTTGTTCAAACCCCACATACCTTGGATTATGGATTTAAGATGGACAAGCTTGATTGGAAACTCTTCTTCACACCTTTGAGCTAAGTTTCTTGATGCCTTTGACTTGAAAAAATTTGATTCTTGGACAACTTGGTGAAATCTTTGGAAGATTCTTAAATTTCTTGGAGAAGATTTGATTTAGGATTTTAGAAGAAAACCCTAGTTTCTTGATCTATTTCTTGGAAGAGAATGAGAGATAATGAAGGTTTTCTCCACTACTAGTATATATATAGAGGCTAAAAATGAGTGGAAAAGACCAAAATACCCTTTTAAAAACGTCCTTGAGTTGCTGGAAAAATATACTTGACGCCATCCATGACGGGCCGTCAGGTACGTGATAGGCCGTCACAAAAAGGGGTCCAATTCTTGATTTTCTGCCCAGGGCTGACGACGTCGTTAGAAATGTCATCAAAAAGTGATGACGTTGTCAAAAATGGCGTCAGAAACGTGACAGTCCATCAGAACCGTCGTCATCGTTTTCCAGCTTGACCATGCTAGAGTAAAATGGGTATAACTCTTTGCTCCGATATCAAATTTTGGCGAAATTAGTATCGTTGGAAAGCTAATTCAATTACATATTTGTTGATAACTCATGAGCTCAAAAATTCCAAGTATAGTGAGAGATATGCTCGTTTGAAGTTGACTATACCAACATCCTTCCCAAGAATTCAATCAGTAAGGAATGTTTTGATTCTCCCAATCGTTAGGACATCTTTAAGGCCTTAATACACACCATCCTCGATTAGGAAACAACCAAAGCACTATAATTTATTTCTCAAGAGATTGATTCATGGTTGCACTATTGGTTAGAGTCTTTGGGAATTATAAAATGGCTCTAACTTCCTCACCGGGTGTCCGATTCGGGTGAATCTTATGTCGATGGAAAGCTTATCCAATTCTCCACATGATAGAAAGTAGAATTTAGGGAAATAAAACATGATATAAATAACAATAATTTTAGAAGCCATACATATTCACTCAAAAGATGGATTTAGACTTAAGAAACTATCGGGGTATTACAATATCTCCCCCTTGGAAACATTCGTCCTCGAATGTTGCTTTTTGGCCAAGAATATGGAGAAAACTGAAGACACACAGCTGAAACAACTTGCAAATCTAAATCTATATCTTTCTAAACTTTGAAGTACTTCGTTGAATGTATTAACTCATGATGAGAATAGCTATACAGTTGGATCCGAGACTGGAAAAGAATCGATGGAGGACAACTGTAATTCTCGATTGAATCTGGGATGATTTTCCTTCTTCCTATATTAAAGAGCGGGCTCATACTAAGTGTCTAGAATTTACTTGATGTGACCAGAGTGCAATCGTACTCATAGACGGCGAAGAGATAATTTATGCAGACATAGGTTATGAGAAACAAGGATAAGGCTACACAATGGGTATTACATTGTCTGGACTAGAATACTTGGAAAGCAAAGATTGTTCAATGAATGCTAACAGACTGAATCACAATTATATATCCGAATCTGAAAATGATGCCTGATACACATACTAAACTGAATTTGTTGAATTTGGGCGTGAGCAACTACTTATCAGACTGCCCATACTTGTGAAACGTCGAGTGGTAAGACCATACCAGTTTGAACAAAAAATGGAAGATCATAGAAACCTATCTGCCAAATTTTAAAAAAACTGGGTTGCTAACCATGCAAACTGAATCGTACTAGATACTCATACTTAAGTGGAGGATTCCTTCAACACCCTTCCAAGGAATTCTAACGGTCTGAAGGATCAAAGAACTTTAGGAATGATCTAAAAAAGACATCTGAATCAGAGATCATAGAATTACCATAGTCCCAGAACTTGAAACCTAAACCTATGAATCATAAGTCAGGATAAAAGCACTAAGCTTCAAGAAACGCAAATCCTTACTCTCAAACCCAACCACACTTCTCAAACACTCTTACTTCAAGAGTAATTCTCATTGCCACTTCGACAACTCCAATCCACCTAGCACTATCTATTTACTAATGCGTAAGGCACCCATCCGCATACACACAAACACGACATTCAAGACTATCTTCATAGCCACATGCGCATTCCTAATAAACACTTATAAAGCCTCTTCTTCATACCCTACACACCTCTTATCAAGAAAATTTCCATGCACTCACGTCAAGCACACTTGACATACTCCTTGGCAATCAAGTCCTACGCAAAAGCTTCACCCCAATAATCATTCCAACTCATGGAATTACACAAAATGAACACACCACAATCTTCCCAATCATAACACATTAAACTTCAGCTAACCATAACATGCATCAAAGACTTAGCCTCCATCTTACCTCACATTACCGCCAAGCCAAAGTAGGCATGCCACCCTTTATTGTTGATAAGGAATTATCTCCTCTCTTCTAACTAAATAATTCACCACCATTATCTTGGGTAAGGAAAGATAACTAAAAGATTAGAGCATGAGGATATGACACATGAATAGATGCTATAAATTACATGACACTTAATTGAGGTTTAAGGAATAGAGGATTTAAAATCATAAACCCATCAAAGAAATATGGCCCGGGGAAATACACGATATAAATTTGAATTCTGATCATTAAAAATAGCACTTGAACATTGGAATTGAACATATCACAAAGCTCGAGTACATAAGTAATGTGTTGCATCACCTAAATTAGGAATTCGTAACTATAGAATGTGATTCCAACTGTGAAAGGTCTGAGACTCCGCATTTTGGTAACTAAGTGAGGATAGGATTCTTTATGGCAAGCCTGGACGTGAATCATGATCATGGAATTAGAATGTAAAGCATGAATAAATACAGGAATGACTGAAAATACTAAAATAAAATGGGTCGAGTAGTATCCCTTCTCACAGCTGTTCCACAACTTATTGGCATACCCCTTAGAACCTGACAACCTTACCTGGTCACTTGTTCTACTATCTCCCTTTTAGACTAAAGCTAGCACACTCCTTGACCCAATTATTAGGAACATCGTTCATTACCTAACTAGTCTTCCACCACCTAGCATCTCCATGACACTTACTAATTAAGCCACATACAATGACCCTAGAAAAATAAAGCATCCCCATAGCACCTTGGGTAAGATTTCTCACCAAGAACATAAAATCAATCTTAATTACAAGTTGATCAAACTCAAGCTCTCGTATGCACTGTCCAAGCCCATTAGATCACTTCCCTATAACTAGCACCATTAACCAAGAAATCATCATATCTACCTTCATAGCCACTATCTATCCAAGCTTAATGCCGAGCGCTCAGCATAACTTACAACTCCACCTCACACACACCATTCTCACTTGGAAATTATAAAACAAAACGTCAATAAACACTAGTCCACTTAAACCCCCTAATAACAATAATTGGTCATAATCATATGGCCTCTCTTATTTATAATCCATTAACACGCCTTTCTTTTATCCATCGTTACTATCTATCCTTCATACACAGCTTAACTTAGTTCATAACTCTCTAAGCCTTAACTTAACTGTCCCTTGCAATCTCAGGAGCATCTAAGTTAATAATACTCATCCACTAAGTATCATCATCCATAACTTATACTTATCTTATGCAACACACCGTTAACAACTCTTTTCATACCTTAAGCAAACCATTATTTACCTCCACCTATAAATCCTTCTCTTTCTTCTATGAGATGACACACAAGAACAATATCACTTTATCACTAACTCGATCACATGCAAAAGGCTCAGCTATACATACTTCTAATAAATCACACTTTCCACCCTTTCTTGCCACAACACATCTAAAGCAGTTCTAACCAGCATGAAAAAACAAGATACACAAGGAGTCGCTAGTTAATTAAAATAGGCCTCACCCGGCTTCACTAGTCTTTGATTTGTATTTTGAAAAAGAATTTGAGATGATAACAAATCAATTATGCTAGTGAATCGAAAGAGCCCCACACGGCTTCACTAGACTTTTAGTTCTAACATCATGAAGATAACAAGGTTACAAGAGATAGAAACTCGCCATACAATATTTGATAATCTAAGAATACACATCTTAATCTGTCTCAACTAAAAGAATCATAAGGGAGAGGGAATAACATTGAAGTTAGGAAACTCATAACACTTTGGTAAGCTCTTCTCAGGCTGCTTTGTGAGACTTCTGAAATTTCCCTCTTGTAAGTCTAAGGGCATTATCAGGAAAGGAAATTGAAACTTGCAGATCATGTTACCTCAAGAATAGTACATAGATAAAGAAGTATAGATTATCATTATGGATTTTGAGAAGGAATCCGGAAGCACAACTGACTTGGGCTTATTGCACAATTCATAAGCAAGGCATGATAAGACACTAATAGGATACTTTCTAGCTTATTTAAAACTCTGTAACTATCTAAGGGGACTATTTAAGAAAGTACTGTCTGTAAAGAATTGAGTTTGACTGTCTCTAATACCTTGAAAATAAGGCGGGGATGCCCCAAATAGGGTAAGATGAGTCTCTATATAAGTTTCTTAACGAACCTTTCTATAGCACGATCTAAGACTTGAAAGAATGAAGACCTTTCCTAAATGTCTTGTAGCCTCTCGAAGAAAAGTACAAACGTCTCCATACCGTTCTGCAAGACTCTACTAGACACGACTTTATAGACACCCTAGGACACATGAACTCTGTGCTCTGATACCAAGTTTGTAACGCCCCAAAATTTGAGTCCCGAGATGTCACACGGTGCTTAGGGGCACAAGTGACCCCAAGCTAACCTTCCTACTGGCATAACTCGTAAACAACTGGATAAAATGCTTAAATCTATAAATGATCAGAAAAAACATAGAACTTATCCGAACGTGCTCAATACAAATATGAACTTTAAAAGATTATAACTCTACTTTTACAAATAAAACTGAAGCTGAATACATTAACTTTTACTGATTGTCTATGAAGCCTCTACTGGTACTGACTTCAGATAGATGGGTCATGACTCCCAACTACCCAATATCAATACGACTAAAGTAAGAAAAAATACAACACTTCTCAAACTATATAACTGACTCAAGCCCTCGAATCAAAAGGACTCATCACTTGCTGACTGGAAGCTGCAAACTGACTGAATGTGGTATCTGCACTATAACTTGTACCTACATTATAATGCACTGTAGCATATAGAAATATATGGGGGTCAGTACTTTATGGAATGTACTGAGTATGTGGGGGTGCAATGCAACATTATAAATAATATCATAAATGATTATGAAAATCATGCATGCTGAAGATAAAGACTTTCTTTTTTTGAATTAATTGAAATATATTCCTTGTAAATTATCAATAATAGTACAAACATTATAAATCTCATAAATTATTATACTCAACTCAAACCCTTTAAATCATGACTTAGAGTGACTCGGTAACTTATGAAAACTTGGACTATTATGGACTTGGGAGTTTCTTATAACCGACATAACTACACCATGTGAGCCGCATGGAGTCCAAGGTTTTGCCCTCCTAAGGAGAGAACCCCACATTGGCGGGGGTGTTGTACTCTTGTCAGGGAGTACAACCTCAATCTCACAATCACAATACCACACTCAGCCTCTGGCCCACAATTATCAACATCAATCCTACAGTGGCACGTAGTTTTGGAGAAATATCAAATTTCCCGCTCGGTGCTAACTCCTCCTCCCAGAATCAGCTCAGAACGCATTAGAAAATCCACCTTAATAAATTTCAACTCATGGGTCTATTATAAAGACCAAAACATAAATATATATACCTCATCTGTAAATCATATACTCTGTGGATCCCTAACTCGACTCAAAATCAAACAATCTTTCTCAATATCAAGATGTATTAATTCATTAAGTCATGGCAACGTCAATAACTTTGGGATAATATCAAGACTCATTATAACGACTCAATCTCATAAATCAATATACTCAATAATCCAATTTGTCATAAGGAAGTTTAAAGCTTGACACATGTCTTGAAAGCACTTGAAATACCAACTTATGGTAGAAACATAAAATTCACAATATTTAATATCAAGGCAAAATTTGGAAATTTTAAAATAATCATGTATCAAAAACTTCAAGAAAACATCATAGGAATCATTCTTGACTCTCAAGCTCAAATATCAATATATATATATTCAATAATCAACTTCTAATAGAAAATCTTAAATCATGACTCTTATCTCAAATCATTCGAAAATCATCAACTCATAATAACGATATTCAACTCATGGAATAAGTTATCAATTTAAGAAATAAATGATGAAATAGTCATGTGTATCAATCTTGAATAACTCAAATATCATAAATCATTAATAAAGTAATTTGGGTGTAAACCCATTTTGTAAAAATCATGAACTTCAATAGTAGAAATTAAATCTTTGGGCACAAGAATGAAAGAAGTGTTCTTGTTCAAACCCCACATACCTTGGATTATGGATTTAAGATGAACACGCTTGATTGGAAACTCTTTTTCACACTTTTGAGATAAGTTTCTTGATGCCTTTGACTTGAAAAAATTTGATTCTTGGACAACTTGGTGAAATCTTTGGAAGATTCTTAAATTTCTTGGAGAAGATTTGATTTAGGATTTTAGAAGAAAACCCTAGTTTCTTGATCTATTTCTTGGAAGAGAATGAGAGATAATGAAGGTTTTTTCCACTACTAGTATATATATAGAGGCTAAAAATGAGTGGAAAAGACCAAAATACCCTTTTAAAAACATCCTTGAGTTGCTGAAAAAATATACTAGACGCCATCCGTGACGGGCCGTCAGGTACGTGATAGGCCATCACAAAAAGGGGTCCAATTCTTGATTTTCTGCCCAGGGCTGATGACATCATTAGAAATGTCATCAAAAAGTGACGACGTCGTCAAAAATGGCGTCAGAAACGTGACAATCCGTCAGAACCGTCGTCACCGTTTTCCAGCTTGACCATGCTAGAGTAAAATGGGTATAACTCTTTACTCCGATATCAAATTTTGGCGAAATTACTATCGTTGGAAAGCTAATTCAATTATATATCTGTTGATAACTCATGAGCTCAAAAATTCCAAGTATAATGAGAGATATGCTCGTTTGAAGTTGACTATACCAAAATTAGGGAAATAAAACATGAGATAAATAACAATAATTTTAGAAGCCATCCATATTCACTCAAAATATGGATTTAGGCTTAAGAAACGATCGGGGTATTACAATATCTCCCCCTTGGAAACATTCATCCTCGAATGTTGCTTTTTGGCCAACAATATGGAGAAAACTTAAGACACACAGCTGAAATAACTTGCAAATCTAAATCTATATCTTTCTAAACTTTGAAGTACTTCGTTGAATGTGTAAACTCATGATGAGAATAGCTATACAGCTGGATCCGAGACTGGAAAAGAATCGATAGAGGACAACTGTAATTCTCGACTGAATCTGGGCTGATTTTCCTTCTTCCTATAATAAAGAGCAGGCTCATACTGAGTGTTTAGAATTCACTTGATGTGACCAGAGTACAATCGTACTCATAGACGGTGAAGAGATAATTTATGCAGACATAGGTTATGAGAAACAAGGATAAGGCTACACAATGGGTATTACATTGTCTGGACTAGAATACTTGGAAAACAAAGATTGTTCAATGAATGCTTACAGACTGAATCACAATTATATATCCGAATCTAAAAATGATGCCTGATACACATACTAAACTGAATTTGTTGAATTTAGGTGTGAGAAACTACTTATCAGACTGTTCGTACTTGTGAAACATCGAGTGGTAAGACCATACTAGTTTGAACAAAAAATGGAAGATCATAGAAACCTATCTGCCAAATTTTAAAAAAACTGGGTTGCTAACCATGCAAACTGAATCGTACTAGATACTCATACTTAAGTGGAGGATTCCTTCAACACCCTTCCAAGGAATTCTAACGGTCTGAAGGAGCAAAGAACTTTAGGCAAGATCTGAAAAAGACATCTGAATCAGAGATCATAGAATTACCATAGTCCCAGAACTTGAAACCTAAACCTATGAATCATAAGTCAGGATAAAAGCACTAAGCTTCAAGAAACGCAAATCCTTACTCTCAAACCCAACGACACTTCTCAAACACTCTTACTTTAAGAGTAATTCTCATTGCCACTTCGACAACTCCAATCCACCTAGCACTATCCATTTACTAATGTGTAAGGCACCCATCCGCATGCACACAAACACGACATTCAAGCCTATCTTCATAGCCACATGCGTATTCCTAATAAACACTTATAAAGCCTCTTCTTCATACCCTACACACCTCTTATCAAGAAAATTTCCATGCACTCACGTCAAGCACACTTGACATACTCCTTGGCAATCAAGTCCTACGTAAATGCTTCACCCCAATATTCTTTCCAACTCATGGAATTACACAAAATGAACACACCACAATCTTTCCAATCATAACACATTAAACTTCAACTAACCATAACATGTATCAAAGACTTAGCCTCCATCTGACCTCACATTACCGCCAAGCCAAAGTAGGCATGCCACCCTCTATTGTTGATAAGGAAATATCTCCTCTCTTCTAACTAAATAACTATTCTCCACCATTATCTTGGGTAAGGAAAGATAACTAAAAAATTAGAGCATGAGGATATGACACATGAATAGATGCTATGAATTACTTGACACTTAACTGAGGTTTAAGGAATAGAGGATTTAAAATCATAAACCCATCAAAGAAATATGGCCCGGGGATATGCACGATATAAATTTGAATTCTGATCATTAAAAATAGCACTTGAACATTGGAACTGAACATATCACAAAGCTCGAGTACATAAGTCATGTGTTGCATCACCTAAATTAGGAATTCGTAACTATGGAATGTGATTCCAACCATGAAAGGTCTCAGACTCCGCATTTTGGTAACTAAGTGAGGACAGGATTCTTTATGGCATGCCTGGACGTGAATCATGATCATGGAATTAGAACGTAAAGCATGAATAAATACAGGAATGATTGAAAATGCTAAAATAAAATGGGTCAAGTAGTATCCCTTCTTACAGCTGTTCCACAACTTATTGGTATACCCCCTAGAACCTGACAACCTTACCTGGTCACTTGTTCTACTATCTCCCCTTTAGACTAAAGCTAGCACACTCCTTGACCCAATTATTAGGAACATCGTTCATTACCTAACTAGTCTTCCTCCACCTAGCATCTCCATGACACTTACTAATTACGCCACATACAATGACCCTAGAAAAATAAAGCATCCCCATAGCACCTTGGGCAAGATTTCTCACCAAGAACATAAAATCAAACTTAATTACAAGTTGATCAAACTCAAGCTCTTGCATGCACTGTCCAAGCCCATTAGATCACTTCCCTATAACTAGCACCATTAACCAAGAAATCATCACTTCCACCTTCACAACCACCTTCTATCCAAGCTTAATGCCGAGCGCTCAGCATAACTTACAACTCTACCTCACACACACCATTCTCACTTGGAAATTATAAAACAAAACGTCAATAAACACTAGTCCACTTAAACCCCCTAATAACAATAATTGGTCATAATCATATGGTCTCTCTCATTTATAATCCATTAACACGCCTTTCTTTTACCTATCGTTACTATCTATGCTTCATACACAACTTAACTTAGGTCATAACTCTCTAAACCTTAACTTAACTGTCCCTTGCAATCTTAGGAGCATCTAAGTTAATAATACTCATCCACTAAGTATCATCATCCATAACTTATACTTATCTTATGCAACACACCGTTAACAACTCTTTTCATACCTTAAGCAAACCATTATTTACCTCCACCTATAAATCCTTCTCTTTCTTCTATGAGCTGACAAACAAGAACAATATCACTTTATCACTAACTCAATCACATGCAAAAGGCTCAGCTATACATACTTCTAATAAATCACACTTTCCACCCTTTCTTGCCACAACACCTCTAAATCAGTTCTAACCAGCATGAAAAAACAAGATACACAAGTAGTCGCTAGTGAATTAAAATAGGCCTCACCCGGCTTCACTAGTCTTTGATTTGTATTTTGAAAAAGAATTTGAGATGGATAACAAATCAATTATGCTAGTGAATCGAAAGAGCCCCACACGGCTTCAGTAGACTTTTAGTTCCAACATCATGAAGATAACAAGGTTACAAGAGATAGAAACTCACCATACAATATTTGATAATCTAAGAATACACATCTTAATCTGTCTCAATTGAAAGAATCATAAGGGAGAGGGCATAACATTGAACTTAGGAAACTCATAACACGTTGGTAAGCTCTTCTCAGGCCGCTTTGTGAGACTTCTGAAATTTCCCTCTTGTAAGTCTAAGGGCATTATCAGGATAGAAAATTAAATCTTGCAGATCATGTTACCTCAAGAATAGTACATAGATAAAGAAGTATAGATTATCATTATGGATTTTGAGAAGGAATCCGGAAGCACAACTGACTTGGGCTTATTGCATAATTCATAAGCAAGGCATGATAAGACACTAATAGGATACTTTCTAGCTCATTTAAAACTCCGTAACTATCTGAGGGGACTATTTAAGAAAGTACTATCTGCAAAGAATTGAGTTTGACTGTCTCTAATACCTTGAAAATAAGGTGGGGATGCCCCGAATAGGGTAAGATGAGAATCTATATAAGTTTCTCGACGAACCTTTCTATAGCATGATCTAAGACTTGAAAGAATGAAGACCTTTCCTAAATGTCTTGTAGCCTCTCGAAGAAAAGTACAAATGTCTCCATACCATTCGGTAAGACTCTACTAGACACGGCTTCATAGACACCCTAGGACACTTTGGTCCCAAGATGTCACACGGTGCTTAGGGGCACAAGTGACCCCAAGCTAACCTTCCTACTGGCATAACTCGTAAACAACTGGATAAAATGGTTAAATCTATAAAAGATAAGAAAAAACATAGAACTTATCCGAACGTGCTCAATACAAATATGAACATTAAAAGATTACAACTCTACTTTTACAAATAAAACTGAAGCTGAATACATTAACTTCTACTGACTGTGTATGAAGCCTCTACTGGTACTGACTTCAGATAGATGGGTCATGACTCCCAACTACCCAATATCAATACAACTAAAGTAAGAAAAAATAAAACACTTCTCAAACTATATAACTGACTCAAGCCCTCAAGTCAAAAGGACTCATCACCTGCTGACTGGAAGCTGCAAACTGGCTGAATGCGGTATTTGCGCTATAACTTGTACCTACATTATAAGGCACTATAGCATATAGAAATATATGGGGGTCAGTACTTTAAGGAGTGTACTGAGTATGTGGGTGTGCAATGCAACATTATAAATAATATCATAAATGATTATGAAAATCATGCATACTGATGATAAAGACTTTCTTTGCTTGAATTAATTGAAATATATTCCTTGTAAATTATCAATAATAGTACAAGCATTATAAATCTCATAAATTATTATACTCAACTCAAACTCTTTAAATCATGACTTAGAGTGACTCGGTAACTCATGAAAACTTAAACTATTATGGACTTGGAAGTTCCTATAACCGACATAACTACACCATGTGAGCCGCATGGAGTCCAATGTTTTGCCCTCCTAAGGAGAGAACCCCACATTGGCGGGGGTGTTGTACTCTTCCCAGGGAGTACAACCTCAATCTCGCAATCACAATCCCACACTCAGCCTCTGGCCCACAATTATCAACATCAATCCTACAGTAGCACGTAGTTTTGGGAAAATATCAAATTTCCCACTCGGTGCTAACTACTCCTCCCAGAATCAGCTCAGAACGCATTAGGAAATCCACCTTAATCAATTTCAACTCATGGGTCTATTATAAAGACCAAAACATAAATATATATACCTCATCTGTAAATCATATACTCTGTGGATCCCTAACTCAACTCAAAATCAAAAAATCTTTCTCAATATCAAGATGTATTAATTCATTAAGTCATGGCAACGTCAATAACTTTGAGATAATACCAAGACTCATTATAAGGACTCAATCTCATAAATCAATATACTCAATAATCCAATTTGTCATAAGGAAGTTTAAAGCTTGACACATGTCTTGAAAGCACTTGAAATACCAACTTATGGTAGAAACATAAAATTCACAATATTAAATATCAAGTCAAAATTTGGAACTTTTAAAATAATCATGTATCAAAAACTTCAAGAAAGCATCATAGGACTCATTCTTGACTCTCAAGCTCAAATATCAATATATATATTCAATAATCAACTTCTAATAGAAAATCTTAAATCATGACTCTTATCTCAAATCATTTGAAAATCATCAATTCATAATAACGATATTCAACTCATGGCATAAGTTATCAATTTAAGAAATAAATGATGAAATAGTCATGTGTATCAATCTTGAATAACTCAAATATCATAAATCATTAATAATGTAATTTGGGTGTAAACCCATTTTGCAAAATCATGAACTTCAATAGTATAAATTAAATCTTTGGGCACAAGAACGAAAGAAATGTTCTTGTTCAAACCCCACATACCTTGGATTATGGATTTAAGATGAACAAGCTTGATTGGAAACTCTTCTTCACACTTTTGAGATAAGTTTATTGATGCCTTTGACTTGAAAAAAATTGATTCTTGGACAACTTGGTGAAATCTTTGGAAGATTCTTAAATTTCTTGGAGAAGATTTGATTTAGGATTTTAGAAGAAAACCCTAGTTTCTTGATCTATTTCTTGGAAGAGAATGAGAGATAATGAAGGTTTTCTCCACTACTAGTATATATATAGAGGCTAAAAATGAGTGGAAAAGACCAAAATACCCTTTTAAAAACGTCCTTGAATTGCTAGAAAAATATACTTGACGCCATCCATGATGGGCCGTCAGGTCCGTGATAGGCCGTCATGAATGGTTGTCACAAAAAAGGGTCCAATTCTTGATTTTCTGCTCGGGGCTGACGATGTTGTCAGAAATGTCATTAGAAAGTGATGGAATCATCAAAAATGGCATTAGAAACGTGACAGCCCATCAGAACCATCGTCACCATTTTCCAACTTGACCATGCTGGAGTAAAATGGGTTTAACTCTTTGCTCCGATATCGAATTTTGGAGAAATTGGAATCTTTGGAAAGCTAATTCAATTATATATCTGTTGATAAGTCATGAGATAAAAAATTTCAAGTATAATGAGAGATATGCTCATTTGAAGTTGACTCTACCAATATGCTTCCCAAGAATTCAATCGGTAAGGAATGTTTTGATTCGCCCAATCGTTAGGACATCTTTAAGGCCTTAATACGCACCATCTTCGATTAGGGAAAAAACAAAGAACTATAATTTATTTCTCAAGAGATTGATTCATGGTTGCACTATTGGTTATAGTCTCGGGGAATTGCAAAATGGCTCTAACTTCCTCAACGGGTGTCCGATTTGGGTAAATCTTATGTCGTTGGAAAGCTTATCAATTTCTCCACATGATAGAAAGTAGAATTTAGGGAAATAAAATATGAGATAAACAATAATTAATTTGGAAGTCATCCATATTCATTCAAAAGATGGATTTAGGGTTAAGAAATGATTGGGATATTACAATTAACTAATTTAGTTGAAGGAAAACTATATGCATAATGAAGGTATTGATCTTGGGCATATTTTGTACGTCCAAGTGTCAATTATGACCCATATGTTTATTTATTCTATGAGATAAATCTTGTGAAATATCCTATATTTAAGCTAAAATTGTACTCTCCAGCTAATAGACATGACTAGTGTTGCAGGACTTGAATTTTATGAAAATGATTATGATTGTGCATGAACGTCAAGATATGGATCATTGAAAGCATTAGAAGCAACATGGTAAGCAAAAAAAGAGTAGAACAAAGCTTGAAA
Organism: Capsicum baccatum var. pendulum; assembly: GCA_030864225.1. NCBI lineage: Eukaryota > Viridiplantae > Streptophyta > Magnoliopsida > Solanales > Solanaceae > Capsicum > Capsicum baccatum. Next base: position 206,079,452 of record CM061550.1, read on the forward strand.
AGCATGAGAATTAAGGACCAAAAGAAGAAGAGTGCACAAAGAGTTGAAAAGTATAGAACTTAACATAGCAGTGTGCCACGAACCCTAGTTTTGTGATAAGGGTGTGGCATGTTGGTGTTTTAAAAGATGATGGCAAATTCCAGTAGGCATGTGTGATAGTGGCGTGCCATGCCACTTAATCTCCGCGATGAGTGCATGGAATGGAGAAAGCTTAAAAGCAGAATAGCACTTGCTTAAAAGCAGAATATCACTTTTCAGTGTGCCTCCAAGATATTGGTGTGCCACGACCCTTAGACACCGCGATAAGGGCATGGCACATTGATGTGTTAAAATCATGTATTCCATCCCAACTATAAAAGGAACACTTATAATATTTTGTCTTATCTTTTGCATACGTCTAGGCAAGGAAATACGTATGGGGGCTTTGCTTTAGGGTTACTTCACTATTCAACTCTCTTACTATTAATTTGGTAAAATTATTTCTATTTTGTGGATGTTGATTATAAATATGAGTGGCTGAATTCCCTCGTTCTGGGGTTGAGGCCGAATGCATGATTGTACTTTGTTATTCGTAGAGTTGGTTAAACATTTAGTTTATCGTATGAGTTATTCTTAATCCCTTATTTTTACTATTTTGATGATTGTCTACCATTAGAATATACGTTTAATCCTTTTGTAAACCCAGAAGGAGAATCATTAGGATAGACCGAAGGATATAAGGAGTAAGTTTTTATCTTTTGAGTAACGCAAGATTTGAATTCGCGTCAAGGATAAGATAATACTTAGAACGCCTTGGTTGGTTCAACTACAAGAAGATAATGTAAAACGTGTAAAATAGATTATTGCATCACCGCTCAATGATGTAGTTGTGATATCCTTTTAGGCAGATGATTAGAGGTTCAAAAGACCATAATCACATCATTAACCCTGTGAATCAACAATCCGTTAACCAACTTAATCAACAAGAAGGATAACGATTTACATGATTACTGAGAGTGCCTTAGACCTGGAATCTTCTCTCGTATTGATTACATCTTTGCCTACATTATGATTGCTATATTTATTACTCTTTTATCTTTTTATTAGTTACTAAACTTTCATAAATTCTTTGGTACCTTACAACACTTGATTTAAATATTGCCGAAAACTAAAATTAAGTGAATTTCTAAACATGTAGTCCTTGGGGATTCGACATCCGACTCTTTATAATCATTATATTACTTTTCCAACCACATACACTTACGCGTGCGGTAGGTCGCAACAAGTTTTTGGCACCGTTGCCAGGGACTCAAGTAATTAGTAATTTTCTAAATTTTTTCTTTCGATCATAATATTCTAGGGTTGATAACTTGATCTTAGTGACTGACTTTTGCAGGTGTAATTTATACGTCATAATGGCAAGGGAGAGAGAATTGGTTGAGTCGTATTTAGAACCTGAGCGAGTATTTCATTAGTGGCAGAGGGCAGTTAGACTCCAATATCCAATTCAACAAATACATATGGTATATCCAACAAACATTGTTCCTGCTAATGTACTAGCGGCTAGGCCTATTCGCGAAGTAGCAATCCCATTTGTGAACAATGTTACTAATAGTATCTACAAACCAGTTACGGGTGGTCGGTTTGAACTGAAATAAAATATTGTGCAAATCTTGCACATAAGTGGGAAATTCACTGGCTTATCTCATGAGGACCTACAAAAACATTTATAGAACTTTCTTGAGATCAATGATGCATATATTCCCATTGGAGTATCTACCGACTATGTTAGACTTACTCTCTCCCCCTTTTCTCTGTTGGGGGAAGAAAAGAAGTGGTTGAAGGTGGAGCCACCAATTGGTATGACTTGGCACAAAAGTTTCTTATTCTATTCATCCCATTTGGAAAAACTGCATGGTTGAAAAGTAAAATTTAGAGTTTCAGGCAGAAAGATGGAAAGAATTTGTACCAAGCTTGGGAAAGGTTTAAGTCTATGATCTTTGATTGTCCTTACCATCATCAGACCAACGACATGTTGGTGTATACTTTTATTGAGGGTCTCAAACCAAGTATGAAGATTTTTATGGATTTAGCTGCAGGTGGACATACAGTGGAAAAGACATGATAAACTGTACATGCTGCTGAATTGGATTTCACAGGGGAATCTCGAGTGAAGTGTAGATATATCGTGGAGAACTCCATAAAAAGTTGTAGAAGTGCTAGAAGTTGACCAGTTGACAGTTATCAGCATAAATTGCTTTGTTACGAAATCAAACAAATATCCAATTTAGCAATTTGACCTTGGGGAACACACTGGCAACAACAAATGCAGTACATCAAACTCATATGTAGTACGAGCTATGCTATAGTAGTGACCATGCAGTAGATGCTTATACAACAAATCTAGAATCTGTTAATTATGTGGATAATATATATTGTTAGTGGAATCAAAATCTTGGCAGTACTTATGCTAACTAGCGGAATTACCCCAGCTTCTCATGGGGTGGAAATCAGGTACAAAATCAAAATCAATATCAAGGGCTAAGAATCAGAATCAGCAGTAACAAGCTCAGGGTAATAAGACCAATACTCAATCAAGCAATATCAATAAAATGCTGAAATTGATTATGGATGTTCAACGCAGATGACAACTGATATAAAGAGTCAACAGTTAGAAACTAAGAGATTAGAGGTTCAGTTAGGTTAGCTTATAGGAGCACAAAATACTATACCTTAGGGAGGTTTATCGATTACTACTAATCCAAATCTGAAGCAAGTGAATACAGTGTCTACTCGCAGTGGGTTGCTGTTAGAGGAGTTAGAATCGAGGAAGGTGACTCACAGAGCTGCTGTTAAGGATAATGAGAAGGTTGACAGTAAAAAAGTTGAGAGCTCTGAAACAAAGGTGGAAAGTGTAAAGCCACCCCCACCATTCCCCATTCCTATAGAGACTGAAGAAGCAGAAAGTGAAAGTATGATATTAGAAATGCATTGACTTATTGAAACAGGATCCCATTAACCTTCCTCTTGTTGATGTGTTGAAGGCTGTTCCAAAATATTCTAAGAACATTAAAGATATTATGGTAAATAAGAATCAGCTGGCATATTTCACTTAATGAGGAGTGGACCTTAAGCATTCAGAATACACTACCTAGGAAGCTTAAAGATCCAGGCAGTTTAACTATTCATATCACTATTGGGTAGTCTGTCTGTGCTAGATGCTTATGTGATCTTGGGATGAGTATACACCTTATGCCTATATCATTGTTCAAGAAGATGGTGCTAGGTATCCCGAGTCCCACCATAGTGGCCTTACAGTTGGCTAATCACTCACTCGCCAAACCAAATAGGGTATTTGAAGATGTTCTAGTTCAAGTAGGTTCTCCCATATTTTTTGTCAACTTTATTATTCTGGATTTTTATGCTGATTTGTAAGCCTCATTTATTTTAGGATGCCCTTTCTTAGCAATAGGACGCTTATTGATCGATGTGGGTACATGGCAGTTGATAATGATAGCTCATGATAAAGTCAGGGTATTTGATGTTTACAAGGTGATGAATCTTCCATCAATATATGAGGAATTATCTACTATCATAGTGATAGATTTGGACTCTGATCTCCCTCTTATTACATTGAAGGACCCCTTGGAATGAGCATTAATAGGGTATGATATTTTTAGTGATATAGAAGGGCATGATATAGTGTACATCTTGGAAATTGTAAGTATATACATTTGAAAGGGTGTATTTGAACCTTTGAATAGGCCCCTTAGTCCTTTCCCCAGGCTTTTTATTAAGGACACCCTTAAATTGGAGCTTAAGGCTCTATCTTCCCATCTCAAATATGCCTTTCTTGGTGATAATGATACTTTACCTGTGATTCTCTCTGCAGTGCTAGTTGATGTACAGGTAAAGAATGCATTGGTAGTGCTTAAGAGAAGACATAAAGCTATAGGATGGCAAATGTTAGACATACAAGGAATTAATCCTGCTTTCTGCATGCATAAAATATTTATAGAAAAAGGTTACAAGCCGAATGTTCAACATCAACAAAGATTGAACCCAGTGATAAAGGAGGTAGTCAGAAAAAAGTGATCAAGTAACTCGATCCAGGGATAGTTTATCCCTTCTTAGATAGCAAATGGGTCAGTCCCGCTTAGTGCATTCCAAAAAAGGGAGGTATGACATTTGTGAGAAATGATAATAATAGGTTGATACTGACTCGTACTGTGACCGAATGGTGAATCTATATGGACTATAGAAAGATCAATGAAGCCACCAGGAAGGATCATTATCCAGTCTATTTTATTGACTAAATGCTTGACAAGCTTACTGGAAAAGAGTACTATTGCTTCCTTGATGGATATTCTGGATATAATTAGATAGCTATAGCACTGGAAGACCATGAAAAGACAACATTCATATGTTCATATGGGACTTATTCTTTCAGACGAATGCCTTTTGGATTGTGCAATGCACCTGCTACTTTTCAAAGGTGCATGATTGCCATTTTCTATGACATGGTGGAGGATTTTTTTTGAGGTATTTAAGGACAACTTTTTTGTATTTGGTAACTCAATTGGTATGTGTTTGCAAAACCTAGAAGGGTATTGGCTTAGTGCGATGAAACTAATTTGTTATTGAATTGGGAGAAATGTGACTTTTTGGTGAAGAAAGGCATAGTCCTTGGACATAAGGTGCCACAAAGAAGGGTAGAGGTGGATAGAGGAAAAATGGATGTGATTGAGAATTTGCCACCACCAATCTCAACTAAAGGTGTGCGCAGTTTCATTGGACATGTTGGATTTTCAAAGGTTCATTAAGGACTTCTCGAAGATAGCAAGCCCAATATGTACAACACTGGAGAAATAGGTAAAATTTGAATTTGGTACTGATTGTCAGAAATCATTTGAGTACTTGAAGAAAAGATTAGCAGAAGCTCCCATATTGATTACTCCTGATTGGGGGTTACTGTTTGAGATTACATGTGATGTAAGTAATATAGCTGTAGGTGCAGTCCTAGGGCAACACAAAGAGAAGTTTTTTCACCCTTTATATTATACTAGAAAGACCTTATATGTTGCCTAAATCAATTACACTACCACAAGAAAGAGACATTATCCTTAGTATATGCATTCGACAAATTTAGAGCTTATCTAGTGGTAACTAAGGTAATAGTTCATAGGATCATACAACCATCCGATATCTATTCAATAATAAAGATGTAAATCCCAATCTAATCAGATGGATCCTTCTATAATAAGAATTTAATCCAGAGGTACTGGATTGAAAAGGAGTTGAAAATCAAGTGGCTGGCCACCTATCAATGTTAGAAGTTTGATTGCATATAGTTGATAATGGTTGTATTCGGGAAGAGTTATCAGATGAACAATTGATGGCACTAAGCATTGTAGAGATCCTCTGGTATATTGATATAATGAACTTACTGGTCAGTTGTGTATATCCTCCAAATGCCGCTATTCAGCACAAGAAGATATTGTATCATGATTTTCGCTCATATATATGGGATGTGCCTTATTTATTCAAGTAGAGGGTTGATCGAGTAGTTAGAAGATGTGTTCCAAAAAATGAATCCAAATAAGTACTTGAGAGTTTCCATTCATCACTTTATAAAGGTCATCATAGAGGTGAATAAACAGTATGGAAAGTTTTATAGTTGGGTTTCTTTTGGCCTACTCTAGATGCCTTTGCTTTTGTGAAAGAATGTGATTAATGCCAGAGAATGGGCACTATCATAAGGTGTCATGAAATTCCACTAAATAATATTCTTGGGGTGGAGGTTTTTGATGTATGGGGGATAGATTTCCTGGGCCCATTTCTACCATCATACGGTAATCTCTATATTTTGCAGGCGGTAGATTATGTGTCCAAGTGCGCAGAGGCTGCAACTCTCCCTACTAATGATGTAAAACCTGTGAATAAGTTTATCAAAAAAAATATATTCTCTTATTTTGGCACACCCAGGGCAATCATTAGTGATGGAAAGACTCACTTTGTGAACCATTAGTTTAGGAACCTACTAGAGAAATATAGGGTCAAACATAAATTGTCCACAACGTATCATCCACAGATGAGTGGCATAGTGGAGGTATCCAACCATGAGATTAAGCAGATTCTTTAGAAAATGATGAATGGTCAGTGCAAATATTGGTCGGTTAAACTGGATCATGCACTATGGGTGTATAGGATAGCCTACATGACAAGACCCCACCAGGGGCCTTGTTGTAATAAGCATCTTAAGTCCAACCAGGACCGGAGACCACCCTCGATACCCAACCCAACCATCCAACATATACCCTAAGTCAGATGAATTCCAAAAATATAACAAGATAACGTGTAATTGCACAAATCCATAATCTGGAATGGGTCTATAACCGAGATCGACCCAAACGAGACCAACCGTCCTAAACCCAACCGATAACCATAACCAAACCAAAACCATAAACCAAAGCCATAACAATAACCAAACCAAGTTCCATAACATAATATAAAAGGATGGAACAGTGGGAAATTTAGTCCAACAAAGTCAGCCCCAATACCAATGCCAATACGAAGGCTGACACCACTACCGATACCCCCATACCATCCTATAGTAGTTCCATAAATGCCTCTAACCAAAACAAAACCAATATCCGATTGGGACATGCCCTCAAACATAGCCAAAACCAATATCCATAAATATCCAAAGTATGTAAGAACATCCACGAACATGAAATGGAGCCTTTCAAAATATGGAAGCTCACCACTTCAATCCAGTAGCTGATCCTGAAATCCAATCACTAAGCAGAAGGAATAGAATAGCCGGTTCCTGCACCACTTAGGGATACATCTGCCCAAGGATGGGTTTGAACACTGTCCTCTATATGAGTTCATGGTATGACTCATACCTTGTCTTACGGCTCATGGTGAGCCACTCGTAATCAGATTCAAGTTATTTTACTAAGTCTCAGATCAAATAAAGGAAAAAACCAAACCGAACGACTCTTATCCAACCATATGAACCGTACCAACCCAAGTCATACCCATCCTAGAAATTAATCCAACCCACTAACTGATACTGGTTAGCATACGACCAAGGCATACCACTCGTACCTCATTATACTACTGGACCCCATCAATCGTATGTTGTCTAGAACCTAATAATCTGAAAAATTTTCTAAGGGTCCCAAACCCAGGGTATTTCAGTCGCCCCCACTCGGATCATTCATCCCAGAATGACGAACAACATAGGTACAAACATGATTTAAACCTCTTAGATTCCTCTACTATTACCTTTAAAAAAGATGGAAAGAAATCAAGCAAAGTCATTTGCATTATCAAATATCAATCCAACCTTTAACCAAGTTAGAAAATAAAGATGTGATCAAGAGCACATACCTTCCGCCCGAATATCCAAAGTAGAAAACAAATACAGATATTTGGACTTCATGTCCGATTTCGCTTCCTATGTAGCCTCTTACACCTTGTGGTTTCACCATAGAACCTTAACTAAGGCGACATCCTTGGTTCGTAATCGACGAACTTGCCAATCCAATATCTCAACTGGGACCTCTTCATAAGAAAGAGAATTTGAGATACCAAACATCTTCAAAGGAACCACCAAAGAAGGATCACTCAGACACTTTCTCAACATAGAGACACGAAATACCGGATGAATGAAGCTCAAACTAGAAAGCAACCCCAGTTCATATGACACATTACCAACCCTCCACAAAACCACATAAGGGATAATACCGGGGACTGAGCTACCTCTTTTTACTAAACCGCATCACTTCCTTCATGGGAGATACCTTTAGTAACACCTTATCCTAAACCTCAAACTCCAAGTCTCTACGCCTTACATTTGCATAGGAGTTTTGGCGACTTTGGACAGTCCTAAGCCTATCTCGAATCACCTTTACCTTTTCCATAGCTTGATAAACCAAATTTAGACCAAACATATCCACTGACCAATATCAAACCACTCAATAGGAGATCTAAACCTCCTACCATATAATGCCTCAAAAGAGGCCATTCCAATACTAGAATGGTAACTATTATTGTAAGCAAACTCTACCAGAGGTAGATGCTCAACTCAATTACCATCATAATTAATCACACACACATGAAACATGTCCTTCAATGTATGAATAGTCCTCTTTGCTTGCCCATTTGTCTACGGATGAAAATCAGTATGCAGACTAACCTTAGTACCAAGACCCTCTTGAAAAGAGCTCTAGAAGTAAGATAAAAACTGTGTACCATGATCAGAGATAATCAAAATAGGTACCTCATTCATCTTTACCATCTCATGAAGATATAACCCCGTATAGTCCTCAGCCAAAAAGTTAGTTCGCACCGGCAGAAAGTAAGCAAACTTTGTCATCTTATCCACGATGATCCAAATCAAATCAAATTAGTTTCGAGACCGAGGAAGACCGATAATGAAATCTATATTGATCACTTCCCATTTCTATTTAGGCAAGTTAATCTCCTGATATAACCCACCAGAACTCATATGCTCAACTTTGACTTGTTGGCACACCATGCATCTGGCCACAAAATCTGCCACATCCCTTTACATACCATTTTACCAATACATCTCTTTGAGATCATGATACATTATTGTCAAACTGGGATGAACAACATAGTACGATTCATGCACCTCAGAAAAAACCTTTTGTCACAAACTATCGATATTAGGAACACATAACCTCCCTTGGTACCTCAAGGTATCATCACCACTGAACTAAAACACCATCACCCTGTGCCCACCTATATCACTATTGATTTTAATCAAGATAGGATCTAGCCTTTGCTCCTCCTTGATCTTAGTGCCAAGAGATGTTCAAACCACTTCTTGTACGATTATACCACCATCATTGAAGTCCAAGTTATGAACTCTAAGATTAGTGAAATGGTGAATATCTTTCACCAATTACTGTTTCTTCTTTTCTACATAAGCTAAACTCCCCATGGACAACCTGCTAAGAGCATCAACAACTACATTTGCTTTACCTGGGTGGTAGTGAAGACTCATATCATAGTCTTTGAGAAGCTCCAACTATCTCCTCTACCTGAGATTTAGCTTCTTCTGAGTGAACACATAATGTAGACTCTTATGATCATAAAAGATGTTTACGTGCACTCCATATAAATAATGCCGCCATATTTTCAAAGAAAAAAACACCACCAAAAGCTCCAAATCATGAGTAGGATAATTTCTGTCATGCACCTTCAACTGCCTGGAAGCAGACACAATTACCTTTCCATGTTGTATCAGAACACAACCAAGTCCCACCCGAGACGCATCAGAATAAACCACAAACTTCTCATTACCTTCAGGTAATGTCAAATCGGATTCAAAGTTAGCTTATACTTCAGCTTCTCAAAACTCCCCTCACAAGCATCCAACCAAGAAAACTTTACATTTCTTTGAGTTAACTTAGTCAATAGGTCAGATATCATCGAGAAACCTTCCATGAACCACCTATAATACCCATCTAAACCTAGGAAGTTCCAAATATCGGTTGGAGTCATAGGTCTTGGCCACCTTTTAACAATAACCACCTTTTGTTGATCCACCATTATCCCCTCACTAAAAATAATATGACCAATAAAAGTTACACCATTTCACCAAAACTCACACATGGAGAACTTGGCATACAATTGCTACTCCTTCAAGGTCTGCAACACCACTCGAAGGTGATTAGCATAATCTACATCACTCTTAGAATACACCAAGATGTCATCACTGAACATAATGATAAAAAGATTTAGAAACTACCTGAAAACCCTTTTCATCAAATCCATAAATTCCACTGAGGTATTTGTTAAATCGAATGACATAAATAGGAACTCAAAGTGCCCATATCAAGTTTGGAAAGTCGTTATAGAGATATCGTCCTCCCTAATCTTAAGATGATGATACCCAAACCGAAGATCTATCTTAGAAAAGAATTTGGCACCTTGCAACTGGTCAAACAAGTCATCTATCCTTGGAAGAGGATACTTGTTCTTGACCATTACCTTATTCAACTTCCTATAGACAATGCACATCCAAAGGGAACAATCTTTCTTTCGCATGAATAACACTAGTGCACCCCTAGGGGACATACTAGGATGGATGAAAACGTTGTAAAAAAGATCCTTAAGTTGATCCTTAAGTTCCCTCAACTCAGCTGTAGCCATTCTATAAGGAGGAATATATATTAGAAGAGTGTCTGGAACCAAATCAAAGCAAAACTCTATCTCTCTATCAGGAAGAACACTAGGATTATGATCCGTAAAGACCTCAGGAAACTCATTCACCACAGAACTAAATGTAAAGAAGGACCTTTCGAGTTAGAATCTATAACTCAGACTAGATGATAGAGACACCCCTTAGAGATTAATCCCTGAGCTCTAAGATAAGAAAAAACCTCCCCTAGGATCTAGGGAACCACCCTTTCACTCAATAACTGGTTCACCGGGGAACCTAAAGACAACCTTATGGGTCCAACAATCTATGGACGTGTAATAAGATTGTAACTAATCCATCCCTAAAATAACATCAAAATCCACCATATCAAGTTTAAATAAATCCACCAAATTCTGCATGCTACCATCTGATACTACACACCCCATATAGACTCTTTTAGTAACAACAGAGTCACCTACTAAGGTAGAAATAGAAAAAGGATCTGAAATAACCCCAGGATCAAAACCCAAATACGTAACCATAAATGAGGTCACATAGGAGATAGTGGACCCTAAATAAAAAAAGTAATACACATCATGAGTAAAGAACTTCAATATACCAGTCACGACATCAGGTGATGCCTCAAATTCCTACCGAGTAGAAATACCATATAACCTATTCCAACCTGCCCTAGTACAAGAAGTAGAAATAGAACTAGAAGCAGCACCCTTTGGTTTAGGAGCAGAAGATGAATCAATCGGAGCCTTACTTACTCCTGAAGCACCCTTACTAGGCTGACCATATTTATAACACCGGTCTCTCCCTTCATCACAGAAACCCTTATGCAACCTACCACAGAATAGACTAAGAGGGCATGATAAAGCTGACTGAGCTCCACTTGCTTGAGATTAGGCACCCTGTGCCCGAGAATTATTGCCACCCCACTGGCGCCTATCATCCAAAGGCTATTGGTAAGAAACACTAACTGTAGAGAAAGAACAAGAACTCCCCCACTTTTTTTTTGGCCATTTACTGCCATCTCGACTGCCTTGATATTTTCCACCATTTTGCTCAGATGACCTAAACTTCTTACCCTGCCTTTTCCCAAACTCAGCTTGCTTTCTCTTTTCTTCCTTCATCTGCTGTATATGAACAATTAACTTAGATATATCTATATCCTTGATCAGCAATGCAGTCTTTCTTTCAAGGATCAACTCCTGAGATAGTCCAAAAGTGAATTTTCTTATCTTTTCTCACATATCAAACACCATATCTGGAGCATACCTTGACAAAGAATATTCCTTAACTGACAATTTCCCTTTATATTACCAAACTTCTCTTCTTTCATTTCCCTCAACTCCTGAGGAAAGAAACGATCTAGAAAAGCATTGGAGAAAGTCTCCCACAAAGTCGACTCCTCAATATCATTGCTTACCCTATCCTATTGCTCGAACCATTGGTACTTGACATCCTTAAGTTGGTAAGAAGCAAAATTCACCCCTTCCATATTCGTTACCTGTATCACCCTAAAGAATTTCTCAATTTCTTCTAACAAGATATAATACCCCATACCTTTTTCTAGCTAAAATCCATCGCTAGAATATTAAGGAATAACTTTCAAAATGTAAAATAATTATTTCATGTGGAATTTTCTGTATTTAAACCTCCCATTGTGTGGGAAATTTAATAAGGTTTCCAATGATGTAATATTCACCCAAATTTGATACTCGATGAAGGAGTTATGGCATTTTTAAGTTGACAGTGTGCCACCTGGGCACTTAGCGCATCGCCGAGAAGGAAAAATCTACAATTGTCAAATTCCTGTGGCCCTTCATAATAGCCATACATCACGAAGAAGCCCATTTTCCCAATTGTCCCATTCCAATGAGATTCTGCAATTTGGTACCATGATTGTGGCACATTGCGGTAAACGCCCATTTCTTGCTTGTCCTTTTTAAGAGAGCTATTGCAATAGTGGTGCATCGCGGTGGCCTAGTAAATTGAGATTTTGTGGTCGATTTCCAGTTTTGATTTAAAGTTTAATAGGGGTATTTTGTTCAATCCCAGGGCCCTAATCCGCTCAAAACACATGATTAAGCATATACCAAAGCACTTTATGCTTATTTCATCACTTTTATCTCAAAAGAAAATCCTAGATCATCAAAGCTCCTTCTCCAAAAAACTCATTTCTTCCATTAATTCTCCAAGGAAATTCAAGATTAAGGATTACCAATACAAGAACTCTAAGATTTCATCTTCAAAGAATCAATAGAGATCCATGATTCAAGTTTTAACATCTAGTTCATCAATTGAGGTATGTGGGGTTATAAACAAGGATACTCTTTTTATCCTTGTGCCCAAAACTTATTTTTAATTATGAATTTATTGAATTTTATGTGATTTCCCATGAAATTGAAGTTAGGGTATATACCCAATATTGCTATTTATAAGATTATGAGATTTCAAGTGATTTAGAAGTAGAGTTGCATGTTTATGTTCATATTTTCATGCATATTGCAGAAATTTCCAGATTCTGAATTGAATTATCAATGTTTACATTATGGTGCATGAACATTTTAATGTTTTAACGTGAGATTGATACATGGATCATTAGGCTCTAATTAAAGATTGCTATTTCAAGAATTGTTGTGCTATAAGCATCCTATGACTAGATTCCCATCAGATTATTGATAAAGATTTGACCTTTTGATCTCAGAATAGATAAAATCCACTTTATAGATTCAGATTACAGATTTAGCTTTATAGATACACAGTTGGTTTTTCTTATAAACCATTAGATTATTTTAAAAGTGGATTTCTATCAAAATGAACATACATATTTAATGGGAGTAGTATTTAGCCCCAAGATGGGTATGTTACTACAGTTTTATACCCCAGAACTACATGTCAATGTAGGATTTAGATTGTTCCCACTTCTACATAGATGATAGATATGTGATCACTTAGATAGGTTATACTCCCTGGCAAGAGTATGAATCCTCTCCCTAATGTGAGGATTCCTCCTTAGGGGGATAAAAACGTTAGACTCCATGAATGCTCACATGGTTTATGTCGGTTAGAAGAACCCCCTACTAGTAAAGAAAAGCTTTGAAAGAATTCTCTTAAGATAAAGTATTTTTCCTTGCATAATGAGTTTTCAGATTTCACTTAGCCTATATTATTTAAGAATAAGAACAAAATACAAATTTCAGAACTAAGTGTAATGGCTCACAATATTTATATTATGTGCTTTACTATTCATGATTTATGATCTTCAGATTTTAGATTACTCAATCCTATGTGGGTCATTTACATTTAGCATGCATGATTTTATAAATTATGATGATATTGCTTACTTATTGTATTCACCCCCATATAATCAGTACATCATCAAAGTACTGATCCACATATACGTCTATGTTTTACATTGTTTCATAATTTAGATTCAGGTGCTTAGTCTCAGCAGCGTTAGTAATTTTCGAGCATCTTATCTACATCCCTACAGTTGGTGTGTCCTCATAGTTTGGGGACTAAGTTGTTCAGATTTCCTATTTATTAGTAGATGTTTCATTATTCATTTTAGACAGTTTAAGTCAGTTGGGGGCCTATCCCAGTGACTCTCTAGATTCAGTTAGTAGAGGCTTATCGGATTACTAGATTCAATTTTAGACTTTTTGATTCAGTATTCAGATGTTTCAGTATTGTTTTACCAAGACTTATGAGATTAGTATGTTTTAGATGATATTTCCATATTTATTATATTTTTATATTTATATTTCCCCTATGTTGAGATTCAGATTCAGTAGAAAAGTAGCCAGGGTTAGCTCAGGACTACTTGTAGTTTGGAGCACCATGTGGTATCCCAAAAATCAGATTTCAAGGTGTTACAAACTTGGTATCAGAGCCTACGGTTTAAAGAGTCTTAGGGAGTTAGACAAGTTGCGTTACGTAGAGTCTTGATCATTGATATGAAGTGTACCATATCCATGAGCAAGAGGCTATGAAGCATTTTAGGGAATCATCTCTTCTTTTATGATTTATTGTGAATTTAGTGTCTCTATCTGCTTCTAACTTGTTCTTTCAAGTGAAAAAATTCCTTCTTATCGGGCACATAGAAATGATAACCAACCACCTCAGCCCGCAGATCCTATGAATGAGAATGTGTCACATGTAGAGTTTCGGGCTGCCTTCCAGGCGCTTGCCCAAGCTGTGGCAGCTAATGTTCAGGGAAACCGTCAGGCTACAGCCCCACTTTAGCAAGATGGAGACTTAGCCATAGCCAGAATTTAAGATTTTATAAGAATGAACCAGCCAGAATTCTATAGGTCAAAGGCAAGAGAGGAGCCACAGTTATATCTAGATGAGGTAAAGAAGATCACCCGAATTATGCATGTTTTTTAAGACGAGAGTGTAGAATTGTCATCCTATAGGCTGAAGGATATTTCTTATGATTGGGTAGTAATGTGGAAGAAAATTAGAGGGGAGAATGCAGCTCCCATGACTTAGAAGATATTTGAAGATGCGTTCTTAGACAAGTTCTTCCCACATGAGATGAGGGAAGCCAAGATAGATGAGTTTATGAACTTGAGGAAAGGCTCAATAACAATGAAATAGTATTACCTCATGTTCAACCAGTTGTCTAAGTATTGCCCTAATTAGATGGCTGACCCTAGGTCATGTATGAGTAAGTTTATGATCGGTGTGTCTCGGTTGGTAGTTAAGGAGTGTAAGATTGCTATGCTCATTGGAGATATGGATCTTTCTAGGTTGATGATGCATGCTCAGCATATTGAGGCAGAGAAGTTAAAGGAAAGAGAGAGAGTAAATAAAAAGGCTAGAACAGGGTAGTTTGATTATGGTCAGAATAAATCTAGAGGGGGAAATTGTTCACACATTCAAAATCGATCATCTATGGTTGAACCTTCTTCAGTAAGTGCTCCCATTCCCAAAAATAGGCAGGAATGTGAGTCATTTACATTTAGCATGCATGATTTTATAAATTTTGATGATATTGCTTACTTATTATATTCACCCCCATATACTTAGTCCATCATCAAAGTACTGATCCACATATATGTTTTACATTGTTTCATAATTTAGATTCAGGTGCTTAGTCTCAGCAGCGTTAGTGATTTTTGAGCATCTCATCTACATCCCTACAGTTGGTGTGTCCTCATAGTTTGGGGACTTAGCTGTTTAGATTTCCAATTTATTAGTAGATGTTTCATTATTCCCTTTATACTGTTTGAGTCAGTTGGGGGACTGTCCTAGTGACTCTCTAGATTCTGTTATTAGAGGCTTGTCAAACTACTAGATTCAGTTTTAGATGTTTCAGTATTGTTTTACCAAGACTTATGAGATTAGTATGTTTCAGATAAGATTTCCGCATTTATTATGTTTTCATATTCATATTTCCTCTATGTTGAGATTCAGATTCAGTAGAAAAGTAGCCAGGGTTAGCTTAGGACTACTTGTAGTTATGAGTACTATGTGGCATCTCGAAAATCAGATTTCGGGGCATTATAGAAACCCTATAGATCCTCCTCCACCTTTACACTAGTAAAAGTAGGAGTATTCATCTTCATAAACTGGACAACCCTTGTGGCATCAGAAAATGAGACACCAGATGCACATTGTTCAGCTTGAGCAGTAACTAACTGAGCAATAATATGAATCGATAGGTGAAATTCTGCATTAGTCACCTCACCCTTAGGAGGACTGGTAGCAACTGGTGGAACTCTAAAAATATCAAGGAATGGATCCTTAGACCATGTATGGATTCCTTGAGTAGTATGTGACCCTTTTGCATCTCAGATCGCCAAGGCATGATATGAAAAACAAACAAACCAGGGTTAGAGAAGATTATAAAACTTAGACTTCAAGCTTGAAAATATAATACCAAGAAAGTGAAACATTCCTAAATGCCTAGAAGCCTCTCCCTTATGAGTATGACACGCTACACACCCTTAAAAGAGACTGTACTTGACATAGATTTGTGAACTCCCAATTGACCATGAACCAAAAGCTCTGATACGAACTTTACATAATCCGACTAAGGGCCTTTTCATAATTGGAATCTCAAGTCTAACCAGGATCGGAGACCACCCCCTCTACCCAACCTAACCTTCCATCATATACCATAAGTTGGATAAATTCCTAACATATAACAAGATAGCATGTAATTACACAAATCCAGACTCTGGTATAGGTCTATAACCGAGACTGGCCCAAACGAGCCCAACCATCCTAAACCTAACCGATAACCATAACCAAACCAAGTTCATAACATAATATAAAAATTGAATAGTAAGAAATTTAGTCCAACGACGTCAGACCCAATGCTAATGTCAATAATAAGGCTAACACCATTGGCTATCTCTCCCATACCAACCCATAGTAGTTCTATAAAAGTCTCTAACAAAAAAAAACCAATATACGATTGGGATATTCCCCCAACTAAAGCCAAAACCAATATCCATAAACTATCCAAAGTATAAAAGACATCCACGAATATAAAATGGAGCCTTTCGGAATATGGAAGCTCACCACTCAATCCAGTAGATGATCCCAAAATTCGATCACTAAGTAGAAGGAGTAGAATGATCGATTCCTGCATCGCTTCTAGATACATCCGCTTAAGGATGGGTTAGCGGGTGAACACTAACAAGTACTCAAGATAAGGATAAAATAATACCATCCAGTATAACTAAGTAAAGCAACGATATGCATACAAACCATACATATATATATATATAATCCTTCAAGTTAACTTGATAATGTAACCTAGGGGTACATGGGAATCCCTTTACATAAAAAGTTTGTCTAAGGACATTGTTTGCAAACTATAGTTGGTATTAGGTGTTTATCTATGGTTCCTTTCACCCATAAAGTCGAAGAATCCATTTTTAAAACCACAAGATTGTTGATTCATGATTTACATGCTTGAAATGGGATTGTATTCATGTTCATGACATTAATTAAGTTTCAATCAATGATTTATTATGGTTTCCATGAAATTAAAATAGCATGTACATTGAATTGAGTATTTTCCAAGTCATAATTCTTGAATTTTCAAGTTTGGGCATTGTAGTTGCAATGTTTATATGATATCCATGATTATGTAAATTAAGTTGTGCTCTCCAAGTGTTTGATAGAATTTCCATGTGAATTAAATGGTTAAAGCATGACATGCTAGTATATGTACAAGAGTATGCTCTATATGTGTTTGATAAAATGTCTCTATGAAGGAATTATTGACAAATGTACATTGTTATGTTCGTCAAGATCATGCTATGCTCTAATTTTCATACTATTGAGTCCTGAGGGTATTTATACTCGAAAATCTAGTTGTTTACCTAGAGCTACAGCAGTTACATAATAGTATCAATCATGTCACGATCAGTAGAACTCAGTCAGTTACAAAACTTAGTATTACTCAGTCAGCGACAGAACTCAGTAAAACTCAGTATCAGTCCAGTTTAGTTCAGTATAATCAGTTTAGGGTCTATTCAGTTGGTAGTAGGATTCAACACCGAGTGAACCCAAGGATGGGGGATCACATGCCAGTAGATGGTGTGATCCTTAGAAACAGTCCTTACATTCTAGAACTACGTAGCTAGCGTAGGTTGAGACATCAACCTGGCAGTTGAGGGTTGATGAGGTGTTTTAACCTTTCAATTGAGGGTTCCACCATTCTCATTAGAGTACCTTCCATATGAGGGTAAATCTTCAGCTTGTCTTTACCTATGGCACGATACTGACACCTTTCCAATTGAGGTTACAATTTGGACCCCAGTTACCTTATTTGGGGTATGTCGGTTAGATGATTACCTCTCAAGTCTCAGTTTCAGCCTTAGTATAAAACTCAGTTCAGTTATATAAAATTAGGACTATCCGATACAGTCTATCAGTTTTAGTAACTCAGTTATCAGTAATCTCAGATATCAGTTACTCAGTTATTAGAACTCAGAACTCAGCTTCAATAAAAGCTCAATTATAGTATACATGTATATGCACAGTATTGCATACTCAGTATTTACGATAGTTTCAGTTATCCATGTACTCTCATATTCAATTACTCTATATCATCCAGTCAGTTATTGTTCAAGCATATGAACCCTTGAATTTAGCCTTACCTCATCTAGCATACCAGTATATTCCATATACTAATGCATAACTTTTTTGTGCTATGATGTCTCAAATCATAGGTTCGGACGCTTAGGTTCCTGGTCACGCATAGGCAGATTCAGTTATCAGCAGTGGTTTCAGTAATGAGTCCTTATCTATTGAGGGCATACTTTTATTTTACTATTTTAGTTTATCAGTAGTTTAGTAGTCGGAGTTAGTTGGGGGCTTGTCCCATCAACTCTATATTCAGACAATTTAGTTAGAGGCTTTTCAGACTAAACTAGTTCAGACAGTATTCAGATTTTAGATGTTATAATTTATCAGTATTTTAAATTTTGAAACTTATGGCATTTCATCCTAGTTTCCATATTTATTATAGTATTATTACTCAGTGCTCACAACAGATATCAGTTAAGGGTTAGTTTGTGGTCATTTGGGGTAGTAAGCACCGTGTAGCATCTAGGATACAGACTCGGGGTGTTACATTTACCCTATTATTCTATCATTAAACACTTAGAAAACTCTCTTAAACACTCTATGATTCTCTCTAAAGCTCTTGGGTAAAGGAAGGCTAGGATTTCACTAAGCATTCTCCACCATCTTTATTATCTAAGACAAGATACTTCTCCCTCATTGTTAGTTCCAACTAAAGTCATGCTTTATACAATGTTTTCATGGCATGATTATTGTATGATTTTTAGGGTTTTTAAATATGTGTTGGTAGTTTGGTATTAAATTTTTTGTTATGGTTTTCCCATGTTTTAATTACGTTCTTACATGCTTTAATGGCGATTTGGATAATTGGTTGAATGGGAATAGTTAATTGGTAATTGAAATTGGTTTTGGAAATACTATGCCCCAAACATGTTTGATAAAATGCTCATGATAATGCTTTAACTTTATTATTGGACTTTTAATGGAACTATTGCATGGTATGGCTTGGTAATGGAACCCTAAATGGTATAAATGGTTTTGAAATAGTTAAATGGATCACCTGTGGGGTACACAGGAATCCACCAAGTTAACTTGGTAATGTAATCTATTGGTACATAGGAATCCCTTTACATAAAAAGGTTGGCTATGGACATTGTTTGCAAACTATGATCGGTATGATGATACCACTTCTTATAGCCTTGGTTAATAATAATGGAATAATGGTTTGGTTGGTTGGAAATGGTTTTAAATAGGAAATAATAATGGGGTGTGATAGCTAGTCGTAAAGGTATGAGTTCATAGGACGAACACTGGAAATTCATGTTTACTGACATAAGGTGTCGGTCATAGTACCATACATGATACTATACCATGCCGGTCATACCTCTAATATGAGTGCTATCCATCACTCGTACCCGAGACCTCCTACTCGGACCCAACACTATCCAACGTATGATTTTCCCCAACCAAGTCTTACCCAAGAATACGACTGGTACCCTTGATCCATACTCCTGACATAATAGAATCACATGGGGTTTGAATACTGTCCACTATACGAGTCCATGGTATGACCTATACCCTAGATTATGGCTCATGGTGAACCATTCATACTCAGATCCAAGTTATTTTAATAAGTCTTAGATCAAGTTAAGGAAAAACCCAAACCAAATGACCCAAATCCAACCATACAACTTGTTCCAGCCTAAGTCGTACCCATTCCAGAAATCAATCAAGCGACCAACCAACACTGGTCAGAATACGTCCAAGGCATACCACTCGTACCCCATTATACGACTAGTAACCACCAGTCATATGTTGTCCAGAACCCAAAAATCTAGAAAATTTTCTAAGGGTCGTAAACCCAGGGTGTTTCACTACAAAATGCATATTTTGAATTCTTTGTATTATTTGGTATATGGAAAAAGTGTAACTTGCTCGAAGAGCTGGAGCATCATGCTTATTGGGCAGCTAAGAAGTTGAATCTTGACCCAGAGATTTTGAGGAAGCACAGGATGTTTTAGTTTATTGAGCTTGATAAGATCTTCTTGCATGCTTATGAAAATGCGCAATTATGCAAGGAAAAGAACACGTTATGGCATGAAAAACATATCCTACCTCGAGTATCTGAACCTGTCCAGAAGGTGTTGTTATTCAACTCAAGGCCGAAGCTTTTTCTAGGTAAGTTGAGGTCCAAGTGTTCTGGTCCATTTGAAGTAATGAGAATGACCCCTCACAGGGATGTTGAACTTTGGCGTAAAGACAAGAGTGCTATGTTTCTGGTAAATACAAAAGACATCTATCACATTTACGGATAAGTGAAGTTGAGCTTGGTCATGCCGCAATACTAAATCAGGTGCTACATGGGAGGCAACCCACGAATGTAATGTAAAAGTGTAGTTTTCTATTTTATTTGAAAAAACAAAAAAATAAGAAAAGAAATCAAAAATACAAAAAAATGTGTCGAGCTACGACCAAAACTAAGGCGCTAGGTGGGAGGCAACCCATCCTTTTTAATTTGTTTTTGTTGGTTTGAATAGATATGCAGGATTGAGCACATCTTAACATGATGAAGAAATAAATCAAGAACAAAATGTTCTTTTAGGATATCTTTCAGGTATTAAATTGTGCCTAACTATGAAGGAAAATGAAGGTAAGTAAAGAAGGAGCCAAAATTCCCAAAGGTATGTATTCCAGTGGACCTCTGTCCTAGAAACGCGTCATGCTCCCTGCCCTCCACGATAAGGGCATGGCACGCCAAGGGAAACAATTTGAGTGGGCCTTTAAGACCCCTTAAAATTTTGATTATTTTAATTCTTGACCCACCCATGTGTGTAATATTGATTTTTAACTTGAATTATATTTAGGAATGTTAAAAGCATAATTTGGAAAAGTTTCAAAATTTTCAAAAGGGGTTCGGGGTCATTTTGGGACCGTGAGGTAGTGAGGGTTCGTTATATTATCATGTCACAGAGGTTACCCTCCATGATATCAGTATGGAATGGAGGATAACCTCCGTAATAACAGCATACAATCGCAGTGTGTTAATTTTATCCACTTTTGTTTTTTATTCACTTGGGGTGAGGGAATTTTGGTCTTTTTACCCCTTGTACGACCTTTAAACATAAAATAAGCCTCTTTTCTTCAATTTTAAAAGATCAAAATTATCCATTCTCTCTTGAAACTTGAAACCTAAGAACATTCAAGGGTTTCACAGTGCATTCATTATTCGGGCTCTAAACTTCAAATTGACTTCAATTTCTTGTATGTTTATAGGATGTTTCTCTTCCCTAAACTTTAATTCTACATTGTGGCATGAATTGAATGAATTTTTGTAAGATTTAAATTATATGTTTTGAAATTATGTTGAGGTATTTTGATTGTAAATGATTGAATTACTTGTCCCATATTTTTAATTGATTATTATGCTTTAAATTGCTATTCTTGGGATTACATTGGTACATAATTTGAATGGTTAGAATAAGGAACATGGGTTTCACCAAATTGGATGAATTTTGGCTTGAAATTGTATGAACATCAACCCACTTTGTAAATTGTTTTTTATTATGGAAAATTACATGGTTTAACTTGCTTTTGAATTCAATGCGTTGCATTAATGGCTAAGTGGATATTAAAATGGATTTGGATGGCCTTGGTGGCCATGGTTTGGATTTAATAGAACTTGGGAGTCAATATGGTTATGTGAATTGGTTTGACATGTTTAATTTAGATTGCAAGCATATTGGTATAATGATACCAAGTGGTAAATGTATTAACAAATAACTCATGGTTTAATGGTTGAACTTATGTGTAAAGTGATTCTAATTTGGGATTAAAGGGGGTTGTGTATCTCACCGTGAAGGTGTACGTCCCGGGATGATGAACTCTGAAAACTATGTTTGCTGGCATTGGGGGCCTATATGACAGTGTGCTTGACACTCACTTGATATATATATATATAGGTCTATATGACCTTGTGCTAGATGCTCACTTGATATATATATATATATATATATATATATATATAAATATATATTTAGATGACTATCGCCTATGGTGGATTTAGTTTTCCATAAGTTTTTACTCGGGGCATATGACTAACATATATTGGGGCACTTTCAGTAAGGGGAGCTGAATCCATATAGCCCATAGGTGCCTTTAGGATGGATGGAGATACATCGTCCAGGTTAATGGTTTTAAAATGTTATATTCATGATCCTTTACTCTATCCCAACATTTTATATATGTATATATGAATGTGTGCATGTGGTTTTGACTAATTTTGGACATGACATTATTTTATCACTCTCCCCGAGTTACATGCAGTTCTTATCCCACTGACCATCCTAGGATGCTATATTATTTCATGATGTAGGGTCCGAATACTTTTTTGTTACTCTTGTGCAGCGTTAGGGGGATTAGCATATCTGTTAAGTTGCTGTGAATTGGTGAGCCTCCATTCTTTGAAATGCCTTAACATTTCATTATTTTTCATATATGACTCAGTACTTACAAATATTTTTGGTCATAGCCGAGGGTATGTCCCAGCCTAGTTGCTATTCCAGTTTTAAAGGCTTTCATGGATAGGTATGGGTTGGTTGGTTATTGTTTTGACTCTTAGTTTCATTGAGTTATTTTTTATCTTCTTATTACTATTTGAATGGATTACACATTATTATTATTATTAAAATTTATTGTGCTTATGAGGTTATGAGATGGGTTGGTCTTTGATCCATAGTGGGCTTGAGGTACCCATCACGGTTTGGCCCTGGTTTGGGCCATGATAGGGCCATTCCAGTAAGCCTTCATGATAGGAGTGTGTCATGCATCCTATCCTCTGTGATAAGAGTGTGGCCCAGAGGTTGTTAAATAGGGCCATTTTAATTAAATTCTCAGATTGACCAGAATATTTAACCCTTTTAACACCTGACCCTCCCTTTAAAACATACAAAATCTCCAAAAAATTTTAGTTGCTCATAAGATAGTGTGACACCCTTTGAAATCTCTCAATCTTAGAAGCATGTCACGCCACCAATACACATTAAGTTTTCTTCTTTCTCCTTTATGATTTCAACCCAAGTAATTTTTATTTACTTATCTCTCTCTTACTTGAATCCTGATAGTGTGGGGCATAAGTATGCGGTATTATTATGAGTTTATTGCTTTAGGTGTACAAATTATGGTGTATGAGTTAATGGGTATGATATGCTTGTATATGTATGAATTTATGATGGTGTCTGCCACTATGTTGTTGTTGTTTAATATTTATTAAACTAATATGCAACATATGGGGCATTCACCAAAATATACTATTTTGATTTCAAGATTACCATTTGTGTTGTGTTGTACTTGTACACAGGGTAGTCAAGGTATTCATTTAATGATGTTTAACAGTGTTGACTACATGATTATACCCTATGAGTTTTGTGAGTACATGTACTTAATTGCAAAGGAAATCTTGTTAAGTGCAACACTTGAAAGTAATATTGTTCTGTTATATTGCAAACGTGTCAATATTGTGAAGTGAGAAGTGAGTTACATGGTTGATGTCTGATGTAAAGCAGCATACTCTCAAGTTAATATCTTGTTTTCAATAATTTGAATATACAATGAGTGAACGCCTAAATATGTAGTGGCACTATGTGTTTGAACTTTGGAATGGGAGAGGTCTGAATACCTCAACTTCAATTTTATACACTTACGCTAGCAACTAAGAATGTGGTGGATCCTTAAGCCTCTTACACTTGGTGTTAGCACGCTATTGATAGTTCGATTTGATTTGGTTTTTCCTTGTTGTTTTTGGCAAGCACTATGGCAAGCAAAACACATAAAGAGAAATATGTTGCTAGGCCTTTAGAGGCATCAACGAAGAGAGTTTTTCCAGTAGCTCGTGTACCTTGAGCCCCAACTATCCCACAAGGTCAGAATCGTAGATATGGGTGTCTATGGGTTGAGGAAGCTGGAAAACATAGTATAATAAGCACACAAAATCAAACTATGACCCATATGAGTTTATTGACCAGGAGAGTTTGAGTAGAGAGTTCTCAGGCATGGTTTGGAGGATTGAGGAACTGAGTTGAGTAGCCTACTGAGTGTAATATGCACTTGATCAGGGAATTCTATGACAACTAGGACCCAAGACATCCTAATGCAGAAGTTAAGATTCATGGGCAAGTGGTAACATTCAATGCACATTACCTGAATGCTCTTTTAGGCACTCCTGAGAGAGACTCACTTTAACTGAGGCAGCTGAACATAACCCTACTTTATGCCAACATTAGACACTTATTGTACATTAATAGGTCGATATCCAGGTGGATTCATTATTGACAGAAAGGTTACTATATAAAGTTTCCCTAAGCTCAGATAAACAGGGAAGCTAGAGTAGAGCTGAAGATTATTTGTCACTGCCCCATTCTTGGGAAACACATGACCGAGGTCACTCAGGACCTATTTACCTAATTTATGCATCGATACAGGAGGGCTTCATGATAAATATGGGTATAGTGATCATTTTAGTGATGTAAAAGGCTCACTTTTATCAGGGACACAGATATGGTTTTGATGGGCTTCTGACTCAGTTTCTGAAGGGTCATGATGTATAGAAGGAAGCCCTGGACTACCTACCCATGATCCAGATGCGAGGTCTTGATATTTCTTATTGGCCGGTGCCGATACTACCTAAGCATCATTCTTGGGATGATGAGATCACTACTCATATGTATATACTATAGATGCTACAGTTGATAGTGGGAGCTTGGGCAACCACTAGAGAGGATATATGTAAGGTGGAGCATGATTACCCACTTGGTCACCATTCCAGGACTTTTCTATCGATTGGCCCAGATTTTGTTGAGTCAGTTGATGATGACATACCTACGAATGAGGATAGAAGGCTGTAGGATTCAAATATTGAGTCTGAGGATGATGTGATGTAGACCCAAACATGGGCAATGAGGCTTTAGGCTTGGATATTGATGATTCCATAGTTGAGGCGTGAACAGGGAGCTTTTACATCATCTCATATCTTTGTTTTATTTTGTATCCTCAACCACTGAGGACAGTGCTACATTTTAAGTGTGGGGTGGTGGCGATTCTCATTCTTCCATTATCAATTCAGGATAGATTGTTATTAGGGATATTATTCTATTGGATGTTATCATTATTTTTTATTTGGTTCTTAGAAAGACATTCTAGTATATCGGTTTGTAATAGTTAGTAATTATTTTATTTTCTGAATTCGGTTATGTAGTAGTTAGTAGTAGTTTCATCATTTTACTGTTCCTAGTTTCGTTATTTTAGTTTCTTAGTTATTTTCATGTCGGTTTAAGGAGTAAATTTTTTATTGCTTTTAGGATACTTGTCAATAACTTGTCATAGTTTAGATTTCTTTCTCGATGATGGATGGATGATGACTGTCCTAAGGGGAATTAGTCTTAGTGAGTGAATAGGTGGTAGAAACTGATCACTAATCTAATACGCGATACTTTTTGCTGGGCCAGATGACCATGTGACATGAAAAATATTTTCCTATAAAAAAGCATGGCAAACTAAAGTGAACTGCTATTTTTGAGATGCCTAGGATCAATTAGGTGACTCTTGGTTAGTGTTGGCTTAATTTTGAATTTGTACAATTTTTGGGTTAAGAGTCTATAGGATACTGCTTGAATTTAGCATGCACCAGGTATGAGTGAGGTTTTCTATTTATTCCATATGCATAGTGATGTCTAAAACTTTCCTGGTGTGTTTACAAAGTGAAATAAAGAGTATTGAGTTAGGGGATGATATAAGCATTTCTTTGATAACCATATTTTGTACCTTTCTTGCCTACCTTATTGCATGATCCTAGTCAACATCGTTGAGTCTTAAGCCTATTCTTTGATAGCCTTATAAGTAGCTTAATCCTTTTCTCTCAATTGGCCCCAATTTGATCAAAAAACTTCTTAGTGCTTTAATTGAAAAATTGAGTTGTTTGATAGTGTAAAATAGAAGAGGAATAGAGTGAAAGTAATGCCCTAAAAAAGTAGCTTTTGGTACTGTATATTTTATATGTTGATAGGAGGGAGCAGTGAAATTAACAGAATAATGATTCCAATTGCTTTATGAGAAGTTAATACTCCCTACGTACAATCTGTAAGCTAATTTAAAGAGATAGGGCAGAAAAACATGAAGAATTAGAGGATAACATAAAATTGATGTAAAATAAGGTGATTGGGGGAGAGTTTGGTAAAAAAGTGTGATGTATTAAAGAGTTTAGGGAAGATAGTTAACATTTTGCCTAGAATAGTACCTACCTGTCCCGCAGCCTACATTACAACCCAAAAAGTCCTATTTGATCCTAATCATTGATATTCTAACATTAGGAGGTTAGTATATTAATGTAAAGCTTATGATTCATCCTATGTCATGTGTAAATTCGTTGGGAGAGTGAGTGGAATTTGTTCTTTGTACCCATATTTATGATATATTACATGTTGATGAGTGAATATGGGAAACTCTCTTGTTATGGGGTCTATGTTGATGATGGTTAGGTAACTTGTATGATTTCTTGGCTAAATAATGTGCATGATTTTGCCAGCATCGTAGAGTCCATTCTTGAGGTTAGGACATCTGAAAATAACATTTTGGGGTTTTGATCTGTGCTATGACATTCTTTGGATTTAAATTTCTAAATCATGTGTAGACAGGGTGTGCCCAACAAGAAGTAACTTGTTAAGATATTTATGTGAAGCTTTGTTTTTTCAGAATAACTTCATAGACTTATTTGAGGGCGAACAAGATTCTAAGTGTAGGGTGGTGATCCTGGGCATTTTTTGTAAGTCCAAGTGTCAATTATGATCTATATGTGTACTTATTCAATGAGATAAATCTTGTGAAATGTCCTATGTTTGATCTAAAATTGTACTCTCCAGCTAATGTATATGATTAGTATTGCAGGACCTGAATTTCTTGAAAATGATTGTGATTGGGTGTGAACGTCAAGCTATGGATCATTGAAAGAGTTAGGAGCAACATGAAAAGGACAAAGAGAGTGGAACAAAGTTTGTAAAGCATGGGATTAAGGACCAAAATAGGAAGAGTGCACAATGAGCTGGAAAGTGCAGAACTTAACATAGAAGCATGCCACGGACCCTAGCTTCCACGATAAAGGTGTGGCTCATTGGTGGTTTAAAATCTGATGGTAAATACTACAAAAGGATAATGATTTACATGATTGCTGCGAGTGCCTTAACCCTGGAATCTTCTCTCGTATTGATTACATCTTTGCCTACATTACGATTGCTACATTTTATTACTCTCTTATCATTTTATTAGTTACCAAACTTTAAGAAACTCTTTGGTACCTTGCAACACATGATTTAAATATTGCCAAAAACTAAAATTATGTATATTTCTAAACAAGTAGTCCTTGTGGGTTCGGTATTCGTCTCTTTAGAGTCACTATATTACTTGTTCGACCACATATACTTGCATGTATGGTAGAGCCACAACAGGTGTGCTCCGCATTGAACCATTACTTAGTAAAATAGTAACCTTTACTTTAGAGGTTATAGTTGTCTCAGAATTGAACTATGACTGGTTAAGACAAATAAAGTATTACCACCTATACACAATAATCAAGGTGTTGGCATAAGCTTTAATAGCCAACATATTATGGACTTGTTCTATTTCGATTTTTATGAGTATTTTTCAGAATAAGCTCAATTTTCATAGGAAGCAGCCTATTCCGCACTTACATAGGTGAAAGTTTTCAAGGGTCATCCTGTAATTTTAATACCCCACTCATATGACATACAAAATTCATTAAGAGTTCAAGACCCAACCTCCACAAATTATTACATAAAAAGTACTAACACCATAGGGAGGACCAAAATAGTAGTGCATATCACAACAAGTCATCATATGATTCATTTTTTCATTGAACCTGGTTATAGGATCACTAGTCTTCAGGTTGGGTTTCTTTATTTATGACTTAGGATTTTTTGAGCTTTAGTTTCATCCCCCTCGAAGTGCTTCATACCATTTTCATGCTGAGATATAGTCTATGAATCTGCTAGATTATCACAAAATTAACACAATTAATATTAATGGTGTACAATTGATCAATACGATCTCACGATATTGTGTTTTCTCTTTATGATTTGAATTTTATCATTATAATAATGATTTATACTCTACCATTAATAGTAGATTTATCGTAATTGTCCAAAGATAGAGAAATTAGTTTCTCAAAATAAATTGATTGATCAATTCACTTTTCATTAATTGAAACTAAAATAGTTTGTTCATCATCCATAATAGAATTTGCAAATAATAGTTTGTTTTTGTCATTTCTACAAACAACACCAAATTTTTTCATTTGCATCAAAAACATTTTTAAGTGTAGAAGGATATTTTTTCTTTTGTAAAGCAAGCCTCAACTTTTATACCTGCTAAATATACATGGTACCCAAGTACTTTTTCTGCATACACAATATCAAGCTAAGTGAATTAGCCACTTAATCATTTCCTTATTAGTATAGAAAACTCCTTTTCTTATTTTGTAGACACATAATTTTGACCCTACCAAACATTAATTTACTCCGCACCTTTACCATGCACAATTCCCTATCCAATATTTTTCTACAACCCACCCTAAGTTATCATGACTTGAGAGTACCCTCTAGTTGTAACATGGTGCTTCAGGTTATGAGTAACCCCAAGTTAACCCATGATCTCGCACAAGCTGTAAATACAAAAAAAGTAACAAAATACTGTGTGAAATTCATTTAAAAGTGTCTGATGATCAAAATAATATCAAGTATAACTGAAATACATCACTGGAAAATACATCTAACTGTCTGACTGTCTGAAAGCCTCCAAACCTGATGAGTTGTTGGGAGAGGTCCCCAATTAACTTTTAATAACTTAAATGACATAAAGTAAAAGTACTGGAATAAATGACTAATAAAATAACTATTTTTTGTCTGATGAGGACTCACCAGTACTGCAACTGAGTGTCACATGAATGATCTAAGTGCGATATGGGAACTGAGTGTCCGAACCTATGTTATAAGACAGCATAATGTAAAAGAAACTATGCGGTCACTACTTTAAATGTAATGGTATGTGAGATAGGAAACTAGTTGAGATACATACATACTGAGCATGAATGCATGAACATGAAAATTGAATGCAAGACCAAGTATAAACATGTACTAAGAATATGTGAATAACTGAATAACTGATTACTGAACAATTTTTCAAGCAAACCTGAACTGAACATAATCTGAAATATTGAACTGGAAACTATGGGAGCTAACATGGAACTGACATGCACTAATTTGAGTTAATCGGGATCCAACCTGTAACTCCAATTAGAAGATTGCTAATACCTTGCCAAGGGTACCAACATTGGTTGTCATGGATCTACTAAATTGATGTCCCAAAGGACTAGGGTGCCAATCCTCTACTAGCAGGTGACCTTAATTTAGGTGTCAGTCCTCAATTGGTGGGTGAACCCTTATAACCTATGTTGGCAACATAGATCTTGAACTTAGGGACTTCTACTAAAGGTCTCAGTCCTCAACTGGCGGGTGATCCTTCATCCTTGCGTTCACTCGGTGCTAAGTCCTACTCTCAACTAAACTGATATTGATGCTAATAAAATGCTTAACATGATAGATACTAACAAATTCTCAATGTGATAATACTTTGAATTTAATGATACAAGCATGATCTGGATGACTTATAACTTGAAATCTGTAACATGCATGAATATCTAGGTATTAGGTATTCATAATTTTCAAGCACAAACTAATGCAACGGAACGTGATAAGGTATAAATTGACCATGGTATAGAAAATCATGAAGAATGCTTAATATTTCAATAAGTGATCATGTTTTGGACAAGTGACATTATCAAACATATGGAAACACAATTATCATGGGGAAGCATATTTTCATTGTTCATGACCACAAAAACTAAGATAAAGTTGATAAATCTCATATTTGACTTGGAACCCAATAAAAATTGAAATAGGGTTGTACTTGTAAATTATGGAAGTTCTCGAGACTCAATGGGCGGAAGGGACCCAATGATGAAATCCTACATACCTGAGAATAAATACCTTGGTGAAATCCTTCCAGTTGATCTTGTTCTTGGAAACACTTGTTTGCTCTCGAGAAAGAAGGCAATATCTTTAGTTTTCTAAGAGAAGTGATTTATGAAGTTATGAGATATTAGGGTAGTTTTTATACACCCATAACTGATGTTAGGGTACCCAAATGACATGGGTTAAAAGGGGTGGAAATTACCAACGAGCCCCTTTTTGAAACATGCAGGAATTTTAGTTCCTAATCGTTATGACTTACCCTACGATTCATCATGATTGGTTACGAGTCATAGTCTTAGTCATAACCTGAGGTCATGGGTTCTTGGGTCCTTTCTGCTTTTACTATGACTTCCACTCTAATGACTCGTTACAACTAACTACGAGTTGTTAGGTAGAGTTGTAGTCTAGGACTTGATTCTTGGATCCCTTACTGGTCAGATCACGGGTCTGCATAATGACTCATAATGTTAGACTACGAGTCATGTGCTGGACTTGTTACCACTAGAATGGGTTCTTTGTGGAACAATGTTGTACTACGAGTCCCTCTTAATGACCCGTAGCCTCTGATTATTAGTCATGGAGTGGAGTCATAGTCATTGGGCTGTAACTAAAGGTTTTTTTATTATAACTACACCTACTCATAACGACTCATAACGTCTAATTATAGGTTTTCACATGAGTCATAGACATTGGAAGCTAACTGACACTTAAAGGGACAAACTACATAACTTTTCGCCATAATATCATATCAAGGCGAGACTTGCAGCGTTGGAAAGACAACTTAGTGGCCTCTCTTTTCAGGGGTTAGAGCTTGAAAATTTGGGGTATTAAAATATCTTCCCTTGGGATCATTCATCCCTGAGTAAAATTGTCTAAGTTGTGGTACTAGAAAAAATTGAGATCATGCACCCTACACTTATGAGCTGAATTATGATTAAATATATGGATTTGAAACATGAAGCTTTGACTGAACTAAAATTATGAATGCATGCTATGACATGAGGATGGTTGGATAACTGAGATAGAAAATGAGAGAATTAATTAATTAAGGAAACCATTACCTCAAGCTGAATTATGATTCGAAGAGAAAAAATAGGGGTACTTGGCCTGCATTTCAACTTCTGCTTCCCAAGTAGCTCCCTCTTTTGACTGATTTCTCCATAAAACTTTCACTAAAGCAACTTTTTTATTACTCAACTTATGAATATGATGGTCAATGATCTCAATTGGGACTTCTTCATAGGAGAGGCTATCTTCCATGGCCACACTCTCTAAAGGAATGACTAAGCTGGATCACCTATACATTTCTTTAGCAAAGAGACATGGAATACTGGATGCACTGATTCTAACTCTGTAGGCAACTTTAACTCATAGGCTACCTTTCCAAAATAACTCAAAATCCTAGATGGGCCAACATAGCAAGGACTGATCTTCCCTTTCTTACCGAATCTTTTCACCCCTTTCATAGGAATAAAATTCAAATACACCAAGTCACCAATATCAAACTCAAGGTGCCTCTTCCTCACATCTGTATAGGATTTTTGTCAACTCTGTGTCATCTTAAGCCTTTTTTAAATCAACTAAACTTTATCCATCACCTCATACACTGAGTTTGGCCCTATCAAAGAAACTTCACCAATCTCAAACAAAAAAATAGGAGGCCTATACCTCCTACCATAAAGAGTCTTAAACAGAGCCATTTGAATAC
Organism: Capsicum baccatum var. pendulum; assembly: GCA_030864225.1. Lineage (NCBI taxonomy): Eukaryota > Viridiplantae > Streptophyta > Magnoliopsida > Solanales > Solanaceae > Capsicum > Capsicum baccatum. Next base: position 206,111,472 of record CM061550.1, read on the forward strand.
TAGAGTGATAGCTGTTATTATAGAAAAACTTAATCAAAGGCAAGTGATAATCCTAACTACCCTTGAAATCGATAACACAAGCCCTCAACATGTGCTCTAAGGTATAAATGGTTCTCTCTGCCTAACTATCTAGATGGGGTCAAAAATTTATGCTGAGATGAACTTGGGTACTAAGACCATTCTGAATAGCTTTCCAAAAATAAAGGTTAACTGAGTACTTCTATCTAAAATGATGGTCAATGGGACTCCATGTAACTTTACCGACTCCCTGAGATAGAGTCTTGCATAATCCTCGGCAGAATATAAAGTATGAACTGGTAAAGAATAGGCTGACTTGGTTCTATCCATAATGACCTGAATAGAATCATGTTGACGACGCGTACGAGGTAGTTCTGTAACAAAATCCATAGTTACCACTTTCCACTTCTAAGTAGGGATGAGGAATTCCTGAAGCATACCACTAGGACTCTAGTGATCAACCTTAACCCGCTAATAATTTTAACACTCATCCATGAATTCTGTAATATCCTTTTTCATACTATTCGACTAATAGACTTCTAGCAAATCATGGTACATATTACTGGCTCCTGGGTGAATAGAATACCATGAACCATGTACCTATGCTAACATTTACAGTCTCAAATCATCTACATTTTGAAAACATAACCTTCCCTTACAGTGAAGTAAACCATCTCCTATAAAACCCCATAAAATTCTCTCATAGTTTGAGTCGTAGAGCGTGTTCAATGAAGTGTTAATCCAGCCCTAAAAAGATTGAGAAGTGTCTTCCCAAGGGAGAAGTATTTTTAACCATGTAGATAATTGAATAAGCTTTTTGTCGATACCAAATTCGCCCAAATTTGATACTCGGGCGTAGAGTTAGATCCATTTTAGTGGGATAATGTGTCACCTGGCACTTTAGTGCATCGCAGAGCCAGACAAAATGGGAATCGTAAAAATCCAATGAGCCTCCGTGATTATGGTGTATCATGCCAAGGCTTAATTTCAGATGTCAATTTCCAGTGCACCAATATGATTCCACAGTATCGCGGTGCCTTTCAAGTTCGCAACCAAGGTGGCAACGCGATTTCCACCGCATCGCGCCATCAACCAGTTTCCCGATTGTCCAATTTCCAGTGAGATGGCGCAATTATGGCGCGTCGTGCCATTTTTCAGTTTAATTCCAAGGGTGAAAAGGGTCTTTTCCCAACCCTTATTTATACTCCTTAACACGGGATTTGGCCTCATTTTCACCCAAAATATCATTGTTTTCTCTCAATTCTCTTTAATATCAAGAGCTAGGGTTTATACAAAATCAAAACCTTTCCTTATTCTTCAAGATAAATAAAGAATCTCTCCAAGGGTTTTCAATAAAGAGTTTATCTAAGGTATGTAGATGTTGATTCTTGGGCCCCTTTCATCCAAGAAGCTCAAGAACCTTTTTCTAAATTTCAAAGCTTTTATGTTCATGAGTTTTCATGATTCATGTGAGTTGAAATTGATGTTCATGCTAATATTGAGTTGTGATTCATGTTTTTTTACAAGGTTTTCAAGCTTAGACCCTAGTATGTGATATTCATGTGATGTTCATGATAAACCCTCTTCAAGTTGCTTGTTAAGTGATATGGTCTTGTCAATTAAGTGAAGAAATTATTGAATAAGCAAAGCATTCTACCCATATGTTATATGAAATGCTTATGTGAAGGAATTAGAGCCATTATACCTTGTTGACCAGAAATCCCCAATAGTGTGCAAGCCCATGCATGCCAAGTGTTTGTTGAAAAGCCTTAGTGAATGAATTGTGGCATGATAGCATGAAATTCCCCAATTACGTGCTCTTTGATATATGCTAAGACTTTAATACATGCTAAATGTTTGATGAATGAATTGTAACATAATAGCATGAAGTTTCCCATTTATGTGTTCTCCGGTACATGCCAAGACTTAAATATGTGCGAAGTGCTTGATGCAAGGTCGTGTTGAATGGAGTATGATCCAATAGCATATCCCTCTCTGTTATTACATGTTTAGGATTCCTAAATGCTTGAAGTGATGCCTTAGTAATTGTGATGGAGAATGATTGTCCATGGTCTTGATTATTCAAGAATGGTTATGTTTTACTTTTATGTTATCGAGTCCTGGGGGTATTTATACCAAACAATTTAGCTGCTGTCTAGAGCCGGTGTTAGTTTTCATGATAATTCCAGTCGATCCATGATTCTCAAAACCCAGCGAGTTATAGAACTCTGTATTCTCAGACAGATATAGAACTTAAGAAATCTCACTAATCTCTGTAATTGCCGTAATCTCCGTATCTCTAGTAATCTAGCCTTAGTTTTGTACTCAACTTAGATCTAGTAGTATTTAAGTGTTAAATTTATTCCTTAATAATATTTGAGTAATCTATCTCGATCTTAGTATTATTCAGTCAGTTAACGAGATTCAGTAATATTCCATCAAATACGAAACCAAGTGAATTCAACTTAACTCAGTCAGATCAATCGAGAAACATGATCAGTATCAGATTCAGTTTAGTTTGTATTCAATTAAGGATCAGTTCAGAGTCTTTAAGTTGGGAGTAGGAGCTAGCACCAAGCGAAGGCAGGGAAGGCGGCTCCCTGTTAGAGAGGTAGAATCGTTAGGAGCAATCCCTGAACTCCAGAACTGCATAGCGAGCGCATGATGCAGGAGTCACCCATCAGGAAATGCTGGTCACCCATCAGATAGGCTTGACTATTATATTGACTTAGGCTTGACTTCCTGTGAGGGTCACCCATCAGATAGGCTTGACTAGAGAGGTGTTTACCCGTGGCACAGTATTAACACCCTTTCAACTGGGGTTACAGGTTGGACCCTACTAGTTGAGATTCGGTTTTAGTTAAATGACTAATTCCCACAGTTACAATTTCAGTATCAATCTTTAAAAATCAGGACTATTAGATATAGTCATCTATCTCAGTGAGGAACTCAGATAGTTCCATTAATTTATGGACCACCCGTCAGATAGGTTTGGTCCTATATAAAGTTATTCAGTATCAGATATAGAGATCACCCATCAGATAGGCTTGATCTCAGTCTCATATTAAGTTGAGTAATCTTATTATCATATCCCAAGATCACCCGTCAGATAGGCTTGATCTCAGTCTCATATTCAGTTGAGTAATCTCATTATCAGATCCTGAGATCACCTGTCAGATAGGCTTGATCTCAGTTTTATATTCATATTAAGTCGAGTATTCTTGTTATCAGATCTAGAGATTGCCCATCAGATAGGCTTGATCTCAGTCTCATATTCAATTAAGTAATCTGATTATCAGATCCTGAGATAACCTGTCAGATAGGCTTGATCTCATTCTCATATTCAGTTGAGTATTCTAGCTATCAGATCTAGATATCACCCATCAGATAGGCTTGATCTCAGTCTCATATTCAGTTGAGTAATCTCATTATCAGATCCTGAGATCACCCATCAGATAGGCTTGATCTCAGTCTCAGATTTAGTTGAGTATTATTGTTATCAGATCTGGAGATCACCCATCAGATAGGCTTGATCTCAGTCTCAGATTCAGTTGAGTATTCTTATTATTATATCTAAAGATCACCCGTCAGATAGGCTTGATATCAGTCTCAGATTTAGTTGAGTATTCTTGATATCAAATCCTGAGATCACTCGCTAGATAAGACTGATCTCACCTCAGTACTCATTTATCAGTATCAGATGATTCTGTTGTTCAGTATATTAGTATTAGTTGTGATTTCAGATGTCAGTAATGCAGTACCCGAGTTTTAGTACTCAGAGTTATGATGATTGTGATTATGGTTTGTGCATTCATATATGTATTCTCATTCAGTACTCTCATGATTATTCAGTTGAGTGATTATTCATGTATAAGCCCTTGCATATTTAGCCTTACCTCATCTGCATACTCGGTATATTCCCACACTGATGCATTTATGCTATGGTGTTTTATTTGACACCATAGTTTTAGAGGCACGAGATCCAGAGTACCCTTAGCAGTTCAGTCCCAGTTAGCAGCAGTAGACATAGCAGTGAGTCCTCTTCATTCGAGGATGATCATTTTATCATTTTTGTATCAAATTTTGATTATTTTCAGTAGACAGAGTTAGTTGGGTACATGTACCATCAACTCCATAGTTCAGATAGTTTAGAGGCTTTGCGGACAGATGTATCAGTGTTCAATTTTAAATTTTGAGTATTTTTAGATGATTTGAACCTTATGGCCAGTTTTTGCATTTATTATCTATATTATGCAGTGTTCAGGTATAGATATCAGTAGACGCTTGGCTTGTCATACTTCAGGATCATAAGCACCGTGTGACGTTCCGGTTCTAAACAAATTGGATTATTATATCTCCCCTTTGGGAGAAAACCTTAACCCTTTGATCCCAAACTGCCTCTTTCAGCTTAACCAAAATAGGATCTCTATCTTGTTTCTTTTTTACCTAGGAAACCAAGGAAGATTTTGGACCATTCTGAAGCCATACATACCCTTCGGCCGAATCAACCAACCGAACACCTAATCTATTAAGCTGATGAACCTCTCAAACTAACTCTTTCTTATTACCTTCCATATGAGAAACACTCCCCATAGATAATATACTAAGGGCATCGGCCAAAACATTAGCCTTACTCGGGTGATGCAACACACTTATATCATAATTTTTTAGCAATTTTATCCACCTTTTCTAACAAAGATTTTGCTCTTTCTAAGTGAACACATACTGTAAAGTCTTGTTATTAGTAAACACACCAACATAAACCCCATAAAGGTAATGCCTCCAAATCTTTAAGGCAAGAATAACTGCTGCTAACTTAAGATCGTGAGCAGAGTAGTTCTTCTCATGAGGTTTGAGTTGTCTAGAGGGATACACTATAACCTTGTCCTATTACATCAACACACAATCAATACTAACTCTAGAAGTATCACAGTACACTACAAAACCATCTAAGCCCTCTGGTAGGGTCAAAACTGGAGCAGAAGTAAGTCGAGCCTTCAAATACTAAAATCTTTTCTCATAGTAATTGGACCACTAAAATTTGACTTTCTCCTAAGTAAATCTGGATATGGGAGAAGCAATAGAGGAAAATCCTTCAACAAACCATCTGTAGTAACTAGCTAAGCCCAAGAAACTCTTGATTTCTGATGGAGAGATGGGTCTAGGATAGTTTTATACTACTTTGATCTTTTGAGGATAAACTCGAATTCCATCATTGAAAATGATATGGCCAAGGAAAGCTACTAATTTCAACTAGAATTCATACTTACTGAACATATCGAATAACTGGTGATTCGTAAAGGTTTGTAAAACAATCCTTAAATAGTCTATGTATTCACTTCACTATGAGAATAGACGAGGATGTCATCTATGAATACATGTCCAGGTACTGCTTGAACACTTTTTTCATCATGTTCATAAAAGCCGTAAGAGCATTCGTTAGTCCAAAAGACATAACTATAAATTCAAAGTGATCATACCAAGTTCTGAAGGTTGTCTTTAGAATGTCACTTTCTCTAACGCTAAGCTGATAATAGCCGAATCTGAGATCTATCTTAGAGAAATAATTGGCACCCTGAATTTGGTCAAACAAGTCATCAATCTTAGGGAGAGGATACTTATTCTTGATTGTGACTTTATTCAACTGATGGTAGTCGATGCTCATTTTGATAGAATTTTCTTTCTTGCGCATAAAGAAAATTGCGGCACCCCATGAGGAAACCCTAAGCCTGATGAAGCCCTTATCTAAAAGAACTTTTAATAGTTCTTTCAATTACTTAAGCTTGCCTAGAGTCCTTCTGTAAGGTGGAATTAAAATAGGTTGGGTATCTAGGAGGAGATCTATTCCAAAGTTGATTTCCCTCCCAGGATACGTCCGGAAACTCATTAACTATCGATCAGAATTAAGACTTGGAGTCTCAAATTTTGAGTCCTTGACTCAGAAAAGTTGATAGATGCCACCCTTGGAGACCATCTTCCTTGCCTTAAGGTAGGAGACGAATTGACCTCTAGGCACTGAGGTACTACCCTTTAATTCAATGACTGGCTCGTTAGGAAACTAGAACTAAACTATTTTGTTTCTATAATAAATTGAGGCATAACAAGAGTGGAGCTAATCCATGCCAAGGATAACATAAAAGTTGGTCATTTCTAACTCTACAAGATCGATTGGGGTAAATTTTTAGGATATTGTAATTGGGCAATTTCTGTACACCCATTTGGCTATAATGGAACTACCTATGGGAGTGAACACTTAGAAAGGTTCTGCAAGAATTTCAAGATTGACACAAAAGTCTATTGCAATATAAGGAGTTACGAAGGAAAGTGTGGCTCTACGATCTAATAATGCATATACACATATGTGAAAAACTTGTAACATATCAGTAACCAGATCAGGAGAACCTTCGTAATCCTGTCATGTTTGAAGGGCATAAAGTCGATTTTGATGCTGTCCACTGGTGGCACTAGAGGTAGCGCCCTGTAGAATTGTGCGAGCTGCTGGAACTGAAGAGAAATTAGTCTGACCCTATTGATGAAGATCTTTATCTATTTGGGCAACCACTGGGCAATCCCTAATTCTGTGTCCTGGCTTGCCATACCCAAAATCATGCATCACTGTCGGCCATGCGCTCACCCTTGTGATTCTTACCACATCTCCTGCCAACTGGGTTGGTGCGACCACTATTCATGCTACCTTAGAATTTGGAGCCTGGTGCTCTATCCCTATTATCTTGTCTGAACTTAGTCACTGGAGCATTAGCAGAAGATAGGGCTGGAGCTGAGGATTTATGGTGGAACTAAGGATGATTACCACCTTCTAACCTCAATTGATAGAGGTTAAAACTACCAATTCTAGCCCTCTTATTCTCCATTTCCCTTTCTTGAGCTTCTCCTCCTCAATCTGCTGGGCATGAAATGTCAATATAGAAAGGTAATAAACATAGTTGTCCTACATTCCTGACAATATCTTCTGAAATGCCAAATACAAACTTACTTATCTTAGCCCTAGAATCAGGCACTATTATTAGAACATATCTTGCTAACCGGGTGAACTTGACTGAATAATCCTTCACACTCATGTTACCTTGCTTCAAATTAATGAAATCTTGCACCTTGACCTCCCACAATTCGAGTGGGAAGAACCTGTCTAGGAAAGTAGTAGCAAACTCATCCCACTCCACAGGCGCTGCATCGACTCCTCTATCTTTCTTCCACTACTTAAATTAGGTGTGATCCACCCCTTGGAATTTATAAGCAGCTAAATTAGTACTCTTACTCAGGGTAACACCCATAATATCAGTCACCTTCTACACACAATCCAAAAACTTATGTGGATCTTTCTCAAACTTGGATTCAAAGAATACAAGGGGATTCATCCGAGTGATCCTAGATTCTAGTTGCTATTATTCTCACCACAGGATTGGCTGGGGTAATGGCATATTGATTGTTCTGATCAGCCATAAATTGGGCTAAGGTAGTGAAATCAGCCTTGAATTCATTGTAAAAGACCTGCTCATTCAAAGGGTCTTCGAGAATAGGTGGTAGTGCAAGCTGGTCCCCATTTCTCCATCCATTAGCCCTTTTGGGAGGCATTTTCTGTAAATAGTAGAGAATGATATAGGATAATAAGTTTAACAAAGCTTATGCTCTATTGCATGATATGAATACTGAAAGAAGGGATACTTTTCTATGTTTTATAGCCTCTCTCCCATAAGTGTGGCACGCTTCAGACCAATAAACAAGACTGACATGACCCAAACTAGGGCCTAGTCATGTCGGGTGCCTCAAGCCTAACCGGGATCGGAGACCACCCCTAATACCCAACCATAACCACCCTATACCTAATGTTGGATGCATTCCAAATATATATATATATATATACATATATATATATACATATATATATATATAACATAACAAAATAGAACAATCATAAATCAAACAAAATTAGCCATGTGAGCCCCAACACCAATACCAATGCCAAGGCTGACACCAATACTGAGACTGCCCATACAAACCCAAAGTAGTCCTACAAAGCTTTTATCAAAAATTAAAACAATACACGGTCGGGACATGCCCCCGACCATAGCCAAAATTAAAGTCTAAGAAATAACAAAAGTATGTAGAAAGTTCATAACATTAAATGGATCCTTTTGAAGTATGGAAGCTCACCAATTCAATCGAATAAAAGTTGTCCCCAAATCTTATCACTAAGTAGGAGGAGGAGTAGGGTCGATTCCTGCATCGTGTGGGGATACAGCGCTCGAACATAGGTTAGTGGGTGAACGCTAGCATGCATTCAAGATAAGGATAAAAGAATGTAAATATTAAAACTAAGTAAATAACCATATGCAAGAATATCCATGCATATACATACACATATATAATCCATATCGAGAAAGAGAACGGGGTTTAGCATACCTTTAAGACCATTAACCAGGGTATGCGTAGCTTAACCATCCTAGAACCACCCACGGGCTATATGGGTCCAGAGTTACCCCCTGAATAGGCCCGAGTGTGGGCAGACACATAAACCTGAGATATCATAGGGGTAGGGGATTCCTGTGTACCCTTCACCCTCTATGATACATATATACAAGTATAACTTAGGTGATTCCCATGCACCCCACAAATATATCGCCACCATTACCAATCCTCATGTTGGCAAACATGAGTTTCCAGCATTCGTCCATTGAACTTACACCTTCATGGTTAGCTATCATAACCCGCCATTATTGCCCAATTAAAATGATTAGAACACAAAAAACCAAAAATTTCATATATTATTAACCAAGGCTATAAGAAGTGGTATCGTTATACTGACTATAACTTGCATGAAATGTCGTTAGCCAATCACTTAGGGTATTCTCATGTACCTTGTAGACTTTGTTATAAAAGTCACTTGGGGATTATCGTGTACCCCACAAGGTTTTAAATCAAATCCATAGCCACCAAGGCCTTACAATTTATCCCTTAAAACCATCTAACCAATTTAGATTCCATTACCATATTATACCATGCAAGGTTTTCAATAAAATTCCAACTATGTAGTAAAAGCATTGTCATAACCATTTTAGCAAACATGTTGAGGGCATATAGTTTCCAAAACAAAAACCAAGTGCCAGTTGACCATTCCTATGCAACCACATGTACAAACCACCATTATGATATGAAAATCATAACTAAGAATATGGGAAAACATAAATCAACTATTAATAACCAAAACCCCCAATATATAATTCAAAAACTAATAATACCCATAATTAAACCATGAAAACCATTCATTAAAACATGAATTTAGTTAAACTAACAATGAGGGAGGAGTAACATGCCTTAGATACCAAAAAGATGGAGAGAAATCACCCTTGAAAGCCCCAATTGATATACCTGATGAAAACCCTAAGTGTTGACCTTGAGGATTTGGGAGTATTTGAGAGTCTATTTGATATGTTTTTAATAGCTAATAATGCCCTAAGGAAGTTATAAAATTTGGTTTTAAGTTGGTCAAGAGGGGAAATATCTAGAATACCATCAGCATAAAAGTAGAAAAAAAATGTGCAGAAGGGTACGCTCCTCCCTTAACTCGCATACACAACATACGAATGGTACCCACTACTCATACCCTAGATAGAATGGTGGACATCACACACTGTCCATCATACAACTCCCCTTGTAAAAATCGTACCCATAGCATACAAGTAGTACCCCTCAACTGTAACCAAGATAGAATTAAAAGAGGTTGACACTGTCCAACCTACAAGTTGGATCTTACCACTCGTACCATCTCTATATGACTCATATGGAGTTTAGTCATATCGAGGATAGTAACTAACCAAAACCATAATAAGTAACATATGACCAAGACCCCCAAGCTGTACCCTATCATTCGATAAGTACCCCCAATATTATGATATCCATAAGTTCATACTCAAGAAATTTTCAAAGGATCAAAATCTAGGGTGTTTCAAAGACTCTAATTAACATAGCTTTCAGACACCCTAGGACACTTTAAACCTTGTGTTTTGATACTAAGTTTGTCATAACCCGAGCTTTTTACTAGTCATAGCACGGTGCTTAAGGTCAAGAGTAACCCTAAGATAATCCATGATCTGATACAAGTTGTAAATACAAACAAAAAAAGGTAACAATAACTAATTTGTTCTTGAGAAAGAAGAAAATCACTTTATTTTGCTAAGAGAAGTGATTTCTAAAGTTATGAGGTGTTAGGGTAGTTTTAATAAACAAATAACTGATGTTGGGGTACCCAAATGATATGGTTTGGGGTTTAAAGAGGTGATATTACCAAAGATCCTCTCTTAAAACCTGCAGGAATTCTGGGTTCCCAATCGTTATGACTTACCCTACAACTCATCACGACTAGTTACGAGTCATAGTCTAAGTCATAACCTGAGATCTTGGGATCTTGGGTCCTTTCACGACTTCTATTCTAACGACTCGTTATAACTGATTATGAGTCGTTAGGTAGAGTCATAGTCTAGGACTTAATTCTAGGATCCCTTACTTGTCAGGTCATGAGTCCATACAACAACTCATAATGTTTGACTATGAGTTGTGTACTGGACTTGTTACCACTTAATGGGTTCTTGGTGGAACACTGTTGTGACTATGATTCCCTTCTAACAACTCATAGCCTCTCATTATGAGTTGTGGAGTGGAGTCATAGTCATTAGGTTGCAATTGAAGGTTCTTTTTATTTTGACTATGACTACTCGTAATGACTTGTAACATCTGATTATGGGTTTTTACATGAGTCGTATCCACTAACAGTTGACTAATACTTAAAGGAAAAAATTACAAAACTTTCCGCCATGGCATCAGATCGAGGCGAGACTTACGACGTTGGAAAGACAACTTAGTGGCCTATCTTTTGAGGGGTTTAGAGCTTGAAAATTTGGGATATTACATAACTACCCTACCCCACGTGTCTCCTTCACCCCTACTTTTTTATATATTTTTTATCCTCATCAAATAATAAAAAACAAATAACCATATAAAGACCTTACCTCCTACCCTATCCCATGCCCATACTCTTTAATCACATATTTCCCAACAATAATGACCATAACAAACAAATAGATTCAACAACCATACACCCTCTATTCACTTAACACCTGTACACCACCTTACTTTTCACACAGTATACCTCACAATACATATACATATACATAACATATATCTACAGACCTTCAAATGGGATTGACTATTGGAAAATATATACAAACACACAAGAAACATAAAAGAGGGTAGAGAAAATGGGAGAAAAAATAAAGAAAAGAATACAAATAGAAAAAAAAAAGAGGAAAAGAGAAACATGAGTGAGAGAAAAAATAGATAAGAGAAAGAAAAAATAGATGAGGGAGGAGTGAATAGGAAAAGGGGAAAAAATAGCTTTATGTAGCTCTTTCTGGAAAGATATTTCACCAGAATCATCACTCTATCACAAAAGCCGGCCACCATCTCCCAAAATTCGATCAAAATCAAGGACCAACACCTAAAAACCACCAAAAACCGACTTGTACCCCATCCTAAAACCGATCAAAATCCAACCTACTTCCAAACATATCTATTTTCCGTTGACTCCATCGGAGAACTACCAAAAACCAGCCAAAAAAATCCAACCCAAATACCCAAAATCCTCTTCCATCAGGAAACCCATCTAGGGGCTCTATTTTCTCAACGAAATCATAAATCAATGATAAAAAATCTCATAATTTGTCCATTCATTTGAGGTTTTTCTACTAATTTTAAGTGTGTTTGGGGTTGCGGTTCTCAAAATTAAGTTGGTTTGTTCATTGTTGAGGATTTCCTTTCGAGGATTTCGAGATTAGGCTTCTCTAACTCACTATTATAAAAAATTAGTTTTGATTTATTTGAGGTCCAATTCTTAACTCTATCCCTTAATTTCATGTTATCATAACATGGTTGATGATATGATTTTTGATATGTTTTGATAGTGTGTTTGAGCGGTTTTAATTGCCGTGGCTTTTATTGTTTGAGTTCATATTAAAATTGATTAATTATGTGATTGAAAATGAAATTGGGATGGGTATTGAAAATATATTTAAAATGATATGATTGGTTTACCTTGATTCATTATTTGTTGTTTGATTTCAAAATAAGCATTGATATTGTTAAACTCGATAGTATCATGTTTAGGTCGATAATTGGTAGGCAAATCTTAAGATTTTGGGTAGGCAAACAATAGGATTCCATATTTTTGAATGTTTGAATGCTTATTTGAATGATTTTCTACTTTTATCACACTTTATGAAATGTATTTATTCATTGGGTTATGCTCCAAGGTCACATATATATATTTACTGGGAATGCCCCATGAAATTCTGTACTTGGTGGCATCCGTGGACAAGATCTAAGATGTCGGGTGGAAAGCGTAGTTTAGGATTAATGTAGGATAGAATGGGTTTTTATTTTAGTATTTTTTTAATTTTTGAGACTGCATAATTGGTTTGGACATTATATTTGAAACTTTTATTTGTTTGTGTATTTGTTTACTAATGTGCTATTTTGTGAAGTTTATCCATCTCATAGAGTCATATTAGCCATTATAATTCAAATGAAGAGATCGTGTTCGTACCACAGGACCGAGGGGTGCCTAACACCTTTCCTCGGTTAACAAGATTCTTTAATCAAAATCTCTATTCGTGGATCAATTTTAAGAGTAAATTATTTTTTGAAAAAGAAATTCAAAAAAAGGTGACTTGGCACACCAAATAATGCCAAGTGGTAACTCTAGAGTTTTAATTGAAAAATCCTTCTTCAAAATATTTTCTTTTATCACTTTAATAAATAAAAACCCTTTGAACTTAAAAAACAATCTTTTTTGATTAAAAAGATGTGTGATAGCTCTGGTGACTCTATTTGAGTTTTTTAGAACTCATTTTTTAGGTTTATAAGCTTAGTTTGACACTGTAGGTTTATAGATATTTTTTTGTGTTATCGTGTATCATTGTTGACGCCTACATGCTATATGTTTATAGTTTTTCTTATGTGTTAACAATTTATATCTGTCACATATTCATTACCCAGGGTCATTCTTTTGAAACAAGTAGCATAGTAATCGGGCGTATAAAGTGGGAGAAAAGTAATCGCAACCACCATCGACCATACGCTTCCCTGAAAAACCTTGTTATTTGAAGTCAAAATCAACCTTTAGGTCATTTTTATTTGCATCATGTTGAGACCTAGCGGGATCCGTTTGGTCTTTTATAGGAGACTTACTCGATAAGCATCCATTTGTGCTACTTTTTACATCTTCGAGGGTATAAAGGTCATTTGATGGTCTGATCTAGGGAAACATGTGCTAAAATTGGAGGAAAGAGTGTGTTTAGGCAAGAAAAATTCAAAAGAAAAAAAAGAAGTCAAAGTTAGAACCGAAATAAAAGAAAGAATAGAGAAAGAAAAAAGAAAGAAAAGTGTTTCATAGTTTATAGGAGTGTTTTATGGAGTTTGTTTTCGCAATAAAAAATTAAAAATATTTTTTACCTTTTGCACGCATTTCCTCAAAGTCCAAAACATAAAAAAGGTTTTTCTTTTATTTTCTTCAGCATGCATTTATAACTTGAAAAATTCAAAAAAGATTTTATTTGTAAGATTTCTATACGTTTATATGGAGGAAAATTCTAAAAGATATTTTTTATATATTTTTTGCATATTTTTTATAATGAAAATACCAAAAATAAATTCTTTCGTAGTTGTTGGTTTCATTTTTATATGAAGTTTCAAATTGAAAACACCAAAAAAAAATTATTGGCATTTTTCATCGTCTCGTTTTGCATTGTGTTTCTCCTGTTATAATTCAACCAGTTATTAAATATTTAATTGTCCAATTTGGACAAACTACGTACACTTGATTCTCCTCTTGTAGGAGTGAGATATGTAGACAACCCTTCTTGGGTTCGGTGATCTTATCTGAAATATTTTTAAAAAAAAATTCTTCACGCTTCATTTAGAGTAGGTGTTTCATATACATCTTTAAAAAATTATGTAAAGATTTTCCTTTAATAAGTTTTGGGTTTCATTTTCATATGAAATTCAAAATCGAAAGTCCAAAAGATTTTGCTTTGGTAATCATAGACTTCATTTTTAATAAGGAGTTTCGAGTTGAAATATTTAAAAATATTTTCGCCCAACTTCTTGTGGAATTTTTTAAAAAAATGAAAAAAAAAAGAAAAAAAAAGAGTTTTTGGAAAAGTTTGAACTCTAATGCATTTGTTATTTATACTATTCAGTTAATTTAAGATGGTTGGTTTGTGTCACTCTGGCTAGTCACCCATATCACATCAAGTCAAAAAGAAAGTTAGTTATGACCAACAAGGATACCGAGGTTGTTGTCACTGATCTTACAAAGAGTTTGGGGAATGAGAATTCAAGACCTAATTAAGAGATTCTGAAATTAAGGCAACAAATGGTTGAAATGCATCGAGCTTGGGCTAATGGGTTGCCTTCTCCTCCATTTTCCACTGATAATCTGAAAAATCCTTCTAGCTTACCTCTAGTGTCATATGCATAATTTTTCATTTCTGTTAACACGCCATAACATGCACTAGGGCTCACTCCGGGGAAACTCTATCCCAATAATTTCAATATTCATTTCCTAGATCATCAACACAAAATAATCACATACTCGGCTCCACCTCTTATTCCTATTTTTGTGGCTCCACTCCCACATGAAGCTCCCACTTCTGATGTCCTTCCAACTGTTGTGCTTCTTTACTCTGCAAGTGATCCTGTATTGAATATTTTTGGTGATGAACATTATGATCTTGAACCATCGTTTAAGTTGACCGTCCCTTATGGCTACACACAACCCGTTGAATTTTCTCTTAACGCTGAGAAGCCTATTATGATAGAAAAACAAGAAGAAATAACTAGAAAAGTGAAAATTTTAGAATTAGCTATGAAAAATTTTCAAGGACTTGAGGGGTACAAAAATGTCTCATATTAGGGATGTGCATCGGTCGATTCGGTTCAGTTTGATTTTACATATTATCGGTTTGGTTTATCAGTTTTTTATTTTTAAATATGCTTAACCAAACCAATAAGATATTTTTTATCAATTTTTTATTTATCGGTTTTTAATCCTTAACGGTTGAGTCTTCGGTTTAACTAAAAATAAAATACTCATAAAATAAAAATAGTAGTAACTAACATGAAAAAAATCGAATCTTAATTGCAAACAAAAATCCTACATAATGTGTTTTAATTTACAAGAATCTTCAAGTTTGAACTAAATGTTGTTAGGAGAAATTAAGAGTTTGAATAATTGAAATAATAGGCTTGTTAATTTGTAGAGATTAAAGAAAAATTAAGAGAAATATATAATAAGTCATATATATATGTATAATATATATTCTTACTGGGTTATCGGTTTACCCAATAACCTAATAAGAAAAAATCGAACCAAACCAATTACCCAATAATTTTTTTAAAACCATTAAAAAATTGTTAACCCAATAACAATAAACCAATAACATTTTTATCTGTTTGGTTTATTGGTCGGTTCAGTTTTTGCACACCCCTATCTCATATAAGAACTTGTGCATATTTTCAAGTGTTAACATCCCTCTTGGATTTAAGATGCCAAAGTTTGACAAGTATGATGGACACGGCGATCACGTCGCACATTTGAGACGTTATTACAATCAATTAAGGGGAGCTGGAGCGAGAGAAGAATTGCTTATGGCTTATTTTGGATAAAGACTAGCAGGTTTAGCCTATGAATGGTTTGTTGATCAAGACATTGTTAAGTGGAATAGTTGGAATGGTATAAGTAATGAATTTATGCAATAATTTCAATATAATATTGTCTTGGTCCCCATAAAAAAGTCCTTGACCAGCGTGACAAAAAAGGTTGTTGAAAGTTTCAAGGAATATGTCATTAGATGGCGTGAACAAGCTTCTAGGGTGAAACTATTAATAAAAGAATGCAAGATGGTGGAGGTGCTTATTCAGGCATAGGATGAAACATACTTTCAACATCGGTTACCAGCATTATGCAAGACATTTATTGAGGTCCTAAAAATTGGGGAGGATGGAATTAAGATTGGTCGTACTATAAGTTTTGTTGTATTAAAGGCTACTACTCAAGTAATTTAAAATAGTTAGGGGACTTTTGAAGGAATGAAAAAAAGGAAGATGTAGGTGCAGTTGTAACTGGACCACGTACACATCTAAGAAGACCACCTTACCATTACCCACATAAGCCTAAGTTTATATCCAAGCTCTATATAATCACTCCCAATATTACTATCCTCTCTAAAATCTATTATAATATATTTCCCAGCATCCATATCCAGCAGATAGTGTACGACCATATGTTCAACCCCCTTCTTATCCACAATGGTGTACACCAACTCCTACAAATCATTTTCTAACTCCACAAATATACCAAAGTCCTTCTAAATCGAATTCTCAACTCAATCCTGAATATACAGAGAGGCAAAATCCAAGGGATAGTTTCCCACTAATTAGGGAATCATATACCTGTTTGTTTTAACAATTGAGATAGTGAGACATGATCACTCATCTCCTTGGCTATACTCCTAAACCACATTCAAGAAATTTTAATCCTAATGTAGATATGCATATCATTTTAATGTTTAGGGTTATAGTACTAAAGATTGTTGTGCTTCGAAAAGAGAAATAAAAAAATGATTAAAGATAAATCGATTATATTGCAGGACATTGATAGTGGTGAAAGCTCTAGTCATGATGATGTGCAAATCAATGTCTAAGATGTCAAGCACAATTGGTAATTCACTCCTCTTCTAACTAGGAAGGATTGGTGGTAGTTTATTTTGTATTTCTTTCTAGTATTCGAATTATTTCTGGATTGTAGTTCGGGATCTATCTTGTTTTGTTTCTTTATTGTTTTTGTTCAAACCCTTCTATCTTTCTTTTTAATGAAATGTAGTGTCCTTTTTTCTTTTTTATTTTATGTTGTTTATTTCTCTTATTTACACTATTCATTTGATGATTTGATCTAGTGATATGAAAAGCTTACGGAATTTTTAGCCAGATCTTAAAATTCAATTTAATCATGAAACATTGAATCAGAAATAGAAAAGAGCTTCTGAGAATGTAGATAGTGTATTGAGACATTTGGTGACCAAATTGAAGCCTTACTTGAATAAATTAAGGCAATCACTTTAGAATTAGAAAAATAACCTAGTCAATTAATTGAATGGTACATCTCAAACATTTTGAATTGGATCAAATTGTAGATGCACCATATCCTATCAAGAGAAACAAAAGAAAATTTTCTCTACTAAAGTCTGAGTTGTCCAATGTGAGGTGTGTACAATAAAGATGGATTTGCATGTTTGATAAGTGAAAAAGAAGAAGTGACATACATGCTCAGTTAAAATTAGTATTGTGGAAAAGATGGTATAAGTGATCTTCACCTTCCACTTTCATATTGCATATTATGTACATTCATTTTAAAGGATTGTGATTACATAGGCATTTTATTCTGCTATCCAAACATGGCATCATCCTTTGTTTATCCCATTTGAGCTTTAGTACTATCATTTTTTTGTACCCCTCTTTTGTAAGCAAGTTAGAATCAACAAAAGTTTTTTTAAAAAAAAAGGTCGTGCAAAAGAATAGAGTCAGAAAAAGTTTTTTTTTAAAAAAAGAGTTAGTAAAAATAAGAGATAAGAGTGTCATGAAAATACAGTAAAAAAAGTCCCAAATAGGAAAAAGAAGAAAAGAAATCAAAATCAAGAAAAATAATAAGTAGCCTGAACTACGTTAGAACGACAGAGCTACACAATCCAGTTAAAAGTTTTAAATAACATGCTAAACCCGATTTCCTTTATATATATATATATATATATATATATATATATATATATATATATATATATATATATATATATATATATATATATATATATATATATATATATATATATATATTATATATATATATATGTATGTATGGTTTGTGTGCATATGGATGGTTTTACTTTGATTTATAATTGGAATGATATTATCCTTATCCTAAGTTCATGATAGCATTCACCTGCTAACCCATCTTTGGGAGGTTATATCCCCATACAATGTAGGAATCGGTCTTTCTACTCCTCCTGCTTAGCATTCAAACATTTGGGGGTCATATTTGGATTGACGCAGTGAGCTTCTATCTATTGGTAAGGCTTTATTTCATGGATATCATTTTATATTTTGGATTATTTATGGATACTAGCTTTGTCTATGGTTGGGGGCATGTCCCAATCAAATATTTGTATTCTTTTGGTTAGAGTCTTTTGTGGAACTACTATGGGTTGGAATGGATGGGATTGGTATTGGTGTTAGCCTTAGAATTGGTATTGGTATTGGGGCGTATATCAATTGACAAGATTGTTGTTTGTTCTATCCTCTTTTATTTTTGGATTATTTAATTATTGATGGAACTTATTTGGGTATAGTTGGATCTATGGTTTGGTTTGGCTTGGTATGGTCGGATGGCTGGTATAGAACGACCGAACTCGATTGGGTTAGTCTCGATAATAGACCTATCCCAAAGTCTGTAATCTGGATAGTTATGCTATCTTCTTATATGCTTAAAATTTATCCAACTCAGGGCAGGAGGTTAGAGATTGGGTTAGGTGACAGGGTAGTATCTATCCCGATCAAACTTGGGATGCCCATTACTATAAGACACCCGATTAGGTCGTGTCAAGTTGGTATCAGAGATTTAGGTTCATGGTCAATTGATATTCCATAAAGTCGTGTCTAGTAGAGTCTTTTTTAAGGGTGTATAGTATGCCACACTAATAAGAGAGAGGCTACAAGGCATTTAGGAATGTTTTACTTTCTTGGGATTCTATTAAAGCTTGGAGTCTAAGTCTTGAAATATCTTCTAATCCTTGTTTGTTTATCTTTCAGATCTTGCCTCATAGATCTGGAACACAAGAAAACTCTTCAGTCCCATCTGGGGATAATATTGATGGGGTACGTCCTACGTCTGGAGTTCATCTTCGATCTTAGGGTCCTATCCCTGATTCTTCTAGAGTTCTTCTGGTTGTTACTAGTCCTCCTTAAGGTAAGGTGACTAATGTAGAATTGCGCCAGTCTATTCATACTATTGCTCAGTTGGTTGCTTCTCAGGTTGAGCGGAATGCATCGGGTGGGTTGTCTATTGAGGCCATAAGGGTTGGCCAGTTTATGAAGCTGAATCCTCCTATTTTTATTAGTGTAAAGATGGAGGAGGATCCTCAAGGTTTTTTGGATAAAATAGAAAAGATATTCAGGGTGATACAAGCATAAATATTGATGGTATAAGCTATGCAACTTATCAGCTCAAGGATATTACGTACCAATGGTATGAAAAGTGGAATAGGGATAGAGGTGATGTGGAGGAGTCATCCTTACGGGATGCCTTTTCTAATGCTTTTTTGGATCATTTCTTTCCTCAAGAGCTGAGAGAAGAAAAAATGGAGAATTTTGTGAATCTTAAGTAAGGGAGAATGTTTGTCAAGGAATATGCCTTAAAATTTCTTTATTTGTTAAGGTATGCTCCTGAGTTGGTGGATGACATGAGATCGGGGATGAGAAAGTTCGCTCTTGGGCTATCTCAGGGCTTGATCGTGGAAAGGAAAACTGCCTTGGTGATTAAGGATATGGATATTTCGAGGTTAGTTGTTTACATACAGTAGGTGGAGGATAAGAAGAGGAAATAGGTAGAGTTCAGAGATAGGAAAGGTAAGAGGAGAAGGTTTTCTGACTAGGAAAGCACTCAGTCTCAAGGTGGCCAAGATAGAGGTAAATGGTAGAAGAACAAATGGGGAAGTTCTGGTTTCTTCTCTACTACTAGCGCTCATTATTCAAGAAAGTTGGTTGAAAAGCGACCGCAAAGTGCTGATAACTTCTGGTCACATGGTTCCCAATCTCAGGGGAGTGGGGGTTAGTCGACTTTTTTATGCCCTCTTTATCAGTTTTGTGGTCATTTTCATCGGGGCTATTATGATGAAGAAAGGGATAAGTGTTTTAAATGCGGCCAGCCAGGCCATATGCTCAAGAATTGTTTGGTTGGAAGGGAGCTTCAAGAGCGGTCAAAGCTCTGATTGCTTCATCTTCTTTTTCTGCGCCTAATAATGCGGCTTCGGTGTCTTCACCTACTTTTAGTACTGACATAGGCCAGAATATGTTTTATGCTCTTACATCTTGATAGGAATCTGAGGTATCACCTGGTATGTTACAACTCTTTTCTTGTGATGTGTATGGTCTTCTTGATCTGGGGTCCACTCTTTTCTATGTGACCCTATATATGGCTGTATGTTTTAGTTTTGATCTTGAGGTTGTTTATGATTATTTTTCTATTTTTACCTTGGTAGGTGACTTGGTTATTGCTAAGAGAGTCTATAGAGGGTGTGGTATCTGTTGGTGGTAAGCAGACATTGGTGGATTTGCTTGAACTTGATATGGTGTAGTTAGATGTTATTCTGGGAATGGATTGGTTACGCTCTTATTATGCTTCCTTTTATTGTCGTACCTATAAGGTTGTCTTTCGGTTCCTTGGTGAATCAATTATTGAGTAGGAGGGTGGTTCCTTAGCTCCTAGGGGAAGGTTTATTTCTTATCTTATAGATTAGAGGTTGTATTTATCACTTGGTCTAGGTTAAAGATTCTAACTTAGAAGGTCCTTCTTTACAGTCAGTTTCGATGGTAAATAAATTTCCTAGGGTCTTTCTGGATAATCTTCCTGGTGTTCCTTCGAATGAGGAAATAGAGTTTGGTATTGATATAATTTTGAACACTCATCCAATATCTATTCCTCCTTATAGAAAGGCTCCAGCTGAGTTGAGAGAAATCAAGGAGCAACTTTAGGATCTTAAAGATATGGGGTTTATTCATCCTAGTGTATCCTCATAGGGTGCACCGATGTTGTTCGTGCACAAGAAGGATGGTTCCCTTCAGATGTGCATTCACTATCGATAGTTGAATAAGGTAACGGTTAAGAACAAGTATCCTCTTCTAAGGATAGATGACTTGTTGATCAGTTGCAAGGTGCCAAGTTCTTCTCTAAGATAGATCTTCATTCTGGGTATCATCATCTTAAGATTAAGGAGGAGGATATCCCTAAGAAGGCTTTTCATACTCAGTATAGCCACTTTGAATTCTTGGTGATGTCGTTCAGTTTACCAAATGCTCTGGCAGCATTTATGGACTTGGTGAAAAGGGTTTTCAGGTAATTCTTAGATATCTTTGTCATTGTGTTTATTGATGACATTCTGGTTTATTTCAAGGGTAAGGTGGATCATGCTAATCACCTCTATATGGTATTGCAGACCTTGAAAGAATAGAATTTATATGTTAAGTTCTCCAAGTGTAAGTTTTGGTTGAACGCTGTGACTTTTCTTGTCCATATTATTTTTAGCGACGGGATCATGGTGGATCCACAAAAGGTGGTTGTGGTTAAAAGGTGGCCTATACCCATGACTCCAACCAACATTTGGAGCTTCTTAGGTTTGGCTGGGTATTATCGATAATTTGTGGAGAGCTTTTCAAAGATAGCTGCTCTTTTGACTAAGTTGACTCAGAAAAAGGTAAATCTTAGGCAAAAGACATAGTTGGAGTTTTTTAAGGACTATGACATGAGTCTTCACTATTACCCAGGTAAGGGTAATGTGGTTGCTGATGCTCTTAGCAATTTATCCATGGGGACTTTGGCTCATATGGAGGAAGGAAAGTAAGAATTGGTGAAAGATATTTACCATTTGACTAATCTTGGAGTTCATCTTTTGGACTTTGAGGATGGTGGTATAATGGTACAGGAAGTGGTTTAGTCATCTCTTGGTGTAGAGGTTAAGGAGAAGAAAGTGCTAGATCATATCTTGATGAAAATCAAGAGTGATGTTAGAAGGTAAATGGTAATGGTGTTTGAGATTAGTGGTGATGGTACTTTATGATACCAATGGAGGTTGTGCATTTCTAATGTCGATGGTATACAGTAAAAGATCTTGGCTGAAGCGTACAAATCGTGCTACATTATATATCCCAGATCGGTAAAGATATATCATGATCTCAAGGAGATGTATTGGTGGAATGGTATGAAAATGGATGTGGCTAATTTTGTGGCCAAGTGCTTAGTGTGTTAACAAGCTAAAGTTGAGCACATGAGACTTGGTGGGTTGTATCAAGAGATTATTTTGGCCGAATAAAAATAGGAGGTAACTAATATAGATTTTGTTACCGATCTTCCTCGATCTCAGAATAATAAGATTTGATTTGAGTCCTCGTGAATAGAATGATGAAGTCTGCTCACTTCTTGCTATTAAGTACTACCTTTTTGATGGAAAATTATGCCAAGCTATATCTTTAGGAGATTGTGAAGTTGTATGGGGTACCTATTTTGATTCTCTTTGATCGTGGTATGCAGTTTTTATTTCATTTCTGGCGGTCTTTTCAGAAGGGATTAGGTACTAAGTTAAGTCTGAGTACTGCTTTTCATCCTCAGACGGATGGGAAAGTGGAAAAAACTATTCATACATTGGAGGATATACTTTGGGGATGTTAGGTTGAGCATCTATCTTTGGTAGAGTTTGCTTACAATAATAGCTATTATTCTAGTATTGGCATGGCCCCTTTTGAGGCATTGTATGGTAGGAGGTGTAGATCTCCTATTGGTTGGTTAGATCTTGGTGAAGCGATATATTTGGTATGAATTTGTCTATCAGTCTATGGAAAACATGAAGGTGATTCGGGATAGGCTTAAGACTACCCAAAGTTGCCAAAAGTCCTATGCGAATGTAAGGCATAGAGACTTGTAGTTTGAGGTTGGGGATATGGTGTTCCTCAAGGTATCTCCCATGAAGGGAGTAATGCGGTTTGGCAAAAAGAGAAAGCTTAGTCCCTAGTATATTGGTCCTTATGTGGTTTTACAGAGGGTTAGAAATATTGCTTATGAATTGGATTTTACTTGTAGTTTTAACTCCACTCATCCGGCATTTTATGTCTCCATGTTGAGAAAGTGTCTTGGTGATCCTTCTTCGATTATTCCTTTGGAGGGGTTGGGTATCTCAGACTTTCTGTCTTATGAAAGGGCCCCATTTAAGATTTTGGATAGGCAGGTTCATCAGTTGTGAACCAAGAATATGGATCTTGTTAAGGATTTGTGGTGGAACCATAAGGTGGAAGAAGCTACATGAGATGTGGAGAAGACATGAAGTCCAAGTATCAACATCTATTTTTTGCTCTTGGGATTTATGCAAAAGGTATATGTTCTTCAACACATCTTTATTTTTTGAGTTTGTTAAAGGAAAGATTAATATCTCTGCATCTCTGTTTTCAAACTTTGTTAAATATTGGGAATATATTTGATAATGCAAATGACTCGTGTATGTGGTTACCTCTACCTTTTTCGTTATTCGGGGATGAATGTTCATAGTGGGGGAGACTGAAACACCCTAGTTTTTGGACCATACAAGATTTCCTAGATTTCTGGTTTTTGGGAAAGATACGACTTAGGGGAACAAGTCATATACTTAGGTACGATTGGTATGGTCCAGTCGTATGATGACCAGTGTTAGTTGGTTAGATGGATGTAGTTACTGGAATGGGTACAACTTAGCTGGTATGGGTCGTATTATTGGGTATGGGTTATTTGGTTACTTCACTTAATATTAGGCTTGGTAACTTAAGTTGAATCTGCGTATGAGTGGCTCACCATTAGTTGTAACAGGACTCATATGGTGGTCAGTGTTCAAACCTCCTGGATTCTATTCTTCCAGGGGTACAATTTATAGGTACTAGTCGAACACTCGTATACGACTTGGGTTTAGGTATGCCATACCTTTGATAGTGTTTGGTCCAAATGAGAAACATAAGGTCCAAACTCATATTCGCCGATGTGAGGTTTGGTCTTAGTGGTCGTGTGCATATGATGTCACACTTTATATTTTGGGGGATGTACTAGTCATCCCAGGTTTTCTTCCCTGGTTGTGTGGCTTTACGTACTAAGGCCCTTTTAGAAAGGGGCTGAACCCATATAGCCTGTGGGTGGTTTAGGACGGCAAAGCTACACAGCCAGGTAAAGCTTTTAAATGGCATGCCAAACCTGGTTCCCTTTTCTGGCATGGTTATATATATATATATATATATATATGTATGTATGTATGGTTTATGTGCATATGGGTGGTTTTACTTGGTTTTATAACTGGCATTATATATATATGTATATATGTACGTATTGTTTGTGTGCATATGGATGGTTTTACTTGGTTTTATAATTGGCATTATTTTATCCTTATCCTGAGTTCATGCTAGCGTTCATCTGCTAACCTATCATCGGGCTACTGTATCCCCACGCAATGCAGGAACCGGTCGTTCTACTCCTCCTACTTAGTATTCGAACATTCGATGGTCAGATTTTGATTAAAGTGGTGAGCTTTCATCTATTCAGAAGGCTCCATTTCATGGATGTCATTTCATAATTTGGATTATTTATGGATATTGGTTTTGGCTATGGTTGGGGGCATGTCCCAACTGAATATTTGTATTTTTTTAGGTAGAGGCTTTTGTGGAACTACTATGGGTTGAATGAGCGAGATCGATATTGGTGTCAGCCTTAGCATTGGTATTGGTATTGGGGCTGATATCGATTGACGATATTGTTGGTTGTTCCATCCTCTTTTATTTTGGGGTTATTTAATTATTGATAGAACTTTTTTGGTTATGGTTGGATCTATGGTTTGGTTTGGCTTGGTATGGTTGGATGGTTGGTATAGGACGGTTGGACTTGGTTAGGTCGGTCGAGGTAATAGACCTATCCCAGAATTTGTAATCTAGATAGTTACACTATCTTGTTATATGTTTGAAATTCAGCCAACTCAGGGCAGGTAGCTAAAGGTTGGGTTGGGTGACGAGGGTGGTCTCCGGTCTTGATCAGACTTGGGACGCCCATTATGACAAGGCCCTAGGTCAGCTCGTGTCATTATCCTTCTTAAAACATAAATTCCATATGAGTTTGAATATGGATGCCTTGTTCCAAGTATGTACATACATGATGTTCAAACCACCCGCTACCCATAGCAAGCATAGTTGTTCCCAGGAAACCAAAGCCTTCAAAGTTGATGTATGTCCACCAGTCCATAGATAGGTCCTGCATAGAGCCTCAATGCATTCAATAACCTTCTTCGGTAATATAAAAACCTATGCCCAAAAAGTTTGAATAGAAAATAACATGACTTTTATTAGTTGTAATCATCCTGCGTAGGATAAGAACTTTGAAGTCCAGTGGTAATTCTTCTGATCATCTTGTCAATCAAAAGTTGGAATTAGGTAATAGAGATCCGTTTATAGCTTAGAGGAACCCTTAGATATCTAAATGGTAATTGGCATTTTGAGAAGTGCAGTCTATATAGCATAGACTTTTGTGTTGCAAGATCCACTCCCCAAAAGTGTATAGAACTTTTATCAATGTTTTCTATTAGTCAAGAGGCTACAGAGAATATTAGGAAATGCTCATACACTTTTAGAACAGAACTGAGATCTTCTCTACTAAATAGAAAAAGTTCGTCAGCAAATCCCAATTGCACTATGTTAAGTTTAACACAGTTAGGATGATAGTTAAAATTTGGATCATTCTTCAATGTGCTGAGTAGTCTAGAGAGGTGTTCTATGGCTAGTAAGAGGATAAAGGATCTCTCTGTCTAATCCTCTTTTTATTAAGAAAAGGTTTTGATAATTTACCATTAATCACAATGGTATACGATACAGTTGTCAGGCATTGCATTATCCATGAGAAATATTTTCTAGGAAAGTTTAGACTAGTTGAGTCATATGTTTTTTTCAAGTCAATCTTCATCATGCATTGAGATGAAATTCCTTTTCATCTATATCCTTTGATCAATTTATGACTGAGAATGCTGTTGTCTGTGATCACCCTACTAGGTACAAAGTTTGCTTCGTTCCTATCCACCAAGATATCGATAACTCCTTGCATTTGTTAGGTTAACACTTTGGAGATAATTTTATACAATATCGTACAATAATATATCGGCCTAAAATCTTTCACAGTAGTTGGGTTTTTCAATTTTGGGATCAGAGTAACACTAGTACAATTCATTTCTTTGGGCATGTATCCTGTATTAAAGAAACTGAGTATTGCACTAGTAACTTATTCTCACACAGTCTTCTAGGCCTTCTCATAGAAAAAAGAGTTAAAACCATCATGCCCTGGTACCCTTAATTCATCAATATCCCATAGGGTCTGCTTAACTTCCTCCTTTGTGACTGGCCTGATTAACAACAATTGTTTTTGTCTTGGCAAAATATACCCTTGTGTGATGATAGTAGGATTAATAGCAGGTAAATCTATTCCAAATGTTCCCAAAATTTCCCAATAGTAATTGTCAATTTCAAATTCTATAGCTACTGGTTCTTGAAGTAGGACTCCACTTGCATTTTGAATGACATTAATCCTATTTTGCATACTCCTATTTTTTGTACTTGCAAAATAAAGTAGAGTTTGAATCCCCAAGTTAAAGCCATTGCACTCGTGACTTTTGTTGGGCAATACTTTCTTCAATGCTAGCCCACTTTTCAAACTGCATCTTTAAATCTCTTTCGATGTCATTAAGCTCTTGGTCCTGACTATTTACCCTTTGTTTTTGTACATTTAATAATTGACCTTTGATCTCCTGAACCTTAGCTTCCACACTATTATATTTAGTGTTTTTCAAATGTTTCAAACCTTGTCTAACCTTGCTTAACTTCTGCCAAACTTTGGTTAAAACTGAACCTGTCACATGCTTTGTCCAACAAACATCTATAGTCATTTTGAACTCCTCTTGATCCTCCATGTAATTGAAGAATTAAAAACATCTTAATTCTCCCCCACCATGAGCATCTATCATAATTGACAAAGATGAGTGATCAGAAAAGAATAATTCCATCACAATGACGAAGGTGGGTGGCAGTTAGAACATCCAAGTTGTATTCACAATAGCCCTATTAATTTTGTTGTACACACGCCCGTTTCCCCATGTAAATTTGCTTCCTACATAAATAGATTTTGTCATGCTAGTATCAATAAAAAACTCCCTGAAATCCCGCATATCACTATTATGTATAGTTTCTCTGTTTGACCTATCCTCCAAATTATTAATAGCGTTAAAATCCCCCGTTAAGAGGAGGGGGTCTTGAACACTAGAGTGCACTTTTCTTAGCTCAGTCCACAACTCTCTTCTTCTCTCAACTGTATTCATGTCATAGACATCTACAAATTAAAATCTTACATTATGTCTTCTTACCACTCCACAAATACATTATTCATATATAATTTTCACAGTGAATCTTAGGTTGTGCGGATTCCATAGCATCCAAATTCTCCTTTTATCATGGGAGTTAAAATTTGCAACTCAATTCCATTCATTTGCTACTCTCCTTATTATAGTCGAAGCACGTTTCTCATTGACTTTATGCTCTACTATAGCTAATAGTCTACTTTATTTTCATGTATAAACTTCCTTAACTCTCTTTGCTATGATCTTTATTTAGCCCTCTAACATTCCATGTGATCATCTTCATTTGGACATTTTAAGGGGTAGGTTCCTATAGTATATCTCTGGTTTACCATTCCATTCTTTAGATAGTTATACATTTTCTTCAACTTGCATAGAGGATGTGGTATCATGTAGAGGGTTGAAAATATTACCATTGGTGATAGTATCCTCCGGTGAGGTGCTCTACCCTTTGCAACTGATTTTCATTTGATGGATTGACAAACATCCTTTACTTCCTATGCATTATTTGGTTGAATACTACATCCAGGTGACTGGTTCTCACCAACCACATTCATCTTCCCCTTTCCATCTACTTCCTTTGATTTCTACTCCATTTTTGGAATAGGATTTTTGGTTTGTGATTTAAGTTGTGGCTCAAGCTTCTCTTTCCGTACAACTTGTGTCTGCTTAACCTTGGCACAATTGTGTCCCAATTAGAGACAGGTCCCATAGTAAATAGGCTTCCAATCATACCGTACTCCTTGAGTAAACTCCTTGTCTTGAGGATCCAACATTTTGACTAATTCAGATAACATTATTGTAACATCTACTTGTACGAGCACCCTTGTGTAAGAAATTCATTGCATTGATGTGGTACATTCATCAGCATATAATGGAATACCGATATTTCTAGCAATGCAACTTAATGTATCCATACTCCAACAGCTGAGCTGTAAAATCGAAAATTTAACCTATATGGGAATTATCTTCAATACTTTATTTGCATAATCAAAGTTATCAATCCAGGCTATGATTATGATCGGTCTCTTGTTAACCATTTGGGGCTCTGAATAGAGGACTTCATTTTTATCATCAAGACTCGAATATCGTACCACAAAATAGTCATCATTGTGGAATGGAACTTTGGGCTTTGAAGCAAAATTCCAACGCCTTGTAATGAATCTTTTGACTATTTCAATGGTTGGATCTTCTCCAATAACGTACATAATTAGGGCATTGGTCCATTTTGCACTCTCCCTTTCGATTTCATCTTGTTGTAGCTCAGCAAATTTCTCCTCATTTCAAATCCTTGGGGCTATGCACTTTAAACTCACACCCTTAGCAGCTAATATGTTCTCTTGAAAGAGCGTGTTTCATGTTTTCTGCTTAGTTCAAGACTCGACCAGCTCTAGTTGCCTCTGTGTAGGTTGATCCTCATGAGTTCCCTCTTGGGGTCATTGTTACTGTTTGATTTGGGCTCTGTTTCCTTGGCGGTACCTGTTCCATTGCCTCCTTTCAGTGAATCCCAAGCATTTCCGTTACTTGTACTCGTAAAAGGTATAGGAGTGGGTTGTATTATTATACCCACCATTTGCGGAGGAGTTTTCCCACCTTTGATCGGTAGAGTAGGCCACTTCTTAGTCGAAGAGTTGGTATTAGTTAGTGGGTTACTTGATCCCTTTAGACTATTCTTAGTTGTGTTCCCTGTGTTGAGATCTGACTTTTGGTTCTTTGTCTTGTTCGTTCTTGGTCGTTCCCGTCTCCTCACCATAGCTGGCGGCGGCACCTTAGAGTCATACTAACGTGCGCCTAGGGAGAGGAAAGAGAATTTGACTTAAGCTTTCAGTATATTAAGTTAAAAAATAAGAATGCTTTGTTTTAAGTTAACTTCTTAATATTGTTTCAGCACTCTTAAGAACTTAAAAGTTTATCCACAAATTTATGTTTTGCTTTCATATTTTTACTTGCCAACCGGATAAAGTTTATGTAATCTCTATATCACATATAAGATTCTTCTATTCACTTTGCATTATAAGACACAGAAATTTAAAAAAAAAACTTAGGCAAGGAAAAAGATGATAATATATTCATACATGAAATTCGAAATATGATAATTAGTAACAGCCCATATTTGATGAAAAACATAGATTATACATACTGTGAGATTACTCAGACATATAATTCAAGGCTACAAACTTATTGAATACATTATTAATATAGTGTATGTGGACAAATCATCTAAGGGGTATAAAATATGTCACGTCTTTAAACTTCTATGGCCTAAAAATCTCCGTCTCTCTATGGACCTAATTGTAAATTTGATGAGACAATAATATTTAATGTAACCTTTTACGATTCCAATTAAAGAAAATAAGGTTTAAAAAAAATATTTTATTTTTAAATTTCTAACATGTAAAATAAAAATCTTTTAGGAGATTTTTCTTAAACCTAATAAAAACGTAATACCTCAAAATTGAGTGACTCTATTAGATGACGACTTCTCTTAAAGTTATAATAGTTTCGGCTCTGTCATGACGGAGACTAATGAGCCATGAATTTATGGCTATTTGATATGGAATATATTTTAGGGATCCTCAAGGTAAAATAAGATAGTATTACTATGTTACTAGTGAATGCATCCGCACTTAGCGCGAATTAATTAGATTTTCGACATTAATTTTTTAAAATTTCTTTTTGTTTTCAACTATTTCAGATTTTAACTATTTATATTATTCGCTCAGTTATATACATGTATTTTTCTGTGAATTTTTGTTACTTAAGTACTTTTACCTTCTAAAATACTTGAATTTTATATAATATATTAAAGTGAAACAATAACTTTATTTTTCATAAAAGAAAATACATAAAGAAAAAATTCAATAAAACTTGATTTGTTTCCCGTGCATATTTTTAACAAATTTTAAAACTTGATTATTTATCTAATATATTTAATATAAATCTAATTATTTTATATATTAGAAGTAAGGCTGTCTAACGGGCCGGGCCGGGTCAACCCGGAACCGGCCCCCTCTCTCTTACCGGGTTCCGGGCCGGTTACGGGCCGGTTTTGGCCTTAACCGGGCCGGGCCGGGCCGGGCCGCACAGTAAAAAAAATAAAACCCACCCGGAACCGGCCCACTTAACCCAATCCGGTCAAACCCGCTAAAACCCGGTCAAAACCGGTCAAAACCGGATAAAAACCGGTCAAATATACACTATATATACGCTATATACACAATCTATACATTAAATATACACTTCTATAGAAGATATATACAATGTATACATTAAATATACACTTCTATAGAAGATATATACACGTGTATACGCACCATTCAATGTATATATACTACTACCTATAAAATATACTACATTATATATACATTACAATATGTATAGATATACTTATATACTAATTTATAAAACATATACACATGTATAGGTTAAATATACACTTCTATAGAAGATATATACACATGTATACGCACCATTCAATGTATATATACTACTACTTATAAAATATACTACATTATATATACATTACAATATGTATAGATATACTTATATACTAATTTATAAAACATATACACATGTATAGGTTAAATATATACTTCTATAGAAGATATATACACGTGTATACACACCATTCAATGTATATATACTACTACTTATAAAATATACTACATTATATATACATTACAATATGTATAGATCTACTTATATACTAATTTATAAAACATATACACATGTATACGTTAAATATATACTTCTATAGAAGATATATACACGTGTATACACACTATTCAATGTATATATACTACTACTTATAAAATATACTACATTATATATACATTACAATATGTATAGATCTACTTATATACTAATTTATAAAACATATACACATGTATAGGTTAAATATACACTTCTATAGAAGATATATACACATGTATACGCACCATTCAATGTATATATACTACTACTTATAAAATATACTACATTATATATACATTACAATATGTATAGATATACTTATATACTAAATTATAAAACATATACACATGTATACGTTAAATATATACTTCTATAGAAGATATATACACGTGTTTATGCACCATTCAATGTATATATACTACTACTTATAAAATATACTACATTATATATACATTACAATATGTATAGATCTACTTATATACTAATTTATAAAACATATACACATGTATAGGTTAAATATACACTTCTATAGAAGATATATACACATGTATACGCACCATTCAATGTATATATACTACTACTTATAAAATATACTACATTATATATACATTACAATATGTATAGATATACTTATATACTAATTTATAAAACATATACACATGTATACATTAAATATACACTTCTGTAGAAGATATATACACGTGTATACATTAAATATACACTTCTGTAGAAGATATATACAAATGTATACATTAAGTATACACTTCTATAGAAGATATACATAATGTATACATTAAATATACACTTCTATAGAAGATATATACACGTGTATACATTAAATATACACTTCTATAAAAGATATATACACATGTATACATTAAATATACACTTCTATAGAAGATATATATAATGTATACATTAAATATACACTTCTATAGAAGATATTAAAACTTTAAATTGATAAATAAAAAAAATAAAAAACAACAACTAAGGAGTGAATGAATTTGTGGAATTTTATTGATTGCAAAATGATCCAAAATTTATAATTTACATGAATGAAAAATCTATAAATTATGCATCATTTTTTCCAACTCATGCATGTTAATATTAATTGGAATTTGCATAGGATAGTCGAAGTCAACGGGGGCAAACCCATGCATTGGACTTGATTCTGTTGAGTTCTCCCGTGAAATCATTATTTCTTCAAGTTTGAGGTCGTCGCTTGGCTCTGGTTCCATTCCTTGGTTTCTTCTTTCTGCTCTAATCCAGTCTCTAAGGCAAACTAAAACATTCATTGCGTTGCTTCCCAATGAGTGTCGGTTGTCTCCAAGCTGCTGTCGTCCCTGACTGAAGGCGCTCTCTGATGCAACGGTTGACATTGGAACATTCAAGATATCTCTGGCTAATCTTGAAAGTACAGGATATTGTGATTCATTATTTCTCCACCAATCCAGCGAGTTGATCCGTCGTCTGCGATCCTCTGGTGGCGTCCGCAGATAATATTTCAGCTCCTCCCGATAAGTAGATGTGTAAGCTCTGTCATCCACACTGTTCCAACAAGATAAATCATAAAACGAATCAGGAAAACCACTATGTGCCGACCTTTTAGAAGATGATGGCTCCTCGGGAGGATGAGGAGCGACAGTTGGACTGATATTTGTAGGTACGGCTGAATCAAATAAATCAGCATAGTGATTATATAATTTGTCTATATAATCTTTTGCATCAGCCGTAGCCGTCCACAAATCAGGCTGCTCTTGTTCAGACTCACGGTTAGTATTTATTTCTAAGTTAGTATAAATAAGCGTACTAAAGTGACACATATGATTAAATTTCATGCAAGGATTTAAAATAGCACCAATCATGTAAATAGGGGGAATCGGGAAGAAATATTTTTTAAATTTCGTAAACATAGCGCCAACAGCTTCTTTATAACCTTCTTTATTTTTATATTGTTGGAGCAAAGCAGAAATATCGGCTATATATGCCAAAATATTACAAACAGTAGGATAGTATGCACCGGAAAATTCAACCGTAGCTACATAAATTTTTTCTAAAAATTTAACAAGATCATTAATTATAACCCAATCAGAATTATGTAACATGCAATCAGCAGAATCAGCAAAAGAACCACAGTGTTGGTTAAAAGTGAGTGTAATAGGAATTCTATATTTATAACAAGTTTTTAAAAATTCATACGTAGAATTCCATCTAATATCAATTTCCTCAGGCATTAAAATCGGTGTAAGTCCATTTTCTTGACATTTAACTTTAAATTCTTTAATTCTCGCTCTACGATTATTTCCTTGAATGAAACCTACGGCAAGACGAATTTTTTCAATATAAACCTCAAAAAAGTCAAGACCATCTTTTACAATTAAATTATAGATATGACATGCACACTTAATATGGAAAATTTCAGGAAAGGGTGGAGATAACGTAGATTTTATTTTTGTTATAGCATTCTTGTTGTTAGAAGCATTATCAAAAGCAATACATAAAATTTTATTTTCTATACCATAATATCCGGCAATTTTAATAATAGAATCAAAAATAAATTGTCCAGTATGCTTGCGATCTTCATCATATAAAAAAGCAAGAATACGTTTTTGCATTATGAAATTACTATCCATCCAATGACAAGTAACAGTTAAATAATCATTTTTATTAACAGCACGACCAAGATCAGAAGTTAGGGCCAATCTACATTGAATATTTTTTAAGAATGTTGATAAATAAAAACAATATTGTGAATGGAGTTTAAAAATATCAGACCGACAAGTAGTTCTAGGAATACCATTAAACATAGGATTATAAATTGCTTGTATATAACGGATAAAAGCATCAGAAGAAGGAAAAGTAAAAGGCAAACAACCCACAGCTACCATTTTAGCTATTTCTTTCCGGTCCCTCAATTTATTATACTTTTTCGCTACTTGACCGGTTGTTGGGTCCATTCTAGTTTGCGTTGACCCACCAACATCCCCACCACCTTTTGCAATATTTAACTCTCTTTTGTGATCTTCAGCTATATGTCTCATTAACGTACCCGTACCCCCTTGCTTACCGCCACTTCTATGCTTATATATTTGTTGACAAATATTGCACTGCACCTCACTATCTGATATACGTTCAAAAAATTGCCATGCAATACTAGTTCTTTTACGGGGTTTTGGGGCACTGGGAGGACGGGAAGGGAGATTAACTGATTCAGATCTAACGTTAGCATGTCCTACTGCGGGTGTTTCAGCAATATTTTCATCATCTTCGTCTACATTAACTGCATCTACTTCATTTTCTTCTTCTATACCGTAATTTTCTTGAAATTCTACATAATCCATATCGTGAGCACCTACACCTATTTCTTCCTCAAAAGGTGTACCAAGCGGTACCGGAGGCGAAGGCACACGGGTATATCTATTACTTGAACTACCTCTACCGCTAATAATTCGCTTTTTACTACCACTACCGCTTCCGGGACAAAATTTTTTAACACCTTTAGCAGCGAGGTTTTTTAATTTATCCATAATATAAATTAAATTAAACTAAAAATATTCAAAATACACAAATATAACAAAATTAAATATTAAACAATTAATACAATAAATAAAAATTAAACGTAAGAGATGGAACGACAATACCAAATTTGGGAAGTATCCGAAGATTGCGACTTTAGAAACTTCCGCTCTTACTTTGTAAACGAAAAAATAAAAAATTAAAGTGAACACTTTAAGAAATTAAATATATTGAATATTTGAGAATTGAGAATTGAGATTTGAGAGAGAATGAGATTTGAGAGATTGGAAAATTGTGTGAGAAATGATTTAAAGTTGTAGGGTATTTATAGATTTATTTTGAGGATTAAAAAATATTTTATATTTTTTTTTTTTTTTTTTTTAATGAAATGGGCCCAAACTAGCCGTTTGGACCCAAAAACGGTAATATTACCGTTGGGCCAACGGCTAGTTTGGCCCAACAGATTTTTTTTTTTTTTTTTTTTTTTTTTTTTCGGTTACCGGGCCGGGCCGGGCCGGTTAACCGGCGGGCCTGGACCGGGTTGGTCCGGGCCGGGTTAACCGGGCCCAATTTTTTTAAAAAATCGGACCGGGACCCGGTACCCTAAAGCCCTAGGGCTTTCCGGGCCGGGTCAAACCGGTCCGGTTTATAGATACGGGCCGGGTCGGGCCGGGCCGGGCCGGGTCAGCCCGGCCCGTTTGACACCTTTAATTAGAAGCAACACTTTGACATGTGTGCTTCTTGGAATTTAATGAAAAGTTGAGGGCATTTGAATCTTTTTACAAGAAAAATCTGCTTAAAGAACTTGTCTTTTGTTCTATGTTAGTTGTATCGTATTAATAACTTTAAAAAATGTCCACAATCTTTCATTTAATTACAAACCATGCCCTTAAAAAAAGTCCACCTTATTCTATTTATTTACAAGATTGCCCTCCAAGCTACATTTAAATATGCTTATATATAATGATGGGTGGTTCCCACAGTACTTTCCAACTTTACATATATTTAATTTAAATTATTTAAATTTAAGTAATTTAATAATATAATAATTTTATCTTAATTAATTGCAACTAAATATTTAAAGTAAATCAATTTTATTATTTTAATTGACTTTTATATTCAAAATTAACTTTTTTTACTTATTTATTTTCATAAATTTAAATTTTAAAATTATTTTTTTCTTATATAGAAATACTAATATTTAAAATTAAATTAAAATTTTTAAAGTATAAAATTAATAAATTTAATTTAATAAAATAAATTCCTAATGAATATTTTTTAAGATTTGTGTTGGGTCAATATGTATCAAGTAAAAATAAATAAATAAAAATATATAATAAAATTTATTATTGTGAGAGATAAACATAATGCACTATTCAATAATGTTTAATAATATCATATTTTGTATATGTAAAATATAACATCCTTTATTTGATTAATATACTACTCTAGTAAGTCGCTGATTACTATTGGATATGATAAAATTATGTTAATTTTTATAGGAATAACATAATCAATCGCTCTTAATTAATTTTTATGAGTCATCTAAGTATGAAAAAAACTAATAATATTTAATAAAAATATCAAATAGACATAAAATGCGAAATTAACTCTTGATGTTTTAAATTAAATTGTCGTCCTTCAAACAATGATTTTACTATACTACCCTTTATTATAAGTCATTTATGTATTAGAAAATTAAGAATAACAAAATGATATGTCAACATAAAAAATTTGACTAACTATCAAAATTATATTAGTGTCATATAAATTGGGACGGGACAAAGGAGGATATAACACAACATATATTATTTGAAAATGAAATAAAAGTACTGTAAATAACAATAATTAACAAAAAATAAAAAAATGACTGATTGCCAAAATTTTATCTTTGCCGCATAAATTGGGACGAAGAGAGTATTCATATCTTAATGAAAAATTATGTAAAAAATATTATAAAGCACATAATTAATAGTTTTAAAAATTTAAAAATATAAAATACTTGACTGGCTCTTGAAATTATATCATTGTCACTTAAATTGAAATAGAAGAAAAAGTATTATAAATTACAATAATTAAAAATTTAAATTATTTTAATGATTAATTATTTATAAATTGAAATAGAATAAAATATAAATTGGGCCCATGCTAGCACGGCCATGCATATCTAGTATCACATGCACTTTTTATCTAATCCTTTTCTTTCCCTTTTTTTCTTAGTATTTCCTTCTTTACATTTTTTTTTATTATATATTTTGGTTCTTTTCAATACTGTACATATCTATAATCTATAATCTATAATCTATAATCTATAATCTATATCTATAGTATATTAAAAGTGTTAAGACCCTTAAAAAATGATTTAAACTTTTTAACCTTCAGTAAAAGGTTCCACTTTAGATTAAATCGTCTTTTCACTTTTTTTCTTTAATAATTATATTATTTTTTAAAATATTAAATATTGACTATATTAAATATAGTAAAAAATAAATGAAAAAGATTTTCTTATTATAATCAAATTTCTAAGTTCATGGTAATTTTGAATAAGTAGAACTTTCAAAATAAGTAACTTTTTACCTTAAAAGGGATTCTACTTCTTATTTCAACAAAATTAGCTAAATTTGTCAACGATAAATATAATTGTCCTATTGTATATTTGTAAAAAAAAAAAAAAAAGGAAAAACCAAATACTATTAAATTTCTTGAATTGTCAAATTCCTCTTCTAACTTTGCTTCTTTCTGTGACTTTTACGATTTTTTTTAAAGGATTCTATCCTTTACAATATATAAAAGCCTAAGGTCATTTAATTAATATTTTAACAGATATTGAAAATAATTAAAATTATTATTTGTCTTATGTAAGAAATCATTATATTTAACACTTCTAAATCCATTCAAATTCTAACTTATATAAAAAATAAAATTTTTACAATTCTATTTAAAAGGATATTTTGAATCAAACTTTAAGGCTTCTTCTATATCTGCTTTTTCTTCTTATTTCTTTGGTGCAGCTAAAATCTCCCTCTGAAAATCTAAGCCTTTTTTTACTCGATAAAGTTATTTTACTAATACATTCCAATCCAAGTTTCAGTGCTTGTTCGATGAGCCTTATATGTGGTCTATTGTAGTTATGTCTTTTTTTCACTTAAATTTATTCTTTTATTTTGTGTGTTTTTTTAATCATGATTTTTCTGCTATACAACTGTACCACATGTTTCTTTTTGTTTTTTTGTCGGTTGATGCTACAACTTAATGTGTATCTAATGGCTATATTCTACCTAATATATATGGTAGATGAATGTTTCGTCGAATTTTAAGGAACTCTCATGCAAAGGTTAAGTTTAATCATATTGTTTTAATATGTCAATTATCATATATATAGTAATTTAAAATTAATTACGATAGCAGTTATTCAAAATATTAATTCCACATCTATGCAACTTCTGATAAGTTTTTCCTATTAGATATATACCGATTGATTTCTTTGTTTATCTGCTTTTAAGTTTTTTTTTTTTTTTTAGTGTTTCTTTAGTTCTCTTTTGAATGGTTATTGTGTATTTTTTTTAGATATCATTTTATTATTTGAATTTGAAATAATGTAGAACCACCTAATTAAGTAAGCCATTTATGATAAAAAAAAAAAAAATTGTATTGATTTATTGTTATTTTTCTTAGGGTAAAAAGACTGGAGAAAGACACTGTATTTATAGCGAAACAAAACTTGCGACTTTATGGTGGTATCATCTTTCAAAGTAACAACCAATTAAGAGGTCCAGATTCTATTTATTGCATATGTGACATTTGGCTAGGCAAATTCTTGTTGGGAGAGATTGATTCCATTTTATTATAGGGTATATTCATGCATGTCAGACCTAATAAACATATCCAATCGCTTTATATATATCCCCAATTTGAAGTTTGCCAGTTGAGTTTTTGTTTGACCGGAAAGGCGCTTATTAGCTGATAAGAGTGCTTGGACATCAGATATTTCGTAAAATTAATCGAGGTACGCACAAGCTGATTCGGCATATCATGATCATTAAAAAATGTCTTTGTGTGTTGTTGCGCATGAGGTTCAAGAAGTCTTGTATTAATTACATGTCGCCGCGCATAGGGTTCAAGAAGTCTTAATTGCATGTGATCGCGCATGGGTTTGTTGCAACAAAGTGTGCATAAGTGCAGTAGTGCATATTGTTAAGTTTTCTGTGCAAGTGTCGTTTCAAGGATGGTTATGCAAGTAATTATGATTTTGCTTCCTAATATTAAAGGGCTATAGAAGTTGTATTTGGCTATGAGTTCAACTCAAAGAGAATCTGAATTAGTTGAATTTTAATATGAATTTTAGACACCGATTGAGAAATTAAAAATAAAATAAAATTTTGTAGGCATACAATAATATTTAAAATTTTTAAATATTTATTGTAGTATTCAAATTAATAATATTGATGTTATATTCACGTGCATCGCACATACACTAAACTAGTATATAATTATACGAAATATCCCTCAAAACACTTATTAAAAGGAGTAATCCAATAAGCAAACAATCCAAATAAAATGCATTGCTTGAATAGATAATAACTTAATTAAATAAGATTTCAACCTTTATAGATGATAAAGATTTTTTAAAATTAAAAGAAAGATTATATATACGGAAAAAAAAGAAAATTCATTTGCACTAAATATTTTCTTAATTGCCATAAAGATATTAATCGTTTCTTAATTAGATCCTGAATTTCACAAAGTATTTTAATATTAATAAAAATGAAAAATCTACTTTATGCAATTGCCTTGTATTCTTAGGTGGATATACATCTGAAATCTCCATAAACGTTATTGAAGAGTTGCGAGATAACTTTTCACCTAGATTACTCATATTGGTGTATATCATAGTGAATAGCATATTTGTGAGATAACTTTTCACCTAGAATATGGACATACAATTTAAACTATTTTACTGAAATTATAATTTTATGTCCCTGCATGTCGACAGGATACAAAATTACATGGAATATTTGATATCTTACTTATGAAAACATGCTGAATATATTTTTTTAATTTACAACGTACAAAGTGCAGGATACTCATATGTAACTCATGAGATTAATCACTTTACCGCTAACATCAGGTATGAATATTGTTTTCACTTACAGTATATATACATAACACAAAATAAT
Organism: Capsicum baccatum var. pendulum; assembly: GCA_030864225.1. Taxonomy (NCBI): domain Eukaryota; kingdom Viridiplantae; phylum Streptophyta; class Magnoliopsida; order Solanales; family Solanaceae; genus Capsicum; species Capsicum baccatum. The sequence goes on from CM061550.1 coordinate 206,151,166, forward strand.
CATATATATATAAACGGCATCTTGGTGTATATTTTTGCTATGCACGAGATTTTAGAATGGGCCGAACCACATAGATTTATCGTACGTGACCTTATCTTGCATTTCTATAAGAGATTATTTCCATGGGTTAACCCTGTAAACTCCTTATCGCATCAAAATAAATTACTATGTGACCTCTCTCTCTCTATATAAACTTTAATATACACCGCAAAAGGGGTGTTTAATTATGTCAAGAAAGAAAGTTAATAACGACATACTCCATCCGTTTAAAAAAGAAAGTTAATAACGACATACTCCATCCGTTTAAAAAAGAATGAACTATTTTTCTTTTTAATTAATTTCAAAAAAGAATAATCTTTTCCTTTTTTGGCAATATTAAAATTTTAACTTTCCATGTGACATATTTAAAACCATAAGAGTAAAGAGTATTTTAATACATTTGGCATAATTTTAATTTAATACCACAAGATTAAAAAAAAATTATTCTATTAAATTTCATGTCAAGTCAAAACAAATATTCTTTTTGAAAGGGAAGGAGTAATATAGATTGCAAAAACTTATAGGGATCAAATAACTTACTGTTGAAATTTTCCCAAATCATGAATAGCAGATGCAACCCAATGCGCTACTCATAAAAGAAAATAGATATGAGAATTCCATCGAGCTTTGTCAACAGTCACCACTTCAGTACACAAAATGAGAAGTCCTTTTGATTTGTTGGAATACTAGAATATGTAGTGATATTCATCGATTCAAGGTTTAATAATGCATATGATGACCACTTCAAGTTTTGCAGATGTGAGAATAAGAGTCATTTAATTAGTTTACGTAACTCCTACATGTCTAAATAACTGAGAAGAATATGTTAAGAAATCCGGTCATATTGTGCATGAAAGAGACATGGGGACGTGGGTATAGTAATAAATTGGGATTAATTCAGTAATAACTTTAGGCTTTAGATCAATATTATTTTATAGGGGTTTTTAAAGACATTTAGTATTAGATTATGTATTTAAAAAAATTAAAAATCTCACAAAAAAAATTAAATAGAAATAGAGGTCATAAAGCAATGTCACATCACCTTATCTAATATATATATATATATATATATATATATATATATATATATATATATATATATATATATAGCAACGGAACCAGGTTCTATATATGGTAGGCAAGATTTTTGTCTGTACAGGTGTATAAGTTAGGTTCCTAAATATCATTATTCCGTCTCTTATCAAAAGGCATCCTCCTTTATCTTGTATACAGAATTTTAATCCTATTACAAAGTCTGATCCTATATTTAAATCTCTAGCCAATATTCTATTCACTTTATAGACTGGGTTATAGAATTTATCACAAGTGTTTAGGAAACTTATTTGTGCATTTTCTACGTAATAACGATTAATGTTTTGAGAGCCATCCATTTGAGTGGCTAGTATAGGTTTCTCAAGTGTTTTTAATAAGTATTCGGGTACTATTGCTTTATTAATTAAACAACTGGTACATCCGGGATCTACTAGTGCTAATGTTTCTATTTCTATATCTTTTATCCTAATTTTTATCAGGACTTTTATGGTGGAGAATTCTTTATCTTCGTTACATATTAAAGTTGTATGACTATTTTCTATATTCATAAGTTCTGCTTCTAATTTTTCTAAATGTACTGTGTCTACTGTCTCTTGTGTATCTGTTTCCTCTTTAGTTTTTCCTTTCTCTAGAGTAGTTATTCTTTGTTCTAAATCATTTAATCGAGTTTCTAAAGTAGATACTCTTAAATTTAAAATCTGATTATTTGTATATTTTTGTCCATTATTTGTTTGTGATTCTATCTTTATTTTTAAAGTATTTTCTATACAATTTATACATGCTTCTAGGTAGCACTTCTTGCATTTTGCTCTATTTTCTTTACTTGGATACCAACTACATATTCTACATCTATTACTGTCGAGACCCTTATTTCTTTGGAAATCATGAATACACTCTTGTGTAACATTAATCAAATTATTGATTACTAAATTGTTTAGATCTAAATCTTCAATTTCTTGTCCTAGTTCATTAACTAAGTTGTCTTCTTCTGATTCTGACGAATCAGATTTTAAATTGTCTTTGTCATTTATATCAATACTTATTATTGAGTATATACTTTCTGTATCTGACATGTATTCATCTACATTTAATAGTGTTTCTTGAAAGTCTTCTATTAGTTGCGAATTTCTTGTCCTATTATTATTTCTCTTAGGACACACGTTGGCTAAATGATCTATGCTGCCACATGTATAACATTTTAGTTTATTTTTATAATTTCTATCATTTCTGTATTTTCTAACATGTCTATCTCTATTAAGCCATGATTTTTTAGCTTTAGATTTTCTTAGAAAATATTGTTTTTTGCTATACGGTTTTTGATTGTTTCGTTTCTTATACCTCCTATGTTGTTTTTGATCATAATTCTGGGTTGTATATATAACTGATTTACAAAAAATCATTTCATTCTTTTTTAATTGTTTCTGTATTTGTATGTTTGTACATTTTTCAGTTAAGATATCCATTATATGTTGAGTTCTATGTCCTATTGTCCATTTAAAATTTGGGTTTGCTGCAACCCCATCTCTTTTATACCGATTTCTCTCCCTAAGGCTCCGGGTAGTTTATTAAATAATTTTTTACCTAGTTCTTCATTAAATGTATTTCCACTAACAGTACAGTAGTAAAAATAATCTTGTAAGAACTTTTTTATGTATACCCAGTGTGATATACTGAGTTGTTCTAATTTGATTAAGGCTTCCTTTTGTAAAGCTATTAATCCACTATTTGGATCTTTTCCGGTTAATAACATGTGCATTTTATTTGTAAAATTATAAGGGTTTGGTCCCATACTTAGTAGAATCTGGAAATCATGTGGACAGTTTGTCTTAAAACTTTCCCATGTAGCTTTTGCAGATTCTCCTAGGAAGGTTTCCAAATATTTATACATTGTTTCAGTATCAGTCTCAGTATAATGTCTTAAGTAATCAGCGGCTACTATACCTTTCCATAAATCTATTACTGTATCCCACATTTGGGGATCATGTGCTGCGATATTTAAAATTTTACCTTTACTACCTCCTTCTTGGAGTTTAATTGGTTCTTCTATAGGCATTCTTTTTCCTGCTGGTTTTATATAATCTCCCTTAATCTCTGTATCTGGGTTTACCCTAATTGCAGGTCTTCTAGGTACATTGCCGGTACTGTAATCTATTGGCTGCGGATTAGGATTTGTTTGTTGGAAAGGGCTAGCACTTGAGGAGCTAGCTGGTTCTAACTCAGTTAATTCTTTGTAACTAATGGTAGAACTTGGTATAGATATTGTATCTTCTTCAAGTTTAAAGAAAGATTCATTACTTCTATATCCTAGATTATCACTTCGTTTTAGGCAACTTTTGAAGTGTTCTATACATTCATTTATCTTCATGTCGTCTTTTTGGCATCCTTTACATTTAAACGTTATATTTTTATATTCTTCTGCTAAGTTTTCTGCTTTTTCTATGGCTAAGTCTACTTCGTATCCTTCTTGTAAAACTTCTATATTCATAAATTCGTTTTCTGTTTCTATGTTACTTTCTGTTTCATCGTCATCTAAATTTCTTTTCGTTGTGTAGTTATAATCTGTAAATCTAACTGAGGTCTCTCCTTTACTTGTAGTATATAATAAGTGAGAGTCTGGTGTGAAAGTTTTTGGTTTAGTAAATTTGTCTAGATTCCATTCTAAACCTGCGTATATTTCTGAGTCTATTTTTATTGGTTTTATAAGACTTATTCCTTTGTTTCCCATTATCTCAACTACATCATTTACTTTTAATTTAAATTTTGTGTTACTACTTAAGGTTAACTTACCTATGAAACCTATGCACATTAGTAAATTATTTCCACTATTCATTTCCTCGTATCCTTTAGTTTGGATTCCTATTTTAATATTTCTTCCGAATTCTTTTAGATTCATTAGGAAATCTGGACTAATATAGAAAATGCCGCCATTATTAGTCATATCTACTTCTGTTAATCCTATTATAGATTTTTTAATGTCTGACCATCTATCATCGTATATTGTTATTAATACTTTAGCTCCTAAGTTTTTTCTCGTTAATCCTTTTATTCCTATAACAATTAATCCCATATGCATTAAAATCATTTTACTATTCTTTATATATTTTAATGAATTAATATTTACTAAGTCTAGTATTTTAAAATCTTCTCCTAAGGCTGATATTTGTTCTTCCCTATAATGTCTAAATAACTGATTGTCTGAAGAAAAATATCCTGCATTATATAACGTCTTAGGATTTAGTAATTTTAACTGATGTTGTTGAAAGATTTGTAAATCTTTATCTACATCTATTATTTCGTTAAGTTCTTGGTTTTGTTCTATATTAGATTGTCTTCTGCATATTCTAGATAATATATTATTATTTCCTATCCTGTTTTTTGAGAAACTGATTCTTTGTCTTTCGTTGTTATTTTCGATGGTTCTCCGTCTATTTGATAAAAGGTCCATCTTTGTGATTTTCTTATTATTTTCTTGCGTTCGTTTTGAGGGGTTATTTCAATTTTCTTTAATTGATTTACCAGTTCTTCTATTTCTGTAATAGGTTTTTGTTTTTCTTTGGTTTCTTTATCTTTTATTAAGATATCTATCTTTTTATGTAGTTCAGGTAGTTCTGGTTCTTTTGGTGTTGTAACTATTTCTTTATTTTGAATTAAACTATCTATCTTTTTATGCAAATCTATAAGTAGTTCTATTATGGTATTATTTTGTTTTAGTAAAATTTTGTCTGTTTGACTTGAGGGTATATACCTAGATAATCCTTCTGGGTCGCTGTGATGAATTCTTGATTTTTCTAGTGCCTTTATATAGTTTGTATCTTCCTCACTCATGAAAGCGATATTTCTTCTAATCTTTTTGTTATTTCTTGTAAGTCTTTAATTTCCCTAGTTATATTTTCTACTTGTTCGACAAGCTTAGATATTAATTGTGTTGTTTTTGCTTCTAGTTCTTTAGTTTTTTCTATTAATGTTTTTATTAGTTTTTCGATTTCTATTTTTGTAGGTATTTGTTCTAAATTAAATTTATGATTTAGATATTGAATTTTTCTATCTATTTCTAGTTCTTGTGATTTTAAATAGTCTAAATTCTGTTCTATTTTTTCTAAGGTCTTTTTATGTCTGTTTTGAGTAACTTCTATCTGTTCTAAAGTTTTTATTATACTGTTATCTTTTTCTTGTGTTTTTTCGCTAGAATTTATCAAAAAGTCTATTATTGTGTTATATTGTTTATCTTCTGAGTGTAATATATGTTCTCCTTGGTTAAAATTACACCTTATAGTAGAATTATCTTTTAATATTCTATATTTCTTTTCTGGTTGAAATCTAAGATCTAAATAGTCTAGACGTTTTAATGAAGTTATGTTGTTATCCTAAGTGGTTTAAGTTAAGATATTTTTTGCTTAGTTTAGTTTGATATCTTAATCTATTATTTGACCAAGTTATATCTAAGTCTAGTTCTTGTATAGTCTCTATTAGTCTAGATCGTTCGCTAATTAAAATATTTTTATAATGATTTATACCTATAGCAACTTTTCGTAATTTTCTGTTTTTCTAAACTTTATAATATCTGTCTCTAACTTTTTTATTTCTTTATCTAATTTTTCTAATCTTTCTATAAATTGGTTCCGTATTTTTATAATCTCACGTTTATAAGTAACTTCCCTATAATATTGGCGCTGTACCTCTCTAATATAATGGATATATCTTATTGGCATCTACTATCCTAGTTGATAAGCTTTTTTCTTAATTCGTTCTTTTATCCATTTTACTACTTTAGCACTATGTTCTAAGTCACTTTCGCAACCTTGTATTTCCCAGTGTATAGCACTTACTAGTTCAAATGCTCTCCTAGATCTGTTAATTGACTTATTTTGTCTACAGGCTGTTACTAATCTTTCTAAACTTTCTTCTAAATTGGTTTTCTTAATTTTTATACCTCTGATTTTTTTATATTCTTTATATAGATAAAAATAGCTACACCTTATATCTTGAAATGATCTATGTTTTTTCATACAAAGTCTATAATCTTATTTTTGCGAGTTATTAGGTAATGTTCCCAAAACCTTCTCGCCCTGATACCAAAATGGAGGATGTTTCAATTTAAATGGATTTTTCAATTTTAAGAAATGATATTGAAGAAAAAGGGGAAATTGCGAGTGGAAATTTATCAGACTTGTAAATCCTACTCAGTACTCCCTTTCTCTCATTGTTTCTTCATTTTTATCGTTCTTATGATTTATATTTTCCCCAAAATTTTTACTCTTTTTTTTTAACTTACCCTGTTGATCTCTTCCTCCTAATCTAAGTTCTTAATACCATACTTCTTTAACCACACCCCGACATATTTTTATCTGGCAACTAACACTCGTCCTATGTCTATTCTGCAGACTTGGCGGACTATCAAGGCCAGAATTCCTAGGAATTTACAGGTTAATCCATCGTTGTTATCAAGAAATTAAGAGGCTAACCATATACTGAGGGTAAAAACTTTTTATAGAAACAAATAATTTACATGATGTACAAAAATATGTAAGATGTGTTTAAACATAGATAAAATCATTCATAAAGAAAATATTTTTGTGGGGAAAAAATTCATAAATAAGAACTTACATGAAGTAACTTAGGAGAGAGGTTTCCCTTTCGGGAACCCCCTAAAGATCAGATAGAAACCTTGAAGCTTTTATTACAACAAACAGGTTACTTGATACAAGATTTTATATAAAGAAGATTGGCTTTGATGGTTGTTTTGGAAGGAGAGGTTTATACATGGGTTCTGGAGTTGGGTCCTTGCCCTCTTCTCTCTAAAAATACATGCCTTTTATAGGCAAATATTTCATAAAGGAGTGGTCTGAAGCAACACTACGTGGCCATCATCTAGTGGGCCGACACTTCTAGATAAGGGATAAGAAAGAAGACTTCAATAATGCAAGCCGGGTGCTCTTTGGGCCCCATCGTCACATGCATTATTAATTTCTTTCAGACGCGTGCTTCAATAGTTTTTATTTCTTTTTAGAAAGTAGTGATAAAGGAAGCACTCAGACTGACCCTGATATTTACAAGACATAAAGTGGGCATCCCCACTTGACTAGCTACATATATTTCCAAAATACAGTAGAAAAAGACTAAAAGTTGTCCTGACTAAAGGTTGCCGTGTTGGTTGTCGTGTCTTGTCTTCAAGTGTCCAAGTTGTGCAGGGCAATTGAATCGAAACTCATCCCTGAGTCATCATCCTCATAGGGATCCTGTGCATCTTGGAATTGGAAATTGTTGTCTTCACCAGAACTAGAACCATTAGTGTCTTGCTCCGGTATAACTCTGTCTGAATTAATGGGTTGTCCTTGAGCTGGTACAACTCTGTCTGAATTAATAAGTTCTGGTACAACTCCATCTGAATTAATGGGTTGTTCCCTTGTCTGTTCGTTTACATATTTGTCTTGAGTCTGGCTACTGAAAAATTTATCTAATGTCTGTTTAATTATGGTTTCTATTGTCTGATTTTTTCTTTTAGCCATTAAAGTCTTTTTAAGCTTATTTTCTAATCTTGTTAGTTTGGTTTTTGATGAAGAACTTCCTCCATCTTCACTTTTTAGCAAAGTGACAGCCATCAACAGATTTGGTTTGTCTTTACCGGTTACCGTTTGAGCCGGACTAGCTGTACCAACATCCGGTACAGTGGATTTCTTAGCATTTAGTGGGAAATGCACACCCTTCTCATCCATTTTTTGAGGAGATGGAGAACTCTGTTCTGGCGTAGTCTGTGTCTGAGCATTTGTCTTACTGGTTGAGTGCTCCTGTCTGAGTCTTGTTTCTAGTGTCTGGATCTGTTTAATTAATCTAGTATTTTCCATGACAAGGGACTCCTTTTGAGCATTCAATGTTTTGAAGTTTTCCGTCATGGAAGAGCAATGGTCACAAAAAATTATCTTCCCAGTGTCTTTCTGTACATTATACTGGGGAATCTGATCTGGATTTTGTCTAAGAGAAGGAGAAATATAGTAATTGGGTCCTAAGTATCCTCTGGCATGGTTTGTGGCTTCAGTAAAATCATTAAAGCCTTTAAAAAGAGAAGTTTTGAAACCTTGTATGGAGTCTAAAACTTCTAGCCAAGTTTGGAAAATACCATTTGTTTTTCCATGTATTACTACATAATATTTAAAACGGGGTCTATTTTTCTCTGCCATGTACTGGCATAAAGCATTCATAGAGGCCATAAAATGATTACGGCTTTGTTTATTATAGGAAATCCATAAATTATCTACTAAGCATTTTTGGGTTCTATCTAAAACATAGTATGGTCTTATTCTAAATGACATATTACTTTCTGGGAATGCAACTAAGTTAAAAGGTCCGAATTGAATTCGTTCCAGTGTCTCTATTGTTTCTAAAGGTCTAAAATGTAAGTTACCTAACATTGTCTGCTGGTAAGAGTCTGAGGACGAGGCTACACCCTTTCATTTGTCTGCGGGAGGTTGTCTTGTTGGTCTCATTCTGAAAACAAATAAGTAATATTAAACTTATTTATTTATTTATTCCTAGTTGTAGTCTACTCAACTGATCCGCTAATGCATTTTCCTTTCCCTTAATATGTTCAAATACTATATTTTTGTAAACAGATATAGTGTCTGTAAAATTTAGCCATCTTCGTCTACTACTATTTTTATCATTAATGTTTTGATGAAATTTGACTATTGCTTCACAATCTGTTCTAACTAAGACTTCTTCCTTATTTAATATATATAGTTTAAAACTGTTTAATCCATATATGATTGCAAGTACACTCTAAATCTATGGAACTCATATTTCCTTTTTCTTTATAAGCACCACTTTGATATCCGCATATTTGTTCTTCATTTTTACTACTATATTTATTGGGTCTAGCTTTTAAGATAGCTCCATATCCTAAGTCACTACCATCTGTTTGAATAATTAAGTAATCTGATTCTAGTGGTATTTTTAAGTCTGGAATATTTTAACTTTTTCTTTTATTTTTTGAACCAATTTAATATCTTCTATATTAAAATTTTTCTGTCCTTTACTACCTGTTTTGGCATATAAAGGTCCTGCTATTTTTCCTAAATCTTGAATAAAATTTCGAGCGTAATTTACTAATCCTAAAAACTTTTGTAAATCTTTTGTTGTTTCTAATTTGTCTGGCATTTCTAATACCTTTTTTGCTATATGTGGTTGTAATTTTACCTTTCCGTTACCTAGAGTTATTCCTAAAAAATTAATATAAGTTTTACACAACTCCATTTTTTTCTTACTTATTATTATGCCATGTTTAACAAATAGTCTAAAAACTAGTTGTAAATGTCCTAAATGTTCTTGCATGGTTTGACTAAATACTAAAATATCATCTACATAGACTAATATGAAATGCTTATATTTTCCAAATATATTATCCATTTTTCTTTGAAAAATGGGTGGAGCTGTTTTTAATCCGAAAGGCATTACTAACCATTCAAAATGTCCTCCTGGACATGTGAATGCTGTCCATTCTATGCTTTCAGGATGCATTTTTACTTGCCAGTAGCCTGATTTACAATCGAATTTACTATAAACCTTTTTATTTTGGATTCTATTAATTAATTCATTTTTATCTGGTAATTTGTATGCATCTGTTCTAGTATTATCATTTAATCTTTTGTAGTTAATTACCATACGGGCTTTTCCTCTTACCTGTTCGCTATGGTTTCTCACCATAAATGCTGCTGATCTATGTCTAGAGGTAGATCTTCTTATGACTCCTAATTTTAAAAGTTCTTTTATCTGTTCATCAAATTCATTAGTGTCCTCATTCTTTGCTTCTATAGGAGCTGTTTTTATAGTATATTCCAAGTTAATTATGTCTAACTTACACATTAGTTCATTAGCATTCCAGTGAGCTAATGGTCGTTCTCCTATGATTTCTATTTTGTCTAATATAGATATTATATTTTCCAAATCTTTTGGACCGTTTATTACTCCTATTCTTTCTATTCCTTTTCCAAAATTGTAAAACTGTGTTTCTATACTTATTAAGGTATATTCTTTTTCTATAATTTCAAGACACTCTTGTCCTTCTGCATTAAGTAAGGTATAACTTCTAACTTCGTCTAGATTTTCTTTTAACAAATTGCTGCATTGTGGCGTACTTTGGTAGTCTTTGCAGCATGGTTCTGGGAGTGATTTATTTTTATAAGTATTTAGGGTTGGTATTTATATACTAGTAAATAATTTCGTGCTTCGCACCGTTCAAAAGAAATCACGTATGTACGTTATAGAATACTTTCTTTTTCTTATTCTTGAACATTCTAATGTCAAAAATAAATATTTACAACAACTAAAATATTTTCAAATTCACTTAAAAATAAATAAATTAGAACACAAGTTTATAATTTCAAACTTAGAAATATTTAATAGAACTTATATTTTAGAATGAAGAAAAAAAAACCACAATATAGTTTTGTGAAATATAAAGTAAACCATTTCATGTTTTATAACTAATGCATTCAATTTTTAAAACTCTTAGCATTGCACTCATTGCACTATCAGATTTCTTGATATATGCTAGTAGATTTTAACATAAATTTATATTTATACATGCATTTTATGTCGAAAATTATGAATTTAGATAAACGCATAGCGGAAGATCCGTCCTAATAACAACATCCTAATTACTTTTTTCATATCAATAATATTATTTCTAAAACAAACTTTAAAATATTCTATGTTTAACTTGTTAACTTATTTATTTTTTATACTAGATGGTTAAGGCCCGTGTTCAGCACGGACCCAACATATTAATTTTGCCAGAACCAGCTAATGTATTCACATATTTACGGGACTTTATCTTCATCTTATCCTTTTTTTTCAACAAATTTCATCATATTGACCAAAGTATAGCTAACTTGCCACTAAATTTCTTCTTCAACTATGAGCTTTTGTCAGTCTGTAGGGGCATAGATAACAACAACATTTCTGTTTTCTTTTGACAAATCAATTTGGCTGCAATATTTATGACAGTTAGTTACTATAATCTGAAAAATTCATACTAACTACAACATAGAGTAGAGGCCATACTTTGCTATCTAATATCTTTTAGCATTTCTCAGTTTCTAAACTTCCAACATATCTTATCAAAAGGTACAAATTGAGAACATATTAAGCAATACAACAATGTTAGTACAGTAAAAAGGATTCCATAGTGGACTCAAATTGCTACAGCAGTGAATGTAAGAAAACATAAAGTATATCAGAAGCACCAACCAACACTGAGATTACAACGCCCTTCTGCTATAATTTAAATTGCACTCTTTTTATTTACATTTGTATACAAATTTCGTAACTTCTAATACAGTTGTAGTTCGTTAAGACTATCCAAACTACCTGTTCAACCATCATTTGATAATTTAAATTCTTATACTGTTTCTTACTCCAATAATTTAAGTCAAATAAACACATTAAACTCCATATCTAGTAAAGTACTGTCATATAGCTGAGACAATGGGAGCATGTAAGATTCGTAACCTAAAGTTAACATTCATGTATAACAAATGGAAAGTGGGAAGGATTAGAAAGCACACATTTTTGTTGACGCAAATCTCAAGAGCATGCTCTAAAATGTCCTGTGTGATCCGTTTTTGATATGCCTCTATCGCAGCAGTGAATGCAGGCACCTCAACATCACCTGTTAAACTTCACAATTTAGTACTAATTAACAAAAACAGTACTAAAACATAAACAAAGATAATAATGTAAGGCATCAGGAAGAGCCAGTGCACAGAAACAATATTGTAGATTAAAATTTTCGGATATACAACTTCACAAAGCTAATATATTTCCTTAGTTCACTAATAATATTGTACAACTCGACACACTATACCATATTATATATAAAGCCTTTGCTGTGTATCTACAATTCTTTCTACTCCAATAATTTAAGTCAAATAAACACATTAAACTCCATATCTAGTAAAGTACTGTCATATAGATGAGACAATGGGAGCATGTACGGTTCGTAACCTCAAGTTAACACTCCTATATAATAAATGACTGACCAGTACATATGATTCGATTAAGGTCTGAATAATCAGGAATCCTATCTTTTTTTTTGACATAAAAATTCAAACAAAATAATTTCTGCATCGCCTGATCATTGGTTACTGAGAGGTTAAAAGAATATCTTCGTTTGCCAGAAAGAGAATGTGCATTCATTTGATCCTGATCCACACCTCTATCGCGGTGGTGAATGCAGATTTTGGAGTCCAGCTTACCAAAAGGTACTACTACTACATGGGGTCTGTATCAAAAATATTGTTCTAACATTTAAGCAACACACTAAATTTCACATGTAACAAAATGAGAAATAAGACTTCCTTTCTTGGTCGTACTCATCAAAAGATATTTAAAGTTGTAAAAAATTAGCGAGGATTAGGCTATATAATAAGCTGAAGTTCAGGCGAGGTAGAGGTCGTACTCTAAATTTTGCATATGTTTTTTTTGAAAGACGGAGAGGTTTTGTTTTCATGTGAATACTTTTTGTATAATTTATTCATACACCACATTATATGTAGAATGATCATCCATATCATCTATGATAGGCGGTCGTATAAAAATTTTGACATTTTTGAATTTTTTGCTCTGGATAAAGTCACATAAAGTTGGCCATGTGAGAAAACTAGTTCACAAAGTAAATTCCAACAAAATCTAATATTTGACCTTGAGCTTTTTTCATTATTATCGTAAAGAATAATTGAATTAAAAATTATGTTCTCTTAAAAGAAACAGGCATATTTTCATCTGCTGATGTCATTAATGGTATTTTTGGAATAAATACATGAGTATTTTTGAAGTTGCCGCTAGCAATAGTAGTACTAATAATATGTTTGTTAAAATTACGATATATTAATCGTGTTCCATTACATAATCCTTCAGAAAGATTTAAATTTTGCAGTAATATAACTGGATAATTTTTTCTCAACATTAACTTGTATGGGGGGTAAATTAGCAGGATTTAAGGTGTGTAAAAAGTCTTTAAACTAACATTGGTCACCTGGTTCTATAGTTTCATTGATTGTAGTAGAAACCTGAGTATTATTAGGAAGATGGTGTATAAGCATGTCATTTATTTCATTAACAAAGTCATTTTTGATAGTTAAAATAACTCATGAAGTCATAGAAGATGGAGCTAAGAAGAACATATTTATATTGGGGTAAGTTGTTTTTGAATAATTGATTTAGGGATTCTAGAAATGATAAAATTTGGGGGAATTCGAATTTTATTGTTGTTGTTGATTGGTTCTTGTCCATTTCCAATTCACATTAGATATTCGCAGAAAGTAGGATCTTTTTTTGCTCGCATGTTTTCTGATGGGGATAACTTTTCAAGTTGATTCCAAATATCACAGTATAGTAGGCTCTCACGTATGAAGTCTTCTCTTTTTTCACTGCGAACAATGGGTAGTGTTTGTCTAAAGTCTCCTTCAAAGATGATGACTTTTTCGCCAAATAGGCATGTTTTACCTCTTAAGTCCTTTAAAAAAATATTAAAAGCTTGTATTATTTTATTTTTGGCCATTGAGACTTCATCCCAAACCATTAATTTTGAATTTCGAATTAGAGATGCTAATGAACTCTGTTTACTAATGTTACAAGTGAAGTTGCTATCACTATCAATTGGAATTTTGAATCGTGAGTGTGCTATTCGACCTCCACGGAGAATTGAAGCTGCAACACCTGAGCTGGTAGTTGCTAAGGAAACAAATCCTTTTGATCTTACATTTTCTAATAAACTCTATATAAAAATATTTTTCTAGTTCCTCCTGGACCGTTAATGAAAAAAGCTCTTGGTTTGTTAGAATATACTCTATCAAGTATTGTATTGTGTGCTACTTTTTGGTGTATGTTTAACTTTATATGTAATAGTAGATCTTTTTCACTTACTATTATGTTTCTTTCGAAGAGAACATCTTTTTCTTCTGTAGTTACTCTGGAAGGTGTAATACTTTCAGAAATAAAGTTGAATTCTTTTATGTTGTGTCCCATTGACTGTAAAACTTCATTAATATGATTTAGAACTGAATGTTGAATCTCTTTTGTTCTTATATTAGGAATTTGCTAATAATCTTCAGACATTAAGTCTTCAAATATTTCCCATAACTCTTTTGGATTAACAGGATTGCAGTAAACTAATAGTGTGGCAAGTAGACGTCTTAAGTTGTAAGGCATTTGATAGCTTGCAGCTTCGTACATCCACTCTAATTAACTTTTATTTGAATGTAGTAAGTCCCTTTTTTCTGCAACTTCTCTGAATGTGTCATAACATATTTCTGTTAACTTGTCGGAGATCTTCATATGATTTAGGTTCCTCTACATTTGTCAAAAGTAATCGAAGAAAGTATCGTTTTTCTTCTGTTGGATGACATGCGACAATTCTACCAACGACATTACTGTGTCGTTGTCGACCTGAACACATTTTGTCTGTTGTCGACTATACAAAATTTTGTGGAAAGTCTTTATACAATAAGTTCAATTCCATAGCATGTTTATTGGTTCTGTTCATTTCAAAAAATTCAGTTAACATTGTTTTTCTTATTATTGGATTATTCAAAATTTGATCTACACTTTGATTACTTTTGAAAGATACATATTGGTGTCCTTTTAGTTGTAATTGAAGTTAGTATACAATTGGTGTCATTTCACTGATAGTGAAAGCAAACAAATGCCATGCAACCTCGGGAGGAGAAAGCCATCTGGTGAATTGATATGCTTTTATTTCATCTACCTCTATACTTAAGTCACCATTATGTACGGAAATACAATTTTATCAAACCCTTTACAAATATATTTATAGATGTATTTTACTACCTTAATGTCTGGACATACTTTAATATTAATATGACAGCTAAATTTACATAGTAAATAGGGATTGTAGAGCACAACCTAAGTATTGTCAATTTTTTATTATTTAAGTTGTATAGGCATTTTTATTTTTTGTTTTCTATAAATAGGATATGAATTTTTCCCTTCATTGTTTGTTTTGAAAGTTCTTTACGGTATTTAAATTTGCAAGTATTTCTTTTCATGCAAGCACATGTTGGATTTAAATATCCGCAAGGTCCATGAATTATGTGTTTAGTCACCAGACCATATAAGTCTTGATCTGTACAATCAGGTAGTTCAGTGCAAATAATTTTATCATAAGTCTCTGGTGATAATAATTTGTATTTTTCTGTAAGTATAATAAGAAAAAATGTATGGGGAAGACCTCATTTTTGAAACTCTATTGTGTACATTAGTGCTGCGACTTTTCCAAATATGTTCTTTTTTAGTATATCTTTTTTAAGTTATACTTTTACTTTAAATACTCGACTGACTAAATCGGGTCTATTTTGAACTTCATCAGTTGTCATTAGATGTTCTTGTATTTCAGGCCAGGAAGGATTGCAAGTCATTGTCAAAAATATGTCGGGTTTTCCAAATTCTTGTACTAAAGTAATAGCATCCATATATCGATGGAGCATGTCTCTTAGACCTCCTCTGAAACTCGCAAGTAAAATTTATCCTTTTTCAATATTTGAAGCATCTCTTTCTCTATGCCTTAATATATAAATAATCCCTTGCAGTACTTCAATTCTAAATAGATTTTGATTAAATAAAAAGAAATCTAATCGTTGTGTCTCAAGTTTTATGTATTGGTCAACTATATATTGTTGGAATACCCTTCCAGAATATAAAGTTGCATTTGATTTTTTTGGTCTTATTTGAAGCTTATAGCAATAATATTCACGATAAGACATATTTTATCTCTTCTTGTTTTCGTTTGATAGAACTTCAGATTCAATGTCAAGTAGCGCTTCCGTTGAAGCCATGTTTATTACACTTGGTAGTTGTTCACTTCCACAGTAAATTTGATAATTTGAAATGTCATAACTTTGTGTGACCTTTTTAATACCAGAATGCCATCCATTTTCACCTTGAGGGAATAACAATGGATACTATAATGGATCACAACAACCGTAGTAGTAATTAACCAATTGTAATTTTTCATTGTGGGTGTATATTCGAATATGTGGTGTGTAAACTTTGTCATTTGATTCTTCTTCTATCTATATTACCCCTATTTCAGATGGGCTAAGTTTTTTTTATAATTTACTCCAAGAGAGGTCAATGCAAACACATATTATTGTATGTTCTACAGTAGGTGCGAAAATGTTTGCATTCTTCAGTGTTACCTTGAAATAGATTTTGTAATTCCTTTGGAATTTGGGAGGAAGTCATTTTAATCGACCCTTTATCGCAACAAAATTTGGGTGGTTCATATTGAAATCTTTTTTCCGCACAAAATTTACAATCAGGAACTTTTTTTAACTGTACATAACTTTTTGACGATAGATTATTATTTTGTATAATTGATTTCTAAATCTCTTTTTCCTGTAGATGTTAAATTATAATATCATTACAAACAAATTAAGTTTAATATGATATTGGTATAGCGTAGAGAGGCATACCTCTATTTGAAGTAACCAGTAGGACTGAATACCTTTTTGCTGCTTTGCATCTCCATGAGGTTGATCCTAGTATTCCAAAGTCAGTAGTCAGAGACATAGTGTGTATAAATTAGTCATAAATCTTCTATTTTATTTGACTCACCTACTTCAAAAATAGAGGCGCAAGCATTTGTCTGTGTGGTGGTAGAAACATGTCCTACAAAGTGATCGAATAGAAAGTTGCATAAATGTAGTACATCAATTTACGTATGAAGATATATGTATACATGTCAAAGCAGGAGTAAAAGAATGTTTAGGTCTCTAACCTTTATCTGTAGGTGATGGGGGAGTGGAAATTGAGCTGAAAATTGAGCCTTCGTCATGGCTCTCAACTTTCGATAACGACATCGTATTATTTAACTATTCCAAAAGTCAACATTTTTTTGATTCAGCTCTTATAGCTTGTTGTTGTGACAGAAGTAGTTGTATTCTTTTCGGTGCCATTTGCGCATATCTATTATGGCGTAGAATATTTCTATGCAGACGTTGTTGTTCTTTGGAATTTTTAGCTTCTTGCAGTCCATCAAAATTGTTTGTTAACATTCCTGTTATAGAAACAATATACCAATTTAAGTTAGAATTTTTCTTACAAAATTGCAAATAAAAGATATAAATATCAGAAATCTTCTTCACTTTCGCCATATAGAAAATTTCTCGTTAAGTAATTTTTACAGAAATATGTTAACGCAACACCACTTTTTTTATTGGTTAACTGTTAACAGAGCACTACAAAGAAACATATTGTCTTTTTTTTGTCTAGTAACGAGCGATCGAATGGTAGTGATACGCAAGAGGCAGAGATAAGGGATTTTAGACATTTTTTGCAAGCTACTGGCCTAACTATGTTGATTGTTTGGGTGGAAAAGTATAGCTGGAGAAATGGGCATGTTTTTCGTGTCCTACAAAGTGGTGGAAGAGAAAGTTGCGTAAATGTAGCACAACAATTTATGTATTAAGATATATGTATACCTTTCAAAGATGGAGTAAAAGAATATTTAGGTGTTTGACCTTCATCTCTCGGTGATGGAGGAGTAGGAATTGAGCCGAAACTTGAGTCTTTGTAATGACTTTCAACTTTCGATAACGACCTTGTATTATTTGACTGTTGCAAAAGCCGATGCTTTTTTGATTCTGCTCTTCTAGCTTGCTGTTGTGACATAAGTAGTTGCTTTCTTTCCAATGACATTTGTTCATATCTATTACGGCGTAGCATATTTCTATGGAGACGCTGTTGGTTTTTGGAATTTTCAGCTTCTTGCTGTCCATTAAAATTTCTTGTCGACATTCCTGTTGCAAGAAATTTTCAATACTATTGAAGAAAAAGTATGGTTTGCTTTATTTTGAAAGTTTTGTATTGTCTGAAATCCTTTACAAGAAACTAATTTAGGCTGGTAACATGAATTTGCAATCGAAGATACATATCTTTAGGTAGCAGTCTGGAGCACAGAATAAGTAATGGGGTGATAGATAATTGTTCAATTTTTCCCACCATATATCGAACATCTTAAGGGCATTAGTTTTGATAATGATATAACAATTTCTAACAGAAGATAAAGCAGATAAAATTTAACATAAACAAAAGTAAAAAAATTTAGCTAATGTAGGTACTTATAAATTCAAATATACAGACTCCATTACTGTGATGATTCAGCTGCCAAAAGATATTATCCTCCTTGAACATGCAAGTTAAAATTTTCCCCCCAAAAAACTAAGTGAAGATCAAAAAATTACCATAGATTTGGAATTTTGTAAATTCCGAACAGATTTTGTGCTCGTATAAGCTAAATTATAGATCATTGATTATGAAGAAATGCAAGGAAGGATAAAAAATCTCACCTGATTACAGCTACAACAAAGAAGAGAGAAAGAATGATTGGGAAGAGATGGAAATAGTGATGTTTGATGAGAGTTATGTACACGTGTTCATACAACAAACTTTAATTTAGCATCTTTATAGTTTATATATTACTCTTATTCCTAAGAAAGCTAATGGAAAAATCCCATATTACCTTTTGGTATAACTTAAATAACTTTGTGTACTAATAACATATTAGAGCAAGTCTTTATTTTTTAACTTTAAGAAGTAATTTAGGGGTTAAAAAAGAGCAATGGGTGTAATTTAACTGCTACATCAACTTCTTATGACTGCTTCAAGCTTTTGTTGTGCTTTTTCGAATTTGAAAGTTATAGATCCTTAACTTGGTTTTTTTTACCTGTAAAATTTCTTACTTTCTAGTCATCGCACACTGAGATTTGTACAACCGAAATCATAAGTTGTGAATGTTTCATTTACCAAGCAACATAATTAGACGGGGTGATACTTTAAGAGATAGTGCTAGCATAACTTTTTCGCAAGGGAAATTCGTCTTAGGATTCTTTAGTCCCGCAAATTCGACTCAATTGATTTCGAACAGGAATAAACCGAGCTAAGAACAAATTATTGTGTTTACTATTTGTGAAGATGGGAATTTGATGGGACCTTTCACTGGGAAGATGTTGTTGAACTTTGTGACTACAAATGTCTGTACTTGCTGTAATAGTTACCAGGAGGGGCTAGTATGTTGTGATTCCCCTCAAACATATATTTGGTAAGGATTCTTCAGGTACTGTTATGAAGAAGAGTCTTAGGTTGATAAAAAAACTATGATGGTACATATATATAATATTGTGTATTTGTTTCAGCAAAACCTTAAGGTGAGAGAAAGAGTTCATATTGAAGAACACAAAGCTAAAACTTCTTGAATCAGACACATCTGTGTATCCAAATTAATTCCACCAAGTTTTATTTTTTTTAATCAATTTATTGTTGTCAAGAAAGAAACCATTGCTCCTCACTGAACTTAGAAATATCCAACTTCATCTGCGTCTGATCCCTGTCAAATGTATGCATTTTTTAATTTTTTTTAGTTAAAAGCTTTGGGCCATCAGGCCCTTTTATTAACAAATAAAATTGCAAATTCTCTATTGATTTGAATTTTTTTTGTTTGTAATTTCTTCTGTTATACCAGCAATATGTTAACAATCAAACTTGTGCACATTATATGGAGCTCAAACACCTTCATGCTTGGGGATCGGGACTATATTTAATCTTGCAATTCTGAGGAGATGTTTGATACACCCATATAACCTGTGAGGACCAAATTTTCTTGATGTGATGTCTTAAATTTATCAAATTGTCCTTGTTTAGAAGGGTTTGTACCAAATGATGATGAGGAATTAAAAGTAGTGAACTGGACATGAGGGTATGTGCAGCAAATGGAATTAGAAAGCAAGCTAAATTGTCTAAAAGCATTGTTTCAGCAGTAATTATAATACACCAAACAAAATCTAACAGTCCATGAGTTTTTGGTTACACCATGATCATATTCTCAATATACAGCAGTAGGATGGTCGAGATAGAGTCGTACCAAGCTTCTGCACTTTCAAAAAGAATTGTCACATACCCATATAAAAGTGGTAAATATTAGTCACCGAGGAAGCTGGAAAATATTAATTTAAAGCACAAATATTATAGGAAGCTGAACTTTGGAAACTTCCAAATAGAGAAAGAAAATGACAGATTTAATAATAAAGCTTCAAACAAATTGTGAAACTGAAGGATAGGTTAGCGAAAGCGCAAAGCTGAAGTAAATTAGTTCTATAAAGATGACAAATGCATGTCGCCCAACTTCAACTCTATCGAGCTGGAGAGTCTACTACATCATCTGGATAAATCGACAAAACCTGGCCAACATTACCCAAACTCATAGCATGAATTAACCTTTAAAAAGTAGCTGCAATTACAATGGATCGTGGCTAATGGAGGATGATTTCTAGAATTCACCAGGAGTTTGTCTCATGGAGTACTACTTATAAGGGACCAAATTTCTCTTTTATTATAGGGGACCTGGGCTAATGGAGTACTTGAAAGTGATTTTAGGTGGTAGTAAGGTAAACAATCATAGAATTCACAAATTTCTTGAATGCTGAAACCATTGCAATATGGTAGGACTCAAGCATTAGGGCAAACCATTGCACTTATATAAACAACGGAGGAAATCACTAGAAGTTTATAATGGAACACATGGATAGATTTTTTGCCAATCCAGAGTAAATTAGTTTATTTCAAAGTGACTATGTTAATCAAACAATATCAACAATAGCATACACATATGTAGTTTTACTGAGGAGGGAAGATAATGATACTGCCTTTTTGTTAAACGGACATGATTTTTTGTCATTTGTTAGACATCCTAGAAAATAGAACAAAGAATTGAGCAAACATTACATGACAGAGCATACACAGTAACAGCTGAGCAAATATCCTACATATGACGACCATGTTTCCTAAAATAGATTTAGTACAACCAAGTTTTTGAGGTAAAGTTAGCATAATAAATGAATAGGCATATACCAAAGTGATGCAGCAAAATTTACCTGGGGAAGGCATATTTCGTTGGCACTAAATCAGGAGCAGTAAGGCGATCATAAAACCAGCTAAACCTGCATAGCATTTGTTATACAACTCCCTATTTTTTAATCATTGGTCTTCCATACTAAGTAGAGGTGTGGCAATTCAGAGCCCCGCCAAAAAAGCTAGCCTTTTCTACAGATAGGGGCACCAAAAGAGAGGAACATAGTTCCTGCAAGCATACTAAGATGAGTATCCTGAAAGTGAATCTACATAACAAAGCATTAACAAAGCAGTATATAAGAAGCAATTGGCATGAATCGAAGCCCATTGGTTACATGTATTTAACAATTGTATTACTCCCTCCGTCCATCTTTATTTGTTCATTTGAAACTTATATTGGATGGGTATTCAATGGCAGTATGAAACTGTGTTTATTAGCCTGAAACCTTAATGATAGAGTACTTTTCATATGCAAAAACTATTAGAAAGAGGACAACAAAAGAATGTATAATTCAATCATCACAAGTAAAATATGCAAGTTAGTTTATAAAATGAAAGAGAATTATGGGGAAGAAGAAGTTTTCAAGAAATTATGGATGAGTCGGTGTTAGTTGACTGCATTTAAAATACTTCTATGTTGTATGCTTGTATTTCACTAGGCTAAATTACTAAAATTCCCACTCGTCATCTGTGTAGTATTTACACGAAGAGTACAAAGTGGCGACAAGGAACACTTCTACTATACAAAGGATTTATGTAGAATGAAAGGCACAAAAGAACACTTTATAATAGGTAATAAACCACATCACCTTTTCCCAAATTTATGAGACGGGAAATAAAATCTAGCACGCAAACACTTACTTTTACAAAAGCCTCGTCTTCTCGCACTTAAATAAGCTAAATCTCGCACTTAATCAAGCTTAACATAACGATAATAGACATGAAACTATTTATCTGGTTCAATGATCATAAAAATTTGGTCTGCCCATCAGTCACTTATTTACTCCAATCATTAATTTGTCTATGATTAAAATGTATTAAGTGAAACACAGGTAAACCAGACCTTCATCATGACAACAATACAGTACTGTTGTGAAGTTACTTTTAATGTTTAATTTAGGCAACTGCTATGTAGGAAGTTGAAAATTGCCTCATCACTGATTACGCACTCAGGGTAACTGAGACTGAGATCCTACCATTACTTAATTTTTTTATGTTGCATTATGTAACCTGCGGAAAAAAATTAGAGGAGTGGACATTTACTTGCAACTTTTAATTGACTCTACAAAATATCAGGTATTAATATCTTTGAAGTGGGACGTGAGGTTAGGCATATGGAAGGATATGTAGACGGTGAAATAACAAAACAGGTATTCAATAGCTTATTTTATTCGGGCATAATATTTCACGATCAATATTTCTGATTAATGTAATCTAGGTAATCAAAATACAGACAAAGTTGATAAAGTTTGCATGGAATCAAATGAAGTTTCCAGCGGAATAAATATAATTTTTTACTGAAAATTTAAGTTTGCTAACCTCTTAGTTTTTTTTGTTGGAGTGAGTAGTTCAAGTTCCAGTGCTGCACTTGAATATCCAGATTTAACTATCCTTGGTTCCATCCCCAGCTCGCTCGTGACAAGTGGCCTGACCTCTGATCAATAGTCAGCGGTAGCACCTGTTCCTTTTTTGTGAATGATCCAATTCTTAGGCTTGTACGAGTAATATTAACGCTTACCCAAAATGACTTTCTCAGCTGAATGTTGAATAGTTTGTTCGATAACATCTGATGGATATGGTCAACACGAAGGAGCTACATCTGTAAATGAGAGTCAATTGTAAGAGATAAACATGTATCAGGGATAAGGTTGATTCAAGAAAATTGAAGGTAGACGTAAATAAATCCTGACTTTGATACATGTTGTGTCGAATATATCCTCTTCTGCTACGGAGAGGATTTTTTTCACCAAGTGCACTAGAAATCAATGTTGTTGTCTAGCCAGTGGCATCTGTAAGATCAATTTGGAACATAGATCTGTAATCATAGCGAGTTAGTACTTGAAATACCTGAGTATATGTTGTGATTTGGACAAGTACAATCTATGTATATGTCAATAATACAATACCGAGGCACTAATGTCATCTTCCGCTAACACTTTGGACAATCAAATAGCTTCCTGTCCTTTGTGCATTTTTTTGGTTGTATCTTGAACACTCTAGAACACAAAACCTTTGGAACTCATATGATATTGACATTGCTTCCTCGACATTGGAAACTCTAACCTATCGAGGAGAACAAAAGTGTGTATATGTTTAGTCTTGTCCTTGAGTATACTGATCAGGTGCAGATAACTCTGTAAATTACAAATGTTTGTGAGGATATTTCTGTAATATAGGTTACTTTTTGAGAGTTAGGATCAACAATGAGAGGGATGGATGATGCAAAGAAGATGCCTGATGCATGGCTTGAAAGCAAAGTCGATGCCCAACCTGAAAAGATACTTTTATTTGATTTGACCCTATCACTAGACCGAATAATTTAGTCTTTGCACTCCCTAAGGGTAGGTTAGAGATTGAAAAGGAATGTAAGAACTTTATACCATTCGAGAAGTTCTAATGCCTGTGGATAAGAAGGATTAATGCGTATTGTTGTGTTGAATTTGGTTTGCAATGATAAACCTGTATGTGTATAATGATCGCATAATGTTGTGGTTTATATATGCATTTTTTAGAATATTTTAATATGGTTATACCCTGATAAGATAAAAGTCCTATGTTCCTTCTGAGGATGACCTGGTACTTTTCTTTTTTCATTTTATCCTGCAGTTTAGACCCTTTAATTTCGCTGAAGTCACCTCATAAAGTGAGGAGAAACTGAGTGTTCCTGAAAGTAGCAGTAGTAATTACCATTTGTTGTGAAATCTATTATAAAAACGTAGGTATTGTAAAGTAAAATCTTCACTATCTTATGTAAAAGGTATACTTTCTAATCATAAGCTATCGTGATCTCTCGACACCTATTTTGAGTGCGACCTACATATTTCTCAAGTCCAGAACGGATAATAACTCCTAATATATCTAGTAGTAAGAAATAGGAGGATATATTTTGCATCTATCTGTGTAGGCATATAAATTTCAGCCATACAACATTTGGAAAAAGTAATATACCAATTTTTGTAGAGGGAGTGGGTGTCATCTGAGCAACATTGGCTAAATCCATGAGATTCAGCTTAGTCGGCAGGGGCAGGGTCTTCTCAATATCATCATTGGGGTTGATACTATAATACCCTGGGAAATGTTTTGTTGAAATTTTGTGCGTAAACGTGTTGGGTTCTATCTTCTAGAATGAATTATAATTTTTTCATGTGGAATTTCTTAGATTATGACCCACCATTGTGTAGAATATCGAATAATCTTTCCAACGATATATGGATCATCCAAAACAGACACCCGAGCGATGAGTTATGAACATTCTGATCGAACCGTGAATAGTAGTGAACAGTAAAATGTGCAGGAAAAAGTACTGAGGCCTGACATATTTTTGCTCTAACTTTAAACGATCATAACTCCTTGCACATAATGATCTGGGTGATCTACTATATATCAACGGAAAGATCTGTGAGTCCTATTTTCAATGAAATTAGTTTCATCCAATTTGTCTATCGAAGCAAAAATTTATGATAGATCTGCTTCAGCCTATCAAAAGAGAATTTTTGGGTCAACTTCAAACGATCATAACTCCTTATACACAATGATCTGGGTGAGATACTATATATCAACGGAAAGATATGAGAGTCCTCTTTCTAATGAAATTGGTTTTATCCAATTTTAATAGTAGAGTAAAACGTTATGGTTGATCTACTTCAGACTATCAAAACAGTCCATCAAAGGACAGATTTGAGAATTATTTGATTTTTAGGGGCGTTTTGGTCATTTCCCCTCACCCAAAATCCGTCCAAACCCTATATTAAAGCCTATTAGAAGCATTATATTTTATATTTCATCAAATTCTCTCAAAAATAAAACCCTAAGCTCCTACATCCAACTTCAAGAACCTCCAAAGTTCACCATTAATTCTGCAAATTTATTCAAGATTCCAAGTTTCTAGTTCAAGAACTCCAAGAACCATCATTCAAAGGCTCGATTAACATCTAAAAAATGAGTATCCATCTAAAGTTCATCTTTCAAGGTATGTGGGGCTTTTCAACAAGAACTCTCCTTCGTTCTTGTGCCCAAAAGTAATTTTCTTTACAAAGGCATGATTTTTATTTGATTTTTACGAATTTGAAACATGAACCCATATCTTATGATGATTATTATAAAATATTGATGTTTATGATTTTGAAAGATGAATTTACATGTGTGGAGATATAAAACATGAATCGTGAACGATATTTATCATGATTTTGATATTTGGGTCATGAATCCCCATTGAAAATTATGTTTTTTTTAGAAAGTGTGTTTTATAAGCACGTTGATATTGAATATTTAAAATATTTTAAATGATTTGACCTTTTGATCTTAATGGAGTTTTTTGAACTCGAGTGTGAAAGAAATTCACAACGTGGTTGATTTTGATAGATGGGAAGTATGATGGCTCTCGATGTATATTTGTATATTACTGAAATTGTTTTGTTGTAGATTGTCTTTGAAATAATTTGAGCTAAGTACGGGAGAAATTTTTAGCACCGAGTGGGAGGTATAAAGCGACCTTACTTCTCTAGAACTACGTGCCCCCGTAGGAGTGAGCCTGAGGCTGATTTATATAGTGATCACTAGTTTGTGTGGATTTGATATCGATAATCCTACTTCGATGGAAAGGATAGGATGGCTCTACCCAACGTGGGTTGTACATTGGACTCCATGTAGCTCACATAGTTTATGTCGTGTAATACCCCAAAAAATTTTCTTCGTAAAGATTTCGTGAGAAAGTATCGAATTCTACGCTTTAGAGCGATCCATAAATTTTCTGTGCAGTATTTATAAGATGTTGACCTACCATTGTGTAGAGTATCAAATAAGCTTTCCTACGATATGTAGATCATCAAAAATTGACACTCGAGCGGTGAGTTACAACCATTCCGATGAACTACGACCATTCCAATCGAACTGTGAACAGTAAAACGTGCAG